>JANKOA010000008.1:0-2400000 GCA_025426655.1 Cytospora mali | reverse complement strand
CGAGATAATTTATATAGGGAATTATAGCTATAAGGCTTAAAAGGGAAGGTATTATAATTATAATAGACTAAAGCGTAATACCGATAGCTACTAAGAGCTTATTATAGCCGAAGTATAGCCGCTAGGTTATTAAAGCGTTAATATTATTAAGCTAAAGTATTATCGGGCGTTACCGAATAATAGCCGGAAGGCTATTTATAATAGCTAGGTAATAGTAGCTATAGTTATTATACTAAGAGTACTATAAGTATTAGAAAGTAAAGTATAGAGTATTAAACTAGGCCTAATTAGGCCTAATTTTAATACCCCTTTTATAACTAAACTTTTTTTTAAGTACTAGACCTTTAGAAAATTTATAAGCTTTTTTAAAGGGGTTTTAAGCGTAAAAGGCGCTTAAAAACTTTAAATTTAAATACCGGTAACTATTTAGTTAGGCCGTTTATAAGTATCTTTAAAGTTTCGAAGTAACTAATTTCTAAAAGGCCCTCTATAACTTTATTCCGAACGAATTCGAAGCGTATTAAAGTATATTTAATATAGCTATAGTATTTAAAGCCCTTCGAGGTTAAAATAGCGTTCTAAGAGTTACTATATAAAGGGGTAGGCTATAGAATAAGTCTTTAAATTCTAAAGAATAAGCCCCTAGCTTATAAAACTTCTCTAATAGCCTTTATAATAGTATTATACTTAGCCTTTAAAGTAGAAAGGGCGATAGTATTAGATCTTTTTAATTTCTAGCTAATAATGCCCCTATAGTAATAAATTAAATACCTATAGGTTAATTTAGCTTTTATTTTATAGTTAATAAAGTTATTATCGCTATAAGCTATAGGTTTTAATAATTCGTTTTTGCCCCTAAGCTTAAAGCTATAGTTTATAATATTTTTTATATATTTAAATAGTAATTTAGCTACTATAAAGTATTATTTCGAAAGCTTTTATATATATTTTAAAAAGAACTATACTATAAAAGCTATATCGGGGCGAGATTCGATTATAGCGTATATTATAATATCGTTTAAGCTTTAAAATTCTTTAATTTTAAATTAATTTAATACTTTTTAAAACTAGTTAGAGCTTAAAAGCCCTAGCTATAAAGGTACCGATATAAGGGCTATATTAGTAAGACCGAAGTATTAAAAAGTAGTTTTAATATACTACTACTGCGAAATCTATAGGGTTTTGTTTAAGTTTATCCCGAAGGATCTCGATATTTAAAAAAAGAAAATAGCGCTTAAATCTTCGATTTTGAAAGCTTTATTTAAGCGCTTTTTTAGAATATTTATAGCCCTTATAGAGGGGCCGAATAGGAAATAGTCGTCGATATAGCTAACGATAAATATACCCTACTAGGTACTATAATATATAGCATAATTAAAAATTAAAGGCTTAAAATTTAAACTTTTTAAAAGGCTTTTAAGCTTAGTTTATTATTAAGGGGAAGATTATTTTAAGCTATATAGGGCCTTAACGATTTAAATAATTTAATTTTCTCTAGGGTTTTAGCTAAAGCGTTCTAAAAAGTTTTCTATATTTAAATTAGCCTTTAAAAGCTCCTTTAAGCTTAAAGGAAATTTTATATAAAGACCTTCCTCTATATTTCCGTTTAAAAAGGCCCCTATAAAATCGATTTACTTGATTTTCTAGTTTAAATAGGCTACTAAAGCTAGTAGAATTCGTTAAGTAGGTAAATTAAGGGTATTAGCGAAAGTTTTAATATAATCTATACCTAGAACTTATTAGAAACCCCTAGTTATAAGGCAAGCTTTATATTTAATTACCTAACCCTTTTAATTTAGCTTTCGTTTTAAAACTTATTAATAAGTAATAGGCCTTTTGTTTTTAAAAAGGGATCGTTTAATAAAGCGAAAGGTTTATTTTTATAGAAGTTATTATAACTCCTTTAATAAGGCTTAAATTTAATAAAGGAATTTAGGGATTTTTAGCACTTATTTAAGGGTATTAAGCTTTAAACCTTAATAGATAAGGTAGTAAATTAGTTCTATAGTATCTAGTATAAGCTAATTAATACTAATAGGTTCGTTGTTCTTATTATAGGGCTTAAATTCTAACTTTTCGCTTAGTTTAATAGTAAGAATAGGGATTTCTAAACGCTATAAACGCTTAGGCTCTGCTTTTAGTTTAATTATAAGCGGTTTAAAAGCTATAAGGAGCTTTAAAGGGCCTAAGGAGCTGCTAGGTAGTTCTAATTCTTCTTATTTATCTTTAAGAATTAGGGGCTTATACTCTTCTGCCCCCTTTATAACTATAGAAGGTTTGCTTTCTTTAATAAGTATTATAAACTTAAATAGCTTACCTAAGCTAGTTTTAAAAACTCTTTACTATTAAATAAAGTAAATTAAAAAGGTTTTAATACTTAAAATAGCTAGTAATAATACGTTTTCGGTATATAGAGAAAGCTTTTAGCTTTTAACTTAATATTTATAAAAGATTAAGGTCTAGTAGCGAGAGCTTATAACCCTATAGGCTAATAGATTAGGTATATTAAAGGCTTAATTAAGCTATACTTTATCGAAGAAGGCTTAAAATAAAAAAACGTTATAATTCGTTATAATAATTTCATTAATTAGCTTAATAATCGTTAGAAGAATATAGTATTAGAAGTATTATAAAAAGCTATTAATTAAAAAAGTAATATATAGCTTATTTACTATAACTTATATAGGGCGTCCTATAGGATTATTCTACTTTAAAGTATAGGGGCTTAAAGTATTAAATTTAATACCCTTTTAAGCGAAATAAGCTTATAAGAGGGCGTTAATAGCTTTTAATCTATTATTAAAGTAAAATTCTAAAGGGTAATAGCTATATTAACTTTTAAAATATTTAAATAAATCTTTAATAGCCTAGAATACTTCTATAGCTTCTTTATTTTATAATAAAAGAACCTAGCGATAATAGGACTTTCGGTTTATTAGAATTAGCTATATAAAGCGTTTATTTTATAGTAAAGGGGTAATTTTTAAAGTATTACCCTTTATGTAATCTAGAACCTTTTAAGGAATAATAATAGGTTTTATATTTTTTAAGCGCCGAACTATTTTAATTTTAACGTACTCCTTATATTAGAAATTAAAGGCTTTAATACTATTTAGATTTAAAATTATAGTAGATAGCTTAGCTATTTTCTTTAGAAAGTTAAAGCTTATATACTTTAAGCGTAAGTATTAGAGAAGGGCGGCCTTTAAAAGCTTTTAATAATTAAAAGGTTTAGTTTTAAATAATAAGGTCTCTAAGCTAATAAAGCTTTTAATCTATTAGGGGGCTTTATAAAAAAGGATAGCCCTAGGGATTTAATAGCTAACGGAGCCGAAGAGATAAAAGAGGGCTCCGAGTAGGAAGATAGCTTTAAAGCCCTATAGTTTCTATATATAAGCGCTAGGCCTAATCCTTAAGGACCCTTTAAGGGCTTAAAAGCTTTAAATCTAGTAGAAGCTTAAAGTTTTAAATTTTAAAAAGGTAAACGTTCGATTATTAAATCCTATTAGCTTTTCGCTATTAAAGCGATTATTAGCCTAATAGTACCTATACTTATTAAAAATATTTATATTAAACTAAAGAATAAATAATACGTTTTTAAGACTAATAATACTATATTTTAAAGGGTTTTTACTAACTATTATAGAGAGGGTTATAAGACTAACTTTAATAAGTATTAGTAAACCTTTACTAGTAATAATATTCTTTAATTAACTAACGTTAAGCTTAAAGTTCGAAAATTAAGCCTTATCGTTATAGGTATATACTATAGATCTAGTATTATAGAGCTAGATAAGTTACTTCGGGTAAGAGTAATTATAAAGCTATTTAAAAGGTTTAAAAGGTTTTAAAGCCTTATAAGCCTTCTAAAAATAATAATTATATCTATTAGAAGCTTCCGAATCGTTATTATCCGAATTTATATTATAAGCGCAATTTTTTAAGCTAAAATTAATAGCGTAAGTAAAATCGCTTAAACTATTTTCTTTATTATCCTATTTTTTCTTTTACTTCTTTTATTTAAAAGAGCTACTTTTAAAAGGGTTATCTTTCTATTTACCCTTACTCTAACCCTATTACTACTAACCTTTAAAGTTCTTAAAACTTAATAATTTCTTTTTAAAACTATATAGCGCTATTTTAATATCTTTATTAGCCGAAACTTAAAGTTCTTCTAATATATCTACTCTATAGAAGGCTAGATATAAGCGGAAGCTAGGGCTAGAAGCCTTATTAATTCGAATCGAATTAGAAGTATAATATACCTAGTTATTAAACGGAGATTCTAGCGCTTTTAAGTAAAAGTTAACCTAATCTTCCTTTAAAACCTAAGCGCTTAAAGCGTTTAAGTAGGATAGGGTATTATTAAATTTAAAATTAAATTTTATAATAAAACTTATAAAGCTTTAAAATAAAAGGGAGTAAAACTCTTTATAAAGGGTTTTACGCTAGAAGGACTATATTAAAACGTATTAAGTAATAAGCTACTAATATACTTATAGGGGGTTATAAGTTTAGGAAATAATACCCTAGAATATTAAAGAGTAGCCATCTCTAATAATTATTAACGTTATAGCTTATTTATTATTTAAAAGGCTAAGTATTAAATAGGAGTTCGAGATTAATTTAAAGTAAGAAATAGTTTTAAATATTATTTCTAGGGCTTATTTCTATTATTTATAGTTCTCCGAGCTTTTAAGGCGTTATCTTTTAGGGATTAAACAAATGCGTTTAGTAATTTCTCGGATTAAAAAGCTTTAAAAAGCAGTAGTAATAATAAGGGTAGTAGTAAGTATTAAAGGCTTTAATATAGCTTAAGTAAGAGCGGGAGCGGGAGCGGGAATAAGCTATAAAGGGTTTAGGGGCTTTATAGTAGCGGTTTAAATAGCGAAAGCCTCCCGGATAATAGTAGTAATTATATTAGCAATAATATTTTAAATCTTTATAATTTAATTAGCGTTTCGCTAATTATAATAAGTCCGGAAGTTTTATAAAGCGTTATTAACGATTCTAGTAATCTATTTAAAGCTAGAAAGCCTAGAATTTAAATTTATAACCCTAGAATTTAAGTTTATAACCTGCTATTATAGTAGGGTATAATAATTATAATTACTAAGTTCTATCGGATTACTAAGTATTCTAAGGCCTTAAAAGGGGCTTAAAGGAGTCTATTATTTAGTTATCTTTTAATAGGATAAATGCTAAAAGAAAGGAAATAGCGTAGGGTATAAAGAGCTAACCTATAATATAACTGCAGGTAAGTACTAATAGGATATATTCTAAAGTATAAAGAAGGAAGAGGAGAGGTCTTAGAAGGAGTCCTCTCTATAGGCTATATATATATAAGGGTATCTTTACTAAAGGCCTATAAAGGGCCCGTCGAGGGCCTGTACTATCCCCGTACTATTAGGGTTAGGGTCTATAGCCTATAACTATATGCACGAGCTACTAGGCTCGGGCCTATAACATAGGGCGATAGAATATAGTAGTAGTAACTAAGCTAATTATATTAAAGATATAAGGGCTAGAAAGTTAACTAGGTTATTATATTTAGTAATATAGAAATAACTATTATAGTATAGTATATAAATAGTAGATTTATAGTTATAAAATACTATAATGTACTATAGTAATATTATAATATATAATATATATTTTAAAAGTTAGTATAATATAACTATAGTTAGCGATAATAATTTTAGCTTAGTATATCCGAATAAGGAAAGCGTAGAGGTTATAAGTTCGAATAGCTAGATAAAAGATAAAAAGAAGTTTTTTTTTTACTTTTATAAAGCGTAAAATCGGTAGGGTAGTATAGCAGAGTCCCTAAGAAGGATTTTTTCTCGGGCTTATAACCTATAAAACTATAAAAGTCTTATAAGCGTAATAAGGCTTATAAGCCCTTATAAATATAGCTGTAAAGAAGGTCTTTTAAGGGTAAATAGAAGAGCTTTTAAAAGGCAGAAGGTAAAGTACTTATAAATCCAGGTATAGAATAAAGAGTTAATTATTCCTTATACTTCTAATAAGTAAACTAGAAGCAGTTCTATCTATTCTATATATATAGAGTAGTTTAAGGCCCGAGCGCCCTAAACGGAGAGAAAGAAAACCCCGAGTAGAGGAATAAACCCTTTAAAACTAACTTAATATAGAAGGTATAGTCGTTATCGATTAGAAGCTATAGGTTCCGAGACAATCTATACGGAGATCTATAGCTATAAAGCTTAAAAGGGAAGGTACTGTAATTATAGTAGGCTAAGGCGTAATACTAATAGCCGCCGAGAGCCTATTATAGCTAAAGCGTAGCCGCTAGGTTGCCGAGGCGTTACCGCTGCTAAGCCGAAGCGTTACTAGGCGTAGCCGAATAGTAGCCGGAAGGCTACTTATAGCAGCTGGGCTAGTTAAGCACTAGAAAGCAGAGTATATAGCACTAAACTAGGCCTAGTTAGGCCTAATTTTAACAATAAGGAATAATTAACTCTCTATTCTATACATAGATTTATAAGTACTTTGCCTCCTACTCTTTAAAAGCTCTTTTATTTAACCCTAAAACACCTTCTTTACAGCTATATTTATAGGGGCTTATAGGCCTTATTACGCCTATAAGGCTTCTATAGTTTAATACTAGTTTAAGAGAGTAGTCGATATAATAGCTATAAAGGCTTTATAAAATATTATCTTAATCTCTTACTATAAATCCTCCCCTATAATTAGCTAAGCGATATCGGTAAAGCTCTTATATAAATATTTTATAGCTTTTATATAGTAGCCTCTAGTAACACTTAGGATTATATATATTTAATTCTAACCGATTAGGTTTACTAGTTATTTCTTAAATATTTATAGCTTTTTACCCGATAGATTTCCTTTCCCTTTACTACTTTATAGCTATATTAAAGCGGATTCCTATAGTTCCTCTGTTAATTGCTATTAGTAGTACTTCCTAAGTAGCAAACTCGCTACGCTTAGGCTATATAGCTATAGCTAGGTATAGATTTACTTTATAGTTTCGATTTTATAGTTAGAATTTAATTTAAAAGAGTATCGAGATTCGGACCTTAGTATAAGAATCTCCCTAGTAGGACTCGAACCGTTAGTATTAAATAGTATTAACTATAATAGTTAAGTTAAAAATTTATATTAATAAAGTACTAGGTTTATTATTATTTATAGTTATAAGGGGCTGACCTATAATGCGACTGCAGGTAGGTGCTAATAGGATGTATTCTAAAGTATAAAGAAGGAAGAGGAGAGGTCTTAGAAGGAGTCCTCTCTATAGGCTATATATATAAGGGTATCTCTACTAAGGGTCCGTAGAGGGCCCGTCGAGGGCCCGTACTATCCCCGTACTATTAGGGTTAGGGTCTATAGCCTATAACTATACGTATAAGCTACTAGGCTCGGGCTTATAATATAGCCCCCCCCTCTTACCGGCAGCTATATTATAGCAGGCAGTAAGAATAAATACCTAAATACGGATTATTAGACTTATACGATTTATTAAAATCAGATATCTATATAGCTGCGCTAGCCTAGTAATCCCCTCCCTAGATATATAAATACCCCCTTCCCCACCTACCTAGGGACTAACCTAGTTCCCTTCCGTCCCTACCCTTAACCTATAATAAATATATAATAGCACCTATATACGCCTGCTTAAGTAATCTTAGATATTTATAATAAGTATATAGTAATTTCTTAGCGTATTCTCGGGTAAAAGCGAGCAATCCTATAATAAATATATAGTAATCCCTCCGCGCAACCTTAAAGAAAGACGAACAAATAATTAATTAAATAAATAAATAAATAATATATCGGCTGCCGCTGCTCCCCCTCCCCCTCCCCCACCCTCTCGCGGCGGACCTGGCAGAGGTTATAGCGGTAATAATAATAAGCCCGACGTAAGTACAGAACGAACCCTCCCCGTATCTGCAGAGCTAACAATCACACAGAAGGGTCGTCGCGCCGTGGGCGCGTACGCTGTCAGTGCAAGGATGCGTGTTATCTCGTAGAGACTAGTAGCCGCAAAGGTATAAGCTGATTATTTCTTCTTCTGCTCCCTAGCTATAATACCCGCGTAGATGCTCCTAATTAAGCTATAAACGCGAGCCCCGGTAGGGCGTTAGGCGGCTTCTTAAACTACTATATTATCGGCCGCCCCGATAATAAGACGGCCCTACTAGGTATCCAGGATAATACGGCGATATCGCAGCTAAGGAAGGCCTAATATCGCGTCGCGGGCTATCCCTAGGATTACGTAAAGGTAAGCGGGATACTACTACCTATCGAGGTCTATTATAGTCTTAGCTATATAGGTAATCGACCGGTTATACTAAAGGCCTAAGACGGTACTTAAATTATAAGTATAAGGGAGACGGATTTACTTTAATCTAAGTTACTAAGCGAAACGTTTATTAATTATACTATAATAGTTATATCTACTATTAATCTAAACGTTAAGAAAGTATATATTTTTAAATAAAACTAAAATAAAGAAGGGCAGCTTATTTATTCTATCTTAAATCTCGCAGTATATAATCGTATCGTCCTCTATTAAGGGATATAGATATCGGAGCTCCTAAGAGAGATTAAACTTAGGAGCTAAGCTTTTCCCTTACCTTTAAGTAAGTTCCCTTTATCCTTAGATAAACCCGTATTAACCTCTAGCGAGTAAACTATAGTCGGGGTATAAGCAGGAAGTAAAGAGCAATTACGAATAAAATATTATTAAGAGCTATAACGAAGATAGGCTCTAGCGTTATATCGGGTATTACGGATAATCTCCGAAGTTTATTAAGCCCGATACCGGTTCTCGGGATAAAAGGAAGACGAGGCAGAAAGAGGTAACCCTTTATATCCGCCCCGCTAGTTAGGAGGGGCGCCTTTACCTCGGTTACGGGATTATAATCTATAGTACCTAGAGTATATAGCGTTAACTCCCGATATTATAATATCGCTATTATAATTGTAAGACGAAGGATTAGAAGATAAGTAACTCTAGGGAGAGGAGTTTTAATAATAACCGTTTAGGAGGCGTTATTTAAGGTCTTATATCTCTAGATCCTAAGCGATATTATAATATCCCGTAACTGCGCTGGTATAAGAGGAGCGGTTAATATTTCGTCTAATAGCCTTTTTATAAATATATAGAGATAGCGCGTTATAGAGGTAGTTAACTCGGACTTCCTCCGTTTAATAGAGGCCTCCCGCTATAGCTAGTAACTATTCGAAGTCGATTAGGAAACGAGAGAACTAGTAAGTATCCTATATACGAAAGGCGTTTAGCTCGGTAAGTATAGTATGCGCGCAGTACGGGTCCCCGAAGTAGTTTTTAAAGTAGTTTAGAAAGTTCGGGACGTTATAGGTTTAATTACTACTACCCTCCTTATAATAAGTAGTAACCCGCTACTAAATATAAAGAGAGAGGGAAGATTAAAAGAAGACCTATTAGTCCCGTTAATTACTAATAAAGATAGTATCGGTATATAGTTTATACTCGATAGTTACGCGCTAGGAGCGAAAGGTAGCCTTATTACTATTATATAGTGCGCTTAAGGGAAAAGGTTTATAATATAGGGGTATTAAGGCCGCTAGCGCTATAGGATTAGGTTAAATATTAATATAGCTAGTTATATCCGCTAGAGAAATATAGGGATCCGGAACTATAAAGTCCTACTAAGTGCGAAAGGTATTACTAATATTCTATTAGGGGTTGGTATATACTATACCGGGTATTTACTAGGGGGGTAGGGCTATCTACTACCCGTCTACTAGAAGGTTATTTACTAGATTTATCTTATTATCTAGGAGAGGAATTTATAAAGCTTATATAGCGTTATCTGCTATTATCTGCTTTATTAATCTACCCGCTAAAGTATTAAAGACCGAGTTCTTTTAAGGAACTAGGATATTTTAGAAATATAAGGAGCTAACCTATAATACGATTATAGGTAGGTACTAATAGGATATATTCTAAAGTATAAAGAAGGAAGAGGAGAGGTCTTAGAAGGAGTCCTCTCCGTAGGCTATATATATAAGGGTATCTCTACTAAGGGTTTATAAAGGGCCCGTCGAGGGCCCGTACTATCCCCGTACTATTAGGGTTAGGGTCTATAGCCTATAACTATACGCACGAGCTATTAGGCTCGGGCCTATAATAATAGTAACGAATTAAAAGGGGTTATCCCTAAAAGGGTATATTAGCGAGCGAGGATGCTTAATATATCCGAATATACCTCGGAACCTTAGGTGCGAGTTATTCTGTAATTAATTAGACTTAAAATAAATAGATCCTATTGTTTCCCTCTTAGTATTAGAGATAGATAATATAATAATATATTACGGTAGCAGGATAAAAGGCAAGCGGGGCTGCTATTAGGGTTAGGGTTATATACCCTAACCCTACTAATAGCCTTATCGATAAGCTTCCGAATTGCCTATACCTATTTAGTTCCTATACTTAGGCCTTTATTCGTTTCCTTTTCTATTTCCTTCTAGTAGGCAAACCTCTTCGTTAATTAACGCTATTCTGCATTAAATCGAGCCTTTGTGCCGTAACCCATTCAGGTCCCCGTCACATAATAAATACATCTTGAATATCTTCGTGCAACATGTTGCCTTCTTTTGCGGGCTATAGAGGTTAATAAGGAACGGTTCACCTAGGGATGGTTCACTTGGGTGGGAGTCGATGTTCATGTCTCATATAAAGGCTAATCACTGAGGGCAGCTTTTAAGGCGACGCTCTGTCTCCCTCGGTCTCGGTCTCGGTCTCGGTCTTGCTCTTATTGTCCGTCCTTCCCGTCCAGCCTCCTCCCCACCTCGCCACCGAGTAAATTCCTAAACCACCCAGTATCATGAGTGCAGCCGAAATGGTGCAGAACCAGCCAACGCCTATGGACTCAACAGCTGGCAAGACGACTGCTGACGCCACTGCTCCAAAAAGATAGCGTACCATGAAATTTCCCGCCACGGCCTCGGCGCTTCGGGCCTGTATCACATCGAGACAGTACGTGTTGAGACTCGGGAAGCAAAAGCTCTGCGCCACTCCTTGAACGAACATGAACACTACAGGTAGTGGTATGCCGCCTACAGCCTTTTCCACCGACCACCCATAGATCAGTATGCTGACAGGCAGGATCACACCCAGAAACGGGACGCAGCTTCTCAGCCGGTCCTCAGGGATGCGCTCTCCGGCCCGCTTGATGATCCATCTTTTCACAACGTAGTCAGCCCATCGCCCGCCTCCCAGTGTTCCAACGACATAGCCCACTCCAGGGGCGAGGTAGAACAGTCCCGACTCGGCTGGCGATTGCAGGTTGAAGCGTGGGTTAAGGACATATCGAATGGGCGTAAGAAGACCATATTGGTTCCAGACGATGGAGCCAGATCCGAACGCGACGATAATGAGTTTGGGAGATGTTAGGAGAAGACCGAGGGGTCGTAAGGGACTGGTGACCCTTGCCAAGTACTTGGCCTTTTCCATACGGGTGGTTAGTTGGGCCATGACAACTTTCTTGTTGTCTTTGGTCTCGATCAATGTCTCGGACAGAAACAGAACCACGCCCGCCATCGCTGTCGCCGCGAGTCCCGTCTGCATCCAGAAGATGATACGCCATGAAGTGTAAGTCACAATGATACCGCCCAACAGAGGCCCAATGGTCGGTCCGATGAGAGCTCCTGTGTAGAACCAGCCAAGAGCAGTTCCACGCACTGTCGGATGGAAGAGATCACCAATCACCGCTGGACCAATGACTAGAAATGCAGTGCCACAGAAGGCGGTGAGCATACGAAACACCATAAATGCTGCGATATTTGGCGCAAGTGCGGTCGCAACGGAACAAAGGAAGAACATGGAGCCAGTAGCAAGGCATGACTGTTAATGACATTAGCGGGCAGCCCCATGTCACGCTGGAGTTGGGAGGGGATGGGTTTATCCTTACCGTCTTCCGGCCAAACACCTGACATATAGGCCCCCAGAAGCAGGGGCTCAAAGCCATGAAAACCAGGTACAGGGCATTGCTAAGGCTGACCATGGAGCCGGTTGTGTTGAAAGTCGCGGCGACGTTTGGGATGGCTGAGAGCACTGTCGTACTAGAAATAGGAGACAGCAGGCCGCACCATGAAATAACCACGACCATCATAGTCCTGCGGTGCGCCGGGAAGCGGTCATAGGGGCTGATCTCAGGTTCGCCCTGCTCGACCTCAGAGTCACTCGGACTGTTTGCTGCACCATCGAGGGGATCGGGTGTCTCTGCTAGAACCCGCTGGACATTATTCGTGGCTGCTACGGCCCAGGTCAGTATACGAACGGTTGTTGGAAGATATTTCGCAACCCCCTCCAACCCTCCCAACAAAAAACACGTACCCTTTTCACTCGGCGTAGGTTTATACAACCCTATTGCCATTCTTCCGGCAATGTCGGGGCCAGCAAGGGTCTCGAGGACTCGCAGGGGTCAAATTGATACTCTAATAATGGTTCCAGCATAGGATTTGCAGCATGCAAGAACAAAGGCAGAAAGAGAGAGAGAAAAATAAAGATAAGGAGATGTTCACGAGTATATGGCAAGGCGTCAGATGACCCTGTGGTGGACAGGCGAATAGGAGGACACTTCGCACTTTTCACAGCAAAGCAATCAATACACGGAAGGATGCTAAGGAACAAGATAAACAACAAACGGTTCGAGGAGTTGGTAGAAGAGATAAAAATCTTTAAAAGGCATTTTGTTTCGTTGCAGATACGGCAGGCGTCCACCCGGCGGTACGGGTGTAAACCGGCTTTGACTTGAAAAAAGGTCGCGGTCTAGCTTGTCTGGATCACGCTGCGGCCAGGCTTCGGCCACGCAAAAAGTCGGTGGCCAAGCCAAGCATGCGGCTCATTAACACGGTAATCCAACTACTTGACCATGCCATTGTGTGACTCAAGTCGGCCAAGTCGCCAGCCGTCTTCTAGAAATCTGGAGATCTCCACGTGCAAAGGACCAGTGGTGGGTCTCCGGCTCGGACCATGACCCACTAAGATGGCTTAAATGTGCGGTATGATACCGGCAATGCCGGACCGATACGACGTGCCCTCTTTTAGACTCTTCAGTAGGACAAATCCGACAACTAGGAAACTAACCCTTAGCTTAAAACACACGGACATAACGGCGATGCTATTAACAAGTTTAAAGGAGGATGCTTTTTAAGGTAATATTGCATAATAGTTTAGGTTAATTTATAATATTACTACTATATATATTTTAAAAATTATTAGCTCCTATATTATACTACCCCTTTATATTATATATTTTATTTAAATAACTAGTTTATAATATTATTATTATATATATTATATTATATAATTAGAATAATTTATATAAAGGACTCCTTTTAAGTAAGCTATATTTAATTCTAGCTTATATAGTATAATAATATAAGCGCTTAATATATATTTTTATATAGGCTATGCTCCTTTATATAAAAGCTATCGGTTTAAGTTTAGCTTTAGAATAATACCTTTTTAAGAATTAATAATAATAATAAATAATAATATTTATACGCCGACCTCCCCCTATAGGGTATACAGTACCTCTATAATCTATCGATCGTTTAAGAACCCGAGTACTAGGAGAAAACCTAAGCGTTACGTTTTAGCTATATAGAAGCCGCGCTATTGTTATATCCTTATCCCTTAGTTACCTAATACCTTACTATACTAATAAATTTAATTAGCTAGTTACGCTATAGCTCTATACTCTAGCCCTATCCCGTTTATATCTATATAGCTTTATATCCTCCCTTATAATCTCTATAGCTAGCCTGAAAAATAAGAGCTTCCCTTATTATAATAGCTACCTTATTATAATTATAGCGGCCGGTTATATACTTACTACGCCCTCGAAATCGTAATATATATATAGCGTAGCCGGGGCTAGGGCGTAACGGAGCTTTCCCTTTAATCTTCTAGCTTTGTATACCTAATAACGATATAGTACGCCGTTTCCTTTCCCCTCCTATAGCTATAGAGCGGCGTTAGAATAGCTAGTACGCTATATATAAATAAGTATACTATTAACCCGATCGCTTCCGTTTTAATCTAAAATAGGGCTAAGGCCTTATATTTAATAAGCCCGATATAGATACTACTAATCTTATCTATAACTTCCGGTAGGCGTTACGCTACTAGGGTAAGTACGGAGCTTATACGCTTCTTTATTATTATAGCTTGCTATTCGTTTTATCGCTCCTTCTAATTTTAGAGATTAGGGTCGATAAGTAGTCCGATAATTTAATCCTTTTATTAGCGCTACTTCTAAGCTCCTATTTCGCTACGCTTTAGGTTTATCTACGCCTTAGCCTAATCCCCTATACTATTATCTCTTCGGGCTAGTTAAGCCGGTCTAATATTCCCCCGGTATCAGCGTTAAATATACCTCTATATTTAGGTAGCGTATAGCTATCCCGTTACTGCTTCCCCTATATTATATATACGTTACGCTATACTTATCTATATAAGTCTTATTTCGAATAATACTAATTTATTATTTAGGTAGAGGTATATTAGGGGGTAGCTAGTTTCTCGTTCTAGGAAGTAAACCGAAATAGCTTTAAAAGCGCTTACTATTATATATAGGTATTATAACTAAGTAGCTTTTAAGCGCGCTACTATCCTTAATAGCTTTCCCCTAAATAGTATATACTAGGCTAAGGCCCTATATATAATTACGCTATAGGTAACCTTAGTATATATTTCCTTCGGTCGGGCGCTATTATAGCCCTATATAATAGTTATAAATCTAGTAAATACGAATAATTAAATATCTAGTTTTTTTTTAATTTCTTTAAGATAATAGCGCTAACGTAGTTTTTAGTTTAACTAAACCCCGAGGAATCTTACCGACTCTACTAGCGCAATTGCTACTCCGCCGTACTATACTAGCAGCTCTATTATAGCGTAGCGCCTTATAAAGTATATAAGTTTACTCTTATATACCGCGAATATTATCCCTACTCTTCGGCCCTGTTCCTTATATACGTTATATACGTAGCTTAAGCGTAGGCAGTTCTCTATAGCGTTACTGCTTATAGTAAGGATATTAGTATTATTTATAAAGCTTATTACTATTAGCCCGTTATCGTCGAGGGCTTTATATAGTATAGCTATATATAAGAGGAATATTATCGGGGATAATAATAAGCTTTAAGGTACTCTCGCTTAAAGTATATATAGCTCGGAAGCTTCGTTATTAAAGAGAAGGCGTACTATACGTATATCTAGGAAGTTAGTAACTTACCTCTATATCTAAAGGGGGAACCCCTTCCTATATAGGATTTCTATAAGTTATTTATAGTTAACTATATCGAACGCGCCTACGATATCGAGCTATAATAGAGATACTATTACGCTACTCTACTATACTACGAATACTACTTCTAGTATTACCCTAATAGCGAGGTTTATAAACCTTACCTTCCGATTCCCTATTTATCCCTCCGGTAAGAGGCTTTACTCTTCTATAGCTTCCGAAATATATTTATATAATACCTTTTTAACGATTTTACCTATAATATAAAGTAATATAATCGGTTAATACGCTTAAGTAATTTATTAATATTTTACCTAGTTTTAAAAAGATAATAATATTAGCGCTGCGGAAGCGCTATAAGTAATATATAAGGATAAAGCTTCTTTCGGCTACCTTTATAAGGATATAGTATAGTTATTTCCTATAAAGCTTAAAGAATCCTACTAGAAATAAGTTATCCCCCGGCGCCTTTTAGGGCTTTATCCCTTTTAACGCTTATATAATATCTTTATATAAAACGCTTTTATATAGCGTAAACCTTCTTTAGTATTATAGGCCCTTTTAAATATTCCGGGCCGGGATATCTATAAAATCTACTTCCGTACTCGGGAATAACTTAGCTATAAGAACCTTTATCTTCTAATAATATATAATATACTCCGGTAATAAATCTATACTACTTTTAAATATCATAGGCCCGAGCCTAGTAGCTCGTGCGTATAGTTATAAGCTATAGACCCTAACCCTAATAGTACGGGGATAGTACGGGCCCTCGACGGGCCCTCTACAGGCCCTTAATAGAGATACCCTTATATATATATAGCCTACGGAGAGGACTCCTTCTAAGACCTCTCCTCTTCCTTCTTTATACTTTAGAATATATCCTATTAGCACCTACCTATAGTCGCATTGTAGGTTAGCCCCTTATATTAAATAATAATAGCGTTACTAGGTTTAATAGTTTATAGCTTTATATCCTTACTTAGCGTTCGAGTCCTTAGATTACTTTATTATTATAAGATACCTTTATAATTATATAGCGCTAGTATTTCGTTTAAGCTATATATACAATTTCTTTCTACTCTTGTATAACTTCCCGTTATAATCGATCGCTAGCTAGTAAAAGCGCTGCTTAATATTTACGCTATATCTGCTTTACCGCCGTTATAGATCTTATTACCTTTAGGGATTACTATTTAACCGTTTTATTTATATTTACTTTATACTATAGTATTACTATTTAAGCTATATATTAGAGCTCTTTAATTAAATAGTTTATATACTCGTTTAAATCGGCCGCTATATTATAGCTATCCGGGATATAAATTTTCCGTACTTTTACTTAAGCTAGTAGTATATTTATTACCCTTTATACTTAACCCTTAGGGGCTTAGGTTAATTATAGCGTACCCGCTAATCGGGAGATATATATTAGCTACGGATTATAATCGGAGCCCTCCTACTTTAATCCCTAGCTATATTTATATTATAGTTCGGGGCTATATTAAATAAGGTCGAGTATAAAGGACCTTTCCCCCTACTTCTGCCTTATTATATAGCCGTATAGCGTAATTAGGTTAAGGCTTTAGCGTTATACTAAAGTAAGGACTTTATAAATAATATTTAAAGTACGCCCTTCTTTATCTTAAAGGGGGTAATATATATTAAAATCGCCGACTAGTATATTATATCCGCGCTACTTCTACGCTATAAGGCCGGGGAGTAGGCTTTATTTATATAGGCTAATCTCTAGCTTAATATAGATCGATTATATTATAAGGGGTTCGTTACCGATATTAGAGAAGGTAACTACGCTTTAATTATACCCCGATATCCCTATTTACCCTATTAGGTTAAAGCGCTTATAAATATATAGCGCTACTCGGCTATAGCGCGCGTAAACTGCTTTATATAGCGATATTACTAGGTATATTATTATATATATATTTAAACTTACTTATAACTCTTATATTATTATAATATTAAATACCGGGTACCTGCTTAGCGCTAGCGTTATATTCTCGCTATTCCTTATTATATTTTGAAAGAGGATTTTAATATTTATTATTTTTAAATATAGCGGAAGGTTAATAATATATATTAAGAGTTTTAGAATATATACCGGCGTATATTCCTTATAGAAACTACTTATATACTAAGCCGTCCCCTTTATAAGATATCTCGAGCGAGGTTATTAAGCGCTATACGCTTTTATATAGTAACGATACGGAATCTATTTAAGTTAGCGCTATTTACGCTTAGTATAGGTATATCTCTTATATTATATATTTCGAACTAATACGGTCGGGTTTTATATATATCCTATATACGTTTCTTCTACGCTTAAACAGCTAGATAGCGGCGGTCTTAAATTATATAGTTCTCTTTATACTATATATATCGGGTAACTATAATATTTATTAATACGGGGTATTCCCTTATACCCCTAGCGTATACTACTCTTATATAACGTCCGTACTTTATAAGCGTCTTATAGAATCTTATAATATATTTATAGCTATAATAGTTAAAGTATTACTTAACGTTTACTTTAGCGGAGTATAGTTTATATATAAAAATCTCCGCCCTTTAAATAACCCCGTTACTATAAAGCTACTTTACTACTATAATATCGCTTATTAAAGCGATAAATATAAAGCGCCCCTACTTATTCTTTAAGAATAATAGCTATACCTTTATAATCGTTATTATATTATAATCTTATAGTTCGCTAAGGATCTTCTCTAGCGCTATATATATATTATATAGTCGGCCTATATATAGGCCCTTAATAACTACCGGGTATTCCCTCCCTATCGCTATAGCCTTACTTCTAAAAGCTAGCCCGATCTATTCCTTTTAGGTTTTATATACCTTTATATCTAGTTTATATATAACTAGTATATCCCTATTATATAAGCGCTACGCTATTACCGCTTCCTTACTTCCTATTACTTTATTAACTATAGTAATTATATTTACCGGGTTCCGGTTTATATATACCTTTAAAGTTATACGGATAATTACCTTCCTATTATAGCGCGCTAGGATTACTAGCCGCTATTCTTATACTCCTATACTACTTAGTTTCGTTATACCCGTTATAATAACCTAAGCTTATAATCGATTCGGGGGGGTAGTTAGGGTAGCTATAAGGGCCTTATAAAATACTACCTTAATCTCCTACTATAAATCCTCCCTTATAATTAGCTAGGCGGTATTAGTAAAGCTCTTATATAGAGATTTCGCAGCTTTTATATAATAGCTTTCGGTAATGCTTAAAACCGGGCGTACTTTATCCTAGCTAATTAAATCTATTAGTTATTCTCGAATACTTATAGCTTCTCTTCCGATAAATTCCCTTCCCCTTCGCTACTTTATAGCTACGTTAAAGCTTTATTAGTTACTATATAGGCGCTTTATCTATAGTTAGGGTAGTATCTACTTTACTCGATTCCTATAATTCCTCCGTCGATTATTATCGGTACTACTTCTTAAGTAGCGAACTCGTTACGCTTAAGCTATATAGCTATAGCTAGGTATAGTTTTGCCTTATAGTTTCGATTCTATACTTAGAATTTAATATAATAGGGTATCGGGGTCGGGACCTCGATTTTAAGTTTTTTTCTTAATAAGGAATAATATTAAGGATAACGGTAAACCCTAGGGTACTCCCGCTTAAAATATATATAGCTCGGAAGTTTCGTTATCGAAAAGAAAGCGTATTATATATATATATAAAAAGCTAGTAATCTACCTTTATATTTAAAAGGGGAACCCTTTCCTATATAGGATCTCTATTAATCGTTTATAGTTAACTATATCGAAAGTACCTATAATATCGAGCTATAGTAAAGATACTATTACGCCGCTTTATTATACTATAAATACTACTTCTATTACTACCCTAATAATAAGGTTTATAAACCTTACCCTCCGGTTTCCTATTTATCCCTCTAGTAGAAGGCTGTACTCTTTTATAACTTCCGAGATATATTTATATAGTACTTTCTTAATAACCTTACTTATAATATAGAGCAATATAATCGGTCGGTACGCCCTAGTAACTTATTTTTCCTGTAATATTTTACCTGGCTTAGGAAGGACGATAACGTTAACGTTATAAAAGCGCTATAAGTAATATACTAGAATAAAGCTTTATTCGGCTACCCTTATAAGAATATAGCGTAGTTATTTCCTATATAGCTTAAGGAACCTTACCGGGAGTAAATCATCTCCCGGCGCTTTTTAAAGCTTTATATCTTTCAATATTTATATAATATCCTTATATAAAACGCTCCTATATAGCGCAAACCCCCCTTAATATTATAAGCCCTCTTAGATATTCCGGGCCGGGATATTTATAGGGTTTACCTCTATATTTAAGAAACACTTAGCTATAAGAACCTTTATCTTCTAATAATATATAATATACTCCGGTAGTAAGTCTATATTACTTTTAAGTAGCGGTAGTATTATTAGATTAAGAGGTTTATAGCTTTATATCTTTACTTATCGTTTAAGTTCTTATATTACTTTATTATTATAGGATACCTCCGCTATTATATAACACTAGTACTTTATCCGAGCTATATATATAGCCTTCTTCTACTCTCTTATAGCTTCCCGCTATAATCGGTTACTAGCTAATAATAACGCTGCTTAATATCTATATCGGGCCTACTTTACTACTTTTATAAACCTTACTACCTCTAAAGACTATTATTTAACCGTTTTACTTATATTTACCTTATACTATAGTGTCGCTACTTTAGCTATACGTTAAAGCTCCTTAGTTAAATAATTTATATACTTATTTAAGTCGGCTATTATATTAAAGCTATCCGGGATATAGATTTTTCGTGCTTCTACTTAAGCTAGTAATATATCTATTACTCTTTATACCTAACCCTCGAAAGCCGGGGTTAATTATAGTATACCCGCGACTCGGGAAATATATACTAGCTATAAGTTATAATTAAAGCCCTCCTACTCCGGCCCCTAGTTATATTTATAGCGTAGTTCTAAACTATACTATATAAGTATAAGGGGCTAACCTATAATGCGACTACAGGTAGGTGCTAATAGGATATATTCTAAAGTATAAAGAAGGAAGAGGAGAGGTCTTAGAAGGAGTCCTCTCTATAAGCTATATATATAAGGGTATCTCTACTAAGGGTCCGTAAAGGGCCCGTCGAGGGCCCGTATTATCCCCGTACTATTAGGGTTAAGGTCTATAGCCTATAACTATATATACGAGCTACTAAGCTCGGGCTTATAATATAGCCCCCCCCTCCTACCGGCGGCTATATTATAGCAGGTAGTAAAAATAAGTGCTTAAGCACGGATTATTAAACCTATACGATTTATTAAAATTAAGTATCTATATAGCCGTATTAGCCTAGTAATCCCCTCTTTAGATATATAAATACCCCCTTCCCTACCTACTTAAGGATTAACCTAGTTCCCTTCCGTCCCTACCCTTAACCTATAATAAATATATAGTAATACTTATATACGCCTATTTAAGTATTCTTAGATATTTATAATAAGTATATAGTAATTTCTTAACGTATTCTCGGGTAAAAGCGAGTAATCCTATAATAAATATATAGTAATCCCTCCGTATAACCTTAAAGAAAGACGAATAAATAATTAATTAAATAAATAAATAATATATCGGCTACCGCTACTCCCCCTCCCCCTCCCCCACCCTCTTGCAGCGGACCTAGTAGAGGTTATAGCGGTAATAATAATAAGCCTAATATAAATATAGAACGAACCCTCCCCGCGTCTATAGAGCTAATAATTATATAGAAGGGTCGTCGCGCTATAGGCGCGTACGCTATTATTAGAGACTCCGATAATAATAACGCGGCCCTGCCTAAGTAAATAAAGTATCCCTATAATAACTATTCGAGCCGTCTCCTTAACTATAGTAAACTCGATTATAAGTATAGTTGTAGCGCGTCCTATAAGGCGTATACCCGGGGCTATATAAAGTATAACTAGGGAGAGCAATTATACGCCGGGTCGCTTAACTTATAATATACCGCCCGTAAGCTGCTTTATATAGTTAATAAGGGTAACTATATTATATTAGAAGGATATAAGAAGGTTAGTAACGTATATAGATATAAGCCTACCTTTTCCGAGGAGTTTATAGTTACAGGACGTAATTAGGTTATAGCCTTTAACGCTGCCCGTAAGGAGTCTTTATATATCGTTTGCGCTATTACCGCTACCCCGTAGGGTAACTATTATAGCCGTTAGCGCGCTTATAACTTTTCCCCGGCCGAGGATATAGAGTCTCCTAATATATTTTAGACTATCGGATAAATAACTTCTCCTTACGCCTATAACGGAGCTATAGTACCTTTTAACCGCTAGCTATTTCCTAGTACTCCCTTACGTTATAGAATCGTTAGCGCGGCCCCTATAGGTTAGTAATTATAGAATATAGTAGTATAGGGACTATACGCCTTAGCGTAGGGAGTCGGTAAGACTAATACTAGCCTAGTTTATATATTAGTAAGTAACTAAACCCCCCCCTCTCCCCCCCTTCCTAGGGCCTTAACGGCCCCGCTATAAAGTCGCGACTAAGGAAGCTAATAACGAATAAGACTAGTAACGAGCTTTTTAGGAGGAAACTTATTAGGATAATCGCTATCGGGAGGAAAGGGATACTACCCGGGATAATATTTTAGCGAGTATAGCGCGTTTACTAGCTAATTTATATAGAAGGACCCCCTAGGCCCGGAGCAGGTGCCGGTTAGGATTACTTATATTATCGTTAAGAGGACGTAAGTTATTGCTAGAGCTATAGGTTACCGGGGTATTTTTATCCTAAGGGAATAACGCTACTTAGCCGGGTATACTACTTATACTTATAGTTTTTTCTTATACGCTAGTAGGATCTTAGGAACGGGAGCCGGTTACTTAACCTTACTTATAATATAATAATCGTCTTCTAATATAATATACCTATACTATCCCCGTACTCGCTTAATCTTCTACTATTATAAAACCGGATTATTATTAAATCGAATATCCCCCTACCTAGCTTCGAAGCGGTTTAAGGCCTTAGTATCTATAACTACTTTTAAGTTTACCTAGGTAGGGGTATTATAGTTAGTTTATTTAATAAATACCCGATAATAGTTTCCCCTACTTAGCTTATTTTTAACAGCTAGGATCTCGTTTATATAATACTCCTAGTAAGTTATTCCGTCCTCTAGGGATAGGATTAGGATAAGCCCGGGGCGGGAGTTTATCTTATCCTACGTAAGTAGCGGGTTAATATATGCCCGTTCTACTAAGTTAATATAAAAGGTTAGGTAAATATTCCTAGGGACGTTAAAGGTAACTATAGTTAAAGTCGGGATAATAAGGACGGTATACTTCGAGTAAAGCTAGTTTAACTTCTTTTTAAGGCGGTTCGTTTTAATATTATATAGTAAGAGCTAAACTTAATTACTAATAATAAACTTCTTAGTAGGGCGTCGGTAGTAGTTCGCTTTAAACTCCTACTATTACTAAGCGTATACTATTACAGCTTAAGCGAGGTCGGTTCCCTTTTAGAGATAGTTAAAGAAGGTAACGGCCCGGCCCTATAAGCTACCCGATAGCTTAATAGTATCTAGTAGGCGAGCGATTATATTAATATTATAGCTATTTAAAAGGTAATTCGGGTTAAAACCCGTAACTAAGGAGCTATAGCCGTTTAACGTTAATTAATAGGTAGAGAGGTAATCGGGTTAATCGAACTAGGCGAAGGAAATAAACGCCCGGAGGTACTTTTAAACCTTTTAATTCGCCCGCTCCGTCCCTCCGTCGCTCTATAGGTAATAAGCTATAGAGAGGAGCTATTATATACCGACCGACTTATAAAGGTATAATTAGAAGTCCCCTACTTAATCCGAACTACGATTATTAATAAGGGAGGATAGAAATCTATAAAATCGCTATTATACGTTATAGAACCTTAGAGCGTATACTTCGGTTTCTATCGAAGTTATAGCCTTTAGCTAAACGTACTTCGAAAGACGATCTGTAATAACTATAAGGCAGGTAGGTGCCTCCGGGGAGTCTACCGGGAGGTCCGTTATAAAGTCTACCGAGAGCTAGGTTTAGAATCGGTCCGGTACCGGGAGGGGCTATAAAAGCCCTTAATATAGGCGCTGCGAAGGGGTACTACGTATATATACGTTATAATTTTAAACGAAACGACGGATATCCTAGGATATATTATCCTAATAATAATTACGTTAAAGAACTTTAAAAGTACTATTATAGCCCGGGTAATTAATTAGGGGGGAGTTATAAACTTACTGAAAAATATATATAGTTAAGGGCTCCTAGTATAGTAGCTATAGACGGTACCGGTATATTAGCGCTCTGTAAGTATTAATCGTATAGTTTATAATCTGCTTACGGGTTACTACTTCTCGAAGGAAAAACCGCGTACTATTACGTACCGCTATAAGACGAAGCCGGTAAGAGGGGTTATTCGCTAGGGCTATATCCTAGAGCGCTTATAAACTAGGGTTAAGAAAGAACCGGTTACTTAATAGTATAGAAGGATCCCGTAGCCCCGTTAGTTAAGCTAGGGAGCTAGACTATAAAGGAATAATAGTAATATAGGAATATAATAGAGACGCTATAGGAGTAGGACGGGGGCGCAGCTACTTTATATACGAAGTAAGGCGGGAGATAGATAAAGGCTAAAAGATTTAGGCTAGGGGCTATTCGGTATCCCCTACGTTCTATTCCCGATAGGAAAATATATCCGGGCGGGCCGCTTATACCCCGGGATAATATTTTAAATAGAATCGGAATAGAGAAAGTATTTCGGACTATCGGGCCTAGCGCTTAGAGATTAGCTATAGCTAAGTGAAATACTTTAAGCCCTTATAATCTATAAGTACGATAAACGGGGAGCGTATACTATAGAGCTCGGACGATTATACTATTAGATAGGTAATAACTATAAGAAGTTCTTTATTATAAATCGTATAATTATACTCCGCCGCTATAAAGTAAGCAGAGTAGTAAGCTACCGGCTATAAAATGCTATTAATATCGTACTAGGATATATAGCCTCCTAGCGTATTTTTAAAGTAGTTAGCCTTTATAATAGTATTAAAGTCCGGATCCTACTAGGTAAGGATAGGGGTAGAAATAAAGGTAAGCTTAAGGGCCTCGAAAGCCTTATTCTCTTCCTCCGTTTAACGAAATAGCACCCCTGCGTAAGTAAGGCGGACTAGAGGCTCGACTATCTTAGAGAAGTTATAGATAAAATTATAGTAGAAATTAGCGAAGCCGAGGAAGCTACGGACTTTATAAAGCTTCGTTAGGGGCTTTTAATTTCGAATAGCTATTATTTTAGCGGGATTAGTACGGACTCCGATACCGGCTTTAATAATAAACCTAAGGTACTTAGTTTCTTTAACAGCGAAAGTATACTTCTTAGAGTTAAGGTATAGACCGGTATCTCGAAGATACTGTAGTACCTTATAAACCTTCTATATATAATTTTTTCGGGAATTATTAAAAAAGATTAGAAGGTTATCTAGATAAGCCGTTATATAATCGTCTAGGATATCCTATAGAGTATTATTAATAAACCGCTAGAATATTATAGGAGCCCTAATAAGGCCGAACGGATAAATAAGCTATTTAAATAAGCCGAACCTTATCCGGAAAGCGGTAAAGTACTTATTACCCGGAGCTATCCGAATATAGTAGAACGCCGAGTATATATTAAGCTTAGTAAACTACTTCGCTTTAAAAAAGGAGCGGAGTATCTCTTTAACTAGGGGAAGCGGATAACGGTCTTATTACGTAATTTTATTAAATATACAGTAATCTATATAAAAACGCTAACCTCTATCGGCCTTTTTAACAAGGAGTACTAGTACTACTATAGATAAAGTACTAGCCCGTACCTAACCCTTATTTATTAACTCGGTAACTTATTTCCGAAGTTTTAGGAGCTAGTTCCGTAGTATATTATAAAGTAGACCCTACGGGAGTTTAGGAACGTAGCTATCGTTACCCGGCTTTAGGCGGATATAATAGTTTAAGCTGCTATAATATAGGGGAAGTTCGGATGCCTTATCTTTATTAAAGAGGTCTATAAAATCGCTTACCTTAGAAGGTAGTATAGGCCCGCTCTAGTCCTATACCGGTTACAGTATATATAGAGCTATTAGCGTAAGGATATATATTATCTTATAGAGACTAGTAGCTGTAAAGGTATAAGCTGATTATTTCTTCTTTTACTCTCTAGCTATAATACCCGCGTAGATACTCCTAATTAAGCTATAAACGCGAGCCCCGGTAGGGCGTTAAGCAGCTTCTTAAATTACTATATTATCGGCCGCCCCGATAATAAAACGGCCCTACTAGGTATTTAGGATAACGCGGCGATATTATAGCTAGGGAAGGCCTAATATTATATTACGGGCTATCCCCGGGATTATATAGAGGTAGGCGGGATACTGCTACTTATCGAGGTTTATTATAGTCTTAGCTATATAAGTAATTAACCGGTTACGCTAAAGGCTTAAGACGGTATTTAAATTATAAGTATAGGGGAGACGGATTTACTTTAATTTAAATCGCTAAGCGAGACGTTTACTAATTATACTATAATAGTTATATATACTATTAATTTAAACGTTAAGAAAATATATATTTTTAAATAAAACTAGAATAAGGAAGGGCGGCTTATCTATTTTATTTTAGATCTCGCAGTATATAATTATATCGTTCTCTATTAAGGGATATAGATATCGGGGCTTCTAAGAGAGATTAAATTTAGGAGCTAAGCTTTTCCCTTACCCTTAGGTAAGTTCCCTTCGTTTTTAAATAAACTTATATTAACCTCTAGTAAGTAAACTATAGTCGGGGCGCGAGTAGAAAGTAAAGAGTAATTATAAATAAAATACTATTAAAAGCTATAATAAAGATAGGCTCTAGTATTACGTTAGGTATTACAGATAGTCTCCGAAGTTTACTAAGCCCGACGCTAGTTTTCGGGATAGGAGGAGGATAAGGTAGAAGGAGGCGACCCTTTATATCCGCCCCGCTAATTAAAAGGGGCGCCTTTACTTCGGTTACGGGATTATAATCTATAGTACCTAGAGTATATAGTATTAACTCCCGATATTATAACGTCGCTATTATAGTTACGAGATAAAGGATTAGAAGATAAGTAATTCTAAGGAGAGGAGTTCTAATAGTAACCGCTTAGGAGGCGTTATTTAAGGTTCTATATCTCTAGATCCTAGGTAATATTATAATATCCCGTAACTACGCCGGTATAAGAGGAGTAGTTAATATTTCGTTTAATAGCCTTTTTATAAATATATAGAGATAGCGCGTTATAGAGGTAATTAACTCGGACTTCCTTTATTTAGTAAAGGCCTCCTACTATAGCTAGTAATTATTCGAAATCGATTAGGAAGCGAGAGAACTAGTAAGTATCTTATATACGAAAGGCGTTTAGCTCGGTAAGTATAGTATATATATAGTATAGGTCCCCGAAGTAGTTTTTAAGGTAGTTTAGAAAGTTCGGGACGTTATAAGTCTAGTTACCGCTACCCTCCTTATAGTAGGTAGCGACCCGCTATTAAATATAGGGAGAGAGGGAAAACTAGAGGAAGATTTATTAGTCCTATTAGTTATTAATAAAGATAATATCGGTATATAGTTTATACTCGATAGTTACGCGCTAAGAGCGAAAGATAGCCTTATTACTATTATACGGTATGCTCGAGGGGAGAGGTTTACGATATAGGGGTATTAAGGCTGCTAGCGCTATAGGATTAAGTTAGATATTAATATAGTTAGCTATATCCGCCGGAGAAATATAGGGATCCGGAACTATAAAGTTCTACTAAGTACGAAAGGTATCGCTAATATTCTATTAGGGGTCGGTATATACTATACCGGGTATCTGCTAGGGGGGTAGGGCTATCTACTATCCGTTTACTAGAAAGTTATCTACTAAATCTATCTCGTTATCTAGGAGAGGAATTTACGAAGCTTATATAGCGTCGTCTATTATTATCTGCTCTACTAGTCTACCCGCTAAAGTATTAGAAACCGAGTTCTTTTAAGGAACTAGGATACTTTAGAAATATAAGGGGCTAACCTATAATATAACTATAAGTAGGTGCTAATAGGATATATTCTAAAGTATAAAGAAGGAAGAGGAAAGGTTTTAAAAGGAGTCCTCTCTATAGGCTATATATATAAGGGTATCTCTACTAAGGGTCTGTAAAGGGCCCGTCGAGGGCCCGTACTATCCCCGTACTATTAGGGTTAGGGTCTATAGCCTATAACTATACGTACGAGCTACTAGGCTCGGGCCTATAATAATAAGGTCGAATATAAAAGACTACTCCCCTTATTTCTATCTTATTATATAGCTATATAGCGTAATTAAATCGAGGCTTTAGTGCTATATTAAAGTAAGGACCTTATAGGTAGTATTTAAAGTATATCCTTCCCTATCTTAAAAGGGGTAGTATATATTAAAGTCGCTAACTAATATATTATACTTACGCCGCTTTTATACTATAAGGCTAGGGAGTAGGCTCTATTTATATAAGCTAATTTCTAGCTCGGCGTAAATCGATTATATTGTAAGGGGTTTATCTCTAATGTTATAAAAGGTAACTACGCTTTAATTATATATCGACATTCCCGTTTACCCTATTAGGTCGAAGCGCTTATAACTATATAACGCTACTCGGCTATAGTGTATATAAACTGCATTATATAGCGATATTACTAGGTATATTACTATATATATATTTAAACTTACCTATAGCTCTTATATTACTATTAATATTAAATACTGGGCGCCCGCTTAGTATTAGCGCTATATTCTCGCTATTTTTTATTATATTTTAAAAGAGAACTTTAATATCTATTATTTTTAAATATAATATAAGGTTAATAGTATACGCTATAAGTTCTAAAATATATACCGGCGTATACTCTTTATAGAAGCTGCTAATATATTAGGCCGCTCCTTTTATAGGATATCTTAAGTAAGGTTACTAGGTATTATATACTTCTATATAATAATAATACGGAATCTGTCCGAATTAGCGCTATTTATACTTAGTATAGGAGTATCTATTATATTATATATCTGGAACTAGTATAAGCGGGTCTTATATATATCCTATATATATTCCTTCTATATTAAAACGGCTAAATAATAGTAGTCTTAAGCTATATTATTCGTTATTATAATAATAATAATATTTATCCGCCGACCTCCCCCTATAGGGTATACGGTGCCTCTATAATCTATCTATTATCTAGGAACCAGAGTACCGGGAAAAAACCTAAGCGCTACGTTCTAGCTACGCGGAAGCTACGCTATCGTTATATTCTCGTCCTTTAATTATCTAATACCTTACCGTATTAGTAAACCTAACTAGCTAGTTACGCTATAGCCCTATATTATAGCCCTACGCCCTAGCCCCGTCCCGTCTATATCTATATAGCTCTATATCCTCCCTTATAATCTTTATTACTAGCCCGAAGGATAGGAGCTTCCCTTATTATAATAGCTACCTCGTTATAGTTATAGCGGCCGGTTATATACTTACTATATCCTCGAAATCGCGGTATATATATAACGCGGCCGGGGTTAAGGTATAGCGAAGCCTCTCCCTCTAGTCTTCTAGCTCTATATACCTAATAACGATATAGTACGCCGTTTCCTTCCCCCTTCTATAGCTATAAAGCGGTATTAGAATAGCTAGTACGTTATATATAAATAAGTATACCGCTAACCCGATCGCTCCCGTTTTAATTTAAAATAAGGCTAAAGCTTTATATTTAGTAAGCCCGATATAAATACTACTAATTTTATCTATAACCTCCGGTAAGCGTTATATTACCGGGGTAAGTATAGAGCTTACGCGCCTCTCCGTTACTATAGCTTACTATTCGTTTTATCGCTTTTTCTAATCCCGGAGGCTAAGGTTAATAGGTAGTCCGACGATGTAGTCCTTTTATTAGCGCTACTTTTAAGCTCCTATTTCGCTATATCCTAAGTTTATCTACGCCTCGGCCTAATCCTTTATATTAATATCCCCTCGAGCTAGTTTAGCTAATCCGGTACTCTTATAGCGCCGGCGTCGGGTATACCTTTATATTTAAGCGGCGTATAGCTATCCCGTTACCGCTTCTCCTATATTACGTATATATTACGCTATACCTATTTATATAAATCAGATAAAAAACTTAAAATCGAGGTCCCGACCCCGATACTCTATTATATTAAATTCTAAGTATAGAATCGAAACTATAAGGCGAAACTATACCTAGCTATAGCTATATAGCCTAAGCGTAGCGAGTTCGCTATTTAAGAAGTAATACCGATAATAATCGATAAAGGAACTATAGGAATCGAGTAAAGCAGATACTACCGTAACTATAGATAAAGCGCTTATACGGTAACTAATAAATAAGGCTTTAATATAGCTATAAAGTAGTAAAGGGGAAGGCAACTTATTAGAAGAGAAGCTATAAGTATTCGAGAAATAACTAGTAAACTTAATCGGTTAGGATAAAGTATACGCGGTTCTAAGTATTACCGAAAGCTATTATATAAAAGCTGTAAAATCTCTATATAAGAGCTCTACTAATATTATCTAGCTAATTATATAGGAGAATTTATAGTAAGAGATTAAGGTAGCGCTTTATAAAGCCCTTATAGCTACCCCGATTACCCCCCCGAACCGATTATAAGCCTAGGTTACTATAACGGGTATAACGAGATTAAGTAGTATAGGAGCGTAGGAATAGCGGCTAGTAGTTCTAGTATATTATAGTAAAGAGGTAACTATCTATATAATATCGGAGGTATATATGAACCGGAACCCGATAAATATAGTTACTATAGTTAATAAAGTAATAGGGAGTAAGGAAATAGTAGCGGTATAGCGCTTATATAACGGGAACGTACTAATTACGTTTAAGCTAGATACGAAGATATATAAAACCTAGAAGGAATAGATCGGGCTAGCTTTCGGTAGTAAGGCTATAGCGATAAGAAGGGAGTACCCGGTAGTTATTAAGGGCTTATATATAGGCCGACTACGCGATATATATATAGCGCTAAAGAAGCTCTTTAGCGAACTATAAGACTATAATATAATAATAATTATAAAAGTCCGACTATTATTTTTAAAGAACGAGTAAAAGCGCTTTATATTTATTATTTCGGTAGGCGATATTATAGCGGCGAAGTAGCTTTATAGTAACGGGGTTATCTAGAGGGCGGAGATCTTTATATATAAACTATACTCCGCTAAAGTAAACGTTAGGTAATACTTTAACTATTATAGCTATAGATATATCGCGAGATTCTATAAGACGCTTATAAAGTATAGACGCTATATACGAGCAGCGTACGCTAAGGGCGAAAGGGAATACTCTATAATAATAAATATTATAGCTACCCGGTATATATAGTATAAAAGGAACTATATAACTTAGAACTACTACTGCCTAGCCGTTTAAATATAGAAGGAATATATATAGGATGTATATAAGACCCGTTTATATTAGTTTAAAATATATAATACCGGAGATACTTCTATACCGAGTATAAGTAGCGCCGACTTAAACGGATTCCGTATTATTACTATATAAAAGCGTATAGCGCTTAATAACCTCGCTAAAGATATCCTATAAAGGGGACGGTCTAATATATAAGTAGCTTCTATAAGGAGTATACGCCGGTATATATCTTAAACCTCTTAGCGTATACCGTCGACCTTCCGCTATATATAAGAATAATAAATATTAAAGTCTTTTTTTAAAATATAATAGGGAATAGCGAGAATATAGCGCTAGCGCTAAGCGGATATCCGGTATTCGATATTATAGTAATATAAGAGCTATAAGTAAGTTTAAATATACGTACGGTAATATACCTAGTAATATTACTATATAAAGCAGTTTATATACACTATAGCCGAATAGCGCTATATATTTATAAACGCTTTTACCTAATAGGGTAGATAAGGATATCGGGGTATAATTAAAACGTAGTTATTTTCTTTAATATCGGTAACGAACCCTTTATAATATAGTCGATTTATATTAAGCCGGAGATTAGCCCGTATAAACGGAGCCTACTCCCCGACCTTATAGCGCGGGAGCGGTATAGATATAATATATTAATCGGCAACTTTAATATATACTACTCCCTTTAAGATAGAGAAAAGTATATTTTAAATACTATTTATAAGGTCCTTACTTTAATATAGCGCTAGAGCTTCGACCTAGCTATATTATATAGTTATATAATAAGGCAGAAGTAGGGGGAAAGGTCCTCTATACTTAACCTCGCCTAATATAGCCCCGAACTATACTATAAATATAGCTAGGGATTAAAGTTAAAGGGCTCCGATTATAACTTATAGCTAGTATATATATCCCGATTAGCGGGTACGTTATAACTAACCTAGGCCCTTGAGGATTAGGCGTAGGGGGTAATAGATATATTACTAGCTTAGGTAAAAGTATAAAATATCTATATCTTAAACGGCTTTAATATAGCGGCTAACTTAGATAAGTATATAAACTACTTAACTAAAGAGCTTTAATATATAGCTTAAGTAGCGATACTATAGCGTAAAGTAAATATAGGTAAAATAGCTAAATAATAGTCCCCGGAGGTAATAAGGTTTATAATAGCGATAAAGCAGGTATAGTATAGATATTAAATAGCGCCTTTACTAATTAGCGATAAATTATAGCGGGAAGCTATAAGAAAGTAGAAAAAGATTATATATATAACTCGGATAAAGTACTAGTATTATATAATTATAGAGGTATTATATAATAATAAGATAATATAGGGATTTAAACGCTAAGTAAGGATATAAAGCTATAAACTACCGAACCTAATAACGCTACCGCCGTTTAGGAGCGGTATAAATATACTACCGGAGTATACTATATATTATTAAAAGATAGAGGTTTTTATAGCTAAGTTTTTCCCGAATATAAAGGTAGACCTTATAGATATCTCGGCCCGGAATATTTAAAAGGGATTATAGTATTAAGGAGGGTTTACGCTATATAGGAGCGTCTTATATAAGGATATTATATAAACGCTAAAAGAGATAAAGCCCTAAAAGGCGCCGGGAGATAACCTATTCCCGGTAGGATTCTTTAAGCTTTATAGAAAATAATTACGCTATATTCTAATAAAGGTATCCGAAGGAAGCTTTATCCTTATTTATTACTTATAGCGCTTCTATAACGCTAATATTATCGTCCTCTTAAAGCCGGGTAAAATATTAGAGGAGAAATAAGCTACCGGGGCATACCGACCGATTATACTACTCTATATTATAGGTAAAGTTATTAAGAAGGTACTATATAAATATATCTCGGAAGCTATAAAAGAGCAGAACCTCTTACTAAAGGGGTAAATAGGGAATCGGAAGGTATAGTCTATAAACCTCGCTATTAGGGTAGTAATAGAAGTAGTATTTATAATATAATAGAGCGGTATAGTAATATCTTTATTATAGCTCGATATTATAAGCGCGTTCGATATAGTTAACTATATATAACTAGTAGAAATCCTATATAGAAAGGGGTTCCCCTTTTAGATATAGAAGTAGGTTACTAGCTTCCTAGATGCGCGTATAGTATACCTTCTCTTTAATAATAAAGCTTCCGAGCTATATATACTTTAAGCGGGAGTACTTTAGGGCTTACTACTATCCCCGATACTATTCCTCCTATATATAGCTATACTATATAAGGCCCTTAACGATAATAGGCTAATAGTAGTAGGCTTTACAGATAATATTAATATCCTTACTATAAGTAGCGACGTTATAGAGAACTGCTTACGTTTAAGCCGCGCGTACAATATATACGAGGAATAAGGCCGGAAAGTGGGAATAATATTTATAATATATAAGAGTAAACTTATATACTTTATAAGGCGCTATATAGCGATAGAGCTATTAATATAATATAGCGGAGCAGCGATTGCATTAATAGAGTCGGTAAGATTCCTCGGGGTTTAGCTAAACCGAAAACTACGCTAGCGCTACTACTTTAAAGAAATTAAAAAGAAACTAGAGACTTAAATATTCGTACTTACTAAACTTATAGCTACTATATAGGGCTATAATAGCGCCCAAGTAAAAGAAATATATATTAAGGTTATCTATAGCGTAGTTGTATATAGGGCCTTAGCCTAATATATACTATTTAAGGGGAAGCTATTAAGGATTATAGTACGCTTAGGAGCTATATAATTATAATATTTATATATAGTAGTAGGAGCTTTTAAAGCTATTCCGGTCCGCCTCTTAAAACGAGAAACCAGTTACCCCCCGATATATATCTACCTAGATAGTAGACTAGTATTATTCGAAGCGAAACTTATATAGACGGGTATAGCGTAATATATATATAATATAGGAAAAGCAGTAACAGGATAGCTATATACTACTTAAATAAAGAGATATACCTAACGCCGGCGTTATAAGAATACCGGACCGGTTAAACCGGCCCGAAGAGATAATAGCGCAGAGGACCCGGCTAAGGTATAGATAAACCTAGGATATAGCGAAATAAGAGTTTAAAAGTAGCGCTAGTAGAAGGATTAGATCGTTAAACTACTTATCGACCCTAGCCTCCGGGATTAGAAGGAGCGATAGGATAAATAGTAAGCCGTAGCGACGGAGAAGCGTATAAGCTCTATACTTACCCCGGTAACGTAACGCTTACCGGAGGTTATAGATAAAATTAGTAGTATTTATATCGGGCTTATTAAATATAAAGCCTTAGCCCTATTCTAGATTAGAACGGGAGCGATCGGGTTAATAGTATACCTATTTATATATAGAAGGGGAAAGGAAATAGTATACTATATTATTATTAAGTATATAAAGCTAGAGGATTAAAGGGAGAGGCTCCGCTATACCTTAGCCCCGGCCGCGCTATATATATACTATAACTTTAAAAATATAGTAAGTATATAACCGGCCGCTATAACTATAACGAGGTAGCTATTACGATAAGGGAAGCTCTTTTCTTTCGGGCTAGTAATAGAGATTATAAGGGAGGATATAGAGCTGCGTAGATATAGACGGGAAGGGGCTAGGGCGTAGGGCCGTAGTATAGGGCTATAGCGTAACTAGCTAGTTAGGTTTACTAGTATAGTAAGGTACTAGGTAATTAAAGGACGAGGATGTAATAATAGCGCGGCTTCTATATAGCTAGAACGTAGCGCTTAGGTTTTCTCCCGGTACTCGGGTTCCTAAACGATAGATAAACTATAAAGGCACCGTATACCCTATAGGGGGAGGTCGGCGTATAAATATTATTATTATTATTATTATTATTTATATAAATCTCGCTTTAAATAATACTAATCTGCTATCTAAGTAGATATATATTAGGGGGTAATTAGTTTCTCGTTTTAAAAGGCGGACTAAAGTAGCCTTAAAAGCGCTTACTATTATATATAAATACTATAACTATATAGCTCTTAAGCGCGCTACTATTTCTAATAGCTTTCCCCTAAATAGTATATATTAAGCTAAAGCTCTATATACGATTACGCTATAAATAACCTTAATATATATTTCCTTTACTCGGGCGCTGCTATAGCCCTATATAGTAGCTGCGAGTTTAATAAATACGAATAACTAGATTTTTAGTTTCTTTTTAATTTCTTTAAAGTAGCAGCGCTAGCGCAGTTTTCGGTTTAACTAAACCCTAAGGAATCTTACCGACTCCGTTAACGCAATCGCTACTCCGCTATATTATACTAATAGCGCTATTACTACGTAACGCCTTATAAAGTATATAAGTTTACTACTTTCCGGCCCTATTCCTCGTATATATTATATATACGGCTTAGGCGTAGGCAGTTCTCTATAGCGTCGCTACTTATAGTAAGGATATTAATATCGTTTATAAGGCCTACTACTATTAGCTTATTATCGTTAAGGGCCTTATATAGTATAGCTATATATAGGAGGAATAGTATCGGGGATAGTAGTAAGCCCTAAAGTACTCCCGCTTAAAGTATATATAGCTCGGAAGCTTTATTATCGAAGAGAAGGCGTATTATACGCGCGTTTAAAAAGCTAGTAACCTACCTTTATATCCAAAGGGGGAACCCCTTTCTATATAGGATTTCTACTAATCGTATATAGTTAACCGTATCGAATACGCCTATAATATCGAGCTATAATAGAGATACTACTGCACTATTCTATTATACTATAAATACTGCTTTTATTACTACCTTAATAGCGAGGTTTATAAACTATACCTTCCGGATCCCTATTTACCCCTTTAATAAGAGGTTCTACTCCTTTATAGCTTCCGAAATACGTTTATATAATACCTTCTTAACGACTTTACCTATAGTATAGAATAATATAATTATTCGGTACGCCCTAGCGGCTTATATCTTTTTTAGTATTTTACCCGGTTTTAAGAGAACGATAATATTAGCGCTATAGAAGCGCTACGGGTAATATACGAGGATAAAGCTTCCTTCGGCTACTTTTACTAGGGTATAGTATAGTTATTTTCTATAAAGCTTAAAGAATCCTACTAGGAGTAAGTTATCTCCTAGCGCCTTTTAAGGCTTTATCTCCTTTAGCGCTTATATAATATCCTCGTATAAAACGCTTCTATATAGCGCAAACCCTCCTTAATATTATAGGCCCTTTTAAATATTCCGGGCCGGGATATTTATAAGGTTTGCTTCTATACTCGGGAAGAACTTAGCTATAAGAACCTTTATCTTCTAATAATATATAGTATACTCCGGTAATACGTTTATATAGCTCTTAAGCGCTAGTAGCGTTACTAGGTCCAGTAGTTTATAGCTTTATATCCTTATCTAGCGTTTAAATTCCTATATTACCTTATTATTATAAGATACCTCTATAACTATATAGCGCTAGTACTTTATCCAAGCTATACGTATAATCTTCTTCTATTCTCTTATAGCTTCCCGCTATAGTTTATCGCTAGCTAGCGAAAGCGCTATTTAATATCTATACTACGCCTGCTTTATTATTACTATAAACCTTACTACCTCCGGGAACTACTATTTAGCCGTTTTACCTATATTTGCTTTATACTATAGTATTACTATTTAGGCTATATATTAAAGCTCTTTAATTAGGTAGTTTATATACTTATCTAGGTCGACCGCTATATTAAAACCGTCTAGGATATAGATTTTCCGTACTTCTACTTAAACTAGTAATATATCTATTATCCCTTATACTTAACCTTTAGGGGCCTAGGTTAATTATAGTATATCCGCTAATCGGAAGATATATACTAGCTATAGATTATAATCCGAGCCCTCCTACTTTAATCCCTAGCTATATTTATATTATAGTTCGGGGCTATATTAAATAAGGTCGAGTATAAAGGACCTTTCCCCCTACTTCTGCCTTATTATATAGCCGTATAGCGTAATTAGGTCGAGGCTTTAGCGTTATACTAAAGTAAAGACTTTATAAATAGTATTTAAAGTACGCCCTTCTTTATCCTAAAGGGGGTAATATATATTAAAGTCGCCGATTAATATATTATATCTATACCGCTCCCGCGCTATAAGGTTAGGGAATAAGCTCCGTTTATATAAGCTATTCTCCGGCTCGGTATAAATCGATTATATTACAAGGGGTTTATTACCGATATTAAAGAAGGTAACCGCGCTTTAATTAAACCCCGATATCTCCGTTTACCCTATTAAATCGAAGCGCTTATAAATATATAGCGCTACTCGGTTATAGCGTATATAAACTACTTTATATAGCGATAACACTAAATATATTACCGTATATATATTTAAACTTACTTATAGCTCTTATATTACTATAATATTAAATACCGGGTACCCGCTTAGCGCTAGCGCTATATTCTCGCTATTTCCTATTATATTTTAAAAGAAAACTTTAATATTTATTATTTTTAAGTATAGCGGAAGGTTAACGGTATATACTAGGAGTTCTAGAATATATACCGGTATATACTCCTTATAAAAGCTACTTATATATTAAGCTATCCCCTTTATAGGATATCTCGAGCAAGGTTACTAAGCGCTATACGCTTTTATATAGTAATAATATAGAATCCGTTTAAATCGGCGCTACTTATACTCGGTATAAGAGTATCTTCTATACTATATATCTCGAACTAGTATAGTTAGGTTTTATATATATCTTATATATATTCTTTCTATACTTAAGCGGTTAGGTAGCGGCGGTCCTAGGCTATATAATTCCCTTTATACTATATATACCGGGTAGCTATAATATTCGTCGCTATAAGGTATTCCCTTTCTCCCTTTACGTACGCCGCTCTTATATAGCGTTTATACTTTATAAGCGTTTTATAGAATCTTATAATATATTTATAGCTATAGTAGTTAAAGTATTACTTAACGTTTACCTTAGCGGAGTATAGTTTATATATAAAGATCTCTACCTTTTAAATAATCCTATTATTATAAAGCTATTTCGCTACTATAATATTACTTACTGAGGTAATAAGTATAAAGCGCCCTTACTTATTTTTTAAGAATAATAGTTATACTTTTATAATCGTTATTATATTATAGTCTTATAGTTTGCTAAAGAGCTTCTCCGGCGCTATATATATATCGCGTAGTCGGCCCGTATATAAGCCCTTAATAACTACCGTATATTCCCTCCCTATCGCTATAGCCTTATTTCCGAAGGCTAGCCCGATTTATTCCTTCTAGGTTTTATATATCTTTATATCTAGCTTAAATATAACTAGTATATCCCCGCTATATAAGCGCTATACTACTACCGCTTCTTCGCTCCCTATTACTTTATTAACTATAGTAATTATATCTACCGGGTTCCGGTTTATATATACTTTTAAAGTTATATAGATAATTACCTCCCTATTATAGCGCGCTAGAACTATTAGCTACTATTCCTACGCTCTTACGCTACTTAGCCTTATTATACCCGTTATAATAACCTAAGCTTATAATCGGTTCGGAGGAGTAATCGGGGTAGCTATAAGGGCCTTATAAAGCGCTATTTTAATCTCCTATTATATATCCTCCCTTATAATTAGTTAGGTAGCGTCGGTAGAGCTCCTATATAGAGACTTTGCAGCTTTTATATAGTAGCTTTCGGTAATATTTAAAACCGCGTATACTTTATCCTAGCCGATTAAGTTTATTAATTATTTCTCGAATATTTATAGCTTCTCTTCCGATAAGTTCCCTTCCCCTTTACTACTCTATAGCTATATTAAAGCCTTATTAGTTACTATATAGGCGCTCTACTTATAATTAGGGTAATATCTGCTTTACTCGATTCCTATAGTTCTTCTATCGATTACTATCGGTATTATTTTTTAAATAGCGAACTCGTTACGCTTAGGCTACGTAGCTATAGCTAGGTATAGTTTCGCCTTATAGTTTCGATTCTATATTTAGAATTTAATATAATAGAGTATCGGGGTCGGGACCTTAATTTATAGTTTTTTATCTTATTCGTTATTATAAGATACTCCCTTTTACCCTTAGCGTATACCGCTCTTATATAGCGTTTATACTTTATAAGCGTTTTATAAAATCTCGTAATATATCTATAGCTATAATAGTTAAAATACTACTTAACGTTTACTTTAGCGGAGTACGGTTTATATATAAAGATCTCCGTTCTTTAAATAACCCCGTTACTATAAAGCTACTTTACTACTATAATATCGCCTACTAAGGCGATAAGCGTAGAGCGTCCTTATTCGTTTTTTAAGAATAGCGGCTATACCTTTATAATTACTATTATATTATAATCTTATAGTTTACTAAAAAGCTACTCCGGCGCTATATACGCGTTATATAATCGACCCGTATATAAGCCCTTAGTAACTAATAGGTATTCCCTCTCTATCGCTATAGCTTTACTTCTAAAGGCTAACCCGATCTATTCCTTTTAAGTTTTATATATCTTCGTATTTAATTTAAATATAACTAGTATATCCCCGTTATATAAATACCGCGCTATTACCGTTTCCTTACTTTTTATCGCCCTATCAACTATTATAATTATATTAACCGGCTTCTAATTTATATATACCTCCGACGTTATACGGATAATTACCTCCTTATTATAATATATTAGGATTACTAGCCGCTACTTATATACTCTTATACTATTTAATTTTATTATACCCGTTATAATAACCTAGGCTTATAACTGGTTCGGGGGGGTAATCGGGGTAGCTATAAAAGCTTTATAAAGTACTACCTTAATCTCCTATTATAAATCCTCTCTTATAATTAGCTAGGCGGTATTAGTAAAGCTCCTATATAAAGATCTCGTAGTTTTTATATAATAGTTTCCGGTAATACTTAAAACTATATATACTTTATCCTAGCTAATTAAGTTTATTAATTATTTCTCGAATACTTATAGCTTCTCTTTTAATAAGTTTCCTCCCCCCTTACTACTTTATAGCTATATTAAAGCTTTATTAGTTACTATATAAGCGCTCTACCTATAGTTAAGGTAATATCTACTTTACTCGATTCCTACTATTCTTTTATTAATTACTATCGGTATTACTTTAAAAGTAGCGAGCTCGCTATACTTAAGCTATATAGCTATAGCTAGGTATAGATTCGCTTTATAGCTTCGATTTTATATTTAGAATTTAATTTAAAGGAGTATCGGGGTTAGGACCTCGAGTTTAAGTTTTTTCCTTTCGTTAAGTATCGGTTATATAATAAGATAAAAATAAGGGGAACGGTCCTTTATACTCGACTTTATATAGTATAGCCTAGAACTATACTATAAATATAGTAGCGTGCTAGCCGTTCTAACGCCGCTTTATAACTGCGGAAGGGGAAAGGAAACGGCGTACTATATCGTTATTAGATATATAAAGCTAGAAGACTAGAGGGAAAGGCTCTACTACGCCCTAGCCCCGACTGCGCTGCGTATATACCGCAACTTCGAAAGCGCGGTAAGCATATAACGGACCACTGTAATCGTAATAAGGTAGCTACTACGATAAGGGAAGCTCCCGTCCTTCAGGCTAGCTATAGAGATTATAAAGGAGGATATAGAGCTGTATAGATATAAGCGGGACGGGGAGAGGGCGTAGGGCTATAGCGTAATTAGCTAGTTAGGTTTACTAGTACGGTAAGGTACTAGGTAATTAAGGGACGAGGATATAACGATAGCGTAGCTTCCGTATAACTAAAACGTAGCGCTTAGGTTTTCTCCCGGTACTCGGGTTCTTAAACGATAGATAGACTATAGAGGCACCGTATACCCTATAGGGGTGGGTCGGCGTATAAATATTATTATTATAATAATAATAACAATTAACCTAGGCCCCCGAGGGTTAGGCGTAGGAGGTAATAAATATACTACTAGCTTAAGTAGAAATACGAAAGATTTATATCCTGGATAGCTTTAATATAGCGGCCGACCTAGATAAGTATATAAACTACTTAACTAAGGAGCTCTAATATATACCTTAAGTAGCAACGCTATAGCGTAAGGTAAATATAAGTAAAACGGCTAAATTATAGTCCCCGGAGGTAATAAGATCTATAAAGGCAGTAAAGCAGGCCCGATATAAGTATTAAGCAGCGCCTTCGCTAGCTAGTAACCGACTATAGTAGGAAGCTATAAGGGAGTAGAAAAAAGCTATAGATATAGCTTAGATAAAGTACTAGCGCTATATAGTAGCGGAGGTATCCTATAATAATAAGGTAATATAAGGACTCGAATACTAAATAAGAATATAGAGCTATAAACCCCTAAACCTAGTAACGCTACTACCGCTTAGGAGTAGTATAAACTTACTGCTAAAGTATACTATATATTATTAGAAAACGGAGGTTCTTATAGCTAAGTTCTTTTTAAATATGGAGGCGGACTTTATAAATATTCTAGCCCGGAATATCTAAGACGCCTTATAGTACTAAGGGGGGTTTATACTATATAGAAGCGTTTTATATAAGGATATTATATAAGCGTTAAAGGAGATAAAGCTTTAAAAGGCGCCGGGGGATAACCTACTCCCGGTAGGAGTCCTTAAGCTATATAGGAAGTAACTATACTACGCCCTTATAAGGGTAGCTAAAGGAAGCTTCGTTCTAATATATTACCTATAATGCTTTTATAGCGCTAATATTATTATCCTTTCGAAGCCGGATAAAATACTAAAGGAAAAATAAGTTACCGGGTATACCGACTAATTATACTATTATATATTACTAGTAAAGTCGTTAAAAAGGTATTATATAAATATATCTTAAAAGCTATAAAGGAGTATAGCCTTTTACCGAAGGGATAGATAGAGAATTAAAGGGTAAGGTCTATAAACTTAGCTATTAAAATAGTAACGGAAGTAGTATTTATAGCGTAATAAAGCGGTATAGTAGTATTTCTATTATAGCTTAATATTATAAATACTTTCGATATAGTTAACTATAAATAATTAATAAAGATTTTATATAGGAAGGGTTTCCCCTTTAGATATAGAAGTAGGTTACTAGCTTGTTAAACGTATATATAATACGCTTTCTCTTTAATAACGTAGCTTCCGAGTTATATATACTTTAAGCGGGAGTACCCTAGGGTTTACCGTTATCCCTAATACTATTCCTCCTTTATATAGCTATACTTTATAAAGCCCTTAAAAGCGATAGGCTAATAGTAGTAGGCTTTATAGATAATACTGATATCTTTACTATAAATAGTAATACTATATAAAACTACTTACGCCTAAGCCGCGTATACGATATATATAAGGAATAGGGCCGGAAAGTAGGAATAATATTTATAGTATATAAAAGTAAACTTATATACTTTATATAGCGTTACGCTATAATAGAGCTGCTAGTATAGTATAGCGGAGTAGCGATTACGCTAACGGAGTTAGTAAGTATAGAACTATAGAAGTCTTATAGGCGTAATAAGGCCTATAAGCCTCTATAAATATAGCTGTAAAGAAGGTATTTTAGGGTTAAATAGAAGAGCTTTTAAAGGGTGCAAGGTAAAGTGCTTATAAATCTAGGTATAGAATAAATAGTTAATTATTCCTTATACTTTTAATAAGTAAACTAGAGGCGGTTCTATTTATTTTATATATATAGAAGAGTTTAAGGCCCGAGCGCCTTAAACGGTAGAGAAAGAAGACCCTAAGCGGAGGAATAAACCCTCCGAAGCTAACCTTTTATAGAAAGTATAAACGCTATCGCTTAGAAGCTACGGGATCCGAAACGATCTATACGGAGATCTATAGCTATAAGGCTTAGAAGGGAAGGTATATAATTATAGTAGGCTAAAGCGTAATACCGATAGCTGCCGAGAGCCTATTATAGCTGAAGCGCAGCCGCTAAGTTACCGAGGCGTTACTATAGTATTACTAATGCTAAGCCGAATAGTAGCTAAAAGGCTATCCGTAGCAGCTAGGTAATAGCGACTGTAACTACTATACTAGGGGCACCGTAGGCACTAGAAAGCAAAGTATAGGGTATTAATCTAGGCCTAATTAGGCCTAATTTTAATACCTTCTTTATAATTAAACTTTCTTTTAAGTGCTAGATTCTTTAAAAGGTTTAAAAACTTTCTAAAAGAGGTTTAAGGCGTAATAAGCGCTTAAAGACTTTAAATTTAAATACTAGTAGCGGTTTAGTTAGGCCGTTTATAAATATCTTTAAAGTTTCGAGGTAGCTAATTTTTAAAAAGCCTTCTATAACCTTACTCCGAATAAATTCGAAGCGTATTAGAGTATACTTAGTATAGCTATAATATTTTAGGTCCTTCGAGGTAGAAATAGCGTTCTAAGAATTACTATATAGAGGGGTAGGCCTTAAAATAAGTCTCTGAATTTTAAAGAATAGGCCTTTAACTTATAGAACTTCTTTAATAGCCTTTATAATAGTATTATACTTAGCCTTTAAAATAAAGAGGGCGATAATACTAGATCTCTTCGATTTCTAGCTAGTAACGCCCTTATAGTAGTAAATTAGATACCTATAACTTAATTTAGCTATTATTTTACAGCCGATAAAGTTATTATTACTATAAGCTATAAGTTCTAGTAATTTATCTTTACCCCTTAGCTTAAGGCTATAGTTTATAATACCTTTAAGGTATTTAAATAATAATTTAGCCGCTATAAGGTATTATTTCGAAAGCTTTTATATATACTTTAAGAGGAACTAAACTATAAAAGCTATATCGGGCCGAAACTCGATTATAGCATATATTATAATACTATTTAAGCTTTAAAATTCTTTAATTTTAAACTAGTTTAATACCTTTTTAAGCTAATTAGGGCTTAAGAGCCCTAGCTATAGAGGTACTGATATAGGGGCTATATTAGTAAGACCGAAGTATTAAAGAGTAGCTTTAATATACTACTGCTACGAAATCTATAGAGTTCTTTTAAGTTTATCCTATAGGATCTCGACGCTTAAAAAAAACGTAGTAGCGTTTAAGTTTTTAATTTCGAAGGCTTTATTTAAGCGCTTCTTTAAATTATTTATAGCCCTTATAAAAGGGCTAAATAGGAGGTAGTTATCGATATAGCTAACGATAAATATACTATACTAGGTACTATAATATATAGCGGAATTAGAAATTAGAGGCTTAAAATTTAAGCTTTCTAGAAAGCTTTTAAGTTTAGTTTACTATTAACGGGGAGATTATTTTAAACTATATAAGGCTTTAACGATCTAAATTATTTAATCTTCTTTAAGATTTTAGCTAAAGCGTTCTAAAAGGTTTTCTAAGCTTAGATTAGCTTTTAAGAGTTCTTTTAAGCTTAAAGGGAATTCTATATAAAGGTCCTCTTTTATATCTCCGTTTAGAAAAGCCCCTATAAAATCGATTTACTCGATTTCCTAGTTTAAGCGAGCCGCTAGGGCTAGCAGAATTCGCTAGGTAAGTAGAACAGAGGTATTAGTAAAGGTCTCGGTATAGTTAATACCGGAAAGCTATTAGAAAACCCTAATTATAGGGTAAGCCTTATATTTAATTACTTAACCCTTTTAATTTAGCTTTCGTTTTAAAACTTATCGATAAGTAATAGGTTTTTTTTTAAAAAGTAATTACTTAATAAAGCGAAAGGTTCCCTTCTATAAGAATTACTATAACTCTTTTAGCAGTATTTAAATCTAGTAAGGGGATTTAGGGGTTTTTAGCGCTTACTTAAAAGTATTCGGCTTTAAAACTTAGTAGATAAGGTAATAGATTAGTTTTATAGTATCCGGTATAAGCTAATTAATATTAATAAGTTCGTTATTTTTATCGTAGGGCTCGAATTCTAGCTTTTCGCTTAATTTAAAAGTAGGAATAGGGATTTCTAGGCGCTATAGTTACCTAGGCTCTACTTCTAATCTAATTATAGGCGGTTTAGGAGCTATAGAGGGCTTTAAAGGGCTTAAAGAGCTATTAGGTAGTTCTATTTCTTTTCGTTTATCCTCGAGAGTAAGGGGTTTATACTCTTCTGCCCCCTCTATAACTATTAAAGGCTTACTTTCTCTAATAAGTATTATAGATTTAAATAGCTTAACTAGGCTAGTTTTAAAAACTCTTTACTACTAAATAAAGTAAACTAAAAAGGTTTTAATACTTAAAATAGCTAGTAATAGTATATCTTTAGTACGGGGAGCGAGCTTTTAACTCTTAACTCGGTATTTATAAGGTATTAGGGCTAAATAGCGCGAGCTTATAACCCTATAGGCTAATAAATTAGGTATATTAGGGGCCTAATTAGGCTATACCTTATCGAAGAAGGCCTAGAATAGAGAGATATCGCGATTTATTATAATAGTTTTATTAACTAGCTCGATAATTGCTAGAAGAATATAGTACTAAAGGTAGTAAAGAAAATTATTAGCTAGAAGAGTAATATATAGCTTATCTACTATAACCTTTATAAAGCGTTCTATAAAACTGTTTTACTTTAGGGTATAGAGGCTTAAAATATTAAATTTAATACCTTTTCGAGCAAAATAAACTTTTATTAAAGTATTAATACCCTTTAATCTACTATCGAAGTAAAATTCCTAGGGGTAATAGCTATATTAATTTTTAAAAGATTTAAATAAATCTTTTATACTTTAAAAAACTTTTATAGCTTCTTTATTTTATAACTAGAGGACTTAGCGATAATAAGACTTCCGGTCTACTAGAATTAGCTCTATAGGGCGTTTATTCTATAATAGAGGGACGATTTTAAAAGTATTGCTCTCTATATAATCTAGAACTTTCTAAAGAATAATAATTAGTTTTATATTTAAGCGCCGAACCGCTTTAGTTTTAGCGTACTCCTTATACTAAAAATTAAAAGCTTTAATCGTATTTAGATTTAAGATTCTAATAGATAGCTTAGCTATTTTCTTTAAAAGGTTAAAGCCTATATACCTTAAGCGTAAGTACTAGAGTAGGGCGGTCTTTAAAAGTTTCTAATAACTAGAAAGTCTAGTTTTAAATAATAAGGTACTTAAAGCTAACGGGGCTTTTAATCCGTTAGGGGGCTCTATATAAGAGGATAGCCCTAAAGATCTAATAGCTAACGGGGCTAAAGGAATAGAAGAAGGCTCCGGGTAGGAGGATAGCTTTAAGATCCTATAGGTTTTACGTAAAGGCTTAATTAGGCCTAATTATAAGGTGTTAAAATTAGGCCTGATTAGGCCCAGATTAGTGCCCTACACTTTGCTTTCTAGTGCTTATAGTACTCCTAGTATAGTAGTTACAGTCGCTATTACCTAGCTGCTATAAATAGCCTTCTAGCTACTATTCAGCTTAGTATTAATAATACTATAATAACGCTTTAGTAAACCTAGCGGCTACGCTTCGGTTACGATAAGCTCTCGGCAGCTATCGGTATTACGCTTTAGCCCACTATAATTATATACCTTCCCTTTTAAGCCTTATAGCTATAGATCTCTATATAGATCGTCTCGGATCCTATAGCTTCCGAGCGATAGCGTTTATACCTTCTATATAAGGTTAGCTTCGGAGGGTTTATTCCTCCGCTCGGGGTTTTCTTTCTCTCCGTTTAGGGCGCTCGGGCCCTAAACTCTTCTATATATATAGAATAGTAACAAAGTGGCTAGGGTAGAGTATAACCCCCCCCTGTCCCCTTCTTGTCGTGCCTGCGGCGGCTATATTAAAGAGCCCTAAACCCCCTCTATAGAGCAATAAAAAGTATAGTATTTTCTTCCCTATACTTAAGCAAACTAACTTTAATGCCTTCGTTTTATATTTCGTAGCGCCCGTTAGCCTACGCCCCTCGGTAGAGTTCGCCGCGTGCGCGCTATATATATTATAGTAGGGGCGCTCTACCGCTTTATTATTTAGTATCTACCCTATAAATCGAATATAAGTTTCTTTAGCTTTATAATAGAGTATTTATGCGTTAATTAAAACTACGTTATAATATTAAGGAGAGCCTAGGAGGTTCGCTATTACTAAAAACCACCTCTTATAATAGCTTTACTTATAACTATAAGACTAGCCGGAACTAATGCCTAGGGCCGCCCTGCTATAGGGGAGCAGGATTAGGGAAGCTTAGAGATTAATTATAGGGAAAATAGAGAAATAACCCTAGATTCGTATTTTCTTTATTTTATTTCTTTTATTTTCTCTAATAACGTAAAACGAGGATAAGAAGGTTTAGAGAGGAGATTTAGCGCTAATGTAAAGTACTAGTTAAAACGCGAAACGTAGAATAGAGTTAAGTATCGCTAAGGGGACTTAGCAGTCTCGGCGTTACGTAGAAACTTTCGCTTTATTCGAGGAGAGAAGGAGAGTTATTAGGGAAAGCCGAGAAGTAGGGTTAAAAAAGGTAAAGCTATCGCTAAATATAAGAGTAGGTTTAAGCAGAGGGAAATATAATATCGGAATAGCGGAGATATAAAGCTATAGGGCTAGAGTAGAAACTATTAATAGTTATAAGTATACCCCGGGACTAACTAGTATAAAGTAATTCGTTTAAAAGAAGGACTCCTTCGGTAATTTATTCGGAATTATATTAGAAAGTTCTAAAAAAAGTTAATTAAGCCCGTTCTACTATCGGGAGTTAAATTAATAGTAATATAGTTATTAAAGGTAGTTAAGGGTATCTTAAGGTTATAAAAGCTTCTCTTATTTTCTTACCCTAAGTATTATTAATTACTTTCTATACTACCTACTATTATAAAATTATTTCGATTATATCTCCACCTTTTTATAGAGCGTATTAAGCCTCGATATTGTTTACCCTTATCTACTAAAATATCCCTTTCCTAACTAAACTCTTTATTAATATAACCTATAGATTACCCCTTATCTTACTTATTATATTCTCGGTCCTATTTAAGGGCTATATATAATAAAGTTAATTATATTAATAGTAAAAAGAAAGAAGCTAACTTAGATAGAAATATTAAGTTATTACTAAGGAAAAGGAATCGTTAAAAGAAGAAGTAAAGGCCTTTAAAGGTTAATAATAGGATATCTCTCTAAGGATAGCTAGAGCCGACTAAAGCTAAAGATATTAAATTTACTCTAGCTTTAGAAATACTTTTAATTCGAAAGTTAAAGATAAGGCTCCTAATCCTTAGGATAATAACTAATCTATTTTACCGGCTTCCCTACCCTTCGGTATAAATACGCTTAGTTCCTACACCTAATCTTTTATTTCGATTAATCCTAACTAAATTAATCCGGGTATTTATATTAACTACCCTTTTATCCCGATAATCGACCGCTTAAGGAGCTTTATCGGCCCTTTTACCGGGTATAATATTACCGACTACCTCGAATACTATACTAGTATTAAAGCTATAATATTTATCCCCGACTCTATAGCCTTATTAATCCTTAAGATACTAGTTATTTAACCCGAAATAATAACGTCCCTAATAATAGCTACCTTAAGCGCTACTACTTAGCCCGAGTAGGAAAAAAGGATTAAACTAGCCTACTATTTATATAATTGCTATTAAATATTTACCCCGGCTTAAGAAAAGTAGTACTTCTTAAATACTTATATAATTAATAATACCGAGTTCCTCCGAATAAGTATTCTAATATACGATAATATCCTTATAAAAATAGGAGTAAGAGACTTATAGGGTTATTCGGAGTTTCAGAATAAGCTTCCTTCTATTTAGATTAAGTAACTTCGATTTAAGTACTAGATTATAGAAGCCTCGGTTTAATCTCTCGTATAGCTTAAGCTTATAGAAGCCCTTTTAAAGACTTACCGAGATACTTAACTTAAAGAGAATTATAACCGGAAAGCTATAAATATAGTAAATATATTTATTCCGTTTATACTTAATCGCCTTTAATACCCTTACCTAAGTTTCTAGCTACTAATAGTTCCTATTCAGCCTCCGAACCTAGGTTATTAAGCGCCGATTATTTAGCTAAAGCTTATAGCCCCTCCGATTAATCCCTTTTAAGCCTCTCTAATACCCTAGCCCTCTTCTTAAGGTCCTATCTTATAGCCGCTTCGAACTATAGCTAAATAAGATAAAATATAGATTAAGATCTCGAAAAGGGAGATTAAAAGCTTAACGAAGAACTTTAAAGACCTCCGGATTAATATAGCTAAAATCGCTAAGAATATTAATTTAGCTAAGGAATAGGGTTATTATTTAGTTAAAAAGTATATTAAAGCTATTAGGAATAAGCTTAAAACTATTTAGCCTAATCCTAGTTATATTTATATCCTACCGAACTTTAATAACGTTATAGCCGATCTTCTAAAAGGGGAAGATATCTCTTTAAAAGATTATAAAGCTTTAATTAATAAGTATAAGGCGGAAATTAATACTTTAAAGAAGGATAGTTCTATTCGAATATATTATAGTTATAGTTCGATTAAATATATAGCCCGTTACTACCTAGACTACCTAATATTAAAGAACGTAGGTATTATCTAATATAAGGATACCGGAAAGTAGGTTATTTCTCTTAGTATTAAAGCGGATATAAAAGAAGCCCTTAAATTTATAGTTAAACCTAATTTATTTAACTAAGCGAAGGTCGTTATAAACTAAAATATTATCCCGTTATACTTCGGTTATTACTAAAACTTTATTAATAAAGGCTAGGATTATATACCCGGAGTTTAAGCTTATCTTAAACTAATTAAGTATAAGCCGAAGTATAAGGGAAATACCGCTTTAATTAGGAATAAAGTACTTTATAAAGCTATTAAAGAGATACCTAGAGTTAGTTCGATCTAGCTATTTAAAGAGGCTATAATATTAAACCTAGCTATAAAACCCGAACTGCTTTTAAGTCCGGTTTCGCTTATTATAAGTAACCTAGCTATAATTATAAATATTAATAGCGAGGCTATTTAAACCGAAGTTAATAAAAATACTGCTAAAAAGTAATAAGCGGATAGGAGGATAATTAAGATTTTAGCTATAGATAAAGATAATCGAGGTCCTATTTAAGAATTAATTTATATCGCTACCGATAAAGGCCTAAGAAGGAAAAAGAAGCCTAGGTCTAATTAAAAGTCTAAGGATATAAATAGTAAAATAAACTTCGGAAAAGTATTAATTAACCGATTCTTCTATATACTTAAGGGATATACTTAAAAGGAGATTCTCTAGCTACGCCTTAACCTTAGCTAGTATATTATTTACTATATCTAAGTTATCTAAAACGGAGTAAAGAAAGTAGTTATAGTTAATTATAAAGAAACCTCCGAGCTTAGGAAAAATAGAAGTAGCCCTATAAAGATCTTTAATATTAAAGTAAGCCCTATTAAGAAGGAGACCCTAGGATTAATTAATAAATAAGCCGTCGAGAACTTCCTTTAATCCGATAATTAATACGAGTATCTCCTTAGAGTTAATATAATTAGGGCTTATCTTTATAAAGAAGTATCTAATATAAATACCCGGTTCGATCGATTTTAAAAGAGTATCTATCCTATATATTTCTTTATAATTAGAGTTAGTAACTCGGGAGTAAAAGAGAAGCCTATAATAATTAATAGCGGTATTAAACTAAACTTAATCGGAGCTAGTATATATAACGAGATAAACGTTACTTCGAGAACCTTTAACGGTAGGAAGATAGAACTCCTAGGAATCCTAGAAACTAACGTCTTTATTAAAGGCCATATTAATTAAATTATCTTTTATATTATAGAGGATAGAGTTAGAAAGCCGAACTATAATATACTCCTAGGAATACTATTTATTCTTTAAACTAAGCTTACCCTAGAATACTTAACTAATAGCCTTTTTAATATAAACTTTTTTTTTTAAAAGAGCTCGAGTAATAGCTATAGTAGGAGGAAAGCTAAAAAATCCTATTTAGTTTAATAATAGCCCCGCTTAATTTAGTAAAGTTACTAGAAAAAACTAACTATTAATAGTAATAATATTAAGGGATAAAGGGTTATTAGTAGTAAAAAAGTCCCCGCCTAGGTTTCCGATTAACTCGAATTAAGTGATATACCCGTCTTCTCGCTAGGTAAGGAGGATATCCCTACTTTTATTCATTCTATTACTATTCTAGTTAGGATAGAACTAGCTTATTTATATTTAAAACTCTAGTTAAACGAGAGTTATAGCTACTTTTATAGCTAGTATAAGAAAAAGAAGTAATAGAGAAGGGGGAAAATTTAGCCTCCTTATTAGAAAGAAACTCGCTAGGCCGCCTATAGAATGATTTATATAGTTAATACCCTCTATAAAGCTATAGCCTATAAAGTAAAACCGATTAATAATTCGAACCCTAATAGATTTATACTAGACGGTAATCCTTTATAGAAGATTAAGCGGGTAGAGATAATTAAGAAGAAATAATTAGAAATACCGCTTTCGAAGTATAATAAATAAATAAAGCCGAAGTTCTCGGATCTTAAGCCCGGTACGCGCCTAATAAAGGAGAGATAAGAGAAACTTATAATTAATAATTATAATAGAATAACTTTAAAGGAAATTAATATATTTAAATATATACTAATTAATCGAGAGAAAGCTATTATTTAGGATTAATCCGAGATTAAAGAGATTTATAAAGATATAGTATTACTATAAGTTATCCGTACCGTTCTATATAATATCTTCTAGTCTAAGAATATCCCTATCCCCTATACCTTTAAGCCTAAGGTTTTTAACCTACTTAAATAAAAAGTTAGATAGCGTATTATCGAAAATACGTATTTATTATACCGAAACCGTTAGTTTCTAATTTAAAAAAAGGATAGTAGTCTTCGGCTTATTAATAACGCTTAGAAGTATAATACTTATATAGTAAAGGATATATTTATATCTCTAGCTACTAATTAGTTCTCGGAGGAGTTTACTATATATAAAGTCTTATTATTACTCGATTTCTTCTCGGGATATAACTAAGTTAAGCTTTACCCGAATAGCAGAGATATTATAACCTTCGCTACCTCTTTAAAACTCTTTAGGATATATACCTTGCCGATAAGAGTAATAAACTTAGTTACTTAGTTTATATATATTATAATACGTCTATTATACGATCTAATACCTTATATTTATTAAGCTTTCCTTAATAATATTATAGTTAAGGGCCTAGAGACGACCTATAATAATAAGGTTCTCCCGGAGCTTCTAGGTATCCGAAGGTATATTATAAAGTATATTAAAAATATTAATTAAATCCTTTTTAATACCGAATTAGCAGGCGCGATAATATTAGGTATTAAATCTAAGTAGTATAAAAAGAGGGTAGATATTATAGGATATATTTATAAATCGATTAGAAGATCCCCTTAAGCTAAAAAGATTTAAAAGATAAAAGGATAAATTACTTATAATAACCTTAAAGATATCCGGAGTTTCTTAAGGATAATAGTTTATTATAATTACTAGATCTAGAACTTTATAATCCTTACCTAACTACTTTATAACTTAATAAAGAAAAATACCCCGTTTATATAGGGTAACGCTTAAAAGTAGGCTATAGCAGATTTAATTAAAGCCCTAGAGAGTAAACCTATTATTATAGGTATCGACTATAATTTAAGGGGAGGCCTAATTATCTTAATAGTTAATACTAGCCTAATCGGCTAGGGTATAGTTTTAATATAAAAGGTTAGTAGAAAGTAAAGGCTAGCTTAGTTTAAAAGTAGTTTATAAATTAGTATTAAGTAGAGGTATAATACTATAAAAAGGGAGTATCGAGCTTTATTATACTTTTTCCGGCGATTATAATAATACTTATTTAAATACTATTTTATCTTAGAAACCGATACCCGAGTTCTAGTAAACTAGATTAATAGAAGAATATCCGATATCCCCGGAGCTTTAATTAGCCGGTAGATTATAATTATTAAAATCTTTAACTTTACTATTAAATATATCCCTAGCTTTAAAAATCTTATAGCCGATATATTCTTATAGCTACTTATTTCCGAAATACCGAAAGTAGACCTAAAAGGAGACCTAGATAAATAATATAATACTTAGATTAACTTTATTCCTATAGAACGATTCCTAAATCTTAAGCTTAAATAATCTAAGAAGTCGTTAAAGCTTGCTAGGTTCCTTATAATTAGAGTAATACCGCTTAATATATTAAGAAAACAGTCTATAGTATTTAAAAAGGAAGCTTTAAGGCACTAGGTTATTAATTATACGTTATAGCGATAAAAGGAAGATAAGCTATTTAAAAAGCGGGTTATCGATAATCCGGAGCTCTATAAGAAAATCCTACGGGATTATTATATTAAGTTTAGCTATAAAGGCCGTAATATAACTATTATAAGGATCCGAGGACTTTACTTTTAGGAAAGGCTCTAGATAGATATAGCTAAAGCTATTAAAGCTTATAAGATCTACAGCTTCTATAGTTCTAAGACCTATAGCGAAAGCGTTTATCTTACTATTCCCGGGAGGTTATTCGAAAAGATTAAAGTCGATATTTAATATATATTAAATAATAGGGGATATTAATATCTTATAGAAGCTAGGTATAATCTAACCGGATACGTTATTATAAAACTTATAAGGAAAAGTAACGCTATTATTATAAAAAGAGTCTTTATTAAGGATATCCTTTTCGCTTATAGGTATTTTATAGTTATTAATATTAATAGCGGGTTAGAAAATAAGGTAGAGTTTACTTCTATTATCCGAGAACTTAAAATTAAACTTATTTAAGTTTCTCCCTATAATCCTAGAGTATAGGGTATAATAAAAGGGGGATATTTCTCTATTACTAGCGTTATTACTAAGCTCTCTTAGGGGAAACTAGTATAAAGGAAGTATTTAAAGCTTACTCTCTTCGCCGACCGAATATCTTTTAAGCGATTATATAGATATATACCTTTCTACCTAGTTTTCGGATAGGAGCTACTTATACCTTTAGAAACTAAAGTCCCGATATAGAGGGTAGTTTTATAATAATTAAACTAAAGCCTAGATAAAGCTTTCTAAGCTAGGTTAAAAATTATAACTAATTAAAAGGAGGATATTTAAGCTACTATCGAGGCTATTACTAAGTATCGAAAGCGGGTAGCCGATAAAGTAAACTCTTATAGCCTTATCCGGAAAAACCGCTTTAAAGTAAGTAATATAGTATTAGTTTATAACTATATTAGAAAGATATCTTACTTAATAGTTATAAAGATCTTATATCGTTAAAAGGGTCTATTTATCGTTAATTAAGTTTATAATAAGGGAGCCTATAGGCTACGAACTATAAACGGAACTTAACTTAAAGGGATATTTATAGCCCGGAACCTTAAGAAATTTATTTTCGATAAAAAAGGGATTTAATAACTAAATACGCTAATACTATAGGAAGAAGATCCTAACTAATCTTAAAGCTTAACCGATAAGCTAACCTTACTTTAATTACTTATAGTAAAGGGAGTTCCCGAAGGCCCTATAAAAGTCTATAAAGAGGAGGCCGGATTTATTAATACTTTCTAAGTACTTAAGCTCTTAATCCCCGATTAACTAAGTATATCTAGTCCTAATTATAATATTTAAAACTAATCTCCTACGGAAATTCCCTTCCCTAATATACTTAATATAAGGGAAGAGGAATTTAAAAGCGAAAGTAAGGAGGAACTAAAGGCCGATAAATATATAGGACTAAAGATATAAGTAGTAGTAAAAGAAGCCGCTAAGATATATAGAGCTAAGTAAGATAATTAGTTTATTAAGATTCCTATACGGAAGTTAGGTAAAGATAGCTTTTTAATTATACTACCGACCGATAAATAAGAAGATAAATAAGTTTTTTTATCCCGATTAATAAAGTTCTCCTTATTTAATTTAAATATTTTCTTCTTTAATAATTTTCTTTCCTTCTATTTAATTCTATTTACTTTCTTTCTTTCTTATTTTCTAGTTAATTTCGAGTTCTTTATATTTTCTTTCTTATTCCCTATTTATTTTTCTTTACTCCTTTTCTTATCTCCCCTCCTTTCTTCCCCTATTTTACTTAATTAGCCTTAATATAATTAGCTTAATTTTCGTTCCGCTACTATAAGTTAAGTATACTATAGCTATAATAGCCTATAATTAAAGTATAAATACTAATATAGAGGATATAAGGATATATATCTAGTTAATAATAGTAGTTATAGGAAGAAAACTATCTAGCTAGTAGTATTTATAGTTCTAAGAGCAGCCTTTTCGTTTACTTAAAGCTATTAGGGGAGGAAAGCCCTAATAGCTAGCTAGGTAGCCGGCTAAGGAGGAAATAATAAATTTATTCCGAGATAACTACTTATACCCCCTAAAAAGTTTTTTTTTAATTAGCTAAAGTCTTTTATAAATACGCCTCCGGAAGCTTATCGCTTATAATTAATCCTATTTCTAGCTAAAATTTAGACCTAGAAACTAAAAAGACCTAGGAAAATAACCTAACTACCCCTACTTAAGAAAATATTTATCCCCTTTTATCCCCTAGCTAATTAGCCCTATCTAATACGTTTAACTAGCGCTTATTACCGTTACTTAATCTTATCCTCCTCTTTAGTTAAATCGATCAATACCTTAAAAGTTCCTTTTAGTTATCGACCCTTAAAAACTTTAAATAATTAGCGAGATTAGAGAAAGGGTTAATATTAATATTTTACTAATCGATTAAGTTTAAATAAGCACTTATTTAAGCAGCTTTACTATAAATATACTTATACGCTTAACCGGAGGGAAGTTAATTCTAAAATAACCCCTAGTAATAATTATAGTTAGCCCTAGCTATATAAAAGATATAATTAGTATAAGTACCCGAATAGATAGATAGAAGAAAGAGATACTCGAGGAAAAGGCTATTTATAAAGGATCTCTTTCTCTCTCCCGTTTCCTTATTAATATACTCTATAAATAAGGTCTTAAATCTTAAGGCGTAGTAATTATAAAGCACTAAGTTATAATAGCTAAAGATAATAATAAGGAAAGCCTACTATCGAGTATTTCTAATTAATATACGCTAGATATATTAACCGAAAGGCTTTCTACCTTTAAGATAAAGAACGATAGGTTAAGGGTAATAGAGATTTCGCTAAATACTATTTATAGCTAGGTTAATAAGCGTTAAAAGATCTATAGGCTTCTAACGGGAGACGGGTTCCTAGTAAATATAAAGCTAACTAGCATTACCCTTAAAGCTATAGAACTTAAAGGCCCTAAAGAAAGCTCTTTATTAGTCTAAAATAAAGAAAAGATTATAAAGAAGCCGAGGAGTTTCGTAGTAAGAAAGGAGCTAGGTATTATTATTATTTATAAACCGTTAAAAAGGCTAATTTAAATAATAAAGATTAGGCTAACTATCTATAATAAGTCCTAGTAAAGGGGGTCGCTTAATATCTGCTAATAAGCTTCGCTAAAAAATAGTTATAATAATAAGGAAGAGAAGAGTTAAGGTTAAAGGTTTAAAATAAGAAAACGGAAAAAGCGAGCTAAAGAGAATATAAAAAGAATAACCGCTAAAAAGAAATAGTAAGAGGTAGAGTAATTAAAAGCGTTTAAAAAGAGAAGGAAGGGTAATTACCCGGGTTACTATTTATATTAGTTACCGAAGATAGTAGTTATTATTACTTAAGAAGGTAAGTATAAAAACTATATAAATTACTCTCGTTTACGCCGATTTATAACTTCTAAAACTTTACCGTTTATTTATTTCGGAGCTACTTAGAACTATTTTTAAATTCTTTTCCCCTTTATACTATTCCTTTAACCTTTACTTTATACTCTTTACTAATATTAACTCCTTATTATTTCTATCCTTACTATTACCTAAGAACTAGCACCTTTTATAATCCCCCTTCTATAGATCCTACCTAATTACTATAAACTCCTATATATACGTATAGTTAGCTATTAAGGCGGAGAAAGCGATAAGTAAGAAGCCCTTTATCTATTCGGCTATTAACTAGTAGTTATCTAGTAGCAATCCCCTTAATAAAGCTTACGCGCTAAGGACTACTATTCCCCTAAAGTATACTTTCAAACTTAATTAAGTCCCGCCCTCCCTACTTTTATAGTACTATTATTCTTACGGAAGCGTATAAGACTCTAATTAATTAATTCTTTCCTAAGCTAGAACTAAGGACCTTATATACCGATTATATCTTTAAGACTAACCCTTACCGCTACCTTCTAGCTCTCTATAATTTTTAAGGATATATCTACTCTCGGGACGAATTTATATTTAACCTTATACTTACTAGAATAAAGCACTTCGCTTAATACCTTTAGAATAACGTATAGATTTATATAAAGAGAATAAAGATAGGAGACTATAAAGCTATACTAATTATAACTACCCCCTATAATATAGAATTAATTAGTTTTTACTTTATCTTTTAAATAGTAGAAGACTTAATAAATAACTAGTATAGTTTTATATAGTATAACTAGGTTTATTAGAAGGCTTTCGTTATCGATAGCTACTTAAGTAAAGCTACTACTAGTAACCCGAAGTATTAGAAATAAATATATAGTTAGATCGATAGTTTAATTACTCGAGCTAAGCTACGAAAACCCGTTATAAAAGAAGTAATTATAGTAGATAATACAAACCGACCTTTTAATAGATAATAGGAATCGAGTAGGTTTTTTATAATTAAAAACTTTCGAATATAGCTTTTAAAGAGTATAAAAGTTTTAAATAAGCGTAATTATATCGGGTATACCGATTAGATATAAGCTAGAAGTCTCTTTAATTTAACTAGCGAACTTTTAGTTAAAATAATTAACCTTTACTTAAAGACCTATATAAGAGAGCTCGGTTATATATTAGCTTATCTTTATTAGCCCGAGTTACTATTAATTAGTTTTAAAGAGTATAAGAAGTACTACTTGTATATAGACGAATACTATCCTAATACTACCTTTATTAATTCCGGCTAAATTTTACCTAATCCGAGTCCCGAAGATAACCTAGAGAGCTTTTAAGGAAATAAGGGCTTTATTTATAGTAGCTTTATCTTCCGATTAAGTTAAACTCCTATAATAAGATAGTTAAATATAATATTAAACCGAAGCTTTTATCCTATATCTATTATAGATAAAGATAGGGTTATACCTTTAATTAAAGAAGATAAGAAGAATTTCTCGCGTTTATAACTTAGTATAATACCCTTTATATAGCGCTAATCCCCTATCGGAGAAAGAAGTATAAGTTTTTTATCGCTATCTATATTACCTAGAGAGTCTTTATCGGGTCCCTTTAGCCGGGAGGTCTTATAAACGCTATAGGGCCCTTTTTAAATCTCGCTATTTATTTTTAAACTTAATTAACCTCCTATAAAGCAGGTAGGCCGCTATACTCTTTATAATTACAGGATTATTATCCCGAAGCCCCCTTAAGCTCCTAAGCTTCTTATCTAGGATAAGGTAGGGCGAGGTTAGATACCTATAACGGATATTATAACGAAGCTTAAACTAGAGCTTAACTAAATTAGTTTTAATTATATTAAATAATATAAGGTATAGATTATAGAAAAGGAAGCTATCGAGGCAGGAAATAGCTCTTTATAATAACGGAATACTAGTACCTACCTAGGAGCTAGTTAAAGCCCCGGATAAGGAAGTAGCGGACGACGATCGTAAAAGGGATCTAATTATAGTTAATATATATATATAGGATATATAATAAGTAATATAAAGGACTTACTAATTATATAGATATCCGGATTAAGTTTAAATTTTAGGAAGGGTTTCTATATAGAATAAATAATACGATAGTTTCTAGTTTTAATAATAGTTTTTTTTTTCCCTCTCTTTTAGTTTTAATTAGAGATCCTAAATATTAACTATCTTAGGGCGCAGCTTATAAACTAAGCTATTAGGGGAGGAATAATAAAGTAGCTAGGGTAGAGTATACCCCTCCCTATTCCCCTTCTTATCGTGCCTGCGGCGGCTATATTAAGGAGCCCTAAACTCCCTTTATAGAGTAATAAAAAGTATAGTATTTTCTTCCCTATACTTAAGGAAACTAACTTTAATACCTCTATTTTATATTTCGTAGCGCCCGTTAGCCTACGCCCCTCGGTAGAGTTCGCCGCGTGCGCGCTATATATATTGCGGTAGGGGCGCTCTGCCGCTTTATTAATAGATAGAACCGCCTCTAGTTTACTTACTAGAAGTATAAGGAATAATTAACTCTCTATTCTATACCTAGATTTATAAGCACTTTACCTCGCACCCTCTAAAAGCTCTTCTGTTTAACCCTAAAACACCTTCTTTATAGCTGTATTCACAGGGGCTTGTAGGCCCTATCACGCCTATAAGACTTCTATAGTCTTATATAAGGGACTCTCTAGGGGCCTAAAGGCTTTAAATCTAGTATAGTAAAAGTAAGTAGAAGGTTAGGTAGGCTTTAGCTTATCTTTAAGCCGAAGAAAGAAGCCTAAAGAATTAAACTTTAAAAGGGTAAACGTACGATTATTAAACCCTATTAGCTTCTCGCTATTAAAGCGCCTACTAGCAGTATAATACTTAATACTACTAAAGATATTAATTTAGAACTAGGGAATATATAGTATATTTTTAAGGTTAACAGTACTATATTTTAAGGGGTTTTCGCTAACTATTATAGAGAGGGTTATAGAATTTACTTTAGTAGGTATTAGTATATCTCCGCTAATTATTATATTCTTTAGTTAACCTTTATTAGGCTTATAGTTCGAGAGCTAGGCCTTATTATTAGCGACGTATAGTATAGATCTAATATTATAGAGCTAGATCGGTTACTTATAATAGTAATAATTATAGGATTATTTAAAAGATTTAGAAGGTTTTAAAGCCGTATAAGCCTTTTTAGTATAGTAATTATATCTACTTAAAGCTTCCGAATCTTCGTTATCTAAATTTATATTATAGGCACTATTTTCTAGGCTAAAGTTAATAGCGTAAGCGAAATCGCCCGACCTATTATCTTTATCTTTCTGCTTCTTCTTTTACTTATTCTTTTACTTAGAAGAACTGCCTTTAAAAGGTTCTTCCTTCTATTTACCCTTACTCTTACCCTATTACTACTAGTTTTTAAGCTTCTTAAAGCTTAAAAACTTCTTTTTAGAACTATATAATCCTATCTTAATATCTTTATCTACCGAAACTTAAAGTTCTTCTAGTATATCTGCTATATAGAAGGCTAGATTTAAGCGGAAGCTAGGGCTAAAAGCCCTATTAATTCGAATCGAGTTATAAGTATAGTATACCTAGTTACTAAATAAAGATTCTAGCGCTTTTAAGTAAACGTTAACTTAATCTTCCTTTAGAATTTAAGCGCTTAGGGCGTTTAAGCGGGATAAGGTATTATTAAATCTAGAATTAAATTCCGTAATAAAGCTTATAAATCCTTAAAAGGAGAGGGAGTAAAATTCTCTATAAAGGGTTTCGCGTTAGAAAAATTATATTAGGGCGTATTAAATAATAAGTTACTAATAAGCTTATAGGGGGTTTTAGATCTAGGAAATAGTACCCTAGGGTATTAGGATGTAGCTATCTCTAATAATTATTAGTATTATAGCTTATTCGTTATCGGGAAGGCTAAGTATTAAATAAGGGTTCGAGATAAATTTAGGGTAAGAAATAGCTTTAAATATTATTTCTAGGGCTTATTTCTATTATTTATAGTTCTTTAAGCCTTTAAAGCGCTATTCTTTAGGGGTTAAATAAATACGCTTAGTAATTTCTCGGCCTAGAGAGCCCTAAAAGGTAGAAATAGTAGTAGTAAGTACTAAGGGCTCCGGAATAGCTTAAGTAAGCGTAGGAGCGGGAGCGGGAGAGGGCTATAAAGGGTTTAGGAGCCCTATAGTAGCAGCTTAGGTAGCGAAAGCTTCCCGGATAATAGTAGTAACTATAAAAGCAATAGTATTTCGGACCTTAATAATTTAATCGGTAAAACGTTAATTATAATAGGTCCTAAACTTTTAAAGGGCGTTATTAATAATCCTAGTAATCTATTTAGGATTAGGAAGCCTAGAATTTAAGTTTATTACCTACTATTATAGTAGGAGCCGGTAGTTGTAGGTACTAAGAGCTATCGGGTCTATAAGCATTTCAGGGCCTTGGAAAGGGCCTATAAGAGCCTGTTATTTAGCTATCTTTTAGTAGGTTAAGCGCTAAAAGGAAGGAAATAGCGTATTAGTCGATAATAGGGGGTAGTAACTAATTTAGTATATTATATTAGAGATATAACGGCTAGAAAGTTAACTAGGGTATCGTATCTAGTAATGTAGAAAAGTAACTACTGTAATATAGTAGTTTAAGCAGTATATTTATAATTGTAAATGCTGTAGTATACTATAGCAAATGCTGTAATGTGAAATATATATCTAAGAAAATAAGTATAATATAACTATAATTAGCGATAGTAATTTTAGCCTATAAGCCTCTATAAATATAGCTGTAAAGAAGGTGTTTTAAGGTTAATTAGAAGAGCTTTTAAAGGGTTCGAGGTAAAGTGCTTATAAATCTAGGTATAGAATAAAGAGTTAATTATTCCTTATACTTCTAGTAAGTAAATTAGAGGCGATTCTATCTATTCTATATATATAGAAGAGTTTAGGGCCCGAACGCCCTAAACAGAGAGAAGGAAGACTCCGAGCGGAGGAATAAACCCTCCGAAGCTTAACCTTATATAGAAGGTATAAACGCTATCGCTCGGAAGCTATAGGATCCGAGACGATCTATACAGAGATCTATAGCTATAAGGCTTAAAAGGGAAGGTGCGTAATTACAGTAGGCTAAAGCGTAATACCGATAGCCGCCGAGAGCCTATCGTAGCCGCAGCGCAGCCGCTAGGTTACCGATGCTAAGCCGAAACGTCGCCGACTATAGCCGAATAATAGCTAGAAGGCTATCTGTAGCAGCTAGATAATAGCGACTGCAACTACTATACTAGGGGCACTGTAGGCACTAGAAAGCAAAGTATAGGGCACTAATCTGGGCCTGATCAGGCCTAATTTTAATAATAGGAATATATATACTTTATTCTAACTAATTTAGTTTACTAGTTATTTCTTAAATACTTATAGCTTCTCTTTTAATAAGTTTCCTTTCCCCTTACTACTTTATAGCTATATTAAAGCTTTATTAATTACTATATAGGCGCTCTGCTTATAGTTAAAGTAATATCTGCTTTATTCGATTCCTATAGTTTCTTTAACGATTATTATCGGTATTATTTCTTAAGTAGCGAACTCGCTGCGTTTAGGCTATATAGCTATAGCTAGGTATAAATTCGCCTTATAGTTTCGATTCTATAGTTAGGATTTAATTTAAAAGAGTATCGGGGTCGGGACCCTGATTTTAAGTTCTTTTCTATCCTTCTCTCCTACTCCTACCCTCCTTCCCCTCCTACTTCTATATCTAAGGTTATCAATAACGATCGTGCTATCCCTAAAGGGTATCGTAGTCCCAAATAGCCATGCAGCTCCCTGTCCTTCCTTGCAAATGCTGTCAATGGCGGTGTAAACGGGTATCATGGTGGACGTAGAAAGTGAAGGAAATTCGTGAAAGTCTTAGGAAATCGACGGAAGCTATAGAGAGAGCGTGATGGCTACGCTCTCCCCAGACAGCGGCTAGATATGCAATGGGTATCAAGCGGAGTACAACACCCCATGCATCGGCCTGCCAGCCTCTTTGCGAACGGCCCAGCCCTTGACAGCAATGAGAATAATCTCCCATGCCATGAACAGGCCGACCAAGCCCATTGTGACAGTGTACATGAACATGGCGTCCAAGTTGTGGTGGATCATGGCGGCGACGGTATCGCCACTCGAAGCCATAAATATAATACCGCCCGTCATTAGGCCGAAGCTGGTCAGGAGCTCGGTCGGCGGGCGTGACGGTAGGATGGAGGTTGGCGGCTTCAAGTAGGTGATAACATACGACAGACCTCGGGCGAAAGAGGCACCCGTCAGAAGATTGCCCCATTGTTTGTGGACCATGGAACTGATCATACTCTGTTGGGTGTGGCTGGACATCATGATACCGAGCAGGAGAATGACAAGCGCCGGGAATGGGTTCATAGAGAACTTGTAAGTTCCGGGCTCCTCCATGGCGGCATTACGCTCGTGATCATCGTAGTTCTCTTCGGCCGCTTCGTAAATGGTGGTGTTCAGAAGATCCCGAATTCGGGTTGATTCAATCAACATACCGCACTGGGCAAAAGAGGGTTAGCATAGCCGAAGCAGTGCAGTAGCGCGACCGTCAGATGGAGGCTCCAAAGGTATAAGTATACTTACGAGACCACCTCCGATAAACAAGACTGTAATTGATAAGTGCTCGAGGTCTTCGAAACTCCATTCTCCACCCCAGTTACCTAAATGCTCGAGGAAGATGTTGGTCGCACCATATGTAAAAATCAAGGCGCTCTCCACAAATTCAGCCGATGGTACAAATTTCTTGGTCGACCTTGGTCGGATGTTCCATGCCTGTACAACGGCGCACAGCATGTTAGTGGGCTGTCCAATGTTGGCAATTGAGAATCGACGGTAATGCTTACCCATCCAAGCTCGCCGAAGCTTCCGGACCACCTTCCAAGGGTGAAGATGCCCAGCCAAAAGAAAATGCCGCCTTTGATCCAATGCGCCAGACCGGTGAAGACATTGCTACCCTCGAAGAAACGGCCAAGAGCGATGACGCCAGTGCACAACGTGATGAAGCCGAGAACCATGCTTGTGCGATCGACAAAGTCATAGCCGAAAATCAAAACCTTCCATGCCCGCGACGAGATCTTGCCACCAACCATGGTCACAAGCTTGCGAATCGCGCCACCGCGGGGCAGCATCTCAGGGAGATCAGCCTCTAGGTCATCGTCCTCGTCGTGATAGTCCTTGTGTGCAGGTCCCTCCGCCGTTGGGCTAGCTAAAGAATCTGGGCTTGATGAGAAGGAGTGGCTCCTCAACGACTCAGTTCCAGGTTCAGTGCCCTGACCACTGTCATTGGAGTGTCGGGACATAGGCGAATAGCACGGTTTGTGGAGCCGGCCATGCTCGTCTATAGCAGCTTGCGAAACAGGGAGGAAGCCCTGGCGCTCTGCCGCGCCGAGTCCGTTATTCCTGCTCTTCTTGCCGAAAGCTCCGACGAGGCGACCGAGGAGACTCACGACTCCCTGGGCGCCAAGTACCCATGTCACAAGCCAGCCCAACTTGTGGTGCGCATTATTCGGGTATAGGTCGGGCGTGTTGGCGTTATATATCGTGCTGAAGAGGATGCCCAAGGCATTGATCGCGAGGAAGACGAACTGCGTTGGGAGGGTGTATCGGGAACGCGCAAGGGAGAATATGGTTGCTGTCACATCAAGTCAGCGCATTCGTCGCGAAGGATGCTTGGGACCTTCCCCAAATCGCTCAGCTTACCTAGGGGCAGCACAAAGACCCAGCCCAGCACCATCAGACTTATGTGTGTGAGCAGGACTCCCCTGTGCTCCGAGTGACTGAAGTAGGTTGGCGGATATTGGTCATCCGGTAGCGGCTGGTCCGCGGTCATATTCATGCCTCCGCCCATGTCCATGTCCATGTCCATGTCTCCTCCTTCATCTCCATGCGCCAGGGCGGCTGGGAGTAGAGCTCCCAGGACCAAAGCCGTTGCGGCTAGGGTGAAGGCTGAGCTCGTGACTGAGCGCATTGGACAGATCAATTCGACGTTTTTTCTCCACCCGAAAGGGATGAGATGGAAGGGAGACAGGTCTCCTGTTGAAAGGTAGGGGGGTCTAGAAAAACTATATGCGACCAAATGCGCAGGGCACAAAGACAGTGAATAATACCAAGTGGTGGTCAAGCACCAAGGGTGCACAAGAGGTTGGTTGACTGAAGCGGTAAGCAATCTAGGTGACAGATTCCGTTTGCGTCGTCAAGGTAGGCAAGAAGCCAGGCAGGGCAGCAGCGGGAAAGAACTGGCGTAAAAAGGAAAAGTGAAGCTCTCACGGATTTAAGGTGTCAAGTTGTAAAGCGCGAGGCAGACTGTATTATATGATATCCATCATCATCCTCCTCCTCGGACTGGATCCATTCCTGGTCTTGTGGAGGGCCCGAGGTATACAGTACCGTGTACTACGTAGGCATGTACCTAGGTATATAGTGCATGGACGAAGCGGGTGGATTGGTAATTGACAGTCAAGAGAATGGGGCCTGCTGGGCAGCCATGGAAATCTGCTGGCCCCAGTTTATCTCAGATGGACTGACTGGCAGACTGGATGGGATTCGGAAGATGCAGTCTATCCGACTCTGCCTACCATAAGTACCCAAACTGCAGAGTAGTTGAGGTACCTAGATACAGTGGGCAGTACCACCCAAGCATGTACCGTGGATAACAGAGTCAGACCATCTGCGCGGCCGGATTACTTTGCAGATAACTACATGACCTCATCAGCCAATCGCTTTCTCAATAGCATGCTGATGGGCTGGAATTACGGTGTAAGCGTCGAACGAGGCCAAGCCCCGAAGCTTCCGAGGCTGTGTTTACACTTATTGCATGGTGTGTTTGGTGGGCAGCGGGTGGACATGTCAAGAGAAGGAAAAGAGCCTTCTCTCTCTTTTTTTTGTTTTGTTTTTTTTGTCCCATTTGGTTGGCTTGGCGCGAACTTGGAGCTTGGGTGGGGCTCGCTGAAGACTGTGCTGAAGACTGTGCGGGGTTGTATATAGTATACATTTTGTGCAGCTTTCTTATAACGTCCGAGGTCAATTCAAAGTGGCAGCAGTGGGTGGGCACCTTGGTCACAGGCGACCTTCACGTGCCCCTCCAAGGCTGAGCTAAATCCTGAACACATGCACAACCTCAGCTCTACCATACTACTGTGTATGCACCATAACCATCCTCATTCCCGCCCTCATTCCCGTCCCACTCCTATGCTGTCCGCTGTCCGCTCCCATGCTGCGCACAGATCACCGCGAGGAGCTTGACTTGCATGTATATACTGTAGTGGTATGCGATTAGATTATACTACTGTGATATTTACCCAACCCAGCCGACGCTGAATAAAATAAGAAAATAAATAATCTAATCCCTGTATACTACACGCGGGAAAATGCTCCGCCTTGATCCTCGCCGTTTCTTTTCAATCAAAGTACTGATCTAGATCCGTCACCTATTATAAAACATTACCTAGACAATCTACAAGCTACTGATGTCATTCTACTGACTGGACTAACCTCTTGACTTGGACCGTCCTGGTCAGTCTCGGGAACTCTCGTTTCGCTTTGCTTCGTGCTGTCCTATATCTGCATCCAATATGTGACAGAGTAGTTCTTCCGCCCAAGAATATTCGATTCCAGGCGGGGAGCACGGGTGTCGCATTCATGCCGCTGCGATCGTCGATTTGCAGTCCCCGGTAGGTGTAGTGTACATGATTACTGTACCTTTGTATCGAAGCTTAGGTATACTGTGTACGTCACCCCGGTGCTTCCACGACACAGTGTCAGCATGTGCCGGCATTTTCGGAGCCTCACCTTTACGATAGCAATCAAGGACGGCTTGGATGCTTGAGCCGTTGGGTGGCTTGAATATGAGCTAACCATGCACGTCAAGTCCGCTGGGGTCGATACTCACATTATGAATGGATGAATCTGGCTTGACCGTGTGTCACCGTACTGCCTGCCGTATTATTATGGTAGTAAGTAGAAGCGGGAAAGGCTGGAGATATATGGCTGCTACTGTGTACTCGAGTGCTCTACATACCCATATGATAAACGTAGGGGCAAGAAGAAAGGCAAACATGTACTGTACGATGCTGCATGCAGAGTACGATCTGTAAGGACTTTACATTAAAAACTCCGAAGCTGCCGAGAAATTCCGTTGGTTCCAAGGCATCCATCCTGTCATCCTTTCGAAAAAAGACTCGCGGGCTCGCTACGGAATACTGCGCACTCTATATCCGGACGGATCCGTAAAGAACCCCACCACCACTTGCAGGTCGCGTTGATCGATCGCGATTCACAGCAGGACTTGTCAGAACTTTTCACACCATTTAGGTGACTGGCGACTTTCGGCGCCTGGTGAATGCCCGAACAGACAGCAAGAGCCTTTGTATAGCCGGAGCTGCCTCTGCATCACCCCTGGAGTGTTTTAAGGTTTGGCCAGGGACCCCAGTCCGGACCGTGTCCGTTCACTGGGACGCCGGCCGGTAATGGGTACCCGCTTTTCCCGCAGCGCATCCGGTAGATACTTAACGTACCTAGGTATATATACCATAGTATTGACATCTATTAGATAGCCCCTCATAGTTAGTCTGCCCAGACTACCACCATTCTGTCCCTAGCCAGCTGATTCGGCTCATACAAGCTCTCTCGTCCCTCCTCGTTCTCTGTCCTTCTGTGGGACAGCTGTGCCTCGACAGCTGTGAGACGGAAAAACAGTGAACAGAGGCTCGAAGGCTGGTCAGGCTGGGTAAGGTCCAGAGCGCTGCACGAAGAAAGAACTTGGCCAGATAGCCACAGAGGCATACCTCTCTGATAGTATTCCTACTGTCTTTCCCCAGAGAATAGTTGTTCGGTACGCTCGGCAAGCTTACCAACGACGTCCAATTGGTACACCTATGCTCTCGAAGATGGGTGTGACGTCATACTTCAGCATTGCTATCATCAAGTGAAAGATCGCATTTTGGACGAGTCGCTGAGGAATGTTCATGGCATGTGCACGCAAATTATAGTCTATAAAGCTGAGCGGTCCGTCAGACTCCACCTATTGCTCTCCCGAGACGCCTTGCCTTCCTTCTCTAGCTTCTGGAGCACCTGGATGACTCCACCCTGAGCCGGGAGGTGTAAGCTTTCTGGTACGTCGTGGTATATGACCTTAACCAGCTGGATCGGTTCCCATGCAGCAGTCCCAGTCTCCTTATTGACCGAACTGAGAGTTTGGGTGATCTGGTCCTCGCGCTGCTGACGGTGAGTAATGTATTCCTCAATCTTCGCCGGTCCGTCGTCGATAACCGGTCCGTGGCCGGGGTATGCCTTGGCCTTGAAGAGCGTTTTCATCTTTTGGAGACTGGCGAGATATGTTGCGAGGTCTTCGAACACGGCTGTGCCTTGACCTAGCACGTTGTCTGCAGTGAACATTGCGTCCTCTTGGTCGAGAACAAATACCATATGATCCACAGCGTGTCCTGGGGTGTGAACAGCTGTCAACGTCGCGCCCTCAACCTCGAACTTCTGACCATCGGTGATGCCCAATTGGCCCTTGTCTGGCTGGTTCTTGTAGACCTTGGTCTCCGGCGACAGGGCCAGCAAGTCCTGAATACCACCTTGGTGGTCGCCATGCCAGTGAGATATCAGTGTCTCGGAGACAGTCGCGTTCTCATCCGCAAGCGTTTGCTTGACAGCTGCGATCCAGGAAGGCTTGCCCTCACCGGTATCGATGAGCAGCCGCCGGCGACCGCTTCCAAGGATGTAGGTGTTGGTTCCTTGCAGTGTGAATTTTCCCGGATTACCACCCAAGATGCGTATGCAAATGGGACTCACACGTTCCACCTCGGGGAGGTGGGTGAGCTGGACAGCCATTTTTGAGATTGAACGGCGGCAAGTTGTAAGACGTACTGATTGCATGAGAAGGGCCGTGTTATCATGCAGAAGACATGAGGCCTATATCGAGCTGGAGAGGATGGGAGCGGAACATTCTTGTCGCAATTCAGAGGTTGGCTGACGTCTTGGTTCGCCGAGCCGGTCCGAGGGAGGAGGAGGTGACTACTAGGTACTCAAGTACCTGTGAATAGGTCGTTGGACCGAGGCCGACAGGGCCTGTGCTGCGGCTGAAAACGCAGCAAACATTTAGTGTGAACAGCAGCCTAACATGGCGATAAGGTTCCGCCCAGGTTCGCCCAGGTGCTCCGATAAGAATTTACGTCTGTGGAAATGCGCTACACCAACTAACAATCGACTTCCGGAATAGCATGTGCTATTAAACATCTCGAAACGGTTGTATCTACCCCGGATCCGCATTCTTCCTCCAACCCTCTACCGATTCCCCATCACCGGTGAGTCTTTGCTATCTGGGCAACGCACCATTGAAGAATGAAGTTGACATATAAGGTTGACTTCCAGTCTGCATGCAGGTCCTCGTTTTGCGCCGCCCACCGAAGCCCCTTATTTCGTACGAGTGCTTCCCTTCGTAGGGTCGGCGTTGCAGTCCTCAACGGACAGGAAAAGGCCGCAACGTTAAATAGCCTATAAGGAGGGCCTCGCTTTCACCTTGCCGCAGAATCCAAGCAGGCCTGGCGGAACTCGCCATTAATCGGCTCGAGAGCCTGTTTGTCCCGGCCGGGCCTTCGAAGGACATTGCCTCTGCAATCGAAAATCGTCCAACTACGCCCCGAACGCCCCAACCGTCCCGACCAAGAAGACGCTCTCCTTCCTTCAAGCAAGAGCTTGGCAGCCAAAATACATCTCCGCGAGGAGGACCGACTTGAAAATGGCCAATCGTCCTCAGACACCGGCTTCGCCCAAGAATGTGAAAATCAACTCGCCCGTCCAAGGCGCCCCGATGTTTGGCTGCGGTACGGTCTCGCTCTACGCCTAAATATTATAATGCCTATTTGTCGACTGACACGGCTTACAGAACATGTACAACGTCTCCTGAGCCAGAGTCAAGAAACAACAAATTCGTGTATCCAACATTACAAGGCTATATTGCGGTCCATATTCGACAATGTCCCCCTTGTGCCCCAAATGCGCAAAGAGGCCGATGGCAGACCTGTCAGCTGTTTGACATCCAATTACCTCTGTTTGCAGTGCCCATCTATAGAGAAAGAAGAGACCATGGCCAAACATGGCACCAAAAAGGCCCATCGTTTCTGTAAGTTTAAGAGAGACAGACCCAGTGTTGATTAGTGACTGACAAGCGTGCCCAGTTGTCGACTCCAGAAGTGGCTCGCTCTTCTGTCACATGTGCGATGACTTTGTATGGGACCCTACCCTCGAAGACCTTAGAAATCGCAAGATCGACAAGGGCACATTCTCCGGTATGCCTCCCCTTCCAATGCCAAACTCATCCCGAGCTCCTTGGCAGCATCGGTGACCTGCTGATCTTCTTGTGAATCAGCTAATATTTTGCAGGCCGCAAGAGAAAATACGATGAACTTCTGGCTGAAGCCATCAAGGAGGACCCCAAGATCATCAGCGCCAACACCATCATGCCTTCCTGCCGCGCGGATGGCCTGCGCGGTATTTACAACGCAGGAGCCACCTGCTATCAAAACGTCATCCTCCAAAGCTTTCTACACAACCCCATATTACGAAACTTCTATCTGAGTGACGGTCATTCCAGCAGCTCCTGCCAAGTACAGCATTGTTTAAGTTGCGCAATGGACGACATGTTCCAAGATTTCTGGGGCTCTGAGGTTACGAACGGATATACGGCAGCTAACATTCTGTCGAGCTTCTGGATCTCGGAGAACAAGGCGTTCGAGAACTTGGTGACGACCAAAGAGCAGGACGCTCATGAGTTCTTCCAGTTTCTGGCCGAGGAACTACACGAGCGCAATGGTGATGGGAAGAAGCCCGAAATCGGCAGTGAGCACAGCTGCAACTGTATCATCCACCAGACATACTACGGCAAACTTCAGACTACGACAACCTGCCAGAACTGTGGCGGTGTGACGAACCAAGTACAGTCTTTCTTGGACCTCAGTGTCCCTTTAGAAAACCTAGCGCAAAAGCGGGGGAAGAAGGCAAGCCAGAAGACCTCCCTGACTCTCCAGGAGTGCTTGGAGGAGGAGTATGTCAAATCAGACAAGTGCGAGTACCGCTGCAACAAATGTGATGGTCCCCAGCAAGCAAAGCGACATACAAGCATCAAGAGGCTGCCAAATGTGCTCTCTATTCAATTAAAGGTACGGTGTCCAATGACTATCCGGTGAACTATTGAGCCTTGTCGGCAACTTGAGAAAAAACAGGGCAAGGTCTTGCTAATCACAATCACAGCGTTTCGAATTTCGAAATGGAACGCGGGACAAATCCGCCGCAAAGATCGATACGCAGGTCCAATTCCCCCTGCAGCTGAACATGCTGCCCTACACAAATCGCGCGAGGAATGCGGATGCAAAGGAAGCCTACGAGCTGTCGAGATCATGTACATATGACCTCATGAGTGTTGTCGTCCACGTTGGCGAGATGGACACCGGTCACTACATTTGCTACTGCCGAGTTGGCGATAAGGTACGTTTGGGTCACTTTTCATTATTTGAGTTCCTACCGTGGAGAGCAATTCTGACCATAAAGCAGTGGTTTACTTTCAATGATCACCGCGTCGAACTTGCGTCCAAAGCCGACGTGCTTGGTGCTAAGCCTTACCTTCTGTTTTACATTGTGAGAACCTTAGCCTAGAAGGCCAGGGGATTCTGAAATGTCGAGGATCAAGCGATTTTGTCCTATGGAGTTTCTTTTCTTCTTCTTTCATCTTATTTAGTTTTTGGACGAATACACTGGGCTTTGACGGTCACGTGTGCATACAGACAAAACGGTGCCTGGCATTTGGGGAAGATTCAAACAAAAACAATAAAGGGACCGGAAGGTGTCCCGGACAGCAACGCCGGCGGGGCGTGTATGCGTGGAAAAGGGCGTCATCAATCTTAAGTTGTCTGGGTTTGTGCAACGCAACCCGTTAGACTGGGTGCTGCTACCTTAATCCGCCGTGACAATACCTCTCTGTTCAGTGTTCATTGCTGCGCTGATATCCTCCCACCGCGAGGCCCTGCTAGCGGCCCTCACCCTCTGACTTCCATTGCCACTGCTCGTTTTCCATGTTTGCGTAGCAGAAAAACTCGTTGCTCAGCCCTCTTGCATGCACCGGCTCATAGCCTGTAGTCTTCAAGCCGAAAGATCGGTACAGCTTCGTCACCAGGGTCTCCATCCGCTCTCCCGTGCAGACAATGAGCTTGCTGTTGCTTGACTTGGACATCCATCGAACCGTCAACGCTGCCTTTGTCTGACAGTCCTCGCTCAAGAAGGGGGGATCGCAGATGATGCGGTCTATGGAACCCTTGAGGTGAGCTGTATAGTATATGCGACTTGTAGTTAGTATTGAAAGGACCCAGGTTTGGGGGAGTGGGAGGAGGGGGCAGGGACAATGATTGGATGATAATGTAGACGTACCGGGAAGCTTGATAGGCTGCATGAAGTCGTAGAATATGAACTCGGAGAACACGGCGAAGCGGTTGTCATGCTCGAGGAGGGTGAGTGTTGGTCTTGGGGCGTCGGTAGCATACGAGGCCTTTGCTATGCGATCAGTCGATGTCTCTTCTGCAGACTAAAGGCCTCAAGCCTTCTCAAGACTCACAAGAATATTCTTGAGCGCAACAAACACACTTGGTGCCGACACGACGGCGATGTTTGTCTCGGCCGTGGCCCCGTCCAGGAGTTGCTTGGCGAAGAGATTTGCCGTCTCGTCGGAATACTATTCAATAGACAAGGAACGATTGTGTCAACCGCCTCGCTCGTTCCAATACTTCAATGCTGCCCATCTCGAGCGAGCTGGACAATACATACCCAGAATTGCGACTCATTCCAATCCTCCCCGAACGCCTCCATCGATAAAGGGTACTTTAGGGTTGATTCTTTCGCCCCGCCCCCGCCCGATGCGGCCCTATCCTCTGCCTCTGTCTTGAGCTGTTCGAATTGCTTGGCCCGGGTATCTCTGTCATTGTAAAATTCCTTGAGGGCATCAAGAGCATGAGATGATAGGGTTCTGTAGGGGCTTAGTTAGTAGATTTCTTCTGCTAGTCGTCGGTCTTCTCTTTGCGCATCTCACATAGGTTCGTCATCGCTGTCCGCCATATTTGCGGGATTACTTGTGTAGGGAGGCACGACCGAAGTGTCTGTAGTCGATGTGCTGAAATAGCTAAGTATTACCCAAGAGAAGCGGAGAAGTGTTTGGATGTTGTGGAGGTTGACTCGAAAGTTTGAAGTTCTTCACACAACTCTCAATTTGGTGGCAGAAAATTCGAGCTCATGTCACCAAAACGTAGCGAGGCAGCCTTGACGAGCCGGATCACCACCAAATTACAAGGGAATATAAATCACCCCCACCCCCCAAAAGGGGTTCATCATGCTGCACTCACATACTGCATCACAAAAAGTATCTCCAGAGCTTGTTTTCTGCACACCTCTTCTCAATTGAAGACGTAAGAAAGTAGAATAACAAAATTTCTAGTTACACATGCCAATTCGTCTAACGACAAGCCACGCAAATGCCTGCCGCATAAGGCCGTTTCAACTCCTTCATTGATCATCCAGAACATGCAAATACTTCTTCTCTTCCCTCTTCTCCTTCTCACTTGCTGGCGGCAGGTCATAGAATGCGCCGCTCCGGAAACCTTGCACATAGTGGTAGGTGAACTTGCTGATATCACCTGGCTCGATTCCGAGGTCCTTGAAAGTCTTTGCCTTCTCGTCGATTACCTGATCCACGTGCTCCATCTGTACCTGTTCGGCTGACATCCAAGGCCACCACAGCACCTGGTTTATGACCTTAGCGACGGGTTCGAGAATGGCCCGAGGTACATTGATGTGCCGTCGCTTAGAGAATATCTCCCTGTCAACTAACTCGCAGATCTCTGCAGTCGAGTAGTTCTTGGGCCCATAGAGCTCAAATGTCTGCGCGGCAGTGGTGTCATCATAGAGCATCAGCTCAAGGGCATGGCCAACATCGATAGACTACGAATTATCAGCTAAACAACCTTGCAAGAAGTCAATAACAGAAACGGACTCACATGAACGGGCCAGTACCTCTCCTGCATCTGGTTTGAGGTGAAAAGGTTGGTCTCGCCAGCAAGTTTCAGCAGCAGTTGGTCCTCGAAACCGAACAATGGTGCAGGCCGCACGATTGTCGTCTCAGGGTAAATGTCTCGGGCGACCAATTCACCCTTGCCCTTAGTTGCGAAGAACGAGGCCGGAGAGTTGGGATCGGCGCTGTGAGACGAGACGTGGATGAAGCGGTCCACATCGTACTTGGCCACTGCTTCAGCAATTCGAGCTGTGCCCTCAACATGGACGTCTTCCAAGGAGAAGTTCCTATACAACTGCTATCAGCACAGTTCCCAGTATTTCCCTTCTCCCTTACGTAATCGAACGTACTTGGTTGGGTATGTCCGGCCCACTAAGTTGTACACAACATCTGAATGTCTGACAGCCTCTTCGATCGACTCGGTGTTTCGAAGGTCGTATTCCTGATCTGTTATCAGCAAAATCTCGAGAGGACCAACAGACACCCAGCACGCACAATGAAGACAACTCTGCCCAAATCACCCGTCACCTTGAGGTGGCGCTTGGCCATCTCCTCTCTGTATGGGACCACGACCTGACATCCTTGCCGGGCTTAGTGAAGGCCCCGTTAGCAGAGGCACTAGCCGTGTGGTCCCGCATTATAGACATACCCAATCTATTGACAATATATCGTCCAAGCTGACCCGTCGCGCCGAATACCGTGGCCGTGTGCCCTGTAGCTCGTAATCAGACACACTGTCTCGTCGAGGAGGGAACTGTCAAAGAGAGAGAGAACGGTGGAGAAGTGCAAACCGCCAAGTGATGATCTGTCCAGTACCTCATCAGTCAAGTCAATCAGTCAATCAGGTATAGACGAGTGAGTATAGCTGACCTTCCACCCTGAACACGGATGATGGGCTTCCCTGTGCGTGTGATAGCAACGTCGGAGAGGGGCCGCTTCTGAACCGCTTTCCGAGCGAACTTGGGGATGGACCGCGCTGCGGTGGGTAGGTAAGCCATTCTTGCTAGGTTCTAATTCGCAAGAAGACCCGTCGTTGCGTTCAATGGGCTGTTGGTTGTCAACGGAGAGTTGATGAGCGTCACCTGGGAATTGGGAAGCCGAATCTCCAACCACTACCACCTCTCTACACAGTACATGGTACCACACCACAACAGGGGACGCCGCCCACCGCCGGGGTGTAAATGAAGCATGACGCTCGGGCCAGTTGGGGTAGTAGCTTACATAAGTGAGCTAAGGCTTCAATGTTCCGGGACCCGACACTAACCTACCTTAGGTTACCTCCCCATTCTCCCTCAGCCCCTCTAGTTGCCCCTGTCGAGTTGGCGCAAAATAAGCGTCATTGCTATTTTCACAGGGCGGGAGAAAGACCTGACAGACAAGAAGCTCCAGAGTCCCACCAAGGCCAGGCTACATCCCAGCCGCGTCTACCACCGACCAGCAGCAATCAACAACGGCGACGCTGCAAGCCAACCACAGGATTCACAATCTCTTTCCTTTACCACATTGAACTCTCCACGCCCAACCCAGCTTCACTGAACCTTCAAGTTACACAATCCGAAAGCCCGTCCAGTCTGTTGCGACCACATCGAAGAAACTATTACAACTCACCTCTGCGGTCCTCGCTCGACAAAAACGACAACCATGAGCAGGGACGAGACCACCCAGGCTTTCCTGCAGGAAATCCTGCTACAGATCTCGCCCGATCTCCAGACTGATGTTCTGCGACTCCAGGACATGTGGGAGCAGAAGCTGTGGCATGAGCTGACCGAAACCCTGATCACCATCTTCAACCACCCCGAAAGCGCCTCCTTCCGCCTCCCCGTCTACAACAACTTCATCCTCCAATTCGCCGACAAGATCAACCAGCTCAAGCTTGTCGACCTGGCTCTCAAGGCCGCACAACAATGTTCAGGTCAGTACTCTGACCAATACGGCCACACTTACCCGTAGTTTTACGGCTAACACCAAGCTAGATCTCCAAGAACGACTCAGCTTCACCGAGGCCATCGCAGAGAAGGTGGATCCCGAGGAGGAAAAGAAGAAGAGCAAGAACGCGGATGAAGAGGAGGACCCAAACTCAAGAAACGCCTACGTATACGCAACAGTGGCAGTGGCCCAGGTCAAGCTTGACCTGGGCAAGCTCGACGATGCGCGGAAAGACCTCGGCAAGGCGGAGGGGAAGCTGGATGTCTTCGACTCTGTCGAGACGGTTGTCCATGCCACCTTCTACAAGGTCAATGCCGACTACTACTACCTAAAGCAAGACTTTGCATCCTACTACCGCAACGCGCTTCTCTACCTCGCCTGCATCGACATCAAGAGCCTGGGCACCGCCGAGTGTCGCAAACGGGCTTACGACCTGGCAACTGCCGCGCTGGTGTCGTCGAGCATCTACAACTTTGGCGAGTTGCTGCTGCACCCGGTCTTGGATGCGCTGAACAATGACAAGGATCGGTGGCTGCGGGAGCTTCTGTTCACCTTCAACGCCGGCGATCTGGTCAAGTATGACCAGCTGTCCGGTAGCATCAGCTCCGACAAGCTGCTCGCCCAGCACAAGGACAAGCTGCGGGAGAAGATTTACCTGGCCGCGCTTACAGAGGCAGTCTTCCGACGACCACCCCATGACCGTGCCATGAGCTTCGCGACGATAGAGCACGAGACCAAGGTGAAGCCCCACGAGATAGAACACCTAGTTATGAAGGCGCTGAGCCTAGGCCTGCTTCGAGGAACGGTTGATCAGGTGGATGAGGTGGCACACATCAACTGGGTGCAGCCGAAGGTTATGGATTTCAAGCAGATCGACAGCATGCGGCTGCGGTTGGCAGAGTGGGATAGCAGTGTCAACCAGCTAGGCAACTGGATTGAGAAGTCAGGACAGGATGTTTGGGCGGCGTAGGGGAGACTCACAGAACAGAGGGCGGTTTTGAGCCAACGTATTTCTGTGGCGTTGGCATGAACATGGCCGACACCGCTACGTTGTAACTTCTGTACAATATGCATTAGAGTTAGGACACGGATGGCCAAAAGACAGAATCATGACATGAGGATATGCACAATAACAACTTTGGCTTGTAACACTTTCATGGCTAACCATCACCAATCAGGTCATTATGAAGATGGTAAATGGACCGTTGAAGTGCAGCCCACCATGTCAATTTCATCTGGTGACTGCCCAGGCGCCTTCTCGTCGCCTTAACAAGTTTGATCGCTGCCTCCTTCCGTCTACCCTTCCAATATTGGCGCCGATGCCAGTTGCTCATTGGCCAGCAGCTGCCGCCCAGACTCACTCGATCGGTGGTGTGTGTGTGTGGCCTTGATGGCGTACTGAGAACATTCTACCTTCACGCAACGGACCGGGGGCCCATCACAACAAAGCCTCTGCTGCCCGAGAAACCATCCATCATCCATCCGGTGTTGACGTCGGACTAGCAAAACATCATTTAGAGCTATAGAATCCACATTATCCCGTTTTAACAGCAATATCCGATATGGTGTAGTGGCCAACATTCCGCGTTTTCACCGCGGCGCCCGGGGTTCGATTCCCCGTATCGGAGATCGGAATTGTTATTTTTTTTCTTTTCTTTGGTCCCCCCTTCTTTTCCACCTCTTTTGGGATCTTGTCCGTCAACAAATTCCAGAGAAGGAAGTACATACTCTTTCTTATACATGCTTTTCTTCTTTCTTTTTCGGTCACAGATGGGTCAAATAAAATTAGACATATTAAATCAAAGAGCTAGCGGAGTAATTACGCACACATTATTGAACGAGAGTAGTATCACCTCGAAGTTCCATGATGATCTAGCACTGCCAATCCCCCCCGCCCCGCAAAGTGGCGTCAACAAGTTATCTTTCTCTCCATATGAGCTTGTATGTACATACTTAATTATGTATAGCTTTTATCAGCAATAGAACTACATGTACTATATCCCGTTTCTTGCTGAACCCTGGAGGTAGGTTCGTGAGCCTTCGCTGTCTGCCTCATACATACATGCAAGAGACACGGTGCCTCAGAATAATGAACGCCAAGCCCAGCTCGTCCTTTTCCCCGCCATTCACCCAACCAGTATTGCGTTGTTCGTGTACATGTTGGGTTGCTGTCATGCAGTTTCGTCGTCATAAATATTCGTAGACGTGGGGGGATATCCAAAAAGAAAACACCTAACCTCCTATCGCCCGGCTTGCGACAGCTTTCATCAGGTCCTCATCTGGCCGTCGGGCTTTTGGTGGTGAGCTTCATCGACTGGGATCCAACTACAACGCTCTAGGACCCAGGTCGGGCCCGGGAGCTGGCCAGTTGTCCACAGTGCCCTCGCTCACGCCGCTGGTATACCTCGAGCTACCCAGGCTGTTGTACCTCGTGTATGCAGCAGGGACGGGTAGGCTGAGGCCGCCTCCCTGACCGACTAGGACTCCGTCGGTAGTACTCATGTCCTGGCGGTATCGTTCCGAGTTGGTACTGGGTATCCGTCGTATGTAACCGCTGCCAATGGTAGACAAACCACTTGTTCCCATAGCAGGGCGTCCATACATATTGGAAGGTTGCGACAGGGGCTCGAGATCGAACGGGTCAGACCGGAACTTATTACGTCTGGTGTCGAAGCTGGATGCGCTATCACGCAAATATATTGACGAGTCGGCATAGGCGGCTGTTGAGCCGCTAGGTGGTCGTGACGTGTTGTCGACAGCCCTCAGATTCATGGAACGGTTCGGGGCAAAGGCAGAGTCTACAGACTGGCCTCTCGAGTGTCTGATATCGGCGATGTATGTTGATGGCGTGGGCATGTAAGCTCGTCTTCCAATAGCATTTGCATCGGAGAAAGGATTATTGGCCCCTGTGGCAAACAATGGAGGCGGGTTGGCACTGATATGCGTCGTGGCGTTGACGTCGTTGAATGGATCCTCGCTAAAGTTCAGGTCGAGTCCACCCAGGGCGGTTCCCACGCTGGTACCTCGGGTTCGGCTCAGTTGGCGTCGTTGGGCTTCACTGTCTAATTCACCACCCTTCGTGAACAAGCTAGGCTTGTTCGTGTTTGTCCTGGACCTGGGATCCTCTCTCTCCTTAATGCTTCCACGGGTGGCAAATGTGTCGTTCTTGTTCTTATTCCACCAGCGCCCACGCCTTGGAGGTCCCCCAAGGGCGGCCCACACCTTCATGATGCGCCCCTGATTCGTCATGTCCTTGTCGTCGCGCACAGACGAGACGGACCGGCTGTTCCTACCGCGAATACGATTGTACTGTAGCCTTACGGCAGCCTTGACCTGGGTCGAGAAGGGAGTGGGACCTATGCTGTCCCGTTGTATTACGTATCCTTCCTTCTCCTCCTTTCCGAGCGACGGGTCCGCAGTGAGTGGTGTGAGGAGTGTGCTCCGTCTCTTCTGCATTCTTCTCCTCCAGAACCATATCAAGAAGGCAAGCAGACCAGCAAACGCCAAACCGCCAATGACACCGCCTGCCAGAGCAATGGCCGACCTGGATCCGTAATTACTGCTACTTCCAATTCCAGAGGCTGGTACATCAGTTACCCCAGACGCGGTCGCATCGGCGGAATAGAGGCCTTGAGCGCTGGACGACGTGGTGCCCAACCCAAGGCCAACAGTGGTAGATGTCCCTGCCAAGACTGTCGTATCTGATGATGAAGCAAGCTCACTTTGAGATGGTGTGGCCACCATGAATAGTGATGCTGAGGTGGTAGTCGGCGCGGTTGCCAGCGCGGCTGTTACCGATGTCGACAAGACTGCAATGCTGGTGTCAGCAACACTGGCTTGCGGTTGTGATACGACCGTTATTGATGCTATTGTATCCGTCGAGGAGCTTATGGTAGAGGACTGTGCTATGGAGGTTGAAGAAGTTGTCGCCTCAACAGATGTTGCGACTGTTAATGGAGCAGCCGTCGTCATCTGCACCTGGGGCGGTTCGAGCACTTGCGCCTCCGAGGCAGATGTTGATGTAGATAATGAGGAAGGAGACGAAGACGCAGACGAAGACGAAGATGAAGATGAAGAAGACGAAGCAAGATATGAAGAGTAAGACGAACTCGGCGAGAAAGACGATGTAGTGGATGAGCTCGACGAAGAGGAAGAGGTGGACGTGCTTGTACTTGTGGTAGCCTGAGTGCTGGAGACAACAGTTCTCGGCACTGCCGTACACCTCTTCCCACCGAGTGTCGTTATAAAAGCCCCCACGGGCAGGTTCGGACTCGTCGACATGATCGTTGTTATCGTATGTATGGGTGTGTCCTCAGACTTGTCTATTTTGTATGGGCGATTCCAGTCGTAAACTCCGTACGAAATGAATGATCTCTCTGTACAACAGGAGGAAGCCAACTCTCAGAGAGGCGAAAGCAATGAACAAACAGGCCGCTTGGGCCGTCAGGCTTGTCTCAAACTCATCCAGACGAAGTGATCCAGACGAAATGGCGAGGTGTCGAAGATGTGAGCTGTTGGGGACCGCTAGACACAGGAAATGGTGGAGAGAAGCAAGCCTGTCGGATGTGACGATGATGGTGTCAACAAAGGCCTTACTGCTTCCTTATTCTACCAAAGGACGGAAAAAAGGTGAGGCAAGGCAAGACTCGAGATGTTTGAAAGAGCAGAGTCCAAGAAGTTCAGCTTAAACTGTCGAGGAGCGTACGCGATAGGGCTGCATGGTAGTCAAAGCTGAGGCACTGGGAAGAGGAGAGTGGGTAAGCAGGGGAGGATTGGAGTCAGGGAATCGATGGAGGTTTGAGGTTCGACGCGTTGGGAGATGCCTGTCCTGTGCCGGGCTGGAAAGAGAAAGGTGATGACGATGACGATGACGATGCAGAACAGACAGAAAGAAAGAAAAGAGATATGGGAGTGTGTATCTACACACACACACACACACACACACACACACACACACAGTAGATACATAGTCAAGAATCAAGTACATAGCAAGGAGAAGCTATGCCGATTGTGGTTGTAAAGACCCCCTGTCCTGCGACAAGTTTGAAGCATGCAAATCAGGAGACCCAGGGGATACGTGATGCGACTCTGATGGTAACGGTCAAAGCCTTGGATGAGGCTGTGCTCACTGCTACACCCAGTCAACTCGGCGGCAACCGCACTGCAGCGCGAATTCTATAGAAGCACTTAGACAGACTACTTCTCAGCGTCAGGTTCTCGCTCGCCCATGAATAGCAGGGAGTACATACCGGCAGGAGAAGGAGAAGGGGGAGGAAGAAGGAAGGAGAAAAGAAGCGCCGTGAAGTTGCATGGGCGGCTCGATGAAACCGGCGGGGTCAAAATGTTTGTTTCAACTTCCAACTTGTCCCCGATTGGACAATCCGAATCGCAATGGCTGGCTTATACAGTACACAGTAAGTAGGCAAATGTTCCTATTCTCACTTTGAGCTTTGAGCGGCGGGGGGGGATATATATATATAACACTGATGACAGACAGCCTTTAGTTTCTGACGTCGAGAGTTTGTCTTCTACCTGCCTTAGGTAGAGTGTATATGGTCATTTCCATCTGGTCTTCTCATCTTGTTGAAGAGGAGTTGTTGGGTCGACACGAAACATGTTACGACCTGCCGGCCAATCTGCACTCAACCAAGTTTGACATTTTATAGAAGAAACCAGTCCAGCTACCTACCTAGGTACCTAGGCATTTGGGTAGCTAACACGAACTCGTTCCCGACTTGAGGTTTTAGGATGTTGTACCCGTACGTACCGTACCGTACCGTATCGTATCAGGGTTAGGGTTAGGGTCGACTGACTTCTCATTTTCCCTCTCACATCCCATCCAACGGTCTTTTGTTTTCTTCTCTGGCCGCAAAACGAATACCCGACATCTAACATCATGAATTTGTATTTGGAAACTTGATCGAGGTCCCTCATGAAGATGATTCAATTGTACATAAGCATAATGTAATAGGTGTGTGTGTGACTGTCAACGGAGGGTTTATCGTTGGGACGAAAACGACTTGTGTGTTCCCTGCAAGCAATACTGCTACATAACAACATCATTCATCCATCCATCCATTCATTCATTGGACTTTACTCATCTCCGGCCTGCCACACCGCCCTCTATGCCGCCTTCAAAATCGGGGACCAAGTTATTTGAACAGAAACACGGGAGGCACCTCTTCGAATCAGCGAAGAACAGAGTTTTTAAAGCACACCAGCCGCATCCTCCAAACGAACCGATATTGGCCTATCGGTCTTGTACCAGGAATGATCAGCCTGATGATCACATCTAGTTAATTCTTTGGATGAAATCAAACAACTCCTACTGCGGCTTGTTTTCCCCTTCGCTGAGACTGCCTGTTTTCGACAACCCGTCGACGTCAAACGTACTTATTGGTACAAGGAAGCACCATAACCCAATCATGTTTGGCAGTCTGTCACATCTCAGTGAGCTCTACCCTTCAGCCCTGCTTCAGTCATCAATCATATCACCATGTCCCACTCAATCTTCTTGTCGCTTCCTTTGGTTCTCAGGCGGACTGCCGGTTGAATGGAGCCTCAAGTATCAAGTGGGTAGCGTGACCACTGTCTTCCAAAGCCACCCATGTTATTATTATTATTATCATTGTTATTATTATCAGTATACAAGGCGAGGCTTGCGAACTCATCACACTCAATATTCTGATGCCAACTCGCCCTGGCTGACACATCGCCTTAGTTTCTTCTGCGCCGCCAAAGCGTGACGGGCCACCGAAGGATGTCCCGCCACCCACACCCGTCAGCTTGCCCCAGTGCCAGCCCCAGCTTCCGGGGCCGGATTCGGGACCCGTCGAGACCCATTGGACAGCAGAAGAAGCGTTACCGCACTTGACAGCCATGCTCCAGAGTCTTGGCCGCCCAGCAGACCAGGTTGACATCTCCCATCTCAAAGCCCTCGGTGTCCATATCAGCTCGGACGCCTCACTGGCAGAGCTCATCCCTGATTCGTCATGCTTGCCGGATTTCGCCAGATGGGACGCTTTAGCACGGGAAGACGCGAATGATACCGACAAAAACTATCAACCAGAACTTTCCAATGGCAAACTGGCACCAGGCGCTGTCAAGTATGTTAGTCTCCGGGAGAGCTTGCTCATTGACAACGACAAGGCCTTTGGCGCTGTGAGGCGAATCACCCCGAAGCCTGGAGACAAGCCCGTGAGGCTAGGGTACTGCCACGAATTCTTCCGGAATTTGGAGAGTCTGACTGGCTTTTGGGACGATACATCCAAGCCAAGGCCTGCCGAAGACATACGAGACACGCCTCCTGCGGGTGGGGATAAGAACAGTGGCATTCCGGGAAAGGATGAAGACTACACATGGTACCGCACAAGCGCTGGAAGTTCCATGCCCGCCCAATATCGCACCCAACTGCTTGCCTCTTTCCTGAAACTGGTCACATATGACTTCTCCTGTAGTATCATGTCACGACAGGAACCTCGCCTATACATCAAAGCAGCTCGGCCACCCCCCAGCTCATCCGTGCCCATACCAGCCCACATCCATTCTTACTTCTCCTCTGGGTGCAATTTTATTTTCCGTATACCCACCGATCGTGAGTCTGCCAAGAGCGGTATCGTTGAAGGTCCCATCGCCGCAGTAAGCCCACGACACACGACCAACTTCCCGCCCAACGGCAGGGAACGGGAACCGCTCATCGATTTGTGCCGTGAGCTCATCGCGGCTCTGATCACAGCGCAGCATAGGGCTCGAGAAGGCCGAAAAGAAGAGCGCATCGGCAAGGACGCTTGGTGGGCTACAAAACGGCGCTGGGGCGGCGGGTCTGGAGGGCCAATTGGCAGGGAGGCTGAGGCCCTCGAATCGAGGGACATCACTGCCCTGGTGGTCGGCGAGAAGGACGAGTGGCCGGTTAATGCCGAGGGCTCGCCGCCTGAAAACCCTTTGTATCGCTCGACATCTTCGGTGGCCTCCTCGAAGTCCCGGAGGTCTTCATCGTCGCGTGCACCAGGACAACCACCGGACCCCAAGCGGCCCCGTAGGGGTCTGGCTATTTATGATGCTTACAGGATGGTACGCCCCCCCTCTTACAACTGGGACCCAAAGACAAAGTACACACACATCGGTAGGCAGCGCGGGGCGGGCTACGATGACGTTTATGTTATCTCGTCTCTTTTTCACCACATTTCCGTCTTGAGGGTCAGGGTGCCAGATCGGCTACTGGAGGTCCTAGCCGGCGCCCCGGACCAGAAAGGCAGGGACTGGGGCAGGTTGGAAGTATGGAGGACGAGGTGGTTTGACTTCTTTGTGCCAGTGGATCGGGCTGAGGCCATGAAGGTCATCTGGAGCGTTATGGCATACGCAATGAGGAAGGTGGAGGACAGGACTGGCGAGGGCGAGGACATGGGAGATTGATGGGGACAAGAGTGAGAAGGGCGGAGGTAAAGCGGGTGGCCAGGTTTCGAAGGGATAGGACCTCTTCGGGTTGAAGTACACACGTCGCTGACAGATCCTCTGTCTAGGGTTCCTCCCTAGAAGCTCGCCTGAGTGGTTTGTTTCTGGACGGTGCCAGGATTGGCTTCCACGGACACCAAGGCCGCATACTGGTAGAACGGCATGCACATCGTGGAAGCACTGGCGCCTTTGTTTATCGATGGAAGGATAGTAGTAGCCTCACGGCATGGCGGGGTTTCAACACAACTTTGGACGGGACACCGGCTTCTTCACTCGTAAGAGTAGGTAGGCATGGAGTGTGAACTATTTGATCATTAAAGCTAGAAATCACACCTTTTGTTTCGCTTCGCCACTGTCGAGGTAGGTACTTAGCGTCCTACTAAAACCACTGCCATGCTGCTTTGCTGATAAGCCGGCCCTCCGAAAATTCGACAAACACATGTTGTTTCTCAAATTCCCTCTCTACTGTACCATCCATGGATGTCTACACAGCTCTATTTTTAGACTGTACGTACTTGTCTTGATTCGTAAGCCTCTTCTTGAGAAGAGTTACAATATCTCCGTGCTGGCCCCTCGACATCCCAATTGATAAGGTAGCATTGTCTAGCATACGCATCAACGAGACACAGTCCATTTTCAATTCTCCAATGCCATATCCATTGCCACGCGTGTCTAATACTACCCTCGTATCTCGATAGTATGTATGCAACGTACGCGCAATCAAGGGTTTTTGTCTTCTTCTTTTTCCAGGGCAGGGCGAATCACCACCAGCGCAGTCTTGAGAAGACTGGGATACTGTAAAACCTGAATTGGTTTGGTGATAGTGGATGGATGGTTGGGGTTTGGGCCATACCTGACTGCCCGACTTGGAAATGAGCACTCAGCAGCATGCACATGATACTCACCAGAAGGCGCAAGCAAATAGATGACTAGGAAAGGGGAGGGGGCCTCGATCAGGCCGTCTCAACTTGGAGAGTGATGTTTCTGCCCAAGTTTGACTGATCTCGAACACACCAAGGATGAGGTTGGCAAGCCAGTTCACAATTGAGGCCAGGTGCAGATAAGCGTCTTGCAGATGAGGCGGCGCTGAGGCTGAGTCTGGCCCAACCGGGGGATTTTTTCTTTTTTTTCTTTTCTTGCGGGGGCCACAAGGTGCTTTGGAAAGGAGCGGCCCGCGATGATGTGCTGGAGTAAGCACTGAAGCATGATGCAAGAAGTTTGAATCAAGTGGACTGTCATTGGCGGAGGAAATACGGATGAGCTGGAAGTCGATCGAGGTCTGACCAGCCCATCGGCCCTGCCGCGGCTGTCCCTCATATTAGGCCGAAGAAATCAGTATGTGATATTAGAGTGCTGATCGGGACGAGGAGGGCCGAAGAAGTCACCAGTCTCGTGCCGGTGGGCATGTGCAAAAGCCGGCGGGTCCAAGGCCGTCCAGACCGTCCAGACCGTCCAGACAGTTTAGACCGTGTGGCCTCTCGTGCAAATAGACGATGTTGGAAGACGATGTTGGACACACACCAGCTGAAAGAGTGTAGTTTAAACGGGGGGATAGGGGAGGGGGGGGGGGGGGGGGGGGAGGAGGGAGGGGGAAGGGGACTTTTGAGAAGGGGGCCAAAGCATAAGACAGTGACGGGCTATTGTAATACTCCGGGAGGCTGGCGATTGCTTTATGCTTCATGTATGGGGGCTGTTCGAGATAGCTGAAGAATTGTGAAGGGTTTATGTTATGAGGGTTGCATTTTCATATTATGTAGTCAACCTAAACATCTCGATGGTCAAGGGCAGCACTTCGACTCCAAAGCCCAATATCAAGGCCAAGCTAGCAACCCAGTCCAGCCAGTCTGGCCAGTACGGATGCGTAAGTGCTGTGCTGCAATACCCTGTCAGTCATGTACACAGCCAGGACAGGCAGTGGCCGAGCTGCAAGCGCCCGGATGGAACGGCGCATAGGTAATGTAGGTATCCTGTTCCCCGTTGGCCGAGCAAGCCAGTTCAGTGAGTGTGGCGGATAAGACGGATAGACCGGGTCAAGATCGAATTGGAAACCGAGAGACAAGAAAATGGCACTGTAGTGCCAGTGTCCATCTCTGACATAACATGCCTAGTTGGGTAGGTAGTACTAGTCCAAATAGCTATATTGTGTCGTTCACCAACACACTATGTAGACATTTCTAGAGTAACAACAGGCCTGAAAGGTGGAAATGAATGTGGAAGAAAAAAAAGGGGGGGAAAGGGGGGGGGGAAGGGAAAAAAAATCAAAGATTAAAATTTGTGAGGCTATTCACAGTCGATAGGCAGGCAGGTAGGCAGGCAAAGTAAGGTAGTTAGCAATGCTGGGTGACCTTGCTGGGGTTAGGGTAGACTTGTTGCTCTTGTTGGGAAGGGGAAGGATTTGTGGAACGGGGCCGGAAGAAAGGAAGGAAGTCTGTTTCTCACATGTCTGTCTTACGCCCAAGTTTGTCCCCAAGTCCCCCCCCCCCCAAAGCTCAAAGCTCCCTCAAGTGTTCCCATCAATTCACCAATCTAGGTATCAATACCAATACACACTTCACAATACTGTTACACTACAGAAGTACCGGACCTTATCCTACCAAACCAGGTAACCTTGCACCTCAGGTTCTAGTACCTATTCTACGTTAGGTACCTTAGGTAGGTAGGTAGTACCCGCTACTGCACACAGCCCTCAACACCCCGGCCCCCTTCAGCCTTCAGCCCTCAGCCTTTGACCACTTACGCAGTAGCTATAATACTACTAAGATTCCCCCACGTGTGGGACATCTGGGAACTGCTCACACTGACCCCCCCTTCAGAGAATACTGGTTGATTGATTGATTGACTGACTGACTGACTGACCGACAGACCCTTGACCCTTTTTCTCCTCAGACCATTTATCCATTCCATTCCATTCCTTTTTCACCGCCAATCCAATCCAATCCAATCCAATCCAATCCAACAGAGCTCTACCCCGGACCAAACACCATCAAATCCCAAAACTTCATACCGCCAAAGCGACGTATGTCCGTACCCATACTATAATCACGGCTGTCGTCGCCGTCTGCCACCTGCCGTCCGCCGCCTGCCGCCTGCCGTCCGCCATCTGTCATCCCGCCATCCCCGTCATCCCCGTCCTCCCCAGCTCTTGCCCATCCTCCCAAGAGTCCCCTCCCCCCCCCAGCAGCGACATCTACTACCCTCTGACACCCTCCACTGCCGCGTGAGAGGGTGAATAGGAGGACATCTAGGTCCAGCCGGGGACTGGAGAGACGGGACAAGACGTCATGTCCGGCTACCCGACTTACCACACATCGTTCGGCGCTCCCCCGCCAGGAGCCTACCCTCCTCAGGGGTACTACTCGCACTCGTATGCATCATCTTATCCGACCTTTCCACAGGAACAGCCTTACAGCCTCACAGTCTCACTGACACTTTCCCTTTTCCAGTCCCCAGCAGCCGAACTACAACGGATACGCCGCTCCAGCACAGCCCGCCGCTGCTGCTGCCTACGGCTACCAATCTCCGCCTCAGCCTTATCCTTTCAATCCTGCGCCGCAGCAATATGGCTACAATGGTCCTCCCCAGGGCCAGTACAGCAGACCGGGTGAGCAGCAAGCACTTCTGGGAGGAGGAAGTTGAAAAAACAAAAAAACAAAAAAACATTCATACATAACGTGTGAATGTGATTTGTAAATGGGACACGCGCGTCTAACAGAAACCTTCTTGTTGCGCAGATGTGCCAACCACCCACTCCAACTCTTACATGCATGGAAACCACAATGCCCCTCCTCCGCCGCCAGCACATCCACAACATTTCGGCACCGGTGCCCCGAGCAATTATGCCTTCCAGTATTCGCAATGCAATGGCCGGAGAAAGGCCCTGCTCGTCGGTATCAACTACTTTGGCCAGCGCGGCCAGCTGAGAGGGTGTATTAATGATGTGCGGAATATGTCGCAATACCTGGTCGAACACTTCGGCTACAAGCGCGAGGACATGGTTATCCTCACCGACGACCAGCAGAATCCCATGAGCCAGCCCACGAAACAGAACATACTGCGAGCCATGCATTGGCTAGTCAAGGACGCCCGACCCAACGACTCCCTCTTTTTCCACTACTCAGGCCACGGCGGACAGACCAAGGACCTGGACGGTGACGAGGAAGACGGCTATGATGAGGTCATATACCCCGTGGATTTTCGTCAAGTAGGGCACATCACCGACGACGAGATGCATAGGATATTAGTTAGACCACTACAATCTGGCGTCCGGCTTACTGCCATCTTTGACTCGTGCCACTCCGGAACCGCATTGGATCTTCCTTACATCTACTCCACCCAGGGTATGCTCAAGGAGCCCAATCTCGCTAAGGAGGCTGGTCAAGGTCTACTCGGTGTCATCGCTTCCTATAGTCAAGGTGACATAGGTGGCATGATCAAGAAGGGCATGGGCTTCTTCAAGAAGGCCACTGGTGGCGAGGAAGCTCACAACCGGGCTCTGGCGACCAAGACATCACCGGCCGATGTTGTCATGCTCTCTGGCAGTAAGGATGATCAGACATCGTAAGTATTCAACCGTTTCCAACTTGCTCAAACTAGACAACCAAAGGCCTTCGGGCTATACTCACCCGATCGGCTTACTCCCCTCTCATCTCGAACAGGCTTGTCAGAAATGGTATACTGACTTGCGCACCACAGAGCCGATGCGACCATCGCTGCACAAGCAACTGGCGCCATGTCTTGGGCCTTCATAACAGCCCTGAAAAAGAACCCACAACAAAGCTACGTCCAGCTGCTCAATAACATTCGCGACGAGCTCGCCAGCAAGTACACACAACGACCTCAGCTCTCCTGCAGCCACCCTCTCAGTAAGTTCTTCATTGCCGAATGACGTGGGCCCCGAAATACTGACCGATTGGAGCAGATACAAATCTCCTCTTTGTCATGTAGAAGAAAGGACCAGGGCACTAGTAGTGTACGAGGTACTATATGATTCTGAGCATTTTGTATGTGGTTGTTATATTATGTATATGCGGCGATCAGGCTGCGTGAGCACAAATGGGGAGGTGACCAAGAAAAGGGTTTGGAACGAAACATCTTCATATGGGTAAAGCTTGGGATTCTTAATTTTGGATTTTGGGATGCAAGTTTTGGAGCGACGGCACTCACATTCTGGATGAGCGGAAGCGTAGCATTGGTATGGACAAAGTTTGGGTATCTATTTCATCACTTCCTGGATATAAATCAAGCTCGTCTACTTCTCGGCATAGGTTCTTCCAATAGCCGAGTGTGACAAACAACGCTTCTATTGGCAGCTTGAACGCTCCTGTCGCTTTTCGGGTGGCCCATGAGAAACCCCATATACAATAATAGCAAAACCACCTCCTGATGCTTGTCCTGTTATGACGCCGTTCCTGCCTGGCCCCGACCGACGACGAGCTGCCGAACTCCTGAAAGATTAAGAATGACACAATCATGCTCGCCCATACCCTTGGACCGACCCCGATCATACCCTGCCTGACCTATGCATATCTGATGCCAATACCACAAACACCTGTCGTTCTGAACTCCCAAGCCATGCAATCGAGACCTTTTTAACTTACAACACTTTATCAACTTCTCCCCCAAGCCAGCTTCACGGAAGCGCAACCCCCTTTAGCACACCTTCCCCACTTGTAGACGGTAGTCCTGCCTTGGCCCTCGTTTCGCGGAACCTCAGCTGGTGCTTCTGGATCCGGTCCTGTTTCTTGTAGCTCTCCCACTTGTCCGACAGCATCTTGCGCGTTTTCTCGTGCTTTTGCCACTCCTTGGCCGCCATCTTCAGGCGCACCACAAAACGGACGACTGTGGCAAGCCTCTTGAGCGTGAAGGGGCGCTTGCGAGATTGCCGCTCTTTATACGCTGCGAGGTGTGAGTAGGGCCGCTGTTTCATACCGAGTTGCTTCATCATGCCCTCAAGTTTGAGGAGGTCGGCTTGGTTGCTGTTGCAGTCCCAAATCAGTATTAAATCACTTTTGATCACTTCATGCAAACAAGAAGGCAAAGCACGAGGTAGGGTTGAACCCAGAGACGTACCAGGTATCCCTTACGTCCAACTCCAACAACAAGTACCTCTTCGCGAAGGCCGCATCGTCCCTCATCCGCAGCTCCCTCTCCCACCGCGCCTGCATCCACTCCATCTGCATGCACATGCCGCGCATCTGCTTCGTGTGCCGGTGCTCCGCCGCCTCGGCCGCTCGCACGATCGCATCCGTGTGCACCTGGGTGTCGTTATCGTCCCTAAAGTGGATGACACGGGCGGCGTTTTCGTCATCCAGGGGCTCAGCCTCAGCCATGTCGTCATCATCTCCATCATCGAGCTCGACGACCCGTGGATGTTCGCCCCCTTCCTTTTCCTTGCCTTTCCTTGAGGGTAGGGGTGCGGAGGACATGGCTGACACGGTGACGCGGGCACGGGCGATAGAAGCTGCGGTCTTGGCTGCTTCGGCCAACTTCTCGGCTTCGCTCTTGGATTTCTTGAAATGCTTCATATCCCGTTGCAGCTGCTCGACGTCAGAGCGGTACTGTGCGCGTTCGGACCTGGCGCGGTCGAGTTTCACGCGGAGTGCCTTCTCGATCGCAACAAGCTCGTCGAGAGCCTCCTTGTGCTCACGAACCTCCCGCTCCAGAGCATCCGCATCAATCTGCGTCTTGCGGAGGATTGTGTACAGGTCGTGACGCTCTTCTCGTGTCATCTCACTGGTTACGGTGCCGTTGCCCACGCTTGACATGCTCGAGTTGATGCTCGAGTCAAATTGCTGGTTGTGCATGTTGCGTCGAGTGCTTTCAAGGGAATCGGCCATCGAGTCGCGCTCCTTCTTGTACTTGTCAGCCTTGAGCTTGTACTTGTTTATGGCTTCATGGAGCTCCGTCTTCGCTACATCAGCCTCCTGTTGAGCATCTTCAAGGGCTTGTTCCAGGGCAAGCTTCTCGTCTTCGACGGCCTCAAGATGTCGCTGAACCTCCCGCTCCACAGACGCTGCATTGCGCTCCGAGTCGCGTAGTTTCTTTTTGAGGTCGCCAATGGACTGGTGTGCATTAGAGAGCTGATGACGAAGCTCTGAGATTTCAGCCTTCCGAACAGAGGCACTGTCAGACATGGGTGACTGAGCCATGCGTGTGATCTCGGCTTCATGGAACCGGCGTTCCATGTCGCCAATCTGACGTTTGAGACCACGGACTTGGGCTTTGTGCTCACTCTCCTTCTGCATGAACTCAAGCTCCTTCTTTCGGGCCGCGGAGAGATCGCGTTTGATGAGCGACAGCTCACTGTTACCATCCATAGTGTTAAGCGGAAACGTTGCCTCAGCCAATTGATGCTCGTAATCCTCGACTTTGCGCTCCAGGTCTCGAATATTGCGGCGAGCTCTCAACAGCTCCTGGTTATCTGGGACCTGTCCATGTCTCACCTTGGCCTGAAGTGCGAGTATTTCTTGATTGAGGCGCTCCTCCTCGGTCTCAGCCTTGTCAAGCTCGTCTTCTAGAGTCTTCTCTAGAGAGTCACGCTGCTCCGCCAAGACTTTGTTGTCTTCCTTGAGACGACGGATCTCGTTTTCAAGTCGTGCCTTCGCTGCTCGCAAGTTTATCCTCTCCTGGTCGATTTGGAAGGTATCATTGTCCTGCTCCTTGGCTCGTTGCAATTCGGCATCGATCTCGTCGCGTTCCGCCTGCGTCTCTGCTAGCTGGGTTTGGACAGCATGCAGCCCGTTTTTGACCCTGGCCAGCTGGTCCTGCAAATCTCTCTTCTCCTTTGTAACTTCGGCAAGACTAGACTTGTACCCGGTAACTTGATTCTCTAATCGCTGTATAGCCTTCGAGTTATATTCGGCTTCCTCGCGAGATACACCAGTCGAAGCCTTGACCGAATCCGTGAGCCTGCACAGCTCCTTAAGCTGATGTCGCAGGTCGTCACATTCCCGGTCGCTGGCCCTCTTTTCCTGGGTGGCTTTGAAGAGATTGGATCTGTACTCGTCGACCTGTTTTCCTAATCGCTCAACTGCCTTTGCGTTGAGGTCGGCAGTCTGACGAGATGAATCCGTAGAGAAACGGGCAGAGTCTGACGCCCGGCGCAGCTCTCTAAGCTGCTGACGTAAATCATCAGACCCCTTGCTGAGACTCTCGATCTCCTGGGCAGCCTTTTCGCTTTCCTCGTCCAGAGCTGCTTGAAGGATCTCGACCTCATCTTCCAGGCCCACGACCTTCTGGGCCTCGGCCTGCTTGTCTAGGTGTGACTGTCGAAGCTCGTCACGAACAGCAGAGAGCTCATTGCGGAGGTCCTCCAGCATTTGTTGTCGGTCGAAAAGGTCTTGTTGTAGGTCGTCGATGTGTCTGCTGAGCACCGCTTCCTCGTTGTGGTGGCGATCCGTCTCACTCTGGAGGGCTTGCTGCAGTCTCGACTCTTTGCCGTTGAGACTACCTTCTGCTTGCCTCAGCTTCTCAATGGTCTTCTGCAGGCCTAGTACGCGCTCCTCAGCCCGAGCACGCTCAGCTTCCAGGTTATGCCTTTCTGTCTCCCATTTCTCGCTGTCGTTGTCGTAGAGGTTCTCCTTCTCACGGACCTCGGCCTGGAGATCGGAAATTTCGTCGTGCAGGCGGTCAATTTCGGCCTGGTACTGGGCCCTGAGATCCCGTTCAATGTCCAAAGAGTGTTGGCGTTCTTGTTCGAGGTCACCTTGTACATCTGACACGGTCTTTTGCAGTCGTGTGATGTCTCGCTGCAGCGATGCGGATTCAGCTGTCAAGGCATCATGTCGGCTCTGTAGCAAATTCTTCTCGTCACCTCTGGAGTTCAATTCTGCCTGCAATTGCTCTAATTTAGTTGCGAAAGATCGACGCTCGCGGTCTGAAGCATCACGCTCTTGGCGTGACTCCTTCAGCTTGAATCTCAGGTCCTCAATTTCTCCTTGCTTGGAATTGAATTGCTTTTCCAAGGAGTGGTAATCTTGACGGGCTGTTTCAACCTCATCCTGAAGCCGCACGACTTTCTCCTCCAGCTGCCTTGGCAGACCCTTGGTCACAACTGACTTGTTGGCCATTTCCTCTTGGAGCTCCTCGAGGTCAGCTTCAGCTCGTTCTTTCTCAGACATTGCATCTTCAAGCTTGTCTTTCGCATCGTCGAATTGCCGTTCAAGATCCCGTACATTTGCCTCGAGGTCCTCAATCGTTTCTCTAGCTTCTTTAAGCTGATCGCTGGCTTGCGCCTTCTCCTCAAGCTCGATCATACGTATCTGGGCCTTCTTTGCCTTGTTCTCGGCTTGCTGTACTCTGGATTGAAGATCCTGCAACTCGTCCTCATGCTCGCCAATGACTCGATCCTTCTCGCCGAGGTCCGCTTTCAAATCATCAATCTCGTCCCGGAGCTTGTCGATTTCGTCGTGGTCTTGTTGATCGGCGTTTCGAAGTTTGGACCGCAAATCATCTAACTCATCATCACGTTCGCTGATGGCCCGTTCCTTCTCTCTGAGGTCTGCTTCGAGGTCACCGATCTCGTCTTGGAGCTTTTCTAACTCGTCGATATTCTGCCGGTCGGAATGGACTTGTTGTTGCAGTTCTTCCAGATCCGCGTCCTTGTCCTCCAGATCCCGACGCAGCTTCTCCAGCTCGGCAGAGTGATCAATGGAGGAATGCTTCCTCTTGGCCAACTCCTGCATCTGAGCCATCTGCTGCCGGAAGTTCTCAAGATCCTTCTCGGCTGATGTGAGATGCTTCTTGTACCGCTGCAGTTCCCTCTGCATAGTCACTTTGTCCACCTTCAGCTCGGTATTCTCCTTTAGTGCTGCCTCGCTGAAACCGGGGCCGGCTTTTCGCAATGCCTCCTCCAGGAAGTGGATCTTGAGCTTCAGCCCAAAATTCTCCTTCTCGATCTTATCGATGACGTTCTCCTGCTCGCGCAGTGACAGCTGTTGACCGTCCTGTAGCGGGCCCTCGCTCCCACCCTTGCCGCGGCGCATGATCATCGGGGTCGAGGCTGTACTATCGCTGTCGCCGTCCGGGAGTGGCGTGCGGTCCACGAATGAGGGGTCCAGTGATGACCTGTACATACTGGTCTCCCCGACCTGTACTGGTGTCATGTCCTCGCCGATCCTAGCCAACGCGGGAGTAGTAAGGCCGTTTTCCTTGCCACTCCGCCGGCGGGCACTATTTCGCGTCGCAGACTTCAGAAGAGGGGTGAACTCGGCGCCACCAATGCCGCCGGGGAGGTTTATCCTGTCGGAGAAGGGGGCACGGTTCTTGTTGCCACGTGGTGTTCGAAGACTGGGCCGGGTACCGCCATTGCGTAGGGACTGGAAGACGTTGGGTTCGTCGCCGGGGGATTGAAAGGAGGGTTCTTGGGTCATGTCGAAATCTGGTTGTCGGTCGAGGTATGTGGCATCGCCGACATTTGTTCTGGGCGTGTCAAGCCCTATCCCCGGCTGTACCATCTTGGGAGTTGATTGTGGGAAACGGTAATATGTGTGGTTGTTTTCCAAGGTTGTTAATGGGGGAGACGCGTTTTTCTACAGCCTGCAACGAGGCAGGGTTCTGTAGATGCGGTCAATACAAAATGCGTATATGGTTCAATCGAGCAGCAAACGGGGAATATGAGCTTCTCGTAGTTAGGTTGCATTGGTATGTAAGCTGTGTTGGTCGGCGAAATGTAAATGGGTAATAGGTAGGCATAGATAGAAGAAGCCAGTCGCGTCGTGGTTCCAGCGCGGCCGGCGGGCGGCGGAGGTGACGACTTGGACCGGCTCGATTTGTTTACGAACTTTCGCAAGAGACGCGCCTGGCCGCTGCTTGCTTACTGCTTGCAGAAAGCTGGGCCCCAAGGTTACCTACTGTAGGTAAAATTGGACCAATCAACTCACACAGTTTGGTCCCGCCTCCCCTCCTAAGCTGTTCCACTGGCCTCCCGCTCTTCAGCCCAGACCCAAAGCGGAAAGGCTGATTGAACCGCTTGCCGGCCGAGCAAACTTTCTCCACGAAATTCTCGAGCCGCAAAATTTCAAAGTGCATGCTGCCATTCCAACGACAGCTTTCACTACAAAACAAAAACGCCCGGGATCAGCCACTCGCGACGCCAATTCCCCCCCCCCCCACACATACCAACAGACAAAACAGACAGACATCGCCATGTCATTCAGAGGAGGAGGTGGCCGTGGTGGAGGTCGCGGAGGCTTTGGTGGTGGCCGTGGTGGTGGTGGTGCGTTACGACCCCCCCCCCTCCAGTTAGGACGAGAGAAAGAGAAGGGGATAAAAAATAAGAAATAAAACGTGCAGACGAAAGAACCTATGATTGACTGATCAAAACCTACAGGCCGCGGCGGCTACCAACAGTACAACTCCGGCCCACCATCCGAGGTTCAAGAGATGGGCAAGTTCCTCCACGCCTGCGAGGGCGAGATGGTCTGCGAGAGCATCAACGTCAAGGTCCCCCAGTTCAACGCCATCATGTACCTCGAGAACAAGACCTCCGTCGGCAAGATAGACGAGGTTCTCGGCCCCATCAACCAGCTCTTCTTCACCATCAAGCCCTCCGAGGGAATCCAGGCCACGAGTTTCAAGCCTGGCGACAAGTTCTACATCGATGGCATGAAGACCCTGCACATGGACAGATTCCTGCCGAAACCCGCACCGCTGGCTGGTCTGCCCAAGGTCAAGAAGCCCAAGGGAGCTGGTGGCGATCGTGGACGAGGTGGTATGAGGGGTCGAGGAGGATTCGGCGGCCGCGGTGGTGGTCGTGGTGGCCCCTCAAGAGGAGGCTTCGGAGGACGGGGCGGTGGCCGTGGAGGTGGTGGTGGATTCGGCGGCCGTGGCAACTCCGGCGCCGGCGGTTTCTCACGCGGTGGTGGCCGAGGCCGAGGTGGCGGCGGCTTCAGCAGAGGAGGATGGTAAAGCGGTGCGGCAATGTCATGGCATAATTTCTGAGTTTTCTATTTGCAGGTGGGATATCCAAAATCTTCCACGACTGGGCAGATTCTCGGCGTTCAGGAAAAGGAAAGGGGCTTCTCTGTTATCTAAAGATTTGTGCAAACGACTGGGCTATGTTCTATCATGTGACAGGATTCGAAGTGGCTGGCTGAAAACATTGAATGCATCCATGTCTAACTCAGAAACTTGGCCGCATATGAAAGTCCCCAGCGATTACTCCCCAATAATGCTTGTCTTATATGTCCGAACGGTGCAGTAGCACTGAATTTTGGCCTTTAATGACCTTAGTGATGTGTCTGGTCTGACCGAAGAATGTTTCTTCTCCTTGCCGCCACTGCGAACACCTCGCCGAGACCGACCCAATGACGAGGAGCTTTTAGTTATCAGTTTGATTTAGATGCTCTTTCACCTAAGGCTTAACTTCCATAAATTTATTGGGAACTCCGCAGCCTGCTACCCAAGTCTGTAGGATGTATGTACTCGTCACTAGCACGTCTAAAGAGGTATGCTAGGTAGTTGAGACCTACGGTTTCCACAATACTTTTGTATAGCCCATATAAACACGACTGAAAAAGTATCAAGCACATGCGACCATACCCAGTGGAAAATTCGGCATCCCGTCCGCTCTGCCCTAGACAAGCCACTGAGGGCTGGATTAGTAGTTGGGTCGGTGACGACCAGCGAATACCCGGTGTTGCATGTTCTATTTTTGCCATTTTTGTTCTTGGGTGGAGCTCCGTCAAAGGATTGAGCCTATCCATCGACCACGGCCATGCGTTTTGATACCTTCATACCACCGATAAGACAAGTATGGTTCAATGCGCAAAGATAAAGGTGTGGGTTGTTGCTCGAAACGATTTCACCGGTTCCTCTATGGGGTCAATCAAAGTGTCAGTCAAGGTTCACTCATCTCCTTACAAGTCCACATTCATAGAGAGCCCTTCCGTGAGAGGGTGGTATCCAAGGTTGAAGTACATAGAAAATAGATCTTACCTCGGTGAGAACCAACAAGCGTCTATTCATGATAGCGATGGGGTTAGGTAATGAATCCGAAGGAAAACTTAGAACAAAATAAGGGAAACACCTCGAGGGAAACACCTCCCACCCTCCAACTTGACGCCCCTATCCCGTCACATTACCAATGAATGTCCAGGACGCCGGATTTGACCCATCGATAGCCCACTCCTGGATCTGCCCTCCGGATAGGCAATAAGCCTTCAGGTCATGTGTGAGCGCGAGTGCCGTCATATTTGTCGGCGGGGCGATTCCCATATTCCAAAGCCCGTCCACGGCCTCTTGCCAGTGAACTACCGCCGTGCCGTTGTCAAATAGGATGGTAAGAAGGGTTCTGTCAAGGCTCTCACCCGTTTCATTTGCGTATGTAACAACACTGACATCTGGCGGGACAACTTGGCCACCGAGAGATGCCTGGAAACTTCCTGGAAACTGTATCAGCAAGATGATTGTTCATCTTTGCAACTGGTAGCGACCTACCGATTGTCCAACTTCCATCGGCCAAAAGGTACTCCTCCAACCGGTGGCTAACATCATAATACAACTTCATCCCACTCGGCTCGATCCCTGGGCCCGGACTGTACCTCGTCATAGCGATGCTTGAATTCATCTCCAACGCAGGCAACATCGGCTCCCTCGCCCTTGACAAGTCTGTAACATTCCACTCTTCCCAATCCCGTACCGAGCTATTCCCCAGCATCAAGTCACTATTGGCGCCCTGGTATAGCAACCGAGTACTATCGGAGCAGTTGGCCGCGCACTGGTCGCGGTAGGCAGCTAGTTGCGTCCCCTTGGCAAATCCAGTCGTGAAGATCACTTGGTAGTTCTGTAGGGACTCTTGATGCCAGAGCTGGTCCTTGGATGGGTCCGTCTGTGGGACGCTCCATGACCAGATCTGGTAGGGCATATCCAGGGACATGAAGTACAGATCGACCCAGAAGTTGGAAAGGTCGCTCGTGTCCACTGCGTCAGGGGCGACGGCAACCAGTGGTGTTCCTGCTTTGGGGTAGATGGACGAGCCGCCGTCGATCATGGCTTGGGAGACGTTCTCGAATGTCCACCCGGTGGTCGAACTGTTCCATCTAGCTCTCATAATGGCGAGGGAGGATGAGAGCTGGAAGAAGACGCTCTTGTCGGTGTCGTTATTCTCGTTCTGGAAAATCAAGGCTGATAGCTTGGAAGTACGCAGGATATCATACTGGGACATGGCAAAGGAAGAGCTGCTGTGTCGACGCTCAAGGAAGAACCCGACAAGAAAACCGACCAGAGCGATGGTTATGAATATCAGAATCACGACCAGGGTATTCCGAACAGCCTTGGATACCCCCTTTGATGGTGTTCCGATGCCCCTTGGATTCAGTCCCCTCTCCTGCTCCTTATTCTTCACCGCCAGCCCAGTAGTGTGTAACTCGTCTGCCACGACGACACTATTACCATCTTGTTGACTGATGTTTGTATTGATGACTTCGGGTGCAATGCTCGTTAAAGTCTCACAAAAATGCCCCATTTGTGGAATGGTAGCACCGTTGATTTCGACACCACTATAGAACTCCTTGCCCCCGAAGTCGTTATCAGGTTGTTGCTGCTGTTCACCTCTGAGGGTGCTAATCTCCGTAGGTTCATGGTATGAACCCGGGCTTCCTGTTTCTGGGATATTGTTGCTCATCTTTGATTGAGATGGGCCAGTTTGATATATTCTCAAAGTGATCATTATCTAATGGAATATGGCGTGGACGTGCAAGGAAACATTCCTTTCCCAGACGGTCGGGGAAAGTGCTACAGATGTAGCACCCCCCCACATTTCCAGGCAATAGCCTGCAAATCCTGTTGTCCTCCTAGGGTGTAGGCGTGGATAAGAAGGTCGACGTGGATTGGTATAAGGGGTTGATTGTGGTGGGAACGAGGCTGTCCTGCAGCTAGAATGCTAGAATGCGGCGGAAATACCTACACCTACCTCATTGGGCTCAAGAAGGCGTCAGCCCGCTTCAAAACCCTCCTCGAAACCCCCTGCCAGGTGGTTCGCATCGCTTGACGGGACCATGGTGTCAAGGTAACGCATGCATTCCTGCTGGAGAGCCGATCAAGAGAGCTAGCTGGCCAATCCAGTGTTGATCAAGTGCTTCACAGCAAAGTCCAAAAGTGAAATTTACGGTAAGCATACGAACTGGCCCGGTCAGACCGATGTTGTCTGGGCACCAAGAATTCCCAGAAGAGGAAAGCAGTGCGTGCAGGTGCAGAGGAGTGCCCGATAAGAATAGTGAGTGATGCTTTGCATCCATATTTGACTTAAACAATATAGCGAATGAGGCACACGAGTTCGCAAGACAAGCGAAGGCACAGTTATAAAAAACGGAAAAAGCTATTGCGTGCGGGTATTCAAACAAGTCCAAGAAAGAAACACCACTCCCAGCACTTCTCTTCGTTCTCATCTCCACTTTCCAAAACACACCCCAAAGCCTCCCACACCTTAGTTAGCAGGAGCCCTTGGGTATTCGCCCGGGATGTGAAGATGCGAAATCGTCGGGGCCTCACTGCTGAGAGTCGCTGTACTCTCTGTCCTCTCGCTCACGGCCGGTCTCTTCCAATTCATGGTCTGCCCATTCGTCTGGGCCATAGGCGTAGGGTCGATAGCTGCTCGCGGAAACTCATAGTAATGCTGCCCATGACTGAAGGCCTTGTCGTTATTCAGGGTCCCGTCCATGTACACAGCCGTATTACTCGCACCGGGGGTTCCCTCCCCAGCTGCTGCCTCGCCTGGACCACCTGGTAGCCAGTTCGCCTCATGGCTGCTCAGTCTCCGGTGTCCAGGGTTGTCACCTGCAGTGGGGTTGTTCTGCCCCCGCCTGGCGATGATCGTAGCTGGATGGTTTGCATAGGCAGCAGTTACGTTCTCCTGGCCCTGGATTGGCTGGTTCGTATAAGGATTGATCCCGTCCTCTTGTGCTTCCTGGCTAGCCTCGGCGGCACGGGCATGCATCTGTTCCATTGGCGCCTGGGATGTACTACCATAACCATACAGGGGTTCTTGCCTCGGCTCCGGATTCGCTGGGTAATGCTGTTCAAAGCTGCTTCCGGGTAGGACTTCTGACGCTGCTATGATGACGTTATCGTTCCTGGGTTGTTGGTGTCCGTCGTCGAATCCTTGCGAGCTTATACTAGAGGGCGAGAGGGGAGCCTGTAAGCCGCGCTGAGCGTTTACCTGGATATCAGACGGAAAGCGCCCACCTGGAGAGGGACGCCGTGGTACGTCTTGCTGGTAAGCCGTACCAGTGCCAGGTTGGCCGAGGGCGGCGGCGGAGTTGTGTGCCGAGTAAGGCTCCTCGTCGTCCTCGTCGACGACACCGTCGCTAGACACGGACCGTCGCGATGATGATCGGCTAACGCTTCCAGAATGGCCGCGGACAAACTCATTTCGTTCCTGGGGGGTCTTCTCTGTGAGGGCCTTGATGTCTTCATACCACGCCATCATGGTATCGAAGCTCTCGGCACGGAAGACCCACGAGTGTCCTCGGTGCACGCCGCCGGTTTGTCGTCCCTTCAGGATGAATTTCGGGGAGCTGCCACCTTCTTGTGACCGGGATCCTAGTTTCTGTTCCGGGAGGTAGAGAGACATGACGGGGGACTGGTTCTTATCTGCAGACTTGAACTCATGAAGATGAGTCGGAGAAAGTACGTACCTGGAAAGGTTGTGTCAGTATATGTGTGTCACAGACTTGAGTCAGAGTTAGACTCACCACCCGGCTGTGTAGCTCTTCAAATATTTCGTCTTCCGCTCCAAAAGGCCGGCTCTAATCTCCTGGCAAGCATAATGGCCCTTCCCAGGGTAGTGAATGTACTGGGGCGACCTGATGGCAATGTTCGGATCCACGAACTGATCATCCTGCTTGACAAAGCTGGCCCACTCATAGTCCTTGGGCATCGCAATAGGTCCAACCCGAAGTTCGTCGATGGCATGGTAGGCGGCATCAGATTCGCGCTTCAGAATGCCCGCGTATGCATTGTAAGACTTCTGGATCTCCCCAACGACAATGGACTCGAGCTCTCGGCCGGAGTTTTCCAGATTCAGGTATGCCTGGTGCAGGTAGTTTTCCTCATCCAGCTGCCTCTCCAGCTGTCTGTCTACAGCGAGGCGCAGGAGGTAGGGGTCCTCCTTGCCGGTGGTCATGGCAGTGTCGAGGTCGGTCTTCCCCAAAGTCTCTTGCAGGTTAGTAACGGCCTTCCTCGTAGCGTCCATCTCCTTGTCGACGGAGTTCTTGAAATCGCCTGATAGATTTTTGATCTCCTTGATTTTAAGCTGCAGATCGCTTCTCAGCCCAGTGAGCGCCAGGATAACATCCTCCTCGATCTCACGAGCCTTGTTCGCTTCCGAAATGGCCTGCGAGTTGTAGTTGCGCAGAATTTGTACAGCGTCGTCGAGTCCACCAGAGGGCAAGAAGCCGGGAGGCATGTTAACATTGTTCAAGACGTTCGCAAGCTTCACCAAGGACTTCGATCGTTGCTCGTAATTCGTCTGGATTTCCTTGAAGTAGGTGATAATGTCCTTTAGGACTTTGCGCCACGCTGTATAGTCAAAATTAGTCGGAATTCAGCAGAGTATGAGCTGCCTAGAAGCAGAGATGTGGACACATAAATAGAGGTAGCCGACATACCTTGGAATCGATTAGCAAGCGTGTCAGTTGGATTGCCTGTAGTGGGCACGGGGCAATAGAAGGCGCTGTGCATCTCATCCTCGTCGGTATTGGACTGCAGGGCCAGGCTCCTGACACTGCCGGCCTTCATGCTCCGGCGACTTCCTGAACGCTTGATGCTGCCGCTCTTGCGCAGCGAAGCCTTCTTTTTGAGAGTATTGCTCCGCGACACCTGCACGCTGCTGTGTCCATCAATGCCTCCTACTCCGCTGGTCGTTGACCCAGCAGCGGAGTGGGAGCGCTGTAAGCCACTCATGTTGGTGTTGGCGGTGCCCTGTCGTCCAGCCAGGCCGTTGACGATTGAGCTTCCGCGCTGGCTAGCGTTCCATTCTTCGGTGAACCTGCCGTTTGTGCCTGGTCGTGTCGGTGCGGGCGCGTGGAGGTGATCTGTTTGAGAGTTCGCGAGAGTGTTGGAAAGAGTCTGGTCCTGGCCGTGGTCGTGGTCGTGGTCGTGGTCGGGGACCTGACGGGGCTGGTTCTGCGACTGTGGGTAGAAGCCGTTGTCGTAGTATGGTTGGTGGTGTTGGATGGGAGTTGAGGATGGAGAAGAAGAGGGAGGAAAGGAGGCGTCGTGGTCGTGGCTGAAAGGTTGATGATGGAAGTTATTGCTGCTGGAATACGGGTCATAGGCTATGGCGTTACCATTGACATTGGCATTGGCATTACCATTACCATTACCATTACCGTTACCATTACCGTTACTATTGACAGCAGAGGTCCCAAGGCTCGAAGGACTATAGGTACGAGGATGCGGGTTCTTGGCGGCCATTATAACTTCCAAGGTTATATATCACTTGGTATGAGTACTGAGTACTGAGGCCTGATGGGGGTTATATGAATTTCAGGACCAAGTGATGCTTGTTGACGTAAGTGAGGTAGTTTCGTTGACGTTCCTGCGCTTGCGCCCACGCCGTCTGTCCACTTGCCGTCTTGCCGGTTTTGTCACTTTGTTGTCGCTTTTTGGTGGATATTGTCGCCTGTTGATCCTCGCACGTCACAAAAGCCACCACGGCTCCTTAGTTCAAACCCGACGTAATAACACCTGGAGGGAGGGATCGTAATTGGGTTTCGTGAAATAAAGGTAGCAGGTTGTCTTAGCACAGGAGGGAGGGGTATCGTTGTTAGGAATGGGTTACCAGAGGGAGCTTATACATACACAATATTAAAGTGAGACGCCCCCCGTTGCCAGTGACGCAGTGATATAAGATGAGGGAACCTGGAAAAAAGAAGGGAAAGGATAAGTATTTGGGCCTATTAGATCTATTAGACCTATTAGACCCTTTACTTGCGAGATTTGAGTTTGAAATATTGAACTACTTGGGTACACTTGAGTGTTGCAGCGGGTCTAGATGTATGTACTCCTCCTCTTGGTCCTGCACACTACCAACCAAGGACGGATCCCGTAGTCAAAATGTGTGTGTGTGTGTGTGGATGTGTGCGCGCGCGCGCGCATTTGATGTCCAACGGGGTACCCGACGCTACGGTTCGCGACGAGTCCCGAGGTCTTCACTGTTAGATATGCACAGTATCTAGATATTATGTACAGCACGATACTTGCAGTTTCCCCACAACTCTACAATCAGAAATGTGCCTGTCGCCTGAGAGTCGCCTGAGACAAGACAGTATCTTGCTGCTTGCGATGTGTGTGGCCCGAACAGATGGGCGATGACGTAGACTGCTGATCTCCTTAATCCCTGTTTCTTTGAACTACGCTATACCTGTTCTGATTTTTCGTGGGTAATTTTCCCCGGGGCGAAGTTCAAATGGTTGCTTTCATCATCCTCCAACCAAGTCGACCTCCCTTGGTAGATACTGGGTTCTAGGTACATACCTAGATGTGTATTAAGGTTCGGTCGAAAGACTGGGTATGTTTAGTTGCTGGAATGCTGGTGGGACTAATTCCACGGAGAGAATCAGTCTGCTCAGTCACCCAATCCCTGCCCCGATGTCTCATCATTACTATTGCTACTATGTAGTCATATAGCACAGATCCGACTGTGGCTGTTCCACGGCCATGTGAGCAAGGCTGAAATGAGAGATTATCATGTAGATGGGGTCCATCTCGCTCGATTTGGAGATAAGGCTGATCAACAGGGGTACCCAATCTGGCTTTAATTGCTCAATTATCCCGGCCGATTACCTACTATGTATGTACTTGACTGTAGAAACCCCATGGGCCCATGCTCATTTCTTCCTCACCATTGATTGAAGCTGGCCAAAGTCAATCTGCAAAGTATTGGCACGGTGGAATTCAGCTCACTGGGCAGGCTTGAAACTTGAATCCATATAATACCTCGCCCATATAGACAGCCCTCAAGACCATTTCCCTTGCCTAATAGTATGCCGAATTATATATACCTACAATACAGTCAGTTCCGTCTAGCTGTATGTCGCCCTTCATATCCATTGATCGATTATAAGGAGAGCAACCCCTCCTAACCCAAACGCCTACTCCGTATGCTATGCCGTTATGAAGTCGCTTGGTTGATCATACGCTCCGCCATGTCGTGTATAACATGGTGCTGCTCCAAGGGGTGGAAAGGTCCAGACCAAACAGCATAAACTCCCAAGACCCAAATATTATAACTGACACCTTCCACTATCATGAAGCCTGAGCAGAAGAAGGCACCGCCGGCCCCGCATCAGTGCACGCCTCCGCTGACGATCTCAGCCTCGTCCTTCGAGGCGGCGGTGTCTTTGGCGGTAGCTTCTTCACAGATCCGGTTCCAGTTCCAGCCCCGGTTCCATTTCCGTTTCCATTCCCATTGCTATCGCCATCACCACTCAAAATTACCGTCGGTACGGTTTGCACGGTTGGCTTCCCATGCCTATGTCTTGGAACCGCTGGCAAAACCTTCTTCGGCATCGATGCTGCTGCCGTCCCTGTCGGCGTATCCTCTGGCCCGTCTTTTTGCTGTGAGGCCGATCCTGCCAAGACCTGCTCGAGTTCTTCCGCCTTCGCATCTCCGGCAGCCTTGCGACTTGGCGTTTGAACCCCGGGCTTTTCCATAACAGCCGCAACATCGACGACGCTTACCGCACTCTGTGTTTGCGAGTTCGAAAGGCTGATCCCTAATAGCTTCCTTGCGATCTCAGCCTCGCCGCTCTCACTCAACCACCGCACCTTCGATACACGATCTACCAGCCGTAGAGTGGTCTCGTCTGCAGGCGCGAAGTGGAAATTCCCTTCGCCGCTCAGAATCTGGAGGACCCTCAGAACCTCTTCCTTCTTGTAGTGGGGTGGGTGGCTCAGCTGTGTATGTGCCAATAGTGGGTATAGCACCCGGAGGTACGTGTGGCGCAGCGACATAGACTCGTCGGGCAGGTCGAGGAGGTTGCGGATGATGACGTCCAAAAGAACCCGGAGGTCGTTGGTGTAAAAGTATTCGTAGGTGGCCTTCGTCGTGAAGAGAAGATACAGCAGCTTTAGTATCAGAAGCTGTAAGGCTGTCTCCGTTTCCCTATTGAGCAACAATATAATGTTCTCCCCGAACGTCATAAAACTCGGCCCGTGGATACTAAGGACCTTGATAACTCGGTTCGTCAACGGTACTGGCGGCTTTGAAGCATCAACAGCGGCGATCGTAGACGCAACCATGTATTGCTCGTTCAACACCAATAGCACTCGTATGATTGGATAGTGGTAAGGGTCATTGACGTCGTCTGAAAGACCCTCGATCAGCTGAAACATGTATGTAACGAAATTATCGTCGACACAGAGCAGGTCGTCCACGCGTAGCCGCTCGATTCGCGCCATCTCGTACATCAACTCCAGCAGCAATCGATGTAGCCTCCTGTCATCATCTCTGCGCCCATTGATCAGCTCAACCATCTTCGGAAAACAGCCCTCCTCTATCATGCGTTTGAACGTGTCCTCGTCAGATCGGCCATCCAGCAACAAGAAATTGGCGACAACGTTGAGCGAACTTGGGTCCTCTTCCTGTAGTAGACTGTATATGATTTGCGTCCGGACATAATCCTTGTTCACGTAGTATATCTCGCTGTCGAGTAGCATCTGGGAGCAATTGGCGACGTCATCTTCGCTGTGCAGGAAATTATCCCGGCATGTTGATACGAGGTAGAGCCAGGACCGAAGGGTGTTGTCGATAATCTCGTAGGAGTCGCACCGAGCAGTTACGATCTCTCTTAGTTCTGCGGTCTCGAGTTATCAGCCTGTGTATCGGGGTCTGTGATTGAAGTTGCGCTGCGCTGCCACATGCGACAGACAGCCAACAAACGCTTGGGGAGTGTTAACTAACCGTTCCAGAATTGGTCTTCTGTTTCCACCGACACTTCAATGTGCGCCATCTTGAAGGAGGTAGAGAACCACCACTTCCCGCAGAATCATCACGAGTGTTGTGGTCGAATCGGAGACGTCTTATTGAATTGTTCTGATGATGCCTTGTGGAAGTGTACAGAATGAAGTTGATGTTCAATTTACGGTAGCGCGTCGGCCGCTACAAGTGCACAGGTATGAGTGGGGGGGGGGCGGTAGTGGAAGGAGATGCGTGCCGACCAGACCCCGCCAAGTTCCACTCAAACTCTGGTGTGTATATGCCAAGCACTGCGCCGCTTCCTTATAGTCGTCATAACCGAGAATCGGTCTTGGAGGAGAGTCAGCTTGTCAGCCAAATTATCCTGCCGAGTTCCCAATACCTGTACTTCACCTATAGGCACCAGCCAACCACATTGTTGTCTTGTGCAGGCACAGTAGCAGAGCCTGTATATAAGCAATTATATTCGATCTGATTTCGACCCCTTTTCGCCGACTGAATGCTTTGCAATGCTTTCCATGAGTGATGCCATCCGATACCCTAACGCCGCCGCTGTAAACGGTATGTGCTAGAGATAGGCTTTTCTTGTGTCTCTTGAAAGATACGCAAAGTCCTCACGTCATCCGTCCGTCCTGCCTGCCTGCCTGCCTGCCTCGTGATCTCACTTGTCATGCCGAATAGAATCGTGGCGGGGTGCTTATACTATTCAGTGGCACGTTGTCCAGCACAACTTTACATGAACACTGGAAATTCGGGACCGGCAATGCAGCCCTGCCTCTCGGCGTGGATCGGCAGGTAAGGTCTGCGTATCACTGAACCACATGTCTCGTATGCCACATTTAATGAGCATCAGGTCTCCCCAGCATTGCTTTTCCAGGCAAATTTGCGCCGCCATAGAAGGTCACAAGCCAATTAGCAAATTGGCTGTTCTCGTTGGAACCCGATTGAGGTGAGAGGTCTTAGCCATACAACCATCCCGTGTCGTCTCCGCCTTCGCCGTGGCCGTGGCCGTTGTTGAGATGACTCGAAGCATATATAGATGTTATCTGTGCCTCTCGCTCTCATCCAACGCAAAGTCAGTCGCCGAGTCCGGATCGACACTCTTCAGCAACAGCACAAGGCGATAGGCGCTGTTGCCGTTGAGATAGTACCTGTGCAGCTTCTTGGACCGCAAGAAGCCCAGGCGCTCGTACAGCCGCATGGCGGGGATATTCGTCTCTTCTGTTTCGAGGACGACCTCGTCCGCATTACGATCTGCCATGGCGTCGATGGCCTTCTTGACGAGTGCGGTGGCAACTCCCTGGCCACGGAAGGAGGAGGAAACGGCAAGCATGGCAATGTAGCCCCGGCGTGTGGGCGGTGAGTGTGATGAGTGTGTCTCCAGCTTACAGACTATCACTCCTATGAGGGATGAGTCGTCGGGATTTAGTGCCTGTTTAAAGTCAGCGGGAATGCACTCACGGTAGTCATAGTCTCGTCCCCCGGAGGATAAATGGAGGAGGATAGTTGCGGAATGAGAAGGGAAGTAAATTGATTACCATGAAGCATAGGTGGCCCCATTGATACAGGAAGTACCGGTAGACATAAATACTGTAAGGCTCACTCAAGTCTTTAGATATTAAGGCGCGAATGGCGGGGAGGTATTGTGCCTCGAGGCCGTGAGAGTATTGTATGTATTCCAACTCGGTCGGTAGACTCATTTTCGATTTGAAGAGATTTTGGAAGAGTGGGAATACAGCAATTAGAAACCAAGACAGCAATAAGTAGAATAAAAACACTAATGTCATAAGAGCACCAAAGCGTGCTTATGCTAAAAGAGCATCATATGAGGAGGAGGGGGAGGAGGAGAACTTAAGACACCGAGGCTGGCCTGGCCGTTGACGGACGGATTTGTTTATGCAAAATGGGCGATGCGACCGTTGGGCTCGGGCGTGGGTGTGTGGGCGTGAGTGGGCGTGGGGACTGGAGAGATGTATCCAGAGATCCTCTCTGTTTGCGGGACTAGCAATTGGGCACCTTATCACTAACAAATTGGAATAAGATCCCAAGAATATCTCTTCAGGCTACCTGGGTATCCTCAGTCTCCTTCCTCCAGTACTGGGTCTATGTATCAATAGGCTCAGGCTCAATGAAGTTGAGCATCAGTGACAGGTAGATAGTTCAAAGCAGGGGGAAAGGAATATCGAGAGATGACTTTCACATGCAAAAAGAAAGGTGTGCCTGTGCCCCTGACTGAAGAAGGTGTGGGTGAACAAGTTGGGAAAAAGGAAGAAAAAAAAGACCGAACAGGGATTAGAAGGATGGGGGAGGGGGTCTCGTCGCATCCGTTAGAGGCGTGTTAGGCTGTTGCTTGGCCTGCTTGTGACAAGCTAGACTCCAAGGAGGGGGCTGAGATGGGTAAACTTCTACTGGAGAAACAGTACTATCTACGGCGTGCGCATTACGTCAATCATGCCCAGATTTAACCTCAAACAGCTGGAAAGACAACAGGAAGAAAGCCACTTTTGCGCGCTATCCACAGCCTCGTCTTCTATACAGTACATATATTTACAAGACAAGGCGAGTGTTAGTTTACACCTTGCCTCCCTGGCCACCGGTACATCTGCCGTCTGAGCTTAGAGCTCACCGGCGCCCCCCCCCACAATCCACACAAGCGCACGAGAACCTGCAGCATCTGCGGACGAAAGCTGCGCACCAAAACCACCATGGCGTCGGAGCTTCGAAGAAGGGTCAAGACGACTGGAGGAGACGACACACCACCCGAGTCTCCTGCGTCTTTTACACCGCCCCGCGACGAAAGTCCAGAGAAAGGAGGGGACAAGGTCAAGATCCTGCATCATCACCAGCACAAGGCGCGGAAACGGAGGACTGGCGCCATTTTTCTGCTGGGCAGCCTTTTCGGAATAATAGCTGCTGGCTTCTTCGCCAAAACAAATGACTTGATAGACTTCCCGGGGATTGGGGAGTTAAGTGTCGAGAGCTTGTTGGATGTCTTGCCAGCGGGCCTGGTCAAGGATGTCCGCGACTTGGTGGTACGTTCGAGCAGTGCTGTACCCTCTGCCAACTTTTGTTTAACCGATTTCTTTTCCGTACAGAAAGGAGAGCGAGACTACATAGATTCCTACGATGCCTTCTCCGTCGGACTGAAGGCTCGAGCCGAGGGCCTCGAGGCCCACCACCCCATGATTATGATTCCTGGTGTTATCTCAACCGGTCTCGAATCCTGGGGCACAGGTAATATCTCCCGTCCATACTTTCGAAAACGACTTTGGGGTTCATGGAGCATGATGCGAGCTTTGGTGCTTGAAAAGGAGGTTTGGAAGAAACACATCATGCTGGACAAGAAGACTGGGCTTGACCCTCCAGGCATAAAATTGCGCGCTGCTCAAGGTTTCGATGCCACCGACTTCTTCATCACTGGATATTGGATATGGAGCAAAATATACGAGAACCTCGCTTCTTTGGGCTACGATCCGACCAACTCCTTTACGGCTGCATACGATTGGAGACTATCCTATCAAAATTTGGAGGTCAGAGACCAATATTTCACCAGGTTGAAGCTTCACATTGAAGCTGCAAAATTAGGGTGGGGTCACAAGGTAGTGCTCACATCGCATTCGATGGGCAGCCAGGTACTCTTCTATTTCTTTCACTGGGTTGCCTCGGAGACTGGTGGCCGAGGCAGTGACTCGTGGGTTGAGGATCACGTTGAGGCTTGGATAAATATTAGTGGTTGTATGCTGGGAGCTGTTAAGGGCATACCGGCGGTGCTCTCAGGAGAGATGAAGGACACTGCTCAACTGAACGCATTCGCCGTCTATGGCCTGGAGAAGTTTCTAAGCAGAGAAGAGCGCGCAGACATATTTCGTGCCATGCCAGGTATATCGTCGATGCTACCCATCGGAGGGGATGCTGTCTGGGGAAATCTCTCTTGGGCACCGGATGATCAGCATGACCAAGAAAATTCATTTGGCTCATTCCTGAACTTCCGTCAGGCTGTTAATTGGACAGTTCCTGAGAAGAACCTGACGGTTGCCAAAGCGATGGACTATCTCACGAACTCGACTGAGGACTGGTATCGGGAACAGATCCGGGGCAGCTATTCCCACGGAGTTGCTCAGACCACCAGGGAGGTTGAGGAGAACGAGAAAGACCCCAGAAAGTGGATCAATCCCCTTGAGACGCGGCTACCCCTGGCACCGAACTTGAAGATATACTGCTTTTACGGCGTCGGAAAGCCGACCGAACGAGCATATTACTACCGTACACCGGAGGGTCCTTCGACTGTCAACATCACAATAGACACGGGTCTAATACACGGATTGATAGACCATGGCGTGATCATGGGTGAGGGTGATGGTACGGTCAATTTGTTGAGCTCGGGTTACATGTGCAACAAAGGTTGGCGCATGAAACGCTACAATCCTGCTGGGGCCAAGATTACGGTGGTGGAGATGCGTCATGAACCGGAGAGGTTCAACCCGCGTGGAGGGCCAAATACAGCAGACCATGTTGACATCCTTGGACGATCAACGTTGAATGAGTTGATACTCAGGGTGGCAGCCGGGAAGGGAGACACGATTGTTGATCATGTCGTAAGTAATATCACCGAATACGCGGAGAAGGTGCAGGTTTTCGAAGAGGAGGGTTGATTCACACACCTATGGCATATTTTGGCGCCTATTCTTGAAAATGCGCAGTTAGAGAAAGGTTTTGGGGAGCTATGATATCCGTCCACGCGGTTGCTCCTGCCTAGGACATATATAGACGCAGATGGTGCTCCAAGCCATCAACTTAGGAAGGATTTTATGTTTCCACGCGGCATGTATTATGTATTCTGTATACCCAACCCCCCCCCCCTTTTTTTTTTCTTTTTATTTTTAGAGATAATAGACGATACCGTCGCCACGGAATTGTAACACAACGAGAATGACTAATTGCCATGGTATCTTCGATGCTCGGCCACCTGGGTCAGCTCTATCTCCCTCAACATTTGTCTACAGCGGCATATGAGCAAGACACGTACAGCGAGGGTATCGTACAAAACTGTCCTAAAACGCCGATGAAAACCGAGGCTGGTCCTCCCAAAAACACTGCACCCTCGGTTACATCAAAACAACCACCCCTGGCCATCCTCCTCCTTCACATCTTTCTTCGGAGCTTTACCATCCTTTTCCCTGAGATAGGCGAATATGTCTCTAGAACTGTACAACGACGCCCGCATGCCCCAAGGGTTGCCATACCCAATCCCTAGATAAGTAAACGCATCGGCTTTGTAGTAAATAGGTTTACTACCCACACGATCACGCACGAGCTCCAGCTGCTTCATCCGATGCAATATTCGCGCAATGTCGGCTTTATCACCGAAATCGTACGTATAGATGCAAATTAAGCGCTCCTTCGCTGAACCACGCTCCTCACGAGGCGCTACCTTGGCAGCGATGCCGAGGTCGTTCTTAACAGTTGCTCGAGCCACAGTCGCCCAGACGTCGTTCACGAAGGCCGGCTCAACAAAGAGCATCCACTATCACACCAGTCTTTAGTATGATGGACTGAAAGGTCCTCGAAAGGGACTTGAGTGTGCGTGTTTATGTGAGACGACTTACCTTCCCCGTCTTGACTTTCAACGCCCTTGCCAGCATTAGGATGTCGCCCACGCATTCTTCCCTCTCCCTCGAGACCTCACTCGCCATCGCGGTCCCGGCACGACCTCCTCGGCCTTTCTCCTGCTTGGTACGTAAGAAATCCCCAAACAACTCCAGTCTCTCCCCACCACCTTCAATGAAGGTTTGCAGCTGCGCGCCAGATTCCGCAGGTGCTTCCTCCCCACCTTGGTTCTCGCGCGGGATGAAAGGGTTGGCGACGTAGATCCAGGGTATTTCCGGAGTGACATCTGTAGTTCCGGGTGGGAGGCGTCTGAGAAATTCATCGATGGTCTCGCCGAGTTGTTTGGCTGAGACTTGACCTTCATAGGGGTTGTGAAGCTTAGTGGCAGTGGTGGGTGTCATGTTTGTGGTGGATGACGATGAGGAAGCCTCTTGTTTGATGCCTGGGTGGGCCATGCCAGACTGTTCACGAAGCTTCCAGTATGAATCTACGTCAAAGCCCTCGACCCTTGATTCCAGTTTGGCGATTCTATTGTCATCTCCTAGGCAATGTTTTAGTGTATTTTCCAAAAGGTGAAGGCTTGGGAGGTACTACCGTAGAAATCCGAGTCAGAGTCCATGGTTGGTGGTGGTGTGGTGCTTCAGCACCCATAACTTTCAAGTCTACAAAAACAAAAAACAAGTGAACGCCTTAAAAACGGCGACTACAAGAGCTCAGGGGATAATTGCTTTTTCTACGCGAGGATTGACGTGGACGAATAAAGATACAACATAACGTGCATGTGAGGAGCCAGGGTCAACAAAACTCAATATCGGTCCACCATACCACCCCCCCCCCCAAGCTGCCCCCAGCGAAACCCTGACTAGAACACAGCAGTTTCTTCAACCTTAACATTCATTCCGTTTTATTTTTCTTGGGATTGTTTGCAAATAAACAAAACAATCTATTTGTTCCCTTACACATCTTCTTGTATCCGAGTGCTTTGGACTATAGGTGAATAAAATGGACGGCCTTGCTGAGTGTAACTTGTCCATCGACATGACCATCTCATCCAGCCAGTCTATGCAGTTGGACCTCCCACCAAGCTGCATCGAATTTTGCCCGGCTCACCCTTCGTACTTCTTAGTTGGTACATACAACCTGCAGAAGGAGGAAAATGGGGAGAGAGGTGCCGGAGAATCTGAGGCCAAGGAAGAAGAACAAGACAAGGAGCGAGAGGAAGGCCTGCGAGCCCAAAGTAGGACCGGGAGCATCATCGTTTTCCAGCTCCAGAACGGAAAAGCGTAGGACTCCTCTGATTTGCTATGCTTGTCATGCCATATTGGCCCATCATGCTGACAGCTCCCCAGACGGCGTATCCAAACTATCCCTCAGCCCTCGGCTGTCTTTGACCTACACTTCGCCCCCCAACCAGATCGAGGTGATATCTGCGCAGCTGTCTCTAGCACAGGTACTATATCTCTCTTCAGACTATCTCCTGGGCAGCCACTCTCAACCACGGCAGAATCAGAAGCAGCAGTACTTGAGCCTTTAAGTTCAAGCAGTCTTAAGATTCAAGATTCTGATGAAAACACTCTGCTCACCTATTTTGCATGGCATCCAACCGTCCTGGGCCTCATGGCCGTAACAACCGCTACGGGGAAGGTCATGTTTGTTCAGGTAGATGAGGGCTACCAAGGGATTGCAGCTCTCGGTACCCCAGTCATTGAGCACGGAACCGAAATACGAAGGGGTTACCAAGGAGTTGGGGATTCTGAGAGACCAATCATTGAGGAGCCAATTGAAGCATGGTGTGTCGCCTTTTCGAACCTGTGGGACGTATCTCCGGAATCTCAGAATTTCTCGCTCCTCTCGACGGTATTTTCAGGGGGCGACGACTCCGCGTTGAGACTCCGATCCTACTGGTTAGCGGAGAATGTCGAACCAGACTCTAATAACAACTCCAACGAGGAGTCGTCTGACGAGGGGTCTAACGGCAGCCCCGTCCGTTTCAACCTCTACGGCGCAAAAACTGTCACCGGCCATTACGCAGGCGTTACGGTCATCCTCCCACTTCCCATTACAATGTCCGATGGGTCGCAGTTAGTGCTCACAGGCAGCTACGACGACACCCTCCGGGCCTGGGCCATCACGCCGCCACACAAGAATTATGGCAGGCCCAAGACGCGAGTTCTGGGGGAGGAAAACCTCGGCGGCGGCGTGTGGAGGCTCAAGGTTATCGAAGAACTCAGTTCGATGACTGGCCCCGGTCCCTGGACCATCGTGGTACTGACATCGTGCATGCACGCCGGCACGAGGGTCCTCCGCATACGAGGGGGTGCTGATCTTGAAGGGGGCGTGGAGATCGAGGTGCTCTCGAGGTTTGAGGAACACAAGAGCATGAACTATGGGAGTGATTACTCGCGTGTCGAGGGTACGCTTCTGCGTAAGGAGGGCAAGAGGGAGGCAGTGTGTGTGTCGACTAGCTTTTACGACAGGCTGCTTTGTGTTTGGGAGTTTGAGGCACCTGTATAGGGTAGATCAGCAGCTTTGGTGTTAGTTCCTATGGTTAGTAGTACGGTTACAGAGTATGGTCAAACGAAATGTATGAGAGAAAAGGAGATACAGCAAAGCTGATATTTGGTCAACATGCGAACTAGTAACTGCTTCAAAAGCTTACGCGAGACGGAAAGCTAGTTGTTTGGAAGAATTCGCATGCTTGAGAGCTTGCAGCAGAGACATAGACATCCAGTAGGGTTAAAAATAGAGGTAGAGGTAAAGATGATGATGATATAGACACTGAGGGCCAGTCTAAAGTTGAGAATAAGAAAAAAAAGTCAAACGTGGGGAGTCGAACGGCTGGCCTTGGGACAGACTTGCGCCAGGAGTATCACCATCCTCGCTGCCCCTGCTGCCACACAGTGCACACTATGAGCAAAAAGAAAGTAGAAGTCACTTCCTCACGCCCTGCCACTTGTTAGTGCTACAGCGCGCCCTCCTTTCGGATTTGGGTACTTATTTGCAGTGTTTGTTATTTTCCAACCTAGGGCCTGGTACGGTTGGCACTGTGTCTGCAGGTTGCGAGCGGATGAAAGTACAGCAACTTCATCTTGTCAGCTCCGTGGGTTATACCACTCCGCCAACGACCCCAACTGTACTACCTCACCTGTGTTGAGAGAATGAGCGAAGGACTGAATTATAAGAAGGGGTGAAATCACAGACCACCTGGACAACCCTCCCCCCTACCTCCCTCCTCCTGTCTCCTCCCCCTAGCCCTTTTATGCTTCTTTAGCACTGAGCTGCGCACCAGGTAACCCATATCCCGTTCACATCCCAGTGCTTCTCACACCTGAGTGTTTTGGGCTATCAGAAAGGTACTAACCCGCGACAAAAGCTGGGCCAAAGCGAAGTATGGACTATGTGAAGATGCTGCCGGAATCCAGCTCATATGGTAAAAGGCCAAGGTCTCTATCCCTACAATACTGATGTAACTGCACCAATCTGCATCTACGAACCTCTCTATGGCTATTTCTTGTTGTATGGCCACGCCACGTCCGTGATTCAACATTTCTGGGCTCACCGGGGCACACCTGGGCATGCAAGCTGTCAAAGTCTCAATGGCGACATTGATATTGGTATTCCTACCCAGTTAGATGGAAGGCTTTTGAATTCGGTTGAAATCTCCCGACTTCAAAACTTCTTCAACATTAAGGTTTGCTCTTTGCCAACCTTGAATCCTGAGGCCCACTGCGATTAGAACCTTGAAATGCAATGGGAGGACAGTGGCTGCCAAATATGTATTGGATTGTCGAGGCCTAAACCAACACCGTCTGTATTCTTCTTCCCAATTCTCATACTCACAGCTCCTGACGTTCGCGCAGCTATACTCATAACCATATAAGTGTTTCAATGTTAAAGGACTGGTATGTTTGCTTCTCCCCGGTGCAGCGTATATTTCGTCTTCACAGAAGTATCGAGAATCTTAAAGTTTTTTCTTGAACCATCTTCTTGAAATAATTAGAGTCTCTTCTGATCCCTCTATGGAGGTATATATATCAAGTATATATGAACAAGCGAGGGTGTACTTATCATTAATTGGGACAGATAGGAAGTTTCCCCAGTTCTCATCTCCGAAGCAGGCATTGGAGACGGGATGGAGAAGCACCGGAAAAATTACTTCCATCAAACAGAAACCTTGCTTGGCGGCTTTGGGCCCTACAAGAGGAACAAGATGAGAGTTCTCGTATGATAGATTCGGCATTGCACAGGCATCAAATCACACAGAAATTGCAGTCAAGCACAGAAAAGGGGAAATGCAGACCCGGTCGTGAGGATATTTCCGCACTGGGGCCTTCATCACATAACATTCTGTGCTGATCTTTCGCAACTTCGAAACGCCAAGAGATCTCATGCAGGTACAATTTATATAAAGCCTTTGAGCATCCATGGTAGTAAGTGTACACTATGTAGTCTTTATGGCTGCATGGTCACCTGTTCCCATAATCGCCGCCTTGTCACCATGCGTTTCTCACCATTCCTTCTCGTCGTGCTTGCAACGGGCGCCCTTGCTAGCAGCGTGACCACCACATGTGTGGTGCCATCAAATTATGAAAGCTCCAATGGTACAGCCTCAGATTCAGAGGCGATCGCAGCAGCCTTTGCTGAATGTTCTGAGAACGCTACCATAGAATTCAGTGAAGGCGTGAACTACAACGTCTTCGAGCCGGTTTCGGCGACCAACCTGTCCAACGTGGTCATATCGCTCAAGGGCAACTGGAACCTGCCGCAGAACATCAGTTATGTTCAGAATCTTGTGAGTGCGAGAGGCGGGACACTGTACTGGTTCAGCTTCAAGGGGACCAACATCCAGTTCGTGGGAACTCCGAATGTAAGTAGATTCAAGAGATCTCTTCTCAAGTGGACAGAACTGACAACCGGCAAGATCACGACTGGCTGGGTGAAATCATACGGACAAGCATGGTGGGATGCCAACCCGGCGAACAACACCGGGATTGCCCTCCGACCACACCTTATGTCTTTCAATGCCGGAAATTCAGTCATCCAGCACTTCAAGTCACTCAAGCCCATCGCCTGGAACGTCAATTTGAAGGGAACCAACATAACGGTATCCGATACCATTATTGAGGCCACATCCTCTACCGAGTCTTTCCCTTTCAACACGGACGGGTTTGACGTCGGAGGGACGGACATCACAATCCTCAACAGCGTCATCTACAATGGTGACGACGCGATAGCTGTGGGTTCGGGGTCCCACAACATTCTTTTCAGTGGTGGCACAGTCGGGTATCAGACGCATGGGATGAGCATTGGCAGTCTGGGAAAGGACTCAACGAGCTTTGCCAATGTGACGGACGTGCGGTTCGAGGACATCACGGTCGTAAACGGGGTATACGCCGCGCGGTTCAAGAGTTGGCTCGGTGGGAACGGACTGGTGAAAAATGTTAGCTGGAGCAACATCAGGCTGTACAATGTGACGTTTCCGATATATGTAACGCAGACGTATTCTGATCAGGCCTCGACGTCGAGCGGAGCGGCGAGCAACCAGAGCGTCAATATGGTTGACTTCACTTGGGAGAACTTCACGGGGACGATCAACTCTTTCAACCCTGGGGACGGATCCTGTGTCACCGACGTAAGTCTTGATTTCTAGCGCCTCATTTGTTGTGCTGTGTTGTGCTGTGCTGTGGCTCTCCAAAGACCCCGCGTCTCAATGCTTGGTGTTCCTCCACACACACATGTCCCCTCTTTACTGGTTTAGCTGACTCTGGTTCCTTTAGCCATGCTGGTATAACGTCGGCCTCCCTAACCTTAAGCACACCGAATCCATCATCGTCGAGTGCGCCACAACGACCTCGTGCCAGAACTTTGCATTCAAGAACATCGAGGTGTTCCCTCAGACCCTCGAGCCGCCGACAATGATCTGCATCGACGCAACCGAAAGTCTGAATCCAGACCTTGGGACGTACTGCAGAAACGGAACTTTCATCCCTTTGGCATAGGATAGGGTTGAGTTCGTTTGGTGGAGGGGTCCTTGAGAAGTTGCCTGGGAAAGGCGACGTCATGTTGAATAGATGAATGTCAAATCCATCCTTCTGGCTCTCATGACATGTCGACGTCGTCAGTTTTAGTCTTGGCAGGACCCTTGTTGTCCGTCCATAGGCCAACCGCCGCCTCAGCGGACTTTTGAGTGTACGGCTCTTCCTTGAGCTGCTTGACTCTGTTATGAGATGTCAGTAGTGTACCTGTGTATATATAGAATGCGCTAGAACAATAGACATACCTCCGCCTGTGAGGCTTGCCTCGCCGATGAGCAATGAGGGTCGATGCGGCTTCAAACCACTTGGCGCATTCTACGCAGTAGTTTCTTCCCAAATCGGGCAGATCCTCAACCAGCTTGCTGTCCTTGTACTGCTTTAGATGCTTAGGAGACAAGAGATCGGCCTTGATCTGGTCAAGATCCCTGGTTTGATATAGTTAGCAAGCCAAGTCATGGACACTCGACGACAAACGATGGGGGGGGGGAGGAGGCAGGGAGGGAGCCTTACCTTCTGTACCGCCGAGTCTTGGTGAGTGTTCGCTTGTTCTCGACACCCATTTTGATTGATCTCAAGGCTTCTTGAGATGTGATAAGCCTCAGATATGTAGAGATGGCAATAAACGAGACGTGAAGATCCTAGGTGTGAACTGTTGTTTCACATGCAATCGAGCGTACGGTGTGGGAAAGTTTTTCAATGTGAAAACTGCACTGGCAGCTCCACGTGCCATCCAAGTGCAATCGTGTGGATATGCACAAAACGAACGAGGGTCTGGTGAAGTTAAGCTTAACCACACTGGCACAGTAGGGGTTTGGTTAAGTATATGTATGATCCAGTCGGGAGATGATAATGAGCCCAAATCTCGATAGCATGGATTAGACTAGGCGAACCTCCCCCGGGGGTTTTAACTGTTTACTATGTACCAATCCAGTCAGTCTACCAGTCTGCTAGATAAATCCGACTTCGACCCGACATGGAGAATACCTTAAAACGAGCTTCCCCAGGACCCCTGAGAAGGGCCGCATTGAATCATTTACTGTCAGAGACAAATCCTGGTCATCCATCGCGACAAATTTATGGCCGAGTCGGGTTTGGGCCGAAAAACGAGGTTGTCGTCGAATTTTAAGCTTAACGCCTTTCTACGCCGAGGCGGACTTCTCGTGAACCGAGCTGGCTCGAAGAACCAGTTGACTGTGGGCCACCGGGGGACCCACATAAGCCTCCCAAATTCTCCATAGCCCATCTCCAGGTTCTGGGGACGGCCAGCAAGCAGGTCTGCAGGACAGTAAATTTTTCAAGAATAAATCTGCCGCGTTGCGGTGTTATACGTACGAACTGAGATCGTGATGGCGGTTTTGTTGCCGGTCTGGCCGGCAGTATTGATAAACGGCTACGATGATACAGACGCACACAGTACATATAAAAATATTTAGGTATATTCTGAAGGGAGATGCCTCCCATGCGGTGTGCTGATGAAGAGGTTGATAACGCAGTAAAAGATTGCCCATCCATCTATCTGTATGCAAAACTAGCAAGGTCACGATGGTTCACGATCACAATAACCTTGCCGGGCATCAGGACGCGGCTGAGCTTTAACCAATAAACGGCAACCTGACCTGCCTGAGTCAGCAGGCCGAGGGCCCGGATGAATGGGTGAAGCCCCACGGAGGTACCGGCAACAAATGGTACTTGAACAGTACTTGCAATGTACATGCCACATAGCGCAGCAGCCAACACGAGCCTATTATCAATGACTGGCTGGGAGGCATTTATGAGAACAGCTATATGGTTGGAATAGCTTCATGTAAGCTTGTGCGAATTCTTGTCTACCTAGGTATGTTCTCTATTAGACAGAGTGGTAATAGATAGCCCACTTGGTTGTTGTCAATGGCAGACCGTTCAGAAGGCTTTTGTGCACTAAGTACCTAGGTACCCAGGTATATTCCAGGTTCTTCACGGCCTGTCACGATGCGAGTTTCGTGAATTTAGTTCCTTAGTGACTCTATCTCAGTTACTTTCTTAGTAGGCATATTACATAGGAACGAAGCATGTTCGATGTTATATCCGGTCGAAGATACGTGGTCGACCCGAACGGCAATATGCCCAAATTGCCCAAGTACACCGTAAGTAGCCGTATCCCTGTGACGTTGTGTCAACACAAAAACCAGAAGTCCACCCGCCACTCTTGAAAATCAAAGATTTCTGATTGGTCCAAACGGCTATGATGTACATAGGTTTACCCTGGGTGGGGTGCAACAGGGGTGGCAGCTTTGTGAGGTTTCTGTAGCGCGAAATGCCTGCGACCGAGGGCGAAGAGAGCCACGGAAGCAGGACCAGACCTTGCTTGCTATCTAAAACCTCGCTGTTCCTCCTCACACACTTTTCACACTTCTTCTCCTTCACCTCTACGATCGCCATCACGATCAATTCCACCTCTTCCTTCCTCTCCGGTGGTTGTTCAATGCTTTCTTTCTAATACTGAGAGCTCCGTCCGTGTGATCTCTCCCCCTCTCCACTCCATATCTTTGGTTTTTAAGTAAAAGGCTTCCCTCACCTAAAGGGACGCTCCTTCACCATGTTGGCTTCCCGTCAGCTCCTGGGCCATGTTGCCCGGAGCCGTGCCGCTGTTGGCTCTATGGGCCTTCGCCGAGGCATGGCCACCGTTACCGACTCCCCTCTTGACCGCAAGGTGAGTGTTTTCTCCATGCCGAGCCATGCTCAACTTGCTATACTATGCTATGCTGTGCTGTCTGGTACGGTGCCGAACGGTGCAGTGCGATTGGAGCTGTTGCTGACGTCGATTTCTTGCATGTGAACAGGTCAAGCAGAACAACTGGGAGGAGACCAACTTCATCAACTACAAGAAGATGTCTGAGAACCTCGCGATTGTTCGCAGCAGACTCAACCGACCCCTCACATACGCCGAGAAGATTCTGTACTCTCACTTAGACGACCCAGAAGGTCAGGACATCGAGCGTGGTTCTTCATACCTGAAGCTGAGGCCCGACCGTGTTGCTTGCCAGGATGCCACCGCCCAGATGGCTATCCTGCAGTTCATGTCTGCCGGCATGCCTAAGGTTGCGAATCCTACCACCGTCCACTGTGACCATTTGATTGAGGCTCAGATTGGTGGCGAGAAGGATCTGGACCGCGCTGTCAGCATCAACCAGGAGGTCTACAACTTCCTGTCCTCCGCTTGCGCCAAGTACGACATCGGTTTCTGGAAGCCCGGCTCTGGTATCATCCACCAGATCCTGCTCGAGAACTACGCTTTCCCCGGTGGTCTCCTCATTGGAACTGACTCTCACACCCCCAACGCTGGTGGTCTCGGCATGTGCGCTATCGGTGTCGGTGGTGCCGATGCTGTCGACGTTATGGCCAACCTGCCTTGGGAGCTTAAGGCCCCCAAGATTATTGGCGTCAAGCTGACTGGTGCGATGTCTGGCTGGACCTCGCCCAAGGGTGAGTCGTATTTTCCGTGCCTGGTGATATGTGGTTCAATACTGACAGAACTCCAGACATCATCCTCAAGGTTGCTGGTATCCTCACCGTCAAGGGAGGCACTGGTGCTATCGTCGAGTATTTCGGCCCTGGAGTTGATACTATTTCTGCCACTGGTATGGGGACTATATGTAATATGGTATGACTTATTCTATCCCTCTCTATACTCTAGGCGACCCTCTGCTGACAAATCACGATGATAGGGGGCTGAAATCGGCGCCACGACCTCTGTCTTCCCCTTCAACGACCGCATGCACGATTACCTGTCCGCTACCAAGCGTAGAGACATCGGTGACTTCGCCCGATCTTACGCCAAGGACCTGCGCGAGGACGAGGGTGCTGAGTACGACCAGCTGATCGAGATCAACCTGTCTGAGCTCGAGCCTCACATCAACGGTCCCTTCACCCCCGATCTGGCCACTCCCATCTCCAAGTTCAGCGAGGCTGTCAAAGCCAACAACTGGCCTGAGGAGCTCAAGGTTGGTCTGATTGGATCCTGCACCAACTCCTCTTACGAGGACATGTCCCGTGCCGCTTCTATTGCTCGTGACGCCATGGACCACGGTCTCAAGGCCAAGGCTGCCTTCTTCGTCACCCCTGGCTCCGAGCAGATCCGTGCCACCATTGCCCGCGACGGTCAGCTGCAGACATTCGAGGAGTACGGCGGTGTCGTCCTGGCTAACGCCTGTGGTCCTTGCATTGGTCAATGGGACCGCCGCGACGTCAAGAAGGGTGACGCCAACTCTATCATCTCTTCCTACAACCGAAACTTCACCGGCCGGAACGACGGTAACCCCGCTACCCACTCTTTCGTCACCTCTCCTGACCTGGTTGTCGCCCTGACTGTTGCTGGCTCCCTGAGCTTCAACCCCCTGACCGACAAGCTCAAGGACAAGGATGGCAACGAGTTCATGCTGAAGGCTCCCACTGGTGACGGTCTCCCCACCAGGGGATACGACCCTGGCATGGACACTTACCAGGCCCCTCCCGCCGACCGCAGCTCCGTCCAGGTCCAAGTCTCTCCCAGCTCCGACCGTCTCCAGGTCCTGTCTCCCTTCAACGCCTGGGATGGCAAGGACGCCGTCGACATGCCCATCCTGATCAAGACCAAGGGCAAGACCACCACTGACCACATCTCCATGGCTGGTCCCTGGTTGAAGTACCGTGGCCACTTGGACAACATCTCCAACAACATGCTGATCGGTGCCATCAACGCCGCCAACGGCGAGGCCAACAAGATTCTCAACCAGACCACTGGTGAGTGGGATGCTGTCCCTGCTGTTGCCCGTGACTACAAGTCCAAGGGCATCAGGTGGGTGGTTGTTGGTGACTGGAACTACGGTGAGGGTTCTTCCCGTGAGCACGCTGCTCTGGAGCCCCGCCACCTGGGTGGAATTGCCATCATCACCCGATCCTTCGCCCGTATCCACGAGACCAACCTGAAGAAGCAGGGCATGCTGCCCCTGACCTTCTCCGACCCTGCTGACTACGACAAGATTCCCCCTGAGTCCAAGGTAAGTTTTCACATTGCGCACAAGCCTACGCTAGGATCGTCGACTAACAGATTGGTACAGGTTGACCTGAAGTGCACCGAGCTCGAGGTTGGCAAGCCCCTCACCATGGTCGTCAAGCCCAAGGATGGCAAGCCTTTCGAGGTCAAGCTGTCCCACACCTTCAACGCTGGCCAAATCGAGTGGTTCAAGAACGGCAGTGCTCTGAACACCATGGCCAAGAACAACGCATAAATACAATGATACCAGCATCGCGTGCAATAGCACGTCTGTAAAGAAAACTGAAGAGGAGGAGGAAGAAGCATTATTTTCCCCTAAAAGGGCCCAATACGGCCACGAGGAGGCGTGGGGATGATACGGATGAGGACGACGACACATTGAATACCATACTTACTGGCTTGTTTCTGGCGGAGGGGTTCTCGGGTTACGGAGCTCATGCGTTTTGGAACTTTATATCACTCGGACAGGCAACGTCACATTTCCTTAGATTGTGTAAATGAAAAACTTTTCAAATGTTCAAAACACAGGTGTCGCAGTCTATTTGGGTGTTTTTTTCTCTCTTTCAAATTAAGAAGGTCTAATAGCCGCCGTATGGGAGGTTTCAATGGAGGTTATCCCACTGTCTATATCCAACTCCTTAGATCCTATTGCCAATCCAATTGCCTGGATCCTGTCTAGATTCCGCTGCCTAGAACAGATTGCCTATCCTATTGCCTAGATCCTGTTAGATCCCATTGTTAATATGCTGTTGTCTTCCTTGCTATATACTTGTTGCCCGGATAATGTGGATCATAATGTGAATCTGAATCAACATACGGAGCATATATCAATTGCTGGTTAGAAGCATACTTAGTACCTAAGCATCACTGTTATTCGGATAGAGGCATATCGATAAGTGGATCGCGATAACCCCCTGGCATCTACTTGCGGTCGGGGGAGAACATGCGATTTCACCTTTTCCATGTCTTTATTATTCGTGTCATGTTCTATACACAAATGGAGTCAGCGGCATCATCGTGACTGAGCGGAACCTCCGTTCGAAGATGATGACCAATCGAGACTTTAGCCACCAACCAACCCGAGAATCTCCAGGAACTCTCCACTACGATATAATCACGACCGACCGGGGACACGTGCGCATTTCTTCCTCCTTGCATCAACCATTCCAGAACTGCGACTTTGCGAAGCCACGATGCCTGCACCGCCCGTCCGACTACCATCCTTCAGCGCTATGCGCGCGAAATCATATGTCTACCGACTCCCTTTATTCACGAGGCTCTTCGTGTTTATAACAGTGACCACATGGTTTGCGGCGGCTTTGCTGAGGTCGACATGGGATATACAAGCTTGGGGCGCGCTGGTGCCGGACGAAGTTGGATTTGCTACCTGTAGGTTCGCTCATGGGCGCCGGATCAGACCATACTCTCAAAAGGGGCTGGAGGGCTGCCGAGCTGGGTATAATCAAGACGATAAATAAGCATGAACTGACAATACTTTTTGCGGCGGGCAGTATACCGGACTAATACGTATCCGTTCATTCACCTCAACTTCTTCCACATGATTATGAACGTCGTCGCCTTGACCCCGCTTCTGGAACGATTCGAGAGCGAGTATGGAACCTTGACGAGCTTGGCGCTCTTCTTTGGCCGTGAGTTACCAACCCCCTCCCTTCAACCAATTCTCAAACTGACGAGTCTCGTCGCACCGCAGCCTTCTCAACCCTCCCCGCGGCGCTGTACATGCTCGTCGAGAAAGTTATACTACACTCCAACAGCGGCGTCATGGGCGCCAGCATCTGGTTCTTCCTGCTCCTCGGTATGGAGGCTGTCCGGACGTACCGAACAAACCCGCATTTCACAATAGCGACGTACAATATCCCGACGTGGACGACGCCCTTGGTACTAGCCATCGTCATATCGGCTCTGGTGCCGAGATCGAGCCTGCTGGGGCATCTTTGCGGGCTGACGGTGGGCTATGTGTGCGGGCTGGGGTACATGAAGCTCTTGTCGCCACCGGAGAAGGTATTGAGGTGGATTGAGGGCAAACTGAACTTGCTGGAGAGGTTGCCGAGGTATGTGAGTGTGGACCAGAAGACATATGGGCGGTTTGGAGTGCTACCCAGTGCGGCTGTAGCGCCGCAAGGCGTGGCGCTGGGGCCCGTAGGTTCGGGGCAGAGGCTGGGGCCTTGAGAAGGAGAGAAGGGACTCTGAGCTCTTTCTGTATCCCTATACATATAAGAGACGTGTGCTAGTCTGTGCTTTCAAAACACTGTATCTCCATCGGTATTGGCGTTGCTGGCTGGGCAAAAATGGAGGAGACGGAGGACTTGCGGGATGTGTATATATATGTGTCTATTGGATCGGGTGCTGGGTTCGGCATGGGAACCGGATGAGTTTGATTTGAATAAACCATGCGAATGGTCACGTCGACTTATGCAGGTATTCTATAGTATAATTGTTACTGGAGAAAACAAGATAACCCTTTTGCCGATGTGGTATACAAACGACGTGCATGCAAATAGCGGGGAGGTTATGCAATTTCGAGCTCCAAACAAGGCTCAAGCTCCGTTGTCCTCTCAGACTTGCCAACCAAGCGCAACAGTGATTACGGAGTCGTAACGGCGGGGATCGATCTTCGACGGGCTTTCAATTCTGTACTATCCATGGATTGACATTCTAAAGCGGCGGATTCGCTAGAAATTTGTTTACTGGAGGGCGTTTGAAAAGGTCACCCGTCAGCGCTCCTTTCCTGATCAGACGGTGTCGCGGCCTACCCTACTTGTGGATGTGGACGTGGACGTGAATAGGAGCGAAGAGTCCACGAAGATGCCGCGGCTTCTATGTAAGTGAATGTTATATTTTTGGCTGTGCATCCCAGTTGCCTCGATCAGGCTGCCGGCGTTGTCTCCCTGGCTGACCTCTCTATAGCCAGCGCATTGCGCCTAAGACGCGATCCGCGCTTACTGAAGCTGCCTCCCTACATCTCCCTGTTGTGCATCATAGTCGGTGTCGCATGGCTCCTCATGCTCCCGCAAAACGAATACTCGCGACGAACATACATATCCGAGAACGCCCTGCTGCCGGGACAGGTTCACACCTATTTTGGCGGGAGCGACCAGAATGTCTTCCGTGCATACAAGCACGAGGTGGACGAGCTCGTGGGGAAGAGCAACATCGAAGTCAATGACGGCCTAGAGGGCATACTGAAGAGCATCGGGCTAAAATCTGGACGCCAGAATTTCACCTATACAAGTTCTGGCAATGTGCATACCGGCGAGAACATCTACGCCATCCTCCAGGCCCCGAGGGGCGATGCGACCGAGGCGATTGTCCTGGTGGCTGCTTGGAAGAACGTCAGGGACGAGCACAACAAGAGAGGCGTCGCGCTGCTGCTGACGCTCGCCCGTTATTTCAGGAGGTGGTCACTCTGGTCCAAGGACATCATCCTCGTCGTCTCGCCCGATAGCCTCGCGGGGCCCCAGGCCTGGGTCGACGCCTACCACGACGCCCACGACACCCGGTACATCGACTCGCTGCCCCTCAAGTCGGGCGCGCTTCAGGGCGCCATCGCCATCGACTACACGCGGGAGACCCGCTTCCAGTCCGTGCACATCGTCTACGACGGCATCAACGGCCAGCTCCCCAACCTGGACCTGATCAACAGCGTGGTCAACATCGCGGGCGGGCAGATGGGCATCGGCGTGTCCACGCAGGAGATGTGGTCGCACAGCGACAGCTACGAGGACAGGCTGCGCACCATGCTCCGGGGTATGATGAAGCAGGGGCTGGGCATGGCGTCCGGTCCGCACAGCAGTTTCATCCCTTACCACGTCGACGCCATCACGCTGCAGCCGTACGGGGACGGCTGGCAGGATGAGATGGCCATGGGAAGGGTTATTGAGGGAACCTTTCGGAGTCTGAACAACTTGTTGGAGCATCTCCACCAGAGCTTCTTCTTCTACCTGCTTATGCATAAGGACCGGTTTGTCAGTATTGGGACGTATTTGCCTAGCGCGATGCTCATCGCAGCGAACTTTACGATTATCTCAATTGCGCTTTGGGTCAAGAGTGGGCAGGCTGGGGAGGCTGGGGAGGCTGAAAAGCCTAAGGTGGACGAGAAGCCAAAGCAAGACGGGGAGCTGGACGAGGGCGAGAAGCCGGATGAGAATGAGAAGGACAAGGTTGCTGTTGAGAAAGGGCAGGCTGATGCGCTCTTGACTGTTGCTACGGGGCGAGACCTATCTTTACCGCTGGCTTTGGTGGCTGGTTGTCAGTTCCTGGGTGTGGTGCCTTTCTACATCTTCAACCATTTACCCGAGGGCGTGAGTATTTCCTTTATCACGAGAAACAAGACATACAGGAATACTAATGGTACTCGAATTACAGATGCACTCCCCGATCTTCGCCATTTTCACTATTCTCAACGTGGCCCTGCCGCACATCATCTCGCACCTCCTTAGCGTCAACTTTCAGCCCACAGCACAGCAGTACTCACTCATGCAATCCTTCTCCCTTCTCCTCTTGGGCATGTTCCTCTCCTCCCTCGCGACTCTCAACTTCTCCCTGTCCCTCATGGTCGGCCTGCTCTCCAGCCCACTGTCGTTCATGCGACCATGGCCGAAGATGCCCGCAATGCGGTGGGTGTGCACGGTCTTGCTGAACCTGGTCGCTCCTACGGCTGTGCTGGCGATGTGGTCGGCCTACTGGTGGGGCGCGTCGATGGGCGTAGGCAGTATCGGAGAGGTGTTGAGGGAGGCGGCGTTTGGCTGGAGGGTGTGGGGGATGTATACAAGTGTTGTGGTATGGGGTGTTTGGTGGCCGGCTTGGTTAGTTGGTGCAGTGGTTGTGTTGGGAAGGCCTGAAGTGATTGAGAAGAAGGTGAGGTGATATAGATATCTTATTGCTGGTAGTTAGGGTTGCTTCTGGTATACCTAGGGACTGGAAAGTAGTCTGCTGGTATGAATATCTTTATTAAGGTAATACAGCAACACCTGAATTACACGATGGTTAAAGCTAAGGCCCGTGGACGATGAGAGCTCAAGAAAATACCTAGGTACTTACACAAGTACATACGTACCTAGGTAGGTAGGCTTGATAGGAGGTACCTCCAGGGCTGTTAGGTCCCTGAATTCGGTACCTGGTGCCACTAAAATTTCGGAGTGGGAACCGCTGCTCAACCCCGGATTCACGACTTCCCTCATCATCCCAAAGACAGCCAGTCCATGCCTCGCTAACCTCGCGGACCCACTCCCTTCTTGTCGCCCTCTTGTATTTCTCTTATATGAATGCTGCCCGGCTTCGGATCGTCTCACATCAGCTTTCAGGACGATCGCGACTTATCATGCCGCCCACTTATGGCCACGGCGCTCTGCCACAACCTGGCCAGCAGAATGGCGCGCCTTTGACACCGACCTCGATGGGCAGATGGTCCGTCTCGGCCAAGCAACTGCCGCCTGTCGACAAGATCAAGGCACTGCATGTCTACGACTTTGACAACACTCGTAAGAATGCGCTTACACAATGATACATCGTCTTTGAGGCATGCCGGGAACATACTTGACGCTGACTAGATACCTTACCCATTCGCAGTCTTCAGAACTCCCCTTCCCAACCAGAAGTTATGGAATGGCTACACCATCGGCCTCCTCTCCAACCAGGACGCCTTCGCCAACGGCGGCTGGTGGCACGACTCCCGCATACTGGAAGCAACAGGCGAAGGCATTGAGAAGGAGGAACCACGCGCCTGGGATGGCTGGTGGAACGAGAAAATCGTGGAGCTCGTACAACTCAGCATAAAACAGAAGGATGCCCTCACCGTGCTCCTAACAGGCCGGGCCGAGTCCGGGTTCGGCGAGCTAGTCAAGCGCATCGTGGCGAGCAAGGGACTCGACTTCGACATGGTATCACTCAAACCGTCCGTGGGTCCCAACAAGGAGCGCTTCGACAACACCATGCACTTCAAGCAGGTCTTCCTGCGGAACCTGATGGAGACATACAAGGACGCCGAGGAGATCAGGGTATACGAGGACCGGCCGAAGCATGTCCAAGGATTCAGGGCGTTCCTACAGGAGTATAACAAGCGGCTACAAGCTGCCGCTGGCGGTTCCAGCGCGTGGCGTGCTCCGATACTTGCAGATGTTATACAGGTCGCAGAACTCTCGACGAATCTGAACCCCGTGGTAGAGATCGCCGAGATACAAAAGCTGATCAATGATCACAATGAGGCTGTGACGAACAAGGTCAGCGGCCTGAAGCGCGACAGGCTGGTGATCAAGAAGACAGTCTTCTTCACAGGGTACATGATCGACCCGACGGATACCAAGAAACTGCTTACGTTGGCGAACATACCCGAGGGTCTACCAGACCAGGAGCTGAAATACCATGCCAACAACATCATGATTTGCCCGAAGCCTTGTCCGCCTAGCATTTTGGAGAAGGTGGGCGGGATGGGTAATAAGATGAAGTGGGAAGTGACGGGCACAGCATGCTTCGACAATAGCGTGTGGGCGGCCTGCTTGCGCCCCGTACCCAGCACATCACGTTTTCACACTGACAACCCCAGCCCCCTCGTCGTTCTGGCGGTACGGAAAGGCACGAGGCCCCAGGACGCCGGCAAGATCAAGAATTGGCAGCCGGTCCCGCCTGACAAGGCTTTTGTCTTCGAAACCACCGTGGGAGAAAAGGTCCTGCTGCGTATTGAGGCCGAGGACTCCAGTGAGAACGCCTACGAGAGCCTGTTCCCAAGCAAGAACTTCAAAAGGAAGCACGCTGGTGATGACTCCCCTGGCCGCGGTGACAATCGCCCTGGCGGCCATTTCAATCAGAGAAGGGATAACTTTCACCAACAAAACAACAATAACACCCACGGCGGCAAAGGTGGCCGAGGAGGATACGGCAACTTCCGCGGCGGCGGGGGGTACCGCGGAGGGTCCAAGGGTGGCCGGGGAGGACCGCGCGGTGGTGGACACGGAAGAGGAGGCGGCCGAGGAGGTAGAGGCGGGCACTATCGTTCTCTGGATGATGTCGGCACGCGCGAGTTCAGCGGCTCGTCAAGCGCTATGTACGATGACAATCCGAGCGGCGGCCAGTGGGCGGCGGCTCTCCAGGGCAATGGTGGCAACAACAGGCCCAACGGTGGCGGCGGTGGAGGAGGTGGAGGAGGAGGGGCCGAGAACTTGCAGAACTACTACTAGCAGCAGCAGGAGCAAGTCGGATTCACTTGCACACCACGAGACCAGCACGGCGTGGCCACGGCCATGGACATTGACGAAAAGCATGGCGGAGACGCCGACGTCGAGATGGTCGACCTGGGCGCGGCTCGCGATGAGGCCTCGCCGTTCTCACGCTTCGCCTGGAAACGGCATTCGTAGTACAAGGACGTGGATGAGCCGCGTGAGAAAGAACAGAACAACTTGAGGGATTTGATGGAGCTCTATTGATGGGACGACACTCGCTCATTGGCAAAAGTCCGTGGCTATACCAAATTCTTACGGTCGGTTCAACTTACATTCTTGTTGTCGAGAACATTATTGTTCTGGTACAGTCTTGGAACTCTGCTGTACACACACATACTTGTCCACTATACCCATCATCCGTTTCCCGGATCCTTTTCTTTTGGAAGCTCAAAGGATGAAAACCATGGCAAGATTGGGATTGGCGTTTAAAGGCAAAGGGAAGGGAAGGGGGGGGGGGAGCCACCAAGGTAGGTCAGGAGGAGGCCTTCATTACTTCGAGGTACAATTTTTAAATTTTGGCCGGCAGCTTCCATGGGAATACAGTTCATACTGCCATGCCATCAAGGAGCACCGTAGAGTTTCTAGTACGAGATATATACCTAGCTTCTACAGATATAGAAGTGCTATATATGGGGGCTTATGTGTTCCATTATCATCAACTTTCCATGCAGTGACGTCTCACTCATGAGGGTTTTATGTAGACAAGTATGGACGACTTGTTATTAAGACCTATCTTATAATCCAGAAATCAAGCAGTGTTGAACAGCTACATCTAGTGAGAGGAATTTAGAAGATCTCGAGTGACATGAATATTCTTTTCTAGCTATCAAGAGTCTATTAACACCTGGAGGTCCTTTGTCGGACGTTCCTTCGCACCCTCAACTCCTCACTCAGCATTTCCCATGCCAGGCCTCTACTTAGTCTGCACTGGCAGCTCCTTCGTTACATTCTCCGCGGGGAACGGGTTGTACATGGCGCGCTCGTCCCTCAGCTTGGAGATCTTCTCGATGGCCTCGTCCAGCGCCACGGGCGAGCCCCGCGACTGCGTGTCGGTGTCGTCACGGTACCGGATGTTGACCTGCCTGTTGCGCATCTCCTCGTCGCCTACGACAAAGACAAAGTTGTACTGGGCCAGCTGAGCACGCCGGATCTTCTTGGGCAGCGTCTCGCCCGAGGTGTCGACATCGACGTACATGAGCTTGGACTTGAAGATCTTGCGCACCTCCTCGGCGTAGTCGTAGAAGCCCTTGCCGACCGGGATGACCATGACCTGCCTGGGGGACAACCAGAACGGCCACTTTCCGCCGTAGTGCTCGCACAGGATCGCCGCGAACCGCTCGACTGAGCCGGCCATGGCACGGTGGATGATGACGGGGCGGGCGCACCCAGGGCTCAGGGGCTTCTTGGTGGCGCGCTTGACCTCCTTCTCCGCATTATCCTCGGTGGCGGCTGGGGTGGGGGCCGGCTTGGCGGCAGCCTTCTCCTCCGTCGCCTTGATGTTGGCACCCTCGGCGGTCATGTACTCCAGGGAGAAGTTTTCTGGCTGGACGAAGTCCAGCTGTGCGGTGGCGCATTGCCATTCTCTGCCCAGGCTGTCGACAACCTTGATGTCGATCTTGGGTCCGTAGAAAGCACCATCACCGGGGTTGAGCTCCCAATAGGAGTCGGTGGACTTGGTGAAGTCATCCAGCGCCTCCTTCAGGGCTGCCTCTGCCATGTCCCAGGTGGCAATCTCACCCATGAAGCCTTCTGGCCTTGTGGACAGCTTCAATTTGAATGACATACCGAGAAGGTCGTAGAACTCCTTGAGGAAGTCGAAGATGCCATCCATCTCCTGCTTGATTTGATCTTGACGGCAGAAGATGTGCGCATCGTCCTGTTGGAATCTCCGCACACGTGTCAGGCCTGACAGCGCACCAGAGGCTTCATTGCGATGCAATACACCAAAGTCGGCAAGACGCAGAGGCAGTTCTCGGTGTGAGCGGTCACGGTTGGCAAACATCAGACAGTGAGCCGGGCAGTTCATGGGCTTGAGGCCAAAGTCCTCCTTGTCCACCTTCTGGATAAACATGTCGTCCTTGTAGTGGGCCCAATGTCCAGACTGCTTCCACAGATCGGCGTTGTACATATTGGGGGTAATGACCTCGTCGTAATCTCTCTTCCAGTATTGCTCCTTCAAGAACTGGACGATCTTGTTGAAGATACGAGCACCATGAGGCAGCCAGAAGGCCGAACCAGGGCTGACGGGGTCGAAGAAGAAGAGTTCTTGATCCCTGCCAATCTTGCGGTGATCTCTCTTTGCGGCCTCTTCAAGCATCTTCTTGTGCTCAGCCATGCGCTTCTTGTCGGGGAAACTGACACCGTAGACACGCTGGAGAGAGTCGTTTTCTTGGTTGCCCAAGAAATAACTGGCCGAGTTCTTGAGGATGGAGAATGCTTCTATTCTACCGGTATCAGGCACATGTGGTCCTCGGCAGAGATCGATCAATGGACCGTTCCGGTAAACGGTAGTAAATGTTCCATCAGCGATCTTGTCCTTGATGATGTGTTGCTGGAGCGCTTTCTGTTAGCTTGGACCCATGAGCAACCTCGTCTCGTCTTGAAGTCTCGTACCTTGTATTTGTTGTATTTGAACATTTCGAGGAGCTCTTCCTTGGACATAACAAGACGCTCGAACTTTTGCTTCTCCTTGGAGATCTTTGACACGATCGTCTCCAGCGGCTTCCAATCCGAATTCTGAACTGATCCTCCGTCTGGGAGAGCCATCTCGTAGTAGAATCCAGTGTCGATAGGAGGCCCTATGCACAGAGAGCAACCAAACCGACGCTCACAAGCCTCTCCCAACACGTGGGCCGAACTGTGCCAAAAGACCATCTTGCCGGTGGGATCGTCGAAGTCCAGCAATTCCAACTTGCAGCTGGCCTCAAGGGGACGGTCCAGATCCCAGAGCTTCTCATTGTCCCCATCCAGCCTTGCGACGACGGTGCGCTTGTACAGAGAGTTTGAAATGCCCTTGGCAATGTCGCCGGGTGTGGTCTCCCATGCGGTGCCCTCCTTGACAGAGCCGTCGGGCATGGTGATGGCGATGGGCTCACGGGGCTTCTTGGCGGCTTCCTCATCTTGCTTCGCTTTCAGGCGGTCGAAAAGGTCGAGTCTGTCCTGCAAGAAGGAGGGAGGAGGCTGCATCTCCAAGGGTCCCGATTCCTCGGCCTTGGGAGCAGACTTCTTCTCCTTCTTGGGTGCCTTCTGCTTGACTGCTGGGTCCGCCATGGTCGATTGATTTATTTGTAGGCGGCAGTATAGTGGGGTAGGGAGGGAGAATTCGAAGGACCGGTGATGCGATCAACCGAGGAACGTCGCCTAGGTTTTGCTTATAGTTGGAGTGGCTCTCGTGGTCGTCAATGACTGAAAGACTTGACTGACTCACACGTTGGCTGAGCTTCGATGTTGTGGTGGTTGCGGATTCGGGATCGAAAATCGTGTCTCCAATAAGGCAGTGTGCAATTCGGGCAATTCGGTTTGAAGGGCTGCTGCCCCGCGAAACCACCCCTCCATTTCAAGGCCTACTAAAGATTCTCTGCCGGGAATAACTGTAGCGTGTGAGCGTGTCAGAGTGTACCTAGGTAAACATAAATACAGGGATACACACTGTACAGTACCGAGAGGCATTCCATGCATCCACATACTAGTACATACAACTATTTAAGTCACTGTCTACTTAAGTGAGTACCTATTCCAATATCCCCCCCCCCCCAATCATACTACCTACTCAAGTACTTAAGTACCTAAGGTAGGTAGTTGTGTATAGATAAGTATTTGATACAGAAGACCATTCCAGGTATATTCCAAATATATCCCAAGTCGCATCAACGCTCGCGGTCTTCCAGGTCCATAGCTTCCCCATATTTGCCTTTACCCCGTGGTCCGCTCGGCACTCCCAAATATGTGACCACAGATGCCACCAATCCTATCAGCCTCCGTCTGAACAACACAACTAGCAGGACCACCGCCAACATGGCAAACACCGTGCTTATCGGCCTACCATCACTCGACGGCAAGACCGCGAAATCATCACCGTGTATTTCTTGCCCCACCTCGCCTCTGCTGAATTCAAGCCCCATCAACATGATCACACAGGCCGTCCAGCCAGTGAACGCCCTGCTATGCCTCACATGTCCCGCCTTGTCATCATACTGCTCCCACACAACCCCGGTTCTTTGGTAGCTCTTATAGACTACCTTGATCACTCGGTCCCTAAGGTCCGCCGCCAGCGACAGCGCCTTCTCCTGAGCGGGGGTCGGTGGCTTAGGCTGGCCCTCCATGCCCAGAGCTCGCAGGCGCTGTACGGCTAGTACGTTCATATTCATCCACACTGCTCCACGCCAGTAGTCTTCATCTTGCCTGTATACATTATCTGTCCTGCTCAGGCTTCGGAGCCCATACGGTGACCACAGCTCGGACTTATCCGACAGCAGGTCCAAGACAGCGGGGAGATTTGGGTGGTCTGCCTCTATGAGGCCTGTAAGGAGCGGGAAGAGTGAAACATAGCCAAGGTGGCAGACATGTCGGTACTGAGCGGTAGAGTCATGCCCTACAACTGTCGCATCACAGTACGCCTTTTTGGTCTCATCCCAATGTAATACATCGAGGTTGTGCCTTACGGCCTCCAACTGTTCTCGATATGCTTCTGCAGCATTCCTTTCTCCAAGAGCCTGCGCCACCTGCATCAGAGCACGGGCAGAGGCACCTACCCACGTAAGGGCGTCGACATGTAACTCGCCCGGGTGAGGTGGGTTCGCTCGTGGATAGTCGTCAAGCCCACTTGCCAGCGTGTGCTTGGGCGTTCTGCCTCGCCATCTATAACCCTCCACAGGGGCGATACCCTCGGGGCGGGGATAGGCCTTGAGATCTCCGGCTTGGGTACGGCGAAACCATTGGTAGTGTTTGTCAAGCAGAGGGTATAACTCCTTCATCAAGGCCTTGCCTGAATCAGGGGTAGCCAGGTATTTGGATGGGTGGCCAGAGTAGTGGGACGTCCCTATTAACTTTTGAAGGAGGGCTGGCAATGCTAATGCCAGCAATGTAGGAGGGTTGGCGTGGTGAGGATATTGAGTTTGGTATTGTGGTGGCACTCGGCTGCGTGCCTCTGGTCCTAGGATTTGCTCCCTAGCGATCCAGCCATCCTTATCCATTTGATTCAGCCAACTTCGGAATACGGATACGGCCAGATCAAGGTCCCATTGTATGACTGGCAGCAGATGGAAACCCTCGTCCCATAAAAATCCTCTGGGGAAGAAGGGTCTTGAGGGTGTGAAAGAAAGGAGCGAGTTTGGTTCTGTCGTGGTGATCGGGGCGGCGCCCATGGCTGCTTTCTCCTTCAGCCAAAAATCGATATCTAGTTCCTTGTACTCTGGAGCATCCGAACGGTCCACCTTGCTGTCTCCATGAAAGAAACCCATGCCTCCCAACAGATTCGACAGCAGCGCTTGGGTAAAGTCTGCATACTTGTCTTCCTGGAAAACGGGAGTACGGGGAAATGCCTTGTCAACCTTCGAGGAGAAATCTGAGCGCATCTCGTCGAGTGCTGTGATATTGGCTGGAGCATTATGGTCAGCATGTCGTTACCTTCAAAATCTACCTGGAATTTACTTACGGGGCCGGCGATAGGTGAAGGTCGCTGAGAAGGAACCGATGAAATTGAAATGGATAAAATGCATATTCCCAGAGCCAGGATTACTAGATGGTACAACCTTTCTGTAATCTTGAGAATCATCGTTTTTTAGCAAATCAGTGTAGACAGCTGGCCAGACAATGATTAGCTTCGATCCAGGGCTTCTTGTTTCTGCTCTGTGGCATCTCACTCACATTTAGCCTGCCATATTTTGTCCTCAGAGACCTGAACACTCTTAACAGCGGTGCGGTGGATAGTATTCTCCTCGCTGTCAGCGAACACGACGAGATCAAAGGCCCCCAATTTTGGATCTTGGCCATGGCAAGTCGCTCCAAAAGCCAGTGAGTGACCAGTTACTTGGTTCAAATGCTCGCAATAGAGACTTTTCTTCTCCGAGCTACCCATTCCTTCAAGAGCGAGGTGAAACACAATCGACGTCTTCACGTTCGTTGGGGCACCTGGTCGGGGTTCTCCGGCAACTCGAACCGTCCAGCCCTGGCCGTCCTCTGTTTTGAGGAAATCTGTGGTGAGATCGATACCAAGTTCCTCATCATGTACGACTTGAGATCCCCCAACACGTGGATCATACATAGTCCAGCCATGTCCTTTGATGCCGTCGTTCTGCTCGCATGTGTCGCGTATAGCTGTTTATTTATGTGAGCATATTCGATTCGATTGTGGTGCTCAAGGAGGAAGCCGTAGTGAAGAACATACTGTTCATGAGGCGGTACCGATCTTCGCCGCTTGCCCACATCAACCCCATGAGAAGAGTCTCGGGTATTTGTGGGCGAACACCGAAGTACAGATTTGGCCTGTATGGGCCCCATGTCTGCCAGTCAACAAAGACATCACGGTTTGAGGCCACAACAGGGCGAATGGACCAGGCACTCAGCAATATGCCAATGGTGAGTAGCTGGATCAGGAAGAAGCCCATAGTCACATGCTGATCTAGACCCAGGAATATTGCGAGAAGACACAGCACAAACAAGTATATATCAAGAAAATGTTGTAATGGGAAGGGACGAGAATATGTATATACCTAGGTATATATGACGGAATACAGGCAGCTGTTAGATATTAGGAGGTGGTATCAAACGAGCTGATGTTTGCCGCACAGCGGAATCAGAATATCAATCTGTGAAGGGGTAACTGAGAACCAAACAAGACAAACGGTGGCTTGGCGGCTATGTAGGCTACCGTGGCTACCGCAGACTGCGCATGAAGGATTAAGGTCTCTCTGTCTCTCCGTCTTATACCTGCCTGGGTACTGAAGTACCTAGGTATGTATGCACAGCTAGACTGCCCAGGTGTACTGTAAGTATGTACAGAAGGTAGGTATCCTAGGATCCTGGGGTACCTAGGTATTTTAGGTGCCACCTGGTGAGGCAGGCTAGCGGGCCGCCAGGTTGAACCCCAGGCCCCCCCCCCTACCACCCCCTGTCTATCACCTTTAGCTCCGACGGGGATATGCGACGCAGTATGCGTCTTTCCTGTCGATTGACGACATCAATCTCCACCATAATAGTTCCTGTCGCAATCTTCAAACCAGCAGCGCGCATGTCTAGAATTCTTCGGATCATAGCCTCGGAGCCGCGACCCCGTCCCGCAAAACACGGCCACGAAACCCCTACAGGATTAATGCCGCGATGGCCAACCTCGAGAGCGTCCCGGACGAAATAATACGTCACATCCTCCAGTACCTCTCGCCTGAAGAGACCTTCGTGAACGTCCAGCTGGTTTCCAAGACCTTCAATCGCATCGCCAACGAGCCTCTTCTGTGGAAACACTACTGTCTAGCCTCCTTTCGATACTGGAATGACGAGCACCGCCTCAGCGAGAAGCTCCAGCTTAGGGCGTCGCAGACCGCGTGGAGGAAACTTTGGAAGAGGCGAAAGGCACGAAATGCGGAAATATCTGGGCTGCTAGACGACATCATCACGACCAAGGTCGGGCGGCTACAAAAGATTGGTGACATTTGTCGATATGGCTACGACGCAAAGGATTTCCTCATCGCGCAAAGCCGGGTGGATGACTCCGCTGACGATGTCCTGGCCCGGCGGTATTACGCCAACACAGCACTTGCCAGTATCCACAGAGGTATCGCAGTTCACGAGTGGTCCCATTACCAACGCGCGCCCTTCCTGACCGCTCAAGGGCTCGACCGCGCCCTCGCTGCCTTCGACATGTTCTTTGTCCGCGAGGGCGAGGACGACATTGACGATACTTGCGCGCTGCTGGATCGCCTGGCCGCCGATTTCATGAATCAGCAGGGGAAGAAATTTGAGGCGCTTTCTGCACGCGACAAGGCGCTGGCTCTATTGAAATGGGTCCGGCAGAGGAATCTAGTCGGCATGGATGAGCCAGAGGAGAATTATCGCAACCTGCGCAACTGCCTCATTGGCCATGCCCTGCGCGACGAGAGGCACCCTTCTCTCCCCATAATCTCTGCTGTTATTTATACGTGCCTGGCAGAGAGGGTCGGCCTGCGTGCTGCTTGTGCTGCGTTTCCCAGCCACGTTCATGCCATGGTTCTGGCGCCGACCGGGCAAGATCTGGACGGTAAAGAAGTGTCTACGCCCGACAATGAAGCAGACAAGATGTTCCTGGACCCATACGGCTCGAGCGAGGAAATCCAGTTTGATGATTTGCGCTCCCGACTCGTGGAATTGGACTGGATCAATGGCAGAGACGCGTTCTTGGTCGCGGCCCCCGTCCCGGTGATGGTTTATCGCGTCGGCCGGAACCTGGCGGCGACATTTGGCTCGTTTTGGAACACCAGACAGGACCAGCTGGCAGTCCTGAACGGCCGTCCTGCTTCCAAGCTGGCCATGGAAAGCGCTGCATATGCGGCTCGTTGGACTAACCTCTTGATGACGCCCGTGAGCAATTTCCAGTGGGACAACACACTCGACCAGTTTCTCAACCAGCTCGCACAACAGTTTCCCGAGGATTCATGGCTGGTGGAGGAGTACATCCTGCCTCTATACCAGATATTCACACAGTCTGTGCAGCCTCGCATCCGGTTCACGTGGGAAAATGTACCTGAAATGCTGGGCATAATCCGCAATATGGACAATAGGCAGCCAACAGTCAACAGGCGGTACACACAAGAGATCCACCAAAACGTGTGGTATACGGTTGGTCAGGTATTCCGACATAAACGGTACGGATACATCGGAATTATCAACGGGTGGGGCGAAAGGGGTACCCAGTCCCTGCCCATGCCACATAATATGTCCTTCGAGGAGGCGATGGATGAAATGGCGGACTCTGGGACGGACAGCGACACGGTCAGGCAACGGCTCCGAAAGAAGACGTTCTACACGTGCTTGTTAGTATATGATGAGAAGTCTTCCAACTGGCTTGGATCTCCGCTAACAACGAATAATCGTACAGGAAGCATGATCACGACCGTCATGTCGTTGCCCAGGACCGAATTGAAATCATTAGGGATCCCAGACTCATCCCCGATGCTCTGATGCAAGTTGCTGGGAAGTTCTTCAAGAGGTTTGACCGCAAGACGTGCACTTTTGTGTCGAATATTCGGGAGTATTTTCCCGATGACTAGTTGTCGGGTTGATGCAGAGGTGGCAATGGGGAGGTTTTTTTTTTCATCATGGCACGGTTATGTTCATAGTCTTCGATACCAAATACCCAACATGCAGCGTTTCTCTCACTCCGTAAGTATCTCCTCTTTGTGTATGCTTTCTCTGGATGTTCCTGTTTCGTGGATGCTCTTCCAGTCCTTCTCTGCATACTCGCTCGCACCTGGGCAGTGTGAGAAGCTAGGACCCGAAAATCAAGTCTCTCCGGGAGGTTAGTAAAAGTTGCATGTTTCGAAATGCCCTTCACAATACCTAGGTACCGAGAAGAGTAGCAGGTCCGCTGAGCATCAAAAGACGTAGGAAGCAGCGCGCGTTGATTCGGGAACTAGGAGGCTAGAGGAAGCCTTCATGACAGTGCTACAGTGCATTTGACCACAACAGAACCGTGCTCCCCAATAGTCAACCTCCTACGGAGCACAGATGCAGACCATCATCAACTTACGTGAATTAAATTGACAATGATGTTGCGTTTTTGCCATGTTGACGGTGAACGTTTTGACATATTTCTTTGCGCCATGACCACAAATCAGCTGGTTGGTACATAGGATGTCAAAATCTCACACTGTGAGGGTCGTATGGCCGAGTGGTCTAAGGGTTAGTCTTTTCTTCACCCGTTTTATTGTAACAGGGTCTAACATTGTATCAAAGCGGCACATTTAAGCTGTGCTATCCGAGAGGATGCGTGCGTTCGAACCGCACTGCGACCAAACTTTTTTTGCCTTTTTATTTTCATCGGTGATTCGATTTCTCAAAACTTAAGGACTTAGCAATATTGGATTCGGTTTCCTGGATATCATATCGAAACGTTGTGAGAAGCGCCGGCCAAGCCACGGCGCCGGACACAGAGAGAAGAGAAGATATGTTGGGTACAAGGTTCGGTAGCCATTTCCTATCCTGCTTTTATGAGCTTTTGGCTTTCACGAGACGCAAGCCCGTCGTCTATCACGGCCCTGTCGATCACGATGCCAAACAACCCTGCCCCCTTAAGTCTTTATATCAGTCAGACCAGGGTCTGATCCCCGTCCTGAGAGTCCCCTCGCCGTTGCGGGATTGTCACCTGGTGGTCCTTCTAGTTCAACTCCCCAATCCAACTTGAACCTTGGTTTACTCGTGGGTTTTTGGGTAAAGCATGTGGATTAGCCCACCCACAACCCGTGGCTGGGCTGGTGGGTTATTCGTAAGCCTACGTACGTACTTAGGTCTGCCTCCGCCCGGGCTGTCCGGGCCACGAACTTGGAAGTAGGGGATTCAATGGAGACTACTAGGGGAGTCTGTCTGTCTGGAAGAAGGGTCCAGATCGAGACGACACTTGGGATGAGGACAACACTCAACTCAAGAAGAGCGAGCTGAGAAGGGATATATTCCAGTGCGGCTTACTGTACGAAGACGAGTACGAAGACAGCTGATACGATCATAGCCACACCCCGACCCTTCCGCCTATTAGCTGTTCGTTGGAGGAATTGCGATATTCTTGTTGCCAGTGGAAGCCTACAACAAGCTCTCTCATACAGGACAATCCTCTCGATCGAGCCCTCCAATTTTCAAGCCCGAGCTGTGGTCAAAGCTTCTTGGTTTATCTATGTGCCCTGGAGGATGGAGGAGCTGAAGGTTCGCACCGAAGGTGTTGACTGAGGCAATCAAAGGATCGGTCATGACCTAGCCGCCTGACCGGCAAGTAGAGGGAGACCAGATGATCAAGTGCACAGGGACGCGGGCGCGCGCGCGGATTGCCACTCAGGGTCGTTGTCGACCTTGATCCAGATATGTAGCAAAGGTCTGACGATGTGCCTTCCTGACCTTGGCTTTCATTTGGCGCACCACAAAAAGGTCATCCGGAGCACGGCCCTTCCCCATTCCTCTTTCATTCGCTCTATACCTACTCTCGCTTCACGAAGTTGGCCTCGGACTTGGTGGAAGATGCTCCAGACAAAGCATATGATGTACTGTAAGGCCCAGGTGACCATTTGTCTCTCGGAAGATCGACGACGCCTCTTTGACTGCCTGACTGCCTGGGTACGATGGAAGGCATGTGGACTGCTCCTGCTGAACCGTGGTTCCTCTTCTTTGGATGCCTTAGCCCACGTCGACTCCTCATCAGAGTGTACATATTCCTAAACCCTAAACTTCGTATTGACTATCAGGCAGTACCCTATCTGTCTCAGGTCACCTGTATCTATCAGATGATCTAGCCCAGGTCTCTCGTGAGTCCTCCTCTGTGTATATTCGAAACACCTGAAGCCCCTTACTCGGCAAACGTATATCTTAATAAGGTCTTCGTGACTACGATCCGTCACCAGCCACCTTGGTCGTCCCGGCACTGTATTGATGGAGACTTACGCCTCGGCACTGTAGAGTTTCGGGCCGCCTCTACTTATATTTCTGGTCGGGAAGTACGGGCTTCAGTGTAGCACATTCCCCTCCCTCCCGAATGTCTCGGCACCCGGAACATTGGACATACACGGCCCGAAGAAAAAGACGTCCCGAGGTCAACAGGCGAGTGTAGACTCCCAGATAACCCTCTCGAAGGGCTTAACAGACATTAGATGTCTAGCCTACGATCCCGGATTGCCAAATATTGGCATGCCGACCAGCGAGTGCTTATGCTTATTGATGAGGCGGGAGGCCCAATGCACGGAAGGCTTCTAATGTTCTGGCTTGCACAAGGCGGCTTGGACTCTAGAGAATGCAAATGAGCAGCCAAGGTTCTAGGGCGTCTTCTTCAATGACTTGAACGTGAAGGATAGACACATCATTCCTCTGAGAGAACAACCTATATTGCCGAACTTAGTCAGGTACCCAGGTAAATGCCCGCAGGTAGACAGGGGGAGAGTGGCTTGCAGCCCACTAGGATGACGACAGACACAGGCATGCCAAGTTTTTTGTGATGAAATGGATTGAGACACTGCGACAAAATTCTAGACCTTGCTGGCCAGGTGTGTTTTTCCCCCCATCAAATAAGCTTTTTGTAATGTGTGTAGAGAGGGTGAGATAACTCACCAGAACTCGGATAGCCGATTACGTGCTCAGATATAAATGAGTGAGTGAGTTGTGAGTAAGTGGGTAAGTGGATGGATGAGTAAGTAAGTGGGTGGGTGAGTGAGTGAGTGAGTGGCAGAGTGAGTGAGATGGCCATGTCTGCGTGTGTGGCATCCATCACCCCGAAAGGGAAGGGAGTTTGCGGCACGGCGGCAGCTACCGCAAGGCGATGGGATCTAGAACTCCGGGGGCCGATTGGGCCCAATGGGTCCATGCTTGACCTCGCAGGAATACAAGAGATGGGATTCCAGGCCTTTTCGTGCAGTCTACGGTTCGTTTAAGCTTATCACATCAGTCAGGGACCCGGTGGCCAGGCGGTTCTGTGGCAGAGGTCTAGACCACAGGGGAAAACGTGGGGAGCCAGAAGAGCATGCCTACATCAAAATTGATCGATTAGGTATCGACGGATCCGTACATCGGATGGTAGATGGGTACATGAAATCACGGTATGTTGCTGTGCACAAATACATACATACAAACATGCAGCTCATATTGGTGGTGACAACGGATACTTACAGCATGGCATGAACCGACAAGGGCAGTCATGGGAAATGAATTTGGGGCAATGAGGGATAGCGTTGCTGGCTTTTACCAAGGGACTGGACATGTCTCGGGCATCACCGTAGTGGGCAATCAGGGCTGAACAACTTAAAGCCACCGTTGTGATCGATCGTGAGACAATGAGATCGCGGAATGAGTGAGAAATAAAAAAGCAGATGCCACTGGTTGCCCAGCGTGTCCAGATGCTCCTGTGTCTCGGATTTCTCGCCCCCAGAAATTCCGGAAGAACTGCTGAGGAATACTTCCTCTTCGAGATGTTCCTCTGGTGAGACACAGACAACGTCGTCTTCGGAGCGGGTACCTACGTAGCCAGTTCATTATGTCGACAACTAGATAAAATTTACCTGGCCACCGGTATAGGTAGCAGGTATGGTAACAACTACTGCTGAACCAATGCTTCTATATCCTGTGGCTTTCTGATATCTGATAGGTGATCATCAACCATCCATCATCTAACTACGTGCAGCTAACTACCTAACTAAGAACCTAAGGTTCAGTAGTCTACGGCTCTCGGCGCGTCTCCGGCGTCGTCAGGGTAGCATGAGGGCACCGACCTTGAGTTGGTGAGGGAATAGGGAATAAGCTATCCCTTTCGACGCGCGCGTGATGACCCAACTTGTTCCATACGTAAACACACACAGTATATTCGTACGGAGTTCAGATAGGGTGAAATCAAGTGATAAGTGAAGCGCCGGGAGAGAGAAAAAGAAGAAAAAAGCAAGTGGTGAACAAGCGGGTGAAAGCCGCGATCGCCGTCAATTTCCCCCTAAAACGGCAAATGAACCAAGACCAAGTCCAAGGAAAAGAAGATCCTTCAAGCACACCCCACTGCTTTCATCACCCTTCACATACGTGTACTGTACTGTGTAGTATGTACGGAGCAAGTAGATTCGTGTCTCAAGAGTCAACTGTATGTGCCCTTGCATGGGGGCGTGTCATAAGATGTCCACAACTCCATGAGTGGATGAATGGTGGATGACGACCCCTCAAGTAATGGACATTCTGCTTTCTCAAATCAAAGTGTCGTATATCCGTCGTATAACCATCGTATTTAAAAAACAGGAAAATAAAACCATAAAAAATTAAAATAAAATAAAAATTTATTTAAGAGAGAGAAGAGAGGGAGACCAGGAGAGACTAAAAAAAAAAAAACCAGACCTCGGGTGGCCGGACGCTGGTAAAGTTTTTGAGGGGATAACGACATACCTACTCGATGAGGTAAGTCCTGTTCCAATTCTTCGGACTATTCCCGTTCAGGGCGGTGCCTTTCTCCGCCGAAGCCGCCTCGACATTAAACCTGACGCCTGACTGCACCAAACTCCACCACCCGCGACTTCCCTGCGAGGGTCCTCCAGTCCCCACTTTGCCCACTCGTGCCACTCCACTTCAACAACTCCACCTTTTACCTGCAAGGCAGGGAAGGCACGGGGCACTGTGGCTGCTGGCGCTGGCGCTGGCGCTGACAACTCTTCGGATCGCCTTGGATTTGCTGGGAGGCCCTGGTGGTCTAGGTGGTCCCCCCCCCATAATCCCCCATAGTCTTACTGGTCTTACCTTCCAAGGTTGGTTGCTTGGGCCTTGTTACTTTGTGCCCATTCATGCCATTCATTGCGTCTGTCTGCGTTTCCCAGCCTGCCAGCCCATTTATCTGCCATAGTACATACACAATTTGGGTTACAGATCCAGATTACCTATCCAAGGACTAACTCGACTAACTCCCTCCGACAAAAAAGCCTTTCCTTACGGCGACACATTCCAACTGCAGTCCTACAACACCTCTGACAATCCCCGCCGGCCCCCCTCTAAAAACCTATCCAGTTTCCTTCAATGGTCTAGAGATTGCTTTCCAGACGGAAATCATCGTATGATTCACACGCAGGCGATTCATCCATCCTCGTCCGGCTCCGAGCGCACTCCTTCGGCGTCTCTTTCCCCGCCTGGCGCATCCATTACGTAGCGCTGAAGCCATCCCAACACCGACGACAGCGCCGACAACGAACGGCGATCCCGACACAACCTGCATCCCGCCCCTCAAGTTCTGGTCGAGATACTCGGTAGACTCGAGCGCATAGTGCATACATTGTTACCAAGAGGAGTCGAACTTGAAGAAACAAGAAGACCTTGTCTATACCACTTTTAAGTTTGCTCTGGTAATGGTCCTGTCTTAGGGGAGGTGGAAGATCAAGCACAGGCTTTTTGGGTTTGTTTTTTTGAGACAGTCCTATCTATACCACACGTTTCAGCGGTACAGCCATGCCGCCTGAAGGCGAAATGTCTTCGCAAACTGGAGGAAGCAATTCCAGCGATTTTGTAAGGGCTGCTCCTCCCACATACACGCCCGAGTTCTCTGGGGCCAACCCAATGCTAACTTAACTATCCTGACAGGTTCGCAAACTATACAAGTATGCTTTCCCTGCCTTGCATGCCCAAGCACTCTACTAATAGTCGGGATCAAAGGATGCTGGAAGATCCTCAGTACGCTTCAGTAGTTCGGTGGGGAAACGAAGGCGACAGCTTCGTTGTCCTTGAGGTAAGGCCCAATCGTTGACGCGATATTGGTTGACGCATGTCCTGACCAGTTCCGGGGATGTAGAATGAGAAGTTCACCAAGACAATATTGCCGAAGCACTTCAAGCACAGCAATTTTGCTAGCTTTGTCCGGCAACTTAACAAGTATGACTTCCACAAAGTCAGGCAAAATGAGGAGAACGGCCAGTCCCCATACGGCTCTCAGGTCAGTGTCATCATTGTCATCACCCTGCGTGGCGTCCCGGATGAACCGTGTTAGCTCACATGACCATGCAGGCTTGGGAGTTCAAGCATCCGGAGTTCAGGATGGATAGTAAACACAACCTCGACAATATTCGTCGCAAAGCACCGGCTCCAAGGAAAGCACAGCCTGCCGAGGATGCTTTCTCAGCCAACCAGCAGGTTGCGCTCTTGAGCGAGACGCTCAATGCGACTCAACATCAAGTCCAGCAGTTGCAAGAGAACTATTTCAGTCTTGCGCAAAGCAATAAGGTGCTGATAGACGAGGTCGTGTCCTTACAAAAGCAGTTGAAGGTGTCGAATCAGGTCAACAATGAGCTGCTCAACCATCTTAGCAATCTCGATGAACGGAGGCGCAACAGTCGACACTCTACGCACTCGAACCATTCCGGACAGTCGTCGGCAAATTTCCACAACGGTGCTCTCGGCGTGCTCCCTGACGGTAACGACGAGCCGTCTGCGGAGCTCCGGCGCGCGCGTGAGCTCTTGAGCGGCATGGAACCCGATGGCGCCGCCGACCGCGCCTTCCACAGGTTATCCGTCGCCTGGCAGCAACAGACCTCGCCCCCGGACTCGAACAGCTCGCAGGCCGTGTTTTCTCAGCCCAACTCTGCAGCGCTGCCCCCGGCCGTGATGCACAATCCTTTCCTTGAGGACCCACGGCATCTCGTATATCCCGTGGGACAGACAGTTGGTATCGATCCCTTTCATCCAGATCACATCCAACACCTTCCATTTGCTCTTTCTCAGGGAGGCTCCCAAGACTCGCCAGCACAAATAACACCTCCGCCAGGCAAAGACGTCGATGTGTCGCTATGGGGCCGCAAGAGACCAAGGATCTTCCTTGTCGAGGACGATAAGACCTGCTCTAGGATAGGTGCCAAGTTTCTGTCTCAAATCGAGTGCGCTGTTGAAATCGCGGTAAGAAACGACCATCCCTGACTCCAGCTGAGGACGAAGCTGACAGCCCCTGCAGAAAGATGGTGAAGAGGCTTCGAATAAGATAAACCAGGACCCCGAACATTTCGATCTTATTTTCATGGATATCATTATGCCCAAGGTCGACGGTATTTCGGCAACAGTGTATATCAGGGCTGTGAATCAGCATGTACCCATCATCGCGATGACGTCAAACATTAGAGCCGAGGACATCTCTACCTATTATCATTGGGGCGAGTATCCCCTGACCCATTTTGAGGCGACATAAAACTAACTGTGCGTTAGGCATGAACGGTGTGTTGGCAAAACCTTTTACCAAGGACGGAATGGTCAGGATCCTGAAGGAACATCTCCGTCACCTGCTGAGGAATCCCGCGGCTGCGGACATGGAGGCAAATGGAGGGGCCATGTCAGTGGCTGCGGGCTCGACGCCTTCGTATTCGGGCATGCCGTCTGCGACCATGGCGACAGGTGGCCCTGTGAAGTATGAAGGAGGCACCCCAATCCAGTCACCCGCAACCACCGGCTCATGGCACTCGCCCAGCCAGCAAATGACGCATGCCTCGCCGAACCTCGATGCTGGAGGATACATGACGGCGGGTGGTGGCATCAGTGGTCCTCAGATGGTCTTGACCCCAGGGGGTATGCCTAGGGGTGGTTTCCCTCCACAGATAAGCACACCGCCTATACCGCGGATGCCAGACAACATGGGCGATGGCCCGCCTGAGAAGCGACAACGGTTATACGGCCCGGGGCCTGGTGGATATATGCAGCAATAACGTTGACAGAGGGTCGGACCCGCTTCGCCGGTTGTAGAACTGCTCGAGGCATATCTTGATTAATGCTGGGATAGATCAGCCACTGGAGGAACACGGTCGGCATCTGGAGGGAGGCGGTAAGCCGTCGCATAACATGTCAGTCTTCGGTGTCATCACTGATGAGATATCCTCCGCTCCTGGGCACTCATTTCGCATATTTGGTTTCGTTTTCGGGTCTCATAATGGCAAGCATATGGTAGCCCATGTCGGTTATGATTGTATATGGAGTCTGGGTTTTCATGTTGCTGGAATGTTGGCGGTCTGTGCTTCTTCCCATGACTTATCGTACTCGACTCGTCTTTACCTGTTCTTCGCTCCTGGTCTGGCACTGCTGTATATCTTAGAAAATGGTTGAGATGGGAGGTTGCCACGGGCTTCAAGGAGCCCCGGGCTGTTAGTATTTCGACGGATTGGAGCCCCCAGAATGGGCACTTCATGAAAAGGTATAGACGGAATTCTCAGTTTCGGAAGAAGACTAGGAAATAATGAGACATGCCATTATCAAGAAGCTTGTTGTGAGCCATTGTCTGACAGTTCTGCGAGAGATGATCGGGGGGGGGGGGTTCTGGAGGACTGTTTGTTTAATCGAGTGGATGTTGCGGATGGGGTAAGCCATGTCGAGCAGGGTAAAGAGTTCAAAGATGGAGGTACTCATCCTAATTGGCGGATGACGCTGGACCACCACATTGTTCCTCAAAGGGTACTGAGAGAGATAGGGATTGCCGTTGGGATTACTAAGAGTAAAGCTGCAGCCCCGAGGCTATGGAGAGCCAGCTGTTGCCACTTCGTGATACAACGGCTCAAGGAGTGGACGATTATTGAAGCAACGCAGCATGGTGGAAGCTTGGTCCCCGCGTCAACCGGGATTCGGGACTTTGTCGTTCGTTGCGTTTGTAGCTATGGTCTGGTCCCATGGTGAGCAACGTTCAAAAGCGACTGTTCGATGGTCCAGGCGGCGATGGAGACGGCGGTTTCAGATATCGCGTGAGCTGCGATGGAAGGCTGGTAGGGGGAACCAAGAGCAAGGAGGGTTCGGACGGGCGGCTTTCTCGGTCGAACAGGTTTAGAGCCAGGTACGATCGGGGGAGCCTGCCGGTGATATAGAAAATCCCTGGGAGCGAGGACGAAAGTGGTTGGGGAGGACGGACGGGTGGGAGAGAGCAAGTGAGGGCGTGATCCGGGGACCATGCGGGACACCGCGGTCCAGATAGATTAGTTTAGGTAGGGTAGGATAGGTCGTTGGAAGTTGGAGAAGGGAGAAGCCAAACACTCCAGCTTTCGAAAATTTAGAAAGAGGAGGAGTAAGTAAGACCAGGCTGTTAAGAAGAAGGATGGGGAAACCAAAAGATGAGTCCCTCCCCACCGGCCACCTTTATTGTTACGCCGACTGTGACCCTCACTCAGCCCGGATGCCGTGAAAAGTACTCCGGTAGTCCGGTATGGATCTAGAATTTCGGGAAGGGGTATAAGCACCAGGATCGAGAGCGGTCCAGACGGAGCTGGGTCGGACAAGAAGCAAGTTGTCGCACTTGTTTGTGCGTGTGTGCGTGGGTGCATGTGTGCGTAATAGTAAGAAAATCAACACCGCCTCCTCCCCTCTCCCATTCAGCCGGCTTAGCCAGTTCCCTTTCTCTCTTTCCCTTTTTTTTTCTTCTTTTTTTTCTTCCTTTTCCCCCCCTTTTTTTCCCTTTTTTCCCCCTTCCTTTCTTTCTGTCCGATTCCATCCAGACCGTCGCCGTCGAATCAAAACGGGGATGGTATGCCGGTCAAGCAATATCGGTTGTATGGTGGCCTGGCAGCGTGGGTGGTGAGCGGCGGGAACAAGGGCCCAGACTGTCATGGACCTTCCTGGGCTTGCTTGACAATCCCTGCAAAGATGAGATTTGTTCTGTCAGAGAGAGGTCAGAAGTTGGAACCATGGGTGATGCTGCCGTCTGATTCCTCGCACAAGACACACATCCCTCCCATGACATGATCTCTTATATTGCTGCGTGTGTCCGGTGTCCGGGATTTTTTTGTCATACAGTGTCATGCCTCAGCACTAGGGAAGAGGTGAGGTGGCTGTTGGACGGATAGGACAGGACAGGATATGACAGGGCTGGGCAGGGCATGTCAACATCTATATGATGACCAGTCAGTGATACTTCCAGGATGGATAGACAAGAGCGGTCATGTGTCTCCGTGTGCGAAAGTCTTCGCTATATCAATCCGTACTTTGTTACATGGATGCCAAATAACACATCCATATCGCAATACCGGCTGACGATGATAATGATGATGATGACTTCCTGACTTCCCGGCTTCCTGACTTCCCGACTTCCCGACTTCCCATATATACTACCCAATTCAATCTAGACTGACCTGGGGGGGGGGGTAAAGAGAGAATCCCCCTGTTGGAAGTCCAAAATTGTGTGAGCGGGTGGGTCGACGACAAGACAGGACAAGGATGGCTGCAGCGGTCTGGAAGAGTCCAGAGTACGGATCAGAAGATCCAGATTGTTTTGCGAAAATGCATGGCATGGCATGGCATGGCATGGCATGGCCGCACAAGCCACACAATGGACAATGGAGGGGTTGTGTGGCTGATGGAGGGAAGATGGAAGATGGAAACTCACTGTCTCTTTAGTTGGTCATCTAGTTTTCTCGTCATCCAATTGATCAATTTCGATCTACGCTCGGGCGTGGTTAATGATGCTGCTGCTGCTGCTGCTGCTGCTGCTGATGATGATGACCATCCCGAGCTTCATAAGCTGTGATCGGTAGATATTGCTGGTTCGAGCTGAAGAGGGCACTAATAATGTTCTTATATTATAGCAGTACCAGACTCTTACGACTAGACTAGATAGATACATGACCGGTACACGAGATTCCAGTATATATCAAGGGGGACATCTGGGCTGATTAACGCTTGAGACATAAGCACATGGGTGAAATTCCCGAGACAAAGCTGGGAACTGAGAAAACGGGAGTTGTACCCTTCTTCCTCATATAGTGTTATAAGTACCTGATTATTCATTGTTCATCAAAAGTGTCATTATAGAACACCTGACACAATCACTGCAGCAAACAGATTAGAAGATGTTACCGTATTTGCCTTGATACTTGGGTTTCCCTGTCCCGGTAACTTGAGGTTTCTCGTCTGCCCTCGCAAGGCTCAGCAATGCGCTCCTGACGTGATTGGCCCGAGAGCTCGTAATCCCTACCACGGCGGGGCACTTGAGTCACCCCACTTGTTTTTGCTGCAAGGGAGCTTTGATATCCGTTAACTTTTGGTTGTTTGAGTCACTTCCATGTTCAATGTAAAGGAAAGAAGCAAACCCAAACACCACCAACCACTTTGAACTGCTGCAATTCATTGAACGAATAATGACGTGTGTTTCTACTTGAACCTCCCATATTCTCATCCCTGACACCTCACAATTACCACATTCTCGTACTCAACTCAACTCAATCATGTCACAAAAAGGCGGCAAAGCAGCCAAGGGCAAAAAGCCTGGTGGCAAGGCTGGCGCAGAGGAGAAACATGAGGACGCCCTGCAGGCAGTTGTGAGTGCGAACGAGGTCGTTCTCATTACCGCAACTGGCTGGCTGACCCGTCCAATCTCTCCAGATCCTGGCAGACTACTTCCAGGATAGGTTTATGCCCTTCGCCCTCGAGAAGCCAAGAGTGAGCAGCAGACCTTCTCTCCCTTCTGACCATCGCGACCCCGAGCTGACCCGTACCCCGTCTCGTCATAGTGTCTCCTTCCTCTAGCCAACACACCCCTGATCGAGTACACCCTCGAGTTCTTGGATATGAACGGCGTCGAGGACGTCATCATATATACAGGCAACCACACCGACCAGATCGAGGACTACATAAACCGTTCCCCGCGCTGGAGCCCCACCAGCAAGATCAACCCTTTCTCGTCCCTCGAGTTCATCCGTGTGTCGGACGCCAGCTCCATCGGCGATTTCCTTAGAGATTTGGACGGCCGGGGGCTGGTTTCGGGCGATTTTATCTTGGTCCACGGAGATTGTGTCGGAAATATCCAGCTGGATGCTGCTCTTGCAGCCCACAAGGCCCGGCGCGAGGCAAACAGGGAGGCCATCATGACCGTCGTGCTGAGGCCAGCCGGCTTGGACGCCCACCGGACGAAAGCTAAGGGCATCACCCCCGTCTTTGCTGTCGAGTCCAACACGAACCGATGTCTGCATTACGAGGAAATGCATCCCTTGCAGAGCGACCATTACGCGACACTGGACCCCGCCATCTTCGAACACGAGGCCGTGGAGATTCGGACAGACCTGATAGACCCCGGGATCGACATCTGTACGCCGGATGTACTGGCGTTGTGGTCTGAGAGCTTCGACTACGAGCTTCCTCGCAAGAACTTCCTGCACGGTGTTCTGAAGGACTGGGAACTCAATGGCAAGTTCATATACACCCACATTGTTGAAGAAGGTTACGCAGCGAGGGCGAGCAACCTGCAAATGTACGACTCCATAACCAAGGATGTTCTTGGCCGATGGACCTTCCCACTTGTTCCCGACTCCAACCTCGTATCAGGCCATTCATACGTTATGACAAAGGGAGGCGTCTGCCGGGAGAAGGGAGTCATGATTGAAGCAGACACTGTTATCTCAAAATCAGTTTTTGGTGCTAGATCCACCGTTTCCAGCGGCAGCAGGATAACGAACAGCGTCATTGGGAGACGATGCTTTATTGGAAAGAACGTCACCATCGAAGATAGTTACATCTGGGACGATGCCGTCATTGAAGACGGTTCTACTGTGATTCGTTCGGTTCTCGGCGAATCAGCTACCGTGGGCAAGAACTGCAAGATTGGGGCTGGCTCGCTCATTTCGAACGGCGTCACTGTCAGCGACGACAGATCCCTTCCTCCCTCTTCCGTCTTGTCGATACTCTCGCACGACCGGAAGCTGGTACCAAATGACACCAAGCTGCTCGGTCCGAAAGGCAAGGGCGCCATCTTCAAATACGAGGAGGAAGAAGACGAGATCGACCCAGCAGATCCGTCGCAACTACAAAAAACACTCATCTACTCGGTCGAAAAGTTCAACATCTCCACATCATCCGTTTCTACCCTCTCATCAGACATCGAGTCCGATTCGGAAGATGATGAACCAGCCTTGGCAGCAGACCCCATACAACGCTCACGTCTCTCATCCTTTGCCTCTGACGATTCTGGATCCGGCAGTAGCAAAGCATCCTTCCACAAGGAAGCCGTCAACGGCCTCCTCGACGCCCTCCGGGGTGACGTCGACGATTTCGACTCGGCCAAGCTTGAGTTCATGGGCCTGCGTCTCAGCCAAGATGCCTCGGACACATCCGTGCGACGAGCCGTAGCATCAGCATTTGTCCGACGCGCGGCGGAACTCCTGACCCCCAGCTACGGCGGACCTTTGGAGCCTCCCAAGGCCGCGGAGCGGGCCATCGCCTCTAAGAAGGGCACGGCCAAGTTCCTCCGGGAGGTCGGCGTCGGCAGCGGCAGCAGGGCCGAGCAGGTGGAGTTCGTCCTCGCGGTGCAGAAGGCACTCGTCGGGCACAGCGAGGTGGAGACGCCCCGCGCCGGAACGCTGCTGGCCGCCATGCTGCAGCACATGTATAACAACGATGTTGTCGAGGAGGACGGCATCCTGGCGTGGTGGGCTGATAAGAGGGCCGCAGAGGGCGAGAGCATGAGTGCCGTTAAGGGCAGGTGTAAGGTCCTGGTGGATTGGTTGCAGGAGGATGATGATAGTAGTGATGAGGATGACGATGATGACGATGAGGATAGTGATTAGAGTCATTTATTTCAAGTCGGAATTAAGGCGAGAACTTACAGCTGGTATCCTACTGACCTGGGTGGTTGAAATACCAGTCGCGAGCTAGGACTTAAAAAAGAAAAAAAAGGATGGGTTTTCTGGCCTAGAAGTGGCTCATCAGTATGCAGGAGACTTCGGGCTGCTTTAAGAGGCGTCATGCCATCATAGCGGTCTCAAATGCGTCGTTCAAGCGCAAATCCAAAGTAAAAAGAAGAAACAAACTTGATTGCTTGAACGGAGTGTATCTCGCTGTCTGCCCTTGCTCTGGGAACCATGTATATTTATTCAGATGCTGTTCCCCTTTCTCAAACATGCGAACAAGGTATCATCATCCATGCCATTTCAAAGAGAACCGTCTGTATTCCGTATGTCATAATCCCTGAGTTTACTTTCATGAATAGTATCATCGTTCATCATCTCCCTTTTGAGCTCCCCCGCTTTCTGTTCCCCCCTCCCTCTCTCTCTATAAACCCCCTTCATTCATTCAACTCACATACTTTTCTCCTTTTCCTGAATTAAGGCTTAGGAATGTGTATAGTCTTGCTAGTCATGAAGCATCCATGCAACATGAACACCAGGACGATGGGGTGGACCTCGAGCACGCTGCCCGCGAACCACACGCCGCCGGGGATATTCTCGTGGATCCAGCCCTGGGAGACCCAGTAGGCCATCAGCGAGTCGAGACCCAGGCTGGTGGGTATGGGGGTGCCCTCGAAGTACTGCGCCTTGCCCGTGGCGTCCTTAGGGATGGAGCTGGCCGTCACGTTGAAGCGGGCCAGGCGGGTCAGGCCGCAGAGGACGAAGAAGGCCAGGCAGACGTGGTCGAGAGGGGTGCGCATGCCGATGGCGAAAGCGACGACGGCGGGGGCGAGGCCGAAGGAGATCTGGAGAATAGCAGAGGACGTTAGAAGGGCGGTCACAACCTCCAAAGTTTTGCGTAGGGGAAGGGGGGGGGAGGGGAGGAAGTGGGAGTGAACTTGAGGGTCAATTTAGGGCAAGAACGTACCAAATCCGCAAGACTGTCCAGCTCCTGGCCCATCATGCTGCTCTTCTTCCTCCAGCGCGCGACCTTGCCGTCCATGAAATCAAAGAACAGGCCGAAAGGCAGGAAAGCCAGGGCGGCGTAGACGTTACCGAGCGACGAGGGATCGGCCTGGAGGCAGTACCTCATCGAGGAGAAGACGGACATGATACCGCAGAAGCCTGTGGGTTTTGTCGCCCTCGGTTAGCAATTCTGGAAGCGCGAAATGGAGGAGTAGGATATGAGGGAGGCCTCTCACCATTGAGCTCGGTGATCAGGTCTGCCAGGTGCATGGCCTTGATCAGAGAGAAGTGGCCGGTATCAGAGGAGAGGAGATCCTTCTGCTTGTCGTATGCTGGTATATTGGAAGAGATCAGCGCATGCTTCCCCTAATCAAGGGTCTTTCGTGGACATGATAGTTGCCGCCGGGGAAGGCAAAGGCAGATGGACGGACGTACAAGAAGCAAGCTCGGCCTTCTTGGCGTCGCCGTTGGACACCATCGCGGAGGTTCGTTTGGACATGACAGCTTCGAGGTATCCAAAGTCGTGAATACGTGATTGAGCAGGTAGGGGAGGAAATTTGCGGCGGTTCTCCTTGTGGTTGTTGAGAGTGAAGATCTGTGGTTGGTGGTGTTGCGTTCGAAAGTGCGGGTGATGAGAAGTAATTATGATTTCCAAGAAAGGTACCCAAAAGAAAGAAAAAACCGGGCTTGCCTATGACGGAGGGTGCAGTATTCCACTGGGCGTTTCGAAAGTGCGTCTGGTTGCTGAAACTGAAGCTTTCTTCTGGTTTTAATGCCGTCATTCTTCATCGCCTCAAGCTGCCTACCTGATTTGGGCCTAGACCAGGTTGACCCACCACACAGCCTGCAGCCAGCCAGGGCCAGACTCAGTGTCAGGCTGGCAGGCTGGTCAGGGGGTCAGGGTCCAAGGTACCCTACCTTACCTAGGTACACATACTGTGTACTATGTAGTACAGCAAATCAAACCCTGAAACTCAACCACAACCATAACCATAACCATAACCATAACGTCAGCGGCAATAAGCAGGTACCATTACACACGCAGTCGTCTGCAAGCCATTGACACACCTGCGTCTCTTCTACCAACCTTGGAAGCCAAGTACTATGCCATGCCATACTACCTATCTATACATAGGCACTTCATGCTCAAGCGGAACCTTGGGAGGGAAGATGCTGCTCCTGGCGGCCGTTCAACCGGCCGCGTTTCGTATTATGGTATCGCAGTTACCTGGGCATTTATATGTGTCGCCCATATGCTTCATCACAGTGTATATCTGAACCCCTTGTTGTCGATCTCCGTCTGATCATGCATTCCCATCTCAACGGCGTCCTGTTCATTTGTGTCCCCAGCCGCATCTCTGGCCTTATTCACCCTGTACATGTAAACGTACAATACAACCACCATGGCCAATTTAACTGCATATCCCACAAGCATTGCGATGTACGCACTGTGATACCCGGCTGTATGACAGTCAGCTTGCTGTCTCAAATTGCCTGTTGCAATGGCGATTCCACGGATAATAAGGAGGACTTACGAGCTTCACTGTCGATGAACGTCTGCGGCCCGATGATATTACCAACGCAGTACCCCGTGAACACGACCGCCGCAGTAAGCTGTTTCTTGGTGGATCCCGCGACGTTGGACGAGATCATCGTCAAGGACATGGAGAATCCCAGGCCTTGGAAATAGCAAAGCCAGAGCGCCACCAGTCGTCCCCACTGAAACTCGCCGTCAGCATTATGATATGTACTCCAGCCAACGGCATCTCAAAAAGGAGAAGATCGGGCAGCAAACTCACCTTGTTGTTATCTGACAGCCCTACTAGCAATCCGGCACCGATGATACAAATGGCGTTGGCCACTATCATCGTGATGCACCTCGTCTGCGGCCACTTCGTGCACACCCATCCCCCAATGATCAACGCGAGGAACTGCACAGCACCTCCAGGGATCTGAAGGTACTGCGTGCCGAGCGTGTCAAAGCCAAAGCTACCAACGATGATGCTGGTGAAGCTCGTAAGCGCAGAGTTGGGCACCTGCGCCGCCACGGCCATGAAGAACAGGATCCACGTCTTGGGGTCCTTGGCGCACTGGACAGCCTGGTACGACCGGAAGTGGCGGTTCTTGACGCCCTGCTTGTTCCTGCTCACACGGTTGATGGCAATGGCCTTCTCCCTGTCGTTCAGGAACTTCGCCGTCGAGGGCAGGTCCGGGAGCACCAGCAGGCTGATGATTCCCCAGAACGCACTGGCCGCCCCGAAGATGAGGAAGACGTACATCCACCGCGCTAGCCCCGTGGTGATGTGCCCGATCGCGTAGCCTATCAAGCCGCCGAACATGGTCGCAATTCCGTTGGTGCAGTAGTACGCCTCGAGGCGCAGGGGCTGCTCATCCGAGGTGTACCAGATGGACATCATGAGTACGAAGGCCGGGTTGATGGCTGCCTCGGTGAGACCCAGGAAGAAGCGGTTGGTCGCGATGCCTGCGAAGGAGGTACATGCTGGCGTGGTCATGAGGATCACGCCCCAGAGGATGGTGATGATAGACACGAATCGACCGATGGGGAGGACCTGGATGGCGTACGAAGAGGGGAATTGTGCTATTAGGTAGCCGAAGTAGAAAATCGAGCCTGTGGAAGGGATGTTAGAGAGGGCTTCGAAGAGAAAAAGAGACAGCAAAGGAAAGGGAGACCGACTTAGCCATGAAAATTCCTGTCCGTGTAGGTGTGTGCCTTTCTTGAGACCGTATACACTGGCAAAATTCAGCGAATCTGCCAGTATTGTTAGAATTCATATGATATATGATCGACCGCCATCAGGACAAATCCTTCCGAGACGCAGCTCCAGGGCTCCAGGGTCTGGCAAACACATACTTTTGTCCAGGTATTGCAGCATATATGTGCCGAAAAGTATAGTCAAGACCCTCCAGTCGATCTTCTTCACAACACGTTTCGCCTCCTCCAGATCGACCTGTATATCGGCCGTCGCCTTGAACACCTGGTAGTTATCATCGAGCGAATCCTCCGAGCTGGACTCGACGCCATGGTTCACGGATGAAGCTGGCACTGACGCCGTGGTCGCTGCCTGAGGAGCGCCAGTACCAACATTCGCCTTCTCAATCTCCGGGTCTTTGAACGAGGCCATCTTGTCGGGGCGGATAGAAGCGACAATAGTGGTTGTCTTCGAGAGCTGAGCCCAGGGACGAGGTCAAGTCTCAGAAAACTTGGCCGCGACGCAGAACAAAAACTTTTAGAACAAAAACTTGAGATTCTCTGAAAAAGAAAGCCCTGCTCACAACGAATAGAAAATTCATGATATGGAGACTTCTATAGCAGCCTCGTAAGCACGCAATGGTGGACCACTACGAAGCAGTTAGGAAATCGTCTCTCTAGGAGCTTCAGATTTCTCGAAACGGGCAGGGCCTTATGCAGGTGTGGAGGGTCACATGGTAGTATTATCAACGAATGCGACTTAATAAGCCAATGGTTCGACGGTATAAGTTCTTCTGTGGAAGAAGGTGGGCATAGGAACAAGGACGAACCAGGAGGAGATGGAGCCTCTATAGTGCATTACAGACATCTATCTAGCCAGTTCTAGTCCTAACATAAGGACCACTCTCGCCACCCTTCACTGTGTAAGGAGCTATGGAATATGTAGCGTCCAGGGGGCTTGGGGAGATGGTAAGAAGGCAGAAAGCCAGAAAGGGTGTCAAGCTCACAGATTTTAGGATGGCGTGCTTTAATCCCCGGTGCTCGTCAACGATACAGCGCTGGAACGGCCAACCAGACTCTTACACTAGAGACCCATAGCCATGGGCCCGATGAGTGGATCGGCAGTCGCTAGCAGATCATAGAAACTCGCATTTGCAATCTTCAACTTTCCGTAGTGAGGTAAACTCCCATGGAGCGATATTGTCAGGAGGTTCGTTGTTAGATTTCGGCCGAGTGGGGATGGCGCCGTCCGGGATCCGGATATCTCACCCGGGCACCTGTGGACTGCATGTCTCACTGTTGACCTCCTGATAAGGTATTAAATACAGCAACGAAAAACCCCAAAACCGAAACTAGTATTTTAAGAAGCAAGGGAGAGGGCTGGGAGGCTATGAATGCAGAAATTGGCCAAATAAAAATGTGATGTAGCTTTGTGCATGTAGTGAGGTAGGGAGGAATTGTTTCCCCTTTCCGTCTGACTACTTGAAATATGGAAATGAGATGAGATGATGATGTTGGGTGATTAGGTATTTGTATGCGTCCTCAACTGGCCCACTTAGCACGAGACCGACATATTTTCATCATTCAGGCTTCCAATGAACTAATGATGATCTTGAAGACGAGACAAAGGCCTGATTGATGCTTAAAATGATTGCCATATGTGAGCAAGGTTTTTACTTGTGTTGCACCACAGATGCTAACGAGTCTCTGATGCGGACCATTTTCCTCTTTTCATCTATACTGGGCACTTGCAAAAAATCTTTGCTTGGATCTAGTCTCAATATAGATACGAGGGTGATGGTAATATGTTTCGACTGCTAACATGATGAGCTCCAGATGTCACATGGGACAAAAGTGAACCTTGGAAAGAAGGGAAGAAAAAGAACATACCTAGCGATTAGAACTTCACCCTATAACAACTCTCGCAAATCTTCCTTGATAGAAATCAATAACGTGAAATATAAATGTGTTCATTCAAAGCCAATTTGAACCATCCAGGAGATATACAACAGTATCACAGTGTGCTAAGACATGAGGATCCTATTGATGATGTAGATGTGCAACATTCTATGCCTTCCTAAAGCCCTGTTCTGCAACCTACAATCATTTTTGGTTTCTCAATTTTAAGTAAAATAGCCTTACTAGTTTGTAAGCATAAATTGGTCAAATGTTGTCTCTTTCCCACAGAAGATTCCTTTGGTCCCTCCACTCTTCTCGAGTTTATAACCCTTGGAACCAAACATTCCCTCAACTCCCACAGAGTGACCTCAAGGTACTCATAGTTACCGAGTACGGCAATGCCGACAAGAACAGAATGCAATATGGCGCATCATATGAGCAGTTCTGGGCCCAAGGAGGTAGGATTGGGTAGAAGATGATCTCGGGGAGGCAGGGCAAAAGATTCAATCAGGCTGGAGGTCCACTACCTACAACCTGGAACCAGAAAGCAGCTATCCGAGGCCTAACAGTTGTGAATAATGCATATATCTAGTTTATCCCTCTGTGCAAGAGACTACTGGTTACGGACGTCTTCCGAGATGGTGTTCCCGATCTGTTGCAGATATTCAACCAGAGCTGCATTTGCAAATGATTATAGGTCCAATTAGAGTCGATAGCAATAGTATGGCAACCCTTGGGAACCTTGGAATGCTGCACCAGAAAGCAGCTTGTGATATATGGGAATTGTAGTGTCCTACGCGGAAAGTAGAGACTGGGGCTGGGAATGAGTTCATAAATGCTTTGCGAAGACACATATCTGGTGGAATATTGGAATATTGGAACCATCCTTCCAATCCAGGCAGTGCCAGGCCAACACTCCTCGTTCTTAGTGCAGTGCAAGTCTTCAATCATGTGTGTTAGATACTTAAGTATAAAGATCTCTGACACCCGTGGGCTAGTTATCGTGATGAGTTTAGTTTTAGTCATTTCATAGTGTGGCAGGTGGGTACTCCCAGCTTTAACAACGTTGCATGACATCATCCATTCGACTTTTAAGAGGGACGTCTCAATTTTGATTGGTTGAATACAGGGATTGGTTCGCGGCTTCTTCGCGTAAAGTCGCGGTGCGCGTCTCCCCGGGAGGAGCTTCCCCGAAAAGACGAGGGGCATAAATCCAAGTTCCTCCCTTCCTAAAACAACAAACCATCCCGATGCAGCTTCCAGCTTCCCAGCTTTCGGCTTTTCACCCAATCATCCCCTCAACCCCTTTCATTCTCCGCCGCATAAACCAATAGTTTCAATCCAGTTGGTTTGTCTCCATTCTTTCTTCACCCCCAAAGATAAGCAGAAAACAAATTCCTGCGAAACACAAACATGTAATGTGACAAGGGCATAATCCGTGAACCGTGTCCGTTCCGTGCAATTGGGGCTGTAGGGTGCTCAATCTCGGCTGATATCGTGTTGATCGTGTTGTTGTTTTTTTCTCGAAGAAAGAAAATCATGCTGGGGGATAGGGGACAAAACAATAAACGACGCAATATTCGGGGCAGTCGGAGCTGCCATGTCGTAAGAAATCATGTGTGGTCACACATCTCAGGGTAAGGTGTAGAGGGCTCGGTGTGGCCCAGGTATCATCATGTACATAGAAAAGGCTGAACCGCCAAGGTCGGCAAGAGATAAGCGATAAGGTGAATACCGTCATCTGAAGAGTGCTGGAGACTCGCTCCGCTCATGCTCATGTGTGCTGGTCAAAGGCCTCGAGGCGTCTCCTAGCCACGCTTCGAGGAGTCTTTGCCGAGCCGTACGCGTTGGGTGTTCTCCACGACTTCTGTGCCGGACTGGGTGTGAAGGTCAGGTAATCCGCAAAATCAAAAGCCTGGCCTGGCGTATGAGGGAACATTGGGTTGTTCAGGTTCGGGGTCGCCATGGCCTGGGGCGTGAAGCCAAGATGCTTTGGCGGTGGTGTGGAGGGTGGCTCCATGTGGCTCCTAGGCGGCAGGGCCGCAGGAGTTGGCGACGACTTCATGTACAATAGCAGTTGTGCACCCTCATCTCTCGACTCGAAATTGTTGCCAGTCTTATCGGCATTGTTTGGTGCGAGACGCCGATTACGCATGGGAGGCGTGCTCGGAGGCGAGGCTCTGATCCCGTTCACTTGGAAGGAATGGGCAGGCAGGAGATCTTCATCGTCCTCATCAGGGGCGGCAAAGTTGGGAGATGTAAAGCTGCGAGTGAGTCTAGTCGATGGAGGGAAGAGAGACACGTCTGGCCCAGTCGAAGTCTTGAAGTGTGGCTGCCGGCGTGGCTTGATAGGTGAGGATTGGGTCAACTGATGATTATCACTCCAGGAAACATGATTCGAGGAAGACTTGTGAGCCGTAGGGGACACTCGGTATCGCTTGATAGGACTCGAAGACATGTTGGCGTCGGCATCGAAGCTCGACATGTATGTGCGTTTTCGATGGCCGGTGCTGCCATTGCTGGACCCAATGGCATCGGAAAACAAGGGGGCTTTTAGCGGAGAGCTCATGAGGGCTCTTGTGGGGTATATCATGTCGGAAGCACTGGATGACGAGTCGGACAGGATTTCACCATCAGCCATACGCTTGCGTCGTATGGCAGCCTTCCTCTGTCGTAGCTCCTCCTCATATTTGGGTTCGATAACGTCGAGTGATAGGTCTTCCCAACCCCGTTTCGCCTTGAATTGTGCCAGGGCCAGGCGGCTCTGGAGGCAGCGGGCCATCTGTAGAGGGGAGATACGAGCCCATGGTCAGCGGTTACTGATGCCGGGGACAGCAAGGTCAAGCCAAGGGAGGAAGGGATTGTGAAGAGACTTTCTTACCTTGCCCACCTCGGCCCTCTTGAGGACCTTGTCGGCCACAGCCTCAGGCTGATGGCTTGATGTTGATGACATGCTTCTCGATTCGTACATGTAGTTTTGAAGATGGTCGACAAAGTGGATTATGTCTGGCCAGAATCCAGGTTGGGAAGTGGAAATCGGGCTAGAAAATTGCGAGGTGGTGCCAATGAGGCGCCCCGTTTCAAAACAGCCCGGCGCCAAGTGATATGCTCGTGCGTCCGTTGTTCCGACGGTACAGCTGAATCGAGGCCGAACCAGATTCCTTTTTTCTATTTTTTGGTGGTTTTTTTTTAAAACGTCGCAAGAGGACAGATACAATTGTCGATCGCAGACTTGAAAATCGAATGGGGATTTCTGTTTAATGGTAGGGAAGTTTGGACAGTCTGACAGGACACAAGGGGTGTTAGTGGTAGTGGTTAACTGCTGAGACGAGATTCTGCCGTTTAGCATTCCAGCCGGGAAGAAACGACCTGAGGTTCCGTTCACGAATGAACTAACCCTGCTTAGTGTCAGCCGACCGTTTGACCTGACTGCATGAACGGCGATTTGACACCTCTGCACCTCTTGGGATAAAAGCTCCAATTGATTGACTGGGAACCCTCCAAAAGGATGTGGAAATTGCTTCGTCTAAGAGGTGCGGCACAGCTGCATCTAGAGGAAAGTTCGCGCTTATAGGAACCTTGGAAGATACAGTAAGGCCCTCTCATTGGAGCTTCAAAGGCAATAGTTGGTTGCATCGTGCCTTGCGTAAGGAGACTAAACTATTCGAAAATGGATCACGATCTCACGAGCCTTTTCACGTTCGACAAAGCCACCGTCTCCAGCCTCATCAAGACATCTCGTCCCCTCTGAATCTCTAGGTATTTGTGTATATAAATCGGCACTCGCAGGACGCCACGACGCAAGACAGGCCCCAAAGTTTTCCTTTTTCTTTCTTTCTTTCTTTCCTCCCTTCTATCCGTGTATGTATCGAATGGGTCGAGGACCACTCCGATGTCTTCTCGATCTCTCGAATTTGTAGTCGAGGAAGGTGTCGTGTGTTCGTGAATAGACAAGGAAGGGCAGCCCAAGCCTCTTTGATTCCGTACGAACAAGCTGCACCGTCGTCAGATCTTCTCGTTATCATGAGACCAAGCGGGTCGTGACACTCAGGCGGCCCGGCGAGCAGCTGCCAACGTCGATTCTCGTACCTGGTACGTAAGCTGCCCTGGTTTCGGAAGCCTGCGAAAGCTAGAATGTCAGGTGAACAAAAACACTTGAACACCAGCCGCTCAACCAGCAGTTGCACTCGACTTGGATATCTCCCTGATCAAGGGCGACTCGTGAGCTGGGAAGCAGCATGGCTGGCGACTGCGCGTAGAGTTCCGAAAATCCAGTTCAAATACCTGAGTAGTTGGCAGCTTTCAATTTAAACCCCTGTCCGTCTCCAACAAGCAAGTCGATGCTTGAACAGCTTAAACAAGAAGTCGAGCTCACCCTTTGCGACACTCGTATTGGCTAGTTCCCTGATTTGTTGAAGCTCCCCTTGTCGAGCGAGCGGGCCTGGGATTTCGGACCCTGGACCACTCCGAGGCCGCGTCGATCGCGGGATTGAGGGATGCCTCAGGTGGAGCTCTCTGCGTCCACGCTGGCCTGGTAGAGATAAGTTCAACCATGGTATCACTTCAGCGGGCAACAGCCGTTGAGGGGAGATCACTTGATTATAAGGGCCCCGGCGGCGTGCAGTCTTTCAGCATCCGCTACACCACTCGGCGGACCTCCCAACATCCACCCAAGTAGTGGTGGGTGGAGTCCTCAAAAACTCCGGCCTGCATGAAGATGGGTCTTTGCCAGCGTTGACGGCGATGTGACGATGATGAACCCGGCAGTTGAGCTCCCTTAGTGCGAGCAGTGTAGTGTGCAAGAGAGTCGGAGACTGGGGAAGAAGGATTACGAATACTATGTACAAGAGGACGTTCCAGTGCATCTCATCAGACAAACAGACGAACACACACGGAAAAGGTCCCTTGAAAATTGAAAAAGCTTGTTTTGGACAGCCACCGCCATGTCTCTCTATATGCGACGTTCTTAATATCAACCGCAGATCCCATCCCGGTCATCACGGTGACTATTCATTCCTAATGGATGATCATCGGTTCTGGTGCCGAGCCCTGGAGCGGGCATAAAGTAGAGACCAACTGCCATGGACCATCAGACCATCCATCAACCAAGCTGTGCTATCTACTTGATGCAGGCTTGCATTTCAATTGTGATATGTTTTGGCGTCCTCGAGTACATGCCGTGTTACTTCTTAATATATATTTATATATCCATATATATATATATCTGTATCTAATACATACGGATGATGGCCGTGGACGCTTACATATTGGCATCAGTTTCACGAATGATTGTACATGTACAAAAAGAGAGGTACCCCTTTGTCGCTGAAGGTGTCTGCCCCATCTTTTTTGACAGTCGGCTCACGCGGTCATTTGAACTCTTGCGATTTGAGATCCATGGATGGCAAAAATAAACGCCCTGCAATCCTTGGGGGTATGAAGCTTAATGGCAGCCTTATCACTAAAGCTTGCATACTCCGTGGAGAATCTCGGCGTGTTGTTCTCTCGTATTCTGCAAGTCCCAGGCAGTCATGGTTGTTGTCTGAAAAAAACTAATCACGACACTAAGAACACCCCCATTCCATCCGAGGGTGCGCCCGGGCTGCTTGGGTGCACAGCTCGGTAACTTTTTTTTCCCCTTGCCTTCGAAGGCGTGGCCCCAACGGCCCACACCAACAAATATATACTGTGGGAGAGGGCCTTTTTTTAATCACCCTGTCATGTACCAGTGGGTCAGGTCAATGCTTCCCACTATACCAATTATAGTAGTAACTAACATTTTATCTCCCAGACTTTACATCTTAATATTTTACCGCTATTTTTATAATAATAACAACAACAACAACAACAACTCTTACGATAGCGCGTCTACCGGGTAAAAAGATAAAATAAACAACGCAAGAGCAACGACGACGGGTTCGAACACTCTATTTCGACGGAAACCTCCCTACGAAGCAAATTCAACAGATTATAGGCCTAACGAAGGCCTAGATTCGATACGCTATTACTCACGACGAGGTCCCTCGCTTTCACGATCGTAGGAAAGACCCTACGCTTACAGAATAATAAATATAAATACTAGTCGATTACGTTATAACTAATAAAAGAACTCGGCGATAAACCTAGGCAAAAATTGCTACTGCTTCCCTTATTATTCTGGGTATTTAAGTCGGTCTTTATTATATTCGGTTAACCCTTCGTCGACTCGGCTTTAAGAGATATGTTATACGGCGAAAACCCTTCCTTTCCGAGTAAAATAAGAGACTCCGGAAAGATTAGGCCGAAGCCTATATCGGCTGGACTGAGGAACAATGGCGTCGTATTCTCTAGACCGACGAAACCTAGGTAACTGGAGGGCTATATCGGAAACAATATATAATAAGACGGAGGGAAGAGGAGCTTTACCCGGATTATCTAGTAGAAAAGTAATAGAGAAAGGGGGGCTGGATGTTCTGGGCTTATTTCTCTAGTATCCCCGAGCATATAAAGGGTCCTTGTCTTTTCTGGGAGAAGGAATAGGGCTCTATTTCCGAGGAAACTTATCGTAAATACACCGTCCCTCTTATCGACGGCTAGATTCGTTTCTGCCGAAGTTATATCGAGCTAACGGGGCTATTGTTAATCTTAATGTAAGATAGCGCGCCTGCCTATGCTGCCTAGGGAACCCTCGATAATATCCGCGAACGAGGTATTAAGAAGGAAAATTGGCCTTTATTTTCACCCGATTTAAACCTAATTGAGACGGTATAGATTAAAATAAAGGACTATATCGAGGATAACTATAGTTATATTGAGAAGCCGACGTATAATTAACTTCGGCAGTAGGTTAGAGAGGCCTGGGACTAAATTAACGAAGACTACTTAAAAGGTTTGCTAGCTACGATGCCTTAACGGTGTTAAGATGTTATCGATGCAGATAGGGGCACGATAAAGTGGTGATAGCTTTAAATAAATGAAATACTATATATATTGGTTGCTAAAATTCTGCTTAACGGCTAGTATAAATTGGGTGGTGGTCTAAGCGCGCGTGTGGGTCGTGACATAGCAAGGAAATAATAAAAACCGGGGTAGCTACAGTATATAGTTTTCTGTCATTTCTGACGTGCAGAAGGAGGTATCTCCCAAGATCCGGCCAGTTGCACCGAGCTTGGCGCCGGGCGCGCCGTTCCACTCGTGCTACTGAGGCGGGACGACGGTTTCTCCTTCATCAAGGCTAGTCGTCATGCAACATTGGAACGCAACGCTGAACCAAGGAATAAAGGGTTTTGGGGGAGGGGGGGATTATATACCGGGAAGTTACGCGTATTTGGCGGGGAGGACAAGAAGAAGAAAGGCGGGTTACAATGGGTGTCATTTTTCCAAATGGCACTTTATATCAGAAACAATGAAACAATTGAATGCAAATCGACAGGAGGCACCATCCTGGACACTTGGAACACGAACATGGGTCATGTAGATCTACAATTCAAGGGTGGTTCCACTCTTCCTGCAGTGTTTCGTAAGACAGAACCACACCACAACTGCACGACTGACTTACATAGTAGACGAGAAGTTCTGTATCAAGATATCAAAGACATGTCTAGTTGCTTGTAGAGGTGACTTCCTAAGCCCTTAAAATGCCCAATCGATAACGTTCTTTTCTTCAATGCTGCTTTCGAGCCAGCATATCTCTAATGTCTCGGAATGTGGCCTATCATTCTCCTCCCCCTGGTCAGGTATGTGTGTCCCCCTTCCACCGCTGTGTTTCCCACTTTTCCTTTTCCAGTGCAAGAAAGTACAGTTGCTGTGTTTCCAGGGCTGAGGAGATCGATGCTGTGTATTGTAGTAGTGATCATGATCTTGCAGTGGCATACTGCATTGAATATAGATACATACCTACCTAGGTAAGTGGTACGATGTACACACCACAATACTTAGCTAGGTACCTAGGGGTCTTTGGTGTGTGTATGTAGAGAGAGGTGTTTGTGTGTTTGTATGTGTGTGTGTGTGTGTGTATGTGTATGTTTGTGTGTATGCTTAGGTGTTTGTGCCTAGGTGTATACAGAGGATGAAGTGCCTTCCTTGGGTAGTAGGTATGGAGCATGTAGCGATTCATACCCATTTATATCCATCAATTGATGGATCGATGGATTGATGGATTGATGGATTGATGGATCTGCAGCTTTTTGTTTTGTTTTTCAGCTGTTTTGTCTTGCCCAGATGCATCCACCTCATATCTTTCCTAAAAGTATTCAGCCACTGTCTTTTGTTTATCTTTCCCTCATCTAGGTCGAGTATTAAGTAGCCAGGTAGCCAGCCATTTCACTGATACAAGTGATCAGGGAACTTGGTGTCTGCCACACATCTCTTCTCACACCCGCTTGAATCGAGATTCTTTTTACCCCTGACTGATACCAAGCCTGACCCGACTCATTATCCAGTCCTCCTCATCCCAGCCCCTTCTGGCCCCCCATCCTTACCTTACATACCTGGAAATTGTCCGGATGTTACCAAATTGTTTCCCACTTCTCCGTCCATACACAACGCTTCTCTAAGGAACCTACATGGTATTCCCGACTGTGTCTTCCTCTTCTATTTGTGGCTCTTCCATCTACCCAATATCACAGTAATTTCGAAACGGCGCTACGTCATCAGCCGTGATCCGCAATTCTCAATCCACCCACTTTCCTCTCAGCGATTACATAGAAAGCTCGTGCTCCCATTCCTTCTTCCCTGCCCATTGGCCTTCTCGCCCAATCACTCCCACCAGGCCCGTTTATTGAAAGCAACCGCCAGCGGCCTTGGACCATTGCAAACTCCACACCTGCCGCTACTCTACGGTCCCGTATCCGGACAATTGTGAGGCACTGCCCACCTTGACATCCCATCCTCGACCAGTTCAAGGTTTCTTTCTGGAACCTGTTTTGCAAACGCTGCTCTCCCGTATCTCCCCTCTTTGATACTCCGGGTTTCCAAAGGGAGGACGCTCTTTCTGTCTTTTGCTCCCTCTTAGCGAGAAATATCATTTCGGTCTGGCCTTCACATGTCAAGTTTATCCTAATTTCCTGTCAATTTCGTCGACACGCACCTTCCCTCGCCAGATTACTTTGACATTGCCCATCAGGCTTGCTTGCGCAGTGTACCACCTCTATATTCTGCCAAAAAGACACCTGTTTTAAGTCGTACCGTTTCATCTGCGACCTCCCCTCGGCACAAACACCGTCAAAAACACAAGGCCCAATTCCGAGCGCCTCTTGCCAAACTGATCTGACCTGACCCGAGGCAGTCCGGCCCTGGAGCTCGACCAGCAGTTATGGCCCCAAGCATGTTCAGGGCTCTCAGACGAAAATCGAAGGCCAGCTTCAACACTGAGAAGTCCTCGACAGAGGTCAACGACACCTCGAGTGATGGCAGTAACGGCCTCACTCCAACCAGTGGTTCACTGACGCCGCCGTCGATTGCGCCTTCTGTCGCAGGGCAGTCGGATCTCGCCTTGAACCACCAATTGTCCAAGGAGAAGCTTAACGGCGGTTCTTCGACACCTCCAGCACTTCCAATAGCCCAGCTTCGACCACCACCTCGATCAATCGCAAGCGGCTCCAATCGATACAGTGTCTCGGGAATGACGGGCTTGGGATCTCCGCCAGTGGGAGGGCGAGGACCGCAACCACAATTGCCCGTCTCGCCTTATGCCCCTCAAATCGAAAATATCAGACATGGAGCATGGGTGAGTTCTGGTGCCATTGATGAAGTAAATGTGTTGCGGGAATGGAAAGTTTGGAGCATGTGGGCTGGCACGGTTGTCCACTGGCTCTAAGTCAGGAAAGGGGCTGCTCATCTTTGCCAAAGGGTTTTTCCACCCGTGATAGTCTGGCCAGATCGTGTTTTGCTAACTAGTAGAAACCATGCAGGTATCTCAAAAAGTGCTGATCATAAATGGCACGGTGCCCGGACCCGGCGGACGTTCCATCGAGGGAGAGGTGACGGTGACACGGATAGACGACGACTACCCTCCTATTTCTTGGCCCGTTCACGACTGCCACTTCAAGGCATTGGTCTATTTGCAGTCGGGCATGAACAGACTGCGCTTCGACTTTGCCAGCCACAAGCTCCCGAATAGCAATACAACGAACCCGATCCACAGCACGCAACTGACCATCAACGTGATGCCTGCTTCCAATTCTCCCCCTTTGCAATTGGCGATCCTTCTGGCTAAGGACTCACCTGGCACTTTCGATGCGCCACCAGCGCGAGTAGAGCGGGAAGGAAACAACCTGGATGTGGCAATCCGGAAGTTCCGCATGGCCGCGTACTTGTGGCAAGCATACACGGCTGAGCAAATGTTCCGCAATAAGTTTGGACGTCGCACATTCAGGTTCGAGGAGGAGTGGACACAGGGCACTTCATGTGCGCGGGATATCGAGAACGGAAGATTACGAAATGAGGCTCGCATCCATGTTATCCGGATGGACAAGACCTTGGCTGAGATTCGTGACTTGAATATTGCACAACAGAACCAAAATGCGGCTGACCAAGGAGGCCTCTTCCCGATCGCCGGGGAAGCCGTGAGAAAGTATTTCGGCTTCCGTCCGGGACAGGAACAGTACGTGTCGTGCATGTTCTTGGACAGCCACTGGGATCCTGAGGAGAAAATGATACGAGGCCATGCTGCTCTTGGTAGCTCTAGCGGTGACCTAAAGTTGGCCATCTTCGGGTCTCAGAGCCTGCATAGCTATCCCACGACACTAGAAGAAGTTGTTCCTGCATTTACGGATTGCACACCTACGGACACGAAATTTGTCTCCAACGACTGCAACGAGGCCGGCAGTTCCTGGGAGAACGCCAACATTGGAATTGGCGCGCACATGCATGAGACGGGCCATCTGTTTGGCTGCCCTCACCAGGCTAATGGCGTCATGCTTCGGGACTATGTTTTCCTTCACCGATCATTCGTCACCCAGGAGGCGTACTGCACCCGGACGAAGTCTAAGGGCGGGCTTGTCGCTCAGGCAGATGAATGCACCTGGCACCGGCTCGACTGCCTGCGTTTCCGCAGCCACCCCTGCTTTTCGCTCCCCAACGATCCACCGCGACACTTGGACGATTCCGTTCAGGCCTGGCCTATGGAGGGCGGGAAGGTGGCAATAACAGCACCATCTGGCATATCGTTCATTGAGATCTATGGCGACGGAGACGACTTGTGCACGACGTGGATGGAATGTCCTGCTGAGGGAGAGAGCTTGAAGCGACAGCTCATGGTGACTGAAGAGGAGCTGCGCAAACGCTTGCCAGAAAACAAACGCAAGGGCAAGATAAGGCTCAGCGTTAAATCCCACGGCGGTGGCGGCCTGGATATCGAGGATGTGCGGTTCCTGTTTGGCAAGGAGAGCAAGCTGACCGTGGGCAACCCGGTTACAGGATGGGCGGCCTACCGTGGCAAGAAGCTCGGCCTGAGCCAGATGGACGGGACCAAGCCCGTGGAATTTGTCTTCACCAGCGCGGCAAGGCAAGATAGGATACTGAGCCGCATTGTCTTTTACCATGGAGCGGCACTCGATGGCATGGAGTTCATCTATGATGATGATTCAAAGCAAACTTTTGGCAGTGTTGGTGGAAATGTGAACGTTGGAGTGTATGATTTAGGTAAGTCGAAGTTTACCTTCAGGCTTGCTTTGGATGTCTGTCTATATGGGATGATGGTATGCTGATTTTTTTGACCTGTACAGATATCCGCAGAGGCGAGTACATCTCAGGCTTTGTCGTTCGATCTGGCTTCTGGATCGATGGCATCCAGATCCTGACAAGTTTGGGCAACCGATCACCTTTCTTCGGAAACAAGAATGGCGGCGATGCGTAAGTGAACCTCGTTCCCCATCCGTTTGCGGAGGCAAACATAACTGACAATAACTGTGATAGACACACACTCATCCCTCCATATGGCTACACCATCTGCGGTGTCTGGGGATCTTGCGCTCAGTGGATCGATGGCTTTGGTGTTATTATTAGGAAGTAGAACGACAAATGTCCACTGCCACCCAGGAACAGCATCAGCGGCGATGAGAGAAGATGCGAACATGCGCAAATTCGTCGACAAAACATGTCCTCACAGGACAACCCATCCAAACCAATACTCAAGATACAATCCTTGCATTTACAGACGGCGGCATCCGGCATCATTTTCAGATTGAAGGCTGCTGTTGAAGCACCCGAAGGGAAGGTAACAGCTTACGGACTTTTATTCTATTTATTTAATTGGTAATCAGCATTGCCCTCGATGTTCGAGGCTGGCGTTGTCTCTCCTTCATCAACATAAATCGCCTCCTCATCTCGGGGCTGACCGTTTCTGGATCTTTGAGGGGGTCTTGCACAGCAGGTTTGCAGGCGGTCAACATGGGGCATATCGGTTTTCAGGCATATGGTCTCGTCTGGCTGTCATCATTGTTTTCTTTTCTCGTTCTCTCTCTAGGGGTAGGGTCGTGGTTGGTCTGGCTCATTTGCATAGAAGTACATAATACCTCTTCTGATGACCGGAGGATATTTTAAAGTTTACGGGGTTCGAGGAAATAACTAGCTCATCGCACACACAACATACTTTGGTAACGCGGATGAGATAGTAGCTACGGGTGAAGAGAAGACAGATGTCATCGGCTTAAACCCCTCACTTTTTTTTTTAAGGTTGTGTCTTGCTCTCTGACAAAGGGATGAGGGTATTTGCCACATTCCTCTTCCCTACGAATGGAGTGACTTCGTTGATGAGACGGATGCCCTCTACATGGAACACACTATTCTGCCCAGGGGGTGCTTCCTCGCGTAGGAGCCCTTTCGTGAAATGAGCTCCGTTGAGACACCGCAGCGAAACTTCCCAAGTAGAGTAAACGTTCTCGGAGGACCACCCTCTCGCGGGTTATTATCTATTCGAAACTTAGTTCTAGTGGGTTGAATCTCTTGTGGGTTGCCTTCTACCAGGACCCCTTCTGCCTTTGGAGGGTATCTACCATGTTCCCATGAAACGCCGTTTACCTTCGGGGAGAACATACTCTCTCTCCCTCCATCTCCATCCCTCTCAAGTAGTTCTATCTCAAGCACTTGACTCGTCTAGGAGCCTCTCGAGCACTCCCTGCTCCGCAAGTTTCTTGACCCATAGGTTGGCAGCAGGAGTAAAGGTCTTCTTCCGTCCGGCGCACCGCTCCTCATCCTGGCGGACCATTTCCATCTCCTGCATGTACTCGGACCGGATACGTCCCTGCTCTGACTCGAGCTGGCGGATGAGGTCGGCGCTGACCTGATCGGTGAGTTGTGATAAATCTGGTTCGGCCCTGTCCAGCATCGCCCAAGTAACGCCGTACTTGGCCAACTGAGCCTCATCAATGTCCTCCAAGTAGAAACGGTCCTCCGCCTTGTCGGGCTTTACTCCATCGGTCATGGCGGCGCGGGCCGCGGACAGGGTTTTGATGTTGACGGCCAGCTCCTTCCGTAAAGCGACGACGGGGCTCTGGCACACGGCGAGGATGTTCACCATCTCGCCTGCAACCTCGATCTTCCTAACGATCTCCTCCATGGCAAGTGGAATCCACGTCTCGTCCGAGGCCTCCCCCAGGGAAACAGGGTTGTACTCCAGGCCGTCGAGGATCCAGACCTGACCGCCCAGCGGGACGAAGGCCTTGTAGTGACAGGCGTCCTCGTCGTGGCGGGGCTTCTTGCGGACAGGGCGCTTCTTGGGCTTGAGCTTGCGGCTGCTGCGGCCCTTGGGGGGCTTGTCTTCACTCTCGGGGACGCCCTTGCAATCTTCATACTCATTTGACAAGAGGAGGTCCGCATTGAGCAGCTCGATCCGTCTGGCGAACGCATTATGCTTGGTTCTCAGCTCCTTGTCGGAATCGAGACGGTAGCCGCGCAGGACGGAGGTGAGGTCCCGGGTATCAGCTTTGAATTGGTTGAGTTTCTCGCCGAGCTGGACATCTGGCGAGTTCATGAGGATGTTGAGGAGGGCCACAGTTGCGCAGCCATTGGCCATTGTCTGGTTGGCGAACCAGAGGTCCTTGGGGGCTTCTGTTTGGGCATCCTCGTTTTCCCCTGCGTATTTGCAAAGGAAAACGAATCCTAGGACAGGTTTACTGGGGGTATGTCAGTCAACGTGCGATAGGAGGAAGAGTGGAATGAGGGTGATGTGAGGGGGAGATATTGCTTACGGAAGGAAGTCAACTTCATCAACTGAGAACATTTCCTGGATCTTGACATCTTGTACACCCAGATCTCGAAGCAAGCCATTGAAAAATGCCTGGCGCCGTCAGTCAGCCGAGAGGTCAGCCTAACATTGTATGGTTGTCGGGAACCTCACAGGTTCAGACTCTATCTCAACCCAAGCCTTCCATTCATCTTGCTCATCATCTTTGATAGGTGCCAGAGCTTCAGCAAGCAGATCTCCAGTGGGCAAGTTGATGGGCTCTGGCTTGGTCTCGCTGCGTGTGACCTCAGAAATCAAGGAAGATGCTTTGGTGGCAGCACTTCTTCGTAACCGCAGTCGAGGCATCTTTTGGTCTTCCTGGAGGTCATCCGGAGTCGCGGATCGCTTGGTGCCTGCAGAAGAAGACGACATCTTGTGGATTTGGAAGAAGTTGGAAGTTGGGGTCCAGCGAAGATCGTCGAGCAGATAATATGTTATGTGGTGTGTTCGAACCTTCCCGGATCCCTTCCTTTGTTATAGGTATTTGATATGGCAGTGGGCTGCCTTTCCAGTACGTTGTTTTCCAACCTGCTACACATGTGTGAGGCAGAAGTGGAGGTTGTAACCTGTAGGTAGGCTGCAGCTCCTGGTTCATGAGCCCAAGTGCCTCATCTTGAAGCCCTGCTTGGTGATAATTTCTTGAAGTGTGGTATACCTGAGAACTACCTAGGAAGGGTTGTGATGTGATGCTGCTTGGATTTGAGCCCTGCCAGGAATAAAGGACCTCAGGAGGTCTGGCTGATGATTGGGTACACGCAATAACACACACCTTGGGTCTTGGGTTGTCAGGAGTCAGCAATAATATAGAAGATGCTATATTCTATATTATAGAGGCAGAGGATGAAATCAATGGCACAGGTTCTTGATTAATAGATAGAATAAGCAGCTGGTCTATGCTCTCCTCTTTGACCAAAGCCTTGTTTGTGTGTCTCAGTTGTGTATGGTAGAACGGCATTGAAGCCAGCCAACCGGCCAGGTAATGGTGGGCATATGCTATAAAGCGGCAGCCGATAGGCGACAAGGCAAACAGGCGACAGGCGATGGGCGGCAGGCAAAGATCATTAGCTCTTGGGAGCTCCAGAACAAGCTCAATCAACCTTGGTAGCTCAACGTATGGAACCTCGTCACCCAATCCAATCGCAAAACGGAAGAGGGAGGCCCACATTGACCACTTGCAACTTTGTGGATCTCTGCCAGCCGGAACCGTTCTTTTTTCAAGGCGCGTCAACTCCGTAACTATCTTGTCTCAAAGCTGTGTTGACGTCGCGGTCGCCCCAGCTTCAGACTTTTGGAAACGACACATACAAGAGGCACAGCGCACACAGTCTTTGCCCAGCGGAGCAAGTGATTCGAAAACTCCCCAACTCCTTACACTTGTTTTTGGCTTTACGATATGATGACCTAGCAGGACAGGTACGCTCCATCTTATCACCAGTCTGTTATGGTTTGCAGTGCTGCCGCCGTCGCCTCAACCCAATCCTACCGTCCCTGACCACGCATCCACTCACAGATATCCGCTGCCGCGAGCTTACCACCACAACCATATACGCTCACAAGTGAACAACATCTTTGCTTCTCCCACCAGTAATGCCATGAACGGCACTCCACGACGGGTAACGGGGTCTTTCCCTGCGACCCCAGCTGTAAACTTTCGACGCAGAGGTCCTTCTACTGCCACCAACGTTCCTCCTAGCAATGCCACCATTCGCAACAATACTCTCCCCCCAGCTCCCGAATTTCAACCAGCAATAAATCCCGCCGGGAACCCAGTGATACCCCTCACCATCATCGATGCGCCGACACAACGCTTCTATGCCGTGGGTTTATACGTGGCCCTCATGGCCTGGAAGCTCTACGACTGGGTAGGGTTGATGGAGGACGAGAACGAGGGCGCATGGCTGTTCCTGAAATGGGTCTTCATTGAATGCGTCTTCTTCTTTGGTCTACCTGAGATGAGGATACCATGGCTCGAGTTGACTCAGTTTACTTCTATCGTCCTATTCGCCGGTCATGCCATCTTCGATTTCGTGATGATGTTCAATATCGGGGTACGCATCATATCTCCTTGCTGCCCGTCCCCCCCCCCTTTTTTTTTTTCTGGTTGTTATTTTGCTGACAATGATCTAGGTTCCTTTTTCGGCCGCGCTTCTCGCCTTCCTCAGGGTCTTCTACGCTCGCGAGTTGGCCATCTCTGAACATTACGTACAGCCAGCCAATGTTCTATACAACGCCTCTGTTATTCTGGGAAAACAGATTATCAACATCTTGCCCGAAGGGTGAGTTCTACCCCTAATTCCACTAAATCGAGGGTAAATCTGACCGTTTGCAGTTCTGCGGTGCTAAATCCTGATGGGGACACATTCTGCCTCGGAGGTGACTATCCTACCATTACTGTGCCCATTCGTTTCAACGCCACCGTGCCCGTCGAGGTTGAGGTCATCCGCGTTGACCTTGACACAAATACCGAAGAAACGTTGAAACTAGGCAAGGATCAGATCAAGAGTATTGCGAAGCTGGCCAAGAGACAGAAAGAAGACGCGGATGAGACAGAAGTCAAATTCGACTACCCGATCAAGAAACCAGGTGTTTACAGGCTGGGAAAGGTTCTGGACGAATATAAATTGGAGGTGCAGCGCCGGACCCAGAATACTTTCGTGGTGCCATGTCCCCAAGCTCGTGTTGTCTCTTCACCGTCCTCTGGGCGCTGTCTGGGTGACCTGTCGGATCTGTCGCTCCAGGTTGAAGGCACGCCGCCCTTGAAGATTGTCTACAGTCGCATGATCAATGGCAAGGACCACAGTTACCACTTCCAGAGTTTACAGCCAGAGGGATTCTCGTCTCCGTTGATGGGCTCGCCTAGGACATCGGCCCTGGTCCTGCCAGACGACGAATCATTTGTCTCGTGGGCTAGAGCACAGAAAGTGACCGTGGCCTTGAATGAGTCTATGGACATTGGAGGAGACTGGCAATACTCCGTAGATGAGGTTCATGATGCTTTCGGCAATATCGTCAAGTATGATTCGCCGGTTGATGACCCAGAGATGCGACCAAAACCAAAGCACCTGGTGCAGGACTTCAATGTCAAGGAGCGACCGACGATCAGTCTTCAAGGCTGCGACCTACGCCATCCGCTCAAGGTCGCCAAGGGCAAAGCCACGAATCTGCCCCTCAACTTCGATATTCCCGGCAAGAAACATGACACCAAGCATAGCATGTCGTGGTACTTCTCACCGATCGATACACTTACCAAGAGCGGCGAACACGGCGATGCGGTGGCAATAGGCACATTTAATGCGAAGAAAGCGAATGAAAGCCCGCGCATTTCTGCTCCTGGGCTGTACACGCTGAAGTCTGTTTCATCTGGCTCTTGTGATGGAGAGGTACAGGAACCATCCTCGTGTCTCCTGCTAAATCCTCTAGAGCCGAGCCTTGTCTTGAGGTCCGCCGACATCCCGGACAAGTGCGCTGGCAACTCCATCGGTGTTGCTGTGGATTTCGACTTCGTGGGAACTCCGCCTTTCACGGTCAACTACGAAGCGATCCACAACGGGGCTCCGGAGAGGATGAGCTTCAAAGCTCATAACATGAGGCACCAGGAAGAGTTCATCCCGACCGTTGCAGGAACACACAAGTATGTGTTCAAGAGTATCAGTGATGCTGTATACTCGGCGCAACCGCTGAGCGGACCAGACATGACTCTAGAGACCAAGGTCAAGCCTATTGCTTCGGCATTCATCCGCAAGCCGGCTGATGTCATCAGCGCTTGCTTGGCTGAAGAGGTTGAGGTCGACCTTGCCTTCCAGGGCGAAGCGCCTTTCACTTTGGAGTGGGAACTTGTCCATGATGGTAGGAGGAAGCAACACAAGGTTACAGGTATTCAAGATAAGTACTTGAAGATCAAGACCCCACCCCTGATCCAGGGTGGAGAGTACTCAGTGGCTCTTGTCGCCGTCACGGACACTTCAGGGTGCCGTAACTTTCTACAAGATGAGCTCAAGATCGCTGTTCGACGTCAACGTCCCCGGGCTTCCTTTGCTCAGCTCGACGGCAAGTTCAAGACTATGACTTGGGAAGACGGAAAAGTCAAGCTCCCTGTCCGCCTGAGTGGCGAGGGTCCTTGGACCATTGCCTACAAAAACCTAGACGACGGTGACAGGGCACAGATCAAGCAGAGCACACTTAGATCCGGCAACGATTTCCTGGGTGTCAAAGAACGCGGAATCTTCGAGATCGTCGATGTGACTGACAACCAATGTCCTGGTACTGTCGATCCTAGAGCGGCACAGTTCGAGGTAGATTGGTATGCCCGTCCGGCGCTTCATCTTGTACAGTCCCAAGGCATCAAAAAGGGCCCTGGCAACGCACTCATCAAGGACGAGGTCTGTGAAGGGGACATTGACGGGTTCGAAGTTGCCCTCAAGGGTTAGTGCTTGGGCAACATCCATTATGATCTGAAAAAGCTCGCTGACTCTCTGCAGGCTCTTCTCCATTCCATGTCGAGTATGAAGTCACACACAAGCCTGATGGCGGTGTCCCGACCTCCCCCAACAAGAAGGCATTCGACGCTGCTCTTGGCAAGGCTTCGTTACAGTTGGATACTTCGAAGGCAGGAACTTACGTCTATCGGTTCCAGTCTCTTGCCGACAACCTCTACAGCGACAACAAGAAGTTCACTCCCTTCGGTCTCCAACAGAGAGTCAATCCCAGGCCCGCAGCATCGTTCAACAAGCCGGGACAAACGTACAAGTCTTGTATGGCAGACCAAAACGTTGAAGACACAATACCGATCCAGCTCAGTGGCACTGCGCCGTTCTCTGTGGAAGTGGAAATCAAGCATCAATCCGGCGCCGCAACGGAGATCTACCGCATTCCATCCATACAGACTAACCAATTCGACATCCAAATTCCAAGGCAATACTTGAAGCTTGGCGGCCAGTCGGTTCGCATTCGCCAGGTCAGTGATTCTCACGGATGCCGACGGACCTACGACACAAGCGGTCCATCCGTACAGGTGCAGCTCTACGACGCACCGGCCATCTATGAACTCGAGCAGCGCAAGGACTACTGCGTGGGCGAACGCATTGGGTACACACTTTCGGGCACCCCGCCGTTCGAGGTATGGTACGATTTCGATGGGTCACAGCGCAAGGCGAAGTCGCCCACGACAAGCTTCCGCCGTCTGGCTGAGCATCCCGGCGACTTTGTCATCACATCCATCAGCGACAAGGCGTCCGAGTGTCGAGCGGCGTACAACATCCCCAAGAGGATCCACCCCATGCCCTCTGTGCGGATATCGAAGGGTAAGACGGTCCAGTCGGATATCCACGAGGGTGGAGAGGTGGAAATGTTGTTTGACTTCACTGGCACGCCGCCTTTCGAGTTCACGTACACGCGTAGCACGAATGCTCGAAAGGGCCAGAGGAGTCATGTCCTCGAGACCCGGCATGACGTCTCTGATCAGTATAGTAAGGTGGTCCGGGCCAGTCAGGAGGGTACATATGAGGTGGTGGCGATCAAGGATGCGCACTGTGCTTTCTCGATGATGCAGATCGAGGGCATCAACAATGACCACCTGCTACAGTACTAGAAGGGTGTCAGGTTTCATGAAAGGGAAAATAGAGCGAGATAGGCGATGAAGAACAACGCTCAGGAGACGAAATTGTGATAGAGCAGCCAGGCCATGTTGGGACGGAGCTGGGGGTAATGGCCAGGTTGGATTGCATGAGCATGGCGTTTATTTGATTCGATGTATGTTTTATGGGAGGCTCTCCTCGTGACACGAAAAATGGATGACTATGTTCTCTGAAGCCGGATCGCAATGCGACCCCGTCATTCTCATATATGTCTGGAGAATGCTTGACTTGGAGAATACGGCGATCATCGTGCAGGCGTGGGCGACTTCAACAGAAGAAAAAGAAGGAAAAAAAAACACCAAATCTTCGTCTCATTTCTGCATCTAATGAGACATTGTGATTCACTGTTAAAAAGTCACTGACCTGCCCGTAGGAGGAGACCACAAGCTATCTATAAATTCCCACTCACCGGTGTCATTTCTGACCATACTGGTGTGTACTCTTGATGCCGCAACACCGCACAAAGACACCATCAAGCCTTCCACATATCGGAAGTCAGCAAATTACTCTATACTCAACATCAATGCAGGCATTCACATAGTTGCATCACGATGCAGCCACGCAAGAGCGGCACCCCTGGTACCCTCCCTCCCCAATCGGCCCTGGCCCCATTGTTTCTTCCTAGTTGTGAGCGCCTCCGTTCCAGCAGGCCCCATCTATACACTAAGATACTGACCATCAATCAGGTGCACAGAAGACATCTAAGGACAAGTCTGCGGAGAGAAATGAGGTGGTCAAGGCCGAAGACATGGCTAAGAAGACGGCTTTGGAGTGTGAGGATTGGACCGACGATGATGTCCTCATCCCCACCATCAAATCAACTAGGGGGGATTCCGAAGCAGTTCTGTACAGGGAGGGCTTGGATTGCGTGGGGGTCTGAGTAGACCATGGTCCAAAACGTAGACGTTGATCAATAGTAAATATGTACCTAGGTAGTTTACTGTGCCACACTACATATTCAGTTGATAGAGTAAATAAACCTTAACCCCCCTTGATGCTTCCCTGGGACCCCAGAAGACCCTCTTCTATTACCAAAGCCCCCGTTACCACTTACTTATTTATCACAGGCCCGAGATAGCCGGCCGCCCCGTGTGACAGTGACTGTGTTTGCGCAGCATGATGAACCGCCTGCTTAACACGTGGCCCACCCAATAGCACCCGCTCGCTTGTTGTGAAGATGTGTTGGGTGAAGGCAGGTCCTGGTTGTATTGCAGACTCAGCCTCGAAGCACCGCGACTCATACATATAATTATTAGATGCAGAGCGAGCCCTCGGCGGACCCGGTGGCACCGTCAGCATGTTGTTCCCCTCTATCAACAGCCCAGCGTCAATATGACCTCTTCATCCTTGGAAAGCTGCCTGCAGCTAGCTCGCCGTTATGTTGGCTTTCGAAATCCCGTCTCGCTCCGAGGGCCACGCGGGCAGGGACTTGACCATAATGCGCAGATCCCGCTCCATATCCTTTGCGACAAGTGTAGAGCGTTAGAAGAACTGTTGCAAGGAAGGCGGGAAGAGCGAAGAGACAACGACCGTGTCATTTACGAAAGCGTGAGGCATTATGTATTGAATTGCGGGCGGAGAGGTCGGAGCCATACCTCTGGGATACAGTAGCACACACTGGACTGTCCGAGCAATGTCCTTAATTATATCCCGTTCTTCACAACGTCCGCATCCACGATTTCAACGAAGGGCGCAACGAGTAGATTATTCTACAGGAAATATCTAGAGTTATGCGACAGCACGCATACAACATGTCGCGTGAAGAGAGTCGACCAACTGCCCACTCGATCGAATACACGACGACAAGAGTCGGCGGTGGATGGAGGGTGATATGGCTTTGCCGCTCAAGTATGGATATCGAAAACACAAGGAGCTGCATGGGTTGATAGTTGTCCCTGTTATAGGTTCTGGGGCGTTTGAGCGTGTTGGATATTTTAGCACTCGGATTCTTACTCGATGGTGTGTTGAGAATGTGGAGCGTTTCGTGAGGTCTCTGGAGGGCAGACATCGGAACATAATTACAGCTGATATAGGGCAAAAGGCTCCTTTTCTTCTTCTTCCATATTCTCCCCTAGGGTGGGTTTGATGCAGCGCCGGAATCAATATTATCATCACCACTGGTAGGCACCTGGGTAGGCACTGCTCTTATCGATGACTTGTGTCTCTCTCTGCTCCTGATATGAGCCAAGTTCCCAAGGGTTGCTTCGCGGGCGGTCGGTTCCAGCGAGGTGCTTTCTAGTCATTTCAGGTTTCAACAAGGCAGTGTGTTTTCCGTTACATCCGCTAGCATGAGGGATGACCGTAGCCTGAGCGTGTCAACTTTGTTTTTCTTAAGCATAAACACTAGGTATTTCATTCCTGACTTTATCTAAAGATATGATTGAGCCTGTACTGTGATCAGGTGTCACTGATTCGGAAATCCCTTCAACCCAACGCCTATCTCACCACCTCCCCCTCCCCCTCTTTGGGTTTACAATTATGTGGCAGCCTAGTTATCATGAATCGTCACCACATATGCAATCCTGCAGCAAAAAGGCCTATCACCTTTGCAGTGTGTACTGTGATCCTTCACCGAACATGAACTCTCCTCCGTCCAACATTCTTCTCAAGGTCCATTCCTAACCGTAGAATAAGCGATCCTTGACTTGATATCCTTTCAATCAAAGCCCATAAAGAGAAGGACCAGGGAGATTTGCCACATCAATTCGGCGGCGTACTCGATGATCTTGAAGGTGAGAGAACCGATGAATTTGACGTTCTCTTTGACGGCCGACCACCTCCGTATCCACTGAGCTCTACTTGCGAGCTTCTTTGCAAGCTTATCGAGGTGTTTTGTATTTGCTGGAATTGCTGTGTTCTCAGAATGGTGCTTGACCTTCATGAGATGCATTCTGGCTTTGGTCTTCTCGACCTTCGCGATGACCTCCTTGAGGACCTTGGGAGCCATGATGAACTGTATGAAGATCCTGAGGATGCTGTGACTATGAAGGACTGTCCTCTGCTTGACTCTCGAGGTCTTGTCTTTTGCGTTTTCCTCTCGTCGAAGCCCTGAAGGTCACGGTTTTCTCAACCCTGATGTTTGAGGTCTGATGTGTCCTCGTAGCCGGCTCCTGTGTTGCAAACTGCTCGGTTGTCGCTTTTACCAAGTCTTATGGTTTTGATACAGGTTTCTGTAGAAGAGACCATTCATTGCTTTGACTGGCAGGATGAATTTGTCTGCCTTTATCAGAATGCAGAGTGAGTTTGAAATGAGAGAAAAGTTGATGGCATGTGACTTGAGATGCGGTCTGTCGCTTGGGTAAAGAGGACGACCGAAGAGAGAGAATGACTTTGCGACGACAAACGATGCTGACTTAAGTCCCCGTCTTTTCTCTTGATGATATGTGAGTGTCGCAGAAGATGGTCAGTCAGAAGAAGCCTTGTCTGAAGTTGTTTCGAGATAGAAGTCAAAGTTCAATCGAAGGTCAGCCAGATGCGACTTTATACGAACCTTGAAGCTCAAGCCATACAACAGACGAAGTTAAGTGGGTCCCATGTGATCTGCCGGGTATGTGAGTGAAGTTGAGTAGACGTCCGTTTTGGGCAATCAACTCAGCTACAGTGGTGGAGTTTCCAACCGCAGGCCTGAGCAGCGGCCTACGATACCAACATACCTGCGTTGCGTAACTAATAGGAGCATTCTAAAAATTCCGAAGAAAGAATAATACTGATTTGATATATCTTCAATATACTAGCAAGTAGACTGGGTGTGTACCCTGATGTGGGTGAACTTCTCACAGGAGGAAAGCCTTGGAGAGAAATGTTACCTAGAGCCATGAACTGCGCGACATTACCTGAACCAGAAAAATCCCTCTTCCAGTCCATACTATACGGGACGGCGTTCAGTAATTTCTCTTATCTTTACTTGCTTCTGTTTCAAAGCATGACTGACTTCATGTTGCTAAACAGTCGAGTTCATAATCCTGTTATAGCAAAGCCAACTTGACTACACAGCCAGAGACTTGCCCTGATGCTATCCAACTTCATCGTGAGATATCTCGAGCAGATTTAGTATGTATCAGCCAGGCTGTGACGTTACATATACTTACATATAGTGTCCATATTGGAATGGGCTTGAAAGCTCCCGGCATACATGCAGGACGAGTCAAGTTAAAGGTGAGGATGCATTACTTTCAGAACACATTCGCCTTCTCCCTCCCTCTAATATAGCAAATTACGTTTACTTCTTTTTTAATGAATTCGACATGGAAGTGAAAGATACTATCATTTACTGTGGTATTCGTTGCAAAGGCCGTATATCCATCTTGTACTCACCCTGGGGCAAGCACGACACTACCCCAAGGCTTTATGATTTATCAATCTTGAAAAAAAGAACATACTACCATGAAAGATTGTCGTTTCAACCTGACGACTGGAATTTACTGAATTGTGAATTAAGTGGAGAGGGGTTGGGAAGGAAGTATATGAGACACCAATAAGAGTACTTGGTTCCAATAGCGTCGGTCAGTAATGTGAGGTGTTTTCGTCCCACTGTGGACTCAGACTTCTGAGTGTTTAATTACCCTGGGTATGCTCCAGGGCTATCTTAAACCACACATTTCAGAGCTCAATCGGGCTACACCTGCATACATCGTAATGCCCTCTGCACTCTGACTCGACTTCTCTCCCTTCTATTCCTGATGATTCTATCAAGCTTGTGTAACGTTCACCATGAGCTTCGGGTTCGGTATCGGCGACTTCATTGCAGTGGCGGAGCTTGCTCATGAAATCCGTAAAGTGTTTGTTGGGGCTCCGAGCGAGTTCCAAGCTATCTCTGATGAGTATGTCGCCTGGTCTTCCCAAGAATTAGCCTGACGAAGACTGATCTTAATCCCATTTGATAGGGTTAGAAGCCTCTCAATCATCCTCCAAGATATCGAGGTCAGCCTAGTGGACTACGATCTCGACTGTCAGCAACAGACACTCCTGAAGGAAATTCAAACCAGCTGCGAAAATGTCCTCAAAAGCTTGGAAAAGAAGATAGGGCAGTACCAAGGGCTGGACCACGGCAGTGGGAGTCTAAGGAAAGGTGCAAAGAGGATCTGGAAGCGACTCAGTTGGGAGCCAGAGGACGTTTGTGAGCTACGAGCCCGAATCACATCGAACATCACACTACTCAATACGTTCCTTGAACGAATATCGAGGTGAACATATCATTCCGCTATGTATAAGTATTACGTCTGATTAACTGAGATTAACCAGTCAAACAACTCTCGAGACAAAACGGGGTGTGGATCAGCTGAACCAACGAGCAGACGATCAGGAACAGCTTGACATTCTCAACTGGTTGACGCCAATCAATTATGCTCTTCAGCAGAGTGACTTCATCAGCCGACAACAACCAGGGACTGGACAATGGCTTCTGGATTCGAATGAATATCAAACCTGGGCACAAAGGCCCAACGAGACCTTGTTCTGTCCAGGAATGCCGGGAGCCGGAAAGACGATCCTCACCGCAATCGTGACCGACGATTTGATTAGGCGGTTCTCGAGATACTCGGACGTTGGAATTGCATATGTCTATTGTAACTTTAATCGACAAGCCGAACAGAAGGCAGATGACCTGCTCGCAAGCCTGCTGAAGCAGCTTAGCAAGAACAGACCTCATCTACCGGAGAGTGTGACGACCCTCTATGAAGACCACCAGGACGGGCGGCCATCACTTGACGAAATCTCGAAGGCGCTGTGGTCTGTGACTGCTATGTATTCGAGAGTCTTTATTCTTGTGTTACAGATCTGAGGCCCACTATTACGTTGCTCACTTATTGTGGAGCGCTCCTTCTATTTAGTCTATATAAGGGAGCTTCCCAAGCCTATTATAAATAGCTTATAATAGCAGTTAAGTTGCTCTATTCGATATACACTGCTCGGAATCGTTATAGTTATAAGCCCGGCTCTTATAGACCCTAATAATAATAGATTCTAGAGCAATCTTCTCGTCGTTTAAACGCTTTTTTCTTAAAGCAAAATTCACTTAAATAATATATCTTCTAATACCTCCGAAACTATCCTAACGGGTATAATCCTTCTTTATAATAGAAGGAGCTACCTAACTTAGTTTCTCTAGCTCTAATTCTATTATATATTTCGGGGTATCTAGAAGCAGGTTAATCCCGAAGCCCTTAACTAGTTAGAATCTCTTATAGAGATCCCGGAGTAGCCTATTCTAGATAGCCTATTTAACGCTAAAATAGTAAACTCCTAGATAGCCTATATAAAGGAGCTTTAAGCTTAGCAGGAAGCTAGTAATATAAAACGTAGCGATTAACCGAGCGTATTATTAAAGCTAGATAAAAAGCAGGCGCTTAAAGAACTCGAGTAGTAATAAAAGTAATAGATTATAAAAAGTACTATTATATCTGCGAATTCGAGCCGCTATTAAGTAATCTAGAACTAGATTAATCGTATAGTTAACCCTAACCTACTCGCTTCTGCTTAAGTTAAAATCGTTTCTTAAGAGAGAGCTATACTTTAATAAGTTATTCGAGCTTTAAGGGACTATCTAGCCCCTTTAGAATCGAGCGCTAGGATAACTATAGCCGAAGAATACCGAGTAACTCTAGTTTCTATAAGGGTAGGAGGGAAAGACCCTCTTAAATAATACGCTTAATAATACCGGGCATTCCTTCGGGCCTAGGCCTATAATATTATAGACGTATAAAGCGTGCTCGCTATTAAAGATTTCCTAAACTTTATAGGCTAACGAATAGCTCCGGATTAAGCTAGCCGTACTCTATAAAATCTAATCCGAGATAACGAGCTTAAAAATCTAACTCTTACGCTCGAGTAACTAGGTGCGTAGTTTATTAATATAAGCTATAAAGGAGCTTATAGAACTGCTAAAGGGCCCGCTATATTTACGATAATCGCTTTATCTAATTAACGAGCGCTATAGGGCAGAAGGCTAAGATAACCTTACCTATATAGAAGAAAATACCCTTAGGATCCGGAAGAGTATATAGAGCTCGAAATAGCTATTAGGGGATCTTTTAAAACCGCTTAAAAGCTCGGAAAGAACTCTCTTATACCCGCTTAAGTAAGTAAGATATAAAAGCGCTTAAACGAATCGATCTAAGCCGATCTTAAAGAGTAGCTCTCGGGAAAGGGGTAGATTAAAGGAAAATAGAGAAATAAGCGGGCCGGATCGTTATTTCTAGGTTAGATTAATACTTTCTTTATAGAAAGCTCCGCTTAAAAGGCTATTAGGATTTATTCTATTATTTATAGCGTCCTATATTAGTTCTCTTAAAGTATACTACTTAATAACTATAAAGCCTTATACCTAGTTAACTTAGAAAACCTACTTATTCCGAACTCGATTAAACGGGCCGACCCTAATAAGTTTATAGAAGTAGGGACTATAGCTTTTCCGATTACTACTAGAAGAACTCGGGTAATTAAGAACGCTATAAATAGAGCGAAGGGATTTAACTCCGAAGATCTAATTCTTAAAGATATTATAGTAGTAGAAGGTTTCTATATAAATATCGTTTCGGAAGCTTGCTTAAAATAGGCAGGTATTTAGTTCTTAAGATTAAACTACTTTCTTCGGTTTAATACTCTCGAATAGAATATAGTAGTTAAGCAGTTAATACGTTATTAGAACCTAGTTTTCCTTAAATATAAGTTACTATCTATTTATTTAAGTAATTAAATAGTAATTCTAATAAGCGATATAGGTATAATTACGCCCTCGATATTTGTATTAACTTAGAGGAAGATAGCGTAGCTATTATTAGTTAGAGAAGACTTAGAAGCTCTCTAGTACTTATAATTAGGGTATCTAGGATTAGAAGCTTTAAGGGTATTAATATAGGCTGCGTAAGGAGTAAAGATTAATAGTATATAATATATAAAATATAAGTATTATATAACGGTATATACTTTATAAGTTATTTCTAAACGAGTATCTGAAAACCGCTTATAACGCTTATTTTAAAGGATTAGGTAGAATATATTCGATTTCCTATATAGGCTAGATAGCTCGTTTTAGCTATTAGTAATTAAGGATAAGTTCTCGGGGGTGCTTTATATAGAAGTAATTCCGATAAAGAGTAAGAGAGAGGTATTTTCCGTATTTAAGAATTTTTAGAGTATAATAAAAGTTAAATATAAGCTTTCTATCTATAAAATTCGATAAGATAATAAGAAAGCGGTAATCTTTAAGTATAGTAGTATAGATTATAAATAGTAGTATAAGTATAAAGGTATAAAACTCGAGCTTACCCTATCTTTTACCTATAAGCTAAATAGAGGAATCGAGCGTACCGGAAAGGAGGTTATCGTTAAATTAATTAAAATATATATAATAGCTAACTTACTAGAACGGTTATAGCTATAGATAAGTATAACGGCAGTATATCTATATAACCGCTTACTAAGCTAAGGAAAAGCCTAAGTATCTCTAAACTAAGTTCTTAAGGCCTAGTTCGCTTAGTATTTCCGCTAATATACTCTATAACGAGTTTATAAGCTTATTACCGATCTACGCCCCGATTAAGGAAATATCTACGCCTATAGTTACCGAGCGTACCCTTTTAATAAAGCTAGGGAAGTTAATTACTATAGATATATATTTAAGGTACGCCCGAGAGCTTATATCGGGTATCTAGTAGGATATAAGGCTTTAAATATATACTATATTTAAGTCCTAGTACTCGATATAGTAATTACTATACGTAATATTACCTTCGACGAGGAGCTTTTTTATAAATAAAAGAAAGAAAAAGACGGTCTTACTATTCTCGAGCGTGCTAATATACTACTCGAGATTATAGATAATAAAGTACTAGATATAACTCTAGTTACTTAAGCGCTCGGTATTATAGATAATACCGAGAAGTAAGCTGTAAAGGAGCTTTAATTACTTAATAAGCTTTTAACCTTATAGCTTAAAGGCTCGGGGGTAAGAAGTAAGTAACCTCTAATAAGACTACTAAGCTCTAAAAATATACCTAACCTATAGCTTAAAGTAATAAAGGGTAATAGGCTGCCCGCTTTTAAAAAAGGAATAGGCTAGTAAAACCTAGCTTAATATAAGCAGGGCGCGTAAGACCCTTAGTATAAAACTAGAAATAATAAAGTTTCGGATATAAATATACGAAGTCCTTTATTAGAAGGGCGGACCGGAGATACTATTATAGTATATATAAATATACTACTATAAGTAGAACTATCTCGGCCTAGCTATTTTTAGTAAATAAAGTATAAGCCGGGAGTAAGGGCGAGCTAGCGCTAAAAAGGGCTTCTATTAGAGAGCGGTAGAATATTTATAACGATACTTTTCAAGGATAGACTAATTAACGTTTTAGAAAAACGGAGCTAGTTAACCTTCTTTAGCACTTTCTTACCTAATTAGTAGAAAGCTCTAAATAAGGGTAATTAAGTATATAAAACGCTATATTTAGTAATATATATAGTAGTATAATAATACTTAGTAGTCCGAAAAAGTGCTAGGCTTATTCGTTTTTCCTAAAAACTATATAAGGACGAGCTACTTAAACTACTACTAGATAACTAGAGAGATCTCTAAAATTACCTAGTAGCAGAGCTCTTTATAAAAGCTACTTATCTAGAACTATATACCCTAATCGAAAAAGGAACTTAGTAGGAGTTAGATAGAGATATAGCTAAAGGAAAACTACTCCCGCTTAAATAGGTATTTATATATAAATAGGACTAGAATAGATTTTTTAAGTACGGAAAGGCGTATATTTATATATACGGAGATTTATAGCTAGTTAATACTATCTAGAGTACTTATATAGCTATACTTATAGTACGCTTATTTCGGGTCTCGATAGCGATAGCCGCTTAGTTTAATCTAGAGATCGAGTAGTTCGATATAGTTAACGCTTTCTTAAACGCTATACTTAACGGTAAGCCCGTTTATTATAAGCTCCCGGATAGATTTAAGAAGCCCGGAAAGTATATAAGATTATTAAATACGCTATATAGATTTAGGGATACTCTATTACTTTAGTATAAGGAGTTTATAGCTATACTTAGGAAGCTTAGTTTAAAGCTAAATATAGAAGAGCAGTATCTCTTCTAGAATAAGCAGAAAATAGTTACTTTAGTATTCTATATAAACGATTACCTTATAATCTATTATAAGAAAGATTAATAGGAAGCTTATAGAGTAATTAATAGGCTAATAAAAGCGTATAAGGTAAAAGCCTAGAGTATAATAGAATAGTATCTTAAAGTATATATTATACGAAATAGAGTAGCTAAATAACTATATCTAGCTTACGATTTATATATTAAGAAGATCGCTAAACGGTTTAAGTTAATAGAACGTTTACTTCCGAGTACTCTACTACTAGGGATATTATTTAAGAAGTTCGAGGGAAAAGCTATAAAAAATTAAATTAAAGTATATTAAAAGCGCGTTAAATTACTTCTATATACTATAATTATAATCCGGGTAGATATAGCCTTCTCGGCTATATAGCTTTCTTATTTTCTAACTAACCCTAGATTAAAGCACTTAGAGTTTATTAAATAGAATATTATTTACCTCTAATATAGCTGTACGCTTACTATTCGATATAAAAGCGAGTAAAGGGAAATACTTATATTTATAGCGGATATTTCTTTCGCAGATAACGAAAAGTTTAGACGATCGTCTTATAGATATACTATAATACTCTATAAAGGTTTAATTTACTAGCGGGCTACTCGGTAAAATACGGTTACTATATTAATAATAGAAGCTAAGCTTCTAAATATAGCCTATATAGCTAAAGAGCTTATAGCTGTTAAAAGACTACTCTAAGGCTTAGCTCTCGAAGTCGGAAGCTTATAGAATCTCTATAACGATAATAAATAAATTATTAGGCTAATTATTAAAGATAATAAATAAGTAATTATAAAGCTCCGTTATATTAATATTTATAATATATAGCTTAGATAAAAGTATATAAAGGGCTTATTTTATATATAGTATATACTAACCGAGCTTATACCGGCTAATAAGCTTATAAAAACCTTATTAAAGGCGTAATTCGAGTATTTTAAAGTATTATTAAATCTTTATAATATAGGCTAGTTATTTAATATAAGTATAAAAATAGATTTAATTTATAGGGGAGCCCTTTAGCCGAAAAACTTAAGTATAGAAATAAAACCTCTACTTAAAAGAGTAGGTTTATTAGAGTACTTAGGCCCTCCTTTACCTTTAACTTAAGCGCCTTACGCTCCTCCCCCTCGATCTCCTCCTCCTCTTACTCTTCCTTATTAACCTTATTCTACTCGGTAAAAGTAAAGGAGTACTCCTCTTTATCCTCCTCCTCCTTTTTAGCCTACTCGGCTTCGTCGAGTAAAATATAAACCCGGACCCGAACAGCCGAAATAGTTTTCTTATCCTTATCTACCTTTAGGGAAGCGATAAGCTCGGTAGTAGCGCGGGCGGTAAATATAGGGACGGGGATATACTAATACCCGGAAGTATATTTAAAGTAGCAGCTTAATCGGCTAGGATTAGCTAAATTATAATACGCTCTAGTCGAGCGACTAGCTAGCGTAAAGCGAAAATAGCTTATATAGGGTATAGTATAACGAGTACCGGGTTAGTAGCCGGCGATAGGGGTAGAGGCGTAAGCCTTATATTTCTTAATAGCTTATTTAGAAAAAGTTAGAATCGAGCTTATTAAAAGTAATAGAGAAGACTTACTCGGCTTAGCGTTTACTAAGCCTCCTACTTACTAGGAGAATAAGTAGAGAGGGGGCTATTACGGGCGCGGGGAATCTTTTTAATAAGCTATTTAAAAGTTAGCTAATAAGCTCGAAAATAAGGTAAAACTATAGTTTCTAAGCTTAACTTACTCTATTTATAGCTAGCGTAGCGAGACGGGTAGAGGCGAGAGGCGCAGGTATCTTATATATTTATATATATATATATATATATATATATATATATATATACGCGGTTGAATAGATGGGATATATATCTGTATATTAAACTAAGCGCGCAGAAAGAGGAGACTTATATATAAGTTCTTAAAGAGAGTACCCGGTAGGTGTAAGGCTATCGCTAAATATTATTTCTTTATATCTATTAAGCCTATTATACCTATTAGGAGGCGCTATTATACTCTTTCGAGTCTTTATAGCAGGAGCTATTTTTAGCCGTTATAGCTAGTTACTGCTCTTTTCCTTTATCTTTTAACTAAAATACTATAATAGTAAGCTTATAATATATATAATAGACGATTAGGTATCGTTTAGGGGGTATATTATAGATCTAAGGCCTACTATTACGTTACTTACTTATTATAGAGCGCTCCTTCTATTTAGTCTATATAAGGGAGCTTCCCAAGCCTATTGTAAATAGCTTATAATGGCAGTCAAGTTGCTCTATTCGATATGCACTGCTCGGAATCGTCACATCTTGTCGACGCACTTGATGAGTGTTCTATCTCTGATGGCTGCCGAACGAGGTTCTTGGACGAAATCTTCGCGGTGCAAGCTGAGCTTCGAGCGAATGTTTTTGCAACCTCGAGGCACATTCCCGAAACCACTAAGAAATTTGAATGAAGCATTTCACTCGAAATTTGTGCTAGCCAAGAAGACGTGCAACGATATCTCGATAGCCGAATGTCTGAATTGCCAGAGTTCATTAGCGAGCGATTAGAATTACAAGAGGAAGTCAGGAATAGTATTGTCCAATCAGTACATGGAATGTATGGTCGTCTGGTCCTTCTTATCTATTTACAAGTTAGACGCTAACAAGTTCTCAGGTTCCTTCTTGCCAGGCTTTATTTTGACTCTGTGGTCAACAAGACCAGTCCGAAGGCGATTCGAAATGCACTCAAGGAACTGCCAAAGGGCTCCGAAGTATACGATCATGCCTACCATATTGTAATGAAGCGAATCGAAGGGCAGGACACAGATAACGCAAACCTAGCCAAGCAGGCTTTATCCTGGATCTTCTTTGCGAAGAGGCCACTCTGTACGATGGAACTCCAGCATGCCCTCGCAGTGGAACCCGGAGAATCTCTACTGGATGAAGACAATCTATCACCAGTTAAAACCCTGGTTTCTCTCTGTGCTGGACTGATTACGATCGACGAAGAAAGCGGTATCATCCGGTTAGTCCACTACACAACTCAAGAATATTTTGAGCGGACACACAATACATGGTTTCCCGAAGCTGATTCCGACATCACGATCCGTTGCGTCACCTACCTTTCGTTTGGTACTTTCCAGTCCGGGTACTGCACCAGAAAAGAAGAACTCCAAGAGCGTCTGCGATCAAATCCACTATATAGCTATGCCGCAGAGAACTGGGGCTATCATGCTCTCAAAGCCTCTTCAACGTCACTGCAAGCAGTCGAAGGCTTTTTACGGGACACACCGAAGGTAAAAGCGTCAGCACAAGTATTATCCTCCTCCTGTCGCTCATGGAGATCATTGTCGATGCGAGGTTTTCCAAAACGAAAAACAGGGCTTCACTTGGCAGTACACTTCGGGCTTCAGGAAGTCATTAGTGCTCTTCTTCGGGACAATCCCGAAGTGGATATGAAAGACGATTATGGGCGTACACCACTATCTTGGGCTGCCTGTGCAGGACAAGAGGCCACTGTAGAACAGCTCCTCGTAACCGGTAAAGTCGATGTCAACTCAGAGGATAGGAGATGGGGCCGAACGCCACTGTGTTGGGCTGCCTGGGCAGGGCAAGAGGCTATCGTCAAGCAGCTGCTTGCGACTGCGAAGGTTGATGTCGACTCGAAGGATAGGCGGGGCTGGACACCGCTATGTTGGGCTGCAAGGGCAGGTCAAGTGGCTGTCGTACAGCAGCTACTCGCCACTGGTAAGGTCGATATTAACTCGAAGGATAAAGACGGCCAGACGCCGTTATCTATAGCTATTGTAACGGGACACGGGCATATCGTACAGCAGCTCCTCGCAACTGGGAAGGTCGATATTGGCTCATGTGGATTATTTTGGGGGAACGCCGTTATCAAGAGCTATCTTGATGGGGCATGAGGCTATTGTGCGGCAGCTTCTCTTAAGCGGGAAGGGCAACTTGGATTAGAGTTTCGTGAGAACTCTCGCTTATAGATGATACTGTATCCGTAAGGGGCTGCCAATCTGATGGCCGCTGCTTTTGTCTGTCGGGTTGGTTCCGGTCAGCATAACTGCAACTGTCGCGGTGCAGTTGTTGAATCATCCTCCCAAGCAGAGTGAATCTCTTTTAGTGCCGGGAGATTCGTATAATTATACATTGCTACTTTAGCATGTAGGTGTCTTCAATACAAATACCACGACTTTTGCCCTCATCTCCTTGATACAGAGCTATTTCCATGCAATTGATGGGTAGATTCCATTGTGTATTCGATCCGTCCGCCTGCCCCGGGCTTAGATGGCCATCTCTCAGTTGTTGTTCTGACAACTCTGATCGAATATCAGACCAGACGGGTGGAATAAGTTGTCACCTCTGCCTATAGAAGCACTGACTACTCACTATTTGATATATCCAGTCCCACTTAACCTTGATATCTACAGATCTTGCTGGTCCCGACTCCCTGATCTGACCAATCCAGTCGAAGAAATATTTGTATTGTTCGCGGGAAATAGTTATGAGCATAATATCTCGGTAACAAACCAGTCAGAGCTCAGGGAAACTTTGCCTGCAGCTCTGCGGCCGAGCTGGAGTGAGGGTGGTGGTATTTCCCAATGAGGAAATAAGACTCAGTGTCTTGGTGGTCAGAATGTAGGCGAACCAACCTATCCCCGTCTTGAGGGGAATATCATCTGATGCTCCAGATAGGGTAAAAGATGGAGCTTTATTATATATAGACACCAATTGATATATTAGCTCGGCTTGCAAGCCACCTACTTTAGGTCATGTGCGCAGCCGTAGGCCGACTGAACCAACGGTAACATCAATCACCACTGTTATCATCATCAAGAACTTGATGTTGAGCCACACTCTCGGAATACGACATGAGAGTTTCTATATCACTGAAACGCCTATCCCAAATTAATCAAATTGTTTGTGCAAGAATGGGGGGGGGGGGTTCATTTCCGCTCCAGTGTCGCCGCCATAGCGAAAACGGCTATTTAAAAAGATCCATGATTATGTATATATATTCATTCGTGTATCAGCGCGTGTGCATCGCATGTTCGCCATAGGCCTAAAGACAGAGAAAGGGTATGTGTGTATGTATGTATCCAAAAGATGAACAAGAAAAAAAGAGGTCACTCTCATGTTTCCGTTACCCCCCCCCCATTCAACACCCCCTCTCCCCCCCGAAGCCAAGTCCCTCCAAGAATTCATCGTGTTTTTTATTTCCTCCCCCAAATCTCCATAATCAAATATGAAACTACATGAACGAAAATGTAAGGCAGAACCTGAAACGCTCCACCCACCATTCCTGATCGTTGCCTATGCGGCCGGCCCATCTGAGCCTCCAACAAAAACCACAGGTAAGAGTAGGAGAGGCGTGGTCTAAGTCTAGTAATGTTTCAAGCAATCATTCCCCCCTTTATCTTCGCAATGCACACGCATGAAAACAAGCAATCATACTTCCTCTGTTTCATACGCATGCTGGTTTTCATCTTCTTAAGCCAAAACAGCACACCTGTTTGCGTGACAGATAAACACCGTGTGGCGACAAAGTGAAGCATCCCGTGCAAACCACTGACTGCGCCCAACCCCAACGATTTAATGAATAAAAAAGAACAAAAAGAGCCAACCAAAAAGGGTGTTGGTATCTCAAAATCACAGAGCCTCTTAGACCAATAGTTATTGGCCGGGAAGAGATGCCGTTCTTCATATCTGGCCCGCTGAGCTCTTCACAATCAGTGCGGCGACCTGAAAAAAAGCAAACGTCTAATGTGAACAGAATCGGAACCGGTGCCATCAGGCGATGTGATTTTGGCAGCGCCTCTCAGCCTGGGTTATCGGTTTTATGTTCACCATCACTGTCCCGGTCTGATAGGTCGTAAATTTCGCCTTTGGCTCCCACTTGACATTGGCCGTTGCGGTATCCCTCGAAGCCAAGGAAGAAGTGATACAGTCGACGGGGTCAGGGTCGATAAAAGAAGCACCAGGGAAAAGGGTGCTGACCGCTCAAAGTTGCTCGGTCACATCCCTCTCCTCGGCAATACTATCCATCCCCATACTATGCCCGTCTGCACCAGAACCGCCCTCGAGCAGAGGCTGGCTTGGTGGCGGAAATGCACCCTTCAGAGGTGTCGTAGCACCACCGCCGCTGCTGACATTACTCGTAGTAGTAGGGGCGTTGTTTGCCGCATTTGTTGAACGATTAGAGGATTTGTTCGTTTTGCCACTGTCGCCAATACTGTTGGATGTTGCTTGGGACCGAGACTGTGAGCCGCCAGAGGCCCTCATAGAGTTTGCAACCTCGCGGTGCAATGGTGAGGAGTGGCGGGGCGAGTTAGACTGCTTCGAATATGAATCACCATTCCCACCGCGAGAGGAGGTCCGGGGTGAGACTCTTCCGGTCTGTAACGGGAATGATCAGCCAACGGTAAGAAAAAGTGGGGGAAATGGCATAGGAGGATGGGGTTGGAAACGGAATGTTTTGGGGTTATTTTGATAGAAGGATGAGATCTCACCTGTTTTGCCCACCGCAGTCCACAACTGTTGCACAGATCTCGCTGCCCACTCGGTCCTCTTCTCCACTCTGGCGTGTTGCGCGTATGACAGTTTGCACAGTCTCTAACAACATTGCCCACACCTTTCCTCCTCTTCCGCTTCTTCTTATTGCTCAGAAGTTGGCCCAGCTCCTCTGCCAATAGCCTATTCACCTTCTCCATTTGCCGCAACTCGTATTGCCAAGACGAACATCGGGTTGTCTTGAGCTCATCAAAAATGTTGTCATCGCTGGCAAGTGCCGCATCCTGGGAACCGAGAGACAAGCTGCCCCCTTGGGCTGCTGATATGCCACCTTGTTCTGGGCCCGAAATAGATCGAGCACGGATTGGCGAGGCGAGAGAGCCATGAGAGGGCTGTGTCGGATCCTCTGGTGGTCCAGCACTTAGTACGGATGCGGGCCTGCCCGCAGATGACGCAGGTGCCAGGGCTCTACTTGACGCCTTCAATAGCTTCGTCTGAGCCAGGAGGAAGGTCGGTTTCTGACCCTCGGAAGCATCGCCAGGATAAAGAATCGTTTGGGCCTGCAATATTTGGCCCCTTTTGTTCTGGATTTCGTGTTTGCACGCGACAATCTTTCCTCTCCTGGCCTTTTCTATTGATCGACCGAATTCTGGCCTTGTCTCCTTGCGCATTTGATCTTGTATACTGGTTCCCACGAGATTCTCCGGATGTAAGTCCAACAGCGATCGACAGTTGGATGAGACGAACAGGTACATGCCCGAGGTCGAAAGCTTCGACCAGAGCTCGCCGTCTCCTATCCCACCGTTACGCTCGATGTCCCTTCTGCTCAATGCGAACACAGGCCGCTTCCGTCCCACCAGAATGATGCACTTGCGACCCTTGCCTTGCTCTGCAAATAGGGAGCCGTGACTTTCAAACCATGTATAACCACTCTCCTTTCTCCGTATGCGGAAGACAATGTTGACATGGTTGCCGACGGCAGCATCCTTCAACTCTCTTGTCACAGGAACGATATCAGACGGATGGCATATCGAAGACAGTTGGTTGCCCACAAGCTCTTTCGTGTCGTATTCCAATATCTTTTTGCAAGACGGTGAAAGGTACAGGAACAGGCCCTTGAGTGATAAAACGTGCACAACATCGTCCGCATTCTCCAGGAGCATCTTGTCCCAAGATTGTTTGTGCCAGTCACCCATGGCAGTACCACCTGGCTTCAACTGTTGCAGGAGCGTCGAGACATCGTCGGGGGTGAGTGTCTGGCCCGCGTCTTGGTCGACTTGGCTCGATGGAGGATTCCATATGTATTGCCCAATATCACTATGCTTGTAGTTCACCTCCATCTTGCCCATTTCCTGACCCGAGATGGCGTCAGGACACTCTACCAAGTCAATCTGGAAACCGATGAAATATCGGATATTCTTCGTCTCCCAGGGGATAGGGATCATTGTAAGGAGGTTAAGGAAGGGTTTGCCGCCTTTTCGGTAGTTGATCAAGCTCTGTTGGCACTCTTTGCCTTCCTGGACCTTCCGTTTGAGATTCAACACTGCATCGTTCGCAACAAATTCCCTCTTGGTACCGGCCTCCACTTTGCCATCGGGAGCTTGGAGGAACCGGCAATTTTGGCCCAGGATGTCATGCCGGCTGTAACCCGTTAGGTTCTGGAAGTTGTCTGATACGTAAATGATGGGGCAGTCGTTTAACGTAATGTCGCAAACCACGAAAGCGCAAGACAGGTCTACAGCGCCAAGTTGGATCTCTGGATTAGGTCTCGTCGCCACATAATATAGAGCTCGAACCATATCAAAGCCTGTTTTTGAATATATGTTCTTCGGCTCCGTTTGGACGTCGACAGGTGTCACGACTGTTGATGCGGCCGCTGGAACGGACATGGGTGTATCGGGGGCCACGCTGGGTCTCGGCGTGCTGAGGCTTTGTGATATGGGTGATACTGGTGACTGGTGATAGGACGTTGCGTTTGACATCTCCCGTGATAGACCTGGGGTCATACTGAAGGTAGACATTGCCGCACCGCTCCCATGTTGCGGTTGCTGAGTTGTCCCAGAGCCGTTATTCCCGAATTGCCCGGTCACATTCATCATGTCACCGCCACCACTGTGCATCCCGAGAGAAGACGGCGGCTGGGTAGTAGCTCCACTGATGGAATCGTCGGCGTTCATATCCATTGAGAAGTCAGGAGACACGGGGTCCATGCCGCTATTTCCAAAATGGGGGCTCAAATTTGGGTTGGCGTAGAGGCCCATGGCATTCGGGTCCGAGGACATTTGACCCATACTAAGGTTGGAGAAGCTCATCATATTGTTCATGAGATCCGGAGACACGGTCGAGAAATCGGTCGGGTCGGACATGGAGAGTGTCTGATTGAAGGTGGACGAGTGAGGAGGCATGGCGATAGGCGAATTCATGGAGGACATGTTGCCATAAGCAGGCATAACATCGGCCACAGAGGAGGATGGCACCGTAGTAGGAAGAGAAGTGCCAAACTGGAAGCCTCGGAAATTATCGTTATTGCTCCCGAATTCCATCATCGACATCCTCCTGTCAGTATCGTCATGGGTGGTGGCCTGGTGTGGCGAGAATGGCTGCGGGACACTCTGCCGTCTCCGTGTCTCTGCATTCTGGGATATAATATCGTCGAGGAGTTCGCCGCCCATCATGTGTGTGTCCTGTGACATACCACCCATCATGGGCTGTGTGTGGTGTGGTGAGCTTTGACTGTTATGTACGCCAGGGTTCGTATTCGGGATCATGAGATTGTCTGGCTGGCCGGCCTGCTGACGGCGCTGCTGAGCACCGGCATGGGCCAGCTGGTTCTGGTAGTAGTTGTTCATGTTGGAGGCCACATTTGGTTGAATCGGTCGGGGACTCTCGTCGCGGTCGGGGTGACGGAGATGTTAAGTTGAAGTGTTTCTGTTTTCGAGAGGCCGGTCTAATATGCGAAGCGGCATAGGGTTTGATCGGTCGGGCCAAAGCTCCCCCTATGGTCTCGGTGACGGCGTGCGCATGGACGACAGTCGGGCGGGGCGCGAGGGAGGGGAAAATGATTTTGTCGGTACTGATATGGATATATATAGGGCGGGGATGGGATTCTGTATATGAGTATGGTATTCTTCAACTTTCCGACCGGAGGCTCCGCCACAGGAATTTGCTGGTAGGCGCGGGGGGGGGGGGCGGATATGAAAGGATGACGGCAGAGGCTGCGGAGATAGTCGTAGGATGTCTCGAGATGGTGGCGGTGGTGCAGCTGGTGGACCAGCAGGTGTAGGGTCGCGAGCCGTCGGTGATATGGTGAAATGGTGACACGGTGAAACGGTGAAACGGTGATGCGGGATGAAATTCGAATCGAAGATATGAGTAAGTGCGCTATGCGGTGCGGTTGCGAGTGGAGTAAAGTTAGGTTCAGATGTCGGCACTGGGCTCTCGGCGGAGTGTTGCAGCTTGTCGCCTGTGAACTGGCCCAGACCCTGGCAGACCCTGGCAGACCCTGGCAGACCCTGGATGCGCTGCACAGATTACCGAAACGAGGGGGACCAATCATGTGTTAGCTGAGGAACCTCGGTGCCTGGGTACGTACTCTAATTGCCTGCCCAGGTGACCGACCGACAGGGCTCTTTAAAACCTCGGCCACTTACAACCCCGACTCCAGATGTCCTCCTACTAGTTGACATATATTCTGCTACATAAGTACCTAGGTAGGTAAAACACAGGGTCCGAAAATAACCAGTCGAGTATTATACCTACCTAGGTAGGTACTTACGTACCAGCTCAACTGCCTTTCACGGTTACTAACACAGGCCCATGCATACTTGTACGAGTATTCCGACTCGCCTTGCTCGTTACACAGCTGATTTCGCGCGTTTTGGAAACCCGTCTAGACGCCGTGTTATATCATCTATGTACGACCCTTCTTAGTCTTCTACGGCTACTTGCATCTCCTTGGAGATGGCTATACATTTTGCGCAGAAAAGCGTCTGCCTAAGTATCTGGACCGTCACCTGCATCTGGGATTACTGAAAAATGGCTTCAATTTTATTCCACGGTATATGCCTTTCTGGTCTCAGATGGGCCTCAACACCAGACCACAAGCCTGCATGGACTTGCTCCAGCTAGTACCGGCTCGTATGGATCACTGTAGTGAGGGGAGTCGTGTTGACCATACATTTGCCATCAGCATGAGGCATCAAGGTTGGTCAGCAACAATCAATTAAGTAGGTAGCTGAATGCCAAAAAGGAAGCAAAGAGGAAAGGAAGAAGAACCACCTATGCGATCGTCTCCCATTGGCTTATATCAGAAACACTGGGTGCATCGTTTCATTGGACAAGACGGTCCGACTGCCATGAGAACAGGGAAATACTATACCGAAGTCATCCCCTAGTAGAACTGATTACGGCGTGGAGGTTCCGTTTCGTCTTCTCCCCGTATGCTTTCGTTAATCTGTATTCGTCCTAACCTCTATATGAAAGTAGACATAGCATCGAGTAAATATTTGTGTAGTTGAGGAAGTAGATCAGCACCTACAGGCAGCCAGTGACTCGAGAGAACGCCATGTGAAGTACCCTAGGGTATTCCGCAGATTATGTTCTGGTCTTCTAAAGGTTGTCTGAAAGCATGGATTTCACAATCAAACACTCTGATATCAGATCTATCGATATTTTGCAAGATGTATGACAGCAGCCTCATTGCCAATATAGTTCAAGGAGATGATACTGACACTTGCAAGTGCTCCTGCTGCAACAATTTAACATTCATAGATTTGAGTACATACCCTAGGCTTATTAGGTATGTGAGTTACATCAGCTCACTGCGGAGAAAAACGCACAGGTGACAAGTCTCAAACAGCACTTTACATATACTTTCGTGTACCATACGTGACAAGTACATGAAAGAAACCCCCTTTGCTTGCATTGTACACCCTCCCGGGTCCAACATTCATATATATATATAGAAACATAGAAGTTAAGTGGCTGTAGGCGACCGCGGGCCGGAACTCTTCAGTCCATACACCATCAGTATATAACCAGTGCACAAACCTTCTCAGATAAGCGATTGAATCAGAGCATGATTGATACGAAGTCGTATCGTCAAGTATTAACTACACGCATGTGATCTTGCAAGCGATACAAAAGTGGTTGAGCGCTTGAAGGGGAACAGCACAAGACTTCTGTAACATCAAGGTGGTGTACCTTCAACGATATCATAGCCAACGTCATACTTACATAAATTACGACCATCTTCAAGACGGAAATGACCTTTTGGGTCTTATAGATGATGAGGACATGTGCCCAGGTGGCCGGTCGGTCGCCGCCATCAGTAAGCCTTAGGCTACAAGGGCTATCTGGGAACGACTTGTTATTAGCCACTCTGCGCTTGCCATCTGAGTGCCTGGATTGTATCTCGATTATCGGTTCCTAGGTGTGTGTACGTAGAGTGGAAGACAATCGTCTGTACCCATTTGAAAGAAAGACCGAATTCTGGTGCCTATTCTCCAGACATGACGAGTACAAGGCGGCCCAGCCGCTACATGACCCTTAGGCCACACAATTCGATGAAGAATACAACGTCAGACATCATACAACAGAAAAGGGGTGCTGTGACAACTCCTATCACTTGCTCGCTCACCCTCATCATATGCTAGTCACACCACCCACTGGAACCCACCTGCGACTGGAGCCTACCGATTGTAGAGTCGAATAACACCCTCAACCCCCGGGATCTCTTGATAATGATGATTATTTAGGAGTTAGTAGCAAATAGTCGCTTGAGCACTCACTTGGGTACCCGTTTCAATGAACGTGGTATTTTGGACAATAATACAAATGCATGTATGTATACTTCCAACCCTCCACCGTCAACACTAAGAAAGAACAAAGGAAATCATGCCACTACCTATCTGATAGGTTCAACCCATTCTGGAAGCCAAGTGAATAGACAATTAAGGGCTCACCTGCACATCCCGCAGATACTTGCCGCGAGCTGATGGGCAAAAGGGGCACATGTGTGGCCCTCCAACAAGAAGTTAGCCCCCTACGACATCTTTCGTGGAGACTCCCCGTTGTGACTGGGAGAGGGGGGGGGATAAAATATCAGTACCTAGGTACTGCCGTATCACAAGACGCGAAACCGAGCTTGGCCCAAGGTCCGAGAGGCTCCATTGCGGGAAGGATTTGCACAACCTACATACCTACCTAGGTACCTAGTACGTGCTAATTCCTGGCAACAAAATACAACCCCCCCCCCCACAGTCGATCTTTGAGAGAGCGGGGAGGACGGTGAGGAGATTTGTATATTCATAATCGTAAAGGGATGGATTATAGAATGGGCTGAATATTCGGTGTTGATGTCCACAAGAGGAACGAGCGGACTTGAGCCTAGTCGGAATGACTACCTACCTGGATATTCAACAAGTACACCATGTTATACTTCTCAATACCTCTATATGTATCGTAAGGACTTGCCGATATCAAAGAATTTACCCCAGACTTTCAGTCTTGTCCGGGGATAAAAACCCAACTGACAGACGTAGCCCCCCGGCACTTACTACTACATCTGTACTAATGCAGAGGCGATAGGACCCAAAATAGCAACACTTTTGGAGCACCCCGTCTCGAGGTCGCCTTCAAGCTTCTGTAGGCCTCGTTCTTTTGCGGTCCCTTTGCCTGACACGGCTTACATGTACTTACAGTTCTTCTTGAAGGCACAATCCACATATTGTTGTTGCGAACGAACATCCAGTGAATCTGATAAATGGATTGATACTTACCACAGCCACCGCCAACTAATCAAAAGTCCGATATGACATACATCAAGTACGTATACAATACGTGAAATCCCCGACATCATAACATCTCAAGAACCACGACAGGAGGGGACCCCATTTTTTGCCCCGGTCGCCCATTTTTTCTCAATTTTTCTTCAACAAACTCTTGGGTCTCCCTCGATAAATCATACCCCCCAACCGTAAGGTAACATTTCGGAACAACGAGACACGCATATGAATGGCGATCAGGTAGTTTGTGTGGGCTACACATCCTGTCCCGTCCGCCCATTCAGAGGTTCAAGAATTCGGGTGCCTAGAAAAAGGGGCACGCCACTCGACGCGACCCGGCGGGTCCAAACCTCGGGACACTCAGGTTTCCTCGCAGGGACCACCTCGACTGATGGAGAAGCTAAGTAGCACTAGGAAATCTTTGTATGTATCTTTTTTCCTGGGAAGGGAGGGGAAAACAGTTCTTGATCCATAGCTGCGGTGGGTTCCAAGGTTTTGAGGTAACCTTTACACCCACCTTAGTACTGTTATAAGCGTAGACCCCCAGTCATTCTATGGTATATGTAAGTAGTTAGCCACCGACTACAGGAATCCATCCGGAACTCGACCGGCGCCGCACCCCTCGCAAAGACCCGGAAGACCTCTCGCGTCTCCGAACTTGAGACGGACTGATAGGCCGCGGTGAATATCTATGATCCATTCGTTGTCGGACCTTCAAGCCTCGGCCCGCAAGGATCTCGGACAAGTCAGCATGGATCCATCTACGAAACGCCATCACATCACCTAGACGGTTGCTTTGCCCCATGATGATACCCTCCCACCTCAAGAATCCAGGTGCCTGCTGGTAAGAAAAATATGACAGCTGCCGCAGGGGTTCACATTGAAACGTGACCTCAAGCGGGAAGCTTACTCTAACTCCCTGAACGCCCGAGCCGACTTCGGATGCTGGTGATTCTGAATATATTTCCAGCAAGCATCAACCGCTCCGTATCCTATTTACCTGTCTTTCTACCTACCTGGATTGTGTCACGAAGAGGCTCTTATAACAAACTTCCGAGCCGGGCCAAAAATAGGAGATAAGCGAATGTTGCAGATGACTCCCCGTGCAACCCCTACACGGCAGTGCCCTTGCTTGCCCTCTCTGATTCTGCGCGTCAGTCAGTCCGATTACGTGGGGAAGACTCTGGAGAATCTGGAGGTGTCCTAAAATCTGACAGGCGTCAGGTAGCGAATCCTAACTTGAGTGCTGCACTCTCAAGTCCCACCCACCGAGGAGCATGATGTTGGGGGAGGGGGCGGTGGTTGGTAGTTGGGCAGATATCAGAATACTTTTGAGTATCCTCGGCCAAAATTGCCCCTGCTTTTTCTCCCGTGGTGAATTGTGACACCAGCGGTAGTGATTACATGACAACATGAGCGGATTTTAAGGGGACGGCCACGGAGTATCTCCTTCCTGAACCAGGAATCATCAACCCTACTACCCAAGGCAGTGACATGAGCGTCCGTCAGGAGCCACGACCTCGCCTCAGCGGCGAGAATAAACCCAGGCTGCAGCAATTCTCACACCGGAAACACCCCGTGATACCCTCCGCCTATGTACTGTATTGTGTGATGGGGGTGGCGGCAATGGTCTACCGGGACATTCAAACAGGCTTAACACACCAAATTATCACATCGTATCGACCGGCCCCGAGGCACGTCATGAAAAGCGAGAATCTCACTATAAGATAATGCGACGTCGATCGCTGCTACTGGGTACCGCAGCGCTACGTTTCATATGGGATGCTCGTAAGGCTATGTTCCCACTACTTGCCCCTTTAGGCGTGTACAAGGACGCAGTACTTTTAACCATTTCCCACGACTGATATCCTGGACGGTTCAATTGCCTGATCTGATTTATTGGCATCCCGCATCAAGTCAAATTTCGTTGCCTATACACTAAGCGCTGTGCCAATGTGGTGCGCCCAAATATGGCTAATGCTTCCCAGAAGGGGAATCAGAAGTCTGCACAAATTGAACCATCTCGATAAGCACTGCCAGAGAGCTTTTAGTCAGATAGTGGCTTTCCATTCGAGAGCCTTCGACAACATTAGATATTCAGAGAATATTCCCAGCAGGCGATACTACGTTAGTCTATATTCCGCAATCCCCGCGGCGCTCTTGACCATGGTGGAAACCCCCCCCCCCCCCAAAAAAAAAAACCAACCATAGAAGTTGAGCCATGAAAGTTTGCCCCCTTGCCCTTATGTCCTTGAACTCCCTTGTACAACCCCATACGCTGCGTTATAATGTCCTTAAAAGTGTCCGCTTTTGATTTTGGCCGTACATCGTAGGCGTTTAGTTGTCCGCCCTAACTCGGAAAGGTTCCACCAGCAGAATCACTCTGCTTCCTCCACGACGTAGTGACATGTGCAAAACTCCTTTATGAATTCCAAATGCTTTGATTGTCTCCCATATTCACACACTATCCGTACCGCTCACCAGTAAACCACAGCTCATCCGATCGCGTAGACAATGTCCTACTCAAGCCAGGCTGAATCGAAGGCTCACTATAGCTCGAGACGGGCGATACCACAATATTGTTGAGCGTGCCATGACCCTGTTCCGGGATTACAAACGAAAGATTGTCACCCGCGGCTCCCGGCGGCAGATGAGCCATTGCCCAGCCGAGAGCCAGCTGCTCGTGCACCTGGTCTTGCGTCGTCGGGGGAGGATGCAATGCCGTCGGCATGGGTTGACGCCCGCCTTGATTCCACCACTGGTTCTCGAAGCCATTATCCACTGTCATCATCGCGGACCCGAGTGCCTCCAGCTCACGCACTCGTTCGGGGTCTTCGCTTCGATCCGGTGGCGACTCGATGGGAGACTCGTTTTTGGCAACCATCGGGCTGTTGAAATTTGGCTGTGGAGTACGTGGCCTCTCCTGAAAGTCCTGAGAAAGCTGAGGATTTGGCGAGGCATGGGAGGATGGCGGCTGAAGTAGAGGATCTGGTTCGAAGTATGGCTCCCAGCCCGTCGGGATACTCCACGCGTCCCAAGGCATCCCTTCTTCCCCGAGCCGGAAACGTGTGGGTATCTCAGGCAAGTCTTTCCAGACATTAGAAACTGGACGGGTTACGGTGGCACGAGCTGTTGAGGAGCCCGTCGAGGCGTGAGCTACTGTCCGTGGCTGCACAACATCCCAGTTGTTGTCGCTGAGTGGAGGCGGTGCGGATCGTCCCCTTTCGTGTCGGTCGCATGATGATGTTCTCTCATTGCGAGACGCCCTCCGCTCCCGTTGAAGGAACTCCGGCTCTGGGGCAAACTCCACCTGTCTCGAACGGTACTGTCGAGTTTGTTCAGATTCTGGTTGAGAATAATCTTGGAGGAAGTTGTGTCCAGGATGTGGTGGCCATTGCTGCGGTTGAATCTGCTCCGGATGCGCCTGATAGTAAGGCTCTGGGACTTGAGCTTGCTGGAATTGTGGTATAGATGTGGCGGCGAGGTAATTAGTTGTCGGCGCCGGTACACGTCTGGGGAAGTAGGGTGCTCTCTCTCGTAGAGCGCGTGATCTGTATTCGTATTCATGGGTTCGAGGGGCATGCTGAGCAGACCATGATACTCCAAACTCGAATTTGATGAAGACTTGCGGTCTCGGAAAACCGTGGGCACTCGGCCTTGTTAGGGGGTTGTCCATGATGGGGTCAGTCTTCCAGTACGTGGTCAATGAGGGTGTAAGGAGGTGTTATATGAAGGTCGAGGGGGCATGAATGAACCGGCCCCAACCGGATTTGACAAGACCACTGAGCAAGCGCAAGAAAAAGGCGACACAGGGCACAAAACAGTGATATCCGAGGCCAAGGGCGGTAATACGTATTAGAATTCGGGTAGCGCCGTGTCCCACAGGAGGGTTGCAAGAGTACCCAAGTGGTCCTGATGTAATGGCGTCGTACAGATTGGGTGGCAGTCGTATCTTGATGGCACCATGGGGAGATATGTGAGCACTATGTACTGCCTCGAAGAGCTCCAGCAGCCAAAAGTAGCAAGTAGAATGAATAGGCGGACGCTTTCTTAGGTACCCACGTCGAAACCTTGCTCCAGGTGACAGGAGGAGTCGCCAGTATTGTACGGAACCGAACAGACCCGAAGTAATTTGTGACCGTCAGGTTATTTCACAGGTAGGTCACTTGGTCTTATTGGAGACCCCTGCTGGTTGAGCACTTGTGAGGAAGGAGGTGAGCGGCCTGCACTGGTCAGTCAGGCTGGTCAGGTTTGCTGGCGGTTCAAGGCAGTGTCGCCAACAGCGGTCCTGGAGGAGGGTGGATGGAGTGGATTGCCTGAATGGGCTAATTTCAGATGGATTAACAGGGAAAATCGATGGGAACTGGCAGAAGCTGGCTCTTCGTCAATTGGCACTCGGGGGGGTCTGTAGGGAGCGGGGCCGCTGCGGAAACGTTCCTTCGAGATCGTAAGTCGACGCTTTGGCTTTGTCAAGGCGTGGAGACTCTCTGATCCCGATGAAGAATTGTGTTGCCTGGATTTGATTGAGAGATTAATATGCAAGATGATGTTCCCGAAAAGATGAGCTGAAGATTGTCTCTGCTGGGCTACTCCGCTTCTTTTCGGTGCGCGTTGAACAAGCGGCTTCTTGACTAACCTGGCCTTGTCTGGTTATTCATTGCCTGACGGCTCAAGGCATGAGAAGGGAAGACATACCACCGATTAGCCAGCACGAAATGAAGAAGAGCTCACTAGCCTGACCCAGCACTTCGGGAAAAGCGATGAGGATTTGGTACGCTGGTCGTGGGGCTGTGTTCCTTCGAACAAAAGCAAACGCCACCAGCAGTGCCAACACGTACTACAGGCTCGTGCTTATTGATCTGAACGAGTAGACGGGCCTGACGGAGACGGTTCCAAATCGGCGGTATGAGGACGTCAATAAGCCGCGAGGCGGAGATGACAAGACTGCCGTGGACCTTCCTCAACAGCCGTGTTGATGAAGTTGAAGTGACGTGAAGTAGCTGCAGCTAAGCTATGCTAGCAGAGGCCTGGTTGGTCCAAAGTCACGTTTTGCGATCTGATGTTTGGCCAGGAAAGTCCAAAAGTCTTGTCTTATTAATTTGTCTCTGCTTGGTGACTGTCGATGCACGGCAGTCGCAGTCGGAGTCAACTGGTCGCAGTCGCCGTGACTGAGCAGTGAGCACAAAGCGGAGATGACTGAGCCTCTCTGCTGAGGAGGTGGCCGAGATAACCGCATGAGCGGGTTAGAGCCTGCACAGTTGCCGCAGTTGTCGCATTTGTCGCAGTTGTCGCAGTTGTTGTCGGTGGCACAAGCTGGCCAACCACTCTGATTCGGGACGGCTTCAGTCGGGGATGGTGTTGTTACTTTGCATTGATTGTATCCCCGTCGTGTAGCATATCAATACAACACGACCGCCACTCTAGTGCTATCACGCACATATCCCCACCTTGAAGTGGCGCTGGCCAGTCAGGATGTAGGAAGGCGAATTGCCTCGTCGCCGCCTTGTAGGACGCGACGAGACAGGATGATATGCGCAACGCTGTAGTTAACGGCGATGCCGGAGTGGCCTCATCAGGACCCAAATTGCAAGGTCTGGATCTGGTGGGGAGAAATTGGAACTGTTAGAGTGCCCAGGTGCCCAGGTGAGTTGAGTGCGAGTACAACTCTTGGAAAGTACATTCATACCTTCCGAGGTTGGTATGCCCGTGGTCGGTACTTTATGTACCTAGTACCTATGTTACGTAGCTTGAGTTGGTTCCAGAGAAGGAACAATGCGGGGGGGCTATATACATACCTACTGTAGGTACCTACCTAAGGCATGCCCAGGTGGTCTATGGAATACAGGGGCCCTGCACGGCACCCCTGCACCCCTCATCAATTCATTGATTGATTGCTGCTGGGGTTGCTTGGGGGGGGGGGGGTCAATGCGGGCGCCACACGCACGGGTCAATTACTTGTTCTTACGAGCCACAGTAGAGTTTCTAATTTTGGCTTGCTACTAGTTCCTTTTCCCTCCAACCTCAACTCCTCCGTAGAAACCGTAGTCTGCGCCGCTTCCCAGAACTCCAGTGGGATTGTCATCTTGGTGATTTATTACAAGATGCCATATCCTGACCTTTGCCACCTCAGGCGCTCTCCTTCCTCACCTCCTCACCAAGCTTTCCATTCTCTGTCATCGATATCCTGTGACCCACTTTTCTAAACTCGCTCTTGATGCTGCCAGAATCGGACACTCAGCCGCATCAGACGCCGCATCCCAAGACCTCTACACATATTCTTAGGATGCCATCTTTCTCTTTTTCTTGGTATTCCTCTTCTCTTGGAGATTTGAGTGTCCGTGCCACCGGCCCTTGTTGTAATTTGAGGAAACAATGTGTCCAGCTCTTAGACGAGATTAGTTACTCATTATGAAAGCCTAGGTTTGTTCAAATTATCTTCAAAAAATGACGGGAATGGCAAGCTTGGGCCTTCGCCCATCATTTTCCAGTATCGTTATACATAGGTTACAGGATTGAGTCTACTAACCACCTTCTCCACATCGATCCTTCCCTTCGTCTTCCAGTCGAGCCCACTGCCCGAGGAGCCATATACAATAAAACCCTAGATGGAGACTAGGGACAATCCGGGGTTGCCGACCAACGGAGTACTCGAGATCAATGGCCGCTTCTCATACCGTCTGGTGGTCTGAGGACTGTCTCAAATCTCCCATGACAACTGTCTCGGTCTGAATCTTCTCCCAGAAGCGATTCTGCTTGTCTCGGCCCCTGAACAGCCCGGCAAGGTCGACCGGGTCCACAAACCTCGCCAATCGGCTTCTTATGTCCTTGTAGCCGGGGCCTGTGACCTCCGTGACACCGTCTTGATCCAGGTACACCTTGGTGCTCTTGGGGAGGTACTTCCGCGGGTGTCGAATGTTCCACAGGTACGCATTGCAAACCATGAGACTCGCCTCAAAAACATAAAAGAACCACTCGTACCTGACCTCAGGCGGAAAATCATTGGCGTCCATGCCCGTGCTGTAATGAATATTGGCGGCCCCATAGTATTCGACGACTCGGTAGAGCGTTCGAGCCTCAATCAGCCCGGTGCTGATGTACAACGTCAACAGTACACCGTTGATGTTCTTGTTATGTATGCCGGCCTTGAGGCAACGGCGATGGAACGTCACCGCCAAGAGGAGGAAAAGGTTGACGATGACGACTTGCAAAATCAAGGCGGCTTTCATCAGTGCCTTGCCCGCATCCTGCGATGACTGTGGCAAGGATGGGTTCGAAGAATACGACGCGCCAATGCCGCTGATGCATTCGACGAGAAATGCGAGGCTGGAGAAGGTGCTCCAGACGCGGCCCGGGTGCATGGGCGAGAGCCACGGGACGTAGAACAAGACCCGGCCCAGGATACCATAGTTTGCGGCTTCATACAATGGTCTGCATGCTGTCAGCTGCCAAGCCGCCCTCCACCGAGATCTAGGCGCCCTTCTCTGCGGGAACAGGAGCTAAACTCACGGCGCTGCGTATACCAGGCATACGCTGATAATGTAGGCGACTAGGCTCTCGTAGTCGAACGCCCCTACTTCTCTCGCGATGAAGCCACATGTGAAGATGGCTGCACACAATGCGTAGGTCCATGATACCCGCCAGCATTTGTAGTGACTGCGAAGTTTCAATGGGTAAGTATGTGTGTGACTGATGAGAAGCGACTGGGCTATGGCAAAGGAGTGTCACTTACTAGCCCTGCCAGACCTGCCAGACCCCCGACGCGAAAAAGGCAATGGCAAAGAACACTGGTGCGCCTTTGTTAGGGGCGTAGAACCAAAAACTGCCGGATACTGTTAACTGGTCAGTGGACGTGCGAAGATGCCGAGGATATATGGACAACGAAGACTCACTCGGCTGTCCGTTCTCACTCATCTTCTGTACTTTGTTTCTCCTTGTCGTCTTGTTGGTCTTAAAACAGTGAATCAAGTTAGTTGCTGCTGGTACTGAAGATTGTCGTGGTCGGTCTTTTTAATTAACTAGAATCATTGACCGGTAGCATCTTGCCAATTCAAGCATCCTCTAGGAATCAAAACTCGGGGTAAACCCCATTATATATCTAGTTCTCACGGCAACTTCAGGATATACTTCCCAGATGACTATTCCGTCCTTGCTATGTATACTATCGTCAGACGGCTCTTTTCGGACTTGCTTACGTCCAGGAAAAGGGGCTGACTTGCCGGTCGACCAATCGCATAACATGCTCTGAATACGGTGCCTTGGGCCATACCTAAAACGGCACACATCATTAAGAAACAGCCACAGGCGGCTGCTGAATTTACGTACTTGGATATTACCTTGTCTCGACCGTATTCCTCGTTTTGCAACGTACATATGTAATCTTATATAATCTGTACAGGATGATCGACTAGTGCTAGTCACTCAGCCATGTCAGGCAAAGGCTGGGCCCTCTCAAGAGATCCGGTTCGCAGAATCTACCTTGCGGGGAGGGGGGGGGGGGACGCTCTACCCTGAGCTGATGTTAGACTCTTATATCTGCGTAGAGAATGGGTGGTTGAATGCATGGCTATCGAGTTTCCCAGGCCGGCCTATTATCTCCTTGTGCATGCATCCTAACGAAAGAACGAACGATCCATCCGTCTACGAAAGTGAAGCAATGCAAGGAATACGTTCTCTACCCTTTATCGACCACTTCCCAATGCTCATCCATTCCGCTTGATGAAGCTAAACTTCGATGCTATTTCATACATTATTCAAATGTCTTTCCAAGTGCCTTATACAATGTCCTGCGGATGTCTGTCCTAGTCCAAACCTTGAAATTAGACAAAGCCTCAAGTGCTGTGAAAGCACACACCCATCTGTTAATTGTTTACAGATGTTGACAAGTCTCTGTCATGAACGTTCTATGGGATCTCGGACTATTAATAATGGGCGTTTCTATCGTCTTCGTTCTTGTAATAGTTTCTATTACTGAGGTCTATTGATGTTGCAGAAATAGACGGGGCTACTCAGGGTTATTGCCTTGTCACCATGTATGCCCCAGGGTGACCGGCTTCGCGGAAGTCAGACATCAGAGTCTCCAAAATATATTCACCTTCACAGATGGCAGCTGCTGTAGCTCACTAAAAATATGTTGTTCTCAACTGGTACTCGACGTCTTATCACCGATTACGGTGAGAGTCATATGACCATAAAGTATAAAAGTGCCATTGATACACTCATCCTCTTACACAACTGTACATACTGAACGAAGCAGTGGATAAATCTCTCCAAAAGTGATTCGTTCCGCCGAAGACAAGCAGCATCCGAGATACCTAGGTACCGTAACACCTGGGCAGATATCATCGCCATCAGTTATCTTTCGTGCTAGTAAAGCTCTCCTCCTTGCTAGGGAAGTAACATCTAGCTAATGTACCTATATGTCTACGTAGTTATTGAGCAGACATCCACCAGTCCTTCCCAAAAAAAAAAAAAAAAAACAACAACCAGCCACCAAGTTCAACATGCCCACCGGCAACTCCTTTCAACGATGGTTCACAAAGAGCATGCCAGGAGGTAGCAAGCAGGAAGAGCGCCCAGAGATTGAAAAATCGTTTCATTGCGACTGCGGAAGCACCCGATGTAAGTCATCAACAGAGACCAAGGAGAGCATCGAGGGTGGACGCGTCATTTGGAGGGTCAAATGGCACAATTGTCGGAACGATGAAGCCCTCGAATACCTCGAAGGGCTCCAATCAGCCCCGGTAGGCGGTGATGGACGCCATGGCGAGTCTCATGGCCATGGGAAATCTCACTATCATCATCACAAGTCCCATAAACACAAGTCTCATCACCACAAGTCTCATCACAAGTCTCACCGTCACCATAGTTCGCGACATGGGAAAGGACGCCAGGACGCTCGGGAAGGTGACGAGGTCTCGGGGGGAGAAGGACCCCAGGAGGATTTGTACGATGAAGAGGACCCTGGCATGGAAGCAGAAACTGCCGGAGACAGTGCACAAAACCTTGGTATGGCCGTCATGGCTCCTCACGAGGCTGCTGATATTCAGCAGCAGCATGGCTCGGCGTAATGATGAAATAAAAATCCCGATGTCCCTTTTGATGAATGTTCTTGTTACCAGGTTTGAGGTAGAACCTGAGATTAGCAAGTGATGCGTAGAATACAATGTACATGATCATAATAACGCTGTTCCCAGGCCTCGATGAGCGATGGGCAAAAATTACATGTGTGGTTATTCCAAGGTTATGGTTATTACTACTTCAAATTCGAGAAGAATCTTGAAGCATTTCATTCCACAGGGTATTGCTGCCGAGCCTCATGTGGGCAGCGTAAAGTAACTGCTATGTCAAGGCAACTCATCTGTCGTACATCGGGACTATACCAGGGCACGATCCGACTGCGCCCCCAAAGATTTTCCCACTCTTCATCCACGGTAGAATCATCTGGAAAGAAAACTACATCCTTTTTAAAACCTGTCCCGTATGTCATGTGCTACATGTTTCTACGGGCAATACAAACGACTGCCACTGTTTGTCGAATGTTTCATATATAATTACAATGTCACTAAAACACAGTGATCCACTTTGTCGTCTAGCAGCCAGTACGCAATAGGGCAGGATAGATGTATCATATCAGAACAGGACTATCGTGGGTCGGGGAACAGTGATGACAAATCTCAAATACAATATGGGAAGGTAGTTTGGTATCTTCAGACGTCTACTACTGTCTTCTTATCGCCCGCATTCAATCAAGCCACTCGGCATGACGCTTTATCTCCCAAGTCTTCACGGTTCTTCTTGAACTCGAAAGCCCACCCCAAGCCTGGACTACACAACTCACACAAGCTCTGGCCCTCTTCTTCTTTCCTACTACCTAGGTAGTCTCCGACCTGCCAGTGGGGTCCGTGAATGCCACCCACTCCCTGTCTGTCCTATGGATCAACCTCTCCTGGCAAACCCAGCCTCAGGAGTTCCACTGAGCCTTCGCCATTGCTACGGCAAACCCAACATCGTGAAGCCGATCGCGGACGGGTTCGTGCTCGGCCCTGACCCTAGCTCTGTCGCCGGTGCCACATTAGGTGGAGTAACTGTCAAACCCTAGTTGAAGAAACTCATGATCACCTGCTGAGCATCAGGCGTGAACTGCTGCAGGAGTGGCGTTGGGTCTGTGTTCGTCGCTTGCAGGAGGACCTTTGCAGTGGTGCACACCCGCTGAGCAGTCTGAGAAGTCAAGGTCTGGGCCTCGAGACCCTGCGCGATGTACAGGAAGACCTTGTCAGGTTGTTGGCCGACGGCAGGATGTTGCCTTCGAGAATAGATGTTAGCTTCAGTACAAAAACGGTGGGTTCGGGTGTACTTACTTTTCAATCAGCTCAGCCAGGTATGCATACGCATATGGAGCAGCCTCCTCATCATTGGTAACGGGGAGAGTGTTGATCCACTGCATGGTGACAGCATCGGGATTCTGCACATGGCTGGGGTTGAAGTGCAAAATCTTAGCAAGGGCCGCGCAGGCGTTCTCGGTGGCGTAAACGTTATCCTCGTTGCGAGCGTCAGGGACCTGTGTCGCCTGGAAGACAGCCGGGACTGAGCCACCCAGGAACTGCGCCCAAGCCTGTCCGCCCTTCTGAGCCGCAACTCCGATGCCATAGGCAGCCGCTTGCCGGATGGCCGGAGATGCGTCACGGCAACCATCAATGAGAGGTGTCATGATGTAGTTGGAGTAGTGAATGGACTCAGGACCGCAGTACTCTAGCACATCGTCCATGATGCAGAGACCCCATTGGCGCTGTGTGGGATCCTGGGCATTGTTGAGGAAGCTCTCGTACGTTGACATGAGCCGCTCCCAAGGACGCAGGAAGGCAGCACCATGGTACTTGAAGATGGAGTGGAATGCCTTGTTCATGTCTGACAGGAGCGTCTGGTCATCCTCAATTGCCATGAGCACCTCTTCAGCCTCATCTTCGACATCTTCCGGAGCAACGCCCTCGTTATCGTCGAGACGTTCCTGAACACGGTCCTTGTAGTCGTCGAGAGCCGTCTTGACCGACTCAATAAACTTGTCCATGTGCTGGGCAGTCAGGCAATTCACACCAAGGCACTCTACAGACTCATAGAAGCATTGGTACATCTCAGCCAGTGTGTCGATGGCAGGCTCGGCAGTCAGTACCTCCAGGAGTTTGTCGACTGTACCAGCCCAGAGACCAGCAAGTTCGTTCGATGGGTTACCATAAGCCTTCTTGTACGAGTTCAGGAGCTGGGGCACCAGCTTAGCGGACATGTACCTAACGGGGTCGTGGAAGAAGAATGCCAGTCCGGGCAGAGCGATCTTCTCCATGACTTCTGCAACGTATGGAGCAAAGTTGCCCTCGAGGACCTGCGCGTAGACAACGAGAAGCTCAATGGCCATGTGCTTGTCATCCATAGTGCTCGTCTTGATACCAATCATCTTTCCCTTTAGGGGAACAAGCTCCCAGCCATCTTCCTGCTGCAAAGCCTCCACCTGCTCGTCATCATCCAGAAGTTGGATATCAGCATTGGCCTTTGCCAGTTCCAAAAGAGGCGGCATGACGTTAGGCAGGAAGGGGATGAACTCGGTGCCCATCACACGGCACATACGACCCCAACAGTGCATGAGGTACTGCGCCTGTGGGTCATCGGGATCTGTGACGCTCGTCTGAATGTTGGCAAGGAGCTGAACCAGCTTCATGGCATCTCCTGCCAGGCGTTCTTTGCCGACAGCCAGGCCAATCAAGGTCGCACATTCCATAGCCTTGGCTTTCAGGAGACGAGTGTCCTTGTCCAGAGGGGATTGCAGCACGTTGAAGAGCAGTGGCATCAAGGAGTCATAGTACTTGCTGAACGCAGCCTCAGCGGCATCGGCAATCGTTGCGATGGTGGAAAGAGCCTGCTCCTGAACATATCTCTTGTCGTTTTGGAGCAATCGGAAAAGCGACGACAGAAGCTCATCCAGGTATGGCTCGAGAACGGACTTCTCGGCCTCCTCGCAGAAGTTGACCAGTGCTGCCGCGGCATGAGACTTAACGCGAGGCTCAGGCGAGTCGAGAACGGGGATAATGGCCTTGAGGATGGTGTCGTGGTACTCCTTCTGCATAGTAGGTGCAAAATCGGTGCTCATCTGACCAAGCGCATTGCATCCGGCCCAGCGCACGCGGGGATGGGCGTCCTTCAAAGCGGGCTCAACAAGGTCCAAAACTTGGCGCAGCTCGCCAACCATCTGTTCCCGGCAACCTTCTGAGATGGCCGAAATCGCCATGAGAGCAGCATGCTTGTCTTTCCAAGACATGGACTGCATCATACGAGGAAGCCAGTTAAAGGTAGGTGCAAGAATGGTAAGGCCTCCGAGCTTGTTGGCCAATCGGTCCATGCACTGTTCACCAGCAACATGGTTCTGGTCGCTCTCCTCCTGGTCAAGCTGCAACAGGTTAGCGATGACGTGGAAATAAATCATCCGTTGCTGAGGTTAAACGTACGTCGTCAGCTTCTAGCCATTCCTGGACATCCTCGTCCTCTCCCAGATCCGTCATCAGGCTTAGACATTGGGTGATCATGTCATTCGTAAAGGAGCTGTCCTTCTTGCACATCGACGGCGCATAATCGGCAAATGTGGCCATGAGCTCCAGAGCGTTCTGGCGACAGATATCGCTGAGCTCCTTCTCCTGGATGACAGAAATGCTGAACTGAACGAGGTTATGGAACAGAGGTTTGAACATCTTGGGGGCTGATTCGGCAAGGTCAATCAAGGCGACCAGAGCTTTGCTAAGATCCTCTGAATCTTGCGAATCCTTGATGGGAGGGAGAATGTTGAGGACCTCGGGGACAAGTGGATAGTACTGTTGTTGGCTCTTCTTGTTCAAGCTTCGGAAGAAAGAAGCAAAAGCCTCCATAGCTGCTAGGCGAACCTGTGGCTGATGTCAGTACCGCGTCCATGAACCCCTAGATCAACTTTAACATACCCCAACAGCTTGGTCCTTAAAGCCCTTCGTGAAGGCTTGCCCAACAGCATCGTGGTGTTGCTTCTCGATGATGCCCGGGGTAGTGTTGAAGACGCGGAAGGCAGACTCTCGCTTGCCAGGCTCGTCGGCAATACTCAGTTGGAAGAGAACGGTAAGCAATTCAGGCCACGGCTCGTCTGTCCTTTTTTTTAGTAATCGAACCGTAACCGTCACCTTGAAATTGACTACCACCGTCGTGATATCCATGGGAAATGTACTCACTGGCCTCCGAAAATTGCCTGCCTACTTCGGCAACGGAATCACTGATCTTGTTCCTAACCTGCTTGTCTGTCTCGTTGATGAGAGTCTCAAGAAGTTTTTGTCTTATCACAGCGGCTGGCTCTTTACCGAGAGACAAGAACATCTCGACGATCTGTCCCTGCTCATTCTTCCTCGTCTTGGACGCTATCCTTCGGAAGATGACGGCGGCGAAAGAGCGGACAGCGGTGTCGGGCGATCCAGCAATGTGTTCGGCCAAGCCCATCAGCAGAACCTCAGGGCGGGTGTTGGTCCAGTTGTTAGCCAGGGCTTCTTCGGCCTGGGAGCGGATGTTGTTATCGGGAGACTGGAGGCCCTGGATGAGCTGGCCCAGCTCGGCCGTGATCTCTGGAGGAAGCATAGACATCTTGGAGATATATCGATCGGATTAGGAGTGGTCGACGTCGTATAACACGGTGATGTCGGAGGGAAGGCAAAAGGCGCCGCAGCGCGCAACACGTCGAAAAGGCAACAAAGGCCAATGCTGCGACAATCTCGAGAGGGAGGGGCAATGGCTCCTGAAGTTGGTGGTTTGTCAATAAAGGGCGATCAAATCGTCAAAGACTCTTTTAGCCCGGATTACTACGCGACGATGCTGCAGTTGTGTAGTTGTGGGTGTGATTGTGGATGGACGATGGCACAGACCTGACAGCTCAATGACTGGAAATTGTTGTTGTAGGAAAATCAACAGCCCCGCGCTCCGGAAGTGGGATAGGATACAGGGTACTTAGTACTGTGTGTGTAAGGGACTAGGCCACATGAGACCGACACACAATGAATGACACCCGGAAAGAATGTGGACGCGGTCAGCCAAAAAAAGGAAAAAAAGGAAGAGAAAAAAACGGGTTGATATGGTGAAAACGGTCGCGTTTGGCTGTCAAGGTACAGTCGCATCCAAAAGAAAAACAAAAACAAAACAAAAATTATGAATCCCAGGGAGGTGAGGGGGATGCCGGCTGTCTGAAGTGCACTTGGGCAACTACAGTGTGTGAAATGCCCACCTAGGCAGTGGAAAAAGGCTAAGTGGAGTATTGGGTGTTAATATAAGGTACGATGATTTCGAGCCACTAACCTTGGAAAGTACGGAGTATAGTTGTAACTGTTGTTAAGGCAGTGCCAATATGGACCCATGCCGTCTTCCAAAAGTGCATATCCGGTATCCACTAGACAGGTCCAACGGGCTTTATCGGGCGCTACAAAAGATTGCACCCGTTTCAATGACTTTTATATGTCACTTTTTATTAGAGCCCCGCAACATGCATTGACGGAGGGGCTTACTGCACCCCAGTCGTTTTAGGCCTGGACTGTTGGTTGGCAATGACAGGTTGAGGACTCGCATACATGCAAACATGGCCAGGCAGGCAGGGAGAATGTATGAGGTGGCACATCAGATTATGTGCCTACTATTTACAAAATGCTGGTTTTTATGCAAGTTGTCGTTGTATTCTACAAGTAGCTTGCATATGTACCTACACTAGGTAGACATGCCAGACATGTGGGCAGCATTCTCTCCAGGTCACGGATGATTGACCTATCTATAATAAGCGGGACCATTGATCATCCCAGGGAGCAGCAGGAGGTATTCAGGTATTCTGCCATACCGTGTCTCATCAACCCGTGCTTCCCGCTACCCGCTACCCGTCCGTGCCGTTCTACAATATCCATTGCCCGCAAAAAAGGGACAAGGTGAAGATAGGCCTATCTGTAGTCTGGGTGAGACGAAGGTCTTGGATGCAACATGTCGTGTTCCCGTCCACTTCCAAGGGCCTTGCCCTGCCTGCCCTGACCTGCATGCCCAGGTGCTATGAGATATATGGAACTGGTACCGGATGTACGTACCTACTTACTAGTGTGTATGCAGTACCTGGGTAGATTGCGCCCGAATTCCTCCGTATATGTCAGTCATCATACCTGCCGCTGATATGCGACGATCTTGCACGCCCCTTGCAGCCCTGCAGGATTGCAGGACTGCAGAATCAATGCAGTCATTCAAGCAGACTGAGTGTGAGTGAAACTTAACATCCTCCCATTCTTGTAGTTCTCCTGAGCCCTATCGAGGTTTGAATCGACAGTTGTAGCGTGTACATGTGCAGATAGATACACACACAGTATAGCGGCAGGGCGGGCATCGGGAGCATATAACTGTGTGGCTTGGATAGGTACCTAGGTAGGTAATCAGGATGCCGCGAACGCGGGTCCAGATGTCCGATCAATCTTATCTTTTGGGGGTGAATGGGGAGCTTATCAGTCGACTGGTCTAATCTACCTAGACTTAACCCCAGATCTTTCGGGCATGTGTTACGGGCAGTATTCTTCTTTCCAGGTGCTTAGGTCCTACTACATACATATTGCAACGCGCGTATAAGACCGAACCATTCCAGCAGATCCAATATTTCTCCGACATTCAGATATTCGACCGAGATATAAAGGAAAGAGAGGGTTGTCCTTTTTCGTGAGCTTGAAATCTTGGTTTGTAGTCAAGACAACCTTGGGTTTTAACATACTAGTATTCCTGCAAGCGACCTGACGCCAGCAGCATCAGTCACTCACCGAGGTTTCGAGCCCCTCCATCCCCGCTACCAGTGAGCTTATGGAGAAGCGGAAGCTCCCTTCCTCAACTCCACACCGAGCCTTGGAACTTATCTACCTACTACGTACCATACACACACAACTCAATTTCAGAGCGACCAGATTTGCCAACTTCAGAGACCATCGCCCAATACAACAAACAATTTTCATTGATTTTCGACACAACACTTTCTTCCCTTCTCTACCCATTCCATTACCTTCTCCATAATCGTTGTACGACCAAACATCACCCGATTTTTGCGGCCAAGTTAGTGAACTCCCTGACCTGACCTCGTCTGTCTGCCAACAATATAACACCACACCCCCTGTTCGAGCCGTTGGCCTGCCCCTCGTGGGTCCTCTTCCTCCCTCAAGACCTCAAGATGGACCAACAACCGGCCAAACAGCCATCTCCAGCTTCCTCTTCCGCCAGTCTCGACAAGCTCACCCATCCTAACCTCCACGGAACCTCGCCAGGATCCCACCCCGGTCTACCTCAGCGCTCCCCGTCCAGCTCCTCCCTTCACAAGTCCGTCCACGCCCACCGTTCCAGCTTCGCCGAGAACCTGCGCAACCACCATGCACCCCCTTCCCCACGAGCTTCGCGACACCCCTCCTTCACCCAGGCCGCAGTCCAAGATCTCATGAACCACCCACCTCCCTCCCGCCAACCCAACCCCAAGTTCGCCGGCCGCGACTGGCGCGATGTCCAACTGGGCGAGCTGGTTAGCCTGAACACCGACGAGGTTAAATGGACGGATATGGATAGTAGCGTTGAGGAGGCGACCATGATACTGGTGAAGGGCAAGGCTGCGGGCAACTGCGTTCTCATCAAAGATGGACCTATCAAGTCACCCGTGTCCATATTCGACTGCAACGACTTGAATGCCTATCTCTTGGCAGTGGTCGGTTTAGCCAAGCCAGAGGAGGAGCTAGTGCAGCTATATGACAGCATTGCGCGCCGCGCACAAGATAGGGAGGCCATCCCGCTGCGAGACATCCAGCCGATATGCCGACACGAGCAGCTTGTGAGCTTGCCGCCCGACGAGTTTCTGCCGGGCGCCATCGAGGTGTTTGGGAGTGGCATACATCGCCTGTTGATCACAAGCCAGACGGGCGACGTGGTTGGCGTGTTGAGCCAGTTGAAGGTATTGGAGTTTTTCTGGAACGAGGGCATCAATTTCGCCGTGATCGATCGGCTTTACCCAGCCGTGTTGAGAGACTTGCATATTGGGTCGCAACAGATTATTGCTATCAAGTACGTTCCACTCCCATGGAGTTACTCGTGGCCTGAACTATACTGATAATCTAATAGCGCCGACGCCCCTCTTGCCGAAGCCCTAGTTTTGATGAGCACCGAAGGTCTCACCTCTATCGCGGTCGTTGACAATGGTCTGAACGTCGTTGGCAACATCTCCACCGCTGACGTACGCCTTCTCACCTCCGCCGCGTCCTTACCTCTACTCCAGTCAACTTGCATGCACTTCATCACCGTTATACTCTCCGAGCGCGGCATGGAGAAGGGCCGCGACTCGGTCCCGGTGTTCTACGTCAACCCTTACCAAACCCTCGCCCACACCGTTGCCAAGCTCGTTGCAACACGATCTCACAGGATGTGGGTCGTCGAGAGCGCGAGCCCAAGCCCCAGCGCACCTGCGACACCGTTGCTTGGTCCCGTGGGCACGACCACCACCACGTTGAGTGGCGGTGGACCTGCGGCAGCCATGCAGAGCACTTCCGGCCCCACGACGACCACGGTGACCAGTGGAAGTAACAACGGGATCACCACCTCACCGTCCGTATCCGCAACCATAATCACCGCCGGAACCGGGAACGGCAACGGCACCAGCAGCAGCAGCAACAATAATAACAACCAATCCTCCGCGCCTCCCTCCCCCGTGCCCATGTCATCATCCGTCATCTCGCCCTCCGCATCTGTACCGGCCGCCGCGATGCCAGGCGCCCATCTCTCCGGTCGTCTGACCGGTGTGATCTCGCTGACGGATATCCTGAACCTGTTCGCCAAGTCATCAGGACTGAACCCTACCGACCCGGGGGAGCAGCGCGCGCGGAGGAGGAGGAGTTCGAGCCAGAGCTCGGTGAGACCGAGTCTTGATGGAGGAAGTGTGAGGGGAAGTCTTGATTTCCGGAGATGAGTGACTTTAGTGGGAGGGCAATAGAGAAGGGGTGAAGGGTGTGACAATGGACGGAAAGAAGAAGGAAAAACAACAACAACGATATCGACCAACAAAACAGTGCACGTCTTTTGGCGTTGGGATTCGACCGTTATGAAAGCTTTCTTGTAGTAATGTTTCGGCATGGCGTGGCATGAGGTCTGTATCTTTTTAGTATCGACGCTCCGTCCGACACACTCACTTTGCAAGCAGCGTTTTCCTTCATGGAGTTAGTTTAAGTAGGCCGGCACGGCAGCACATTTTGTGATTCTCTAGCAGCAGCGGCAGCACACAAGAAAAGGCAGGAGTACACATATAGACGAGGGTATCTACGCAAGGTCTCTTTCTCCCCCTCCTCCCACCCCTCTCTCTCACTTCCATAGCTCAAAATCGACCGCCAGAGAAAACAACAACAATCCTCACTCAGTGAGCCTTTTCTGATATTAATTGTTTATCGTCATTTGGCTCCATCTCAAATGGTAGTCTTACAAACCGTATACGTAGTAGTTATCTATACATGGCATACCCACACCCCTTCCATCCGCCTCTCATAAGCCCGTGTCGAGCCGACCACGCGAGGCTCGGGGTATATGTCAACATCGTGACCGCACATCCATTACCCCCCAACCAAATTCATCTTGAGATGGCGCCGATTAATCCACTCCTCAGATGCCCTCCATTTGTCATAACAACCCACACCGTCTACCGTCGTTTAGACAGCGACCCCCCTTCCATAGTAAACGCCATCAATGCTATGCCTTCCATGCCCCCCCCTGTCAACTGGACTGACCCCGGCTGTACCTCTAAGTACGAACTCGATAAAACGGATCGCCAGCGTATACAGACTCAGCAGCATCAAGATGAATCGACACTGAATGAGGAATGGCTCCCCAGGAACATCCTCCTCACACTTTCGTCTCCGCACCCACCTCCACCCTTCACCAGAGTATCCTTGCGACCCTTGAAGCGCCCTGTCAGCCGTCTCCACTAATCGACGCCCCAGCTGCGGCTCGGATCATCATCCTCGGCCCGGCCCGGCTCTAGGTCTTCAGGCGAAGTCGCCCACGGGTCCTGATACTCGAGGATCTTCCCTCTCGGCCTGGACAAGTCCGCAGCCGTGAAGCTAGCCCTGGCCCTCCTACCTTGTCTTCGGGGCCGAAGTCCTTGACCACCGTTGCCGGTGAAATCGATGTCTGCTTCACTCCATCCTTCCAGCGCTGCACCCTCGTCAAGATCACCATGCTCATCACTCCAGTCCCACCGTACGTCGACTACCTCACCACCCTCGCCCATCCCAAACACGAATCCACGCCACTCACCCGCCGCGATGCGCGCGGCGACTTTCAGCATCAATGCGATCATGTGGGCGGGCGGGGAGAAGAAAATTTCGCAAGTCTTGTTCAATATTGCGCTGGGGATTCTGCGAATGGTTTTGACGGCCGTGGACGCGCGGACCTGTAGCTCGGCCGTCGATGGGAGGCGCCGCAGGGCTCCTCCCGCGCGGGGTGTGAAGAGGGTGGCAGGCGGCGGAAGGGGAGACAGTGAGCGAGGAGTACTGTGGGAGATGGAGACAGAGGTCGTGGAAGGGCAGTGCTGCAGTGGGTTCACGTTGGGTGATGAGGTGCGGGAAGCGGCGGAGGACCAGGATGTTGAGAGGGAGTCGGTATCTGTTGTTGCGTGCTCCTCTGTGTCAAGTTTGCCATTGATTGGTATCGCAAGCATCGCTTCTGTTGATGGCTTGGGTTCCGTTTCAGTCTCCTCTGACGTTTCCACAACCATGCCCATATTTGTGAATGGCGTTATGGGAGTATTTTGACCACTACCAGCAACAGCACCGGTCGAGTACCTCTCCCAGACTGCTGCAGTAGGTGTAGCCTCATAATCCGAGGCCCGTCTCTCTTGATGCACTCGTGTCAGAGGAATATTCTCATGCGGGAATGGATATGTTCTGCTAGGTGACAAGGGTGGTGAGGGAGGCTCGATAGGTGAATGCCAAGACTCTGTGCTGTGGAATGAGTCCGACGAGTCGGCAGGGGAACCAGGTTGCGGGGTTTCCTGGGGTGCATTCTCAACGACATTGTTGAATGGCGAAGAAGATGTTCGAAGCCTTAGAGATGGCGTCGTGGCAGCCCGCCGAGATGCGAAGGCGGCCAATCTAGTCCGCCTCACTTGAACCTCTCCCGTTCCTTCTAGGGTGCCACCTTCTCTATTCTCAGACTCATCAATCGCTTCTTTCCTTGCTTGCACCGTTCCAACTGGTGAAGAAATCGGCGTCATCATCATCTCTGGGGATGCCGTGTTTGTGTGCGCCTCATGTAAATCTACCCTGTTATCGTTGAACTGTGTTGCCGTTGACAACGTCGACACCGCGTGTTCCGTTGGTTGCGCATTGTAAATTGTTGGTCTCTTTGAATTCTGTATCATGAGGGAAGGCTTCTTCGTTATCAATATGCACTCCTGTTTCTGTTCAATATCTTGAGCTATTGTGAGCGAAGGTGTTTCTGAGGCTGCTCTCGGTTCATCTGGCTCAACCTTCGGTGCTATTGTGGCAGTGATCTGTGGCAGGTTATCCTTGGCATTCCTAGTCAGTTCGGGCGCGATCGCAGTCAGAGGAGGAATCAATGGTTCCGGCTCCTCTGGAAGCGGCCTGAAGGCCATCTCCGACACTCGTCTGCTCGGTGGGTTTGTAGGCGCATCACTCTTCTTCTTGTCGGAAATACCCTCTCCATCTGGCTTCGTCTCCGGTGTTGCAGGCGCAAAGCTCATATTTGACATGTCCAAACCAAAGTCCGAATGGCGCCGCGCACTTGGGTTGTAAAACCTTGTGCGAGTCGCAAACTCGGGAGGTGATGTAACGGCTTGCTGCACTGGTGGCCAGTTCATGGACACTGTTCGCACTGGAGGAGTCCATGGCCGTTTCTTCACAGGTGTCGTGGGTCTCTCTGGCAACTCGACTGTGAAGTTCCTCTCGAACGGGCATGGTGTCTTCTCGAATTGCATGATCTTGTCCAATATCTCGCGCAGCACCAGCGCCCGCCGTATATCCTCATCGTCAACTGATGGCACTTCTATCCTCCAGTAGTTCGGTCGTCGTATCTGCAGGGCAAACTTGCTCGATTTCTCGTCTAGGCACCAACACTGGCTTTTGGGTAGAATGGGTTGGAGGGCCGAGCCACAGCGCAGAAAGGCGACGGATCCGGGGGCTCGGTAAATTTGGAAAGCACCTGTGTAGTATACTTAGTGTATTATTCAACCTGTCACAAACAAAACTTCACATACCAACAGCTATTGTCCTCTCGATTTGGGAGGAGGAGGGCAAAGTTCCTGGTATCTCATCCAAGGCGGGGCCAAGCCGGTCAGTCGCTGGCTTTCCTGCCGTGAAAGCCACGATCTTGACAGACGGATGGTTATAGAGGGTCTCAAGGGAGCCATTAGCGACAGGTTCAGGGGCAGGTCGAGGTGTTGTTGGTTGAAAAGTTGTGGGCACGGTAGAATGTCGTCTGGGCGCTGGAAAAGGCACAGCAGTACCAGGTGGTCGAAGGCGATCCATACTGGATGGTGTTGTTCGAAGGAACGGGATGTCAAAAGACAGACAAACAGTATAGAAGCTTCGTTAAAAATTCATGGCTTCTATGCTTCTATGGAAGAAAGGAAATTGTCGGTCGACATAACAAAAAAAAAATTGGACAATTCAGCCTTATCGTCTGTGCTCGTGGTATAACGGACCCAGATCAGATATTGATCGCCAGTCGGAGGCACATCAGTCCATTAGATGACTGTGAGACATGAGTCGAATGACAGAGTAACAGTTCAAGCTGCAGGAGTCAGGGTCGAGTCGAGTCGAGATAGTTGGGTTAATTGGTATATGAGGGGCAATGAAAGGCGCATATGTGCACCGAGTAGGAGGAGAATCAACAAGTTGATTGATTGGGATGGAAATCGGCGAGAGCTTACCCCTGGCCTATACAGGGATGGTAATAAGCCAGTGCCCCACTCGTCCACCTCGGGTCCGCTGCGGCTGCGGATTACGGCTGCATTCCAGTGGCTCCATCCCTACTACGCCAGTCACGCCTACTGTGTACCTACATACATCCCAGATCTTGCAGTGCATTGGCCACTGAAACCTCACTGAACCCCAGCGTTACGCTCCCCCCTGGAAAGTCTGATGTTTATTGTTTCTGTTAACTTTCTCACGACGTTTGGAATGTCGATTAACATCTGACCATAGCCCCGGTACCTTTTCATACTTGGTTCTGTCCTTACCCCGGGCTTACCAATATTTGCACGACCCAGAACATTAGTCGATCATGCCACGCGAGATTCAGGGACAGCCGTGCCCAGCGTGTCCAGCTGTTGCCGGGCACTCCAAGTGGACAGGGAAGTTGAGGCTGTCAGTCACTCATATTTGGCCCGTCTGGCCCGTGCAACCTGCCCTAAAGTGACGTCAATCTCGGGAGCTCCAAGCCGAGTGGACTCTCATCCAACCTTGTCAACCAATCCGTCAGTCAGTCCACTAGCCACGAATCCGTGACGGACGTCGTCAGCTCTTCATCCGGCAATTGAGGATCTCGGATACTAGTACAGTCTCCTCAAACCTGTCCTGTACCATACTCATCGATCTGACCCATTATCATATCCTCTTACGTATCGTCGCTCACCATCTCATACTTGCCTATAATCTGCTCCGGGTTCGACAAGCGTACAGAGACAAAACAAAGAGCATCATGGAGGCTCGTGAGAGGAGACCACAGAGCCACAGGGATCATCTACCTGTAGATATCGACAAGGAGAAGCTCAAGAAAGCATTTGATATCTCTCACTTCGACATCAATGCCGTCCTGCGAGGCATCCAGCTCACTCTGGTTGCGGGTATGTTTCGAGTTCCCCTGTCTCATGTCCTTGGCACTGACTTTATACAGCCCATAGAGCTCTTCAAAACCCGGCCTTGTTTAGCTCAGAACATTACAAGCAAGCTGCTATTGCTGTGGCCGCTGGCATTGCTATCCGTCTGGCCATCTCCATTCCCGTCAGTGTTATCCCCTGTCAAGCCCCAGTTGCATTACTTAGTGCACGTGCTCACATACAGTCCTCTTTCAGATCCTTGGCGTCAGGGTGCTAATATGGTTTCTATCCCTCATCTTCCGTCTTGATACCGTGACTTGGGATGACAAGGTACTCGAGGGACTGAACTTCATTGCTGAATACGTTCTCCAAGTTCCGCTGTTTCTCATGACTTTGATGCGCTATGCCACGCCAACACTGGACAATCTGTACGTGTGCCCATCTGTGTCTACTTACTGGAACATAAGTTAACCACAAGCAGCTTTATGGAATCCTTGAAGTGGGTGGACACGACCTACGTGCAGATGCATAAGCATGATGACCCCAAGAACTTAAGAGAGATGTACTATCCAAACATGCGGCAGTACACACCTCGTGATGGCAGCACCTCCACCAGCAGTACCGCAGAGGCCATCTCCATGTTTCTCTACAGGTTCGCCCGCAAGGCCCTCATTTCCATGGCCGTCTACTCCTTGTCCTACCTACCGGTGGTGGGTCGATTCGTCCTCCCGGCGGCAAGTTTCTACACCTTCAATGCTGCCGTCGGACTGGGTCCAGCATCCGTCTTATTTGGGACAGGCATTTTCCTACCCCGGCGATACCTTGTCATCTTCCTCCAGACGTACTTCTCCTCCCGCAGTCTAATGCGCGAACTCCTCGAACCATACTTTGCCCGCATACGCTTCACCAAACAGGAGAAGCGCCAATGGTTCCGTAGCCGGGAAGGCCTCTTGTTTGGATTCGGCATTGGCTTTTACGTTCTGCTTCGCGTGCCACTCCTAGGTGTCCTGATCTACGGTATTGCGGAGGCTTCGACAGCGTACTTGATCACTAAGGTGACGGACCCTCCGCCACCTCCCGCGGACAGTGCCGCCTTTGCTGCAAGCCAGCAAGAGTGGAAGAACAAGCAAAAGTTCTTGAGCCTGTCGCTGGCGAACCTGGATAAGATTCACGACAAGCCACCGCCATATTCGGAATTGGACCCGCATTCTGAAGCTCGCCCGACTGTATCGTAGAGGGGGGTGCAGAGCGATGGATGAGTGTGCCCTGAGAGACGTTGAACATAAATCGAAATTCGACGGTTGCAGATCTTGCTTTAGGTTCTTAAGATGCCTTTATTACGTACTTGGCACGCATATGAAGACGGAAGCTTCCTAAAAATATGATACTCCCATAGGGTTTCGGCCTTATCTGTAGAAAGGTGGAGACGCGGGGCGCGACCCGGAAGGGTGGCTGCGGTGCAAGCCCGGGATTGGGCCGGTCCAACAAGATAAGGGGACCGATCCAAGCCGTTGAGATGAATGATCTTGATAACGATGTACCTACAGACAGAAACGTATTACGTCGTCCAAGTGAGCATTCATCAAGGCGCTCTCGTATCAATGCCGTACTACATGTGCGGGGTAATAGCTTCCGATATATATTCGGGAGTCCGCAAGTAAATATAATATTCTCGAGTGTGGCTCATTGATCTCGAATTTGACACTGGAGTTTCAACTAGTTGATACCGTCCATACCATAAACGTCGCCCAGCTTATATCGCAATACGCCATAATGCCTGGTGAAATCCGAACAATTTGCAAGGTCAGCCTTGACAAGCCGGCCAGTGAGCAGCCACAGCTCCATGTAAGTGACCTACCTCGAGCTCACGGAGAAGTCAGGATGAGTGAAACTAATCGATGAGTTCAGAACCGCTGGCATCCAGACAGTAGGAACACTTCAGTTGGTGTTATTATCTAGTGGTGATCGTTGACACAAAACCTCAGTCCCCTTCGCCGGAACGATCAAGGATGGAGAGACGGTCAAGATTGAGTGCCTTGATTGGTGAGGTTGACGACGCGCCCAATCCCCTCGTGTTTCGAGGTCACCATATCTCTAACATCGCTTCTTCGTGAAGGACTGGCGGCCAAATCAAGAATAACGACTCAGCCGACGACGTGAAGAACGTCGACCTCACAAAGATCCACTACCTCTCTGGCCCCTTCGAGGTCGAGGGCGCGCAGCCGGGAGATGTCTTGCTCGTAGAGATCATGGATGTCCAGCCCTTCCAGGACCAGCCGTGGGGATTCACCGGTGTTTTTGCCAAGGAGAATGGAGGTGGCTTCTTGGATGAGATCTATCCTTCGGCGTATGCTGCCCCATTCTCAATTGACTACCCCTAAACTGTGACAAATCGCTGACTTTCGTGCCTTGTAAAGAGCCAAAGCAATCTGGGACTTTGAGGGAATATACTGCACTTCTCGACATATCCCACACGTGAAATTTGCAGGCCTCATCCAGTGAGTTATTTTCTGAGTGCTGGATTGCCCTTATTTTATCCCGAGACTTGTTATGCATGGCTCAGGAAACATCAGCCTGGGAAGCCTTGTCCCAAGGAACCGGTCCAGGGATGAACTCGGATACCCTCAAGAGCCTCCCATGCTACAGCATCGTATCTTACATATTGGGGGACACTTTTCCTCAGGACTCGCTAACAATTTCAAACACCAGCCCGGGCATCCTCGGCTGCGCTCCATCCGCCGAAGTCCTCGAGACATGGAACCAGCGCGAAGGGGAACTTATCGCAGCCTCCAAGCTCGCAGAGAGGGACGTCGCCAAGCCGCCCGAGCCAAAGAACTGCCATGCGGGGTCCTCTGACGAGACCCTGAAGGAGAAGGTAGGCAAGGAGGGGGCGCGGACGATCCCCGGGCGTCCCGAGCACGGCGGCAACTGCGACATCAAGAACCTGTCACGCGGTTCCAAGGTGTACCTCCCCGTGCACGTGGCGGGCGCCAAGTTCTCGGTGGGCGACCTGCACTTCTCGCAGGGCGACGGGGAGATCTCGTTCTGCGGGGCGATCGAGATGGCGGGCGTCATTACTATCAACTTCAAGGTGCTCAAGAACGGCGTGGCAGATCTGGGCATGAAGAGCCCGCTTTACATCCCTGGGCCTGTTGAGCCGTCGTTCGGTCCTGGGAGATATATCTACTTCGAGGGCTTCAGTGTCGATGAGCATGGGAAGCAGCATTATATGGATGTTACGGTTGCTTATCGGCAGACTACTCTACGTATGTTTGCCCTCCCCGTCCATTTTGTTGTTTTTGCTGGGCTAACTGTTGTTGCTTTCGAAAAGGCGTCATTGAGTACCTGCGGAGGTTTGGCTACAGCGACTACCAGATCTACCTTTTGCTCTCCTGCGCTCCGGTCCAGGGCCATGTCGCGGGAATTGTGGATATCCCGAATGCGTGCACGACGATCGGTCTTCCGGTGGACATCTTTGACTTCGACATCTTGCCGACTGGGCCGGCCAAGAAGCTCGACATGGCCGCGTGTGCATTCGAGACAGGCGTCAAGGAGGGCAAGATCACAGCTGGCGGGAAGAACAGTGAGCACAGCTTTGGCGGTGGGTTGACTTACAAGTCGTAAGGTGTTGTTGGCGGCAGAGCATTCAGCAATGAAGTGAATTAGTCGCGAAATGAAATGAATCGCATCAATTCATGAATATGTCTATTACCCCAGAGCACTATGTACTGAGTCTCGTATTTTGCTATGCTCCTAGTCATCCATGATTACAACAAGCAAAAGTCACCACGCATGCTATGCAAATCTCAAACCGCCAAGTCCCCTGCATCTACGTGATCTCCATCTCACTTAGTGCGGAATGTCCCGTCTCCTTGATGTGCTTGCGCGCCTCCACCTCGCCGGCTCCGATCCAATTGCAGCCGGGCACATCGCACTTCAGCACGAAGTCTGTCGTGTCGGTGAAGTAGTGCTTGTCCTTAAGCTGCTTTGCCAACTTCCGCGCCATCTCGACAACCTGCTCGTTGTCAATGTCCCATTTGACCTCGTCGAAGTCCACGGGGAGGCCGATATCCATCGTGAAGGCTATGCGATCGTAATGGATGCCCGAGTAGAGGAGCAGACAGCGGGTGGATTTGTCTTCGCCATAGCGGTCGACACGCTGAGTCTAGTTTCATGTCAGGTTTTGCTCGATAAATGATGACAAGGGAGAGAGCTATAGATTGCATACCTTGACGTCGACCGAGCAGATTTCAATGTCGTAAATGTCCGACAGGATGGACAACTCGATGGCACCTCCCCATCGATCCGGCGACTGCATTATCTGCGCATACCTCTGGGGTTCCATCTCCAGCACAACTCTGTCGAACTTCTCGGGGTGAGCCAGAATGTACTGAGCGACCTCCCTCCTCAGAGTCGGGGCTGGGTCTGCCCGTTGAAGAACTCCTCCGAAAGCAGTGAACATGCAGGAATTGTCGTCCGGCATGACCCGCAAGACTAAATAGCCGTCCTTCTCGGGCCACTCTATGACAGTGTGATCTGGCTCCACCGCCTTCGGCTTGAATTCTGGTTTCGTAGCGGACGGACTCTGCGGCTCTGGAGCTGTAGGGGCGCGGTCCTCCTTGGGGACAAATGTGACGGCCTCTCCCTTCAAGTTCAGAGGCTCGATTGTTGCGTTGATGTCGCTCAGATCAATGTTCTTCAAGGGGTAACCGTATTTCAACGCAGATGGCTCAGCTCCCTGCTTCTCCTTGAGATGATCCAGGAGTTTCTGAATGGTCCAGCCTGGTGTCGCTGTCACCGTCTCCACCCAGCCTGGACCTCGTACTCGAAATCGTATGTCTGCCATTTTCGTCGTTGTCGATTAACAAAAAAGGTGATTGTGTTTGTCCCTGAAGCAGACTTGGCTGTAAATCTGTCAAAGGACAAGCCCCAGTGGTTCTTCCAGTGATCACTCAGAAAGAGCTCCCTTGCCAGCTGTGCCTCTCTCTTGGGTCTCTAAAGTTCCGTAGTAGCCGGTTGCCTCACACTCGCATAACGCCTCCTATACGCATATATATGCGGGTAGCCCACGATCCCGAGGGTTTAAGTCCAAGTCTTCACGTATTTAGTGAAGGAGGCTTGTGCTCAGACCAGGACCTAAATTTCCAACTCTTTTTGGAAACTTTTTTGAAACTTTTCCAAACAATAGACTTTCAAGCAAACTTGCCTCCAGCTACACTTGGTGATACTGCTTCGCTTTGGCAACCACCAGATCCGCCACTTTGAAGCAGTACGACTTGCTTTGAAGTGGCTCTTCAAGTAAGTCTATCTCTCTGTTCAAAAAATAACCTCTTTCCCACTGAGATAACTGGTCGCCAATGTATCCGGCCAGTGTGGTGTTGCTGGTCCGCAAAACAAAGGGTGATTTGGCTCCGTCTGACGAGTATGAGTTGAGACGGAGAATGAATCGGCCAGATTCCCATACTCATCATTATGCGGCTTTGATACCGGAATTCAACTGACAAACCAGTATCCATAGGTCTCCAGCTGTCTCTTCCAATCAGAAAGCTTCATCTGGGACGCTGGGACCACTTCTTTAGAGCCTATTTGGACGACCCTCGTGTGCTTAGCCAGTCTCAGTCGGCTAAATGGCGGCACCTAATGCAACCCCATCCAGCCCGTCTAGACCATCCCACACCTCCTCTACCATTTGGAAGCTTGAGCTTGAGGCCGGCGGTTACCGTTTCTTAGTGCCACATGCAGCTCCTCCCAACTTCCACGGGCGCGCAGTCGTTGAGGAGTTCCATCGCACCACCCTGAACAATTTACTCTCTCAAACCCGCCAGGATACGACACCACTGCCTCCCACTTCGCGCCTACAGCTTGAGCGACAGCCATTGCACCTGCGCAACTACGAGGACACCGGTCCCCGCCCGCGCGATTCGGTGGTCCAAGTCCTGCGCGGAGACCACCAGACGGGAGATCATCGCGACATCGACTGCGACCGCTTTGTAACTCAGGCGCGCCATCGCGTCGATCCTCTCATACCCACCGTAAGTTGTGCATATTTCGCCTTGGCAGATAGAATCCAACTGCGAAATCTTAAAAAGAGTTCTTCTTGAGCGCCGTGCGACGCGCTCGCATAACGAGCCGTGTGTCGCGCGAATGAGATGCTCTCCATTGGGCAGCGCCCCTCGACAATGAAGATCGCAGATTGCTCCAATTAATGGAAATGTTGGATCCCAAGAAGCTGACAAGGAATCAGAGACCACGTAACATCAATCCTAACCCCGAGTTCTACGTCGACGACGAGAGCGACTCCTCCGAATCTACTCTGACCAGAGCACCAGCCAACGAGGCGGAAGAGTCTCAACTCGAGGACGGTAACTAGGAGAACCAGCCCATTGACGACGAAGACGTAGGCTCAGGACAAACCACCTCTGGAAACCAGCAAAAAAATCTGGAAACCACAGAAGAGGAGGAGCTGAACCAAAATAATAGGGAAGAAGAACACCACCCAGGTTCCAGTGACGACCAGCAGGAACAGTTGAGCCCCACGGTAGGACAAATTACGCAGGGAGAAGGCTTGCAAAGCAGCTTCTTGTCACTTCCTTCTGCTATCCCAGAGCAGAGATTTGAAAACCATCCAATTCGCCGTGTCGCGGATTCGAATCAGACTGGTGCGCCGGACGCTCACCCCATTCACCCGTGGTTTAGAGCACATTTCGAGGCGGGCAGTGACTCGGAAACAATTCTCATTCCTGGCTGGACTTTGTCGTACCCAAGCCTGAGGGAGTGCTTTGAACTTCAGAGAAGGGGTGTGAACGCTCAGGAGTCCAGGCGACGTTCGAGGGCACACAGTTCACGCTCAAACTAAGGAGAAAAGGCCAAATCAAGTGGCACCATTCGGAGTCACCAGGGTTTGATTAGGATTCGTTAGACGAGGAAAGCGACGACGAATCAGAGGCAGCGGCGTCGTAGCTATGGCGCCACGAGCTAGAGACGAAATTATGGTTCACGACTCCATTGAGGCGAAGGGCGATGAAGACGTTGACATGGAGGATGTACAAGTAGATGGCAACGGCAACAACCGGAATGATGTTGCCGACGCGCCCACAGGAGCCGATACCAACGGCGAAGTGAATGTTGAGGTTGAAGTGGACGCAGATGGTGAAGCCGATACAGATGGTGCAGCTGATGCGGAAGGCCAAGCAGACGATGGTGAGCCTGCAGATACGTCCACAGTTCGCCGTGGAAAAGGAGGCGGAAGAGGAAGGTGGCGCTCTGTTGAAGATCCACACAAGGAATTGCGGCAGCTCATCGACGACACGCAAAAATATCTCTGCACTTACAAGGAAGAGTGAGTTGGCTGATCGAACTCCCACTCAAGTGTGCATATGCTGACATTAATTGTAATACAGTGGCGAACAGATTTGCGACCCCTTTCAGCGCATTCCCAGGAAGAATATCATGCCGGAGTACCATGAAGTCATTACGAATCCAGTTGCGTTCAGCACCGTTCGAGTAAGTTCCGACTGTCGTATGAATGCCTCTCAAGACAAACACTTACCCTAGAACAGAGCAAATTGGTCAGGAAGGAATACACAGCCTTTTCGCAATTTGTCCATGATGTGGCTCAAATCTTCCGCAATGCGCAGGTTTTTAATCGCCCTAATTCGCTCATCTTCAAGTACTCTGTGCGATTGCTAGACGTCTTCAAGGATAAGCTGCAAGAATTGATTGAAGATGGCTCCATCCAAGCTCAGGACGCTGAGCTGCCAGATTTTGGCGAGCTACCTCCCGTAGAAGATTCACCTTCACCGGACCCAGAAGACGAAGAGATCGAGGAAGAAGATGAGGAAGAGGAAGAGGAAGAAGAGGAAGAAGAGGAAGATGACGATGACGACTCTGACGATGAGGGTGGCCGCCGACGTGGCCGCCGGCGGGGTCGTACTTTCAAGAAGGATGCTGACGATGACGACGACTACCACAAGAAGCGTGGACGACCACCAAAAGTATTCACACCGACGGAGGCACGTATTCATGCCATTTTGAAAGGCCTGCGGAAGCCAAAGAATGAGGATGGGAATCTTCGCATCCTGCACTTTGAGAGACTGCCTGACAAGCAGCTCAACAAGGAGTATTATCAAACCATTGAGAACCCTATCGCTCTGGATCAGATCAAGAGAAATGCGAAGCGCAAGAAGTATCGCAATGTTGACGAGCTGCTTGCCGATATTGAACTCATGTTTGAGAATGCAATGCAGTACAACGAGGAGGGAAGCGACATCTACGATGACGCGGTCGAGTTGCAGAAAGTAGCGCGCCAGTTGGTCGATCTGGAAAAAGGAAAGTCTGATGATGCTTTTCGTGATGAGGAAGGCAAGCTGCCGCTCTCAGAGGTCCAGCACAATGGCGAGACGTGGAAAGTCGGTACGTGGAAAGATGATGCAACTCCCAAATCCTCCCGAGCCTTCTGCTGACGTGTATTTGCTGTTCCTTCCTAGGTGATTGGGTCCACATCCGCAACATGAACGACCTGCAGAAACCAATTGTGGCACAGATCTACCGGCTTTGGCAAGATGAGGCTGGCAAGAAATGGATTAACGCCTGCTGGTACTACCGGCCCGAGCAGACGGTGCACCGCGTTTCGAAGCGCTTCTACAAGAACGAGGTCATGAAAACAGGCCAATACCGTGACCACCTGGTCGAAGATATCGTGGACCGATGCTTTGTCATGTTCCATACCCGTTATCACAAGGGACGACCACGAGGTTTTTCACCCGACAAGGAGATTTACGTCTGCGAGGCACGATATAACGAGGAGAAATATACCTTCAACCGGATCAAGACGTGGACTAGCTGTCTGCCTGACGAAGTTCGCGAGAAGGACTACGAAATGGACCTATTTGACATACCCCGCAAGATCAAGAAGGAGCCGACGCCAATCGCGCATCTGCTTGCACCAGATGCTAGAGAGACGGACCCTCTGCCAAGGCCCAACTGGGGAGCAAAGGATGCGCCGCCCATCATAGGCGGAGTGCACATTCGACCTCGAGAGACAAATGTGAGTAAATTCCCCTCTGTTTGCTTTATATTTTTGCATTTGCATCTTCTTGATATTTTAGTTTCACTCCGCCATGTTTGTAACATATCCACCGTAACGTATCTCGTCTGGCTGTCTGCACTGAGTCGTACCTGGTGTCTTAGGACAGGCCTATCCCTTCGAGGTTTCTTACAAGTCACGGAGTTCAGCACATGGTTTCTTATCATGTCAGACTCGCTTATCCTGGCACTCAAGTCCCTCCCTTGCACAAAACTCGTCTTGACTCATCCCTGCGCTGCCCACACGGCGCAAAATATGGACCCTTTGATTGCATGTCTCGCTGCAGCCAAAATCCGCGACAAAGCTACCTGAAGACAAGCGAAAAAACTAACGGTTGGATCCCTGCAACAGGATTCTCCTTCACCAGAGCCAACGCCAGAGCCCCCAGCGGTTCCACCGCCCTCGACGACCGCTGACCCGATTCGTCGACAGTCTGTGCCAATGCCCATGCCAATGCCTATGGCTCCTGCCTCGACCGCCTTTCATCCGGGCGCACCGGGCCCGATGCAATCACCTTCTCCTGCACATGCACATCATTTTCAGCAGTCGCATTTCGTCCCGCCGCGACCCATTGCGACCACACCTAGCGCCATCTCCATCCAGCCGATGCAGCAGCAGCAGCAGCAGCAGCAGCAGCAGCAACTGCAGCATCACCCAGTGCCTTCACCCGCGCACGTTGCCCAAAGTCCCCATTTTGCTCCACAGCACAACCAAGGCTACGGTCACCACCCACAACAACCACATTTCGTGCCTAGCCCCAGCCCAGTGGGTCATCACCACCATCTGCCCAACAATACCTACGCCACCCAATCATTCACACCCTCTGCCGTTCCCGTGCACCAGCAGCCACGAATGCCCATGGCTCCAACGGCAAGTAACACGGCCATTCCGCACGCCAATGCCAATGCGAACATGTACAACCCGCCCCGCCCTGTAGAGGTCTACCACCTGCGCGATGATATCGACGCTGCAATCCCGGCTGAGGTCCGCGAACAGTACCAGACGGATGACAAGGGCCATGTGCTTTTCTTCACCGCGCCGCCGCTGAACCGACCCTACCATGGCGTGGCTGAGGAGCATGCCACCCTGGGCCACAGCGTGCGGTACCTATCTGACATCGCCAAGCACCGGGCCGAGAGGGAGCGCAAGCGCAAGGAGCGCGACGAGGCGCTTGAGCGGGAGAGGGCCGAGACGGCCGCGCGCGAGAAGGAGATTAGGGAGCAGCAGGAGCGGGAGATGGGTGCCGTGGCCGGCCAGATGCTAGGCGACTATTTCCTGGGCCTGCAGCGCGGGAACGAGAGGATGGCGAAGGAACTCGAGCCTGTCCGCGCCGATAAGGCTGCGTGGGAGGCGGAAAAGAAGGCCATGAGGCAGCAGCAGCAGCTGCAGTGAAGAGACTGACGGATTGAAAGCTGTTTGCAATTGGCACACTTCTCAAGCTGCTGCTCAGGGTGGCCTCGCATTTTTCGGTCGCCCTATCACATCTACGACACCCACCGAGATACTTTACGACTTGTAGCCATGCTGGCACATGCTCGTTGGCAGTTTGCGATTTAAAAGTTGCGATTGAAACACGGGGTAATGCAGTCCGTGCTTTTGCAATAGAACGACTCGACTCTTTTTCACATCAACGGCGGATATACCCGGGCGTTTACTCTGACGAACGGTCTGAGGTCTTCTTGCACTCGGGTTTTTTTGCTTGTAGGGATTATTGTACGGAGTAAGGACAATATACATAGAAGAACTTGACGTCAGAGGGAGGTATTGAGAGCTCGAATAACTGATTGAAGCAGCTGGCTAGTTGGCTGGCTGCAGGAAATGCGGTAACGGGCCGTATCCTCGACGTACCGCTTGCGCTCTGCTTTCATGGCCAGCACGGAAAGGTTTACGGGAAGGTTGAACTGGGAAACAGAAATGGCTCCTTGCCGCTTGGATGGGCTAATGTTATGTTGAAGTAGATAGATAGCCCACCAAGTCTCCACGGAATTGAATTTTATTTGCTACAATATGTGTGTGTGTGTGTGTGTGTGTGTGTCGAGCACACAGGCTAGAGTCGGCGTCTCGAGTGAGGGGCAATCTGAGTGACACGACAATATCCTCCTCGCATGGCTTAAGCTTGGTCCGATTGTGCTTGATGCTCCAGGGCCGCCATTATGAACTTCTGAGGCTGATCACCATACAGCGAGCGTCATCTAGTAGTAGCGCTCAGCATCGGACTCAAAGGGACAGACAGATGAAGCACACAGCGGCTTGGAAGAGCGCAGTTGTCCTGCCGGTAGAGAGCGTGAGATGATGCTGACGGCGATTAGGTCAACCTTAAGGCAGGCATGGCAGCAGGCATGCTCCAATAATTTTCAGATGCCTAAAATGGGTGTATATGCCGGCAATGAAGTAGGTGTCTACTGCCGTGGTACCAATGAATCGTAGCGGAGTGTAAAACAAAAAGTCATGGCATTTGCATATTCTGGCGCTGGAGTGCAGAGCAAGGCAGGAAGGTCGGGATGGCTTGCCTGGGGCAAATTGGTGTCACTTTTCTTGAGAACTTTACTGCCCTTTGCAACCTACAAAAGCCTTTGAGGTGTGAGTGCCATAGTAACTTCTTTACAGATCTGGAGTACAGTCTCGATAATTTGAAAGCAACGGGAAATATATATAGGTGAAGGTCGAAATAAAGATGAGCCAGCCAATCAGGTCGCTGCAGAACCTTCAAATATTCAACCAATAGTCAATTTTGGCCATGCAGACTTGCTATAGATGGCCAATCAGCAGCGATCAATCTTGCCAAATATTCAGCCAATGGGAAATCTCAATAGTGGATAAGACCCTGGACCCACTTGACTTGACGGGCCGTGGGTGGCGGGCTACTGATGCAGTGGCGCTGAGCAGGGGCCCTGGGGCATAGGCATCATCGACTTTCTAGAAGGTGACTCTACACCAACTACCGGTATGGTAGACCTCCATCTGCCATCTCCATCTCCATCTCTAACTTCACCTCAACTCGACCTTCTTCTTTTTCAGCACTCTCAACTGTAACCAACTTCGACGACAACCTCGCGCAGATCTAGCGCTCACCTTCGAAGTAATCAACTCTTTTTTCCCTTCCCACTCATCCATTCTTCTGTCTTTGTTTCTTCCTTACCTTCTTTCTTATCGCATCGCATCGCATCGCATTCACGGTACTCCGCAAATCGCAACCCCAACTCAGCCGCCGCAGTTGCCACCTGCACCCCGCGCTGTCACTCAACTCAACTCAACCCACCCGCTTCGACCCTGCGACATTTGCGATATCGCAACTTTGCGATACCTCAACAACCTTCCTTCTTTCGACTTCATTAATCTTGTCCTGAATGGCCAAGTGCTCGTTTGACGGATTGAATTCGTTTCTCTCTTCAACTTAGTCTTTTTAGCCACCATCTTGTCTAAATTCCCTTCGAACCACCGACAATATGGCTCTCTCGGTCTTGGCCTCGACCAACACCACCCCCGTCCTCGCCGATCGTCGAGGTCGGGGCTATGCACGCCCCAAGTCGCCCAAGCTTGGAAACTTCACGCGTGTCTACCTGGCCATCCCGCGGTTCAAAGACAAGCTCCATGGCCTCGACCCTGCCCGTGCCAATTCGTCTCCAACCTCGAACCCCGTTCTTGCCCTCAGAGGCATGGACCCCACCAAACTTGACACCGGTATCCTTCAGAGTCTTTCCCCTGGTGACCAACAAAACGACGCCATTACTACCGACGACGACAGCCCTGCCAGAGACAGCATTCTGTCTGTTGACGCCGCCGGCAGCACTCGGGACTCGACCCCTGCCACCAGTCCTGCCACTCCTGATGATTCGTCCACCAAGCGAAGGTCGATTCTTGAGCTCCTGGATTCTCCAGTCATTGCCAACTCAGACAACGAGGATATTTTCCAGCAGCAAGCCAGTGGCGGTCAGGCTACTCACGAGAAGCACACTACTTACCAGAATGTCTGCTACCCTGAAGCCACTACCCCCGTGATTGCCAACCCCAACGAGCCGGTCTATCTTGCTCAACTCCAACGCGCGGAGCGCGTTACCATCGCGAAACTTTCTGCCCAACACCTGTGGTCTCCCTTCGCCGACCCCTTCAGTGTCACATGGGATACCAACGGTGATTTCTTCCTTGGTCATTACCAGCCTATCATCCTCAATCCCTGGGCTTCGTATAAACCTGGGCAGATCTATTTGAAGCCCGTCTCGAAATACTCCATCGATGTACTCTACCGCGTCGATAAGCAGACCCAGATCAAGATCGCAAAGGCCAAGATGGACCCATCTTATGTGGTTGATAGCCTACTTCGAGCAATCCCTTCACCACCTGCCTACGAGCCAGTTCACGTCTTCGTTGACCTGTCCAATATCATTATCGGCTTCTATAACTGTCTCAAGGCAAAGCGAGGTGTCTCGCCCACCGAGAGAGTCCAAGCTCCTCCTTTCTTCTACGAAGCATTCGCCACCGTTATTGAGCGGTCCCGTCCTTGCGCCAAGCGCATCGTTGTTGGCTCAAAGAGACCTCGGAGCTCTTACGATGACTACATGATCGAGGCAGAGAACTGTGGCTACGAGATGAACATCCTACAGCGTGTTGCTGGTCGCAAGATCACGGCAGCCGAGCGCGCTCGTGCTACCAACTTATTTGATGCGACCGCTGAGGATACCGACGACTACGGCCCTTGGTGCCCTCCCCTGCGCCATCGCGAGCAGGGTGTCGACGAGATTCTGCAGATGAAGATGCTTCAGAGCATTGTTGATGCCCCCCGGCCTGGCACCATGGTCTTGGCGACAGGTGATGCTGCTGAGGCCGAGTTCTCCGACGGTTTCTTGAGTAATGTTGAGCGCGCTCTGAAGCTAGGCTGGAACGTCGAGCTCATTGGCTGGAACCGCAACATCTCATCTGCCTGGCGCAACAAGACTTTCGAGGAGAAGTGGGAGACGGGCCAGTTCCGCGTCATCGAACTTGACAACATCGCCGAGGAGCTCCTCGGAATGTACCTGCGCCCAGGCGAGCGGGCCACCCTCTAATTCAACAAGTGTACGATGCTGCTGCTCTTGGATCACTTGTCTTTGACAGCAGCTGCACTGGTTGAGCAAATGCTCAGCCCTTACATCGTCTCTCTGGCTTTTGGTCGTGTCTACGAACCATTGTCAGGCTTGAATGTTTCACTTGTAACAATCATATCATCAACACCAAATCCAGCAACCGACTCCTCACTGGAGCCTGTCTGGATTCAACCACCAAACCATCGATCATGATCGCAATTTACGACACTAACGATTTCGCTTCTTTGGCTCACGATTTCTGTACATTTGTATTCTCCATTTTATACATAATCGACTCACCGGATCCATTCATTTACTTTTGACACGACAGACGACGATGACGATCACATTCATTTCGACAAGGCGTTAAGCGGCATAGTTCAGGAAATCCCAAAAACATACATTGACATCACACTTATTTATTTTGTGCCACCTCGTGCCCTGCAGAACACGATATGGCACATTTCATCAATAAACATCCAGTTTCGGTGTCGAAGGTATGCCGAGACACTTCCTACAGCAACGGCGTCACGGAGGGGCAATACAAAACGTGCATCATAGGGGAGGGCACGCATTGTTTTTCGAATTTCGGCATTTTGCCTTGTCTATTTTCGCCAATTCCAAGCATGGATGAGGTTGGACAGATACGGCGGCCATGGCCATGGAATTTTTCATGCATAGCGATACCCCATACTTGCTTGTCACTGTCATTTGATGGCTGGCACGATATTTCATGCATACGGCGTTCAGGAACAAATGAGAGGAAGGGCAAAAAGTCAGTCCATAAGATGGATTGAAGCCGGTCTTGTCACAGGCATTGCGGATATCTCGTGAGAGTCTTTCGACATTGAATTGTGGCAGGTTCAATTGTTGAAGATGCTTATTCAGATTTCCAGCATTTCCTTTATCTCTACTTGTTCATATCAGCAAATCGGCAAGGCAGTCAATATTGTCGACCGCATTTGTCAATGGCGACGATTCGCCCTGCTCCGATTTCTACGAGAGCGACACATATCCACAGCGTCTTTTGACGCGCTGAGAGATGGAACGGCAAGCATATATCTTATTTTCACACATCGGCCTTGAGAATAACCACCAGCATTGCGGCACCAGCATCGTCTTTGCGAAGGAATGAAGTGGACGTATAGACAAGGGAAGAAGGGATGATGGGTCCTTTTTTTCGGTATCTCTGGCAGGATTCTGGGAGAAGACTTGGTTCACCCATCGCCCACAAAACATGATCACGGGTTCTTTCATATTACATACATACAGGCGAACAGGATAGCTGTTATGCTCTTTCGGTTTCTCCCAGTCGTGATGGCATTAAGTTGTCGTTGCGCAGGATGGTGATGGTATTAAGTTATCGTTGCCCCTGGAAGCCTCAGAATATACCTGCAGTTCATCTCATCTTCTTTTTCTGCTTTCTTCACCTGACATCACTGTGATCATTGCAACCTGTTCTCTTGTGATTGTGGATTGAGCATCTCCCCAGAGCCTTGTATGTTTTTGGCAGAGTGGCATGCCATGCAGCTTACATTAGGCGACTTACATTTGCACCCTTCGCTTGTATAAGTACCTCCGAGGCTGCAAATACCTGCCCACCTTCTCTCGACAGGGAGCTGGCTGGGCCACGACCATATGTACGTCGTCCTTCCCCGTCCGCATCAGTATGCGAAAAGAGGCACCCAAAACCGTTCTCGCCAACTCCACTGACCACGCCAACGACACCGTGAAAAGTACCTCACCATGGCCGACTACAACTTCTCATCCAACTCCCAGGGGGGCAACGACGCCAGCAATGACGTCTCTAACATCGGATTTGCACCCTTCGCCCCAGTAATGGGACAATTGGCGGACTTCATCACCCAACAAACTTGAGAAGCACGCCCATGACGAAAAACACCAGGCGTTTCGCTGCGCTTGCGGCAAGGGCCACACCAGGCCGTCCACCTTGGGCCGTCATATCAAGGAAGTCTTGAAGCCGCGACGATACGAATGCCCCTGCTGCGACTACCCGTCCTTCATTCGTCTCAGTCACGTTGGGCAACACCTCCGATCCGTCCACCAAGTGAGCAAGAAGGCGGCCATCGAAGCACTCCTCACACCCCGACAGGCTGTTTTGGGCAAGGGCTCCCGCCGTCGCAAGGCTGCGGGTGTCGTGGCCGCTCCCGCCGCTCCTTCGTCGGCCGCGCGCCGTTGCCCGTCCAGGGGGGGCTGGCTGGGCAGGTTGGGCTCCCACCTCTCCTGCTCTTCAATGCTTTGGCTTCCCAGTCCGCTCCTCCAAACCATGATTTCCGAACGGAGGGTCGCTGGATTGGCTGAGGACATGGTTCCCTTGACTTGCGCACAACAAAGGATGCTCCGATTCCGCAGCTCTTTTACAAGAGGAGACAGGATATCTGTTGCAGTAAATAGACCAGAATACACCAAATAAGACTAGAAGTGGAAAGCTCATGTGTAGTTCGTACCAAGCTATTTCCTGGTGGTCCCGTGTAACGTGCTTTTTGTCTTGTTGGGATGATGCGCATTTCGAACCGCGAAGAATTTCAGGCTTCGGACTTCCTGGCATCAAGGCCATTATAGTCATTCGGATATTAATATGCGTTGCTGGACTAGCTATGTAAATTTTTAGAAACACTGACCAGTTTCTACCCGGGGATAACAAGTGGGTATACCTCCCCGACCACAATGTAGCGCCGAATCCAAACCCAATGCCCATGCCGCTATTACTCCAAAAAGAGATGAACCGCCACCAAACCGGAGTTTCCCTCCCCACCCCCCTCACCATTGAGTCTCCATAGCCGTCCCATGTATCATATTCAAGATATTCAACCTCGCGCTCCACACAATATTCTCCGTACTCCCCTTCTCCCGTATCACCGGCGGCGCGTCCTCCCCTTCCTCCCCCTCCCCCTCGCCGCCCACACTCTGTATATCACTATCCCCACGGATATTCCCCTTGGCCTTGTGGTGGAAGAAAACCGGGGGCGTAACACTCAGACACTTGGCATCCAGGCCCCGATCCCCCATCGTCCCGGCGCGATCCAGCGGATCCCCCTGCGCAGCCAGCGCCGCGAGCTTACTCCACCCTCCCACGGCGCGCCGGCACAGCCACGCCAGGGCGTTGTCGAAGGGCCCGGACAGCCTGTCGACGCTGAGGTCGTAGAGGATCTTCCTCGCGCCGCGCTGCGACACGGCGTAGGCGAAGGTGCAGATCGGCGCCGCCGTGACATGTACCCACCTCGTGCGCTCCGGGTACGCCTGGAAGTCCACGATGCCCGTGACGTGGTCCAGGGGCGGCACCGTGGCGTCGTTGAGGATGGTGTACTTGCGCGCCATGGCGATCTTGCCCGGGTCCTCGGCCGGCAGGTTCTTGTTCTCCGGGAGGTCCTCCGGGAAGGGCTCGCCGCAGTGGCCTAGCCAGAGGATGTCCCAGTCGTCGCCGTAGGGGTTTACGGGCTCGCCTGCTGATGAGGTGGAGGAGTAGTCGAACGACGGCCGGCCGGTGGGGAAGTAGAAGTCCGGGAGGTTGGAGAGGACGGCGCGGGCGCCGGCGGCGACGAGCTCCAGCTGGGGCTTGAGGCGGACGTCCCAGTCCATGTCGTCCTCCATGATGAGGGCGGAGTCGAGGCCCTCCTCGACGACCCTCCTGACGGCGTTCATGTGGCCCCTCCAGCTGCCGAGGTTGGTCTCCATCAGCTTGGCGCGATCGACGCCGAAGGGCACCGCCTTGTTGGGGATGTCCTCGCCGCGCACGCCGTCGACCCACTCGACGTCGAAGCCCGTCAGCGCAGAGGCTAGCGCGATGGCGTCGCGCTTGTCGGTGCGCTCGGGGAGCCCCACCACGAACACCTTGCCGAAACCGAGCGTGCTGTTCGTCACGCGGTTGATGTCCGCGGGTGTCGAGTGGCCCCTATATTCCCGCCCGTACGGTTTCTCTGGCGCAGTCGACTTCGGGGAGGAGGGTGCTGCTGCTGCGACGGCGGCGGGCGAGCCGCTGAAGGCGGAGAAGGGCGCCGAGAAGCTCGAGGGCACGCGGAGGGCGTCGCGGTTCGGGTGGAGGAGGTAGAAGCTTGTGAGGACGAGGAGGGCGATCACGACGCCGATCACGGGGCGGGGGCGCACGGTAATCATCTTGAACAGGGCGAGGGAGGGTCCCAAAGAAGAACAAAAAAGAGGCTGTCAGCTCGAAGAGGATGTTTCTTTTTTTTCTTGTTCTGCTTCTTTTCCTGGACAAAACCCCTGAATAGGAGGGGACTAAAGAAATTCCACGGAGGATTGGTCTCTTTAGATTGGTGTATAGCAACAGCACAATGAAAGGGATTGCTCCCCTTGTTGAAAGAGTCAGGAGGAGAGAAGTGAAGCCATCAACGAGAGATACCTAAGGAAAAAGTAAGCCACGGAGCAAAGCGAAAGATGAACGAGAGACATAAGCGGAAGGCTGCAGGTGTGTGCCACTTGCGCTGCTGCGCTGCTGGCGGAGACATTGATAGATCAATCCAATTGATAGGAACCCCCCATGCTTTTAGTGTACACTACACTAACGGCTTGTGCGTGGTTCCAGTTTTACCCGTCAATATGGCTATCCCCAGGCACAAGGTATGACCCCCGCTAGAAGGGTTAGGGTTGCCACTATTGCATATTACTACCACAGCATTCCTTCAACGTCGGCGAACTCTTAGCCAACCTTGAGTGAGTAAGTGCCTAGGTAAGTACGGACCATCCTTCATTGCCAGTTGTCACGAACGTGGTATTCGAGAAGGGAGCCTTGTCGTCTCAAGCTTATTCAATATTGCTCCATACTTCGGCACGACTTTTACCGGCCGTATCAATTTGACCGAGCATTGGTCGGTAATTTAAACTGGCTCAGGGGTTCACATTCACAGCCTACAGACCGTACCGGTGAGACTGTAGTGGTTCCGAGAAGCCGGACAGCGGAGACCGTAGAATGTTCCTTGTTGGACAGTGTGGCGATGTCACTGCTAGGTTGAATCAGTACGTTACCTCCTTGGGTGAGTGGAATAGTATAAGTGTATACCATGGGTCGAGAGTCGTACGTGGACGTAGATGATTGTGTCGGGTACTCACACGGCTTGTGATATTATGATGACGCTGCAAAATATGCCGCTGGACTATCAGAAAAGTATGTCACAAGCTTGAAGGCAAACGGGAAGGTCGGATGTTGAGATGAGTACATACGGGGTAATGTCTCCATTTGATGAATGCGAGAGGATTGACAGTAGGTAGCCCAAGGTAACACGACTGCCCTCGAAGAAGCACATGAGCGAGGCCGTACTGTTTTTGTTGAAGATGCATATTTTTGGAATGAATTTCCTGAGAAGAAGATGCCAATGACTTTGGAAAAAGCCCATACCGCCTCGAGGGGGTGGCTATCAAGGGCTCAGCTGGGCCTGCAGCAGAACGGCTTCAGCCATATAAGTAAGTCAAGCTCATACCATATCAACAAATCCGCATTGGCGCAACGGTTAAGTCCCCCGGCTGAAGTCAGGACAATATGCGGTTCCGTGGGTTAGTGGGTGGGTAAAAACGGAAGGGGGACCACGGTTCGATCCCGTGTTGGTCAAAAACAATATTCCTTTTTTGTTGTTTTTTTGCCTTCTTTTTTGCTCTTCTCCATGTATGTATACTGACTATCAAGCCTCTCATTTCAATGCTAGTACGTACGCCACGGAAACCTGGGAAGTGTGTATGCACGTCTCACCCCATCCACCATGTACTTATAGATGTTTATGATTTGAATCTATATAATCAAGACAACCAAGGCACCCACTCAGACCACTCACTGAATGCAAGCCACTTGAGGATGCATCAACCATCAATGGCCTCCCGCCTTTTCCTGCCTTGACCGAGCTCTGCCATGATCCACTCATAAGTAGCCCACTGGACCGCATTCACAATGAATGCTCGTATGCTACAGACCGCCAAGCCCCTGAAGAAGACTCGCAACCCGCCTTCTCTGTATGCCTGCCTCGCAGTCTCTACTGCTCCAAGCCTCTCAGGCTTGCGTATTAAAGGCACGGTCTCTCCTATGACACCCACAGAGGTGTTGGAGCTGTACACCTGCGCCTGAACCCGCGTCTTGATCACGTCCAACGGGAAGATGGAGGCCCACGTCACGACGCCCGCAATACCACCACAAAGAAGCACATTCGCCGCTTCGCTGCCAGTCACACCACCCCCAAGCCTTTCGTCCTGCCCGCCGCTGCTCTGCCAGCTCCCCATCCACCGTGTCGTCAGCTCATAACTCCAGAAGTAGAATCCATATCCGATACTATCCCTCAGTGCAGTGACCACCCCGCCGAAATAAAACCCTCGAATTCCACCTTCGGTACGCCAGATCTGCTTAGAAATGTCCCAACTTGACGTCTCTGGGTTGGTGCTGAGTTGCGCCCTGCACTTGACCAGTTCGGTGGGCGTCGAGACCACCCATGTGGCAAGGCCGCCGATGGCGCCAGCTATGAAGGTCGTCCAGAGATTGGTGCCGGTGGTGGACTGCGAGTCTGGGGGATTGGTTGAGAATGCTTGGTTTAGCATTGCCTCTGTTCGATTGTAGGAAACGAAGAGGAGGGCGTTCAGGGCGCCGTAACCCATAATAGGGGCTGCTGTGCCGGTTGAGAATCTGCGGAGGAGGGAGAGGGGGGAATTGGACGAAGTTGAAGAGAGTGGCCCAGGGTATAAGTCTGTCGGGACAATGTGTGGTGATGTGTTGGTGGTGGTACTACTCCTCGCCTGGAGGCGGACCTTGAGGATGTCAAGAGGGTTGCCAATGAGTATCCCTACTGCCCCTGAGATGTAACCGGCCCAGAAGTCGGCTGACATTATTGTTTCCGTATATGGGCCGTCTTTGCCTGTGAGAGGTCCAGTGTACAGTACGTTCTGTATATATATTGGTAGAGATGTTCGATTCCTAGGACACTCTCACCGACGTCCAGAAGCCCTCCGAGGTAATTCCTGTGACATGGGGCTCGTCATACGGACGACGATAAGAAGCAACACTCTGAAAATGACACTCTATGGCGATATAAAGATATTGCTTCATTCAACAAAGCGCTGGAGTAAATGCTTTATACCAAATCTTAATCCTTAATTTCAGCTTGGTAAGAAAGGTTGGTTGAAGGGGTGCAATAGGATCCGGGTTGAAGGGTGCTTGTTCGAAGATTTATCTTCATAAGATGGCATAGGCACCAAGATATCCATGAATTTGGCAGATCCACAAGAAGCCAGTCAACAGTTCGAAATATTGTAGTTCTCACCATGTAATTGCTTGGACAAGCGGCAATTGCTAGAAGGAGTTGCGGAGGGAAGGGCGACTCCGCCTACGATCCTTGGGCCTCGGCTAAGAGGCCAGGAGGTCATCGTGTTCGTTCAAAGACGAAGCATGTGGAAACAATACTCCCCAATATGTACGCACTGCGATCCTAGTACTTTTCTTTTAGATACGTAGATACCAAGACTGGCAAATACTATATCTCCTGCGCAGCATTCTGCTTACCTAGGTATAGCAAGAAGTTCGGTGTACTTGCACGTGCCTGTGCATGTGACCTGGCGAGGCAGACGCGTCCAGCTTATCAATCGCGCTTTCCTCCCAAATCAACACTCAACACGTCCATCCACCCCGCAGCATCCGGGACCATTGAAGTGGCAGACATTGCCGAACAGGCTGCAAATTGCATCTTGTGACCGGGCTGAAGTAACATGTAAGTAATATATTCTCACCACATCACCAAACCAGGGACTGATGTTTAGCAGGACCGAGGTCGCGTCAACGTCCAAGGCGGGCAAGGAGAATGCCGCGCCGAGAGGCCGCTTCCCAACGCCACAAGCCATCGACAAACTTCACAAGCCCTTCAAATGTCCCGGATCTGCCACCAGGTCAGCAGCAACAGATCGTCCGGCCAGAAAGAAGAGAAAGATCGATTACAAGGGAGCAGATGGAGAGGTTGACGCCGACAAGCCATACACCAACGAGGACCGTCTCGCTCTAGCTAACCGAGATGTCAACCGTTTCCCCACCTATAAAGTTAAGGAGGCAGACAAGGTTTTTCGAAAAGCCTTCTCTGTCCCTCTCGTCAACAAGAACAGCGGTGCTTATAACCCCAACCGGCCACCACCAACATTGGGCTTGAGACAAGGAGCCGTTTTCGTCGCCAAGCCGCTGCACGATCCAAGTGGCGAATTCGCTATTGTTCTCTACGACCCAACGATTGATGACAAGCCAACAGAGCCCGAGAAACTCAAGGAGGTCGAAAAGGCTGCCGAGGTCGAAGTATTGGACGCGCCAATCGTGCATAAGAGCCTGGCCGAGATTCTTGGTATCAAGAAGAAAGTCGAAAAGGATCACCCACGAGTGCCCGTCGTCATAGACCCCAGGCTGGCCAAGGTCCTGCGGCCTCATCAGATTGAAGGTGTCAAATTCATGTATCGGTGCGTCACCGGTATGATAGATGAGAAGGCCAACGGGTGCATCATGGCAGACGAAATGGGTCTTGGAAAGACGCTGCAGTGTATTACTCTACTATGGACACTTCTGAAGCAGTCCCCAGATGCAGGGAAGTCCACAATCCAGAAGGCAATTGTGGTATGCCCTTCTAGCTTGGTAAAGAACTGGGCCAACGAGTTGGTCAAGTGGCTTGGGGCTGACGCCATAACACCCTTTGCTATCGATGGCAAGGCCAGTAAAGAAGAGCTCACTCGGCAATTGAGGCAGTGGGCGATCGCGAGTGGTCGGTCCGTGACCCGTCCCGTCATCATCGTCTCGTACGAGACTTTACGGCTGAACGTTGAGGAGCTGAAGGACTGTAAGATTGGGCTTCTGCTCGCTGACGAGGGTCATCGTCTCAAGAATGGCGACAGCCAGACGTTCACAGCTCTCAACAGCCTGAATGTTTCGAGACGCGTCATTCTCTCAGGAACGCCTATACAGAATGACCTGTCGGAATACTTCGCGCTGATCAGCTTTGCCAACCCCGACCTCCTCGGCACGAGACTCGAGTTCCGCAAGCGATTCGAGATCCCGATTCTACGAGGTCGCGACGCTGATGCTTCGGACAAGGACCGTCAGAGGGGCGACGAATGCTTGTCTGAGTTGCTCGGAATTGTCAACAAGTTCATCATCCGCAGATCTAACGACTTACTCTCCAAGTACCTGCCATTGAAATACGAGCATGTTGTTTTCTGCAACAATGCTCCTTTCCAAGCCGACCTCTACAACTACTTCATCAAGAGCCCGGACATTCAAGCCTTGCTCCGTGGCAAGGGCAGCCAACCTCTCAAGGCCATCAACATACTCAAGAAGCTGTGCAACCATCCGGACCTGCTGGACCTCCCCAACGACCTTCCTGGCTGTGAGCAACACTATCCAGACGGCTATGTTCCCAAAGAAGCTCGCGGCCGCGACCGTGACATCAAGCCCTTGTACAGCGGCAAGATGGCAGTCCTAGACCGCATGTTGGCACGGATCCGTGCTGACACGACAGACAAGATCGTGCTTATTTCCAATTACACATCAACTCTTGACCTTTTCGAGCGCCTCTGTCGCAACCGTGCTTACCCTAGTCTGCGTCTTGATGGCACCATGAACGTCAACAAGCGACAGAAGCTTGTCGACAAGTTCAACGACCCGAATGGGGACGAATTTGTCTTCCTACTCTCCAGCAAAGCGGGTGGATGCGGTATCAATCTCATCGGTGCCAACCGCCTCGTCCTCTTCGACCCAGATTGGAACCCCGCCGCTGACCAACAGGCTCTCGCCCGTGTGTGGCGTGACGGCCAGAAGAAGGATTGCTTCGTCTATCGGTTCATCGGGACTGGCACGATTGAGGAGAAAATCTTCCAACGCCAATCTCACAAGCAGTCCCTCTCATCGTGTGTGGTAGACGAGGCGGAGGATGTGGAGAGGCACTTCAGTCTCGACGGTCTGCGGGAGCTGTTCCAGTATCGCCCCGACACCAGGAGTGAGACGCACGACACCTTCAAGTGCAAGCGCTGCAAGCCTGATGGAAAGCAGTATATCAAGGCGCCGGCGATGTTGTATGGTGATACGAGCACGTGGAACCATTTTGCGAATGAGGGTTTGAAGGGGATTCAGGATCTATTGCTCCGACAGGAGTGTGGCGCGTACGAGGTTTCGGCTGTTTTCCAGTACATTTCCCATTGAGTAGCCAGTCAGCCAGTTGCTTTTCCTTTTTTTTTTTTTTTTTTTCATCTTTCTTTTGGCAGCATGTATCATGGAGGGTCGCTGAGAAGAGGGGTCGTTAGGTGTTGTTGGCGCATGGGTGTGGTGTATCACGGTTTCAACTGGCTTACAAGACATAATAGATATGGCATTGCTGGAGTTCATTTTCTGATAGATACGAATCAGGACGTCGCTCTCTTGATATACTGATATACTGAATATATATTCCACGACGCCAGTTTGCCCAGTTTTCTGACAAAAAGAGACTGAAGTGTGTAGCTATCCTTGACCGCCGTTGTCTCACCGACATCTACTTGGTGACCACGGGAAGATTGCATGGCTGAGACGGTAAATAAAAGCTGGCACCCGTATCTACTGTAGTAATAGAATCGTGGGAAGAGATTAAGGCTGGGCCGCCCCGGATGCTTTCTGAGAATGTCTCACTTGTTGGACAAAGGAGGTTCAGTCTGGCCGCGACACGTGAAAGGGTGATTGATCGTGGGACAAGTGAGACACCAAAATTCCATGTATGTACGGGCTTTTTGCGGGTGACCAACCAACTGGATTGACCTTCCAAGGTTGGGAAGCTGGGCCGAAGGAGTTGGCGGAAAGTCACAGAACTCGGTGACGGTCGGTCACAGACCGAACGAGCCCTTTTAACTCTCTTATTGCGTACGCAAGTTTTGCAAATTCCTACAGGATTTTTCTTCTTTCGAACAGCAATATATGCCCGCCATCTCTCCCTCCTCGTTTTACTGCAAGGTTGTGGGGTGTTCATCGAACCATCGCCGCTTGCGTTCGACAACGTTGTCCGTTTCGAAGCGGCCTGCGATCTTGAACGTCTCCCTCTCCGACTCCGAGTGTTCATTCCTGCCTTTTCAACGATCTAATCCGCTGAATATCCATCCTACAAGCGTTAAGCATCGACCTTGAAGCTGGCGAGGCGAGACGATAACGTCAGCGGGAGCCAAAGGGAGTCGACCGGCCCGCTTCTCGCAAGAGGATGCGACTCCTGATCATCCTTTACCACTGCTTCCCGTGCCTCTTCAAAACCGACTGAGCAGAATTTGGATATCCTAAGAAGCTAAATTTGAGAAGAAGAAGAAGAAGAAGAAGAAGAAGAAGAAAACCAACGTTGTCGACTGTCCGATCCAGAACAAGATGAGCCCTCCGAGGCATATCCTGCCGTCGTATGCGCGGCAAACCCAGGCGAGCCATTCTGCCGGCCGTGGGCTCCTTAATCCCGCGCCGCCTGCAACTCACCAGGGTAGAAGGGCCATTTCTTCTGCCGTCGTTGCACCGACTCAGTCTCTCAAAGGTAAGGTCCCACCCATCTTCCATCTCCCCAGGCATACAAACCAGGGGTCCCTTTTTCTCCCCCCCCCCCGCCAAAATCCGAACCTTGTCTCAGAGTGCGATGCGCGAGCCTTAGCGGCCGCCGTCATCCAGCAAGGCTAAGGCTGCATTGCACTGGCAATTACACCGATCCTGGCCCCTGAAAGCTCTTCCTTGGGACTTGGCCGAGCAAAACCGTTTCTTCCGAGGCAGCGAGGGCACATCGCAAGCGGAGTTTGAAATTTAACAATCAGCTGTCGGCTTGCGGCTTGTGAAGTCAGACAGAGGGGTTTCCTTGGATAAAGCGGAAAAATTCCCCGACGAGGGGCAACTCCCGACTGGCCATCCCACCCACGAAGTCTAAAAATGGCACATCTGCATCAACATATTCGCCTGATACGATTGATGGCATCCTCTACGGAGTCCATCCAGCCTCTTTCAAGCCAGGGGCAGCCCAACACTTTCATCGAAACTGGGGTAGGCGGTGCCGGAGACCCGAAGACAACAGACACTGCCATCATTACGTATTGGCCGTTGTGGCGCTTGTGATTCGCCCCCTGGAAGCCTGTTGGACAATCTAACGGACGCAAGAGGCGGAGCCGGATTCCTGTTCGTTGCGCCGACAAGGTAGAGCTGACCAGCTTTGCGTTCTGCGGTCATCACGGACTTACCCAAGCAACCTGGCAACCCAAGTAGTGTATATTGCTGGCCTCTCACACCTCCTGAAAAGGGGCCTCTTGACGGGTCATCCCAACACGCCTTGACTGCTTGGCCGTCTCGCAAATTCCTTTGTTGGCGGCCAAATCCACTTCAAGCCCAACTATCAGCCATATCATAGCTTCTAGAACTCCTACGCCCCTCTATCCATTCTCGCTTCCCCTCGCCAACGGTACTCGTGGCCCCGCTTGACCAGTCCGGGAGAGCTCCAGGGCCCTGGAGATTTGCTTGTGGTTTAGCGGATCACAGGGGGCTGAGAAAGGGACCTCTGCTGACACCTCTGTCTAACCTGTAACTTATATTCATGCAGGCCCGATCCAGCCACAGCGCAGCGTTTCCAACGAGATGCCGCAGTTTACAGCAACCTTTGTCCCTTCAGGCCACGACGACTACTCCATGCCCGAGATGTACGCTCCGTCGCCTCAAAGGTCAGTTATTCTTTCCCAGTATTATGTACACATCTCTTGCGAGGTGTTCCACCAACTCCCCATTTTTGTGTGGTCCGGTGGCCCGCTGTACAAGTGTACTTTTTGCGACCGCAATTGCAATGCTGCTCGTTTAATAAAGGGAGCTGATGACTGACGTTGGATCGGGCACTACTGCAGGGTAATGCCCGAGGTTCCCCAAAACATGCAGCAAGACATTCAGCGTATGGAGTTCGAGGCAGGACACCGACAACAATACGGAGCGGCTCCTAACTACCGTGGCGACTTTGGGCACGGTCGTGACGAGTCGCTCACTAGTGTTGTGTCTGGCTTTACAGACGGAAGCAGCAACTACCGGCCGTTCGAAGACGATCAGAAGAACTACCACCCGATGGCCCCCCTTGAAATGCCGGGCAAGAACCCCTTCCCCAGGTTGAAGGGGGACAACATACCGCCGAGCGACGACGAGAAGGAGGAAATACTATACAATGCGCGAGAACATGTGCTGCACTCAAACAACGTCAATATGCAGTTGTCGTGGGCTAGGGATGCGCTCAACTTCGTCGAGACAGCATCCGAAGTGCGTGCGCGCGAGGATGCGTCCAGGAACGGTGGCCGAAGCCAGACACCTGCGGTGGAGCATGAACTTAGGGTCGATGCCATGAATATCATTGTGTACCTCTCTGAGCAGCGACACCCTGAGGCGGTCTTCATGAGGGCCAAGTGGGACGAGTTCGGTAAGTTCGGCACAAGAGAGGACAAGAGGGCAGCGTTCAAGGGGTACCGAACTGCTGCCGAGCAAGGATGGGGACGCGCCGAGTACAGAATGGGCATGCTCTACGAAAACTCCAACGAGTTCGACAAGGCCATCAGCCACTACTACAACGGCGAGCGGCTGGGAGATTCAGCCGCCATGTACAGGTTGGGCATGATGGCACTGCTTGGTCAGCATGGGCAACGACAGGACTTCCAGCGGGGCCTCGACTGGATCAACAGGGCGGCAGACACGGCGGACGAGGATGCGCCGCAAGGAGCATATGTCTTTGGTATGCTCATTGCAAGAGATCTACCCGACATCAACGTGCCCGAGGGCATGCTTCCCTATAAGGTCGACACAGCGCGACAGTATATCGAGAAGGCGGCGTATCTCGGCTTCGCCAAGGCCCAGCTCAAGATGGGTCAGGCGTACGAGCTCTGCCAGCTCGGATGCGACTTCCACCCTGCCTACTCCCTCCACTACTATGGCCTTGCCTCGGCCCAAGGCCAGCCCGAAGCTGCACTTGGTGTTAGTCGTTGGTTCTTGTTCGGTTACGAAGGCAACTTCGCCAAGAACGAGGCCCTCGCGTTCAAGTATGCGAAGCAGGCCGCGGATGCTAAGCTACCCACCGGCGAGTTTGCCATGGGCTACTACCACGAAATAGGAATCCACGTACAGAAAGATCTGGTTGAGGCACGACGATGGTATGAATTAGCGGCGGCCCATGGCAACACCGATGCTGTTGGACGACTGGACAGCTTGAGCCATGACAAGAGCTTGTCAAAACAAGACCACGAGACAACAGCCCTGACAAGAATTAAGTCCCAACACGGCTCGATGAGAGGTAAGCGGCCGGAGCGGCTTAAGAGGATCAAGGACCAGCAGCACATGGCTGCGGTCCCTGAGGGCCCAACGACGCCAAATGATCCGAGCGGAAGGAGCCCGAGGGTATCGCCTCACCCCTCGCCCAGACATGGCCCTGCAGGTTCCGATGGCCGACCGCCAGCTTTCGGGTTGAACGTGAACTTGGACCATGGTGGCCTTGCCATGAGACCCAAATCAACAGCGCCGTACCCAGAAGACGACACGAGACCTCTCAACGTGCCCAGACCACACTCCGCGGCGCCGTACCCCGAAGAGGGGCCAGGATACCACCCACCAATGCGCGCGGGACTCCCGGGTCCTGGACGTCCGGATGCTTTTGGTATCCGGCCTGGAAGCGCCGGCCGAGGTGGTCCCGGACCAAACAACCTCGCGCCTGGTGTGATCCCCGCTGGCATGCCACCACCACGAGGACGCGTGGCATCAGGTGGTGGCCCTGGTGGACCTGGCGGGCCGCCGGGAGGTTACAGACAAGGAGGTCCTGGACAAGCTGGTCCAGGGAGCTATAGACAAGGCAGCATGGGTGGACAGGGCGGACCACCCGGCCCAGATGGACGACGACCCGTCGGCGGACCAGCTGGAAATGGTAGGGCATTTTCAGCCAATTTCGGCCCCAATTCTACACCAATCGGTGATCCGACGAGGAATAGACTGACTAAATCGAATGTACCTATAGGAGCAGGACGAGGAGGACCCCCATACGGACCAGGATCAGGAGCACAAGGTCCCCAATCGCCGCCGCTCATTCCGCCCGCAGGCTCCATGCCCGGGACCCCCGGACGCGAGTACGGCGGGCGCTCGAGTGCCTACCCACCGCCACAGCAGCAACAGGGCCCCCACCCCGCTCGCCAGTCAAGCCAGCCGCAACCGCCGCATCAGCAGAGACCCGGACCGGGACAATACGGAGGAGTCACCCTCTCGGACGGCGGAGGACGTTCGAGCGCGCCACCGCTGCAGAATGCCGTCGGCGCTCGACCTACGCCGCCTTCGTCGTCGCATGGACCTGGGACGGCGAGTCCCGCGCCCAGCGTGGCGAGCGCGCCCACTCCTGCGGTTGCTACTCCCGCGAAGGCGAGCTCGGCACATCCGGACGGGAAGACGATTGGGAATGGGCCGGCTACATTTGACGAGATGGGCATTCCTAAGATCAAGGATAAGGATGATTGTGTGAGTATTTATCTTCCCTGTAGACCTTGTTGTGCCCCCCTCCTCTTGTCTATCGACATCGTTGTGTGCTTGAGTATCTATCTGGCTGGGTGGCTGGCGAGATGTCAGGTCAGTACCTAGGTACGTGAGATGGTTTGCTGACATTACTTAGGTTGTCATGTAAAAGTGTTTCGGTATGGCAGAGGGAAAGGAGGTCTTTTTTTCTTCTCTATTTTTTTTCTCTGCATGTGCAGTGCAATACAATGCATCGTGTCGCAAGCGATTTTTCCAAGATACCATGGGACATAAACAGCATAAAAATTTACATAGTTCTTTTCCTCCCCTTTATTCCCTCTCTTTTCCCTTATAAAATGGCATATTTATCTTTTGTTAAATTGAATCATCGGAATAATTCCATAATTCTCATCTGGAAAGGCAAAATCGTGACGGGAGCGTGTAAACAAATAAACAAACAAGCGGGCGGGCGGACGGGCGGACGGGCGGACGGGTGCTTTTATGGTTTTATATATTGAATACGATATTGATATTGGATTGAATTCTATGGGAGTTTTGCTCTGTCGATTTATGGTGTTCATGGAGAACAACAGACATGAACACAACTGGAAGCATGCTGTAAACGAACCAGATATTGCACGTTTTGGGCCATGATCCCAGGTCGTCCACCCAAAGCATGGTGTCGAACATGGTACCTAGGTAGTATGAATACATGATGGTCATCTGCCTACCTAGGTACCATGGTCCTTGAGTAGAATACATGTATATACTCCAGATGTCACTGAAGCAAGAGGTATTGATGTACCACAGTAGCTCAAGTCTGTGTGTGTGTGTGTCAACTGGTGTGTGTGTGTGTGTGTGTTACGTAATCTAATTCTTAGGCCAGCCGGAGTCGGGACATCTGGAAAGACATCTGGACAACGTCAATTCGTCAGCCTCACGCAGCCTGCAACCGAAGCTCTGCAAACACACTTTCCCACTTTCCCCCCAACCGACAACAACAACAACCACCACAACTACGTCGGAGAGGTCTCTTTCAGTCGGCAAAAGCTTACCCTGGAAATACGTTCGTACTTCTTCCCCCTCCAGCTTTTTCAGAACAAAGACCAGCGAAACCACCCCCACGATCCGCCACTACCACCATCACCACCTTCATTCATCTACCATCATCAACAACCGACCGACCGACCGTCAAGATGGCCGACCGCCAACTGCAACAAATCCTCACCCAGCTGAAATCCCAAACCTCCACCCTCAGCTACTCGGACGCAGCCTCCCTCCTCTCCAAAGCCAAACTCCTCCTCCTCAAACTCAACGCCCTGTCCCCCTCGACCAGCAGCCCCTCCCCCACGAGCCAAAGCCAGCAACAAAAGCAACCGCAACAACAACAACAACAACAACAACCACAACAGCAACCAGCCGCGATCCTAGCCCTCGCCCGCGAGACCTACGAGCAGGGCGCCCTGTACAGCATCCGGGCGCGCGACCCGGACGCCTTCACCCGCTACGTGACGTTGCTGGCGCCCTTCTACGAGCTGCCGGCCAGCGTGCTCCCGCCCAGCCTGGCCGAGCGGAACCGGGTCACGGGACTGTACCTGCTGCTGCTGCTGACGCAGGGCCGGTACGCCGAGTTCCACTCGGAGCTCGAGAGCCTGAGCACGCGCGAGGGCGGCGGCGGCAGCGTCGACGTCGAGGGCGACCGCTTCCTCGGCTACCCCATCCGCCTGGAGAGGTGGCTCATGGAGGGGAGCTACGACCGCGTGTGGAAGAGCATGAAGAGCCGGGAGGTGCCTAGCGAGGAGTTTGCTGTGTTTTCTGAGGTGAGATGATGGCTCCTTTCTTCTTCTTTCTTCTTCTTCCTTGTTTTCTCTTCCTTTAGGTGGTAATTCTTTTACAGCTTGCTAACGTGGATTGTACCCTTGAATTAGATTCTCACCTCTCAGATCCGCTCCGAGATCGCCTCCTCCAGCGAGCGCGCCTACCCGTCCCTCCCCATCTCCTCCACCAAGTCCCTGCTGTTCCTCGACTCCGAGGGCGCCGTCATCGACTTTGCCCGCTCCCGCGGCTGGATCCTGAAGGATGGCATGATCTACTTCCCCAAGGAGACGGAGGCCGAGCTTGCGGAGGGCGAGGAGGACATTGATGGCAAGGACGAGATGAGCAAGCTGGTCATCGAGAACGCCCTGGGCTATGCGAGGGAGCTGGAGACTATTGTTTAGACTTCTTTTCTTATTTGATTGGTTCTGCTCTGGGATGAAGAAGAACTGGTTGTGGTGAAGGGTGGATGTATGATGGATTGGAGATGGCAGCAGGACGATCTGGCTGAACGGTGCGGTGCATTGTGGGATGACACGGATACGGTCACCCATTATCACTACTATGATCGCTAGAGGATGGGGCAAATAGAAAATGACGACAAACACAATACATGCATTAGATGCCTACGCGGTACATCAGTCTTTGCTTCTCCCAATGTGAGCAGACATGATCGGGCAATGACCGTAATACCCTCGCGTACTACATGATCCGCAAGAGGTGGCTTCTACTACGTACGGTCCGTACAAGTGTCCCTTACAATGACTTCTCCCTGGAGCTGGCAGACAACAATTCAACTACCTACCAGGCTTCATAGTTGTCACCGTCTGATGGCTCTACACCATTTGACAAATTGTCACCTCGAAGTAGGCCTATTACAAGAAACAAGAATATAGTGAACAACATTCAATACTTTCTCGTTTACCTGTCCGCCGGGTTTTCTTCTAAGAAGGTTTGACAATAACAAAACCGCGACTTTTATGGGGGTCTCCATCCCCAATCCCCATCCTCCATGTCAAGATAAAAGACTCTCATCCTACTACACCTTCGTTACCCTGGTTCCCCACGCCTTGAAAAACCATGTTACTTTGTTTGCATCGTTAAGTCTCCAATTAAGCCCCGCTGGCAGGGCTGCTGCTTTCTACTTTCTACCTCTCTCCCCACTGCCATTCATTTCATTCCACTCTTCTGCAGCACCGAGGATACCATATCCTATCCCGCTTAGAAGAACAGCTTCAGCCCACTGCCGTGTTTGCCGATCTCGCACACCTCGCAGACCGTGCACACCGTGCCCTTGTACTTGGTGTGGTACTTGGACCCGTCGAACGCGCACTCCTCATATGCGGTGCCGCTGTAGATGGGCGTGTGGCTGGCCGCGCAGATCTCGAACTCGGCGAACTGGTCGAACTCGATTTCTATTTCGTCATGCGGGTTGCGCTCAGCCAGAGCCTTGGTCTTCTTGGCCTGTAGATATTGTGCGTTAGCGGTGATCTCACCTGTCGGGTCGATGTGGCTTTTTAAATATGGATAATAACTTACGTTTTCTAGGATCTTGCCACCTCCTCCATTGGCGATGATGCGGTTGGCAAAGCTCAGAGCCGAGCTCAGGTTCTTGGCATTTCTGGCAAGGTTCATGGCATTGAGCAGAGCAAGCTGCCGGTGAGGAACCTCGATCTTGGGAATGGTGAAATATGCCGAGAGCTCCAGAGAGCGCTTCAGCAGTTCGGGATTTGCGTTCACCTCGGCTGGCGAGCCAAGTCTCCTCCGTGCAAGCTCGATCGACATCGCTACGGTGTACTCACTGGCAGAGGCGATGACCTTCTTCGCCTCTGCGACCTCGCTCTCGTTGGATACCGCATTGACTAGTAACGCATTGAGGATGCCCTTGAAGATCCTAATACCGTCTTCCAACTTGTTCGCCTTCATCGTGTCGTATCCACGCTGTAGATCGTTGGTGGCGAGGTACTCAAGGTCCCTAGGAATAATTGGCAACACCTGCCTAGGATCTTGCTCATCAATCGTCCGGCGCACGTAGTTGATGAGTGGCGGCAGTCCTGTGGATGCAGGGAGGTAAGTCTTGGATGCCTCATACACCTCCAGGAATCTGGGCTTGAGTGGTGCGAAGTTGACGGCACCAACTTGTCTGCTGAGGAGGTTCATGGCGCTCTCGAATGAGCCACCGGCGACGTGGTCCACGGCCAGAGGTGAGTTGCGAGCCCACATGTCGGCTTCACTGCTACCAGCTCCACCAGCATCTGTGCTCTCAACATTAACAAAGTCACCCTCTACATCAGGGACCACATCATCGCCCATATCCCAGCCTGCGGCATCCTCGTCGTCGTCGCCCTCGGCCAGTGTGCCGGTCTTGGCTACGATATCATCTTCAGCGTCCTCGAATCCATTCGTAGCCGCAGGCGTGTCCTCCAGTGATAGATTCTCGACTTCGCCCAGCAGTGCCTTTTCGAAGATCGATTGTGAGGTGGCCTTGGTCGGCCAGTTGGCCTTGTACGTCGGCACCACGGGTTTTGGTGGAGTAAGAGGCGCACCGATCTTTGGCATTGTGATCTGGTTCTCAGTAAGGCCGGTAGCCTCCAGGATTGACTGGCATTCCTCTTCCAGACCCTGCGATTTGGCACTCATGTACGCCAGAGGGTACAGATCAACCTCCTTGAACATTTGTATCCGGTCAGTCTCACCGAGAAACAGGTCGTTCTGGAATCGCGCCGTGAAGTCTCCTCTATGCTCAGCAATCTTAGCCATCCTGGCAAGCTTGGAGTGGTCACCGGTCGTCAGGTAGAGGAAGGACAGCTTGTCGAACTGCTTCAGCTTCTGATAGCACATCTCGACGATTTGGTGGTTTCCGTGAGCGAGAGCCTCAGTGCTGAGCTTCGCCCATAGAACCTGCTTATCGAGCTGCTTGGCCATTTCGACGGCAACCTCCAGATTTCCGCATTCGAGGGCGAGCTCGAACCGTGTTGTTGGGTCTTGGACGAACTGTAGCGCAATTTCGGGGTATCCCTTCTTTTGCACGTATGAAATGACGGACTGTCCAACCAAGCTAGAGTTCCGAATGATGTCGAGCATTTCGCCGTAGTTCTTCTTAACCAATGCAAGTTTGAATCGGTACTCAGTAGGATCGATGTGGAGAACCTTAGGTTTGGCCGCGCGATCCAGGCAGTAAACATTGCGTCCCTTGACACGAGTGAGGTACACAGTCGTATCCAGGGTTCGCACGATACCGTTGTCACCGTTGAGCAGAGTGTATTTGATGTGGTTGAGAGTGGAGTATAGGAGCACGCCGGCGTCATCCCAGGTGGCGCTCTTGATCCGGATGGTTTCGTGCAGAGTGCTGACTTGCTCCAAAGTCTTGGTCACAATGGTGACATTATGCTTGCTGAGGAGAGCCGCGTAAAGACCATCGTTAGACCACACCACATACTTGACACCGTTGACTGACAAATCTGCGATGCTCTTCTTCTGCTGGATATCATAGAGATGAACAGCAGTTGGGGTAATAATAAGAAGGTTGCCGGTACCACCAAAGTAAATGTCTGTTGTGCCGACTGGGGGCTTGAAAGATCGAGTCGTAGAGTTCGATAGATCTTTGATATCAATTGTCTGGCTGGAGGTGTTCAGGACGGCAAACCGGTTTCGAGCGACGAAGATGGCGGAGTTGCCCTGTCCGCGCTTCGACTCAGTTGGTTCTATGGCACCAGAGCCATCACGAGGAAGGTTGACGAGCTCGTAAGATCCTCCATCCGTTGAGGAAGTAACGAGCACGGATCGCTCAGCAGGGTTGTAGGACAGAGTTCGAGGAGGGACCCAGGCCGGTCCAACCTTCTTAAGAGATAGGAGCGTCGGGCTCTCAATGTTCTTCTGGAAATCGTACGACTTCACGTGCTTCTCCTTGTTGATATAGAACAAAGTGTTCTGGTAGACGGACATAGCCGGTCGCTCGCGCTCCAGCTTGAAGACCATAACTCCATTATCATGACCGGCCGCGAACAAGTTGATCTCAGGATGCGCAGCAATGACCCAGAACCTGTCATTTTCTCGCTTGAAGCTTTGCACGCTCGTCCTCTTGTTCAGGTCCCAGACGCGAATCGTCTTATCTTCTCCAACGGAAAGGATAAGGTCTTGGTGAGGATGGAACAGACATCCAGATGCATTTTGGAAATGGCCTCGGCACGTATCGACCTCCCAAGCCTTGGTCTCACTCATGCGCCACAGCTTGACCAATCTGTCGTCGCCGGCAGACACGATCAGAGGCATAGTTGGGTGGAACGCTACCCAATTGACTCCTCTGTCATGACCCTCCAAGACGAACTTGACCACAGCATCTGTGTTGCCAAACATATCGGTCTGGTTCTGGTTGCCGCGTGCAACTTGTTCCTCGAAGGTCATGGATGTCGGAGCAGAGTGCTTCTTGCGCAGGCCGGAAATATCCCATACTCGAACGGACTGGTCCAATGACGCCGAGACAACGAGATCTTGGGTCGGGTGGAAGTTGGCGCACATGACATAGTGGTTGTGACCGGTCATGGTGCAGATCAGGGATCGGTTCTGCCAGTTCCATATTCTGATGGTCTGGTCGTCGGAGGTGGAAATGATCCATGGAAGCTCGTTGTGGAAGAAGACGGTTCGAACGTAGTCCAGATGCCCATTAAGCGTGAAAAGCTCCCTCCTCGTAGTCAAGGACCACACCTTGATCTTATAATCGTCACCACCGGACACGAAGATAGGTTGTGTCTTGTGGAAGTCGACACCTCGGACGGGACCGCTGTGACCTTCGAGTCGATCGATCAAAGTTCCCATACGGTCTAAAGTTGCGAGAAATAAGTATTAGCCAAACATTCCAAACTGACCAGGTCCCCAAGAGGATAGAGTCGCTGGTAGATCAAGTCGGTTGGGCTTTGAATTCCCCTCGTTGCCCCAACCAGCAATCGCATCTAGAAGCCCCTCATGGTATTTCAGTTTGTACGTACAGTCCCATAGCTGGATGGTCGAGGAGTGAAGAGAAACGAGAATCCATGGTCTGTGATCGGCGGATGTCAGTCTCGAGGAAACGATGCGATACGGTGGAGTGGTCGTTGGAGCTTACCGCTTGGGGTGGAAAGCAATTCCCTTTGCGCGCGAGCTCTTGCTCTCGAACTATTCATTGACGTGCTGTCAGCTCGAATGCTCCTCTAACCTAATCCTCAAGGAGGTAGCTGGAGCGGATGGTAGAATAGACGAACCTTGGTGAGCATGCCTGAGGAGGCCATGTTGTGTGGTGGTCTTGAAGCCTGGAGCTTCACATCCACTCAGGAAACGGACTGCGGGAAGTTGCGATTGACGAGAGTTCAAAAAGCCATACGTTGGCCGTGGGCGCTTGAATATGTGTTCTCAATGGAATTGAAATGTGTCAAGTATCCTTGAAAGGTGAAGGAATGAGTATTGGCTACCTGGCGCCGTTGTTGAGTCCGTGGCTTGTTGCTACTGCTAACCGGGTGCTTTCAGATGTCGAGAGTGGAAGCGTGGCCATCTGCGATGTGGCTTAGGTTGCTCTCTCTCGTCACAGGCTTGGACCGTGCACTGTTGTTCAATAGGCACCGTGGCGCCCAGTTTAAATAAGCCCTTGTGGGGTGAGCCCCTGGTACATATACTCGAGGGTAGCCCCCTTATACAAAGGATGCACCATGACATAAATATCCAGGTTGGCTTTGAAATGATTGATTGTATGGGAATGTTGTCTTTCAAAAAACATATACTGTATCTAAGTAACTGGATAGTATATATGTTTTGTATGGAGTTGGACATATCTACTCAAATATTGACCAAAAGGTGGTCGTGGATTTAATTGTAGTATACCTCGGATTGATCTGACACCTATGATCTAACCTCTTTGGGAGAGCTTCCACTTGTAAGGTGTTCACTTTACACGCCGCGTCGACTTGACAAGACGAACAGCCTTGGAAACCGAGACAACCCTCTGGAACAACCCCTACCTAATTCCACTGCATCAAGGTCTTTGTAACTCCCTATTGTTTACGAGTGTCATTCAAAACACAATAAAGCAGCAGCTCTCGAGGGCAATGGAAGCATAGTGGAGCTTGCTGAAAGCTGATCCCAAGCTTCCTGACCGAAGCCTCGAGGCCGTCGCTGGATTGCGCCCTGTTAGCATAATTCCACCGCCTCGCTTTGTTGCCTTTCCCGGTATCGCATGACTATAGCGACTTGAGAACTAGTCGGTTTATACCATGATACGACTGTCCCAGCTGCCATGGGGCCTTGTGGCCTCGTTGCTGGCAGCAACAGTATTCCAGGCCCAATCGGTATGCGCCGGGCCTTCTGTCGAGATATCTATGAAGGCAGCGTTCCCGTCGCCCCCCTACCTGATAGAGTTGCTGTAAGCCTTGCATGAATCCAAATAATAGACGAGATTGTTAGCTTACCAGAGATCCAGAGAGACTGCCGCACAAGAGAATGCCTCTAGTTACTTCCCCCTTCTCGACCACATTGCGGACGGCTACTTCGCTGAGGTGTCGACGGACAAGGATCTTTACGAATCGTTTCTAAACTTATTGCAAGAAGATGGACATATTTCGAGCCCCGAGAGTCTTGCGACCTTCAACTTGGCTCTGTCGACGAGGTCGGCCGCCCCGAGGATCGAGGCACACTACCAATATTACCACACCGGCGTTGAACCCACGCTACAAGGGGAACAGGAAGGATGCGATGCCTGGGTAGTGTGGCAGGGTCAACAGCATTGCCTCCCATCATTGGACCCAGGCCAAGCTCGGGGTCAGGTGTCAGAACGACAAGAGCGAGACTTGCCATTCGACGTGTCTCTTGGCGATGGACCCAGCTGCATCCTGTATGCAGATATAACTTCTCCTCGATTTGGACCATTCCATATGGTCTTGTCGGAGAAGGCACGGAACCGAGAGTGCACCTACAAGGTCCGACATCGCATACTTTCATACGAGTCTCTCGAGGCCTTGCCAGTCAGCGGATACGGTGTCGAACTTCAGCTGAAGAGGACCGATTATATTGTCATCGACGATCGCAAGGCTAAGGAAGAAAAGACGCAAAAGAGCATCGAATCGGAGGTCGTATTGGATGGGGAAGAAGATGTTGCGGATCTCAAGCCTCTTTCTAAATCCGAGCTGACCCCTCTTGGCCTCAAAGCTGCGAGCTTTATCATGCAGAATGAGAAGCCATTCGACACATTGCTCAAGTTAACTCAAGACTTCCCAAAATACTCGACCTCGCTGACCACCCAGAATGTTTCCGAGGAGTTCTTCCTGGAGCACAAGGCCAACCGTGCCCAACTGGTACCCACCGGAGCTAACGTCCTATGGATGAACGGTGTTCAGATTGTTGAACGACAGATGGACGCTTTCACCTTGGTCAACTTGTTGAGACGCGAACGGAAGCTCATCAATGGCGTCACAGACTTGGGCTTGACCGGAGAGGAGGCAATCGCTCTTCTCGCCCACGAAGCTGTGGCTGCTGCTAAGACTACGGATGAGATCCAGAGATTTATATGGCATGATGAGCCTGAGGACGGCAAAGTCATCATCTACTTGAACAACATCGAGAAGGATAAGCGGTACGAGGAGTTCACAAAGAACCTTGCGAGCGTGAGTATGCCCATGATCCCTGGGTTGGGAGCTTTGCTGACTTCTGTAGCTTATCCAAGGTGGAATGCCTGGAGCTCTTCCTCAAATCCGCCGTGACATCTTCAATTTGGTTATTCCTGTTGATCTTAGCAAGGAAGAAGACATCAGCCTAGTCTTGAAGCAGCTGCAGGAATTCATCAAACGCAAACTTCCTGTGAGGTTTGGAATTGTGCCACTGGCTTTCACTGAAGCCTCCGAGCGCCAGGCCAAGATTGTCTACCATATTGTGGAAACGTACGGCCTCGGAACAATGATGGCATATCTGCAGGCTGCTGTCGATGCAAAAAAGCATGGAGATGCGGACAAGGGACTATTTGACTCGACGACCGTCGACCGCACGTTGCGGGAGGATGCTACTGCTCTTTCTTTCGAAGATGTGCTGGCTTCTGATCACCATCAAGAGCAGACAACACTCTCGAATCACTGGGCTGAGCGACTGAAAGCCAATGGTCCTATTCCCGTTCTGTTTGTCAACGGTCTTCCTATGCCACGCCAAGGCAACTGGTTGCCGCCTATGAGCCAGCAAATTGGTGCCGATTTGCAGGCTCTTCGGCAAGCCTACTTCTATGGCGAGATTGATGAAAGTCAGTGGATCCCAGGATTCTTCCTGGAGAATGCAGCCAAACGCCGCAACACCCTCATTTTTCCAAGCGATCCGAAGGCGCTCACGGTGCTCGACGTTAACAAGTTGCACCTTGAGCATCCCGAACTCTTTGGGATGATTCCTGTTATCGAGGCATCTTCCGACTCGACCAAGGAGAACTGGGCAGTGTTGACGCTAGTTGTTGACCTAACCGATCCAGAAGGTTTCAAGCTTGCAACATCCGCTTTGCAGTTCCGTGCCAACAATCCAGGCGTACGTCTGGACGTCATCCACAATCCCGCTGATCCGGCTGAAGCCCACCAGATCAACACAGCACTCAAGGCTGGTCAGTCCGAACTTGCGACTGCCGACCCCGAAGAGCTCTTGCAGGCTATTATCGATAAAGCTGAAGGCTTGCCAGAGGATGATCTGTATGACTCTGCTCTTCGCCAGTTTCTTGCGGCGGTGGGAATCCGATCTGGACAGAATATGTTGATTTTGAACGGCCGTATCATTGGGCCTATTCTGTCGGCTGCTGAGATCGATACGGAAGATTATCAGTTGTTCTTGGACGTTGAGCAAAGACAGAGAATCTTGCCAGTCTATGAGGCAATTGAAGATCTTGGTTTGGCGGAGAAGGTCTCTGGCCCTCTTGCCGCCGCCAAAGTCACCTCAATCACTGCGCTGTCGACGATGCCTGACTTGCCCGAGGGCATGTTCGAGACCGCCTCCCCTCTGAGGATCTCTGCATTCAAGGTCTGGAACTCTAGCCACACGTCTTTTGAGATTGGCGATAAATCCACTGCGACAATCCAGCTTGCCGCTGTCATCAACCCTGCCAGCGAACAAGGCCAGAGATGGGTGCCCATTCTAAAAGTGCTTTCTGAGCTTGATGGAGTGTATTTGCAGGTCTGGCTCAACCCCAAGGACAAGCTAGATGAACTTCCTGTGAAGAGGTTCTACAGATATGTTCTCGACTCTGCCCCGACATTTGACGAGTCCGGGAAGGTCAAGGCTCTTGGAGCTGAATTTAAGGGTGTGCCCTCGGAAGCATTGTTGAATGTCGGCATGGATGTGCCCCCTGCCTGGCTGGTAGCTTCCAAGCAGTCTATTCATGATTTGGATAACCTGAAACTTAGCTCCATCAAGAGCAATGTCGAAGCTGTCTACGAGCTTGAGAACATCCTTATCGAGGGCCACTCCAGAGAGCCCACAGGTGCTCTTCCTCGCGGTGCACAGCTTGTTCTCAGCACTGAAAAGGACCCCAAGGTTGCAGACACAATTGTCATGTTCAATCTGGGATACTTCCAGTTCAAGGCCAATCCGGGCTTCTATAACATCCAGCTGAAGGATGGCCGCAGTTCCGATATATACTACATCGAGAGCGTCGGCGCCAAGGGCTACAAACCCGTCCATGGCGATGAGGGAACCGAAGTGGCTCTGATGGACTTCATGGGTACAACGCTATACCCACGAATCAATAGGAAGCCCGGCATGGAGAAAGAGGACGTCCTCGACATGAGTGCAGAGGGAGGTGCCCTTGATTTCGTTAAGCAGGGATTCAAGTTTGGCAAAGACCTACTTGGTTTGAAGACCAAGTCTGCCTCAGACGAAGAGCACGCTGAGATCAATATCTTCTCGGTTGCCAGTGGACACCTATACGAGCGCATGTTGAACATCATGATGCTCAGCGTCATGAAGAACACCAACCACAGCGTCAAGTTCTGGTTCATTGAGCAATTCCTCTCCCCGGCTTTCAAGGACTTCCTGCCTTCCATGGCCGAGGAGTATGGCTTCAAGTACGAGATGGTCACCTACAAATGGCCCCACTGGCTGCGCCAACAGAAGGAGAAGCAACGCCAGATTTGGGGATACAAAATCCTCTTCCTGGATGTGCTCTTCCCCTTGTCCCTCGACAAAGTCATCTTCGTCGACGCCGACCAGATCGTCCGCACGGACATGTACGACCTGGTACAGCACGACCTCGAGGGGGCGCCATACGGCTTCACACCCATGTGCGACTCCCGCGTCGAGATGGAAGGCTTCCGCTTCTGGAAGCAGGGATACTGGGCCAACTATCTCCGTGGTCTGCCCTACCACATCTCGGCACTATATGTGGTCGACCTGCGCCGCTTCCGTGAGATTGCCGCGGGCGACCGGCTTAGGCAGACATACCACACCCTCTCAGCAGATCCGAACTCGCTGTCAAACCTGGATCAGGATCTGCCGAACCACATGCAATTCCACATTCCGATTCACAGTCTGCCGCAGGAGTGGCTGTGGTGTGAGACGTGGTGCAGCGATGAGACGTTCCCCGTGGCGAGGACGATTGATCTTTGCAATAACCCCCAGACCAAGGAGCCTAAGCTCGATCGCGCGAGGAGGCAGGTTCCGGAATGGACGAAGTATGATGACGAGATCGCGGCGCTGGATCAGAAGAGGAAGGGCGAGAGCTCTGCAGCTCTCGAAGACGGTGAGCAGAAGGTGATTAGAGGCGATGGGCAGGAGCTGAAAGAGGCCGAGGAGGGTCTCGAAAGGAACACTAAGAGTAGAGCGTTTGAAGGAGAGGACCCATCGGCGACGGGTCATGTCAAGGATGAGTTGTAGACGCGGAGCTCTGTATACTAAAGTAGATATACATATACCGAAGGGGATGGCAATCTGAATATTTTATCTTTCATGAGACTAACGGCCAGCCCTATTCGTGGGCATCCTAGGCGTTCGGCGGCAAGTCCAAATCGTATCCTTCAGACCCGCCTAGGTGATACTCTTCAGACCTCGCATAATTCGTAAGACATTGATTTCGGTGTGAAGTGAGGCTGAATACGTAGAGTACAGCAAGACGGTCGATGCCGGAATTAATCACTAATCTGACTAAGTGGGCGACCGTATCTATCGTCATGCCTGGCCCGGGCCGGTAGAAACTCCACAAGCCGGACATAGTCGGGGCAATGACAGCTCGACTTCGACTCTTAAATAACATGAGTAGCTGTTCGCCCTGAACCTGTTCATTGTTTAAATCACATAGTAAAGAAGAAGAAAAGTCGAATTGCAGGTCAAATTGCTGTGTCAAAACCCATAAATACGAACATTATCAAACACCCACCATCATCAGAAGCCAAAACCCTGACACAGATCATCACCCTTCCCCAATAATCAACATGCCTCTCGTCAAGATCGACATGATCAAGGGCGTACGGACACCCGAGGAGATCAAGAAGCTTGCGGATGTCGTCCAGGAGATCATGCTGGCTCTATTCGCAGCACCTCCAAGGGACCGGTACCAGGTAAGCCATGAACCATCCCCTCCCCGCGGGCCAACCCTCCAGACAGAGTGAAGCAGTACCTGCCGAGGGGGGTATCAAGAGCGAACCTTCGCTAATGAACAAACCAGATCATCACCCAACACGAGCCTTATGAGATGATCTGCGAGGACACCAACCTGGGCCTCACCCGGACGGACAAGCTCGTCTTCATCCAGATCTTCCAGCAGGGCCGTGACGCGGCCAAGAAGCAGGCCGTCTACGCGGCGTTGGCCGAGCGCCTCGAGAAGGAGTGCGGCGTGCCCGGCTCCGACCTGATCATCTCTGTCGCCGCCAACACCAAGGAGGACTGGAGCTTCGGCCTGGGAAGGGCGCAGTTCTTGACTGGTGATCTGTAAGGGAGGAGGACTCCGGGTTTGGGTGGGGAGGGGGGGGGAGAACAAAAATTGGCGATGTTTGTTTACAGGGCTTCAAATGGGGTGGGCAGACAGGCAGGCCCATGGATGGATGCATTAGGCTACGACGTGCACGATTATGTACCGTAAAGACCATTCGACAGATAGACTGACTACTCGACGAACACTCTTTGGCAGGAAGATTTAGACTGGCTCTATGGGCATTCTTGAATTTGAACCTCTGGGTTATCATCTGATTGCCCGGTGGCTTGATTGCGTTGATGTGGACGTTCCGTCGGACATGAGAGGTTCTCGGCCTGACGTAAGAAGGTGCCATAGGTTCAGTCAACTGGTGTCTCTTAGTGGCTTCAGGGCGTTCTATGTTTCACAAAGGTCGGGTCAATGGCCGAGATCATGTAGAGAAGCAATTCACACTACCTAAGTACATTTTCAAGGTCCTTGGAAGATGGAAGGAGCATGGTTCAAATCTATTCTGGGGGGGGGGGTAGTGGTACGTCTGTGATCAGGGTCCAGATAACCCTTACCGTCTCTAGCCTCATGCTGACATAATAAAGACAACCCTTACCCCTTAACTCCAGGATCTATGACCTTGACACAAGACACCAAGTTCGCAAGTCCACTGGAGAGGTCTATCAAACAGTCAAAGACATAATCAAACGGAATGCATGCCGTCATTCAAGTGGTTGACGCAAGAACTCAGTCTCTAGGCCGCCTCAGCCGATAAATTATGCTGAGGATGGTAGGCCTCCTGCAGCACCTCCTCGCAACTTCAAGCAGGGATCTGCAAACGCTCGTGGGCTGCCGCTGATGCCTTTGACCTGGCCCTATTAATCTGTTTGCATTCAAGGCAGAATGATCTGGCATGTTTCATATTACATGCAGGGAAAGCTGGGCTGACTGAGGCGCAGACGGTGACAAGATGGAGGGGCTCCCGGTCGGCTCGCCGGCCGCAGCCTTGATAAGGGAACTTTGGGGACAAACGCTGGACAGAGGCTGAACGCTGCCTCCATATTAGGTATCAATAGTTTCTGAGTCAACCCATACAGGCTCAAACGCCACTCTATCAACTTCCAAACATGGCCACTTGTGGGGCCTGAGGCAGAGGACCCCTCGTTGGTTTGGGAGCATACAAAGCCCAGCCAAAGCCCTTTACCAACTTCTGCCTACGCAGGCGGATCTTCTTCCTTCTATTTCTTAGCCAGATTATTTTCTGGTCAGTACTTCTTACTGACTTTAATTTGGCGATCCTCTGAAATCCATACTGATCAAGTTGCTCCCTATCTGACGTGTCACCTGAAAGCATAGGGTCTTCTAAATACGGGCATTTGTTCACCTTCTCTCCCTCACCATTCTACTTTAGGCTCGTTGTTTTACCCCATACCGTACATACTCATGGATTCTGCGAGAGTCTTGAGCCGAGGCGCCAGGTACGCCATCTCCAACGACGTTGTCTACACTTCTGCTGATTTCTCTCGATGTGTAGGTCCACAGGTCATCATCGCAACGGTAACCATGCTGGTCGGCGCCCCAATACGAACCAGACATGCCGCATGTTTCGAGACAGCGGTCTTTGCCGCTTTGGAATGCAATGTCGCTTCTCCCACGACTTGTCTGGGCGTCCGCAGCCAGCCCAAAATAACAATGCTAATGACCGCCCGAGTGAGGACAGGCTCAGGGCTTGGAAGCGGGTGCTCGATCAAGGCTACCAAGCATCGCGCTTAGACCACATATCTGTAGGGCGATTTTTTGAACTTGCAGTCGAACTTATGGATGGGGACCTCGGTGCGTCGCAAGAGACCATCAGACTTCTCGCAACAGATCCTGGCCTCAACTTTATCAAGGCCATCACCGATCGACACATACCGGAAGCTACAAGCAGCCAAGAAAAGATTTACCTATGGAGGACGCAAGTTTCTCTCCTCTTTCGTCTCATTACACACCCACAAGCCGTCGACTCGAATATCCTGGAGCAGCAGGTGGCTACCGTCTACTCTTTCATTCTTGGCATCAACGCCAGTCGAATGGACAAGCTATTCAGCTTCGTTGCAGATTTCGCCGGGACTTGCACGGACGATTCTGGAAGCGACATACCACAGATGACAATTCTTGAATCATCGCTTGCGGTTCTCTCCAAACTTGTGGACAGCTCCACAAGCAATGTCATCAACGAATCTTTCCATCATGTCGTTGAGCGATTTGATGATCTTGTCAATAGCTCAAAGCAGCCTCATGACGATTTCTACAGACTCCAAGCCACAAAATACCTCGACTACTTGCAACGTCGGCTGGGTATTGGGAAGAAGATGGCCGAGGCCAAGGGCCCTGAGAGAACTAAAGTCCAACGAGATTCCTTTGTGATTGATAGAGACCTGCCTGGACGTCTTTCCAAAGACGGACCTCGCCATGATAATGACCACGCGGATATATCCAAAATCAGTATCATGCCTACATACCAAGAGATCATTACTTCCAGGAGCGAGTACCTCCCCACCAACGACTCGTCTCAGTGGCATCTGCCTGGTGTACGTGGTCGACTCGATCGAGAATTCCGGTTATTGAGGGAAGATACAGCAGGCCAACTTCGAGATGCTGTTGGAGATCTACTCGAGCGTATTCGCAATCCTGGCCGCAAAGAGTATCGCCAATCGCAAAACAGCGCGAGGACCACCACATATGAGGACGCCATCGTTCAAACAGTCGGACTGGATAAAGACAAAGGCTTGGAGCTGACAGTCAGATGCCGACAGCCTGACATCGTACAGAAGATGGGCGATAGAGAACGACGGCTTTGGTGGGATCAATGTAAGAGGCTTCAGCCAGGAGCTCTGGTTTGTGTCCTTAATGCTGCTGGCATGGTCCAATTCTTTGTCGTTGCAGATTCGACGCTACGGGTCAGTAAAGTCGTTGAGAATCGATCCGATGCCAAGGAGAATCCTCAGTCACAAGCCAAACAAGACCTCACGCTGTCGTCAGACAAGCACCATCTCTATGTAAAGCTAAACCTTGTCAGCACCTCGAGGCTAGATATCGTTCATATACTACGGTGGTATCGCGATATAGGATCATCCCCCCGACGGTTCCTCGTGGAATTTCCAGGAATTTTGCTGGCCTCGTTCAAGTACACACTCGAAGCCTTGCAACAGCTGTCAAAAAAGGCGGACCTGCCATTTTCAGACCTCATTGCTCCTGAAACGCCAACTAATGGCACAGAATTGGCCATCTCACCACCGCTGTTTGCCCGAGCTGCCGGATTTGCGTTCGATATGAAGTGCCTGACACTGGACGAACAGGAGCTTTCAGCCAGCATCGGACACCTTCCTACAGCTAAAGATGTTTCCGAGAAGACTGGCCTGGATGATACCCAGTCTGAGGCCTTGCTAAGTACACTTTGCAGGGAGCTATCATTGATGTGAGTAGATATACATGCTAATTTCAACCCTTTTTCCTCCGGCTGAAAGCCTCAAGAGGTTAGGCTCATGGAAGCCCTTGAGACGACCTTTTTCTTTTGTGATTGAGAAAAGCTGATTTTGAATATTGTAGTCAAGGGCCTCCAGGCACCGGCAAGTCCTATACCGGCGAGAAGATCATCAAGGTTTTGCTTGCCAACAAGAAAAAGGCAGATTTGGGCCCCATAATGTGTGTCTGTTATACCAATCATGCTCTTGATCAGCTTCTTGAGCATCTCCTCGACGATGGCATTAAGGGCATCATCCGGGTAGGATCGCGATCAAAATCGGAGCGACTACAGGACTTCACCCTCTGGGCTGCTGCAGAGCGGATGGATTGGACGAGATCCGAGAAGCGAGAAATATACGAACTCGGACAGAAGCTCAGGAATTCTGAAGCGGAAGCAAATAGGTTGCTGGCTCAGCTCTCGCAATGCAATTCGATGGCATCGATCAAGAAGTATCTCTACGCACACCACAGAGCACATCATGATGAATTGTTCAGTAAGGACGAGCATGATTGGCAAACGGTCCATCACAAATCTCAAAATGCTGTTCGAGGGTGGCTTAGTGGTGGAGATGCCAACCCTCGCCTAGCATCACGGGGCATCGACGTGCTGAGATCCACGAAACTGGCCAACATGACGCATGCCGAACGGTCAAATCTTTACCGGGACTGGCTAAAGAGTATTCGTGATCCTCTCATCGACGAGATCATCGACATCCAGAGAAACCACAGTCAAACGAAAGAGCAGCGCGATCGAGTCCGTCAGGAAGTCCGTCGTCGCTGCCTGCAACAAGCTGATATCGTCGGGGTTACTACCACCGGGCTCGCGAGAGAGCTATCTCTGCTGCGCAAGCTCCGCACCAAAGTGATACTCTGCGAAGAAGCTGGTGAGGTCCTTGAGGCACATATCTTGACAACTTTGTTGCCTTCCATCGAGCAGGCCATTTTCATTGGGGACCACCTGCAGCTGCGCCCACAAATACAGAACTATCAGCTTCAGAGTACGAACCCGAGGGGGAGCCAGTACTCGCTTGATATGTCTCTGTTTGAGCGTCTAGTGCAACCACCACACTCCAGCGACCCCAGGCTTCCTGTAAGCATTCTCGAAACCCAGAGACGTATGCATCCCTCCATCGCGGAAATGGTACGTTCAACTTTGTACAAAACACTGAAGGACGGAGAAAATGTCAAAATATACCCGCCTGTTGTGGGTATGAGGCATCGGCTTTTCTGGATGCATCACGAAGAACTCGAAGCAGGAGCTGCGGCCCAAGATCCGCACAACACATCACATTCTAATGCCTTCGAGATCGAGATGACTGCAGCGCTCATTTCACATGTTGTACGGCAGGGCAAATACAACCCTGAAGACATCGCAGTCTTGACTCCTTATCTTGGTCAGCTTCAGAAGCTCAAGGCACGAATGGCAGCAGAGTCAACATTTGCAGTGAGCCTTGGGGAACGTGACCTTGAGGACTTGGAGGAATTTGAGGCATCAGAGTCTGATAAGACGGCGCTTCCAGAGAAGCAAGTTGTTTCCAAGACGACTCTTCTACGAAGTGTGCGGCTTGCGACCGTCGATAATTTCCAAGGAGAGGAGGCCAAGGTTGTCATCATATCCCTTGTCCGCAGCAACCCACAGAATAGGTGTGGCTTCCTTAGCACAAGCAACAGGATCAATGTCCTTATGTCACGAGCGAAACATGGATGCTACATCATCGGCAACGCGAAGACCTACAGCAATGTGCCAATGTGGACCCAGATCATCAAGATGCTTCAAGTCAATGGCAATTTCGGGACCAAGCTCGAGCTTCAGTGTCCTCGCCATCCTGATACACCTATCAGCGTCTCACAACCTGATCATTTTGTGCAATTTTCCCCGGACGGTGGCTGCAGTCTGCCCTGTGATCGCCGATTGGATTGTGGCCATGCTTGTCGTGGTCCCTGTCACTCAGATCTGGTCCATAAGGGCGCTGAGTGCACTGAGGATTGCCCCCGGCCCAAGAAAGGTTGTGACCACCCCTGCCCCTTGAAGTGCGGCGTTCCGTGCGAAGACAGGTGCAACGTCGTCCTGAGAAACATCAACCTGAAGCTTGCTTGCGGGCACATCGTACAGACGGCAAAGTGCTGGGAGGTACAGAATCCAACCGCCATCAAGTGTGAGGTGTCAGTGGCGCGGAAAATTACCGGCTGCAATCACACAGTTATTCTTCCATGCAACATCGACGTCAATCTTCCCTTGTTCAAGTGTAAAGCCGAATGTGGAAAGATTCTGCCCTGTGGCCACTCATGCCATAGCGTTTGTCATAAATGCAACACGCGTAAAGAAGGAACGATCACAGCGTCCAACCACGGAATCTGTAAGCAGGTATGCGGCAGGAAGTACACGACGTGCCCACACACTTGTCAACAGAACTGTCACGGTGAAGCCAAATGTGGCCCCTGCAAGAGGCTCTGTGAAGTCCATTGCAGTCATTCTAAGTGCAGCAAACTTTGTCATGAACCTTGTGCACCATGTGCCGAGGAGAAATGCGCTTCTAGTTGTCCACACGGCCGGTGCACCATGCCTTGTGCTGCTCCTTGCGATTGGGTGCCTTGCTCGAAGCGGTGCACATTGCTTTTGAGCTGCGGACACCAGTGTCCTTCGTTATGTGGAGAGGCTTGTCCAGACTCAAAGTACTGCCATATCTGCGGCCATGAAGATGTTCGATCCACAGTGGTCGACTTCTACGAGATGATGGAGTACAAGGATATCAACATTGATGAAACACCTTGCATTTTCCCCGACTGCGGCCACTTCTTCACTGTGGAATCGATGGATGGACAGATGGATATGGGCGAGCACTATGAGCTCGATGAAAGAGGCCTACCCATCGGTATCAAGCCTGCCTCGAAACCCTTTTCTATGGATGAGGTCAAGGCGTGCTCAACCTGCCGAGGCTCTTTGCGCAACGTTGCACGTTACGGTCGGATGGTCCGCCGCGCGATGCTTGATGAGGCCACCAAGAAGTTCATCTCTTGGTTTACTGACAGACATCTTGAGCTGGCCGAACATCTTCTGGTGGAAGAGCAGAAGCTGGAGCAAGACGCAGGCATCACGATCAGTGACATCGGCCGTCCCGGCCGTCTTGATCTGACAGGTTCTGCATACAACCAAGTCAAAAACCTGAGGAAATGGGTCGGCCAGAAGCGCTACAACAAGCTTGAGCAGACTTACATCGGCATTTGCAAGTATATGGAACAAGTGAGTGTTGTGGAGCAGCCTTTCCACAAAGTGCGTGAATTTGTGCTACATGCAAACCGAATTCACAAGACGCAGGGCGCATTTGTCTATGATGAAGAGGTGATCCAGCTACGAGGATATCTACTTGCCATCTCGCTTCTTCTCAAGTGCAACGTGGCTCTCTTGTCAGACTTCATGAACCTTTGGAGGGGAGCTGGCATTAGATGTACTGAGATTAATGTCGACTTCTCAGCCAACCTCTCACAGTGTGAGGAGCTCATCAAGCTTGCGACCGACACGAGCCGACCTCAGCTTCAGGTCGAAGGGCACACATACTATGCTCAGTTCTGTGGCTTCGCCATCTCCCTGGGTACACTAAACACAGCCTCCACGGACCCCACCCCAAATATGGAGACGATGACGCCGGCCGCAACACCAGACCCCAATCTCCGCGAGAGGCTTCAGAACAGAGGCTTCCAGCACCTAGAACAAGCCCGCTCCCTCCTGGAGAATGCCAACTGGGGCTCCAAGCAGCTCATGGAGGCGGAGATCGAGGCGGTGAAGCAGCTCCTCAACGGCGGCGTCTTCTACAAGCCCGTCACGAACGACGAGCTACGGGCTGTGTATGCGGCCATGGCGAGTGAGTTCCGCGGCACGGGTCACTGGTATACTTGTGAGCAGGGCCATCCGTTCACGGTGGGCGAGTGTGGAATGCCGATGGAGCAGGCGCGGTGTCCGGAGTGTGGGTCGCCTGTGGGCGGACAGAATCATGACCCTGCTGAGGGCGTAAGGCGGGCTGATGCTATTGAGGAGCTTGCGGCGGGGCTTGGTGGTGTGAGCATTTGAGAGGTTGTATTCTTTGTGTGTGTTGGGTCCCTGATGGCGTTTTTTTTTTTTTTTTTTTTTTTTTTTGCCTCAGGGGGGGAAGGCTTGAGGGTTTCCGGACTTTATGGTGTACTTTCGTACGTATGTTTTAGGTACGGACATTTGAGATTGATGATTGTTTATGTATTTCTTTCTTCTACCTTGCTCGTGGCTACTTTGGACGGGCAATTATTCTCCAAACACTTCTTAGGCCTTTTTCTTGCCGGTACAAGCCCCCAGGCCAGAGGCGCCTGTGACTTTCTTGGTCGCTGAGGAATAACGGCCGTGTGAGCCTTTCTTTTGCCCCAACAATGAGCCCCCAGAAGTCTAGCTTCATATTTACTGCTTAAGATGTACTCAACATGTGGTCCCCTCTGCTGTGTCTTTCTTCACGATGTTACGCGAATCCCTGAACTGACGGTGTAAGGCTTAATGCTAAGTTCCCAGAAGGGCTGATGAACAGTAGCATAGTAGGGCTTTGGGGGACATGATAAGATTGTCGATAACGGAAAAAATAAGCTTTTAAGGTCGTTGGGTGGGTGGTGGTCTTAAAACGGAGGAAGTATGGTGAATCTGAGGTGCCTATTTTGTATGATGCATGGCGCTCAGTAAATCGTTCCAAATGCTATCGAACCCTAGCCACGACACCATTTTTCAGCCCTTTGAAGAAGTTGCATCACTGGCCGCCCGGTCCAAGCAACCCAGCTCATCTCCTGACCACCGTCCCGTTCGTAGCAGGCGTCCAAGAGGAGAAATCCCTCAGCCACTTCTTCACCGTCCGGATCTCCCAGTAATGCGCCTCGCGGATGAACTGCGGCTCCGCGGGGATGTCCAGGATCCCATAGCTGTCCCAGTGGTGCCCGCCGTCCACGATGAGGTACTCCGGGTGGAGGTCCGTGCTGTACCTCTCGGGCGCCGAGTTGGAGTGGTAGCAGCCGTCCTGCCAGGGGTCCTGGTTGCCGTCGATGAAGGCCAGCCTGTCCGCCTGCAGGTCGAACCCCCCGTAGGCGTTCCAGATGTCGACGTTGGGGGACGACGGGATGGAGTTGTATTTCCCCGGGGGAAAGGCCATGGTACATTGCTCCTGGGTGTAGTTGCCCGTCATGACCCTCGAGAGGAGGGACTTGCCCTGTGTCGGGGCGGCTTGGAAGAGCCCCATCTCGGTGCAGCTTGTGTACAGATAGGCGCGCGTGCCGTCGTCGATTTCTTCGGTCCAGAATGTGGCTGGGTGTTCATGTTAGTTCTGTGTACATGTCTGAATCATTTTGTGTCTCTGGAGACCCTGGTGACGCGAAAAGGGTGTACCTACCATCTCCTTGACCGAAGCAATCGCCAGAAGCATAGTCACCGCTCGGGCACGTGGGCAGGATCACCTCCTTGACATAGTTGGCATAGTTCCCCAGATTCTCCCACGCCTCGCCGTCCGTGTACTTAGCCATCTGCTCATCCACAGCCGCTATATCCTCCGGCGCGTCGATATCAGTAACATTCCCACAGAACTGCCAGAACTGCGTGTTCTGATCCGTCCACGACAACTCCTGCCAAGTGTCCGTGGGGTAGTCAAAAGGTCCACCAACGGGGTACGCAATGGTCTTGGCAAAGTCCCGGTCATCCGTAAGCGACTCCAGGCCAAAGATACCCTTGAGCTCCTCGACAGCCTCGGTGTTGCCCGCATCCAGCAGGCCGTCGAGCTTGTCCACGATGTCGTTGATGCTCTGGACACAGTCAGACGGCGCAAACTTCTGGACGGGGTTGTACCACTGCGGGTACTCGACCGAGACGCGGATCACGCCACTGGACGCAATGCCGCCGTAAATGACGTCCGGGTACGTCTTGACGGTGAAGGCGGCCTGCGCGCCGGCGAGGGAGCCGCCGTACGTGATCCAGGGGGTGCCCGGCGCCGTGAGGTTGGCCGAGACCCCCGGGAAGGTGACGTGCTGGGCGAAGTAGGCAAAGTCCGCGATGCTCTGCTCGTTGGTGAGGTAGGCCAGGTTGTCCGTGGTGAGGTTGTCGAATGGCACGCTCAGGCCGTAATAGCGGTTCTCGACGATCACGCCTAGGCCCCCCGTAGCATTCATCAGGATCTGGATGATGCCCGTTTCGAGGACTGACAGGCGGCTGCTGCCGCTGGTCTCGCCACCAACATAGAGGAATACTGGGCCGCCTGGTTTGTAGTAGCTGGAATCGAAGTAGTAGTGCTGCTTGAAGGTGGCGTTCGTGTGTGGCAGGTATCGATCCTCATTGGGGAAGTGATCGATGGGCATGTCAATGCTGTGGGGTGGATATATCTCAGACTCCCGTGAGCTGATGCTGGTAGCCCGCCGTCCTGGTCCGGCCGAGACCAGTGTTACCACGGCGAGCAGGGAAAGGAACGACAGCATTGTGGCGGCGTGGCTAGGAAACTGGGGGCTTGGAATCACTGGCCGGAATCTCTGTCCAGATCAAAAGAGAGAACATTCGAGGAGAGGTCATGGACGTGGCCCTCGGCGAATATTTATCCTCGAGGGTGCCCGCCAGGGGATCCGATGAACGAGCACCTCATCTTCGTGATGGTAAGGAAGCTGCATGATGTACTGCAACCTGAACCCCACTTGGTGGGCATATCACTGTAGATGCCGTTGAGCGAACGGGTCCTTACCAGGATTAAAGGGTAGCGGCACATCGACCTTGTCTGCCGGCTCTGTAGATCATCTGCTGGGAGTTATAGTTTTAGTCTCACCTTCCTGTCTAGGCGGTGTGAGCTAGCAGATTTATAGCAGGTCGTCTCATATTGGCTCCATATGCCCTCTCTCCAAGGGTAATGTCTTACAAAGAGAGAAAAAGTAAAAGGGAAAAAGAAAAGAAACAGAAAGCCATTGTCATGATGATTTCTGGGCCCATGACGCCATCAAGTCCACACCATGGTCACCGGCACTATTTCGCCGGTGAGTCTGAAACATACCTCTTCCTGGGGAAGACAGAAAACAAAAACAAAAAAACAAGGGAATAAAAGGATTAAGTCTACAATGACGACAAATAGGTACCTGTATGATAAAGGCTCCCCCTAAGGAATATCAGCATCTGAGATGAATCCATCTCTGTGGGTATAATATACTCCGGATCCATAAACGCCCTGCTTCGCTGAATGCCTCAGACTCTCGGCAATGCTTTAATCAGGCCGACACATGCTGAACTACTGGCCAAAACCAATTCCATGAAGGCGGCTCCACCGCCGCAAACTTCGCTACGCGGAAGCCCTCGACTTCGACGTCCTCACCCACACCGGGAATGTCAAGGACGCCCTTGAAATCGGTGCAGGTGACGTCAGCGAAGTCCAAATAACCGGACTGTATTTCAGGACAGACCTGGCCCACTACTATATTCCGGCCTCGCATGCGCACGAGGACTCGGCTGGCTGAGTGTGGTCCGTCTAGTTTGCGCTGCTTGGCCGAGGGCTCGCCCTCGGCTTCACCATCCGCCTTGCGCTTGCCGTTGGTTGCAGCCAGAGGCGCGCTGTTCGGGTCCCCTCCCGTTGCAGCTACCGCATTCCTGTCGTAATGTCTGGCAAACCAGTCCAGCACAGGCTCGTTGAAGGACAAGATCGCTGTGCCCTGAAACACGCCAAGGTTGACAGCCGCACGCAGCGTCTCCCCGTTATGTGCCGGACTGTCCGATATATCAACAGTGAAGATGCCGAAGGGGTCCGGGTACATCTCTCCAATTGCCTGGCACTTGACGACGAAGGAGCCGCGACACCTTAGCAGCGAGAAGCTCTGCTTGCCGCCTTCTCTCATTGGAGCTGCAAGCGAAGGTGCTCCAGTTTGTACCTGAGCTCGGGCACGTGACTGACTAACATAATTCTGGTGGTTCTGCATCGCCTTTTCCCACTCGTCTTGGATCTTCTTCCTCTGCCTATCAATTTCGATGTTCTCAATCTCGGCCGCCAGCCCAAGCACACCAGCGCGATCCCAGCCGATGCAGAGAGTACGGTCTGGACCCTGACCGCCCACAGCGATCTCGAGGCCAGGCACGTCTGCAGCTCTCACCTGCAGTCCTGATATCACTTGATCATCCGTGAAGCCGTAGAGAGCCAGCGGTTCAGGCTTCTTGGCCGGATCGGGCTGGCCGTCAGTGAGAAAGTAGTGCTCCATGAATCGGTCCAGGTCGTATCCTGCACGCTCGCTGGGCGTCTCTAATTGGGCCCATTGCTCTTCCTGGCGTCGTTGCAGCTCAACTTCCCAATTTGCGATGAGGTACTCCCAGGCCTGGACTTCTTTCTCATAGTCATGCTTGAGCTCCTCGTGGAGCCGGACGACAGAAGCCGGCACATTCACACACTAATACATGCATGGTGTTAGAAGCAGGCGAGCATGAGAGCTCCGGGTTCAGGGCAGCGGGGAGGAACTGCACCTGTTTGGCAGCAGCAGCTTTGTCAAGGAGGGACTTTAGTTGCTGCTCAGTAGCACTCTTGGGAAAAGTGATACCGTGCCATCGGAGCTGGGCCGCGAAGAAAGGCCGGCCAAAGAGACGTTTGGCCTCATTCTCGGCGGCCTTCTGGAGCCGCTGCACCTTGAGCCGGTCTGGGTGAAACATTGCCTCGAGACGCGACCCATCGACACGGCCATGGCCGTTGCAGGTGATTACTCCATCGCGGATGGTGAAGCCCTCACGCTTAATGACGGGCTTGTCTGGTTTCCTCTGTGGAGCCGGGGCCATGGCGTTCGCATTGTCCTCGCGAGGTGGATGTTACGACGTTGCGGTGCAAGTTGGGGTGGAAAAGCGTCGTTTGCTGAAAATGACTGTGTGTTTTGCTAAGAACGAGCGGGGCCGACCACCATCAGGGCCGTGCACAGAATGCACGGACCATAACATACCTATCTCCTTGGGAGCATGTCAGGGTTAGGGTGATTACAGGGGATGGGAATATTCACGATGCGGGCTGTTGGCTTGAATTACCTACCTACTTCTAATAGGTACTCTTTGACACAAATGTTTGTCGTTGCTGATCAGTGTTGTACTTCAGTGCATGAGAGTCCAACATCCTTTTGCACAACTTCCACTTCCTAATTATATCTTGAGAAGCCAACCATCTGAAGGGTCCCTGAAATCTCGACCCATACATGCCACAAGTGTGGCCCACTGAGACGACCATGAGAGCAACATTTTCGCTAATCCGGTAAGTTGGGGGGCATTTCGGTCACCTTTTCGTTCCATTAAGGTCTGAGTGAGACAAAGCTGCTGCGCCGTTATCTCAGCTTGATACACCCAAATGGCTCGAAGTTGCCCCGGGGCGACAATAGGTGTTAGAAGGCCTGTTATGGCCCAAATAACTCAATATGATATATGGATGTTTCCCCTGAAACTCGAACTCATACTCCTGTGGAAATCTCGTTACTTCCAACTATTCTTGCTCACTGCAGGCTCAAAGTTTCCAGCTTTCTACTCACCAGCTTCAGATGTCAACCAAGTTCGCCAGATTTGCTACATCCTGACTTCTCACATATTAATTACTTAGAAACGCCAGATCCAACACACAATGAGTACAAAACCCCAAGTCCCAAGAGGTCCAGGTCCTATCAACTACTACGATAGCGGCTGGAACATAGGGAAGAAGATCCGAGTAGGGCCCCACAAGAAAGAAGCCATCTCTATGGCGCGCGTCTACAACCAGCGCCCAGGCCGTCTCCGGATGCACGTATACGGCGGGCCCACCAAGAAGGACACCAAGCTCGCCACGGTCGAGACGCTCCCCTTCAGCAAGCAGCCGTGGACGAAGTGGCTGCGCTTCCTCCCCGGCGTCCGGACCGGCGTCCCCACCGACTTCGACATCATCCTGTTCCCGGACGAGTTCAAGGACAAGGACCAAGCCGAGCGCATCGAGATACGCCGGCGGCGGTTCGGCTTCACCGTCGCCGTGGGCCACGGCCCGGCGCTCCGCCTCGAGACTTTCGAGTGGCGCTGGAGTAACGGCAAGGAGGTTCCTGGGAACTACACCAAGAAGATGCCCGATACCACCGGGATCGGGTGGAAGCTGCTCCGTCTGGACACCGCGGGGCAGGACGGTAGTGGGGACGGGAAGGAGTGCGTGGCTGCCTTTTCGCGGATACCGAAGTTCGGGTCCAAGACGCATTGGTATCAGCTGTTCAACTCGGGCGCGTCGGGCCAGCTGGGTGATCGGTTCGAGTTGTATGCGTACCTGACATTCTTGGCGATTTTAGATCAGGAGGCGAGGGAAAATGTTAGGAGGAGTGCGCAACAGGATGAGATGATGAACCGACAGCGCATGAATCACTGATTGTGGTGTATTTTTATGGCTATGTATGGCCAATTCTGATTTCGAGTTACTTTTATTATGTTTTATTGAGGATCTGGGCTTTGTTAAGCATGACATTATCTCTTCAGAGGCATTCACCGGGCGACGCTACAGACCATTCATCGGTGGCGTCAGTGAGCAACGTTATGTACAATGAGAGCGACACCTTGGCAATACCGCTAATGAGACACCTTATCATATAATACTAATATTCTACAGGAGCCTCGCTAGAGCGGACAGACAGGTTTAGTCTAGTGGACGAACCGGATATCTTTACAATAATTGGATGCCACGGTCCAAGTCAACAACTGCAAATTAATTCGGTGTCCATCATTGCCCTCTATAGATATCATGTTTTCGGGAGTGATTGATCAACTTGCTAATACAGTCCTGAAGGTAGGATGCCTCTTGAAAATAAACTCCCAAAATTCATGCAAAATTGCAGGCTAGGTTTACGAAAGATGCATGTAGTACTTTCCGGGCATAAAGGACATACATAATGTCAGCTCACTTGAGTAATTTTCATGGTACAAGTTTTAGACAGTATCGCAATAAGCGGAAGAAACATATTTCACATTGCACGTGACAGGAGTAGCAGACGAAGTTTGGTGTGTGTGTAAAGTCAGACATGACTTTTAATTACTTTGAGTATCTTAGACAAATCATGGCTTAACTGAGCTCGGTATCTGTTTCCGTATCCAGCATCCATGACGCCTAAGAAGGCCAAAAAAATAAAGATATATGCAGTGACGCCGGAAATCTCTTGTCCCATCGGAAAATCATCAATCCCTCGTAAATCGACATTCAATGTTCACTTCCCCGTTTCCTTTCCACGGGGTATCAACCTTTCATGCAGGGTATCCAGACTCCTTTCTCTCTCACTCCCTCTTTCAACCCAACCCGAACAACTACTCAAAACCTTTGTAATGATTTAGAGCCAAAAGAAAACAACCACTTAGGCAGTAACTGATCCGTGGTGCTCGATGTTCTCGACAACACCCTTGTCCAGCATGCCACCCGAGGCCATCTGGGCCGCGAAGGTGGTAGTAGGCTTCCACCGGGCAGATGTCCTGGGGGTTGCCTGCTCCATCATCTGGTCGACCTGCTCCAGGGACAGGCCCTTGGTCTCGGGGATGAGGAAGTAGGAGTAGACGAAGGCGCAGGCGCAGAGACCGCCCCACACGAAGAACACGCTGGATTTCAGGTTGCCCTCCGAGGTGCCGACCATGTAAGGGGTGATGACGGCAATGATGGTGTTCCACAGCCAGTTGGAGGCGGTTGAGAGGGCGACTCCGCGCGAGCGGATGGGCAGGGGGAAGATCTCGCCGATGACGATCCAGGCGCCGGGGCCCCAGGTGGAGGCGAAGAAGAAGATGAAGATGGCGATGAAAGCAATCTGAGCATTGACGGCAGAGATGTTGTTGGGGATGTTGTTGCCCGGGTTAGAGGGGTCAGGGTGAGTCTTATCGAAGCCGACTGTCACACCGACAATGGCGACGATGAACTGGCAGACGGTCATGCAGAAGGCACCGACGATGAGGATCGTGCGGCGACCGAATCTCTCGACAGTCCAGAAGGACAGAGGAGTGGAGCACACGTTGACGAGGGTGAAGATCAGGGAAATCAGGAAGGTGTTGCTGATGGCGCCGGTGGACTGGAGGAAGGGGGTCGAGTAGTAGAAGATGAAGTTGATACCGGTCCACTGCTGCATCATCTGCATGGATGTACCGAGGATAGTGCGGCGCAGGTTAGACTTTCCAGTCCAAACGCTGCCCTTGAAGCAGTTTGCCCAAGATCCAAACCAGGTGGTGGAGGGGATGAGCTGACGCTCGTACTCCTCGTTGGCGACAATCTCAGCAAGCTCAACCTGGATGTAGTCGGAGTCGCGGGGCTGGCCACGGAGGCGGGACAGGGCGTCGGTAGCGGCATCGAGACGGCCACGCTTAACAAAGTAACGGGGAGAGTCGGGCATGAAGAGAAGACCGACACCGAGGATGACACCCCAGGGGAATTGGATGCCAATGGGGATGCGGTAAGCTCTAGTGTCTGTGTAGTCTTCAGAGCCATAGACGATGCAAGCGGCCAGCAGCAAGCCAATTGTAATGCAGAATTGGTAGCCGGCAACTAGTGCGCCACGGACGCTCTTGGGGCACTGTTTTTTTTTGAGACAATGGTCAGCTTCAGCTTCTCTCTCAAGGTGTAGCGCGTGCTTTGATGGCAAGTGCTTGCTTAGCCTTTCGGCTTAGCCGCGCAGAGGAAAGTCAGGATGAACTCACAATTTCAGACATGTATAGGATAACAACAGCAGATTCGAAACCGACACCGACACCAGCGATCAAACGACCGGCAACAATTGTACCAAGGGCAGTGTGGTTGGGTGTGGTGGCGATCTGGATGCAGACACCGAGGAGGTAGATGAGGCAGCCAGTTGTGACAGTCCACTTGCGACCAATAAACTCGGCGACATCACCGGCGATGAGAGCTCCAAAGAAGGTGCCGGCAGAGAGAATTGAGACGATCAGGGAAGAGTGTGGGGAAGTGAGACCGGTAGCGTTGGCACCCTCGACAGCCTTGTAGAAGGCTTGGGAGCCAGAGACACCGTTGATGTAACCAGAATCATAACCAAAGAAGATACCACCGAAGGAGGCGAAGGCGCAGATGAGGTAGGCCTTCCAGGTGACGGGGGCCTCAACACGTTCGACATCGGTGGTGATACGGAGGCCGGACTCAACAGCAGAAGTGCTGAGAGGCTGTTCGGTCTTTTCGTCCAGAGCCATGACGGCCTGCTCTTATTTCGTTCTCTTGTTGATGAGTATTGATGACGATGTTCCTCTGAACCTAACAGGTTGGTAGGTTCGAGGCCTGATAATATTGTGTTATTGTGAGTGAAGAATGCACTTTGATACAGAAGGAAGTGTGAGAGAAAGGGAAGGGGGATGGATATAAGGGCCTTTTTATGATTCTGGGACAATTAGATTGAATTAACACCTCCAGAGGCTCAAGGTAGGAGGTAGGTAGGTACCCAGGTAGTTTTACGCCAACTGTTCCTGGCGGGTGTAACGGTGGAAACACCTATTGGACTGGGGCGTTCACGGGGTGATTCGAACCCTTCACCAACAGTGTCGCCTAAGTTCGTAAAGCGTTATAGCCAAGACATTTAGTAGATGTGTACGTACCTGTGTGTGGATACTTACAAGTTAGGTAGGCTAGGTATCTCCGTATTCCTGGGGTATCTAGTGTACCTAGATACGTTTCAATAGTTGGGGAAAGAGGGGAAAATAGGGCCTGGGGGGGAAGTGGAAGACTGGAAGGAGGAGCAGGGACTAACCTAGATACGTTGCTAGTCCAAGCCGTAGCTTGAATAATATTGGTCAGTTGACGACCCCGGCTCGGTACGGTCTTTTGAGTAGGAAGAAACGGTCCGTTGCGGTGAATGATACATACCTCGGGAAGCATGCTTTTTTCTCATGCAAACGCCGGATCTACCGCATTCTGGTTCGGCCAGTCATGCCATAGTCCCTTTCACAAGTGTCTGATCTACACTAGGTACACTAGGTAGGTACACTAGGTACACTAGGTACAAGACGGCTCATCGCTTGCCTCTTATGGTACTTCTTTTTGCGACATTCACCTGTAGTTCATGAAAACCTAGGTAGATACCTAGGCTAGGTACACTTGTACGGATTAGTAACTGGCCCTCTACGAGTCACCACCAGTCTACTGTTAGCAACCCTCGGAACGTCTCATGACTGCCACAAATCATCCCACGAGTGGAAAGACAACAAAAGTACTAGTGCCGTCGTGGAGAGAGCCAACTCTGGTCAAGACTGGGGAAGCATAAACCATCGAGTCGCCCGACATGTCAGACCCCAGAGTCGCGTGGCTTTTCGTGGGTGTGATGGTAGCCACTGGAGAAGACAAGGACAACGCCGACGCGGAAGGATTCCCAGGATAATGGATAATAAGGCCATAGTAACGCCGAACCCCATGGTTTGGTCTAGGGTCCACACTCTTACCCCGGACGCAACGAGGATTACCACTGGTTGACTTTCCTGGAGTCCTTGGAACTCGCAGTGTTAGAATTACCAATAAGGCATCTACTCCACCTTCCCCCCCCCGTCCCTATACCACATTCCTGGGACTGACTTCCCATCTCGTGGCTTTTGCCGTTTGACACCGATGTCCTGCCAAGGGCGAAAGGTTGCCGTTAACGGGGTGACGGGCCCGGGTGTGCTGCTTACTGGCAGTGGTCAGCTGGATGCAAAAGAGGACAAGAATGAAAAAAGAAAACAGCAATAATAATACTATTAGGTACATAGGTACAACAACCATGGAACACCTGACAATTGTCCCGTATTTTACGGTACGCATGCATGACATGGGTAAACCCTCGGGAACGGGTTACATCTCCCACAAAGAAGCATCGAAATGCTACCTGGCGTGCCTGGGTACCGCTTCCTGCATGCTATCTATTTCGTACATAGCTACTTTTTACGGACCTAGACGCCTTACCTGCATGGCCAACGTTGCAATTGTTTCTGACGGATGTCTCACTGACGAGGGCTTCAGGGCAATACAGACAACCTTGGATCCTGAAATCTATCCGTTAATTCTACCCTTCAGCCAGTTAGACCAATTCTTGGTGGTTGTGGCGCTGGTGACGCTTTAGCTACCCATGCTTCCAGGCATAAAGCTGTCCTGTCCCTCATGCACATTGCTTGGTTAAACTTCGAAATTGGCCGAGTCCAGCCCGCTGCAAGCTGCGGTCCGGGCAGCAGAGTTGTCCAATGATGTGGCAATTTGATGTTGAGCTGGAGTAGAGGATCGCCCGCCAAACATGCCAAATCCTTCCTGCGTGTACCGAAAGAGAACACGCCGACTTGCATATACCGATCCCCCGACAAAATGACGCCGGCAAAGAGGCCGAAACTTTGAAGAATGAACCCGCTTCTTATCATGTCGGCGTTAATATTCTCCCCACTTCTTCTCTTCTACATATGTAATCCGGGGGGGCTCCAGACTTCCCCCGCGCATTGCCCACTTGATTCCCACTCATTTCCGCAGGATGCCCTGCCTGCACGCTCCAGATGTTCGAGGTGGGGCCCACAGAGTTCCAGATGTGGTGGCCCACCTGCATCAAATAAAACCGGGCCCACTAAGCCAAGACTTAAGCTTATCCAGAACAGTCCCAAGATTCCAGGGTTACGAAAATTACACTACGATAGTACGGATACATGCATCCGTGTGTGTGACCCTGTCTAGACCTTTCTAAAGCCAGGCCGTGCACCCTCTACACAGTATTCAAGGCTGATGTCGATGCTAAAAAAAAAAAAAAAATCGAAAAAAAATCGAAAAAAATTGGTGGACAAGTGAAATCACCATGACAATTACCCACATTCCAGTCCTTCCAAAGTTGTCTTGCTGTCTAAGCAACGTGATTGCCATGAGAAACACATGGAGGCCATGTTTATCAACCGTTCCAGAAAAGAGAAGCGAAAGTTTAAATTAAAAGAAAGTAAATAAAATAAAAAAGGAACAAATCAAGAAAGAGGATAAGCCGGGGTTTTAGGGTTTGGAGGGTTGGTGGGGGGGGGAGGGGGAGGTGGAGGATTGGGAGAGAAGGAAACCAAAAGGAGGATGTGCGACTCGGACCCATCCTCTTCTCCCCCTCCCCCCCCCATTATGCTCTCTCGGCTTGAGGATCACCCGCAGCACCCGCCGCGCTTGCACCCCCATCCGAGAATTCTCGGCCTACCCGTGACCTTCTTTCTAAGCATCCATAGAAATATCTAACACTTACACCGTTACAGACTAATGCTATGAATCATCGTTCATGATTCGTCATCTCAAGCGCCTCTCGGCAGCTATTCCCGAAATTCTGGGGATGGGCTGTTGACCGATGGCGAGACTCATTCAAAATCGCAGTACTGTGTACTTTGATGATTGATCTATGATGTTCTTCTGCCACTGTCACTGTCACTGTCACTGTCACTGCCACTGCCGCTACCACGCCACTACCACTACCTCGGCACGCTCATCTCCATGACGGACTTTTTGACGTCTTCAGCAGACATGCGTGGTCTCGTGATGCCCTTCACCGGCACATTGCTACTTTTGGTCAAGCAGACAAAGAATGACTCCACTGTGTTCGGCCTTACTACGGCCTTCCCCAGACCCACTCAAAAAGGTCCTTTTTTCTTCTTTCTTACCCCACGGGGTTATGCCGTCGAGTTTAGAGCACGTGAAACCGAGTTTCCCATATCGTCACCAGATTCTCGAGGTCGATGCTGATCATCTTCCAGGCTTTTTGTTCGATCAGCTGCAACGCGCTTGACGCCACAACAGGGGACTATTCGAGATCTCGACCATGGACCGTGGTTCGTTCAAAAAGGCGCCAGACCTTCTAGATCCCTCGACAGTACGATCGGGGTGCGCATTAGTTTAAAGTGCCTGACCCAGCAGCCTGGGTGCGCTGAGTCGTGCTGGGGCCCCCGGTTGCCTGTCACCCCCGGTGTCTATTGGCGGCTTGGCTGAATGAATCCGCCCAAGCCGCTTAACTTTTGCCCGTCTACGAAGCTCAGCCCCATTGCGACCTTAGGCACCGCTAACGGACATGGGACTCCATGCCTAAGTGGCAATCACCACCGAGTGTGGGAGATTTGGACAAGCCAGTAGGGGGCTTACTTCTCAGACTTTTTTCCTATGGCGGTGATGCCATCCCGCTTGGTCGGGTCTGCCCGGGCGTCACGGCGTCACGGGCAATGGCGATATCATGTGATTAACCTCCCTACGTCTCCTGCTGTCTCCCTATGCACTGTACCATATGTCTTTTACTATTTGTGTCGTTTTGAATTTATGTCTAGTGCTTACGATGATTTACAATTTTCATGTATTTCTCAAACATTGTGAGTAAGCATTGTGCGTTTCTCACAAGTCGGTCGTGTCTTGTTACTCATATGCAAGACCTGTGATCACACACCGCCGTCACAGCCTTTCGATGCAATGGAGGAACTTCTCCCTCTCCTTATCATTCCCCATTTCCCCCCCTTTACCTACCGCCCTGGTCAGTTTTCGGCGTTTATTCGGTAGAGCACGAGCCACAATGCCACGTATTCCCCATTTTAAAAGTTCCGGCAGGTGTACTGCAGGATGACTGTCTCGGACTGTAAATCCCAAGTCTGACAAAAGCTTGTCAATAGTGCAATGGAAATGGCGGGAGTGTGCACGTTTTGAAACTGATTTCACCTTTGTGGGACCGCGATGGACACTTTTGAAGGGCTTTGGTGTTGTACCCGTGTTGATTGATTTCTGTCAGTCATTGTCGCACCCGCTCGGCCTTGGCCTTGCAGGGCTTGGGAAATCGTATCTGTGCCGTTTTGTGTTGCGTGGGGTCCTGTTTCGACTGATCGTATCGATCAGAATGGAAGGAATTCGTTCTGTTCTGCCTGCTTCTCCTCGTGTTGCTGTTTTCTCTTTCTTTCTTATTGCCTCTCCATTGCGGGCAGTCCCTCGTATATACACTACATGATCCGCACCCCACCTGGCCAGATCAGGCTGGGGAGCTTGGTCTTATCGCGAGGCATTGTCATCTCACATCTCGGTCCCTTGCATGTCTTGAACTGACCTCAGCTTCAACCTGCATGCATAATGACTTGTCGCTGCGGTAAGCCTCTGTTGCTGCACATATCGGACTAGCGATACCGATGCTGTACAACACTGACATTGCACACCACACGGGCAGCTGGCCTGGCCCAGCGCTTGCAACACTAGGGATTATGAGGATGTGGGGTGAGGTCTGTCCGCGGGTTGCAGAACGGAATGCACTGTAGGAGAGGCTTAGGAGGGCTGTATCAACAGCCGTATTGAGGGAGGCAAATCAAAAATTCAGGACCATATGCACCCAGAGTTTATCGCATGGCTTTCTGTTGTTGTTCGGTCTGGTTGTCAAATTTTAGTCAACTATGTTACTTCCCCCAACTCACTAGCCGCATCTTCATATCCTCCCAGTCAGTACCAACAATTGTATATAATGATGTTCAGATTAATTGTTGTCAAGGTTCACAACCCATAACATGAAGAAGCAATAGCCAAGCACATCAAGACGCTTCTGCATGATTCCTCGAGTAAAGTAGAAGTGATCATACCACGAATTGTGGTATCCTGCCGCCCTCCGCAAGCTGTAGGGAGACAAATAGTTTCAAGAGGCCACTTCTATTTCCTAATTCTTGATACCCACTTAGCAGGTAGCTAAAGGGCGAGTTTGGGTGGGGGGGGGGGTAAGGGGTAGGCATCTGGGCTTAAATGTAGCGAAAGAGTCGGGGTCATTGCTCCCTAAACACACCACGTTCCATTACGATATCTGACAAACTCCTTTCTAGGGGTATATGTATGGGCTATATCCGAGATTTTAACCAGGATCGAGGATTCCAACCCGACAGACAATACGATCAAGACACATCTGGTACCGCTCCTCGTGTTATCGACCCACTCGCAAGCTCGGGCCCGACTTCACTACCCAGGTATGCTTGACAAACTTGTGGCATGGCGGAGAGATGATGCTTAAAGATGAAACTGCCCAAGCAACGGGAAGCACATCTGGGCCTTGTTCCAAGTGGCAATACTACCGAGTCTGCCAAAGATGAGTATTGCCTAGGAAGTAGGTATCAGACGCTATCAAAGACACGTGACGGGTCGATTCGGGAGACCTCAAAGTTTGGGCGACCCGAACGGAGCAAGTAGTGAAAGGGGATTGAAATTGCATAGGCACGGGAATCAACATCATCGAAAAACTAAGGCTGGAGATTCTAGGATGTTTTGGAGATGATTGAGGCGAGAGCCTCATAGAGTCACAGATCTCCTCGACTGCTGCGCCCAAGGGCTGCTGGCGGTGACGTGAACCTCAGCAATATCTTTCCCGCCGTATTTCCGACCGGATACGGCTACTCGGCCTGTCCCAATGATTGAGGTGATCTCAGCTGAAAGGGCAACAAGGCACGAAGTGTGGGTGGAGCTCGACGCCACGGAAGGGATCAATCAATACTTGACCTCAAACGTAACATTGGCAATTTATTGATAAGGTCGCTGCTTGACCCCTCTTGAAAATCTCGTGGGACCATCCATATCCCCATCATCAACGTTAAGTGCCCAAAGCGATACGACATGTCCAGTTCTGACGCTTCTGTGCCCTTGTCTGTTGCTTTGAGCCCCGGTGATGGGGAGGCTGTGCCGGGCCTAATTGAAGACATTAGGAGTGGTGTCGACACATGGAGAGGATTTGAAAACGACGAGGACGATACCAAGCGTGAATAAGCGCGAAATGATCTATTGCTTAAGGCTCGGGCCCTTGTCTAGTCCCTCGAGACTCTACGCCAAACTATGGTCATGCACTGTTAGGTCTAGGTAAGTTTCTACCCGCCGCATTGAACACTATAAAATCGTGACTGAAGTATATCTGTCTCTTCTAAGTATCTATTGAGACCTATATGTTTTTGAATGTATGACTGAACGTACTCGTAGGGCGGTGTTATAGTAGCACTCACTTGCGGCGTCGACAAGGGGCTGTGGGAGTTGATGGCCAAGAACGGAGACCGGCCCCAAAAGGTCAGCTCGCTCGCTTGGGCCCTTGGCTGGGACCCCGAACTGCTCAGTACGTATATATTGACTGTTCTCGTTGAGGAGTGTGGGCTGCTAAGTTTCCTCATGTTGCAGAGCGAATGATGCGCTACTTGGCCGCTATGGGGTATATTCAAGAGACGGGTGTGGACGGATACAAACCCACGAACTTCACAAAGGCCATGAGCATCGATGTTATAGGCAATGGTTACTTACCAACATAAGAAACTGCTGTTCCAGGCTAAAGTCCAATCCATCCTAGTCTAAAACGCTCACAAGACTACCCTAGGGTACCTACCAACAGGCTGGTGGCGAATGGCTGTGGTGCTCTGGAATTTGTCGAATTTGCAAAGCGAACAGAGTACAAGAACCCCATCGACGCATTCGATCCTGCATAACTGGCCTGATAACAAGTGCAGGCTGATCCTGTCTCGTCTCACCACGGCCATAAAACAGGGGTATAGCAAAATCCTAATCAATGAGAATGTTATGCCGGATACCAACGCGTGGTGGGAGTCGACGGCGTTGGACATAGTTGTGATGAGCCTTTTCAGCTCTAAAGAACGAACACATAAGGACTGGAAACCTTTACTTAGGGATAATGGACTAAAGATTATCCAAGTATGGTCGGGCGGCAGAGGTGTTAAGAGTCTCATAGAGTGCGAGCTTGCATAGGGACATCCTCCGGGCTATGGTGCATGGATAGATTATAGAAGGTGTATTGGAACACATCATACAATGGTCTTTGAAGGGGATCCATAGATGAACTTTGATTTTAATCATAAAGTTCTCCCAGCTCTTTGTCATGATGAATTGATATGATCAACGATCTCCAACGTCACTATAACCCAGCACTACCGCCCCAGAGGTTCATCTTGTTAATCACATCAAAGTAGACACTTACATAGAGTTTCCTCGAGGTGCACTTTCAAATGAACATAGGTGGAATGACAAAATCAAGATTTGACCAGTAAAAGGCATGCCGACACCTTGGAAATACCCTTCATCAGAGCCCATTAAGAGAGACAGAAAAGAGAAGCCCCCTTGGCCAAGGGGTAAGGCGTCGCACTTGTACCTAAATTGTATGCAATGCGAAGATCGGTTGTTCAAATCAGCCAGGGGGCAAATGCGCTTGTACGCATCACATTTTTGTCTTATTTGTTCTGGACGCAAGACATCTTATTTTTGTTCCTTTGATGTTTTCACCTTCCAGTTTGAGGCATTTCATTGCTGCCTACCTAGGAACTTATTGTGGCTAAGTCACCCCCCGAGTTTTGCCTGCGCCACACAAGACTTGCTTACAGACAGACCCAGCCACGCAGCGTGGATCTTCGTTCAGTAAAAAAAAAAAAAAAAAAAAGACAAAAAGAAACAACATCCTTTTATAGACAAGGAATTGTTATAATATCTACTGTCGGGTAGGGCTCGTCACATTCATTTATAATTGCCCCTAACTGCCCCACAGAAACTGGTAGGTGAGATATACTGTGTGATTGTGGTGGTGGATGAGCTCTGGTTCCAACATTCGGGCCACTATAAATGTGGGTAGCTTCACAGTCAAATAAACCAGGTGTTGTAATGTATCATAGCTGCCCAGGATAAGGAGAGATTTGTGATATCTTCAACTTTTTTTCATTTCTTTTCCCCAGGGAATTGGTGCCGTCTGTGGTGAGCCGGTGACCGAATTGGGTTTCGTAAATTCTTTCCTTCAATAGTACCGCCTTCCCATTTCCAGACCCACCTAGGTAGGGTACTATTCGAACAGGTAACCCAATCCTTATGGTCTGTCTATATGCATTTGAAGGAGCTTCCAAACCTCTATTCTATTGGTATCTTGACCGACATGTCTTCCTATCCATCTCTAGTTCCTTTTGCATCACATCAACGGAACATGAACTCTCACAAAACGCCCTTCTCAGCTGACCACTGCGGCACCACCTTCTTCAGGAAATTCATAAACTTGAACAACCCAACGGCATACTCAACATTCCCTTCAGGATCCACTACCTTCTGAGGAAAAGCAATACCAGCCCCATGCAAGCCCGGTATCCTCTCCCCAGACTCAGCATTCTCAAACGTCCCCGTCGTATGCTCAAACTGTGGCGCCACCTTGGTCCCCCCCACCCTCAACTCCGGCAGCGGGTCACGCCTGTACCCAATGGCCTGACACGCATGCGTACAATCCGCCATCTCCCGCTTGTACGTCTCCGTCTCGTCGCCGTGGGTGGTCGCGACCTTGACGAGGTGCTGCGAGACGGGCGAGGACGGGAGTGTCGCCTCCTCGAGGTTCTCCCGCGCCCACACGGCGACCTCGCCCTTGAGGCCTGTGTTGTCCCGCAGAATCCAGCCGTCGCGCTCCTCGGCGTAGCGCAGGGGGTGCCTGGTGAACCATTTGATGCGGAGGTGAGGGTGCGTGCTCGTTGCGAGGCGGGAGAGGTTGCGCAGGACGAGGATAGCGGAGTGGGAGGCACCGATGACGGCGATTTGGGTGGGCTGGTCGGTGGGGAGGATCTTGGATAGGATGGTGGGTGAGAGGGCTGTGTCGAGGTTGATTTCGGCCAGGTGGGTGACGGGCAGGGGGCCGCTGATAGGTGAGGAGCCGGTGCAGAGGATGAGTTTGCTGGCATCGACTTGGGTCGGTGGGGAGGATGAGTCTGATGGTGAGATGGATACGGTCCAGGTTGAGTTTGACCATGCGGCATCCGTGACCTTGCCCTTCTGCTTGAACACACCCTTTCCCTCGTCGAGGCCTTTGGTCAACATTAGACACATGTCTGCCGCTTGCGCTATGTGACATGTCTTTTCCGGATCCAGGCTCAAGAGGTGGCTCATTGCATTCGGCTCAGGTGTCTCCTTGGCGACGGTCCTGAAAGCCTCGACTCCCTCGGCATATTTGGTGAAAAATTTGACCTTTGTGTTGGAAGGAACCTCGCGGTAACGCTTGTTGAGCCTTCCACCGTCAAACAGCTCGTCAACCCATAGTATGGGGCCCTTCTGCAGCTCCAACAGGTTGCCAACGACAGCGATACCACCGGCTCCTGCTCCGACGACGACGGCCTCGTACTTCCTGTCACTAGAATACATTCTCGTCCACCCTTGCGACCCGTGGAATTGACGTGGAGGAGTGATGCTGCCCATCTTTGCTGATGAAGGTGCCAAGGGAAATCTGCTGATTGACTTCACGCTGATGGCAGTCGAGAAACAGCGAACTCGACGGCTCCCCAACCTTATCAGGAGGGGAGCCAGGGGTGTTATGAGGACCATCCCGGATCGCCCTTTTCTGGGACCCTCCTTTCCCCTTCCCCCTGAACAAAGCAGCAGCAGTACAGCTGTTTGAGAGTCGGCGAACAGCGGTCTGACGGACAGCTCCCCCCGCGCCGATGCGTCGTTGCCAAGTTTCCGGAGCTGATTTGATATTCGGGACCCGATTCCGGGGTTGTGATAGTTTTGGTAGTATTTCAGAGTGCTATCCTGATAATATGGGGTGGTTTCAGGGGAAGGACGCGTCGAATCTGCAGGTCCAATCCGTGATTTGCAAGAGTCGCTGCAGATGTCGTGATCAAACAGTGATAGCAGTGATCCCTTTTCGCTCATGACGATCCAGTCACGTGCAGATAAGATCAAGGGGAAATGTGGGTTCTCAGCAGTTCAGTGACTGGAAATGCCAGTCAGCCAGTGTCAACGACCTTGAAACTGAACATGATCCACTTGTCGCCGGTAAATTCTCCGATCTTTTTTCCCTTGGCCCAGTCTTGATGAAGGTAATGATAATACCCGAGGTTGGCCGATGTTGAGGTTAGTCGGGTCAGCATGAGTGACGACTGCAAGAGATCAAATGGTGTATTCGCTGCAGCACTAACAGTCTGTGCAGATTGTGCAACCAAGATCTGTTAGTGTTTGGGGGTGCTTGTAGGTCTTATGGATGGTTTCAGCTGACTGTCATGCCCTTGTAAGTGCGAACACGAAGGCTTCTCAAGGATCATTCGACAGCATGGAGCCATGTAATGATTTATGACGCGACAATAAGGTTAAAATAGGCGATACTCTTGGAAATATTGCTGGGTGGTCAGCATGTGATCGTGGTTCGTTCCAGAGTTTTTGGAGGGGGTCCGCGGAACCTTACTGCATTGCATCCATGGCGTCTACCCTAATCATAGAAAACCTATATACCCTAGGGTATGAAGCAGCCTGCTTCCTCGTTCAAGCACAGAGGCTTCTTCCTATGTGAAAACGACCACGCCGCGATGATACATGGCGAGCTTATGCGCGCCAATATGACGATTAAAAGCTTGAAACTATTGATAAATATCAAAAGTACTCGTCTCGCAACTCATCCTTATGACCTCGATCTGTTTTAATCAACTTCAGGCATAGCGATGACTCCCTCTTTATTCCTCCACTTTCTCTGGCCAGCCCTAAAGGGATCCCCCGTCTTCTCACGCGCATAAACGATCTCTTTCCTTAATTTCTCCAGATCCATATCCTCATCCAGCACCCTCTTTACATCAACCAAAGACGTGCCGCTTCCCAATACGCTCCACCGACTCAAGGGCTTCCAGGTGTCGTCCTCGCCTTCCTCGTTTTCTTCCTCCAAAGCCTTCCAAGCATCCTCCGGTACAGCAGAAGCTGCCATTTTGGCCTCCAAATACTGCCGCTGTAGCCTCGTCTGCTGGTTCTCATCCTTGATCAGGGATCCCAACTCCGAGACCCGCTTCTCCTCAGACGACTTCCTGTTTTGATACAGATTCGTGAGTTCTTCGTCCGAGACCCCGGCCCAGCTAGGGCCTGAATAGCGACCTGTCCGCGTCCTGAGAGCTTCGAGGTCAGACATGCGGAAGTCGAGCTCGATCCGCAACCTGGCCTGGTCGTCGGACCATTTCTGTTCAGGAGGCTCAATTTCTTCTCGCCACATGTCCACCCTGCCCTCGAGGTCTCGTCGCGCATGATCCGGAAGCTGCTTCGCCTCATGGGCGAGCCGATAATTGGCGTCCACGATGATGATCTGTCTTTCGATAAGGGACGATTCGGCCGCCATGACATCGTAAAGATGGTTCAGGGGTTCGCAGGCCTTCTGTATTTCAGTTTTGGCTTTAGGTCGTGATCGCTCACCGTAGTCGTACTCGCTGTTTCCTTCGGCCAGCGATTCGTCGAGAAGCAATGGATTGAACTTGTCTGGCCACCCGCATGTCTCATATCGTAGCTTATAAGTTTCGTCCCGATGATCAGGCCCGTACAGAGCACCTGGAATCCATTGCAATGACCGGAACCTTCCAATTATATCTTTGAAAAACTCCACTGCAGGACGACTGGGATACTGCCTTAAGTCGAAGTTGTTTGTGAATTGGGGATCTTCCAGCATGTGCTCCCCAGGCGCCTCCTGGAATACCGGATCCGTCGACCCGCCCAGCTGGTCAATAAGCCACATTTCCCACGTCTTGGTATTCAATACCATTACGCTGCCGTATTGGCCCACATTACTAAGCGTTGCATACCACGGCCGCATGTATGGCCCGGTCTCATGGTCCCAGCCCCTCTCATCAGCGTCCTCGGCCCTGAAGTCCGGATCGAGGTCGGGGTTCAAATCGTCGATACCATAGAAAGGATCTACGATTGTCCGGTACCAGGTCTCATTCATGTTCCAGCTGCCCCGGAGGTCATCTAAGAACTCGCCGCCCTGCAGGAATGCTCTGGGATTTCTGGCAAAGTTCCAGCTGATATGGGAGTAGTGGTTGAGGTAGGGGATCATCTGCCACAGGTCGACCACGTCTTTGGACACGCCGTACCTGGCTGGTTGGGTGAGGTCTAGGGGCAGGCGCTCATGTGGTGGGAAGGAAACGGATGAGGCGGACAGGTACCGCATGTCGATGAGCAGGTCGAACGTTGCCGTGATGAGGGAGGCTATCTCTTGAACTTTTGGGTGTGGGTTGTTAGGATAGATGGGTGAGTAGGTCGATGGAGGGACCGACGTATAGACGCCGAGGAGAGGAGACATTGTCGACGACTATAGCAGGATGCGAGTGAAGAATTGGTTCAAGCCCCTCAATATCGAGATGTGTGCATTTGATACCTGGTATATGATCTGGAGGTGTTGGGTCCTTTATGTACACAGTAAGGGACGTATAAGCAAAGAAAGTGTGGAGTCCAAGTAAGCTATTCGCTGCCTAAAAAGCTCCAGGGGTTGCGTACACTAATCCCATTTAGGGATAGGTCTAGGCCAGTCGCCTCTTAGTATTTTGTATATCCCGGCTTGTCTTTAAACCGTTTCTCCGTACATATTAATTAATCACTTAGGTACTTGAGTACTTAGGCGTCCGCAATTTTCAACACCGCCTTTCCAAAGTTCTTGCCCTCGAGCAGACCAACAAAACCCTCGGCGGCCTTGCCGATACCCTCAGTGACACTCAACTTGGCCTTGAAGGTGCCTTCGGAAAGCCACTTCTGCATGTTCTTCTGGTGCTCCATCGCATACACTGGTCCGAACTTGGGGTCGCTGACGATGAAGCCCTCCATTGTGAGCCTTTTCGTGACGACCGCAGTCAAGTTCTTGACACCATATTGCTCGGATGGCCCCTTAACGTTGTACTGCGAGATCTGTAGTCCACCATGTCAGCGATGCATTCATTTATGAAGCATCATATGTTTGGGTCCTGGCCACTTACCATTCCACAACAAACAACGCGGCCAAAGGGGTTCATTGCCGCCAGCGCTGCATCCAATGTCTCACCACCGACGTTCTCATAGTAGATATCGATTCCATCGGGAGCCAACCTCTTCAGGGCATCCGCAGGCGACTCCTTCTTGTAGTTGGTACCCGCGTCGAAACCGAGCTCCTTGGTGATGAAGTCCAGCTTCTCATCCGAGCCCACGGAGCCGATGACCCTCAAACCCTCATGCTTCGCAATCTGACCGACGACCTGGCCGACCGCACCGGCCGCGCTGCTCACAAAGATGGTCTCGCCCTTCTTGGGCTGACCAATCTTGTAAAGACTGGAGTAGGCTGTCAGGCCGGGCATACCCAGCTGTCCGACGAAGACGCCCAGCTCGATGTTGTACGGGTTGTGGATCTTGTAGCACCTCTTGGTCGCAAATGCGTCCTTCTGGACGTAGGCGTACTCGGCGATTGGGACAGTGGCAACGACCAGGTCGCCCTCCTTGTAGTCAGGGTTGTTGGACTTCAGGACCTTTGCCGCGCAGCTGTTGACGACGGGCCCGTTGATCTCGAAAGGTGGCACGTAGGACTTGGTGTTTGAGTCCCTCATGCGGCCTCGCAGGTATGGGTCGAAACTAGCGACCAGGTTCTTCACAACCAGACCGCCCTCAGGAACGGCTTCCAAGTCGATGGGTCGATCCTCGGTCGTGAGGTGCTCACCCGGCACGGGGAACCCATTGGGGACCTGCTTGAAGATGAAGGTCTTGTTGGGAGTAGTCATGTTGGCGGTGGTGTGACTTGATTATAGCCTATAGGAGAGTGAATGCTAAGAAAGTTTTAATGTAGATTGAGGTAGGGTAGTCAAGATTAAAGTTGAGGGAACAAGTTAACTCTTATTCTGAGTCCGTATATCACGAGTCAGGGGGGAGCGACAGCGATGCCGTTATATCAACTTTATAGTGACGTGTTTGATGAATAATCCAACAGCTTCTTGTCTCCACGGTAGCTTCGGGAATGCAGATACTTCGGGAAGCGCATTGTTTCACTGGGTTCTCGCAAGGGGTCGTCTCCTTGTGGTGGATCTAAGTGGCAATTGTGCCGAGGCTCAGAACGCCTAGGTCGTCGAAGGGTTTTTTTTTCAAGATCGCCGACATACCTCGGTCGGGACGATAATGCACCCGGGGACAAGTGCCGGGCAAAATTGTCGAAGTAGTAGTTGCTTCATTTGTCGCAATTATCCCATATGCATACATAGATATATGCATAGTGACTGGAATAGCAATGGTATGGTAACACCAGGGTGCATCGTGCATCGTGCCAATGCCTGCCGACAAGATTAGGGCATGTATGACCTCGGGACCTTATTCCACGAATGGGCCCTTGAATGATAGTCAATCCTAATTAGGAAATCCGAAAAGAGAAGTATGTATAAATGGGGGGGGGGGGGGAAGAGGTGGAAAAGCCCCTGGGAGGCCATGAGGGGGAGCCCCAAAATTGAAACACATAATTATCAGTTGCTTTAACTCGCTTGTGCACCTGAGCAGTCAGCGTTCGCGATGAATAATTGATTATTCGTAACAACCCTGGAAACTTCTTATACCCACTCTACCTAGGTAGTGTCCGAGCTGGGGCCCCTGATGCTGTTCAGTTTATTTTCTCGATTACAGGATATCAAGTCTGTTTGTCGGACTTAAACGGTTGAGTTTAGCACGCATGCATCTTTGAAGTAATAGCTATCAGTTCACTGCGTGAGCTATCTGCTGGTTTGCCAATGAGAACTGTAAGATAAATCTGATCAATCTTTATTGATGCAGTTTCTACCCCGACACGTATGGCTGCGCGAATTCCTAGCGGTGCGGAGGCAAGCTGAGAGATCAAGGGGTGATGATACTGGAGCTTCCGTACAGTAACTTGTACTGGTATCTGCTCAGACTTACCTACCCTAGGGTAGTGTGTTTGCTATGGGATATCGACCTTCCCCATTACGTGCCAATGTCGGGTTGATCGGGTATACCCGAAGGATCAATAAAATACCCTAAGGGTATGTAAGCGTAACCTAGATAATAAGGCAGAGTTGCCGGGAGCTGCATATCAGTGCCGCTATGACGGAGCTGACCGAAGTCATCAAACTGCAAACTGCGGAGTTCTCAAGACTTCGAGAAATCTCACTTTAGCCGTCATTACTCACTCTGACTTTTCCGTCGATAACTGCTCGTTTTCAAGCAGTTCGTAACCATGGCGCCTCAATACGATGCCATCGGCTCAAAGTACGCCGTCTTCAAGACCTTGCCGACCTCGATCGTGGAGAAAGAAAACATCAGGGCTGCCATCTTGCCCTACCTCTCGAGATCCTCAAAGCCCCGGGTTCTCGACCTCGCCTGCGGAACCGGATACTATTCTAAGAACGCCATCGATTGGGGTGCCGACTATGTTCTGGGTGTTGACATCTCAAGCGGCATGGTGGATGCGGCAAAGGAGATGATCTCCCAAGACGCCAGGTACGCCGACAAGGTCAACTTCAAGGTCGGCGACGCTCTGTGCCTTGGCAAGGTGGATGGTGAAGAACAATTTGATATTGTCATTGGAGCTTGGCTGCTCAACTATGCCAGCAGCCTCGAAGAGATGACAAAGATGTTCGAGAGCGTTTCTGCGAATCTGAAGAACGGTGGTGTATATGTTGGTATTACCCCATCGCCCACTGAAGATGTCGATATCGTGGTCAAACGGTGGATGGACGTTCAAGCAGAGTCCCCCGAAATATTTCCAATTCGGGCGAATTATTACGAGAGACTTCCTTCTGGTCTGGGTTGGGTATCCGATATCAGTAACACATCTGGAGGCGAGAAAGTTACCTTCAAGAGCTACCGCTTGAAGAAGAGTGTGTATGAGGAAGCGGCTCGAAAAGGAGGGTTAAAAGGAAGTCTGGTTTGGCCGGAGGTGAGCATCCCGGATGAGGCACGTGGACCCCTTGCAGAGGGTGTATGGGAAATGTATGAACGGGGTTGTGGACACATGGGCATTCTCATCGTAGAGAAGTAAAATCAGCTGGATATGATTAAGGGCAAAAGGTGAATGGACATCCATCACTCTTGGAGCCGTAACTTGTTGTGGGCCCATTCACCTGCGAAAACAATATCAGGAAGATACTGTTCAAGCCGTCGGTCCGATTGAGTACCCTAGGTTACATGACAGTTTATAGCACCAGAGAGTAGCATGAAGGAGCTCTTGAATTGAGTTTTGCAGAATGTATCTGAGAGAACGTAAGAGGAGTTTCTGAGCACTAGTAGAACCTTCCTCCTCGAGAGAGCCCCTTGGCGGCCGCTGAGGAGCTCCTAAGAAAGTATTCGTATTTTTATCATCGTACATACATTATACAGGCTTTCGCGTGTTCATATGGGTTACATGAGCGGCGCAGGTCACGGCAGTGCGTTGCCCAGCCGTTCGGCCCGTTTGGGGCCATTTCTACGCTACAGGTTATTACAATGAGAGTTGCAAGTACTTTGATAACTGTCCTATGATTCATCTCAGCTTCCCACATTTATTCCTAGTACAATGAGGAGAACGGCAGACAGGGAAGGTATACTCTATGATGACTTTCGGATCCTGTCTTTGCCGTCTCTTTCGTCGGTTAAATTACGGTCCTGACTCTTCAATATCCATGGATGTGCTCTAATCTCTCCTGATTGGCTTCTCTTGTTTACTTGATTGCCAAGTTTCCAAGAGTTTTAGCCCCCGAGAACAAGATGATACCTGTTCCTTCAAACTCCTGGTGCTCGCGAGAACATGACTCCACTAACCAAGGCCAGTCCCTACTTTGCCGCTTTTGAGAATATCCTCACAATGTGGCATGGAATCCAAGCTTCGTGGTGTATGAATCGTTGTTGCAAGACGGGATAGGAGAGTTCTATCTACAGGAGGTAACGAAGAGGGAGAGTTTGTGTACCAGACAGCGCCTCAGCAAGGAAGAGACACGAGCTTAGTGATTCTCACGGAGTAGCTGGACCACCATTTGGCAAAGCGGCCTTATAATAGCTACCCTATAGTACAAAGTACATTATACCGTTAAACATGGGGTAGAATAAGTCCCTACGCAGTTTATAAATATACGGTTTTTCTTTTAGGAATACTTTTATTCGGGAATGAGTTTGGATCACTTACGACTACTTTTGAGGGAAGGGCTTTATTGAGTAGGGGAGGGGGTGTCTTAGCGTGCCTCCTTAACGTCCCGGTGCCTCCTTAACTACCCTAGTAGGGTACCCTCCTCGCTTGTCACCCCTACATACATAGGAGGTTGTGGTAGTGTGGAGCCTCGTGTGGGGGTTTGTGACAAGCATATCACGTGTCTTCACCTGAGCCTGACCGTAACATCATGGATGGGTGTAAACTGATCCATAACTCCACTTTGACCTCGAATTGCCCCTGATTATTCTTTTGGTTTGTCGCAGTCGGTAGACAGGCCGAACGTTGATCCAAAGGCCATGGTGTCTAGAAACGAAGTCGCCCACCTGGCATCCCTGCCAAGATCGCTTGTGTTTTCAATTAGTTGTTCCATGCGCAGATACCTTCCCCTTTCAATATCCCCCGTCTTATAGGCACGCTACTCCTGATATCTATGTTTTTTTTTTTCACGTGGCAGTCTTGCTTTCCCAAATCGATCATCAACCTTGCATCGTGCCGCTCTGTAGACACCTGATCGTCACATCTTTGGTGGGTTGCTCTCGGAAGTTCCCGCTCATTTTTAGACGACGCCCGGGCGTGATACTTGGTATTGGAGTTTTGTATACCAGGTATCCATAAGGCGGAAATGTGGGCCAACCACCAGGTAAAGACATCTAGACGTCTCCTGCCAAGTGACTTGGCCTGCTGAGAGAGATGCCTCCTGCCAAGTGGCTTAGCCTACTATGAGAGATTGCGGCTCAAGACTGGTGCCTGGATCTAGGGTACTTTTAAAAACATACCGGGGGAGAGAAACCGCCCGAGCGACTTAGCAGATAGGCGAGAGAACATCTGTCACTTGGAACCCGCATGGAAACACATTGGAACGGAGCACATTGGAGCTGCCTGGAACGTTGGAAGGAAGAAGGCCCGGGAAATGCAGAACTAGTATACTAATGCGTTCGATTCAGAGATACACGGTATGAAGTTCAAGCAGGGTGGATGGATCCTAAAAGAAGGCAGCGAAACCACACATCAGAAACGTAACTGCCAAGACGATTCTCGTCATAACGCTCTTGGCGACATCCACCGCCAGAAGGAGAAGACACCCAAAGCATATCAAGCCTGGGCCAAGGGAAATCATTGCGGATCATTGCGGATCATCGCGGATCGTTGCGGATCATCGTGGTTGGCCGATTCATGGATATCCACGGGTCGATGTTGGGACGACAGCTCTGGGGCTGTTGCTAGACATGCCAGACGCACATACGGCCTCTCCATATTATATGACCCCAATTTTCATATACCATAGAGCATCTAGACTAGTCTATACTAGCACGTGAAACAAATTCAGGATACAAAAGACGCCACCAGGATCCGTTCGAGCCTTGGATGTCTTCATATAGCAGCTCTAGACTGATCATGAAGGCATCACGGCCCCGCTACAGTATGTCTTGGACTTCGGAAAATCTAAGTCCATCTGGGCACGGGTAACGCCGCCAGTGTAAACCAACAGTGGATTCAGAAGACTACCAATGTTCTCCGAATCTGTGGTTGAGATTGCATTTGGGACACCTGAGCTTGCTCACGTAGTTGGGACTGAGCCCCATTTGTACCTGGGTAGTTTGATCCGTAAGGAGGTGCTGGCGAATGTGTATAAAGATCAGCCAAATCTCGAAGACAACATCACTGTCTCTGTTCTTTCCATCATCATCATTCTTCAAGTAAACAATCTTCAACGTACATATTCATTCATCTTCAGTCTATACAACAAGCTGTGCTTGCCATTCACTCGCTTCCTACCACAACCAACCATTAATTATCACCAACTCTCGCCGAAATGCAGTTCTCCATCTCTGTTCTCATGGCCGCTCTGGCAATCGGTGCCGTTGCCAGCCCCGCCCCCATGGTCACACCCGCCCCCGAGCCTCGTGACATCCAGCGGCGCTTCGACTTGCCCGCCTCCAAGGGCTCCACCATCCTCAAGGCTGTCAGCACCATCAAGGCCGGCCAGTCCTTCGACGGTGGCATGAAGGTGTTCGACCGTGGCGTCAAGTGTACCGGCCAGGCCGAGGGTGGCACAGCCGGTGCCGTTTTCAAGATCGAGGAGGGCGGTACTCTTAGCAACGTCATCATCGGCCCCAACCAGGTCGATGGTATCCACTGCTATGGTCGCTGCACCCTGAATAACGTCTGGTGGAGCAGCGTCTGCGAGGATGCCTTCACCATCAAGGAGCAGGACGCCGGCGATACCACCTACATTAAGGGCGGCGGAGCCTACGGCGCTGAAGACAAGGTCCTGCAGCACAACGGCGCTGGTACCCTCTCCGTCTCTAACTTTGTCGTCGAGGACTTCGGAAAGCTGTACCGCTCTTGTGGTAACTGCAAGAACATGTACGAGCGCCATGTTATCTTGGACGGCATCACTGGTACTTCTGGCAAGGAGTTGTGCGGTAAGTGATACCCCTTACATCATTGAAAGAACCAGTAATCAGTACCATGAATTTGTGATTTAATACTGACGCGTTTCATCTTCGGTACAGGCATCAACTCCAACTATGGCGACACGTGCGTCGTCAAAAGCAAGACTCTCTCTGGTGTTAAGAAGGTCTGTTCCACCTACTCCGGCACCGACAACAATAGCAAGGAGCCAAAGAAGAACAACGACAACAAGGGCGGCTGCGACGGCAAGTACTGCGTCTGCTAAATGGTCGGGGCCATTGTGGTACATCCATGCAGGAAGGCATCTGCCAGTGAGAATTGCTGAGGATTCGAGGGGTGGCTGGCGACTTGGGCGGTGTTGCACTACCCTAGGGTACTTTTCTTCTCTGTACATTCATTACCCTACTAGACTCAATTTCCAATCAAGACCCCGCGTCTGAGACGCGCGCGTATTCTAAATCTTTCTCAACCTGCTTACTCGGCTGTGACTTGCATAACTTAGGGTAATGGAAGTTACATATGTAGGCATCCTGCGACACGCCAAAATCCCCTAATTCTGGGCTCAGCAGCCCCAGGGTTACAATGGATTGATGGATGCAGCCCTAAGGAGACCTAAAAACAAAACTTGCATGTTCGTAAAGGAGGTCGGATATCTATGCAACATAACTTGGTGTTTCGGACACGTATACCGAGTGACTGGGTACGAGACCTCCAAGTGCCTAATACTGGGTGTGTACTGATAGCAGCTCCAACACGGGCTGTCGCACAACCGTAGCTCGTCTCCCCGAGCCGTGAGGAGGTGGTGCAGTCTCTGTTAAGTCAAGGTGGTTCGATTCGGGGTTCTCGTTTGGGGGTTATCTATCCTGCATGCTATCATTCCCGCCTCGTACTTCTATTTCCATGATGCTCCCGAACACATGATATAATAAGCCATGAGTCTGCAAAACAGCCTTGGTAAGATAGTCCCCGGTGCTAAGCCCAAAGATAATAATATCATTGTCTTATGCGCAACTGCGCAGGTCATAACTTGACCGCCAAATATGATGCCTAATCTCGGTGAATGCAACTCAACTAGACACGGCCCCATACTCCATAAGAGGACACATTCTGTTGCGATCAGGCAACATGGTAACACATGGAAGTCATATTACGCAGAATCTGGCCTAGCAGTGCCTCAAAACTTGCAGTCATAACTTTCGAAGACGAACTTGCGGCCTACCTACCCCCAAGGTGTCGAATATAGCTGCCTAAAATAGGACATTTGATTCTTGCCGGATTACTCGAGTGATACCACCAAACTTAGTAGGCAGGAGTCACTTTGTGGTGTGACGAGACCTCTGGCTCCGCACATACCCGCGGTTTGGGGGCCGTCATCACCGATTTTGGGTAGGCGTAAGGTGAATAGGATTATCGGTGTCCACGCTGTCAGATGGCGCGCACAGCCGCCTGCAGCCCTATGTCAGACGCAGGGCAGATTCCTCTTGCTCAGGGGTACTGCGATACCGAAAGACTGAAGGAGAAGAAAAAAAGGAAGGAAAAAAAAAAAAAAAAAAGAAGACGTGGAAGAAAAATGGAAGACAAGAAAAAGTATATATATCTCAATTCTCTTGTCCTGGATATTCTGGAAGTCTGTCTCATCATCATCATCAATAACAATTACAACTTGCAACTCAAAGCATTCACTCTCGAACAGTTTCTGTAGAACTAAAACTTGCGCTCCACCTGAAAACCACACCAAACACACATACTTTCGTCCTCCTCCTTACTATATATCAAGATGCAAACTTCAACCATTATCTCTGCCATTCTCATGGCTCTGGCATCTTATGCCGTTGCTGCACCTGTTCCTGAGGAAAACACCAAGTTCACGACTGTGAGTCCACTCTCAAAGCCTTCTTTGTTAATATTCTCTACATACTGTGTCCCTCCCCCAACACACACTTACATCTTTACGGTCCAATCTCTCCTTCTGAATTATTTTGCTGACTGAATTTTGCAGGCTTGCACTGGCTCGTGCGGTGTTGACACCGTCAGTACTTGATTCGCTCAAGTCGTCACCTAGATTTGTGGTTATCTGAAACAAACACGAGGAGTTTGGACAATGTTGGGAAGGATTTTTGATTGTGGGAGCGATCATATGAGGGTTTAGACAAAGAAAAGAGACAGCAATGTCGCAGCTGTTGAATTTCATGGATGGTCACGGGTCAATTTGAGGAGACGAGGGGAGGGAAAGAATGAGATTATGTATAGAGATACCACGTATAGCACTGAAACTTCCCAGGGTTTTCTTCTGACTTGACTTGCGTAAACTGTCTCCTCACGTGTCTTGCCTTTCATTGCCCACTTCCAAACATGCAACTGAAACAACCCATACCTATCCATTCGTGTGTCTGAAGGACGAGGTACATCAAAGGGAACGCCTAGGTACCCTAGGGTACTTGAGTAGGTATGAAGTCCTTGGCGAATTCAATGTTTACCCTAGGGTAGTCATCGCATAAATTGGGCCTCGATCATGAGTTAAATCACGAGGTACTTCCCAGGGTCGATATGGAAATCAGTTCTTGTTTATTCAGCTAATTCATAATCTATGGCCCGCAGTCCTTTCAAACAGCCTTGACCCATACCAAGTTCAACCAATGAAATAGCACCACTCGGTCCCGTCGTCGGGTCCACCATCACCAGCTGGAAACGACTTGTCAGGATTACTAGAGGTGGCAAGCTAGATGCAAATAAGAAGCAGGGAGAACCTGAAGCAGAGTGGCAAGGATAGCAATCAAGTTGACAAAGGGACACCCACAGAACGCATCGCCGATGTAGCCCTTATTCAAGGGTCTAGATTGATGGAGGCGCCACACTGGTTATGACCCCGTCGACGCCTTGGCAGGCACCTGCGCACTGCTTCAAGGATCTATATTAGAATCGGCTGCGCCCGAAACTCAAAATAGGCCCCACAAGATGACAAGCAGGATGACTCACTATTTTGATAGGCAGCGGGTTTGCAGTTACCAAAGGTAGTATGGCCGACCAAGCCACGATGATGATTCTTGAGAAGCGCATCCTGATGAAGATGCTTTACGTAACGTGGGTATGGAGAATAGATCTCGTCTACTTAGTAGAAAGAAGCTTATTGCAACACTTTTGTTTGGTTTATTTGCGAATGATGCACGATCAGGGGTGGGTAGTAATCATTTGCTTAGAGCTCCTGTCAGATGGAAGAGCCGGGGGGGGGCCCTATGAGTGGCGCAGGTTGTTTAGATGATTATATGCACGGTTCCTGGGGCTCGGGATGCGGCTCCTTCAAGGCCCCCAAACTTCACGATTGCACAGGGCTGAGGGATCAGCCCTATGGGGAAAGCCCCGGAATCCTTCGGACAAAGGAAAAAAAAAACCACCACATTAGCTGCCTCCGGTGGCAACAACTTATATGTTCACGTGCCCCTACCTAGCGTGCAGACTAGAGCGTTCTCTCAACCTATCTGACGATTGACAGTGCCAATTGGAACTTGTTGGACAAACCACGAGATGCGGTTGAGCCTTTCGCGGGCTTGCCGCCCACGAACCGTGTCCGTCTTGTGACCTCCAGACAAGCATGCAGTATCGGCGTCTGTCACTAATGAACCCCGCAATCAGAATATATAGTGCACATGTTCAAGGGAGCTAGTATATAACCAGAATGCGATGAAAGATCTGGGGATGTGCGGTTCGGGCCAGCCATCGAACTTGAGTGCCGACTCATCGGCAGCCTTTCGTTTTCAGATGGAGCCTTGCTTGTCCCGGACAAATAAAGACGACATCAAATTATTCAACAATGAGAATGGACAAGTCTGGTGCCCCCCCCCTCCCCTCTAAAATGCTGACATATGCGGTCTGATGTTGTATCCAGAATTGGCCTGCATATCTATTTCAGGCAATAAGACACGCAGCTGTGATATTTTTGAATCCTATTGGGGGCACAGCACGCTTTTACCGAGCACCGTTTGTGACACAGCAGAAGATGATAGATCCATCCAGGGGGCAATGACATGCATGCACGTGGGATTGGGTACAGACGCCCCATTGATTGCCGAGCCATCGGGGATCAGCGCGACGCCACCACCTCAGAACGTACTTAAACAATTTGAGGGATCTTAAATTGACGGACCTCAGCTGCGGAATGTGACTATACATATAGAGCCATCAGGGAAGCTTCCTGGTTCCTGGTGGGCCAACGTGATTATCTGTATGTGAGGGTGGGTGGCTGTAGTCCCACTCAAGAAGCCGGACTTTGTACATTAAACACTCAAGTGTTTTAGTACCCTAGGGTACAAAGGCAAGTTTACTGGCATTTGAATACCTAAATATTATTCAAGTAAGTTCTAACTGCTCAACTAATCTGCTCGATAGACTCTTTTTCAAGATTAACCAGTATAGCAGCCTGCCATTGCTTCAATTCCTCTACCTTCACATTATCCCCCCACTCAATCAACCAAGTCTCAAGCTCCAAGATATAACCCAGAGTGAGGGGGTAGTCTTGCCCATTTCGCAAAATACTGGTATCTATAGCCGCACGCAGGCGGCTCTCGGCAAGCGCAAGCTGGCCTTCCTGTTTGTAGATGCGGGCGAGCCCGGCCTGACAGTTGTATCTTGCGGCCAGTCCCTGAGGCGGTGGTAATCTCTCCAGGATGTTGAGGGTCTCCTCCAGCAGTCGTTGCAATTTGTCGGTCGGCAGTTTGCGGGCGTTCACCTTTTGCCGTTCCAGTTCCGAGAGCCAATACAGCTCCGTCCAGGCAGCCCTGCTGTTCTCGCCAAACTCCTCCACGCTTCTTCGATAGACCTCCCAGTGCATCTTCTCCAGGAGGTCCGAGGGCAGCACGTCGAAACCACCGGATTCGCCCAGGTCCAGCCACTTGGGGAAGGTCTCGGCGCATGCCGGGGCCCCCAGCGCCAGGTCCTGAGAGCGCAGCAAGCATTTCCAGGCATGGACGGCCATGTCGCGCAGGGCGAAGTCATCCGACGTGCTCAAAGTAGAGAGACAGCGGAGGATGCGCCTCAGGGGGTATTGGGGAGACCACTTGGCGGACCTCTCATCTGCCATGGCTGAAGCATAGCTGATCAGAGCCCGGACACTGTTGACGAGCCGTTCGGCCCCTGATATGGTCAACAGGTGGACGATAACCATGAAAATGCAGTGGAGAGCGTCAGGCGGCTCATAGCGTATGACATCTCTGATCCGGCCAGGGGCTAGCCTAAGTAAAGCGAGGGCCTCGTCGAGCCTGTCTTCCTCTAGGAACTGGCGAGCGCTGTGCACCATCGAGAACACTGGAGCAGTCGACACAGTAGTAACGGCCGTGTTAGCGATGCTGACACTCATCTCTCCGGGGTCCATGATGCGCCCACAAACGTAGGCGTGCACATCGGCAAAGACGAGTTCAGAGATACGAAAGATGTCCGGCGAGTTGATGGCCAGTGATTTCGGCGACGGGCTTCCGCCATGACGATAGTGCGCGACCGACAGCTGTGAAGGCCTTCGCATGTCTGTCGCGGATAGCCTCTGTGTCTTCCTTTTCAAATGTGCGGCAAGTCGATCAAGGCCCACGACTCGTCCCGTTGCTAACTTGACCTCGCTAGATGGCGCCTCGGCATTGCCTTGGCTGCCAGCATCATTGAGTAATCTCAGCAGCGGTTCGATTTCCTCGGATCTGACGCTGACGTTTTTGGTGTAGCCCCATTTCTTGAGGCGGATTTTATACATGCGGGCTCTGCAGTCAGACGGCACAGCGGGTGTCAGCAATTCCGAGGCACATCAAACCAAGCAGCCTGCGCAGTCGGCTGCATTCCGGGAAAAGGGGGGCAGGGAGGGGGGCCCACTGGGGCCCCCCTGGGGAATTCTAGGCTTCAGACTCACGTCGCGACAAAGTTGTGCTCCTTTTGCATCACCTCCATCACCTCTTTGAGCGGCCTGTCCTCGTCGATATAGAGGCGCTTGATTGCCGACATGTGCTTGCTCCAGTCATACCGGCTTGGACACCTCCCAGCACCTGAGACCCTCGTGCTGGTCGTCTCCCGAGCGCCGTGCGACGAGGCAGGAGATGGATAATGCGCCGCTACACCCCTAAGCCCTTCTGTCGGTGAGGTGTCGTCACCCATTATGTACGGGATGCTCGTCCTGACCTCCCAACTACTCCCAGGAAGAGCGCCGTGGACCCCTGTGACAGATGCCATCATCATGACATGCAAGGTGAGATACACTGGTGTTTTCGAACCAGAGTGGCTGCAGTTGAAGGTCGTCGGATAATCAGGGCCGTGAGCATTTGGTGGGAAGGTAGGCCTTGTGGGGACGTCGTTGTCGTGAGGAGAACTGAGCTGACCCGGCGTTGGAAGTCGGGGCGCTAATAAATGTCCTAGACCCCTTCTCAATGGACGGTTCTTCCGGGGCCTGCAGGAAATGCTGAGCTCGTCCCACCGATCTATGTCCAATGATCGGTGCCCCCCAACTGAAACTGCCGGGCGGACAGGCAGGCTATATCTCGATGCGGACAATCAGTTGGAACGATGTGACTCTGAGGATTGGCTCTCGTCCTCTTGGACCACGTGGTGGCGGGGGGGGAGCTGAAATGCTCTCGTTCCATCCCTCGGCCAGGCCAGACGTTTCTCGGGTTTCTAATAGGCCGGGATCCGGATCCGTTGGTTCAGGTGCTTACATCGAAAGAGCGGTGCGACTGTGAAGGGGGTGCCGTGGGTGCCAACGGATGGTTACACGACGTCTCAAGGGGTGTGCACAATATAGAGATGTCAAGTCTCCCAAAACGAAAACCCCCTTTCTTCTTCCCTGCAGCCGTCTTTTTCTGTCTCGATCACTGCCAGCTTTCTATGCTTCTGCAAGACCGTTGAAGCATTCCCCTTTATTCCGACTGGATGGCAGATGATACCGGCCGAAGCAAGATTAGCTTCCACGTGGGAATTTGATGTGCATTAAATCCTTCGCCCTGACATCAGGTTCGGGACAGGCCTTCGTGGGGGACAACCAAACGAAATCCCAAACTGATACATCATATTCTGACATACTGCCAAGAGATCTTCAACTTTGCATGGCTTTTTCAACTTGATAGTCATCTGGTACGCCTTCGAATGAAGTAGGCCAGGTCATACATTCGAGCAGAATTGTGCTGTGACAATATCATAAGCCCTCAGTTCGAGGCTCCACTGTGGGAATGCATACATATCACCCCCTCCTCCATCATAACATGCATGTCCTTGTGGAGTTGGGCATATGATGTTCTGTGGCAACGAGCAGGTACTAGCATTTCTCAGAGCCCCCCCCCCCTCGAGCCATTCGACGGTGATAATATCGGCAGTGATGAAGGAGCATACACCTTACCTTAACTATCTCACCATCGAAGGATTCTTGATCGCCAGGGCTGCTACGAGATTACTATTGGTAGTTGAGACCCGGGCGGTTGATCTTACACAAACGTTTTTGCCTGAATTGAACAGATCGACTGATAAGGGCTCACGGGATTCCCTATCTAGGAAGGTAAGTACCCTAGGGTACCTAGGTAGCTATGTAAGTCAAGCTGAGCTGAGCTGTTGCAAGGTTATACCGGTTTTGCTTTCCGTGTGTTCCGCCAACGTCACTCCCATGCAAACAGAAGCTGATCGATACCTAAGGTATGTATCCAGTACGTTTAAAAATCTCTTTAATTCGTACTGTGTACCATCTCAAGGCATCAGTTCTCAGTACCTACCTAGGTAGGTATATATGAGGGTCCCTACTGTGCTAGGTAAATCACCAACAACTCTCACCATTCCTCGTTCTTCATTTGACTTCATATTTCAGCACGCATCTAGGTACCCACCTACTCAAGCCATGCCTTCTCTTTGATTCTTATTGTTTTTTACCGAGGAGAGACCCCCTATATATATCCGTAGAGGGCACTGGCCGAAGGCCACCGTGCGCTCGCTCAGGCCATCACAGCCTCGTATTAGTTTAATTAGTTAAATTAGTTAATTACAATAGTTATGAGAAGGCTTTAGCGAAAGCTTACAAGGAAGAGACATCCTAAGACGTCAGGCGTGTTGTTAAGAGCAGTCTTAAAAGCAAGTCCTTCTATAATCAGCAGAATGAGTTTGGCCACTGATATTATCAATGGCATATAGGACGTCGTGTTCATGAACATGATGAGCAGAAACGTGTATCTCCTCTGGATGTATTATCGGTACAGCACAGATATGTTCTGTGTCCCCCAAAACTCTGGTGTCGGTGGTGTGCTCGGGATTATCCTCATGATTGCCCTGCTAATTATTGAAGACTTTGACCTCGAAGTGACTGGCGTCCCAGAACCACCTAGGCAGGCATTTGATACTAGCGACACCTGATGTTAGATAAGTCAATAACTAGCGTTTCTCATTGTGCAAGAAACGCGCCCTGGAGAAGGGGCTTGTAGGGACAACGATGATTCGCCCCTCATCTGTTTAATCCCTTCATGAGGTATGTGTTCAATGCAATTAGGGACTGTTGATGAGAGAGGGTAGACTTACATACTTAATACTCATCGTACCCAGCTAGCCATTCCCGATTGCCGTTATGTCGTCAAATTCGACGCTGGCCAGGTAAAAGCTCAAGGGGCCACTCAATATCCCAAGTCAAAGGTGGGTATGGGCACTCAGGCAGTGGAGCGCTGGGCACCCTGCGGCAGGTGCAGCATTGGAGGACATGGGGTCTGCCAAGGTGTCAGCCAAGGAAGCACTAGCAGACCAAGACGACGTCAAAATTAATCCGACCGACTCGGTCGAATACAAAGAAGAAGAAGGGGCGGTGCCTTGTCTCATCGTTTGGCGAACTCGACGACATAGGGTCCAGATGTTTCAGGGGCATGGTCGTACTTGTATCTTCCGCAACAGCTGACCTCACTTAGGCCTGATCTGTGGACCAGAAAGTGGACATTATAGTACTATTTACTTTAGAAAAAGCATTCTATATCCAATGCTTTTGAGATATACAAATGGCTGCTAGGTTCTATGCTGTTTCTGAAGATCGTCTATCTCATCGACAGCCTGCTAGGCCAGACTACGGACCGGATTCAAAAGGTATAAGTATATTGACCATTAGTTACTAACCTGCTCAGTCAGTACATTCCAGATCCCTGATACAGTACCTATGTTCGTCGTGCGCATCTTGTTGGTGATCCCGGGACATTCGCTGTATTCCCAGGGTTACCTTGTTCTCGGGGAGCTTCTGTTGGTAGGGTTCCGTTCGTACGTACGATTTGTCTGAGTGGTTTATATATTTTGTTGTTGTTTTCTCTAAGTTCCCTCCCTAGGAGGCACGCTAGAAAGGAAATAGCTAAGTGCTACTAGAAGGAAAGACCTAACGGGAAGGTACGGCTGTACGATAGCCGCAATACTAGCAGCCTTTTCTTTTATAAAGACAGGTCTATCGTAAAATAAAAACTAAATTTATCGTAAACTTAACGCGTTTAAAACTCGCCCTTACAGCGTCTGTAAGTAATACTATTAAAGCTAATCGCAAGACTAAAATCTATCGTATAATACGCTAAGCTTTCTCCTTAGCTTTCTCCCTTTTTAACCTTCTTCCTTTTCTGCAGTTAACGCGTTAAGTTACCTCTCTATCTTACCTCTCTATCTCTTTAGTCCCCTTAGCGTGCGATCGTCGTCGTTTAGTATTATCGCGCGCTTTCTTATAGATATCTTAGTTAGAGTATAGTTAAAGTTTAATCTAGTATTTAGCAGTAGGGTGCGTTTATTAGGAGTATTTAGTAATAGGGTGCGCTTATTAGGAGTAGCGGCTAGAGTACTCTTCTTATCTTTATTCGCCTGCTTCTTTATTACGGGTACGGGTCTTCGATAGGGTATCGCTAGCCCTTTTATATACGGAGGTTGCACGCGTTAGTTACTTATCTAATATAGAAGGTTTTAGATCTAAGTTAGTAGGTCGATCTATTTTTTCGATATCTTATTATCGCCGGTGCGATAGCTATAGAAGATATAGGGGATCGAGATTCCTTTAGGGTCGATTATTATAGCGATTGTAATGATTTTATACTTTAAGTAATAATCGTTCTAATAGCTATTATTACTTAGGGATCCTACTAGTATTACCTCTATTATCCTAACTCTTTCGATATCCTTTCGTATCTTTCTAACTATTATATAGGATAAAAACTGCTTATCCTAGTATATAAAGTTATTAATAATCTTTAGTACTACTCTGCTAGTTTCGTTATAGAGGAAGAGTATCTTAACCTAGGCTATAGCTTTAGCTTTAAGGTTAGTAAGTTTAGCGTCGGCGATACCTTAAGAACCTTTTTTCTTTCCGTTTTCCTTTAAAGCCGCTTAGTTTTATACAACTCTCGCTATCGTCTCTTTAGCTAAGTTATAGTCGTTATTATCTATTAAGTTGCTATAGATATCGAGGGGACGATTATCGTTATCTTCGGTAGCGGTCGCATTAGCAGCCTTGATAGCTTCGGCGGTGCGAAGGGCGGCAGCCGCAATATCTTCGATATCTACTATTTCTCTTCTAATTTCGTCGTATTCGGCTATTTCTGCGGCCGCTTTTACGATCGTCGCTATTAAAACAGAAAGGTAGCGATTAAAATAGTAATATCTTTAGGAAACTAAACTACGATGAAGATATACTAACTATCGAATTAATTATTATAAGGAATAGAAGAAAAATAGGAGGTTTATAGAAAGAAGTAGGAGGTTTTATAGTTAGCTAGCGGCGGCAAGGTAAGTAAAGGAGAAAGAAAGTGCTAGTAACGCGTTACGCGGTCCCTACTGGGAAGTAATAGGTCTTTCTACTTTAGGTCTTTCTACTAAACTATCGATACGTATACGAAGCTCGTTACTTTTAACTAGCTTCTATAATATAGAGTTTAGCTTCGCCTTCGTTATAGCGTCTGCTGGATTATCTTTTCTATTAATCTATCTGACCTTATCGATTTCCCTCGCCTTATACGATTATTGCAGTAATATAATATCGATTATAAGGCGCTTCTCTCGTATTGTTTTAAGCTTTATAAGGTATTCGTATAGACTGTACGAATCTGTATAAATAACTAATAGTATATTAGGTAACGATAGTCGTCTTGTGATTATTCTGATAGTCGTTGCTAATAAAATGCTAATATCTACGCCGTTTACTATTCTATAGATTTCGCTTATTAGGACGCTTCTAGTAATACGTTTATATTTTATTAATAATTAATAGAGAACGTTTCCCGTTAATATAAACTTTCGTTCTTATATGCGAGCTTCGTTTGCTAGGACGATAATATAGCCGAGTTAAGATATTAAGTCCTAGTTATTCGCGAACGAACTATCTGCGAAAACGAAGAGTTTTGCTATAGAGAGGTCTAGGGGGATATACCTAATCCCTTACTAGGTATTATCTATTTACTATAATAGTCGCGTATTTAGGTGCTTATAGTATTCCTTCTTAGGGCTTTATACCTATATAGTAATAGAGAGATCGTATAATGCTTTTAGTTAGTAGATAGAAGCTATATACGCTCCCCGGGCTCTCTGTTCTAGGTAGCGTTAGGGGCTATTAACGGCCGTTATATCGATTAGAGCAAGTTTACCTCCTTATCCCTTCTAGCGTATTATAATAGATCCGTCGTTATCTATAATTATACGAGCGCTATTATAGTTTACGTATTATCCCTATATTAGTATTATTTTCTCTTTTGCCTATAGTTTCGCTACGTGTAATTCCTTGTCTTCTCTATCTTAAAATGCCTGCGTACTTAATAGTAATATATCGTTTATCTATATACCCGCGATTCTAAAGGGTTATACGGGCTTTATAATTAGGAGATAGGGATCGTATATCGAGCATTCTATATCGAGTTTCTAACGGTAATGCTTTTAGTAGGTATTAAATTAGTAAACTCCGGCTTCCGCAATACTATATAAAGGTTTAACGACTCTGATAATAGTGCCTTGCGGATATCTGCCCTTAAGTTCTTTTAGTAGTTCTGCGAGGATCGTCCGTTAAAGTTCCGATTTCGATTAGGGGTACGCTTAGGTAATATCTCGCAGTATTAGAGATATGCCCTTATATATTAACGATAGCGCTATTGCGATGATCGTTCTCTAACTTATACGCTGGATTATTGGACTTTAAGTTAATACAGAGTCTTTCTCTTTATTATTATATCCTTGAATAATTAATCTAGACTTCTTATATAGTTTTATAGTTTTACCCTTAATTTCTCGTACTATACGTGATTTAAATAGATAATAGTCGCTATATCCCGTTAGGGACTATCTCTCGAATCTAAAAACTCCTTTTCTAATAAGTTCGTCGATTTCTATCTTATCGGACTCTTTAAAGGGCAGGCTAGGCGTTATAATTACCCCGTCTTGCCTTAACCTAATAGTAAGAGCGTGATCGTTTTTCTCTTTTCTCGATATAAATGCAATAGTAATAGAGTCTTTTACCTCCGGTAACGATAGTCGTATAGGATTTAGTATAAGGTCTGGCTAGGCTTCTTCGTCTTTATAATATTGCTAGATAGATGTGGATCGGAATATAGCGGGCCCTTTTAGTATATCTAGGGTTACGTTATAACCGTCGATAGAGATAACTTTATACGGGCCTTTCTAACCTTCTTTTTCTTACTATATATATACGTCGTATTATAATAGAAATATTATATTAGCGATAGGTCCTCCTTGCGTATTTAGTACGTCGCGTACTTACCGCTCTGCTATTATTCTTCTAAAAGCCTTTATAACCTTAGATACGGCCTCCGCTCGTTTCTACGTCGCCTGCGATAGCGGTAAATCGTATAATACTTATAGGTAGGCGCTAAAAACTAGGAGTATAGGGACTAGTCCGTTAAGTCCCGTAGTATCGTTTACGGCCTTTACTACTATCTGCAGGATAGTATTATTACTCGTTTTACTATGCAGGTCGGCGTATAAAACTTTAAAAGCGCGTTTTAAGGGGTAGTAATACCTCTCGACTTTTCTATTAGACTAGTGTGCCTCTACGGGCACCTGCTTGTATATAATCCCTATTATCTACGCCTCTAAGCGAAATTTATTTAATACGAAGTTCGTACCTGCGTTATACGTAATAATATCGGGTAGTCCCTAGTATATATTAATTTATAATATATATAGGGTTTGCTATATCTCTTTAGTGCTTATAAACTTTAAGAATCTCGCGCCCTAGAACGCCGTCGCCTAGTCTATAATATAAAGGACTAGGCGGCTAAGCAGATATATTACGTTAACTAGGATTTCGTAGTTAAATTTGCAATCGTTATATAGAGTAAATTTAAAACGTCTTAGCGCTAGTACGTTTATTTAATATTAATGATATACTTTTGCAATCTCCGCTATAGCTTATCTATTAATATCCGGATAACTAGCCTTCTTAAGTAATCGGTATAGCCGGTCTATTACTAGATATCTAAACCGACGATGTAATCTCTTTATCTCTATCTCTAAGAGGAAGTATATAGTATTAGCTATCTTATTAAGGAAGAACTATAAGTATCCCTATTTCCTTAGCACCGGTACGGTAATCGCACTATTATAGCTAATTATTTCGTCCTTAATATTATTATAGTATACTTTAAGTCGGTCTATATCTACTAGATAGAGCAGAAATAGCGTTTGCATATCGATAATATAAAACTTTATACGTCCGATTAGAGTATTTACCTTTATAATACCTATCGAGTTAGTAACTTTCCCGTTACTAAACTTAATTCGGGTAGATCCTGCAGTTATCGTATTAATCTTACAGCTTAGATCTTAACGTTATAGAGCGAGGACCTATTTATATCTAGCTATAGAGATTATCGAGGCTCCTATATCCGGTAGAATTCCTTAGAAATAGGTTTGATTATACTTATTAACTAGGATAAACTAGCTAGCTGCAACGGTCGTTTTAGCCTTAAAGATATCGTATCCTGTTAGCTAATAAATAAAAGATTCGTTAGCTAATAGATTAATACCTGAAAAATATATTTTAGTATTATAATTATCGTTATTTTCCTCGTTGCATTTATAGAATTTATCCTCGTCCTCGTCATCGATTTCACAACCTTTAAAATCATTTAAGAAAGCTATAAAATCGTCCTCGCGACCTTTATATTCGTATTGCGTTAAGTAACTTATTTTAGCCGAACGTCGTTCGTTTATAGGATACTTAGTTAACTAGTATCCTTCCTTCTTATATATAAAATATCTCTTCTTTTATAGTCTGTTTCTGCAAGTATCGTTATTTCCTCTACTAAAACGACGGAAGTTTAAGCTTCGGCTATTACTAAATCCTCGGCTAGGGAAACCTTGCGATAATCGTTTTTCGCGGTTATTATATCGACGGTCGATATAGTATTAATCTTAAACGTCTTTTATAACGTTAATCGCTATAGTACGACTAACTTGCGTTTCTACTACGGATCTTAAGTCCGAAAATAACTCTTTATATAGTTATGCCGGCTTAAAGAGGGCTATTTCTAGCTCTAGTACGCTTCTGTAAGCTTTAATAACCGTTATCCGCAGGTTATCCTCTCCTATATAGTCTAGTCCTAGTGCCTGTTAGTATAATTATAGCTTATCGAGTATAATTCGCAAAATATCGTATAGACTGCTATCGGGGTTCTATATTCTCGTCTTTACGAACGTCGTCGTTATCTAATCTGTATAGTAGTGCTAGTAGTTAAGGTCTATATCGAAGTGCGTTTTAATCTTTAGGTATACTATCGTAAATATATTAGTTCTGTTTATATAATAAAGGTAGTATACCTCCGCGTAATCTCTAAGTATTCGAGGAAATACCGTATAGAATTAACTAGGTTAGATCTCGGCGTAATAATAGATATTAAAGAATATCTTTATCTTATCGTCTAATAGGTCGTATAGGTCCCCCGAGTACTTCTAAGTATACTAGAAGGTTTTAACGAACTGTGCGGACCTTATAGGGTCTAGCCGTTCGTTAGGAACCTGCTATAAGGGAAGTAATTTATAAGGGTTATACTTAATATTTGGTAGTAGCTGCAGCAGAGGAGCTGTGCCTGCGCTCTACACGTTAGCTAGGTATAGCGTATATCTCTAATATAAGTTTTATCTCTATCTATCTATTAGCGACGGTCCTAGTTGCTGCTTAACTATCGGCAGTATATTTCCGTAAGGGTTTTGCGAAGACGATGGTCGTATTAATAGTATCGAAGGTGGGCCTGATTATAGGCCTAACTGCGATAGTCGTACAACTGGATTCTCTATTAGTTAGGCCGGTTTAAGCAGGTTAGCCGGTTACTGCTACTGTTCTTATAGGGTTAGTTATCTCTCTCCTACTATTTCCGTTAGTATACTTCCCGTTAGCGTATTAAGATTTATACGATATTCGTTTATATAGGATTCTAGTACTAGAGGGATATTGCGAAGCTCTATATCGATTTATAGTAGTCGTTCTTCTGCCTATGCTAATACGTATAATTACGGAGTTACTAGTTAATTATTTCGCCCTATAAATACGCCTCGCGTACGCAAAAAGTTCTTTAGTAATCGTCGGTATAGCGCCGGCAGCCGCTTAAATATTTCCGGGGTCTACGCTATAAAGTCTTCCCGGTATACGACGAATAAATCGTTATTATATAAGTTTTGCTAGGTATAACTTGCTAATATACTCGCTAATCGTATAATCAGATACTTTTCTATAGCGTTAGGTACGGGGCTTGCAAATTATAGTCCCGCATTAATATAGCCGCAGTATACTAGGTCGAATATTATATTTTCGAGTAATTTATTAATCTAGTATCCTCTAATAAGGATAGGTTCTTCGGCTTCGGCTATAATTATCGACGGCTCTTATAGAGAAAGATAATGTAGAGAAGGTTGTAAAAGTAATTAGAAGGTTATAAAGGAAGGTAGTAATTAATAACTCTCGTAAATAAAAATAATGATTAACGGCTTGCAGCTCTCGTAATAGAAAATTATAATTAACGGCTTACGGCTCTCGTAATAGAAAATCGTAATTAATAGCGTAATCAACGGCTTGCGGCTCTCGTAATATTAGGTAAAATAAAGGTAGCAAAATAAAGGTTTTTAACGAAAGGATTAAAGAGAAAGAGGCAAAGAAGCAAGGTGTCTGATTTAGTTCGCTACGCTTTAGTATCAGGCTTCGCCGCGCTTTAATATCGTCTTAATTAATAAGGTTTTAGCGATTAATACGTAATTAACGCTTACTACCCAAAGTGCAACGAATATAAGGATAGGGAATATTACGATCTTTAGTTAGTCTTCGCAACGGTTATCCAGGGGTCTAATAGTTAGGGAGGCCTGTAGAGATAACTTATCGCTGTTTAGTACTTAACGGGTATAGAGGATATAATTCGTATTAGGGAAATCTACAGACGTTAGTCTCTTCTACCTTGCAGATCTATAGTGCTTACGACTACTGATCAGTATTAGTAGGGTTCCGTTCGTATATACGATTTGTCTGAGTAGTTTATATATTTTGTTATTGTTTTCTCTAAGTTCCCTCCCTGGGAGGCACGCCAGAAAGGAAACAGCTAAGTGCTACCAGAAGGAAAGACCTAACGGGAAGGTACGGCTGTACGACAGCCGCAACAGCTTCCTCACTTACTACATGTTCTGGATTGCCGCTCTGTTTATACTAGGATTATACGACTATACGTGCATCGAGACGGTCGAATATTCGAACAGGAGGGTGAAATATCGTTGTACACGTCAGCATCAGAGGTTGCCGGCGAGAGGAATCCTGCTACCTTGCGGCCAAATACGATAGCCTGGTTGTCGTACCTACTCCTGTGGGCCAGTTACCCAGGTAAGAAGTTGCCAAATGATTGTCGACTCGGTCATTTGAGAGGCGGGATCGAGCGTGGCTAGGACTGCGGGCATCGTGCTCACTCATTCGGCCCCATGCATGGAAAGGATGGTATACTTTATCAAGTTACGCCGATGATCTAACAAACCCAAATCTCTATCAACCTAGGTGGTTTTCGATTGAACAGGACAGCTGGAGGCAACGGAATAGTAATAGAACGATGCTCACATCTCACCCTTTTCTTTGAAGTAATAGACCTCGAGGTGAAGGCTGGCAAGCAGTAGCGAGGTTTGTTCAATTGGTGTCTTGGCGAATTTTCCTTAGAACTGTGCCGTGGAAGCATGCATGGAGGTGAGCTCATGGTATAATATCAGGGGCGCCCTCGTTTTTGAGAGGAAGCTAGACATTTCGTGATTGTGATATAAGAGTTGAGTACATATTGACGTATGCACAGGCCGGACGTGAGCATTTATAATAACTGGTGGGTGGATATATCTACTTGAGTGGATGAGTTGGCGTGTTCAATTCTGTCACATCGCAATGGTGGGCATAACAAAGCAGGTGCTGTATATCACAAGGAATATTAACCGTCAAATTGACCTTAAAATCTAATTATAGTAAACATGTGGCGCTTGTTTCCGTCGAAGCCCATCGTTCAGAACCCATCTCTCACCCATGTCTTTTACCGAACTGTGATATCAAGCCCTGAAGGAAGCCTCGAAGTGCTGCAAAACCTTGACGAATATACTGAGATGACATGAGGCTCACCTGTATAATCCGGTTATCAGGATCAAGATACATTCGAATTAAAACTTGATCGTGTCTGGGCGTCTGAAGATCGGGTGATGGTGTGCATGAGGACTAGGGGGGTGGATGGATAAGGAGAATGCAACAGAGAGACAATATTTATCTTCGGTAAGGTCTGACGCTCGCTTAGTCTCAGTGATATCGTATTTGGTTATTACAAATCTGTTTAAAAAAAAAAAGGTTCTCAGGGCAGGGTATACGGGGCCCAAAAAAAAAAAACCCCATCAAGGAAAACACAATGAAGGAGGAAACCCAAGAAGTATTCCAAAACACACAAGAACAACCCCAAGGGAAAAGAAGGATTCGTGACATTCCCCCCCCACCCCCGTCCCAAAAGCCTCAGATCACCACATCATTCATAAAACTCATTCACGCTCCCCTGCCCATCTTACTTCTGCTTTCCACCGCCGAACAAACTCCCAACATACCCACCAGCAGACTTGCCCCCTTCGACCAGTCCGCCGCCGACCTTCTGCCCTCCCTCGGCGATGGGGTTGACCACCTGCCCGGCAGGGCCTGGGGCATAGCTGCCGCTGTCGTCCTTGCCCTGCCTCTCGGCGCGGTTGATGCCCTCCTTGGAGAAGGCGTCGCCGACGGGCTGGAGCAGGCCGTCCTGGCCGAGTTGGCCGGAGACGAGGCTGTTCACGCCGTCTTGCAGGTTGTCGACTTGTTTTACTCCAGTGACTTTAGATTTGTCGAGGGTGTCTAAAGGATAAAATGATAAGAGTGTCAGCACATCATATGGAAAGCGCTCGGGAGGAGAGAAAGGGAAAGGCGGTGGTGGCATGAAACCTCCCGAAGGGAAAGGAGTGGTAGGAGGATGAGGGGGTTTGACAAGACTGTAAATATGGTAGGAGATACGGTAGTGATAACTTACCCTTGGTAGTATAGCTTGCCTTGTTGTCCTTTGTGAACCACCGCAGGTAGAAGTCCTCGATCCAGGGCATCCACCTCTCATATTGCTCGTTGTAGACCTGCTTTCCATATTGACTCCAGGTCGGCTTCTGCTGTCCCTGTTCCTGCTGGGGAACCTGGGGGACTTCGGGTGCCTGAGGAGGTTGGAGGTTGGCCATTTTTGTTTGCTCGTGGTATGTGACGTAGAAGGCTCAGATATATGTGATGGGCTTGAAGATGGCTAGCCGGAAGATCGGTCGATGTGTTGTAGGAGTCTATTAGGAAGTGATGTAGTTATCGCTTACAAGGTAACACTGCTTTGAGTGATGCAGATATCAGACGAAGAGATGATCAGCAATGATATAACAGTTCACGCTTAGAATGGATATCAAGAAGGAGCGAAAGCAAAGCCAAAACGTCCCTCTGTCTCAATCCCGGACGCCACAGCTCTTATACCAGCTCTCCTCCCCCCCCCCTATGCGCGTATGATATCAGCCACGCCCCTAACCAGTGGTCTCATGCCTTGATCTCTACTATACCACGCCATAGTGATGTATAATATGTAGTACATGCAGCCTGGGCAGGTCCATGCTTGTACATAACAACCACCCCTGACAATCCACACACCAAAAAAAGGTCTCGACGTCTCATAACGTCTGGACGTTATGTTCTTTCAATGAAAGGTTGGTCTGTCGATCGATCCTGCTGTGGCTGACGACGTCATACCCGTTTTGATTCGTGGCAACCTTGCACCGGCCTTGCACCGTAATTAACAACCCTGCACCACTTGCCTCCCCCTGTTCAAGCCTGTTCAAGCCACAACTTGTTCCAATGACAATAAATGACAACCCCTGCCGGGGCATAAGACATGTTGCCCTTCTGGATACCATGGCCCTGTCGTGGTGACGACATGTTGTCTGAGGTGTCCCCCCCCCCCTTTTTCCAATATCCCATCACATGTGATTGTTGGGAATGTGTGTGTGTGTGTGAGCCAATAATAGCAACACTTAGCAGCATCAGGCTGTCTCTGTCTGTCTGTCTGTCGATCACGTCGGCCGGCCACACCGGAACTCGCGGTCGAAACACCTAGCAATACAACTTTGCTTACTGGACAGCCTGGAGTCGGACTCTACTCTCGAAACCAACGATAAAGGCATATCGTAACAACTTGCATCGGCTGTTGTAGGCAACTAGGGGGGGGCTTATAACGACCCCACGTTACACCCGACGGGATAAGCTCGAAAGAATGAGCAGACAAAACCCCACCATCGAGTGTGCCGGGCTCTACACCTAGAAGGCTCAGGAGTCAGCTTACATCCTTCGCCCTTCCGATGAGTCTTTGCGTGCGGGATCGGGCGAACGGCTCAGATTCTAGACCGCTCTCCGACGACATCCGGTAACGAAGGCTCAAGTTGCACAGGCTTGCTGCAAAACCTCAGTGTGGTATCACCTTGATGTTCGCGGGGGACACGACGGTCATTAATATGCCAAAAGAAAAAAAAAAGGAAGAAAAAAGGAAAAAGTCGTTCACCATTGATCACTATCCTATAAAGAAGTACACTAAATCCTGAGGGTATCAATCCCATCAATAACATAAAGACCTCCCCGTATCCCGCTCGCAAAAAACACAAACCAAAACAATAAATGATAATGAAAAAGACAAAAAGAAAAGGACAGAAAAAAAGAGAGAAGGAAAACAAAAAAAAAAAAAACAAAAAAAAGAGGGAATGGAACGCTATCCAACCCAGTAGCAGATGCAGGAAACAGTGTGTTCGCTGAATAGCCACAGCTTCTGATAGATCCGCCTAAAACATCTGGTCAATCTAGCCTCCCTACTGATGTTCTGTAAACTTTTCTTTGCACGGCGAACCAGCACAATGCCTCCAATAGCCACCCATCAAGAAACCGAGAAGACAAAGGTAACATCCGAAAAAGTCCTCCTTCCCTGAATTCCAAAGATAGGGTATCAAAGAAGCAGAGTATAGGCCCGTCCCGCCACGGGGGATTGCGTACCCTCATTAGATGCCTTCTCCCATCCCACAGTGAGCTGGGTATCATCGTCTCTTGTCATCACTTTCGAGCGGTAGGAAATTCGTGAGAGCATCACTACAAGGAGAAAATCTGAAGTTGGAAGCGTGTTTCATTCAAGTCGAGTCGAGGAATTGTTGCTCTTATTCCCCCCCCCCCCGGACCCCCGGTGTTGCTGTCGGGAAAGAAGTCAGGGAACCAAAAATCAAGTCGGAAACAGGCCAAGTCGATACGAGGTAGGTATAAGAAGATGTAAGCGGGAGCGAGTGGAGAGACTGTAGTGTCGATATATGATTGTGAGAAGAAACGCCGAAATTCGAGTTGAGACCGAAAAAAAAAAAAAAGGAAAAAAAAAACGCTGGTAACAAGAAAGGATCAAGTGTATCCCACAGCGCCAAACAGACCCAGTGCCGATAAGAAAGTCAGAAACCGGGTGCAGACCGCCGACCTGGTATCAATGTGCCATAAAAATCAAATAACAGAGAAAAAAGAACCGGAAAGACAGGCGAGAAATAGCGATCGTGTATAATGCATGCCCCCCTGATCCGTGGCACATGTGCCTCCCCAATGCAAATGGTGGAGATTCATAACTGTCGTTAACCAAGAGGAAGGGTGTCGTAACGTCGTGGTTGTAGTATATGTGAGCCCCGATATTGTCGGCACAATATCAACACAGAAAAGAAAGGTTCGTTTAACCAGATCAATGATCATCGTCGTCATCCTAGCACGCCGTGGCGGTAGACGACTCACTGGTGGCAACGGCCACCAATGCTTCAAGCCTCCTCAAAGAATCGGGGTTGGTCGACTGGGAATGGTGCTGCTGTGGAGCCTGTTCCCGTGCCGGAAATCCGGTGAAAGCATGCAGGTTCGGATGTGCAATGCGATCAACATGTGGCCGTCCTTCCAGCACTCTGTCCTCATGAACTGTGACTGGTCCGTTGTACCATCCATGGCGCTTAACCCCTCGAGAGGCGGGGATCGATGGAGCTGACATAGTATGATGATGGCCTCGAGGAGGGCCGGCAGGTATCGAGTTCTGCGGTGGGTGCACAATTTGAGGTTCAGGCTCGAAACGCACCGTGGGTTGGTAAGGTCGAGGCTGCTCAGCACGGGCTTGCATAGCCTGGTGGACCTCGTTCGCCCAAGCACCGGCACCGTCCCGAGGTGGAGTGGTGCTATTGATCTCCAGACGGGTGAGCCCACGATGCAGACCCATATCCCATTGCGGTAGGTTGCGACGCTCCTCACAAATATTGGCAGAGGGCAAAAGAGCCGGCGGATTTGGGTTCTCCGAATCAATTATCATGGGAGAAGGGGCCCTTCTGGGCGGAGACACAGGCCGGCGAGGAACAGGGTCAAAGGATTCGATGCCCGGGAGACGGATGTTCTGTTGTTGGGGTCCATTGCCACTGACAGCAGGCAGTGGCTCATGAGGCGGCTCGAGCTGAGATGATGTGATAACCTGGCTCAATCGACTGCCAGGATTCGTGAAGTTGCTGCTATCAGGATGCCATGTTCTCCTCCGCCACGCCTCGTCAGCAGCACTTGGTACAGACTCGCGCCGAGACCACCCAGAAGCTGTGGACATGGTGGGGGAGCCAAGCAGGCTGCTATTCGGTGAGGCAAGCGCTGCGGTATTGGAGGTGTTTATGGCGCCAGGGCCAAATAGCGGCCGACCGAGCCCTCCGGCTCCGTGAGGAGATTGGAAAGGGTTTCCTCCAGACGGAACACTGAGCCGTCGACCAGGAGTTCGAGACCCGGATGCATACATGACGTGGGTGCGTGAGTACGAGGTAGCAGGCGAGCCAACTACGGAGCCCCATCTTGGGCTGCTCTGGCCCGTCGAGAAGGTTGCTGATGTTGGAGTGCTATAATCACTGGGAGACGCTGGCCGGTAAGGAAAATGCCCAGAGCCAGCACTGCGGTAGGACTCGACGGACAACCTGGCCTGGGTGTCAGCCATGACAAGAGGCGGTGGGCGCCTCCGAATGTCGTCCCTTGTACTGTAGTTCGAGCCGATAGAGCTGACGCTAGCGATGCTAGACGTCGACAGCGACTTGGAGTGACCCCGACTGGGAGCCCCTACACTTCCGGCTGTAGAAGCCCTAGCTCGTCCGGTACCTTGACGCACCCTGTCGGTCCGTATTTGCCTCTGGAATCTCGTGCCAGTAGCGGCAAGAGAGTCGATGGGGATGTCCTCATTCACATGTACGGTTTGGGCATGCTGTCGAAGGTTGTCAAGTCGGGAGAAGCGCCTCGAGCAATGACACTGGAATGGGCGTTCGCCAGTATGTTTCCTGTTTCGAGGTTTATCAGCAAAGACGTTGTCCGCGGATGGTGGCATGGCATCCTTACCTGATGTGCCTCGCAAGATGTTCACTCCTTGTAAAGCTTAGGTTACAAGGTGGGTAATCCGTGCAGTAGAAGCGTTGCGATTTTTTCTTCTTGTTGGATCTCGACCCATCGGCATTTACGCTGTCCTCTCCATCAGACCCGGCATCATCGTCACCTCCCGCTCCGTCCTTATCCTCCGCGTCATCCACATCCATCTCTGCAGATTCTCTCGACCTCTTTGAATGGTTCGAGTTCTCCCGGGTTGGTGCCTTCTTCTCGGCGGCATCTTCGGGTACCTGAACGCCGTCGGGAAACGGCGACGACGGGAGGGGTTTTTGGTGTGCCATTACGTTGGCACCAAATGTGGCCCGGGTCGGAGTTGTTGCATCATCCATGGCCTTTTGTGGTGGTGGGAGAGAATGAGGGGCAGTGCTAGGTCGTGGCGTCGTGGGAGATGTCATCTTTGCTCCTCCCCTTTCCGCATCGGGAGATGGTGTTTGTGACAGGTTAACGGATCGAAAGGTCGCGGCCATTTTTTTTGTTGTATTTGGGTCCGCCGGGAACAGCTGAGGTTTATTCGAAGGGAGACCAGGAGGATTCAAGGGAGGGCGATGCGGCGCTTAAGAAACCAGTAGCCTGTTATGAGGCTGAGACGAAAGACGCCAACAGTCGGTGCGCAAGGTTCAGCAGGGGTAATGCGGGGCGCTGCGGCGGGATGATGTTTGAGACGGATTATAAGCTACTGTAAGTGCGTAGACGGAGTCTGACCAGAGGAGAGGAGAGGCCGACAGTCGAGTCGTGTCAAGTCGGGATGAGGTTGAAGAAGGGAGAGCGGAACAGCGCCCAGGGATTGCTGCTGCTCATTCGAGATGACGAGACGAGTGTTTTCTTTCTGTGTTCTGTGATGATTGTGCCCTGTTTGGTGGATGGCAGGAGCGGATCCTGTGTGCCGCTCGAAAAAGCGATGGCGGTCCACACAGCCCTGCCCCTTGCTGACTTTTTGTTTCCGGGCTACCGGGTGGGGGATTTCAAATGCGTAGAGGCCGGGCCCTGGACAATGGGCAAGCCGGAGATGATGGATTGTCGTTGAAGCGGTTTGAGTCAGTGAGGATGGCAGGATGGCAGGATGGCTCTGCTTGCAAGATCGAGGCCGTCGTTGCTGGGCCGGAAATAATCAAAATGACAAGACGATATGGCGCCGGTCGAGAAGGAGAAGTAGACGGAAAAAAGAGAAGTGACGTTGTGCAGCAATTCGGATTGGAGAAAAAGGGGAGGCAGAAAAGGTGGCAGGGGAGCCGATGCTGTGGTGGCAATGTTGCACCGAGCGACCAAAAAGCCGCCAGTTCCCTACATGAAAATCCCCTAGACTAGTCTAGTGGACAGCTGGAAGCCTTGCTGATGCCGGTAAGGATGGACGCTTGATGATGAAACCTCCAGGGCCGGTCCCTGGCGCGGTTGTCTAGCATAGGCCGCTTTTCTTTTATCTGCACCAAGGATGCAGGCCGGACTCCAAGGTCGAGAGAGAGTTTGGTACCTGTCCCGTGTCCTGCGTCCTGCGTCGTTCGCTTTTTTGCAGAAAATAGTCGCAGAGTCTCTCCACTCTGGCTCAGGAACTACCAAGGTACTGTGAGGGGCCCCCGGTCGAGTCGGCCAACCATCGCGATGTGCAGCAGCTCTCGAGAAAGCTTGTTGGGAGTTCGCAGCCAGCAAACTCCAGGGCAACAGGGCCAGGCACGTAAGTGGTCAATGCAGTTCAATGGATTTGCAGGCTTCTAGCTTCTCCCATAGTGAACAATGCCAACAAAGCTACCACAGTACGGCATAAGAATGAGGGTTGGCAGTACCGAGGAACCGACAAATGCGATGGTTTGCAGACGATCGGGACTGTTGACCCGCAAGAGTTGTGTCCGTTATCTGCCGTGGGGACGAGGAAGAGGAGAACGACACGCAGCCGTGGAGGTTATGGATTACTAGCCATCAGCTGCCAAAATCTATAGTCGGACTTGTCGCTACAGCAGCAGCTTGCCTGGATGAGGCCGTCTTGTTGGGTCCTTTGTGTAAGGGGACAATGCAGTGACGAGTTGTAGCTGTGACGCTGTGACAGCAACAATGCGTGTATGTCTATACAGTAGGCAGGCCGGGCTTTGGTCACGGAAGCGAGCGTGGGCCGCACACGTTGGCAGTACAAACTAAATGCCGGATGGTGCAAAGCACCCATGCACTGGTACCTTCCAAGACTACCTACCTAGGTAGGTAGTTGGTGTACGGATCCGCCGTAGAGAGATGCCCGTTCTATGCTCTAGGTATAGCACCTGTGCCTGCCCAGGTGTTGCCTGTGCCTGTCTGTGCAATGCCCTAGATTTCAAAGGCCCAGCCTAGGCCCAACCACGCCAACCCAGCCCGGATACATATAATGGCTTGTGTTGGCTGCAGATGTTGAGGTAGGCAGTTCTAATGGCTTGGCAGCTCGGATGACAGGGCGATACGAGAATGGCAAAGTCGGAGTCGGAGTCGGAGTCCAAGTTATCGGAAGCGGCGGTTGGTGATAATAAGACAAGCGGGCCAAAAGGCAAAATAAAGTGGCCGATCCCCTCGATTTGCAGTCAAGTCAAGTCAGTCAAGTGTACAATACAGTACATGCTACGGGGTCATCAGCATTAGCCCCTGAACTGGTACATATTCTGAACGAGGAGCAACCCCAGCGAATGGACAGGAGTGCAGGTGGGTTGAGCGAAGGCAACACGCAGACATGACCATTACCATTAATTAATGTGACATCCGTGTTTGTTTCCCGAGATCTCCTTGGAGGAAAGTTCGAGGTTCAAACATCAACCATCAAACTTCATAAAGCCTAGCGTCGATGCGAGTAAGTAAGGAAATGGACGGAGCCATGACAGATCTCCGCCAGCCACGGCCCACGATCCACGCCTGGATGTTGGCGATAAAGAAAAGAACCCTGGAGGATGCGATAAGAAAGGCGGAAGAGGAACAGGGCGTGCAGGGGCTTCAGGGCAGCACCGGGCAGGTGTGACGGTGGAGATCGAATGACCCCCGCTAGGCCTGCCTCCGCTACACTAGACTAAACCCAGGCAGCCCAGGCCGTGCTCAGGGCAAGCAGGGCACCCTCTGATCCTACCACGCCCGCACGCCCTGCACGCCTACGATAGTAGTGTATATAGAGATTTAAGGTCTGGTCTGTGCTTTTCAAGCGTGGATTGCCCCTGGACTTCCAAAGGTTCTTACGTAACAGCCTTGGAACTTAACATTGAAGCCAGTCAAGTAAGATTTGACCTCACCTCACCTCACCTTACATCACAACACACACTACATACTTCCTCGCAACCTTTTGCCTGCCACTGTCTGGTCTGCTAATATGTTCGCTGCTTCACCGATCTGACTTTGGTGACGCGCGTCTGTCCCCCTCCACCTTCTCTCTCTCCTTCCCATGATTCAGACAATCCCTGCGTGCTTCCAACCAAGTCATCCATGACGAAGAAAATTGAGAAATATGAGAGTACAGCAGCAGTATAGAACACTATCTCTATATTGCATCGGCCAGAAAATTCGTTCCCGAGGTTCATGTGGCGTTTCATTGAATCCCGTCGATTGCCGACGGCACTTGCATCTCGTCGATCCTCGCGAACCGGCATACTCCCAACAATTTGATCGACTTCAACAACTGATACACATGCACTAGACCCCCGATCCACTTGACAACTCTACGCACGCAGACGCGTTAATCTATCTCGTGTTCCTAGTCGTCTCTCGTCGAGCTGAGCTCTCTCGTATCTGGCATGGCCTCTATAACCCGCCGTGATAAGTTCACTTCTCCGCTCCAGATCAATTTGCTGACCCTCATTGTACGACATGAGCAATCACCTGCCGACAAGCCCAATACCGTGTTCACTCTCCAGCAGATACGAGGAGCAATCGGTCCGCCGACTCAAGTCTGTGATCTCGATACTACGCGTGCCAATCGACACTGCAGACGACGATCTGCTACCTCACCCCCTGCGAGGTCCCTAGTCAAGGCGACGCGAGATCTGGATTTCTGCCAAGGATATCTTCGGCTGACCCCATCTCGACCACACAATGCCACCCTACATATAAAGCCCGTACAACCCGAAATCAGAGTTCCCGGGTCTGGCCTGTGCCTTGCATTGTGCAGGCGATAGGCCGATTGGGCTGCCCACCAGCCCGGATTGATGTTCACTGGAAGTTTACTTACCCATGCCAGGCACGCGCAGAGACACGGTGACAACAGCGCCGCACCGCAACCATGGGCTGAGGTATGGCAGCAACCGAGATGCCGGACTCGGGCTATGCCAATCGCGAGACGGCCCAACTGACATGCACAAAATTGGCTAAAGACCAGACCATGGCCTCGGCTGCCGACCCACTCCCGATATTACATGGTGGCCAACGGACGATACCTAGCTGAGCCTCGCATTCCTCGGTTCCGATAACTCGGTTCAAGCTCTGGCCCCCAATACACTGCCGGTCTGCCATACATCCATGCACACACAAACATGGTCTCCAAGCCTCTCATCGATAACAAACGAAGCCGTCCACTTCCTGGAGCTGAAGTGGAGGCAGTGGAGGCAGTGGAGGGAGTGGAGGGAGTGGATGCTGGCAGCACCAGACACTAACGTTCTGGAAATTTGAGCCTTTCCTTCACCAGTCAGCTAGCTAGGCTTGGGGACTGCTAGGTCTGTGTTCAAGAAGTACCAGCTGCTGTTTGCGTGTCTATTTACTCCTAATTGCTCTTGTCACTTTCCCTTGATGAAAAAATGGAACATGTCACTGGCATGGACATCTTCGAGCTCGTGCATGCATGATTCACCACCTACCTATTGGCAAGTTGTCATCTGATTCCCACACCGAAATTGTATGATGAAGCTTTCTCTTTGTTTTACCTAGGGATAGGGGCAAGTGGAGGCCAATTCCTACCATCCAACATTGCATCCGTCGTTGTCAGTACGGTTACGCTATAATATAATATGCCCACCCCATTATGCTTACAGTTCCCAAGTTTCTCCGGTTGTCTTTACGCGCCAAGCACATTCCGGACCATCGACATGTGAACGCTAGGTCAACTTTGTGACCGGTGTTTAGGTACCTAGGTATGTATGGTCACATCATCGCTTCCGTATTGTTTGCCTTGGCAGGCAGTCGGGAATACCCATAGTAAGAGCATGCCTACGCAGTAGCGTACCACCTCCACACTATTATCACTTCACTATACACAAGACTATTCCACGACTCCTTGGGCGCTCTTGAGTTACAGAAATGGTCAACAACAACAAGTCAGTCATTAGTCTGAAGGGTCCGCTGCATCATAATACGCCAATTGAGCAACCTCTACGGCGTTGGCCCCGCAGGGTGCGTCCCACAGGCCAGTCATCTGGCTCAGGTACCGCCCAGCCCTGCAGCTAGCATGGAGAAGCAAATTGTACCATCACGCGGTAAAGCAACACTGAGCAAGCAATCTTCCATCGATCCGAAGTTTACTGACCCCCATTCCGTTCCTCTCTATTTGAAACAATCTAAGGGTCCGAATATCTGGGGTCTGCCAGCAAATTGGTTCCTTCTCAACTAATTACAAGCTGTCCTGGTTCGCTGGTGCTAACTCCACTCTGCCATGTCAGCACTTTTCCTGCCTCCCTCTGCTCGCATATCAATATGGGAAGCTGCCGCCTGCCAAGTCGACATCCGCCGGCAGTAGGCTAGACCGGCCTGCTGTATCACGACTGTGAGACCCATCTCCGCCGTGAGACCTCATGCCCTCGTGGGCATGATGCGACCTGTTGTGTTGCAATGGAGGCTTGCGGTGCCGCGACGTATGCTTCATCCCGAGACCAATCACCCCAGTCTATCACACGATCTGTCCTGTATCTAAGACAAATCGGAAGTATCTAAGTCAACCATGTCCCTACCTTGCGCCGTGTCTCATATCCTTCCGAATGAACTGGTTGGCTCTATCCATTAAGGGAGTGCCGGGCTTTTAACTACCCGGGGATTTGGGCCAATTCCAAAGGTTTAGAGATAAGCTTGGCCGACCTTGGGTGATGATCAGTGGGGACATATGCCTTTCCGCGGCCTATAGTATGAACTGCAGAAGTGTGTGGTTGTAGCCGGTCACCCCGGTGTGGTAAGACGTATCGAGCCGAGTAACATTCATGATACCCTACCTCAACAAGAGATGAGACACATATGGCACAGTGTTTCGCAGTCAAATATTCACGATTATATGGAATATCAAGATAGCAGAGCCTCCCTGTTCCCCAGAACACTACGCATAGGAATGGATCGAAGTGACATATCACAAGTTATGCAACGGTCTTGTCCGACCTGCCTCTTGTATTGGCTTAAGACTATAGTGTCTGATATAACTTTGTTCTATCATGACTTGTTCTCTTCTTCGTCTGCTTAGTGCTGAGCAATAATTATCCAAGAGCCACATGCAGCGTTTGGATATTTGTGCTAATTGACACCAAGTAGACCGTAATAGTTTAACAAGTGTTGCGGGTACGGCTATCGCACAGCCGTACCTTCCCAGCTATAGCCTAGTGTTAGGTCCTTCCTTCTTATAGAACGTAGCACTTAGCTGTTTCCTTCCTAGCGGCCATCGCTAGGTGGGAACTTAACAGAAATAATAACAAAAATACACAAAACTATTCAGATAAATCGTATATACGACGGAACCCTACTAATACTAATTAGTAGTCGTAGGCACTATAGATCTGTAAGGTAGAAGAGACTAACGTCTGTGGATTTCCCTAATACGAATCACATCCTCTATACCCGTTAAGTGCTAAATAGCGATAAGTTATCTCTATAGGCCTCCCTAACTATCAGACCCCTAGATAACCGTTGCGAAGACTAACTAAAGATTATAATATTCCCTATCCTTATATTCGTTATACTTTAGGTAGTAAGCGTTAATCACGTATTAATCGCTAAAACCTTATCAATTAAGACGATATTAAAGCGCAGCCGGCGAAGCCTAATACCAAAGCGCAGCGAACAGATACCTTGCTTCTTTACCTCTTTCTCTTTAATCCTTTCGTTAAGACCTTTATTTTGCCACCTTCATTTTGCCCAATATTGCGAGAGCCGTATACCGTTGCCGTTAATCACTATTTTTCTCCTACGAGAGTTATTAATCACTACCTTCCTTTACGACCGTCTATTATCTTTCTTTACAAGAACCGTCGATAATCATAGCCGAAGCCGAAGAACCTATCTTTATTAGAGGATACTAGATCGATAAATTGCTCGAAAATACAATATTCGACTTAGTATACCGCGGCTATATTAACGCGGGACTATAGTTTACAAGCCCCGCGCCTAACGCTATAGAGGAGCACCTAATTATACGATTAGTAAGTATATTAGTAAGTTATACTTAGCAAAACCTATATAATAATAACCTATTCGTTATATACCGAGAAGATTTTATAGAGTAGACCCCGGAAATATTCGAACGGCTACCGGCGCTATACCGACGATTACTAAAGAACTTTCTGCGTACGCAAGGCGTATTTATAGGGCGAAATAACTAACTAGTAGCTCTATAATTATACGTATTAGTATAAGCAGAAGAACGATTATTATAGATCGATATAGAGCTTCGCAATATCCCTCTAGCACTAGAATCCTATATAAACGAATATCGTATAAATCTTAATATACTAACGGGAAGTATACTAACGGAAATAGCAGGAGAGAGATAACTAACCCTATAGGAATAGCAGCAGTAACCGGCTAACCTGCTTAAACCGGCCTAACTAATAGATATGCAGAATCCAGCTATACGACTATCGCAGTTAGGCCTATAGTTAAGCCTACCTTCGATACTATTAATATAACTATCGTCTTTGCAAAACCCTTATAGAAATATACTACTAATAGTTAAGCAGTAACCAGGACCGTCGCTAATAGATAAATAGAGATAAAACTTATATTAGAGATATACGCTATATCTAGCTAACGTATAGAGCGCAGGTATAGCTCCTCTGCTATAGCTACCCCTAAATATTGAGTATAACCCTTATAAATTACTTCCCCTATAGTAGGTTCCTAACGAACGGCTAGACCCTGCGAGGTCCGTATAGTTTATTAATGACAAAGCGGCAGAGCGCCCCTACTATAATGTATATAGCGCGCACGCGGCGAACTCTAACGAGGGGCGTAGGCTAACGGGCGCTACGAAATATAAAACGAAGGCATTAAAGTTAGTTTACTTAAATATAGGGAAGAAAATACTATACTTTTTATTACTCTATAGAGGGGGTTTAGGGCTCCTTAATATAGCCGCCGCAGGTACGATAAGAAGGGGATAGGGGGGTTATACTCTACCTTAGCTACTTTATTATTCCTCCCCTAGTAGCTTAATCTATAAGCTGCGCCCTAAGATAGTTAATATCTAGGATCTCTAATTAAAACTAAAAAAGAGGAAAGAAAAAGACTATTACTAAAACTAGAAACTATCGCGCTATTTATTCTATATAGAAGCCCTTCCTAAAATTAACCTTAGTCCGGATATCCATATAATTAGCAAATCCTTTACATCTCTTATTATATATCCCATATATATATATTAACCGCGATTAAGTCCCTTTTATAATTATCGTCCGCTACTTCCTTATTCGGGGCTTTAATTAGCTCTTAGGTAGGTACTAGTATTCCTTTATCGTAAAGAACTATTTCCTGCCTCGATAGCTTCCTTTTTTATAGTTTATACTTCGTATCGTTTAGTATAATTAAAACTAACTTAGTTAGGCTTTAACTTAAGCTTCGTTATAGTATCCGTTATAAGTATCTAACCTCGCCCTGCCTTATCCTAGATAAGAAGCCTAGGAGCTTAAGGGGGCTTTAGGATAGCAATCCTATAATTACAAAGAGCGTAACAGCCGACCTGCTCTATAGGAGGTTAATTAAGTTTAGAAATAAGTAGCGAGATTTAAGAAGGGCCCTATAGCGTTCGTAAGACTTCCCGGCTAAAGGGACCCGATAAAGACTCTCTAGGTAGTATAAACGATAACGAAGAACTTATACCTCCTCCTCCGATAGGGGATTAACGCTATTTAAAGGGTGCTGCGCTAAGTTATAGGCGCGAGAAATTCCTTTTATCTTCCTTAATTAAAGGTATAACCTTATCTTTATCTATAATAGATATAGAATAGAAACTTCGGTTTAATACTATACTCGATTATCTTATTATAGGAGTTTAACTTAATCGGAAGATAGAGCTACTATAGATAGAGCCCTTATTTCCTCGAAAGTTCTCTAAGTTATCCTCGGGGCTCGGATTAGGTAGAACCTAGCCGGAACTAATAAAGGTAGTATTAAGGTAGTATTCGCCCGTATACGAACGGTACTTCTTATATTCTTTAAGGCTAATTAATAGTAATTCGGGCTAACGAAGATGGGCTAGTATATAGCCGAGCTCCCTCGCGTAGGTCCTTAGGTAAAGGTTAATAGTTTTAACTAAAGGTTCGCTAGTTAAATTAAAGAGACTTCTAGCTTATATCTAGTCGGTATACCCGATATAATTATACTTATTTAGGATTTCCGTACTCTCTAAAAGCTATATTCGAAAGTTCTTAATTACAAAGAACCTACTCGATTCCTATTATTTATTAAAAGGTCGGTTTATATTATCTACTACGATTACTCTTTCCGTAACGGGTTTTTATAACCTAGCTCGAGTAATTAGACTATCGATCTAGCTATATATTTATTTCTAGTACTTTAGGTTACTAGCAGTAACTTTACTTAAGTAGCTATCGATAATAAAAGCCTTCTAATAAACCTAGTCGTACTATATAAGACTATACTAGTTATTTATCGAGTCTTCTACTATCTAAAAGATAAAGCGAAAACTAATTAATTCTATACTATAGGGGGTAGTTATAGTTAGTATAGCTTCGCAATCTCCTATCTTTATTCTCTCCGTGCAAATCTATACGTTATTCTAGAGGTATTAAGCGAAGTGCTTTATTCTAGTAAGTATAAGGTTAAACGTAAGTTTATCGCGAGAGTAGATATACTCTTAAAGATTATAGAGAGCTAGAAGGTAGCGGTAAGGGTTAGTTTTAAAGATATAATCGGTATACGAGGTCCTTAGTTCTAGCCTAGGAAAAAACCGATTAACTAGAGTCTTATATACTTCTGTAGGAATAGTAGTGCTATAAAAGTAGGGAGGGCGGGATTTAATTAAATCTAAAGTATACTTCGGGGAAATAGTAGTCCTTAGTATATAAGCTTTATTAAGGGGATTACTATTAGATAACTACTAGTTAATAGCTAAGTAGATAAAGGGTTTCTTACCTATTGCTTTCTCCGCTTTAGCAGCTAACTATACGCGTACATAGGAGTTTATTATAATTAAGTAGGATATATAGAAGGGGGATTATAAAAGGTGCTAGTTCTTAGGTAATAATAAGGGTAGAAATAATAAGGAGTTAATGTTAATAAAGAATATAAGTATAGGTTAGGGGAATAATATAAAGGGGGAAAGAATTTAAAAATAGTTCTAAATAGTTCTAAAATAAGTAAACGGTAAAGTTTTAAAGGTTATAAATCGGCGTAAACGAGAGTAATTTATATAGTTTTTATACTTACCTTCTTAGGTAATAATAGCTACTATCTTCGGTAACTAGTATAAACGGTAACCCGGGCAATTACCCTTCCTTCTCTTTCTAAACGCTTCTAATTACTCTACCTCTTACTATTTCTTTTTAGCAGTTATTCTTTTTATATCCTCCCCGGCTCTCTTTTTCCGTTTTCTTATTTTAAACCTTTAACCTTAACTCTTCTTTTCCTCGCTATTATAACTACTCCTTAGCGAAGCTCGTTAGTAGATATTAAGCGACCCCCTTTACTAGGATTCGTTATAGATAGTTAGCCTAGTCTTTATTACTTAAACTAGCCTTTTTAACGGTTTATAAATAATAATAATACCTAGCTCCTTTCTCGCTACGAAACTCCTTAGCCTCTTTATAATCTTTTCTTTATTTCGGATTAATAGAGAGCTTTCTTTAGAGCCTTTAGGTTCTATAGCTTTAAGGGTAATACTAGTTAGCTCTATATTTACTAGGAACCCGTCTCCTATTAAAAGCTTATAGATCTTTCGATACTTATTAACCCAGCTATAAATAGTATCTAGCGAAATCTCTATTATCCTTAACCTATTATTCTCTATCTTAAAGGTAGAAGGCCTTTTAGTTAATATATCTAGCGCGTATTAATTAGAAACGCTCGATAGTAGGCTTTCCTTATTACTATCTTTAGCTATTATAACTTAGTGCCTTACGATTACTACGCCTTGAGATTTAGGACTTTATTTATAGAGTATATCGATAAAGAAACGGGAGAGAGAAAGAGATCCTTTATAAATAGCCCTTTCCTTAAGTATTTCTCTCTTCTATCTATCTATTCGGGTACTTATACTAATTATATCTTTTATATAGCTAGGGCTAACTATAACTATTACTAGGGGTTATTTTAAAACTAACTTCCTTCCGGTTAGGCGTATAAGTGCGTTTACAGAAGAGCTGCTCCGGTAAGTACTTATTTAAACCTAATCGACTAGTAAAATACTAATATTAACCCTTTCTCTAGTCTCGCCGATTATTTAAAGTCCTTAGGGGTCGATAACTAAAAGGAACTCCTAAAGTGCTAATCGACTTAATTAAAGAGGAAGATAGGATTAAATAACGGTAATAAGCGCTAGCTAAACGTATTAGATAGGGCTAATTAGCTAGGGGATAGAAGGGGATAGATATTTTCTTAGGCAGGGGTAGTTAGGTTATCTTCCTAGGTTTTTTTAGTCTCTAGGTCTAAATTTTTACCGGAAATAGGATTAATTATAAGCGATAGGCTTCGGGAGGCGTATATATAGAAGACCTCAGCTAGTCGAAAAACTTTTTAGGGGGTATAGGTAGTTGTTTTAGAATAAATCTATTATTTCCTCCTTAGCCGGCTATCTAGCTAGCTACTAGGGCTCTCCTCCCCTAGCAGCCTTAAGTAAACGAAAAGGCTGCTCTTAGGACTATAAATACTACTAGCTAGATAGTCTTCTTCCTATAACTGCTATTATTAATTAGATATATATCCTTATATCCTCTATATCGGTATTTATATTTTAATTATAGGCCGTTATAGCTACAGTATATATAATTTATAATAACGGAACGAAAATTAGGCTAATTATATTAAGGCTAATTAAATAAGATAGGGGAAGAAAGGAGGAGAAATAAGAAAAGGAGTAAAGAAAAATAAATAGGGAGGAGGAAAGAAAATATAAAGAACTCGGAATTAATTAAAAAAAATAAGAAGGGAAAAAAGTAAATAGAATTAAATAGAAGGAAAGAAAATTATTAAAGAAAAAAATATTTAAATTAAGTAAGGAAAACTTTATTAATCGGGATAGAAAAACTTAACTATCCTCTTATTTACCGGTCGATAGTATAATTAGGAAGCCGTCTTTACCTAGCCTCTGTATAGGAATCTTAATAAACTAATTATCTTACTTAGCTCTATATATTTTAGCGGCTTCTTTTACTACTACTCGCATCTTTAATCCTATATATTTATCGGCCTCTAGTTCCTCTTTACTTCCGCTCTTAACTTCCTCCTCCCCTATATCGAGAATATTAGGGATAGGAATTTCGGTAGGAGATTAGTTTTAAGTATTATAAGTAGGACTAGATATACTTAGTTAATCGGGGATTAAGAGCTTAAATATTTAAAAAGTATCGGTAGATCCGGCCTCCTCTTTGTAGACTTTTATAAGGCCTTCGGGAACTCCCCTTACCCTAGGTAATTAAAGTAAGGTTAGCTTATCGGTTAAGCTTTAGGATTAGTTAGGGTCTTCTTCCTATAGTATTAGTATATCTAGTTACTAGATCCCTTTTTTATCGAGAACGAACTTCTTAAGGTTCCGGGCTATAAATATCCCTTTAAGTTTAATTCCGTCCGTAGTTCGTAGCCCGTAGGCTCCCTTATTATAAACTTAATTAATAATAAATAAACCCTTCTAACGATATAAAATCTTCGTAACTATTAAATAAGACATCTTTCTAATATAGTTATAGACTAGTACTATATTACCTACTTTAAGGCAGTTCTTCCGGATAAGGCTATAAGAGTTCGCTTTATCGGCTACCCGCTTCCGATACTTAGTAATAGCCTCGATAGCGGTCTAAATATCCTCCTTTTAATTAGCTATAGTTCTTAACCTAGCTTAGAGAGCTTCCTCCGGGCTTTAGTTTAATCGCTATAAGACTACCCTTTATATCGGGACTTTAGTTTTTAAAGGTATAAGCGGCTCTTACCCGAAAATTAGGTAGAAAGGTATATATCCGTATAATCGCTTAAAAGATATTTAATTAGCGAAGAGAGCAAGCTTTAAATACTTCCTCTATACTAATCTCCCCTAAGAGAGCTTAGTAATAGCGCTAGTAATAGAGAAATATCCCCCTTCTACTATACCTTATACTCTAGGATTATAGGGAGAAACCTAAATAAGCTTAATTCTAAGTCCTCGGATAGTAGAAGTAAACTCTGCCTTATTTTCTAACCCGCTATTAATATTAATAACTATAGGGCACCTATAAGCGAAAAGGATATCCTTAATAAAAAATCTTTTTATAGTAGCTATATCGCTCTTCTTTATAGATCTTATAATAATATATCCGGTTAGATTATACCTAGCTTCTGCGAGATATTAGTATCCCCTGTCGTTTAGTATATACTAAACGTCGATTTTAATCTTTTTAAATAGCCTTCCGGGAATAATAGGATAAACGCTTTCGCTATAGGTCTTAGAACTATATAAGCTATAGATCTTATAAACTTTAATAGCTTTAGCTATATTTATCTAGAGCCCTTCCTAAAAGTAAAGGCCTCGAATCCTTATAATAGTTATATTACGGCCCTTATAGCTAAACTTAGCGTAATAATCCTATAGGATTTTCTTATAGAGCTCCGGATTATCGATTACCCGCCTCCGGGGTAGCTTACCTTCCTCTCGTTACTATAGCGCATAATTAATAACCTAATACTATAGAGCTTCCTTTTTAAATATTATAAACCGCTTTCTTAATATATTAAGCGGCATTACTCTAGTTATAAAGAACTTAGCGAATTCTAACGACTTCTTAGACTATTTAAGCTTAGGATTTAGGAACCGTTCTATAGGAATAGAGTTAATCTAAGTATTATACTACTTATCTAGATCTCCTTCTAGGTCTACTTCCGGCATCTCGGAAATAAGTAGCTGTAAAAGCGCGTTAGCTATAGGATTTTTAAAGCTAGGGATATACTTAATAGTAAAGTTAAAGATCTTAATAACTATAATCCACTAGCTAATTAGAGCTCCGGGGATATCGGATATTCCTCTATTAATCTAGTCTACTAGAACTCGGGTATCGGTTTCTAAGATAAAATAGTACTTAAATAAGTACTATTGTAGTTACCGGAAAAAGTATAATAAAGCTCGATACTCCCTTTTCGTAGCGTTATACCTCTACTTAATACTAGTCTATAAGCTACTCTCGAACTAAGCTAGCCTTCGCTTTCTATCGACCTCCTATATTAGAACTACGCCCTAGCCGACTAGGCTAGCGTTAACTATTAAGATAATTAGGCCTCCCCCTAAACTATAGTCGATACCTACGATAATAGGTTTACTCTCTAGGGCTTTAATTAAGTCTATTATAGCCTACTTTTAGGCGTTACCCTATATAAACGGGGTATTTTTCTTTATTAAGTTATAAAGTAATCGGGTAAGGATTATAAAGTTCTAGATCTAGTAATTATAATAAACTACTATCCCTAGGAAACTTCGGATATCTTTAAGGTTATTACAGGTAGTCTATCCTTTTATCTTCTAGATCTTCTTAGCTTAAAGAGATCTCCTAACCGATCTATAGATATATCCTATAATATCTACCCTCTTTTTATACTACTTAGATTTAATACCCGATATTATTACGCTAGCTAATTCGGTATTAAAAAGGACTTAATTAATATTCTTAATATATTCCGTAATATACCTTCGGATACCTAGAAGCTCCGGGAGCACTTTATTATTATAGGTTATCTCTAGACCCTTAACTGCGATATCGTTAAGGAAAGCTTAATAAATATAAGGTATTAGATCGTATAATAGACGTACTATAATACGTATAAACTAAGTAACTAAGTTCGTCGCTCCTATCGGTAAGGTATATATCCTAAAGAGTCCTAAAGGGGTAGTAAAGGTTATAATATCTCTGCTATTCGGGTAAAGCTTAATTTAGTTATATTCCGAGAAGAAATCGAGTAGTAATAAGACTTTATATATAGCGAACTCCTCCGAGAACTAATTAGCAGCTAGAGGTATAAATATATCTTTTACCGTATAGGTATTATACTTCTAAGCGTCGTTAATAAGCCGGAGACTACTATCCTTCTTCTAAACTAGAAACTAATAGTTTCTATATAACGAATGCGCGTTTTCGATAATACGCTGTCCGACTCTTTGCTTAAGCAGGTTAAAAACCTTAGGCTTAAGAGTATAGGGGATAGGGATATTCTTAGACTAGAAGATATTATATAGAACGGTACGGATAACTTACGGGGGTGCTATATCCTTATAAATATCTCTAATCTCGGACTAATCCTAAGTAATAGCTTTCTCTCGATTAATTAATATATGCCTAAATATATTAATTTCCTCTAGAGTTATCCTATTGCAATTATTAGTTATAAGTTTCTCCTATCTCTCGTCTATTAAGCGCGTACTAAGCTTAAGATCCGAGAACTTCGGCTCTATCTATTTATCGTATTTTAAAGGCGGTATTTCTAACTATTTCTTCTTAATTATTTCTATACGCTTAATCTTCTATAAAGGATCGCCGTCTAGTATAGATCTATTAGGGTTCGAATTATTAATCGGTTTTACTTTATAGGCTATAGCCTTATAAAGGGTATTAACTATATAGATTATTCCGTAGGCGGCTTAGCGAGTTTCTTTCTAATAAGGAGGCTAAATTCTCCCCTTTTTCTATTACTTCTTTTTCTTATACTAGCTATAAAAGTAGCTATAACTCTCCCTTAACTAGAGTTCTAAATATAAAAAGGCTAGTTCTATCCTAACTAGAATAGTAATAGAATAAATAAAGGTAGGGATATCCTCCTCGCCTAGTAAGAGGACGGGTATATTACTTAGTTCGAGTTAGTCGGAAACCTAGGCGGGGACTTTTTTACTGCTAATAGCCCTTCGTCCCTTAATACTATTACTATTAGTAGCTAGTTTTTTCTAGTAACTTTGCTAGATTAAGCAGGGCTATTATTAAGCTAAATAGGATTCTTTAGCTTTCCTCCTACTATAGCTACTACTCGAGCTCCTTTAAAAAGAAAGTTTACTTTAAAAAGGCTATCGGTTAAGTATTCTAGGGTAAGCTTAGTTTAAAGAATAAACGGCATCCCTAGGAGTACGTTATAGTTCGGCTTCCTAATTCTATCTTCTATAATATAAAAGATAACTTAATTAGTATAGCTTCTAATAAAGACGTTAGTTTCTAGGACTCCTAGGAGTTCTATCTTCCTACCGTTAAAGGTTCTCGAGGCAACGTTTATCCTTAATACCGGAAGACCTAACTCGTTATATATACTAGCTCCGATTAGGTTTAGTTTAATACCGCTATCGATTATTACAAGCTTCCCTTTTACTCCTAAGTTACCGACTCTAATTATAAGGAAATATATAGGATAGATACTCTTTTAAAGTCGATCGAACCGGGTATCTATATTAGATACTTCTTTATAAAGATAGGCCCTAATTATATTAACTCTAGGGAGATACTCGTATTAATTATCGGATTAAAGGAAGTTCTCGATAGCTTACTTATTAATTAATCCTAGAGTCTCCTCCTTAATAGGGCTTACTTTAATATTAGAGATCTTCGCGGGGCTACTTTTATTTTTCCCAGGCTCGGAGGTTTCTTTATAATTAACTATAACTACTTTCTTTACCCCGTTTTAGATAGCTTAGATATAGTAAATAATATACTAGCTAAAGTTAGGGCGTAGCTAGAGAATCTCCTCCTAAGTATATCCCTTAAGTATATAGAAGAATCGGTTAATTAATACTTTTCCGAAGTCTATCTTACTATCTATATCCTTAAACTTCTAATTAGACCTAGCCTTCTTTTTCTTTTCTAGGCCTTTATCGGTAGTAATATAAATTAATTCTTAAATAAGACCTCGACTATCTTTATCCGTAGCTAGGATCTTAATCGTCCTCTTATCTGCTCTTCGCTTTTTAATAGCGTTTTTATTAATTTCGGCCTAAATAGCCTCGCCGTTAATATTTATAATTATAACTAGGTTACTTATAGCAAGCGAAACTAGACTTAAAAGCGGTTCGGGTTTTATAGCTAGGTCTAGTATTATAGCTTCTTTAGATAGCTAGATCGAGCTAACTCTAAGCGTCTCTTCGGTAGCTTTGTAAAGCACTTTATTCCTAACTAGAGTAGTATTTCCCTTAAACTTCGGCTTATACTTAATTAGTTTAAGATAAGCTTAAACTCCGGGTATATAATCCTAGCCTTTATCGATAAAGTTTTAGTAGTAACCGAGGTATAACGGGATAATACCCTAGTTTATAACGACCTTCGCTTAATTAAATAGATTAGATCTAATAGTAAATCTAAGGGCTTCTTTTATATCCGCTCTAGTACCGAGAGAAATAACTTACTTTCCGGTATCCTTATACTAGATAATACCTATGTTTTTTAGTATTAGGTAATCTAAGTAGTAACGGGCTATATATTTAATCGAACTGTAACTATAATATATCCGAATAGAACCGTCTTTTCTTAGGGCACTAATTTTAGCCTTATACTTATTAATTAGAGCTTTATAGTCCTTTAAAGAGATATCTTCCCCTTTTAGAAGATCGGCTATAATATTATTAAAGTTTAATAAGATATAAATATAGCTAGGATTAAGCTAAATAGTTCTAAGCTTATTCCTAATAGCCTTAATGCGCTTTTTAGCTAAATAGTAACCCTATTCCCTAGCTAAATTAATATTCTTAGTAATTTTAGCTATACTAATCTGGAAGTCCTTAAAGTTCTTCGTTAAGCTCTTAATCTCCCTTCTTAAAATCTTAATCTATATTTTATCCTACTTAGCTATAGTTCGGGGCGGTTATAAGATAGGACCTTAAGAAGAGGGCTAGGGTATTAAAGAGGCTTAAAGGGGATTAATCGGAGGGGCTATAGGTTTTAGTTAAACGATTAGCGCTTAATAACCTAGGTTTAAAAGCTGGATAGAAACTACCGGCGGCTAGAAACCTAGGTAGGGGTACTAAAAGCGTTTAAGTATAAAAGGAATAAATATATTTATTATATTTATAGCCTTCCGGTTATAATCCTCTTTAAGTTAAGCGTCTCGGTAAGTCTTTAAAAGGGCTTTTATAAGCTTAGGCTATATAAGGGACTAAACCGAGGCTTCTATAACCTAATACTTAGATCGAAGTTGCTTTATCTAAGTAGAAGGAAGCTTATCCTAGAACTCCGAATAACCCTATAAGTCTCTTACTCCTATCTTTGTAAGGATATTATCGTATATTAGAATATTTATTCGGAGGGACTTAGTATCGCTAACTATATAAGTATTTAGGAAATACTGCTTTTTTTAAGCCGGGGTAAATATTTAAGAGTAATTATATAAACGGTAAGCTAACTTAATTCTTTTTTTTTACTCGGGCTAAGTAGTAGCGCTTAAGGTAGCTACTATTAGGGACGTTACTATTTCGGGTTAAATAACTAGTATCTTAAGGATTAGTAAAGCTATAGAGTTAGGGATAGATATTATAGCTTTAATACTAGCGTAGTATTCGAAGTAGTTGGTAATATTATACCCGGTAAAGGGGCCGATAAAGCTCCCTAAGCGGTCGATTATCGGGATAAAAGGATAATTAATATAAATACCCGGATTAATCTAGTTAGGATTAATCGAGGCAAAGGATTAAGTATAGGGATTAAGCGTATTTATACCGAAGGGTAGGGAAGCTAGTAAGGTAAACTAGCTATTATCCCGAAGATTAGGAGCCTTATCCTTAGTTTTCGAATCGGAAGTATTTCTAAGGCTAGTATTTACTTTAAAAGCTAGAGTAAATTCGGTACCTTTAGCTTTAATCGGTTTTAGCTATCCTTAGAGAGATATCCTATTATTAACCTTCGAAGGCCTTTACTTCTTTTTTCGACGATTCTTTTTCCTTAGTAATAGCTTAACCTTTTTATCTAGGTTAGCTTCTCTTTCTTTACTACTAATATAATTAACTTTACTATATATAGCCCCTAAGTAGGACCGAGAATATAATAGGTAAGATAGGGGGTAACCTATAGGTTATATCGATAGGGGGTTCGGTTAGGAAAGGGATATTTTAATAGGTAAGGGTAAACGATATCGAGGCTTAATACGCTTAATAGGAAGGTAGAGATATAATCGAAATAAATTTATAGTAGTAGGTAGTATAGGAAGTAATTAATAATACTTAGGGTAGGAAGACGAGAGAAGCTTTTATAACCTTAAGATACCTTTAACTACCTTTAATAACTATATCGCTATTAGTTTAACTCCTGATAGCAGAACGGGCTTAATTAACCTCCTTTAGAACTTTCTAATATAATTCCGAATAAATTACCGAAAGAGTTCTTTTTTTAAACGAATTACTTTATACTAGTTAATCCCGGGGTATACTTATAACTACTAATAGTTTCTACTCTAGCCCTATAGCTTTATATCTCTGCTACTCCGATATTATATTTCCCTTTATTTAAACCTACTCTTATATCTAGCGATAACCTTACTTTTCCTAACCCCGCTTCTCGGCTTTCTTTAATAACTCTCTTTCTCTCTTTAAATAGAGCGAAAGTTTCCTTATAAAGCTAAGACCGTTAAGTCCCCTTAGCGATACTTAACTTTATTCTACGTTTCGCGTTCTAACTAATACTTTATATTAACGCTAAGTCTTCTCTCTAAACCTTCTTATCCTTATCTTACGTTATTAGAGAAAATAAAAGAAATAAAATAAAGAAAATGCAAATCTAGGGTTATTTCTCTAGTTTCTCTATAATTAATCTCTAAGCTTCCCCGATCCTACTCCCCTATAGTAGGGCAGCCCTAGGTATTAGTTCCGGCTAGTCTTATAGTTATGAGCGAAACTATTATAAGAATAGGTTTAATTATATCTCTAGCTTCCTTATAATTAGTCTCCGAGCTTCCTTAATCCTACTCCCCTATAATAGAGCGGCCTTAGGTATTAGTTCCGGCTAGTCTTATAGTTATAAGTAAAGCTATCGTAAGAGGTGGTTTTTAGTAATAGCGAACCTCCTAGGCTTTTCTTAATATAACGTAGTTTTAATTAACGAATAAATACTCTATTATAAAGCCGAAGAAACCTATATTCGATTTATAGGGCAGACACTAAATAATAAAGCAGTAGAGCGCCCTTACTGTAATATATATAGCGTATATACGGCGAACTCTAACGAGGGGCGTAGGCTAACGGGCGCTACGAAATATAAAACGAAAGTATTAAAGTTAGTTTACTTAAGTATAGGGAAGAAAATACTATACTTTTTATTGCTTTATAAAGGGGGTTTAGGGCTCTTTAATATAGCCGCTGCAGGCACGATAAGAAGGGGACAGGGGGGTCATACTCCACCCTGGCCACTTTGTTATTAAAACCTTCTAATATACTTAAAAGTATTTAGGGGACCCGTACAACCTATTAGACGATAAGATAAAGATGTTCTTTAATATCTATTATTATACCGAGATCTAACTTAGTTAATTCTATACAGTATTTCCTCGAATACTTAGAGATCGCGTAAAGGTATACTACCTCTATTATATAAATAGAACTAATATATTTATAATAGCGTACCTAAAGATTAAAACGCACTTCGATATAAACCTTAACTACTAGTACTACTATATAGACTAGATAACGATAACGTTTATAAAAACGAAAATACAGAACCCCGATAGTAATCTATACGATATTTTACAAATTATACTCGATAAGCTATAATTATACTAACGGGCACTAGGACTAGATTATACGGGAGAGGATAACCTGCGGATAACGGTTATTAAAGCTTATAGAGGCGTATTAGAGCTAGAAATAGCCCTCTTTAAGCCGGTATAACTATATAAAGAGTTATTTTCGGACCTAAGATCTATAGTAGAAATATAAGTTAGTCGCACCGTAGCGATTAACGTTATAAAAGATATATAAGATTAATACTATATCGACCGTCGATATAATAACCGCGAAAGACGATTATTATAAGGCTTCCCTAGCCGAGGATTTAGTAATAGCCGAAGCTTAAACTTCCGTCGTTTTAGTAGAGGAAATAACGATACTTATAGAAATAAACTATAGAAGAAGAGATGTTTTATATATAAGAAGGAAAGATACTAGTTAACTAAGTATCCTATAGACGAACGACGTTCGGCTAAAATAAGTTACCTAATATAATACGAATACGAAGGTTGCAAGGACGACTTTATAGCTTTCCTAAATAATTTTAAAGGTTATAAAATCGATAATAACGAGGACAAGGATAAATTCTATAAATACGACGAGGAAAACGATAATAATTATAATACTAAAATGTATTTTTCAGGTGTTAATCTATTAGCTAACGAATCTTTCATCTATTAGCTAACAGGATATAATATCTTTAAGGCTAAAACGACCGTTATAGCTAGCTAGTTTATCCTAGTTAATAGGTATAATTAAACCTATTTCTAAGGAATCCTACTAGATACAGGAGCCTCGATAATCTCTATAGCTAGATATAAATAGGTCCTCGCTTTATAACGTTAAGATCTAAGTTATAAGATTAATATAACGACCGTAGGATCTATTCGAATTAAGTTTAGTAATAGGAAGGTTACTAACTCGATAAGTATTATAGAGGTAAATACTTTAATCGGACGTATAAAGTTTTATATTATTAATATATAAACGCTATTTCTACTCTATCTAGCAGATATAGACCGACTTAAAGTATACTATAATAATATTAAAGACGAAATAATTAGTTATAATAGTACGATTACCGTACCGGTGCTAAGGAAATAGGGATACCTATAGTTCTTCCTTAATAAAATAGCTAATACTATATACTTCCTCTTAGAGATAGAGATAAAGAGATTATATCGTCGGTTCGAATATCTAGCAATAAACCGGCTATACCGATTACTTAAGAAAGCTAGTTATCCGGATATTAACAGATAAGCTATAGCGGAGATTACAAAAGTATATTATTAATATTAAATAAACGCACCGGCGCTAAGACGTTTTAAATTTACTCTGCGCAACGATTGCGAATTTAACTATAAAATCCTAGTTAACGTAATATATCTGCTCGGCCGCCTAATCCTTTATATCGTAGACTGGGCGACGGCGTTTTAGTATACGAGATTTCTAAAGTCTATAAGCACTAAGGATATATAGCAAACCCTATGTATATTATAGATTAATATATACTAGGGATTACCCGATATTATTATATATAACGCGGGTATAAACTTTATATTAAATAAATTTCGCTCGGAGGCGTAGATAATAGGGATTATATATAAGTAGGTACCTGTAAAGGCATACTAGTTTATTAAAAAGGTTAAGAGGTATTACTACCCCTTAAAACGCGCTTTTAAGGTTCTATATACCGACCTATACGGTAAAACGAGTAATAATGCTATCCTATAGATAGCAGTAAAGGCTATAAACGATACTACGGGACCTAACGGACTAATCCCTATACTCCTAGTTTTCGGCGCCTACCTATAAATATTATACGATTTACCGCTATCGCAAGTAATATAGAAACGGGCGGAAGCCGTATCTAAAGCTATAAAGGCTTTTAGGAAAATAATAGCAGAGCGGCAAGTATATAATGCATTAAATATATAAGGAGGACCTATCGCTAATATAATATTCCTATTATAATACGACGTACGTATATAGCGAGAAAAAGAGGGTTAGAAAGGCCCGTATAAAGTTATCTCTATCGACGGTTATAATATAACCCTAGATATACTAAAAGGACCCGCTATATTCCGATCTATATCTATCTAGCGATATTATAAAGACGAAGAAGAAGAAGCTAAAGCTTAGCTAAACCTTGTACTAAATCCTATACGATTATCGTTACCGGAGGTAAGAGACTCTATTACTATTATATTTATATCGAGAAAAGAAAAAGACGATTACGCTCTTATTATTAGGTTAAGGCAAGACGGGGTGATTATAATGCCTAGCCTGCCTTTTAAAGAGTCCGATAAGATAGAAATCGACGAACTTATTAGAAAAGGAGTTTTTAGATTCGAGAGATAGTCGCTAACGGGATATAGCGATTATCGTCTGTTTAAATTACGTATAGTACGAGAAATTAAGGGTAAAACTATAAAACTATACGAGAAGTCTAGATTAATTATTTAAAGATATAACGATAAAGAGAAAGACTCTATATTAATTTAAAGTTTAACGATCTAGCGTATAAGTTAGAGAACGATTATCGTAATAGCGCTATTATTAATATACGAGGGCATATCTCTAATACTGCGAGATATTACCTAAGCGTACCCTTAATCGAAATCGGAACTTTAACGGACGATCTTTACAGAACTGCTAAAAGAACTTAAAGGCAGATATCTATAGGGTACTATTATTAGAGTTATTAAACCTCTATACGGTATTACGGAAGCCGGAGTTTACTAGTTTAATACCTACTAAAAGTATTACCGTTAAAAACTCGATATAGAATGCTCGATATACGACCCTTATCTCCTAATTATAAAGCCCGTATAACCCTTTAGAATCGCGGGTATACAGATAGACGATATATTACTATTAGGTATGCAGGTATTTTAAGATAGGGAAGATAAGGAATTGCATACGGCGAAACTATAGGTAAAAGAGAAGATAATACTAATATAGGGACGATATATAAACTATAACGGCGCTCGTATAGTTATAGATAACGATAGATCTATTACGATTTACTAGAAGGGATAAGGAGGCAAACTTACTCTAATCGATACGATAGCCGTTAATAACCCCTAATACTACCTAGAATAGAGAGCCCGGGGAGCGTATATAGCTTCTATCTGCTAACTAGAAGTATTATACAATCTCTCTATTACTATATAGGTATAAAGCCTTAAGAAGAAATACTATAGGTATCTAAATACGCGATTATTATAGCAAATAGATAATGCTTAGCAAGGGATTAGGTATATCCCCCTAGACCTCTCTATAGCGAAACTCTTCGTCTTTACAGATAGTTCGTTTACGAATAACTAGGACTTAATATTTTAACTCGGCTATATTATTATCCTAGTAAACGAGGCTTATATATAAGAACGAGAGTTTATATTAACGGGAAATATTATCTATTAGTTATTAATAAAATATAAACGTATTACTAGGAGCGTTCTAGTAAGCGAAATCTATAGAATAGTAAACGGCGTAGATATTAGTATTTCCTTAGCGACGATTATTAAAATAATTACAAGACGATTATCGTTGCCTAATATACCGTTAGTTATTTATACAGATTCGTATAGTCTATATAAATGCCTTATAAAGCTTAGAATAACGCGAGAGAAACGCCTTATAATCGATATTATATTATTGCGATAATTATACGAGGCGAGGGAAATCGACGAGGTTAGATAGATTAATAGAAAAGATAATCTAGTAGACGCTATAACGAAGGCGAAGCTAAACTCTATACTACAGAAGCTGGTTAAAAGTAACGAGCTTCGTATATACGTCGATGGTTTAGTGGAAAGACTTAAAGTAGAAAGACCTAAAGTAGAAAGATCTGTTATTTCCTAGTAGGGAACGCGCAATGCGTTGCTAGCACTTTCTTTCTCCTTTACTTACCTCGCCGCCGCTAGCTAACTATAAAACCTCCTACTCCCTTCTATAAACCTCCTACTTTTTCCATTCCTTATAATAATTAATCCGATAGTTAGCATATCTTTATTACAGTTTTATTTCCTAAAGATATTACTATTTTAATCGCTACTTTTCTTATAACTATTTTAATAGCGACGATTGTAAAAGCGGCTATAGAAATAGCCGAATACGACGAAATTAAAGGAGAAATAGTAGATATCGAAGATATCGCGGCTGCCGCCCTTTATACCGCTAAAGCTATCGAGGCTACTAATGCAACCGCTACCGAAGATAACGATAATCGTCCCCTCGATATCTACGGCAATTTAATAGATAATAACGACTACGACTTAGCTAAAGAGACGATAGCGAGAGTTGCATAAGACTAAGCGATTTTAAAGGAGAAGAAGAAAGGTTCTCGAGGCATCGCCGACGCTGAACTTACCAACCTTAAAGCTAAAGCTATAACCTGGGTTAAGACACTCTTCCTCTATAATAAAACTAGCAGAGTAGTACTAAAGATTATCGATAACTTTACATACTGGGATAAGCAGTTTTTATCCCATTAACAAAGTGGCCAGGGTAGAGTAGACCCCCCTGTCCCCTTCTTATCGTGCCTGCGGCGGCTATATTAAAGAGCCCTAAACCCCCTCTATAGAGCAATAAAAAGTATAGTATTTTCTTCCCTATATTTAAGCAAACTAACTTTAATGCCTTCGTTTTATATTTCGTAGCGCCCGTTAGCCTACGCCCCTTGTTAGAGTTCGCCGTATATACGCTATATATATTACGGTAGGGGCGCTCTACCGCTTTATTATTTAGTATCTGCCCTATAAATCGAATATAGGTTTCTTCGGCTTTATAATAGAGTATTTATTCGTTAATTAAAACTACGTTATATTAAGAAAAGCCTAGGAGGTTCGCTATTACTAAAAACTACCTTTTACGATAGCTTTACTTATAACTATAAGACTAGCCGGAACTAATACCTAGGGCCGCCCTGCTACGGGGGAGTAGAATTAGGGAAGCTCGGAAACTAATTATAAGGAAGCTAGAAATATAATTAAACCTATTCTTATAATAGTTTTGCTTATAACTATAAGACTAGCCGGAACTAATACCTAGGGCCGCCCTATTATAAGGGAGCAGGATCGGGGAAGCTCGGAGACTAATTATAGGGAAATTAGAGAAAGGACCCTAAATTCGTATTTTCTTTATTTTATTTCTTTTATTTTCTCTAATAACGTAAGACGAGGATAAAAAGGTTTAAAGAGGAGACTCGGCGTTAATATAAAGTACTAGTTAGAACGCGAAATATAGAATAGAGTTAAGTATTATTAAGGGGACTTAGCGGTCTCGGCTTTATAAGGAAACTTTCGCTCTATTTAAGGAGAGAAGGAGAGTTATTAGGGAAAGCCGAGAAGCGGGGTTAAGAAAAGTAAGGTTATTACTAAATATAAGAGTAGGTTTAAATAAAGGGAAATATAATATCGGAGTAGTAGAGATATAAAGCTATAGGGCTAGAGTAGAAACTATTAGTAGTTATAAGTATACCCCGGGATTAACTAGTATAAAGTAATTTATCTAAAAAAAGAACTCCTTCGGTAATTTATTCGGAATTATATTAGAAAGTTCTAAAGGAGGTTAATTAAGCCCGTTTTACTATCGGGAGTTAAACTAACGGCGATATAGTTATTAAAAGTAGTTAAGGGTATCTTAAGGTTATAAAAGCTTCTCTCGTCTTCCTACCCTAAATACTATTAATTACTTCTTATATTACCTACTACTATAAATTTATTTCGATTATATCTTTACCTTCTTATTAAGCGTATTAAGCTTCGATATCGTTTACCCTTACCTATTAAAATATCCCTTTCTTAACTAAACCCCCTATCGATATAATCTATAGGTTACCCCCTATCTTACCTATTATATTCTCGGTTTTACTTAGGGGCTATATATAGTAAAGTTAATTATATTAGTAGCGAAGAGAGAGAAGTTAACTTAGATAGAAAGGTTAAGCTATTACTAAGGAAAAAGAATTATTAAAAAAAAAAGTAAAGGCCCTCGAAGGTTAATAATAAGATATCTCTTTAAAGATAGCTAGAACCGATTAAAGCTAAAGGTATTAAATTTGCTTTAGCTTTTAAAGTAAATACTAGCCCTAGAAATACTTCCGATTCGAAAACTAAGGATAAGGCTCTTAATCTTCGGGATAATAGCTAGTTTACCTTACCGGTTTCTTTACCCTTCGGTATAAATACGCTTAGTCCCTATATTTAATCCTTCGCTTCGATTAATCCTAAATAAATTAATCCGGGTATCTATATTAACTATCCTTTTATCCCGATAATCGACCGCTTAAGGAGCTTTATCGGCCCTTTTACTAGGTATAATATTACCGATTACCTCGAATACTACGCTAGTATTAGAGCTATAATATCTATCCCCGATTTTATAGCCTTATTAATCCTTAAGATATTAGTTATTTAACCCGAAATAGTAATATCCCTAATAGTAGCTACCTTAAGCGCTACTACTTAGCCCGAGCAGGAAGAAAAAATTAAACTAGCCTACTATTTATATAATCGCTCTTAGATATTTACCCTAGCTTAAAAAAAGCAGTACTTCCTAAATACTTATATAGTTAGTAATACCGAGTCCCTCCGAATAAGTATTCTAATATATAATAATATCTTTATAAAGATAGGAGTAAGAGACTTATAGGGTTATTCGGAGTTCTAGGATAAGCTTCCTTCTACTTAGATAAAGCGACTTCGATTTAAATATCGGATTATAAAAGCCTCGGTTTAGTCCTTTATATAGCTTAAGCTTATAGAAGCCCTTTTAAAAACTTACCGAGATACTTAACTTAAGGAGGATTATAACCGGAAGGCTATAAATATAGTAAACGCGTTTATTCCTTTTATACTTAAACGCCTCTAGTACCCCTATCTAGGTTTCTAGCTACCGGTAGTTCCTATCTAGCCTCCGAACCTAGGTTATTAAGCGCTAATTATTTAATTAAAGCCTATAGCCCCTCCGATTAATCCCCCTCGAGCTTTTTTAGTACCCTAGCCCTTTTCTTAAGGTCCTATCTTATAGCCGCTCTAAACTATAGCTAAGTAGGATAAAATATAGATTAAGATCTCGAGAAGGGAGATTAAAAGCTTAACGAAAAACTTTAAAGATTTCCGGATTAGTATAGCTAAAATCGCTAAAAATATTAATTTAGCTAGGGAATAGGGTTACTATTTAGCTAAAAAGCGCGTTAAAGCTATTAGGAATAAGCTTAAAACTATTTAGCTTAATCCTAGCTACGTTTATATCTTACTAAACCTTAATAATATTACGGCCGATCTTCTAAAAGGGGAAGATATCTCTTTAAAGGACTGTAAAGCTCTGATTAATAAGTACGAGGCTGAAATTAGTGCCTTAAGAAAAGATAGTTCTATTCGGATATATTATAGTTGCAGTTTAATTAAATATATAGCCCGTTACTACCTAGATTACTTAATATTAAAGAACGTAGGTATTATCTAGTATAAGGATGCTAAAAAGTAGGTTATTTCTCTTAGTATTAGAGCGGATATAAAAGAAGCCCTTAGATTTACTATTAAACCTAATCTATTTAACTAAGCGAAGGTCGTTATAAACTAGGGTATTATCCCGTTATACCTCGGTTATTATTAAAACTTTATTAATAAAGGCTAGGATTATATACCCGGAGTTTAAGCTTATCTTAAGCTAATTAAGTATAAGCCGAAGTTTAAAGGAAATACTGCTTTAGTTAGGAATAAAGTACCTTATGAAGCTACCGAAGAGACGTTTAGAGTTAGCTCGATCTAGCTATTTAAGGAGGCTGTAATACTAGACCTAGCTATAAAGCCCGAACCGCTTCTAAGTCTAGTTTCGCCTGCTATAAGTAACCTAGCTATAGTTATAAATATTAATAGTAAGGCTATTTAAGCCGAAGTTAATAAAAACGCTATTAAAAAGCGAAGAGCAGATAGGAGGACGATTAAGATCCTAGCTATAGAAGAAGATAGTTAAGGTCCTACCTAAGAATTAATTTACGTCGTTACCGATAAAGGCCTAGAAAAGAAAAAGAAGGCTAGGTTTAATTAGAAGTCTAAGGATATAGATAGTAAGATAGACTTTAGAAAAGTATTAATTAACCGATTCTTCTATATACTTAAGGGATATATTTAGGAGGAGATTCTCTAGCTACGCCCTAACCTTAGCTAATATATTATTTACTATATCTAAGCTATTTAAAACGGGGTAAAGAAAGTAGTTATAGTTAATTATAAAGAAACCTCCGAGCCTAGGAAAAATAAAAGTAGCCCCGCGAAGATCTCTAATATTAAAGTAAGCCCTATTAAGGAGGAGATTCTAGGATTAATTAATAAGTAAGCTATCGAGAACTTCCTTTAATCCGATAACTAATACGATTATCTCCCTAGAGTTAATATAATTAGGGCCTATCTTTATAAAAAAGTATTTAATATAGATACCCGGTTCGATCGACTTTAAAAGAGTATCTATCCTATATATTTCTTTATAATTAGAGTTAGTAACTTAGGAATAAAAGGGAAGCCTATAATAATCGATAACGGTACTGAATTAAACTTAATCGGAGCTAGTATATATAACGAGTTAGGTCTTCCGGTATTAAGGATAGATATTACCTCGAGAACCTTTAACGGTAGGAAGATAGAATTCCTAGGAGTTCTAGAAACTAACGTTTTTATTAGAGGCTATACTAATTAAGTTATCTTTTATATTATAGAAGATAGAATTAAGAAGCCGAACTATAATATACTCTTAGGGATACCGTTTATTCTTTAGATTAAGCTTACCCTAGAATACTTAACCGATAGCCTTTTTAAAGTAAACTTTCTTTTTAAAGGAGCTCGAGTAATAGCTATAGTAGGAGGAAAGCTAAAGAATCTTATTTAGCTTAATAATAGCCCCGCTTAGTTTAGCAAGGTTACTAGAAAAAACTAGCTATTAATAGTAATAGTATTAAGGGACGAAGGGCTATTAGTAGTAAAAAAGTCCCCGCCTAGGTTTCCGACTAACTCGAACTAAGTAATATACCCGTCCTCTTACTAGGCGAGGAGGATATCCCTACCTTTATTTATTCTATTACTATTCTAGTTAAGATAGAACTAGCTTTTTTATATTCGGAACTCTAGTTAAGGGAGAGTTATAGCTGCTTTTATAGCTAATATAAGAAAAAGAAGTAATAGAAAAGGGGGAGAATTTAGCCTCCTTATTAGAAAGAAACTCGCTAAGCCGCCTACGGAATAGTCTATATAGTTAATACCCTTTATAAGGCCGTAGCTTATAAAGTAAAACCGATTAATAATTCGAACCCTAATAGATCTATACTAAACAGCGATCCTTTATAAAAGATTAAGCATATAGAAATAATTAAAAAGAAATAGTTAGAAATACCGCCTTTAAAGTATAATAAATAGATAGAGCCGAAGTTTTCGGATCTTAAGCCCGGTACGCGCCTAATAAACAAGAGATAGGAGAAATTTATAACTAATAATTATAATAGGATAACTCTAGAGAAAATTAATATATTTAGGTATATACTAATTAATTGAGAGAAAGCTATTGCTTAGGATTAATCCGAGATTAGAGATATTTATAAGGATATAGCGCCCCTGTAAGTTATCCGCACCGTTCTATATAATATCTTCTAGTCTAAGAATATCCTTATCCCCTATACTCTTAAGCCTAAGGTTTTTAACCTACTTAAGTAAAGAGTCGGATAGCGTATTATCGAAAACGCATATTCGTTATATAGAAACCGTTAGTTTCTAGTTTAGAAGAAGGATAGTGGTCTCCGGCTTATTAACGACGCTTAGAAATATAATACCTATACGGTAAAGGATATATTTATACCTCTAGCTACTAATTAGTTCTCGGAGGAGTTCGCTATATATAAGGTCTTATCGCTGCTCGATTTCTTCTCGGGATATAACTAAATTAAGCTTTACCCGAATAGCAGAGATATTATAACCTTTACTACCCCTTTAGGACTCTTTAGGATATATACCTTACCGATAGGAGCGACGAACTTAGTTACTTAGTTTATACGTATTATAGTATATCTATTATACGATCTAATGCCTTACGTTTATTAAGCTTTCCTCGATAATATCGCAGTTAAAGGTCTAGAGATAACCTATAACGATAAGGTGCTCCCGGAGCTTTTAAATATCCGAAGGTATATTGCAGAGTATATTAGGAATATTAATTAAATCCTTTTTAATACCGAATTAGCTAGCGCGATAATATTAAGTATTAAATCTAAATAGTATAAAAAAAGGGTAGATATTATAGGATACGTTTATAGATCGGTTAGAAGATCTCCTTAAGCTAAGAAAATCTAAAAGATAAAAGGATAGACTACCTGTAATAACCTTAAAGATATCCGAAGCTTCCTAAAGATAATAGTTTATTATAATTACTAGATCTAGAACTTTATAATCCTTACCCGATTACTTTATAATTTAATAAAAAAAGATACCCCGTTTATATAGGGTAATACCTAAAAGCAGGCTATAATAGACTTAATTAAAGCTCTAGAGAGTAAACCTATTATTATAGGTATCGACTATAGTTTAGGGGGAGGCCTAATTATCTTAATAGTTAATACTAGCCTAATCGGCTAAAGCGTAGTTTTAATATAGGAGGTCGATAGAAAGCGAAGGCTAGCTTAGTTCGAAAGTAGCTTATAAACTAGTATTAAGTAGAGGTATAACGCTATAAAGAGGGAGTATCGAGCTTTATTATACTCTTTCCGGTAACTATAATAATACTTATTTAAGTATTATTTTATTTTAGAAACTAATACCCGAGTTTTAGTAAACTAGATTAATAAAGGAATATCCGATATCCTTAAAGTTCTAATTAGCTAGTAGATTATAGTTATTAAAATCTTTAACTTTACTATTAAGTATATCCCTAGCTTTAAAAATCTTATAGCCGACGCGCTCTTACAGCTACCTATTTCCGAGATACCGGAGGTAGACCTAGAAGGAGACCTAGATAAATAGTATAATATTTAGATTAACTTTATTCCCGTAGAACGGTTCCTAAATCCTAAGCTTAAATAGTTTAAGAAGTTATTAGAGTTCGCTAGGTTCTTTATAACTAGAGTAACGCCGCTTAATATATTAAGAAAGCGGTTTATAGCGTTTAAAAAGGAAGCTCTATAATATTAGGTTATTAATTACGCGCTATAGTAACGAGAGGAAGGTAAGCTACCCCGGAAGCGGGTAGTTAACGATCCGGAGCTCTATAAGAAAATCCTATAGGATTATTATACTAAGTTTAGCTATAAGGGCCGTAATATAACTATTATAAGGATCCGAGGCTTTTACTTTTAGGAAGGGCTTTAGATAGATATAGCTAAAACTATTAAAATCTATAAGATCTATAGCTTATATAGTTCTAAGATCTATAGCGAAGGTATCTATCCTACTATTCCTAGAAGGCCGTTCGAAAAGATTAAAATCGATATTTAATATATACTAAACGACGGGGGATACTAATATCTTATAGAAGCTAGGTATAATCTAACCGGATATATTATTATAAGACCTATAAAGAAGAGCGATACCGCTACTATAAAAAGATTCTTTATTAAGGATATCCTTTTCGCTTATAAGTGCCCTATAATTATTAATATTAATAGCGGGTTAGAAAATAAAGCAGAGTTTACTTCTATTATCCGAGGATTTAAAATTAGGCTTATTTAGGTTTCTCCCTATAATCCTAGAGTATAAGGTATAGTAGAAGGGGGATATTTCTCTATTACTAGCGCTATTACTAAGCTCTCTTAGGGGAGATTAGTATAGAGGAAGTATTTAAAGCTTACTTTCTTCGCCGACCGAATATCTTTTAAGCGATTATACGGATATATACTTTTTTACCTAGTTTTCGGGTAGGAGCCGCTTATACCTTTAGAAACTAAAGTCCCGATATAGAGGGTAGTTTTATAGTAACCGAACTAAAGCCTAGAGGAAGCTTTCTAAGCTAGGTTAAGAACTATAGCTAATTAAAAGGAAAATATTTAGGCCGCTATCGAGGCTATTATTAAATATCGGAAGCGGGTAGCCGATAAAGCGAACTCTTATAACCTTATTCGGAAGAACCGCTTTAAAGTAGGTAATATAGTACTAGTCTATAACTATATTAAAAAGATATCTTACTTAATAATTACGAAGATTTTATATTGTTAGAAGGGTCTATTTATTATTAATTAAGTTTATAATAAGGGAGCCTATAAGCTATAAACTATAGACGGAATTAAACTTAAAGGGATATTTATAGCCCGGAACTTTAAGAAGTTCGTCCTCGATAAGAAAGGGATCTAGCAATTAGATACGCTAATACTATAGGAAGAAGACCTTAATTAATCCTAAAGCTTAACCGATAAGCTAACCTTACTTTAATTACCTATAGTAAGGGGAGTTCCCGAAGGCTCTATAGAAGTTTATAAAAAGGAGGCCGGATCTACCGATACTTTCTAAGTATTTAAGCTTTTAATCCCCGATTAACTAAGTATATCTAGTCCTACTTATAATACTTAAAACTAATCTCCTACCGAAATTCCTATCCTTAACGTTTTTAATATAGGGGAGGAGGAAGTTAAAAGCGGAAGTAAGGAGGAATTAAAGGCCGATAAATATACGGGATTAAAGATACGAGTAATAGTAAAAAAAGCCGCTAAGATATATAGAGCTAAGTAAGATAATTAGTTTATTAAGATTCCTATACGGAGGCTAAGTAAAGACGGCTTCCTAATTATATTATCGACCGGTAAATAAAAGGATAGTTAAGTTTTTCTATCCCGACTAATAAAGTTTTCCTTACTTAATTTAAGTATTTTCTTCTTTAATAGTTTTCTTTCCTTCTATTTAATTCTATTTACTTTCTTCCCTTTTTATTTTTTTTAGTTAATTCCGAGTTTTTTATATTTTCTTTCCTCCTCCTTATTTATTTTTCTTTACTCCTTTTCTTATTTCTCCTCCTTTTTTCCCCTATCTTACTTAATTAGCCTTAATATAATTAGCTTAATTTTCGTTCCGTTACTATAAGTTATATATACTATAGCTATAACGGCCTATAATTAAAATATAAGTACCGATGCAGAGGATATAAGGATATATATCTAATTAATAATAGTAGTTATAAAAAGAAGACTATCTAGCTAGTAGTATTTATAGTCTTAAGAGCAGCCTTTTCGTCTGCTTAAGGCTGCTAGGGGAGGAGAGCCCTAGTAGCTAGCTAGGCAGCCGGCTAAGAAGGAAATAATAGATTTATTCCGAGATAACTACCTATACCCCCTAAAAAAAAAGTTTTTCGACTAGCCGAGGTCTTCTATATATACGCCTTCCGAAGCCTATCGCTTATAATTAATCCTATTTCCGGTAAAAATTTAAACCTAAAGACTAAAAAGACCTAGGAAGATAACTTAACTACCCCTACCTAAGAAAATATCTATCCCCTTTTATCCCCTAGCTAATTAGCCCTATCTAATACGTTCAGCTAGCGCCTATTACCGTTACTTAATCCTATCTTCCTCTTTAATTAAGTCGATTAGTATTTTAAAAGTTCCTTCTAGTTATCGACCCCTAAGGACTTTAAATAATCGGCGAAACTAGAAAAAGGGTTAGTATTAGTATTTTACTAATCGATTAGGTTTAAATAAGCACTTACCGGAGCAGCTCTTCTATAAACGCACTTATATACCTAACCGGAGGGAAGTTAATTCTAAAATAACCCCTAGTAGTAGTTATAATTAGCCCTAGCTATATAAAAGATGCAATTAGTATAAGCACCCGAATAGATAGATAGAAGAGAGAGATACTCGAGGAAAGGGCTATTTATAAAGGATCTCTTTCTCTCTCCCGTTTCCTTATCGATATACTCTATAAATAAGGTTCTAAATCTCGAGGCGTAGTAGTCGTAAAGTACTAAGTTGCGATAGCTAAAGATAGTAATAAGGAAAGCCTACTATCGAGCGTTTCTAATTAATATACGCTAGATATATTAACCGAAAGGCCTTCTACCTTCGAGATAGAGAACGATAGGTTAAGGATAATAGAGATTTCGCTAAATATTATTTATAGCTAGGTTAATAAGTATCGAAAGATCTATAAGTTTCTAACGGGAAACGGGTTCCTAGTAAATATAGAGCTAACTAGCGTTACCCTTAAAGCTATAGAACCTAAAGGCCCTAAAGAAAGCTCTTTATTAATCCGAAATAAAGAAAAGATTATAAAGAGGCCGAGGAGTTTCGCAGCGAGAAAGAAGCTAAGTATTATTATTATTTATAAACCGTTAAAGAGGCTAGTTTAAGTAATAAAGATTAGGCTAACTATCTATAATAAGTTCTAGTAAAGGGGGTCGCTTAATATCTACTAATAAGCTTCGCTAAGGAATAGTTATAATAGCGAGGAAGAGAAGAGTTAAGGTTAAAGGTTTAAAATAAGAAAACGGAAAAAGAGAGCTAGGGAGAATATAAAAAGAATAATCGCTAAAAAGAAATAGTAAGAGGTAAAGTAATTAGAAGCGTTTAGAAAGAGAAGGAAGGGTAATTGCCCGGGTTACCGTTTATACTAGTTACCGAAGATAGTAGCTATTATTACCTAAGAAGGTAAGTATAAAGACCGTATAAATTACTCTCGTTTACGCTAATTTATAACCTCTAAAACTTTACCGTTTATTTATTTTAGAGCTACTTAAAACTATTCTTAAAATTTTTTCCCCCTTTATATTATTCCCCTAACCTATACTTATACTCTTTACTAATATTAACTCCTTATTATTTCTATCCTTACCGTTACCTAAGAACTAGCACCTTTTATAATCCCCCTTCTATATATCCTACCTAATTATAATAAACTCCTATATATACGTATAATTAGCTACTAAAGCGGAGAAAGCGATAGGTAAGAAACCCTTTATCTACTCGGCTATTAACTAGCAGTTATCTAGTAGCAATCCCCTTAATAAAGCTTATATACTAAGGACTACTATTCCCCCGAAGTATACTTTAAACTTAATTAAGTCCCGCCCTCCCTACTTTTATAATACTACTATTCCTATAGAAGTATATAAAACTCTAATTAATCGGTTTTTTCCTAGGCTAGAACTAAGGACTTTATATACCGATTATATCTTTAAGATTAACCCTTACCGCTACTTTCTAGCTCTCTATAATCTTTAAGGGTATATCTACTCTCGAAACGAACTTACGTTTAACCTTATACTTACTAGAATAAAGCACTTCGTTTAATACTTTTAAAATAACGTATAGATTTATACGGAGAGAATAAAGACGGGAGATCGCGAAGCTATACTAATTATAACTACCCCCTATAATATAGAATTAATTAGTTTTCGCTTTATCTTTTAAGTAGTAGAAAACTCGATAAATAACTAGTATAGTCTTATATAATATAACTAGGTTTATTAAAAGGCTTTTATTATCGATAGCTACTTAAGTAAAGTTACTACTAGTAACCCGAAGTACTAGAAATAAATATATAGCTAGATCGATAGTTTAATTACTCGAGCTAGGCTATAAAAACCCGTTATAGAAGGAGTAATCGTAGTAGATAATATAAACCGACCTTTTAATAAATAATAGGAATCGAGTAGGTTCTTTATAATTAAGAACTTTCGAATATAGCTCTTAGAAAGCACGGAAGTCCTAAATAGGCGTGATTATATCGGGTATACCGATTAGATACGAGCTAGAAGTCTCTTTAATTTAACCGGCGAACCTTTAGTTAAAACTATTAACCTTTACCTAAGGACTTATATAAGGGAGCTCGGCTATATACTAGCCTATCTTCGTTAGCCCGAGTTACTATTAATTAGCCTTAAGGAATATAAGAAATACTATTCGTATACGGGTAAATACTACCCTAATACTGCCTTTATTAATTCCGGCTAGGTTCTGCCTAATCCGAGCCCCGAGGATAACTTAGAGAACTTTCGAGGAGATAAGGGCTTTATTTATAGTAGCTTTATCTTCCGATTAAGTTAAACTCTTATAATAAGATAGTCGAGTATAGTATTAAACCGAAATTTCTATCTTATATCTACTATAGATAAAGATAGGGTTATACCTTTAATTAAAGAAGATAAAAGGAATTTCTCGCGCCTATAATTTAGCGTAGCACCCTTTAAATAGCGCTAATCCCCTATCGGAGGAGGAGGTATAAGTTCTTCGTTACCGTTTATACTACCTAAAGAGTCTTTATCGGGTCCCTTTAGCTAAGAAGTCTTATAAACGCTATAGGGCCCTTCTTAGATCTCGCTACTTATTTTTAAACCTAATTAACCTCCTATAGAGCAAGTCGGCCGTTACGCTTTTTATAATTGTAGGATTACTATCCCGAAGCCCCTTTAAGCTCTTAGGCTTTCTATCTAGAATAAGGTAGGGCGAGGTTAGATACCTATAATAGATATTATAACGAAGCCTAAGCTAAAGCTTAACTAGGTTAGTTTTAATTATACTAAACGATACGAAGTATAAATTATAGAAAAGGAAGCTATTAAGGTAGGAAATAATTCTTTACGATAAAGGAATACTAATACCTACCTAAGAGCTAGTTAAAGCCCCGGATAAGGAAGTAGCGGACGACGATTATAAAAGGGACTTAATCGCAGTTAATATATATATATAGGATATATAATAAGAGATATAAAGGACTTGCTAATTATATAGACATCCGGATTAAGGTTAATTTTTAAAAGGGCTTCTATATAAAATAAATAGCGCGATAGTTTCTAGTTTTAATAATAGTCTTTTTCTTTCCTCTCTTTTAGTTTTAATTAGAGATCTTAAATATTAACTATCTTAGGGCGTAGCTTATAGACTAAGCTGCTAGGGGAGGAATAATAAAGTAGCTAGGGTAGAGTAGACCCCCCTATCCCCTTCTTATTATACTTGCAGCGGCTATATTAAGGAGCCCTAAACCCCCTCTATAAAGTAATAAAAAGTATAGTATTTTCTTCCCTATATTTAAGCAAACTAACTTTAATGCCTTCGTTTTATATTTCGTAGCGCCCGTTAGCCTACGCCCCTCGTTAGAGTTCGCCGCGTGCGCGCTATATACATTACGGTAGGGGCGCTCTGCCGCTTTATCACTATACGATAGTCGGCGACGCTAAACTTACCAACCTTAAAGCTGAAGCTATAACCTGGGTTAAGATACTCTTCCTCTATAATGAAACTAGCAGAGTAGTACTAAAGATTATCGATAACTTTATATACTAGGATAAGCAGTTTTTATCCTATATAATAGTTAGAAAGATACAAAAGGATATCGAGAGAGTTAGGATATTAGAGGCAATACTAGTAGGATCCCTAAGTAATAATAGCTATTAGAATAACTATTACCTAAAGTGTAAAATTATTGCGATCGCTATAATAGTCGACCCTAAAGGAATCTCGATCCCCTATATCTTCTATAGCTATTATACCGGCGACGATAAGATATTGAAGAAATAGATCGACCTACTAACTTAGATCTAAAACCTTCTATACTAGATAAGTAACTAACGCGTGCAACCTCCGTATATAAAAGGGCTAGCGATACCCTATCGAAGACCCGTACCCGTAATAAAGAAGTAGGCGAATAAAGATAAAAAGAGTACTCTAGCTACTACTCCTTATAAACGCACCCTACTGCTAAATGCTGCTACTCCTAATAAACGCACTCTACTGCTAAATACTAGACTAAACTTTAACTATACTCTAACTAAGATATTTATAAGAAAGCGTACGATAATACTAAACGACGACGATCGTACGCTAAAGGGACTAAAGAGATAGAGAGGTGAGATAGAGAGGTAACTTAACGCGTTAACTGTAGAAAAGGAAGAAGGTTGAGAAGGAAAGCTAAGGAGAAAGCTTAGCGTATTATACGATGGATTTTACGATAGTTTTTAGTCTTGCGATTAGCTTTAATAGTATTACTTACGGACGCCGTAAGGGCGAGTTTTAAACGCGTTAAGTTTACGATAAATTTAGTTTTATTTTACGATAGACCTGTCTTTATAAAAGAAAAGGTTGCTAGTATTGCGGGTACGGCTATCGTATAGCCGTACCTTCCCAGCTATAGCCTAGTGTTAGGTCCTTCCTTCTTATAGAACGTAGCACTTAGCTATTTCCTTCCTAGCGGCTATCGCTAGGTGGGAACTTAACAGAAATAATAACAAAAATATACAAAACTATTCAGATAAATCGTACGTACGACGGAACCCTACCAACAACAAGCTTCACCCCCCTACTAGTTACCTGGGACCGGCTTGACCCTCTCTGTTTCGGGCCGGTGTCGCTCTCTGGGACGGCTTGCACTTGAACTAAACCGTCCCGAACATACTAACTAGCCCGACTCATTCTGCTCCCGCAACTCATGTTTCTGTTATATTATCCTTGGGTTTCACCGCTCTTTTGCTTCTGGTGAGGCCCATAGTAAAACCGTTGTCCGTTTCATTCCTCTTTGATGCCTTACGCTGTGCCACATGTACGTCAGTTGGGAAGGGAGTGAGAGCGAGTTCCAAGGTTGATAGGCAGGGCACTCCGTTGCGCACTCACAGAAACATGGATAGATCTTGTGCGGAGTATTTTTGTTCATGCACAGTTACTTTTTAGAAATCTCCTGACGAGCTACTGTAGTAGATCGGCTGCATTAGCCCTGCATCTCGCATCATGTTTGTCTGTTTGTCTGTTTGTCTGCCGTTGTTCACCGGGAAGCCCCTGATCTGCAAGCCCTTCGAGAAGGGGAGGCGCTGTCAGCTGCGCACACATGCTGACACGGTGACGGGGACGAGTAGGATAAATGTACAGGCCCAGCTAGCAACCTGCACTAACAACGCAAATAAGCAATAATTTGTACACCTAAGTGTGGGGTACACCGTTAGTCCAAGTTTGTGTGTGGTGTGTATGCGTATGTGTGTGTGCGTGCTTCAGTCTTGGTCATGAGGTGCAGTGAATGATGAGAGTGGCGGGCGGTGGCGGTGTTGGAGGTGGTGGTCAGATCGCATCTCTGTGGCGCCTCGCTCAGGAACGTGCGTTATCGCTATTTGCTAGCTCGGGGGCTTAGGATTGTTCTGATATTATAATGATCTGGTCATGGCGATGGCGATGTGGAGTGAGCCGTGAAGGCGGTTGTGGCTGGACAAGATTGTGAGACTGCATCTTTTTCGAGACTGCTATGTTTCTCGCTACTTGGCCCGGATTCGGACGGATCTCCGGGGCGAGGCTTATTCGAACGTTGTGGCTGATACAATGAATGTCTGCTATGTATATATCTGGACAGTTATATTGCTGGGGTTATGGATCTGGGCTTTGGATGCTACATGTGTTTTTGGTGCTGGCTCTCGTTCTTGAGTCGAACACAGCAGTTGAGTTCACTTTTCTTCTTGGTGTACTCAACATGCCTCACCTGTCTTAGTGGTTACTACAGCTTCTCAAGGTCTTCCTGGCCATGTACCTTCGTTGTAATGCCCAGTATATTGCCGTATTGACTATCATTAGGTTCCTCCTCAGTCGAGCCCAGAAGCCTCAGCGGCGTCAAGGCTCAAGCACCATCAAGACCCGACTCCTAAACTAGCGGCAGATCTCCTAGATGACTCCAGTCCCTCACAACCCCCTGCTCATCGCTGCAGCGGTGCCGAAGGTTCCGTCCAGCGGATTTCAAGTTCAGTTTGAACGTTTTCACCCTCCCCCGGGCCTCCTCCTCCTGTCTCGAAATAACACAAATTCATACCCGCCCTGTGGGAACACTGACGTCCATGTTGGCCCTCCCAGCACCCAACCGGATGTTCTTGTTTCTTCGCTACCTGAAGCAGTTGAATTTTCCAAGCGTGAGGCGCCAAGGCCCGCGGCGCACGCCATGTCTGTCGGCGACCACGTTTGTGCCTAGGTGGCGCCCGCCGAAGTGCTTGGAGAAGAAGAATGGCATTCTTGCTGGTGTTGTTTTGCCTGGATCTGGGTGGGATAAGTCCAAGTCGTCGGTGAACTTGAACTTGCTGGTTGAGAGCTGGCACCTGGGGTAGGTTTAGGTGAAGTCCAAGTTGCGAGATGACGTGGGACCCTGATGAGTCGTAGTTGGACGTTGTTTGCTTGTTTGAAGTATAGTTTGTAGGTGGAACAGATGTATTTGGTGGTTGGACAGCGGGATTGGGGAGGACTGTAGGTGTAGTCACGTCGTGTGGAAATATGTGGTGTGTTGTCGAGGCCGTTGTCGAGGCCGTTGTCGAGGCCGCCGATAGATGAAGTTGGAAAACTGGGACAAAGTAGTACTAATGATCTCGGCGCTGCGTCATCGCACTTTGGCCAAGCGACAGTGACTTGTAACGGCTTGGCTTGCTTGGCATGGCAGGCGGCAGATGCGACCCGCTCAATCAATTTCCTACTGAGTGGGGAGTCAGGTTCAAGTTGGGACTGGACTTCAATCTCGACGTTCTAGCAATATTGGTTGCATGGAGGCTTGGTGTTTTACACAGCACCTTAGGCACCCTAGGGTAGGTCCACGGTAGGCTAGAGGTACCTACTCCAGTTGGCCAGTCCTCCTGCAGTAAATCCAGTCATTGTGGCCCGGACGGCTTCCAACATGTATCAAAGAAGCAGTCGAAAACGGAAACCCCAAGAAGAATTAAACAATACAAAGGGATATTACTGTACAGTCTTGGAGCAAATGGGATGGATGATGTGCCGCTTCAGCATCGAACAAGTGCTTGCGGAAGAAGGGAGCTGCAGCATAAAAAGTTCGTTTAATCTGTTCTGACCATGTGCAGTATCTTGAAGTCAGGCGATTATGTATTCGGATAGTGTCGTGATCTGCCAAGATCACAAGTGTACCACCCACAAAGCCTTCCTCGTTTCGAGATCTGGATGGTTCCGAGAGACTGAACGACAAGAACGTAAGTCCTGTTCTGGAGGACCCTTACTCTGGTCCAAAAACCTCATTACTGACAGGCAGTCATAGGCCCAGTACGATGGAATGGGCAAGCAAGTCGTCAAGGTGACCACGCACTCTCCACACGATGTTTTCCCTGGTTCTCAAGTTCATCTACGGCGCTGGGACGATAGGAGTACTTGAGAACCCCTCTGTTCCAAATTCCTTCATCAGAAATTGTGACAGGGCATACTGCCTCAGCCGAGACTTTCACGTTTTCAACATGGAAAAGGACTCGACGGACCACCTGGGAAATTACCTGAGCCCGAAGCTCAATGCGATCTGCGTGGTCCCCATCCAGCGCGCAAAGAGATCGCTTCACCAGAACAGAGTCATCGAGGAACTGCAAGATGGTATTCTGGCCGCCGACCGAAGTCGGCAGCCCCAAAAAGACCATCATCTACCATACAAGATGTTCGTCGACTTTGTCGTGGCTGGACGAGAGATCATTCTCCGCGACTAGACACTCCAACGAAATATCAGCCACGACGATGTGCCCCCTGGATTCATCAAGGAGGTCATGTTGACGCAATACCGTGATAAGTGCCAGACGGCCTCGATGGAAGATTTGATGGGGAAGCCCATGAAACTCCTTGATAAGCCTCGCCTCTGCACTCTCTGCAGGTCTGACCTGGACACCGACGAGGGAGCGCACTACAATCCATGGCCGCATGATCCGCTCAAGTTCGTGTACACTCAGGTGTGCTGCTTCAGCTGCGCCCACAGTGCGGACTACCGGGACGAAGATGGGATGTTCTCTTGGAGTATTTTTAAAGTTAAATGAGGGAGATGTTTTTCGCAAATGCATTTTTTGCTTCAGGAAATAGATCATGTGTTCTATTGAAGGTGGTCCTGGTATATCTAGCAAAGCAGTTATCGTTGAATCTGCGTTGTCCATGACCCTGGCCACCGCCCACCTCGACAACGTCCTGTCCCAAGTCCGAACGATTGTGCTCTCTGAATACTGTACCACTCGGGGAATTTTCAGCATCTGACAGCTTCGAGTATCAAGCGCTAAGCTTTGTGGATTGGTGGAGAGGCAAGCCCCTGAAGCGATCCTCGGTTCCTACCGCTGTGTTTCACCTCCCTGACAGCCCCTGACCCAATTTTATGAACTCCATCGTCAAGGGTCCTGGTGATCTTGGGATTTGTCCCAAACTCTCGGTTACTCGGAAACGGTTGAAGCATTCGGACGAGATGGGAATGCCGCCGATGAGCTTATCCGAACTAGGCTTTCTCGGCCGTCTGCGACCTCATGGCCTTCAAGGGACTGTGCAGTTGATGAAACGACGAGGGTGACAATACTGCTTTGCAGCGTCTACAGGAGAATCCTCATTCAAAAGGGATATGCTCCCGCCGAGTGTTGTGTTATGTTTCTTCTTTTCTCACCTTCTCTGTAACCGCACTCTCTTTCTTGGTGAAGTCGAGGTTATCCCATTCTGGCGCAGGAACCGTCCATTCTTTTCACACATTATATTCATTCTTTCATTCTTGTGTACTCACAAGTCAGACATTCGTTTTCCTGCTAGTCAGGATCACTTAGAAAGATAAAAGCCATCGTTCTTCATCAAATATCCGGTTCATCACCATGAAGCTCCTCGCCACTGGTCTGGCGACCCTCTCAGCGGTCAGCCTGGCCGCCGGCCACGGCTATGTCACAAACGGCACTATCGGTGGAAAATACTACGAATTCTACCAACCTTACGAGGACCCGTATACCTCTCCCACGCCCGAGCGTATCTCCCGGCCGATCCAAGGAAACGGCCCCGTGGAGGACGTCACCATACAAGACATCCAGTGCGGAGGATATCTCGCCGGAGGAGTCAACGGGTCGTCCCCCGCGGCGCTCCACGCACCTGCTACCGCAGGCTCGGACGTCACTCTCCACTGGACTCTCTGGCCCTCCTCTCACTACGGCTCCATCATCACATACATGGCCCGGTGCCCAGACACAGGCTGCCAGGACTACATGCCGTACGACGACGCGGTTTGGTTCAAGATCAAGGAGGGCGGGCTGATCGACAAGGCCACCAACGAGTGGGCCGTCGACAGTCTCGAGGTCAACGGCAACGCCGGGTACACCTACACCATCCCGGAGTGCCTTGCCGACGGCTTCTACCTCGTCCGCCACGAGATCATCGCCATCTTCATTGCCAGCTCCTACCCCGGCGCCCAGTTCTACCCGGGCTGCCACCAGCTGAATGTTACCGGCGGCGGCTCCACGGTCGTATCTGACCTGGTTAGCTTCCCCGGCGCGTATGCCGGTACCGACCCCGGTATCACGTGGGACAGCTCCTCGACGACGTACCCTATTCCCGGCCCCACCGTGTACACATGCGATGGGTCGTCCGGGTCTAGCAGCAGCGCCGCAAGCTCTGTTGCCTCCGAGACGGCTGCGGCTACGTCGTCTGCTGTGGCGGTCGTGACTTCGTCTGTTTCGTCTGTCGTGAGCTCTGCTGCTACCACTCTGTCGACTGCTGTTGCCTCGTCTTCGACTGTGGAGGCTACCAGCACGGCTGTGGCTGCTGAGTCGACGTCTGTTGCTGTTGCTGCTGCTACTACCTCTGTTGCTTCGGTTGAGGCTGCTAGTTCCGCTTTGACTGTTGCCAGTGCTACTTCGACCGCTAAGTCTTGCTCTAAGAAGAGAGGCCTGCGTCGAAACAAGCGCTCTGGATCGAGGAAGTAGGAGCGAGCCGATGTGCTGTAGTCGTATGATGACCCTCATCAGTCTAGGGTTGTTTGGAAGCTAGGATGAAGGCGAAGTGACTAATGACGAGGTTGGAATTTATTTGGTGGCCCATTAGGTTATACTGTACTTATTTTGAGCCGATTTGACTTTAAATCCCAAGGCACTCGGCCAGCTTCTCATGCAATGATGATAGCACGTACGAAGTCCCATGGGAATTACGCAATATGGCCGTCTCAGCAGGCATTCTTACACAAAGGGAAGGACTCGGTGATGAGCATGGTTAGGCCTAACGATGGCTTTTCTTTCGAAGTGGTACAGTAATTACTTACAGGATATGAGTCCTGTGCTTCACCATAGCACACGGAAATCTTTCACTGAACTGTAGAACCCGTTGCCCCTTTTGCCCCTTTTCCGTAGTCTCAGTCTTGAGCAGCCAACCCTTGAGACCCAGTATCTTCCCAACCATCTTCCACAAATCCCATTTCGACCCCCGGGTGGAAGGACGAGCGGCAGGGCCATCACTACGCTCGACTGGGTCAAGAGAAGCTGGGCCCTTTACGTATTCTCCAGCTCCAACGCAAAAATGTCTCATTTCAGACAAGGCTCCCAAACGAAAACCGTTGTCGTGTTGCAATTCAAGGTCCATTTCCTCATGCAAAAGGATGATCTCAGCTTGCCTTGCCCGAGTCAGCGAAACGCATAGCCGGTTGCGATCATTGTGTTGCGGCTGTCGTACAGCCGTACCTTCCCGTTAGGTCTTTCCTTCTTATAGAACGTAGCACTTAGCTGTTTCCTTCCTAGCGGCCATCGCCAGGTAGGAACTTAATAGAAATAATAACAAAATATATAAGCTATTTAGATAAATCGTACGTACGACCAGAACCCTACTAACACTAATCAGTAGTCGTAAGCACTACAGATCTATAAGGTAAAAGAGACTAACGTCTATAGATTTCCCTAATACGAATTATATCCTCTATACCCGTTAAGTGCTAAATAGCGATAAGTTATCTCTACAGGCTTCCCTAACTATCAGACCCCTAGATAACCGTTACGAAAACTAACTAAAGATTATAATATTCCCTATCCTTATATTCGTTATACTTTAGGTAGTAAGCGTTAATTACGTATTAATCGCTAAAACCTTATTAATTAAAACGATATTAAAGCGCGGCGAAGCCTAATACTAAAGCGCGGCGAACTAAATTAGATACCTTACTTCTTTGCCTCTTTTTCTTTGATCCTTTCGTTAAAAACCTTCATTTTACTACCTTTATTTTGCCTAATATTGCGAGAGCCGTAAGCCGTTAATTACGCTATTAATTACGATTTTCTATTGCAAGAGCTGCAAGCCGTTGATTATTATTTTCATTTGCGAGAGTTATTGATTACTACCTTCCTTTGCAACCTTCTAATTACTATCTTCCTTTATAACCTTCTCTATATTATCTTTCTTTACGAGAATTATCGATAATCATAGCCGAAGCCGAAGAACCTATCCTTATTAGAGGATACTAGATCGATAAATTGCTCGAAAATACGATATTTAACCTAGTATACTATAGCTATATTAACGCGGGATTATAGTTTACAAGCCCTACGCCTAAAGCTATAGAAGAGTATCTAATTATACGATTAGCGAGTATATTAGTAAGTTATACTTAGTAAAACTTATATAACGACGACCTGTTCGTTATATACCGGGAAGACTTTATAGCGTAAACCCCGGAAATATTTAAGCGGCTGCCGGCATTATACCGACGATTACTAAAGAACTTTCTGCGTACGCGAGGCGTATTTATAGGGCGAAATAATTAACTAGTAGCTCTATAATTATATACCTTAGTATAAGCAGAAGAGCGACTACTATAAATCGATATAGAGCTTTGCAATATCCCTCTAGTACTAGAATCCTATATGAACGAATATCGTATAAATCTTAATATACTAACAGGAAGTATACTAACGGAAATAGCAGGAGAGAGATAACTAACTCTATAGGAATAGCAGTAGTAACCGGCCTAATCTTAAGCTAACCTGCCCGAACCGGCCTAACTAATAGATATATAGAATCTAGTTATACGACTATCGCAGTTAGGCCTATAGTTAGGCCTACCTTCGATGCTATTAATATAACTATCGTTTTTATAAAACCCTTACGGAAATATACTGCTAACGGTTAAATAGTAACTAGGACTATCGCTAATAGATAAATAGAGATAAAACTTATATTAGAGATATACGCTATACCTAGCTAACGTATAGAGTATAGGTATAGCTCCTCTGCCGCAGCTATTACTAAATATTAAGTATAACCCTTATAAATTACTTCCCTTATAGCAGGTTCCTAACGAACGGCTAGACCCTGCGAGGTCCGTATAGTTCGTTAAGACCTTCTAGTATACTTAAAAGTACTCGGGGGACCCGTATAACCTATTAGACGATAAGATAAAGATATTCTTTAATATTTATTATTACGCCGAGATTTAACCTAGTTAATTCTATACGGTATTTCCTCGAATACTTAGAGATCGCGTAGAAGTATACTACCTTTATTATATAAATAGAACTAATATATTTGCAATAGCGTACCTAAAAATTAAAACGCACTTCGATATAAACCTTAACTACTAGTACTACTATATAGACTAGATAATAACGACGTTTATAAAGACGAGAATATAGAACCCCGATAGCAGTCTATACGATATTTTACGAATTATACTCGATAAGCTATAATTATATTAACGAGTACTGGGATTAGACTATGCGGGAGAGGATAACCTATAGATAACGGTTATTAAAGCTTGTAGAGGCGTACTAGAGCTGGAAATAGCCCTCTTTAAGCCGGTATAACTATATAAAGAGTTATTTTCGGACCTAAGATCCGTAGTAGAAATGCAAGTTAATCGTACTATAGCGATTAACGTTATAGAAGACGCTTAAGATTAATACTACGTCGACTATCGATATAATAACTGCGAAAGATAAGTATTGCAAGGCTTCCCTAGCTAAGGCTTTAGTAATAGCTAAAGCTTAAACTTCCGTTATTTTAGTAAAGGAAATAACGATACTTATAGAAATAGACTATAGAAGAAGAGATATTTTATATATAAGAAGGAAGGATGCTAGTTAATTAAGTATCCTATAAACGAACAACGTTTAGCTAAAATAAGTTACCTAACGTAATACGAATACGAAGGTTGCGAGGACGACTTTATAGCTTTCTTAAATAATTTTAAAGGTTATAAAATTAATAACGAGGACGAAGATAAATTCTATAAATGCGACGAGGAAAACGACGATAATTATAATGCTAAGATGTATTTTTCAGGTATTAATCTATTAGCTAACGAATTTTTCATCTATCAGCTAATAGGGCACGATATCTTTAAGGCTGAAACGACCGTTGCAGCCAGCTAGTTTATTCTAGTTAATAGGTATAATTAAACCTATTTCTAAGGAATCCTACTAGATATAGGAGCCTCGATAGTCTCTATAGCTAGATATAAATAGGTCCTTACTCTATAACGTTAAGATCTAAGCTATAAGATTAATACAATAACTGCAGGATCTATTCGAATTAAGTTTAGTAACGGGAAAGTTACTAACTCGATAGGTATTATAAAAGTAAATACTCTAATCGGATATATAAAGTTTTATATTATCGATATATAAACGCTATTTCTGCTCTATCTAGCAGATATAGACCGACTTAAAGTATACTATAATAATATTAAGGACGAAATAATTAGCTATAATAGTGCGATTACTATACCGGTGCTAAGGAAATAGGGATACCTATAGTTCTTCCTTAATAAGATAGCTAATACTATATACTTCCTCTTAGAGATAGAGATAAAGAGATTATATCGTCGGTTCGGATATCTAGTAATAAACCGGTTATACCGATTGCTTAAGAAGGCTAGTTATCCGGATATTAATAGATAAGCTATAGCGGAGATTATAAAAGTATATTATTAATATTAAATAAACGTACCGGCGCTAAGACGTTTTAAATTCACTCTGCGCAATAATCGCGAATTTAATTACGAAATCCTAGTTAATATAATATATCTACTCGGCCGTCTAGTCCTTTATATTATAAACTGGGTAACGGCGTTCTAGGGCGCGAGATTCCTAAAGTCTATAAGCACTAAAGATATATAGCAAACCCTATATACGTTATAGATTAATATATACTAGGGACTACCCGATATTATTATATACGATACGGGTACGAACTTTATATTAAATAAATTTCGCTCGGAGGCGCAGATAATAGGGATTATATATAAGCAGGTGCCTATAGAGGCATACTAGTCTATTAGAAAGGTTAAGAGGTATTACTACCCCTTGAAACGCGCTTTTAAGGTTCTATACGCCGACCTATACGGCGAAACGAGTAATAATACTATCCTGCAGATAGTAGTAAAGGCTGTAAACGATACTGCAGGACCTAACGGACTAGTCCCTATACTCCTAGTTTTCGGCGCTTATCTATAAGTATCGTACGATTTACCGCTATCGCAAGCGATATAGAAACGGGCGGAGGCCGTATCTAAAGCTATAAAGGCTCTTAGGAAAATAATAGTAGAGCGGTAAGTACGCGACGCACTAAATACGCAAGGAGGACCCATCGTTAATATAATATTCCTATTATAATACGACGTACGTATATAGCGAGAAAAAGAGGGTTAGAAAGGCCCGTATAAAGTTATCTCTATTAACGGTTATAACGTAACCCTAGATATACTAAAAGGGCCCGCTATATTCCGATCTACCTCTATCTAGCAATATTATAAAGACGAAGAAGCTAAAGCCTAGCTAGACCTTGTACTAAATCCTATACGACTATCGTTACCGGAGGTAAGAGACTCTATTACTATTATATTTATATTAAGAAAAGAAAAAGACGATTACGCTTTTACTATTAGATTAAAGTAAAACAGGGTAATTATAACGCCTAGCCTGCCCTTTAAAGAGTCCGATAAGATAGAAATCGATAAACTCATTAGAAAAGGAGTTTTTAGATTCGAGAGATAGTCGCTAACGGGATATAGCGACTATCGTCTATTTAAATCACATATAGTACAAGAAATTAAGGGCAAAACTACAAAACTATACGAGAAGTCCAGATTAATTATTCAAGGATATAACGATAAAGAGAAAGACTCTATATTAACTTAAAATCTAACGATCCAGCGTATAAGTTAGAGAACGATTATTATAATAGCGCTATTATTAATAATATACGAGGGTATATCTCTAATACTGCGAGATATTACCTAGGCCTATCCCTAATCGAAATCGGAGCTATAACGGATAATCCTTACAGAACTACTAAAAGAACTTAAGGGCAGATATCTATAGGGTACTATTATTAGAGTCGTTAAACTTTTATATAGTATCGCGGAAGCCGGAGTTTACTAGTTTAACACCTACTAAAAGCATTATCGTTAGAAACTCGATATAGAATACTCGATATACAACCCCTATCTCCTAATTATAAAGCCTATATAACCCTTTAGAATCGCGGGTATATAGATAAACGATATATTGCTATTAGGTATATAGGTATTTTAAGATAGGGAAGACGAGGAATTATATACGGCGAAACTATAGGTAAAAGAGAAGATAATACTAATATAGGGACGATATATAAACTATAACGGCGCTCGTATAGTTATAGATAACGATAGATCTATTACGATTTGCTAGAAGGGATAAGGAGGTAAACTTGCTTTAATCGATGCGACGGCCGTTAATAGCCCCTAACGCTACCTAGAATAGAGAGCCCGGAGAGCGTATATAGCTTTTATCTACTAACTAGAAATATTATACGATCTCTCTATTACTATATAGGTATAAAGCCCTAAGAAGGAATACTATAAGTACTTAAATATATAACTATTATAGTAAATAGATAATACCTAGCGAGGGATTAGGTATATCCCCCTAGACCTCTCTATAGCGAAACTCTTTATTTTCGCAGATAGTTCGTTCGCGAATAACTAGAACTTAATATTTTAACTCGGCTATATTATCGTTCTAGTAAACGAGGCTCGTATATAAGAACGAGAGTTTATATTAACGGGAAACGTTCTCTATTAGTTATTAATAAAATATAAACGTATTACTAGGAGCGTCCTAGTAAGCGAAATCTACAGAATAGTAAACGGCGTAGATATTAGCATTTCCTTAGCGACGATTATTAGAATAATTATAAGACGACTATCGTTACCTAATATACTATTAGTTATTTATACAGATTCGTATAATCTATACGAATACCTTATAAAGCTTAGAATAATGCAAGAGAAGCGCTTTATAATCGATATTATATTATTACGATAATTATACGAGGCGAGGGAAATCGACGAGGTTAGATAAATTAACGGAAAAGATAATTTAGCAGACGCTATAACGAAGGCGAAGCTAAACTTTATACTGCAGAAGCTAGTTAAAAGTAACGAGCTTTGTATATACGTCGATAGTTTAGTGGAAAGACCTAAAGTGGAAAGACCTGTTACTTCCTAGTAGGGAATATGCAACGCGTTGCTAGTACTTTCTTTCTCCTTTACTTACCTTACCGCCGCTAGCTAACTATAAAACTTTTCTTCCCTCTATTCGTTACACCTCTCTATAGTTACACCTCTCCATTCCTTACAATAATCAATTCGACAGTTAGCGCATCTTCATTGCAGTTTTATTTCCTATAGATATCACTATTTTAATCGCTACCTTTCCTATAATTATTTTAACAGCGACGATCGCAAAAGCAGCCGTAGAAATAGCCGAATACAACGAAATTAGAGGAGAAATAATAGATATCGAAGATATTGCAGCTACCGCGCTTTACACTGCCGAAGCTATCGAGGCTATTAACGCGACCGCTATCGAAGATAATAATAATCGTCCCCTTAATATCTACGGTAACTTAATAGATAATAACGATTATAACTTAGCTAAAGAGACGATAGCGAGAGTTATATAAGATTAAGCGGCTTTAAAGGAAAACGGAAAGAAGAAAGGTTTACAAGGTATCGCCGACGCTAAACTTACTAACCTTAAAGCTAAAGCTATAGCCTGGGTTAAGATACTCTTCCTCTATAACGAAACTAGCAGAGTAGTACTAAAGATTATCGATAACTTTATATATTAGGATAAGCAGTTTTTATCTTATACGATAGTTAGAAAGATATAAAAGGATATCGAGAGAGTTAGGATAATAGAAGCAATATTAGTAGGATCCCTAAGCAATAATAGCTATTAGAATAACTATTACCTAAAGTATAAAATCATTATAATCGCTATAATAGTCGACCCTAAAGGGATCTCGATCCCCTATATCTTCTATAGCTATTATACCGGTAACGATAAGATATCGAAAAAATAGATTAACCTACTAACTTAGATCTAAAACCTTCTATACTAGATAAGCAACTAACGTATACGACCTCCGTATATAAAAGGGCTAGCGATACTCTATCGAAGACCCGTACCTGTAATAAAGAAGTAGGCGAATAAGGATAAGAAGAGTATTCTAGCCGCTACTTCTAATAAGCGCACCCTACTGCTAAACGCTCCTAACAAACGCACCCTACTACTAAATGCTAGACTAAACTTTAACTATACTCTAACTAAGATATCTGTAAGAAAGCGCGCAATAATACTAAACGATAACGATTATACGCTAAAGGGACTAAAGAGATAGAGAGGTAAGATAGAGAGGTAACTTAATACGTTAACTATAGAAAAGGAAGAAGGTTAAAAAGGGAGAAAGCTAAGGAGAAAGCTTAGCGTATTATACGATAGATTTTAATCTTGCGATTAGCTTTAATAGTATTACTTACGGACGCTGTAAGGGCGAGTTTTAGACGCGTTAAGTTTACGATAAATTTAGTTTTTATTTTACGATAGACCTATCTTTATAAAAGAAAAGGTTGCCAGTATTGCGGCTGTCGTACAGCCGTACCTTCCCGTTAGGTCTTTCCTTCTTGTGGAACGTAGCACTTAGCTGTTTCCTTCCTAGCGGCTATCGCTAGGTAGGAACTTAACAGAAATAATAACAAAATACACAAGCTATTCAGATAAATCGTACGTACGACCAGAACCCTACCAATACATTGAGATGGGCCGTGACACTTATAAAGTGATTTGTTAGGACTTTCAAAGAGACTTCCAAAGATATCTAGGTACTTTCGAGGGCGGTTTTCACTTACCAGTCTCTGACTAAATCCAGGATAACAAAATCCGCCTCATGGCCTTGGGCTGTATCCACCGTCCGAGACTCCACGATGCGTTTCTCAAGGTCGGGAGACTTCTTCTTCAGCTCCTTAATTGCCTTACGATATTCGAGGAAGGCCTCCTTGTATGGGGACATGATCAGTATAGTTCCGGAATCTTGCCCGTTGGTTTGCAGGAATTGCGGATCTCGGAGGAGCCTGGTGACCAAACCCATGGCCCATTGCTGATGCCCAGGATGGCACCAGCTCTTTTGAACTTGCTCAGGGGAACCGATACCATTGAGTACGACAATCAATCGTGAAACCGTTGGGTCAGTATTGTATTTCAGTGGCATAATATACCTCTGCCGCAGATAGAGGGTGCTGGGGGGAAGTGCATCCGGCTCGCATGGATCCTTTGCTGGAATCATCCTGCCGTCGTAAAATAGCTGCGACCCAAGCCTCTGAAGGTCCCCATGAGCCCGATGGTTGATGAGCAGAGAAGGCATGTTTGGATTAGCCACATGAGCCCTCTCCATCATTGATACACGGAGCTGATGGACGAACTCATTGATGACAGGGGATTTCCCATGACTGCCAACCCAGGGTTTGGTTTGTCGATGGTCTCCCGTATACATCCAAGCTGCCGGGTTGAAATTCGCGATAGGGATCAAGGTGGACAGTTCGCGAGCGTGTGGCGCTTCGTCAAAAAGGACGAGGGCGGGGTTGAAACAGGACTTGAGGTATTCGGAAAGCTTGCTAGCCGTAACCGATGTCATGACGAGCACGTCCGCTGCTCGCAGTACGTCCGTATAGACATTGTCGACCTCATGGTCCAGGAGCTCTTCAAACCGGGTACTGTAAGGACATTCAAATAGTTGTCGAAGGACATTGTACTTGGTGAACTTATGCTTTTCATACCACAGCTTGGCAAGTTGGTCCAATGTTGGAGCAGTCCATTCGTTCGAGGGTGTCCCAGCCTTTCGAAAGGATTTTGAGAGCTTGTAGATGGGGATCAACTCACTATTATCAGCGCCAGCCTCGTAATGTGACAGCGGGCCGTCAGCTTCATCTGGCCGCTTGCCCTTCCCTGTATCATCGCCAAGATTCCCCTGAAGGAGCTCTTCCCTTTCTGCCTCGAGCTTGCCTCGAAGAACTGAAGTTTTGTCGTAGCTCCAACAGAACACTCGAATGACTATTCGTGGAACTTCCGTCCCGTCCGTCTCCTTGCGTGTCAAGTTTAGCTCGCCACAAAGCCGATGCATTTTGTTCGCAAGGTCCGTGAGGGGCTGGTTCATATCCATAAGAAAAAGTACTTTGTTTCGAGACGCTCTAGGTGACCATTCACCCGGGAAAAGTCTCTCGTCCTTCAAAAGTAGGGTAGCTGCTACTGTGGTATTGAAATGGGTTTTGCTGATCGGCCATGCTCGTCAGCAATGCTCACGTCATCTAAAAGTCACGGTAAATATAATTCACGTACCCAGCACCAGCCCCCCCTGGCAATATGCAAACTCCATGGGGTATTTCGCTCAAGAGATGCTTGTAGGCTTCCAACTGCTTAGCATCTAGGTTCTGAAACCTTTCCAAAAGCTTGGGCGGCACGATCTCAGGCTTGAGGATGGGGTCATACATGTGGGGGAAATCAACGAAGAGATTCCTATAGCTTTTGGGACTCTTGAAAGTCATAGTGTACTTGAAAGCTTTGACTTGATTGTACATTGAAGAGGGGTTGCATTGTCGAGCACTCATGAGCGTAGAAAGAGCATTGAGCTCGGCATCTCTGGTCGTGGTCGTTAGTCGGAGCTCGAAACAGACGTTCTTGGAACATTCCAGCAGAGGTTTAGGTAGTTTCGTTGCTTTTTGGATACTCTGAGGTCCAAAGAAGCAGTGGAGCGAGGTGAAACTCCTCCATTTCAGGGAAGGAGTAGAGAGGATCAATGGGGTGGACGAGTGGAAGCTCCTTTAACGTAACACTATCCTCAGACGTGTCACTGTCCTCACACCTTTCTCCCTTTCGCTCAGTAAAAGAATTCCATCGACCCTGGTTATTGTCAGCAATAAGCCTGTGGTCTTGGGATTCAGGGGCCTACCATTTTGGTGTAGGGATGCAAGTCTCGTTATGGGCAAGGAATGACAAAGCTGTATCTTAGTAGCGTTAGAAGGTATGTAATTCTGTTGAGTGAAAAGCATCCAGAGTATGAGGAGGTACAAAGAAACAGCGAGATTTGAAGATCTCAAAATTGGAAGAACAGGTTACTTGGATTGAAACCTTGGAAGGCAGTAACAACGCGCAGACCTAATGCCTGAATGGTGGCGAGCGTGTTTTGCAAGAAGGGGGGGATAGAGGAGTAAGCTCGTGATATTCGATCACAACAGGAGGCAGATGGCCGGGGGGGGGGGTGCGTAAGAGGTATCAAAAGCAGAGTAGTAATCCTCCCGCAAAACCAGTACCTGACTTAGAATTTATTATGGTCCTCGATCGTGGTGGTGAACGAAACCATGCAATTGGCAGTGTGTCTTTCTGGGGAGGTGTGGATTGGAAGAGGAAAGGCGACGATGTGTTTTGTTCATGCTGTGCTTGCTCTGGTGGGGGCTCGACCTCGCCAGATCTCTGGCTTACCTGCTTGGAAATTCCAGTCGTGTCTGGCTGCTGGTGTCTGTGACTTCTTGCTTCTGCCCTGGTTTCTGACGCCCGAGGAGAGAAGTTAGTATGTCGAAGGGATTGGTTCCCAGCCGAATCCTCAGAAAGTCAGTAAGGTACTGTTTCGGTGCTCTCAAAATGAATCAGATTACATGAAAAAGATCCCAAATGACGAGACGAGGAAGTATATTGCCATGGAATGATGCGGAAATCAAGTAGAATCGGGTCAAGGATGAGAACAGAGGAGGTAGACGAAGTGCCTGCCCAGGTGTGCTTGGCTCGGTAGCTTGGCTAAATGGAGTTGAGGAATTGACTGGAGCCCTTTTCCCAGTTGCCCAAGTAATATTGCCGGGTTTACTATCGTCTATTTGCGCATATAATCAATGGTCTATGTACCGCGTACTTAGGCAGGTGCTTCACGGCTCCATACACCTACGAAGTAGTTACCTGGCCCTGGATAACTCTCCGTATTGACGGCATTGGTATCCTCCAAGTATAGCAGGCGAGTCTGGCCATCAAGGTACTGTAAGAGTACCTATCAATCAGAGCTTATTAATTGCTGAACGATGCTCAATAATACGGAGCAATCATTGTGTATGGTCGAGAATCGTTGTCGAAACGCCGCTGAAGTCTGGTGCTCCCATTCAGGCCAGCGTCAATAGAAAACAATGGCAATCAAATTTGACGGACAATGGTTGAGATTTCTATCTAGAGCCAACTGGAGATTCCTTTGCCCAATACTTAAGATGGTTGCGTTTCGGAGTAACCGTCTGTAACCTCCTCAATTAAACTTTTACTTCAGATTGAACGGATTTCACTTTGCAACCTTAACACTACAACTTCACGATACCTCCAACGAACACAAGAATCTCCTACAAATTTATCATTCACGGTATCAGCCATCCTTACCAAAATGTTCAAGAAAGTCAAGAAGCTAGACAAGGAGCTCTGTGAGCCCAACAAGCTTGAGGAGCGGGATCTCCTCCTCGGCATCGACCAAGCAATTCACGCCGCCCACAAATCCTCTCTGCCTCTCCAAGATGTCCTTAAGATCGCTCTTGGATCAATCATGGAGTACTATGAGATGGGCAGCGACGCCGAGATCAGCTTCGACGACGTCATCATTCATGCTTCCATTGCCAAAGATTCCTCGACCTGCACTTCTACCGCCAGTACTGCAGAGGAGAAGCTTCCCAAGGACGAGTTTTCTACCGACGAGACTCCAACCAATGAGACTTCTACCAACCAAACTACTACCGACGAGACTTCCACCACTAAGACCTCGACAAGCGACGCCACCGATGCTGTCATCGAGAGCCTCCCCACTCGCGTGGGAAACACCAACCCCCTGAAGCGTAAGGCCTCCACAGAGCTGCAAGGCCCTCGGCGCCGCTTCAGGAGGGGCAAAGTCCCCCGCCTCCGAACCCCTTCGACGAAAGCCATCATGGCACAAATGTGGCGCCTGGAGCTACGTTTCTGCGACGAGATTATCGAGGAGCTGATCAAACCGAAACACCTCTACTGCAACCGGTTTTTCCTGACCCTGCCCGACCACGAGGCAGAACCATTGGACGAGAACAGCGGCATCATGTTGCAGCCCGATTCCATGGTCATCAGGCTGGAGCTGCCTGTCACCCTCGCTTGCATGGAGGAGAAGAAGGAGGCCGGCGAGTACAGGAGTGCGAAGGACATGAGGGAGGATTTCAGCCGCATGGTCGGACATGTGTGGAAGACCTTTCCCGAAGGTCACATCATCAATGACGCCGCGCATGATCTGTCGAGGGTCTTTGCTCGGAAGTGGTCTAGGAAGTCGGCGTGGATGAGGGAGGAGATCGCGGAGATCGAGGCAAGGTGGAAGGAGGGAAGCGATGCAGCCTCGAAGTCGGATTCGGATTCGGATTCGGATCCAGACTGAAGCATACAGGGAAGAGGTACAGTCACTGTGTCTTCGTGGGACTTGGTATATTCTTAATTCTCTTTATTTTCATCTGAGTACATTCAAAGATCACCCGATGTTTGATCCAAGGACTTGAACAGCATTTGGTGCATCGTGACACAGGATTAAGGTTTCCCAGGTGTTATCTCCAAGGTGCACTGTGGTATGAGCTGACCATCTATGAAATACCATGTACATAATTAAAACCACAGAGGGCCGCTGCTGTGATTGTGTTCAAGATGCGGCGTTCAGAACAAGCTTTTTGGCCAAGACGGGCAACATGCCGATCCACCTTGACAGGTCTAAGCGTTGTGTTCCATATCGCCGGAACAATAGAGATAGCTCGACAGCTGTTCTCATAATGCCGATATTATGAATGGGCGAAGCACATACCAAAGATCACTCGGTGATATTGGGGTCTTCTCTGGCTCCCTGCTGTTGGACGTTGATGAGTTTGCCGGGCCTGGACGTGGAAGGAGGTGAAGGAGGAGGAAGGAGATAAGTCCCAACGGCCCTGTAAGGTTGGCCGATCAATTGCCTTGTGCTAACCACATCAAGCAGGTGTGTTCAGAGCCGACGCCACAGTATCCAGTATTCCCAGGTTTCTTTTCCCATCAGCCTGTACGCTAATATGGAGATGCTGCGTCACCCAAGGTACGGGGCCAATGGTTATCTTCACATTCCCAAATCCTCGTTCCGGGCCGAGCTCAGCTCCCCACCGCACACCCTACAGTGTACCCGCACCAGCCCCGCGTCGTGATGTCGCCGAGACTCACCATTGGCGATGCTGCAGACGACACCATGTCGGCGGCCACCGGAACTAATGCAGGTCAAATGCGCCGGTCAAACCAACCTGGTCGGGATTGATTATCACTATCATATTGCCAACTGCCTGTTCGATCCGGGGTCAGAGATAGATACGCAAATAAAACCCCCCGTCCGCCCTCCCTCATGTAGCTCGTCCTTTTCCTGGTGCAGCAGCGTCCTGCTCGTTCGTCTTTTGACTCTCAGTAGCACGTCTCTGTGAGCAAGATTGACAAGCCAGCGCAGCAGCCTGTCACCATGAAGACCACCGCGGCAGCCCTCCTGGGCGCTATTTGCGTCTGGGCAGCTCCAAGACCAGATGTTGACACCATGTACCCTTATACCGGCCCAACAATTCCAATTGGTGATTGGGTCGACCCGACGGTCAATGGCAACGGAAAGGGATACCCTCGTCTCGTCGAACCGCCAGCCGTCAATCCGAAGGGGAATGCAACGAACAACATCAATGTCATCTCCCTGTCGTACATTCCGAGCGGTGTCAATGTTCATTTCCAAACGGCTTTTGGGCTCAATGAGCAGCCAACGGTGTTCTGGGGAGAGGCTCCCAAGAACCTGACCTGTATGACCAAGGGGCAGACGACGACGTGAGTTTACCGTCGCATTACATGGTGAAAACTCGCCGGTCGACAGCTAACTTGAAGTCAAGATATGATCGTACACCACCCTGCTCTCTGGTGTCTGCCACGCAGTGCAGCCAGTTCTTTCATGATGTCCAAATCGATGATCTGAAGCCAGACACGACGTACTTCTACCAGATTGCCGCCTCCAATGGCACCACCCAGTCGGACGTGCTCAAGTTCAAAACACCCCCAGCAACCGGCGACAAGAAGTCCTTCACTATGGCCGTGCTAAACGACATGGGTTACACTAATGCTGACGGCACGTACAAGTACCTGTTACAGGCAGCTACTGAGGAGGAGATCGCTTTTGCGTGGCATGGCGGCGATATGTCGTACGCTGATGACTGGTACGACGGTATCCTTCCCTGCGAGGACGACTGGCCCGTGTGCTACAACGGCTCGTCCACTGAGCTTCCTCCTGGCGACTACCCGGAAGAATACAATAGCCCGTTACCTGCGGGTGAGAATGCTAACCAGGGTGGGCCTCTGGGCGGTGATATGAGGTTAGTACACGTGCTGAAGCGTTAGTTATGGTTGCAAATGCTGAAATGGTGTTAGTGTCATCTATGAGTCGAATTGGGATCTGTGGCAACAGTGGACCAACAACATCACTACAAAGATTCCTTATATGGTCCTTCCGGGCAACCACGACGTTACATGCGGAGAATACGATGGTCCAGGCAACGTCCTGACGGCTTATTTGACCGACGGTATAGCGAATGGAACAGCAGCAGCGGAGAACTTGACGTACTATAGCTGTCCTCCATCGCAGCGGTAGGCTCCGACTTGCTTACACCTCCAAAGTAAACTGACACAGTTACTGACGTTCGACAGCAACTTCACCGCTTTCCAACACCGCTTCCGCATGCCAGGCAAAGAGACCGGTGGTGTCAACAACTTCTGGTACAGCTTCGACTACGGCATGGCACATTTCATCGCCCTCGATGCCGAGACCGACTTCGCCAACAGCCCCTCGTGGACCTTTGCACGCGACATCGCCGAGAGCAAAACCCCCAACGAGACGCACCCCACCATCAGCGAGACCTTTATCACCGACTCGGGCCCCTTCGGCGAGATCGAGGGCAACCGCTTCAACGACAACAAGGCGTACGAGCAGTACAAGTTCCTCGTCAAGGACCTCCAGGGCGTCGACAGGACCAAGACCCCCTGGGTCATCGTCATGTCCCATCGCCCCATGTACTCTACTCAGACCTCAAGTTATCAGGCTCATATCCGTGCGGCATGGGAGGATGTTATGCTGAAGTATGAGGTCGACGTCTACCTTGCTGGCCATATCCACTGGTACGAGAGGTTGTTCCCTCTGGGTGTGAACGGGACGATAGATACAGCGTCTATTGTGGATAACTCGACATTCTACACGAATCCGGGAAAGAGCATGACGCATATTATCAACGGTATGGCTGGAAATGTTGAGAGTCACAGCACCCTTGACGAGGGCGAAACTCAGGCTGCTATCACTGCTGTGCTGGATGATCACCATTATGGGTTCTCTAAGTTGACGGTGGAGGAGACGGAGCTGAAGTGGCAGTTCATCATGGGTCATGATGGGAGCATTGGTGATGAGCTGACGCTGAAGAAGAAGAAAGTATCAGCTCATGTTTAATTGTCACTCAGCTGCCAGTATAGAAGATATATACTATAACACTGAGAATTTCAAAGAACTCTAGTAGTAGAATAGACACAAATCTGCGTTTTGACTGTGAATGCTGGTTCTTGTCAGTTCACCAGACGAACCGAACACACCCAAACTTTACTGGTCTTGGACCTGGAAACCGAAGAACGGTGAAGCAAGAACAGTTTCTGAATGCATATAGATACCACAGCCGTGGTCATATGTACAATATGCGACAGTCAATCTTGGAATAATCAAGTCCACATCAATTCATACCAGGTGGACTATGGTGGTCTTCAATGAGTTCCGTTTAGGCCACCATTCTGCCCATCCTGCCGCCTATCCCAGAAGCTCTTCTGCCAGGGCAACGGCTCAGTGGCCACCTTGACAGGCCCAACATCTCCCTTGGCATCCCTTCTCCTCTGCCACGCCTCAATATCACGATGATCAACAAAGTTACCATGCAGTCCCAACTTCAATTTCAGCGGCAAGTGCAACACAGCCAACGGTCCTCCGGCCAGGTGCTGGGCGTCGAAAACAGCAATATCGTTCCTCAGCACATCGAGGTGGTTCACAAGCGCAATCAGGTACCCATCCCCTTCTCCACCTTCATCCTTGGGAATAAAACTAGGCTCCTGCACTGTCGCCGTTGGTCCAAAAAAGAACACATCCTCCTCTCCCTTGGCCAGCGGATTGTCCGGGCTCCAGGTATAGTGCCCTAGGCAGTTGAACAATCCTCCCGCCGGAGGTCCGCACTTGGCGAAATCGTATGGACGAGTCGGATCGACCTTGGCCTGCCAGAAGTGCTTGTACTTCTTGGTGACGAAGCGGTCATCAATGCGGGAGAACTCGCCATTCGTGGGCCAGACGTAGGCCGGTGTGATACACGTGTTGGTTTCGGCCTTGGGATCGAGGATCCAGCGGGTGGTTGTGCTGCTAAGTTGGTTTGGCTTTTTGCCAGGTGGAATGGCAGTGCCATCGTCTGGAGGCCACCAGAAAAAGACGTTGCCGTCCGCGACGGTCAGGTCGACGACGACGTGGCCTTCCTCGTTTTCGTAACAGCCTGCTATGTGGCCTTGGAAGGCTGAGGAGGCCGGCGTGTCAGCACAGTGGGTAGAGAGTGTTTTCAAGAAGGGAGCCATACCATTGTCAGCACGGAACCAACGAATATCCTCAGGCTTCGCGTTCCGTCTCGGGACAAGGCCATAGTATTGATCCTCCTTAGGATCCCAAGCAAACTTCTCGCCACCCTTTTTCATCCTGTCCATATTCACCTTCAACGGAGTTAAGGGAAGTACCACAAAGTTCTTGCTAACAGCCATATCATGAATCATCCCCGCGAATGGTGCTTTATACCAACACTCCTCAGTCTTCTTCCCATCCGCATCAACGGTCCAGACAACAACATCACAAGACCCATCGTTTCCATCCCCACCAGCCTCGTACGCGAAGCACAGCATCTCGCCTGTGTCAGGGTCAAACTTCGGATGAGCAGTGAAAGTAGGCGCCTTAATCTGCCCCTCGAAATCATACCGACCCAGCGTCTCAAGAGTCACGGGGTCCATCGCAAACGGCGGGCCGTCCTCCTTCGACGCAAGCAGAATGCCCCGCCAGAAGGTAACATTGGTGTTACTCGCCGTGCGGATGACGCCCTTAACACTCTCGTTGTCCGTCCAGGGGTTTCTATACCTTCCAAACAGGCTCCGCCTCGCAGCTGTCTCGGCCTTATACCGGTCGGTTTGTACATACCGCTGCTTGAAGTCCGCGTGGCCGTTGGAGATGCGGATGGCGGTCACGCTGCCGTCGCCGTTGAAGTGGATGTCGTCCTCGAACAGGGGCGGGAAGCGATGGTCGGGCTGGACGCGGTAGAAGGTCCCGTCGATGTCCTTGGGGATGGTGCCGGTTACCTCGAGGTCGAAGATGTCGCCTTCGAAGCGGGAGGGCTTGTTTATGCCTCGGAAGACATCGGTGTCTGGGAAGGTTGTGGCATCGCCGGGCTTGGCGAGACGGCCACTGGCGTAGCCCTTGACTGCTGGAGCTATGTCGAATATGTGTGCCATGGGTATGTCGCGGCCCGGGGTGACTACAGGACCTGACAGCTAAAACTCGTCTTAGAACTTTGTGGGTGTTTACCACCAGCGCGCTGAGTCTTGCTTGGTTTTGTAATTCTAAGAATTGACCGGGTGACAGACACTTATACCACAGAATTTAAGGACCGACCACGGATTCAATGCGTCCATGTCAGGACTCCCCGCAGTCCACCATGGGTTTAGCATGAAGTCCTCCCCTCAACTATTCCCTCACACGGCACTTGCATCCCATCCGGGAATCTGCCAGATATCGATAATCCGGGAATGCGGGGGTGGAGTTGTACGGCAGTTGTGGAGGAGGCGCTTTCTTGCTTGATCGCCACTCAACCTGGGGACCCTAACCTTGGAGCAGGAAGCTAACGGGGCTTGTCTATCTGTGTATTTCGCGGTATACTTATAGGTAATGGATGCCAGAATCACACATGAGTATCCATTCTTTGGACTGTGCCGCGGCGACTCTGGAGGGATTGGATTTATAGACTCCTTAAAGTATGTAAAAAATGAGAACCTGCTTGAATACTTCAGACGACACCTTGTCATAGTGTCAACAAGATAACGAGCGATCAACTTATTAAACCCGAGAATCCAAACCACCAAAACATACCAACGCACCTCGGAGAATTTACTCATTCAAGCCCGTCCACTTGCTTATTCTGAACCAATTCAGGCAACACCTTTGTCCCCGGCTTCAATTCCGCCACGCCCTCCTCTGCCCCATCTCTCCTCTGCCCCTCCGGCAACCCCAGCGTCAAGGGCTTCTCCGAGCCCTTCACATCCTCCCCCCACATCGGCGCCCTCAAATCGTCATCATCAACCTTCCTCCCCGTCACCGGGTGCGGATAATGAAAAGGAACAACCCTTGTATCCGGCCAAAGCATCCTCTGCTCCAGGATCTCATCCGGGCCCAACGGGTCCTCAGGAAACGTCTTGGTCGGCCAGGGCACATAATTCTTCTTGGTATGGCTCCACCCGCTCTCGAACTCGGCGTGCCAGAACGGGAAGTACCTGTACCGGAACAGCTTCCACACCCCGCCCTCCTTGATGTACTCGTTCTCGTACAGCCCGCCCTCCCACCACTGCACGTGGCCGCGCGGGTGCGTCTCGTCGATGGACTGGTGCGTCCCGGCCTGCATGAGGGCGCGCATGCGGCACCACGCGTGTGTGCCCGTCGCGTCGACGTCTACTATGTCCTGCATCATGATGTGGTCTAGGAGGAAGCCATGGACTGGCCCGTTGCGTCCTTTGACGAAGGAGTTCTGGAACCGGCCTTGGTAGAGCCGCCTTATTCCTGCCTTGCCGCGGTAGCGAGACCCTAGGAACTCGACGTAGGCGTCGGGGTGGTCTGCGAATAGGTCGACTACCTCGTTGTAGAGGCATTTGTCTAGGTAATACCCATACTTGTGGTGCGTCTTGCGCACTTCGGCTTCGTCTGTAGTGTCGTCAGAGACCTTGTGGCACATAGACGACTTGTAATGTCTCTAGATGAGAAGGAGATGACATACCTGAGACCCGAGAAAGCTCCTTCTGCAGAGCGGCAACCTGTTGCTTAAGCTCAGCCAAGTCTGCCTCCATGATGCACGTTGGGATCTATGGGATTGTTTTGGAGTTGTCAACAATCACATTGGACAATTTCTGAAAGTTCGTATCACTCTCTTTAGCTACAGGTCGAATGCGGGGGGGGGGGATTTATCTTTATCAATCCATGAAGAGGTGTACGGCAATACTTAGTTCTATATCTTGGAATGGAACTACCCCATACTTGGGAGTGGCTAGGGTGTAGAACTGTGGGGTATAAGATGTCTTACCGAGAGGAGCTCTTCATAGATGCAGGTCGGCTTACAAGGACACGAATGGTTTCGAATGCGGGGGGAGCTGTATGAGACGTCCTCGGTAGTTTTGGCTAGGGTGATTTTCAACTAGTGCTCACCGGGTCCAAGTTCTTCCAAATAGTCTGCTAGTCTTGAGCAAGAAAGCAGGTTCTATAAAATATGTCGAAATAGGCGGGCCATCATGGTGCTGTGCCCAGGTGGCAAGTAACCCTGGGAACCCTTGGGAAGTCTTTCGGTGATAAGCCTCAACCTATTCGTGAATTGTCAGATCTTAGGCATGACTGCAGTCCTCAGGGAATACTTCAGCACGTATACGGGCAAATTACTAGACACAAATGCACCGAAGCAATTCTATTCTCAGACAAACTTCTAATAACCAGAAACTAGGGGCAAAGTCTGGACGAATGGAAGGTGGCCGGGGTCCAGGAGTCTCAATTCCAAGGGCCAACGATGTATTAGCGAGGCTCCGATTTATTTAGGAAGCCAAACCACTCGGGTTAACTTGCTTCGTGTAACAGGTCACAAATTTACTTATGTACTGTTTCATAATAATCTTATTGGCTGTTTCGAGACGTAAATGTGGATTGATGACATCTGGAAGGAAAATAGCCTCATAAACTCCCTTCAACTCCCAGAACATCAGTGACCTGTTATTTTCATGTCCATCTCTAAAAGCCAAGTAAGCGAAGAAACAATGTAAATAGAAATATATGCTAAGGGAAGTCCAATTCGAAGGAATCCAGAGTCAATATACTACTTTGTCCAAATTCATCGGTATAAGAGTTAATAAAATATACATTGAATCATAACATTGCCACATATACATCGTCTAGATTGACTTGTTGACATCCTCTCGGGGAATTCCCACACAGGATTTGAAGTGGTACTGCAGTATACAAAGAGACCTATGAAGCTGTCCAAATCGGACTCCAAGACCCAGGATGAATGCTACGATGCAGAAAATGCTCGACTATGCTATGTACCCTAGGGTAATCAAACCATCCCTGGGATGTGTCGGGAAATAAGCCGGAATCACGGAAGGGCAGGCAATGAATAGTATCGAGAACGTTTGAATACAGATGTGATTCAATATCGTATGTAATTTGCTAGATACTGAAGTACCCATCCATGTGTCTCAGCAAAGGTATGGTAAGTAGTTAATGTCATTCGAAACTAGAGCGGTGTGATGGACAGTAATTACTGAGTGCTGGAGCCAAGATCCGAGAGTCAGACAAGAACACATGGTAATATTTTTCATGCCATACTCCGTGGTAGCTGAGTGAGTCTACGAAGATCTTATCCTCACAAGTCAAGACCAACAAAAATGCTGCCAGCCGGTCGGCTATCTCCAGCCAAATAAAAAAGCAAACCATAACTCTGCCGCAACAAATGCATCGCCTTATAATGCCAAGGAAGCCAATGAAGACAACCGACGTGGGTACTCGTAAAGTTTCTACTTGAACTTTGGAGTAGTCTTGCGTTTCACGATCACCTTTAGCTGATTGACCATGGCCTCCATCACCTTCTGCTCCTTCTCCTCCGACCAGTCTTCTGTAGTGTAGGTCTGGGAGAAACTGTAGTAGCGGTGAACAAACTCCTCCTTGCCGAACTTAAGAACATCGATGAGGGCTTCGGCGCCTCGATGTCTCATAAATGACCTAAGAAACGGGTGGCAGTCTTTGAAGAACCGGTCGGCAAGCTTTTCACCCATGAGTGCCGGAGCCATACTGGCATTGCGATAGTCCCTGGCACCTCGGATTTGGCAGTCGAAGCGTAGGTTCTTCAGGTTCACGGCGTCTCGAAGAAGGACGAAGGCTGGAGTATTGCGGCCCATGACCCAACCATCTTTAAGGATCGTGATGTCTTCCAGGCGAGCAATGGTGGTGGGCCGCAGCGGCAACAGGAAGGAGAGTAATCCGTGAACATCAGCGAAAATGAAAGGCTGTTTCCACAGAAGAGAGACGGATTCATCATGGACCATCTTGCAGGTCGCAAGGATGTTGGGTGAAAGCTGGTATCTATTGAAGGGCAGATCTCCCTTCTTGAGCTCCTTCCACTCGCCCTTGACGTAGCCTTTACGGTCTCGATAGGTCGTACCATCAATGAACCGGGGGGAAACGTGCACAGCGACCTTCTCGTACTTATCATCGTACGTGCGAATATAAACGCCGTGAGGGTCGACGAGGATCTCTTCATAGATCTTCAAACGCAATTCGGCAGGAAGGTCCCTGTGGAATGGTTAGAAGATGGATTGAACCTTGAGACAGGAGGAGGATGGTGATTGGGTAAGAACAAGAGAAGCGGCCCAGGGGGGTCAACCTGGTAAGTAGGTAAGCCTTACAGGAGTCGGAAGGGCTTCCATTTGGGAGTAGGTTTAGCCTTCTTGTTGGCATTCTTAAGCCGCCTCTTCAAGGATCTCTATAAAACAGTGTCAGCATCATGCTTGGCCACGAGTTTCGGTGGCAAAATGTTACCTTCTTGGACTTCCTCGATCCGTAAGTCGCATCCTCCGCCTCGCTATCGCTTTCCTCGTGGATTGAATCATCGTGCGCAGAAGCGGTCGCGCCGTTGGGAAGTGGCGTGACATCATCACCAAGCTTCTCAGACCGCTCAGCCTCGTCGCCTTCGATGTCGATGTCGATGTCAAGGTCGACATTGTAGTTTACCGTGTTTCGGCGACGCTTTGGATAGCGCGCCGTGCCGTTTGTAGACATGTTTCCTTTGGGTGTTCTGGTGGTCTTCCTTGACGACTTTAAAGGTTAGGACAAAGTCGGGGGACCATAAGGCTGAACAAGCACTCGATTTTGCTGAGGCATACCAGTGGATGAGGGGAGAGGAAGTGCTTGAGTTAAAGTTACAGCGGAGAGGGGCGCAAATGATGGCGTGTTTAAGAGAAACCACACGCGAAACTTTGGAGGTGTGCAAGCATCCGAGTCGATCAGTCGCGTCTAGTCGAGAAGGTGCGATGCGTCAGGACACACTAGGGAGGGTGAGGCGGTTCAAGCAGTGCCCGTGGTTCAGGCAGCTGGTGTCGGTAACTGAAAGATGACAGTAAGCTCAACCCAGTGCCAACTGGCAGCGGGGGTGTTCAGCTGGCACTCACACCCAGGTCACTTTCCATCTTTTGATTGGCGTTTGCGGGGCTCCAGTTCCACTTTTCTGACCTCGCCTCCAGAGTCAAGTAGAAGCTTGAGTTTTGGAGCAACAAAGAGTAAAGTACACCTACTGGAAGAGTCGAGCGAAGAATATGGGGTCTATACATTCGAGGAACATAGAAGGGCAGGTTGTGAAACGGGCTCAGTAGTCACGTGGTTATCACGTGCCAAAGATTGACAAAGCACATGAACATCAGAGGAAAACAGACAAGTCACATTTTTATACATATGGTTGTCTTAGATGTCGTCAACATGCTGACCAATATTATGGACCAAATATATAACGTATATACCTTACAGTATCGGCTCTCCATCCACCACCGGCAGCGGTTCAGTTGTGGGCACGGCAATTGTAGCCCAGGCGTCCTCATCAAATGCCATAGTATCGTCCTTCTCTCTCATATATCGCGAGAAGTCAGCCACACCTTCTTTGTTTCTCGATGTTCCTGAATAAGAAAGCCATGTTTCGCCCTCACAGGTGTCCAAGCCCTCGAGACCCTCCACGATTGTCTCATTCCAGGCATAAAACGACGTCGCATTTTGCCTCGTCGCCAGGTTCTCATTGCCGAGTAACGTTCCCGTAAAAGTCGAAAGCGCGGAAGTCTCATTTAACAAGAGACTGCGGTCAATCATGCAAAACACTGATGAGAGCTCATTGTCTGTTTCAGCTATCACGTACGCGCTGTACAGATTCAATGGGTACGAGTAGGTTCCCAGGGTTGATACGGAGCCTTCGGAAAATGATCCAGAGTAACTGCCAGAGCTGACCATGGCGAGTGATTGATTGTAGGCCGGGTTTGTCATATTTTGTATGTTTGAGAAATAGAGTTCTTGGTTCCATGACACCACGCTTTCTGTTCCGTTGCTGGCGAAGATAGTCGACGAAATAGATATGTCCCGTCGAGCGCTGAGGGAAACCCATAGTGACTCATTCGTTACCGATCCGTTCGATGATACCGTCGTGCTTAGCTGCGGGACATATTCAAAGACAGGAGCTGAACTCTTGCTTTTGATGTTGCCGGCCACAGTATGGTTGATCGTCTCATCCAACCATACGAACACCGCACCGGTCACCCACCAATTCTGGCCAACGGTGCCGATTTTGTCCACAGAACTGTTGTTGAAGCCAACAACCTCAATTTTAAAGGTGTGCTCTTGGCCATCGCAAAGCAAAGACAACCACGGCGTGACATCGATTTCAAACGAAGGCAGGTCATAGGTGTCGATCCCAACCACAGGCCGCCACAGGCCTGGGTCGACACCGCCAGTAAATAGGATCGGAAACGGCCAAGAGACGCCAGCAAGCTGGTCATCGATGAGTAGTTGGACCTCGCGGAATGGGCTGTAGCCATATAGCCACCCCTCGTTGCTCGGAAATGTATCGATGTACTCGCTCGGGACGTTCGTGTACCAGAACTCCTCCGCGCTATTTCCGGAAGCCATCAGGGACACGACTGCTGTCTTGATATTCCGGGGCAGTATAATGCTGACGGAGCCATCGTCGTCCGGTAAGGAGAAGACTGATGTCTTATTCTCCGCGGATGTGAGATTCGAGATCGGGTAGATGAGCTCCGCTGGGTGAAACCCCTCAATGTACTCGTCGTCAAAGTAGAGGGCTTCCAGGGTGACATTGTAGGTGCCAGTGTAGAGGTCGTTGTCTACTACGTTCCCCAGGTCGAAAATGATTTTCTGCTCCTCCCGTATCAACTTGTCAAAAACGGTCATATCCTTCTGGAAGCTCCAGTAAATTCCTGTCTCTGTGGGCATGGCCGTTGAAGTTCTCCATATCTCGACATCCCCAAAGAACAGCTGTGCCAACCGGTCATACTGCCTGCCTTTTGACACTACTGACAGATTGAAAATAGTGGTTGTGAAGGAACAATTCGCCGGAGGAGGAATATATTGGCCAACAAATGGTGTGCCGTAGGAGTTGGCGAAGTCATTCTCAAAAAGTGTTTGTTTGCAGCTGTACCCGTCGAAGCTCTTTCGAGGCGGCGGTGCTCCTTGGACGACCTCAAGGAAGTCACCTGAGGTGGAGTTCGAGCTTTTCCGGCTCGCGGCGTAGGGGAGACGCTTTAATGCGAGACATTGGCCCAGAACGCCGAGTGTGACGGCCAGCGTTGTGATTCGAACCATCCTGGATGACTCGCCGATCTGCAATCCACTGTTTCGGGAGGTTTACTTGTGCAAAAGGATTGGAAAGATGAGATGAAGTGAAATATGTAACACATTGGCCGTTCCTGTTGGACGTTATCTGTGGATGGTTACATTTCTCCAAAACTCCACTCCGAAATGCCGGCGATAGGGATCAACCCAGGCGGCTTGCTTCTCTTACCCGAATAGGCAATTCTGCCCTCATTCCAACCACCCGATTGGTTCACTCGTGGATTGGCTTTGATCGACACTTTGTCGTTCACTTGTAATGTCCGCATCTCGGTTCTCACCTTGAACATGATATGGCATATATTCAGTGCCTTGGAGCTGACTCTAACATTCAGATCGGGATGGCTGTCGGCACATAACCAAGACGTGTTGAAGATTTCAGGCGTGGTTGAAAGAGTGTGGATAAATTTCATCAACTATTCCTATGAAAACCTGACCATTTGTTCCGATCGAGGGCATTCAGACTTTCCAATTGTCATATAATTATTTATACGGCAGTGGGTCTATCAGCCATGTCCTGAAGAAAATGCCTCGCACCACAGTCCTGACCTTATCGACAAAAAGAATGCATATACCATAGGCTACTCCATCCACCCACCCGGGCATATCCTGACCGGCCCCGTCATTGATCTTTCAATTGTATGCAAGTGCACAGCCTCACCTCAGGTGAAAGCAATATACGAAGCCCCAGCCGAGTACAGCGTTGTATCGAACCAGCTATCAATGTGCCAATTCATGCCCTGTTCGGATACCGAGTCGGCACTCAGCTTCAGCCGCAGGTTGTGAATGCTGCTGATATCCAGTTTGTTCAGCGCGGTCAGCACCGTTGGCGCAGTATGGAATGCGCCCGCGGGAAAGTTGGCCCGACCAGTATTGTTCACCTGTGGTTGGTTCCACGGCCGGATGTCCTCCGTGCTATAGCTGCCGCTGGCGACGCCCGGCTTGTTGGCCGGATAGGCGATCCACGCAGCGGTGGCGGAGTAGAGCGTCGTGTCCCCCCAGGTGTCGATGTGAATGGTAAATCCATCGGCCTGAATCTCGGTCACTGTCGCCGAGACGCGCCAGTTCTTGTCGCGCGCCATGTCGAGCTTGTTGAGCCACACGATGACCTTGGGTGGCGCGCTGTAGGCCCGCTCAAACTTGATGTGCCGTGCCGTGTTCGTCTGCGGCTTGTCCCACGGGTGGTCGTCTTGAGTGCTGAACTGTCCGACCTGGAAGTCCGCGTTGTGCGACGCTGGCGCGGTGAACATCTTGCAGCCCGCCGAGTACAGCGTTGTGTCCCACCAGGTGTCGATGTGCACGTAAGTCGACTCGGTAGTGACATTGTCGACGTAGGCGTTCACTCGAATGTTGGCCGAGTTCGAGATGTCGAGCCAGTCGAGACCCACGGCCACATGGGGCGGGGTGTTGAACTTCTTAGGGAAGTCGTGCCGCTTGGAGGATTCCTTAGTTGGTTTGTTCCAGGGGCGCACCTCCATGGTATTGAAAGCTGCGACGTCAAGTCCTTGGGCCGGGTAGGCTGCGGCGATGAAGGACTTGTCAGTCTCGGACAGTTCCCTGTTCCAGCCAGTCGAGGTGCCGTTGGTGGTCATCGAGCCCGGGAAGGCGTACAGCATGATTGAGTTCGGGTCGAAGGACGAGAACTGTGTCGTAGTGGCACTATACAGCCGGAAGATATTGGTATCCACCTGGGCCGGGCCCCACTTCTGCGTCTTCCAGTAGTAGTCGTACACGGCCTCCTTGTTCCAGGGGATCTTGGCTGCCGGGGACTGGTGCTCGTGGATGCAGCCCAGTGCGTGGCCGAACTCATGAGTGATGACGCGGGAGAACTCATTCTCGGGGGTCGAGTCGGTCAGCCAGCCAAAGTTCATCGTGTACTGGTAGGGCGCGATGGTCAGGTTGTCGGTTCCGATGTACGACCAGGAACTGCCGCTCGAGTCGACGTTGACGCGGAGTTCAGCGTCGCCCGAGTCGACAAATTCGAAGGTGATGTTGGCGTACTGTGTCCACACGTTGGCATACTGCTGTATCTTGCCCCGGATCTTCTCGGACCCGTTGAGGATCTTGACCCGCAGGGTTCGGCCTGGCTTCCACATGGAGCCTATGGGGAGGGCGAGGTGGCCTATGCTTCCGCCGTCTGTGATGACCTCCCCAGCTGTGATCTGGTGGCAGTTGAGGGGGTTCTCCTGGATTGCGAGAGTGTCTGCCATGACCTGTCGTTCTGGCGGCACGGGCATCTGAGTGCAGATCTGTGGTAGGTCCATGATGACGAGAATGTGCGGGATCTGGTTTAAGTTGGAAGAAGGGCAATGTGTATAGATGGACTTCGAATTTGAAGGTGATCTGGGGATTGTGATTTCTAGAGACCTGCTCGATCATGGCGAGGGATGCTTTATATAGAGAAACTGTGAGGCCATCACACAGGAGTCTCCGTCAATTCTCCCATCTCCGCCTCCTCCTATTCTTCCTACTGGTCACATTTTCCTATAGTCATGGCGATATCTACGCACAAACATTCGAAGATTCTCAGCTGGATCAGCTACCAGCACATTCAGCTAAGAAAATGTTTCTAAAGCAGCCACGCTGCTAGGGAATCAGTAGACTATCACACAGCCTTCCGTTTCTACACGAATCGGATCACAACGACGGGGGCACGATGGGGCCAATACTCTGTGCCCACCCCGGGGGATCAGCTCATGTACCCCAGCCAATAGTGCGCGTGGCGGAAAATGAATGGACACGGAGAACTCTAAAAGTGATCTATTGGTACCCCGCACACCTCTTCAAGGGGTGATTGGCAACGTGTTGACTTTGCCGCAATAAGGGCTAGCTGATGAGCTGAAAATTATACTCATCTTCTTTGTTAGTAGGCATCCGAAAGCAGAGAACACCAGTTTTCCAAACGCACACAATCTTCCCCACCTTAAAGAGCCCAGACCATTCTTTCAGCCTCACCCACTTGACTAATCTACTCAAGTACACATTCCAAGGTTGTCGCAAACCACCGACCCATCATCACCGCCATGGACACTCTCCCTGGCCCCAGCGAGACCATCGTCTCCACCGCTCATGGCATTGCCGCACTCTCTGACGCCGCGCACCCCGTCACCATCGCCCACCACAGCCAAGGAGCCGTTCTCACCCCTCCATCCCCTCCCCGCTCCTCCTCATCATCAGCGTCCCCCGAGTCCAGCATGGCGGCGTCGGTAGTAGGAAAAGTACACTTTCCCCTCCCGACGCTCCGCGCTCCAGAAGAAGAAACATCGCACGGCTCGCTCACCGCGGGCTATGCCATCGTGTCGACTGCGCTCGAGGTCGCCGTGGCTCCGTACCCGCACCGTGACGGGCAGTTAGCGTTGCAGGTTGGATCCAAGATCACGCGCGCCGAAGTTTTCGCAGGGCGGGAGTTGCTGTGGTCGTCGCACAAGGGAGGGGATGATGATGATGATGATTCGCTCACACACGAGGACCAGGTCCAACAGCAACAGCAGCAAGAGCCGCTGCCAGCTGGTCAGGATTTCCGGCTGCACATCGAGAGTGTGATATACGGTGATGAGAGTAATGGAGCGCGGTTTAACGAGAACCCACGGGGTCTGGGGGTGACACTGACGGTGCAGTTTTCCGGTGAGAGGCCCGGGCTGATGGTGTCGTCGGTCGCGCTGGTACAAATGATGGGGAGCAGGAAGTTGCGATCTTGAGAAGCGTAGAGAATAACGGGAATTAAGGTAGTATTCCCGATAGGAAGGTAGTACTTTGATAGAATTAGGCGCGTTAAGCAAATGGAGAACGCGCCGTTAATCTGGATAGCACTGATAGGACTGAGGAGGACACCGAAGGGACAACAGATTGAATTTCTATGCATGTTGAAAAGTCCACTACCGGGTCTTTCTGGATTGGAAGTATCAGTTAACAGTTAAAATGCTATCATTTCGCCCAGAAACTGATCATGTCCCGTTCTATGAACTTCATCCTCGCGGACGGGGACATATGAGTCCGGGTCTTGAGAAACCCTAAGTATAATACAATCATGTACTGCAACAGGGTGACCGTCGCAAGTAATGTGCAAAAGAGAAAACTCAGAATTGAACGACCCTCCATGTTGCAGACCCGTCTATCGCCCGCTCGACCGTCTGGATAAAGAGATTTCTAAGCACGGGAGAAGCACTGGGTCATGAGCTCTGTGTCCACGAAGTCCGCCGCAGTGTTGCCAGTGGGCGTGAGGGATAGGGCATAAGAACTATCAAAAGCTCCAGCAGCCCATCCGATGTATCCGAGATAGACATCGTTGTTCTGATTCAGGTACGCAAGCTCCTCACAAACAAACTTCTCGCAGGAGTCGGTGTTGCCACCGCCGGTCTCGGAAACCATGGCCTTGCGCTTGTTGTCGCGCAGCCAGGTGGCCAGCGGGTCAAAGGCGTCATCAATGTTATTGGTGACGCATTCTGGAGCTGTGCCGCTGTTGTCCGAGTCAAGGTACTTGTGCACGTCGAAGTGGATGTTGTCGGTGCTACCGTCAGGGTTGGTGACATTGAGAAGATAGGGGCCGGCCTCGTTTGGGAGTTCTCCAGCTGACGAGTATGAGGAACCAGGTATCAAGATCACTATAGAGGTTGATTGTTAGTGTTTTTTTTGTTTTTTTTTCAAGTGAGGTCATATCATATTGGTTGCAGTGAGAAGATATGAAAAGTTGAGACATCTTTGCTGACAACATATGAAACAACTCGAAAGAGAGATGATAATATTCTGAAGAAAGCACTTACTATGGTCTGGTGCCACCTGGCGAATCGCAGTAACAGCTGCCTGGACTGTGTCTGCCCAGGTTGATACCGTCACTGTAAATTTAGAAGTCAGTACCTAGTCAATAAAGTCATGCGCCTGTTTAAAGGGCTTGAAACAAGTCGGGGAGAGTTGAAGGATCCCAAAGACTCGTCTTAGGCCACAGTTCGTAACATGAAAAGGTGGAGGTTGACTTACAGTCATGAGGCTCATTCATTATGGCGAAAATGACGTCTGTGTTATTGCTATACTTGGTTGCGAGAGAGGTCCACAGCGCGGCGAACTCATCGTTCGAAGGGCCACCCTGACCAATAATCTTGCCGTTCCAGCGTGCCTGTAACCTCATGGATCAGTAATTGCCTAAACGACAAGTAGACGGCAGAACCGCGGTCGTGAAAGCTTGTAAAACCATAAACTTACGTAGTTGTGGATATCAATAACACACTTAGAGCCGGTTGCCAAACAGCTTTGCATCAAGTCGTCGTATGTTCCAAAATTGGAAGAGTCGAGGTTCCCGCCAACAACATTGTTCGTAAGGTATTGCCATCCCACAGTGAGCCGGAAAATGTTGAGGGAATCCTTGGAGACGAAATGTTGCATCTGGTCGGCTGCGTTACTAGGCACAGTAACGCCACCAACGGTACAGCTTCCCTCCGAATCGCAGCCAAAGTCTAGCCCCGAGATACTGACACCTGCATAGAGGGTCGAGTTTGTGTTCGCCAACGCAATGACTGGAATACCCGTGGACTCGGCAAGAGAAGAACCCGCTGCGGAAGAGGTGGAGGTCGTGGTAATGGCAGACGAAGAGGTTGTGATCGGTGTTGACACTGAGTAAATGGATGACAGGGCCGCAGTTGCTGCCGTCAAGGCAGAACTGAGCGTAGAGGACTTCTTGGCGCAAGGCATTTTGTTGAAAGAGAGAGAGACAGAAATAGAGAGAGTAGATATTCGAAGACGAACGGTGGCAAGGAGCGGAAATGACCAGGTATTACGGTCAGGAGAGAAAGAAGATGTTAAAACTTGGACTCTGTCCAGAGTGGGAAATGATAGGGTATTTGAAAGAGTACTGGCAGTGAAGAAAGGGGAGGGGAGTTTCTTCACTTCACTTTCAATGATGGGGCGTCTACGGTTTTAAGTGCTAAACAACTTGTGGAGTGAATACTAAGGTATACTTCAGTGAAGCCCCCTACGGATCAACAGATCCGGGAAGCTATGTACCTGATTTACTGCTAGGAGTTCGCCAGGTTGGCGTGGACCGTTAGCATCACATGTGTAAAACCCCGTCACTGACACCCATTACCTACCTATAGGTAGGTAGGTACAACGTGTGGCCCCACTTAACCTCACGACAGTGAGCCACGTGCTGCACCAGTCTATAGGTAAATTCCGCCACAGTTGGCTGAAGATTTTATTCCTTATAATACAACTGGAACAATCACCTGGGATTCCACGAAATTCCATTCATTCTGGCCGCCTCCGAGCAGGGAATAGTGACACCTGGGCATAGATTGCAAGTTTTTGATCCAAACATGCCGCGTTGGAGGCTTGGAAAATATGACCCACCAGTCCCATCCAGCGGAGTATGACGTTCAACATGATACTGGAATGGTCTCTGCTGATGTTTCGGATGCTTTTGTAGCCCCCGCATGCCGGGGATACATCTCCGCTGGCCGAGGTATAAAAGAAAAAAACGTTATTTCGACACCATACCTAAGAAGTGGATACCAACATCAAATGTATCCTCCTAGCAGCTCCGTGGGATATTGGCTCACTACTCAGGTAGAGCAATAACCTTTGAGTTAGTGCTTACCCAGGTTAGGTACTTGTGGTATGATCTATCCAGATTACAAATCTTTGGCACTACGCGGAGATGTAGTATGTTACGTAAGCCACTAGCTTACGCCGGCAGGCAGGCAAGGCCACCACTATATCTCCAGGCCCTCAGGAAGAGTTAGCTAGTTAGTTAGCTAGAACAACAATAATAGAAACACAACTTGCTCAGAATAAGACTGATCGGCTGTTATTATTTAACTATTCGCCTGATTGTTCTTAGAGCCTCGTGTAACCTCGTTGACTATTATATAGTAGCTATAACTTAGATTTAATCGTTTTCGTATTAAAATCGCTATCGATCGTCCCCTTAAGCTATTACGGATTAATCATTTAAGTAACTATCGTTATAAGCGACTATCGTTACTCTAAATAATCAATATCGCGAATTAGCCTAGTCGGCTAGAGGCCCTATGCTACGGACTATACTTATTCTAGTACTAAACGACTATTAAAGAAGCGATAAAAACTAGTACCCGGTAGTTAACTAGCCCTCGAGCTTATCTAGCTATTCGAGTTTTCTTTATAATCTTTTAAACGCTTTCGAAATTATTACTATATATATACGGATCGACCTATTACGCCGGGCGTATAGGTAATAAAAAGAAGAACGGGCAGCAATCGAAGCAGCTATCCCTACCCCTACGAGACTCTTATAGACGATTTATTAAGAAGATATAAGAAAATCCTCCGTATCTAAGATCCCCTTATTAAGCAGACTCGTTATAACCGCAGATACCGTATACTACTTATTAGCAGATTTAGTACTAGTATTAATAAACCCCGGAACGGGAAGTTACGGCCGAAGCTTCCGGTAGCGCGCCTATTACCGTAAGCGAAACTACACGCGCCCTTTACTCCTTCCGATTAGCCGATATAGTAGTAAGAGCTAAGTACTATCGTCGACTATTCGGTAAACCTATTAATTCTACGGCCTTTAACGCTAGATAGGGTAATACCTCGGGCGTGTTTAGCTCCTGTTAAGACTCTAGATATCTTATCGAATTATTTAAGAGTTTGAGTCTTATCCTCTCCCCTATTAATTCTCCTTACCCCTAAAAACTATAAAGTCTAATCCTAAATCCTTAAGTTACCTTTCGAGACCCTGCTATCCTATACGATTAGTTTTTTAATTAGCGCTTTACTTAAAGTTAGAACCGAATTTAATCCCCGTTCCCTATAGATCCGGAAATTATTTCCCGATTACTTTTACCTCCCTCGTTTATAAGTATCGAGCTGCCTCGAGCGGAACCGGGATATAATATAGAAGGAGAAAGTTCCCGTTAGGGCTAGTAAGGCTAGTAAGAGCCTGCGGAATATAAAGTCTAGAAACCCTTATACTTATATTCCGACTACCGCGCTAACGCTATAACTATCTACGTCGTTAAGTAATAAATAGGACTCGGACTAATAATATATTTATCGACCTATATATCGGACGCGTTAACTTATAAAGTAAGGCAGGAGCTAGGAGTTTTTTCTGAAAAGGTTAAACGTAAGCGGCTAAGCTACGTATAGAGTAACTTTTAAATGCCCGGATATCCTATTAATAATTGCGCTATATTTGCCGCGCTTATAGCACGTTTTATAGCCGGCCTTATTATAGAGCTTTCCCTAAACTCCCCCGCCCGACTATAGTTAACCCCTATTCGCTCTTAGAAACCGGAGTACTATAGTACGTCCCCTAAGTCTCCTATACGTTAAGTATCCCGCGCGCGTGACGGTTACTCCTTAAAGGTCTTAGATAGGGATTGACGAGACTTACGCTTAGAGATGCCCGATAATATATACTAAGGATTACGAAACGAGGGATTAGTAGAGAGACCGGAAGGATTCCGCCCCCTACGCGACTTACGTAAGCGGGACTCCTAGCGGGAATGTAGATCGGCCTTAAGCTTTAACTCCTATCTCCGCCTTAAGCTAGAAATATTCGTATATAATAGCGAAGGAGTAGATTCCTATATTACTAAGATTAACTATTTAGCTTATATTTATAGAGAGAACGCCGTCCTGTAAAATATTTCTATTAGTATTATATCGAGAAATAACTCGGAAGGGGCTCGCTAGTTTATAACGCTAACCGAAGCTACTTAATATCGGCTTAGCAGTAACCTCGAGTATTAGAGAGAATTACTGCGATAATACTTTTAAGCGGATCGAGGCTAGATATTAAAATAAGCCGATACGATAGAGTATAGCTTTAATAACGAAGCCGATCTGCCGCTGCAGTAATATATTAATAGGAAGATTTACTTATATAATAAAGCCGGTAAAGTCGACGAAGATACTTAAGTCCGTCGAATCTATACTAAGTTAGATCCCGCCTTATATACTGCGATTAAGCTGGATCGCTATAGTAACCGTTTAGAAGATTTTAAGCGTTAAGTAGCTGCTATCGAATAGAGTATCCGCGATAAATAGCGAAAGGATAAGGACTGGGAGGAGTTACGATACTAGAGCTAAGAAAAAGAAATTAGAGAGATAAAGCAACTCTTGTAGCAAGCTCTGCAGAGAAATAATAAGCGGTACGATAATTAATATCGGAACTTCTATAGCGGTGATTGCGGCGGCTACCGAAATAATCCCCCCTTCCGTAATAGCGACCGTAACTGTAACTAGGCTTACCCCCGTTATAATACTAGAAATTAAGCTAATAATTGTAAAGTCGATACTAGAGATAAAGGAAAAGGTGTGGATACGAAGCTAACTCCCCCCGACTCCCGTTAGACCGGCAGATTCGATAGACCCGATAAGTCCGATAGGTTTAATGGGCGAAACCGCTAGCAACGTACCGGTGATAAGGGCCGCTGCGCCGTCCGAGCCTATATAGTCGCTACGGATAAGGAATATAACGATAACCTCCCTAGGGATATAATAGAAGATATCTAGCGTTATTACCGCTACGATAGTAACGAAGATTTATTAGTAGAGTCGGAGTCGTTAGTTAAAGCGGAAAAATAAAGAGGCGGTCGAAATAGGGGACGCTTCCGCTATAAACTCGGTCCCCTGCCGCTAATATTCTTAGTAATTTAGTATTATTATCGCTAAACGAAGCCGAAACTATATTACCTACCTTTGCTATATAACCGAACTTACTATCTGTATTATTTCCCCCCTTATCGATTCTAGAGGTAATCGAAAGCTTCGATTTTAGCGAACCGCTTCGACGCGATATCCTTAAACTAAGAGGTTACGATATCTATAATATAGAAGAGAAATCCTACGAAGTAAAAAAGAAAAGAAAGAAGTCGCTGCGCTTTAATAGCGAGTTATCGCAAGCACGAGGTATTACAAGTAATAAAGAGAGTATGTAGGAAGTAAAGGTTATATCGGAGAAAGAAGACGAGAAGTCGCTCGCCGTCGCTATATAGGTTATATATAGATAGAGACGAATTCCACTACAAGACCTACCTACCTCCGTCTCGATAATATTATATACTCCCTTTTAATTAGAACCGTTACGTATTACCGCGCGATCGTTTAAAGGCGATTATTTTAAAGCCGTTCTTAATATAGTATCCGGTATTAACCTTATATTACGCCGTTACCTTTAAACCTATTTCCCTAACGCGTAAACGCGGACTTTAGAAGACCCTATTTCTATTAGCGGTATCGGAGAAGGCGCGCTTATTACTAAAGTGTTAATATTATCTATTACTCTACCCGATAAGATAAAGTAATCCTAGGAAACCTCGATATAAGTTTATATCGTAGACGACCTTTCTTATAACCTTCTATTAGGATTGCTATTCTTAAAGGCAAACTAACTCTATATCTACTAGGGCCGGGAAGGCGAAAACGAAACGATACGGCTAGGAGATATAGGGCGAGAGCTATAGGTAATATACCTCCGTAAGACTTAGAAGCGCTTTACCGCTAGAATCCGAGTATTATAAGACGTTATAGTATAGCTAGGATAAGGCTATTCTATGCAAATTTACTATCGAACCCTACTAGTCGTACCGGACGGTTATTTAATTACTCTTTAATTAATCTATAACCCTCGCTACTTATTATACGGATCTCTAATTAATAGTATCGTAAACGGATAGATATCTATACTACCTTTTTTAAATTTTAGCGAAGCCCCTATTACTATCTATAAAGGATAAGTGCTTAGAGTTCTAAAATTAATAGCTATTACGACCGACGTTAAGAGTTTTATTACGCGCTTATCGAATAAAGCTATGTTAGCTATTTTATTATCCGCGCTACTAGGAGAGATTCCCCTAAACGACGAAGACGAAGGGCGATACCTAAATAGATTCCCATTTAATCTACCGGTACTAGACCCTAATATTAAGCTGGATAAAGCGGATATTTACGGGTGCTAGAATAATTAATACTAGTTAAAGATTAGGCGACTTATCTAACGGTATACCCGGCTCTTTAGTCCTAATCTCGGTTAATTTAATAATAGTATTAAAATAGAAATACCCTTTAAAGACGATATCGACTTAAAGGATCTTATTTAAAGACTATATAATATATTACAACGAGATAGGGACGCTTTTAATTATATCGTTTAGCTATTAGCGGATATCGGCGTTATAGAAAACGTACTATTAGGAGATATCTATCTATATATATTACCGGCCTTTATCGTTTAGCGAAACGGTAAACCCTGTATTATAGTAGACCTTCGATGCGTTAATATTAAGCTTATCTTTTACGGATACCTACTCCTAAGATAGGATAATATTCTAAACTTATTAGGTAGATTAACGGTATTTACTATTATAGATATCCTAAAGGGCTTTTTTTAGCAGCCTATCGCTAAGAAAGATTGTTAGAAGATTATATTTGTAAGTCTTTACTAAGGCCTGTAACGTATAACCGTTAGCTCGATAGGCCTTATAAATTCGCCTGCCTTTTTCTAGTATCGAATAGAACGGCTATTCGGCTTATATCTTTAGTCTTTTATACTAGTTTATATCGACGATATTATTATCTACTCCCGTAATATCGATAACTACTTATATTATTTAGAGGTCGTTTTTACTATCCTTAAAAACTCCGGCTATACGATATCCCTCTAAAAATATTACTTCGCTTAACCCGGCCTAAAAGCTCTAGGATATTTCGTATCCCGTTTAGGACTATCTATAACTGCTAATAAGACGGAGGCTATTCGGAATCTAGCTATGCCCTTAAACTTATAGGAGCTGGAAACCGGACTGGGATTAATAGGGTATTACTGCGAATTTATACCGGACTACGCTATTATAGCCGACCCCCTTAATAAGCTTAAGACGTTAGGATTTAAAGGTAGCCCGAGAAGTAATCCTTAACGCGATATATTTATAAGAAAATCCTCTTTCCCCTTAAAGCTGAAACCGCTAGCTACGGATACTAAACCGGAAGAGGCGGTAAAATAGGTAAAAAGATAGTAATATCTCGATAATCTATAGAAACGTGCGATTAAAGTATAAGATAAACTTAAACGCGCGTTAACTACGATAGTAGACCTGGCCTTTCCCGACTATATAAAACTATTTATCTTATATATTAATACTAGTAGTCGAGATATCGGAGCTAGCCTATACTAAATCCAGCCCGATAAAAAGAGTTAACTAATACTATTCCTCTTACGAATATTAATATCTGCTAAATGTAACTACTTTTCACCCGAGCTAGAGATATTAGGCCTCGTCTAGGCTCTAGAGAAATATTTATACTACCTCGACTATAGCGATATGCAAGTAATTATAAATTATAAAGGTCTCGAAGATATTTTCCGAAACCTTATTAAACTCCCTCGAAGTAGTCGACGTATTACGTAATAGCAACTATTCCTTATAAGGTACTCCTAACGTATACGTATTATATACCGACTAGGAAAAACTTACACTAACGCGGACGCTCTATTACGTTTCTTAAAGTTAGAGCCCGTAAAGGTTATCGAGCCGATAGTCCGATCGTATATTATTACGCGATAATAGTTCCGAATACTTGCAGGACCGTTAGGATTAGATAAATACTACCCCCCGTATCGAGATAAGTCTACTCTAAGTATCCTAAAGATTTAAATTACTCCTTTAACGCTACCCTTAACGGCTGTAAAAGAGGTAACCCAGCCCGATATAGATTAACTAGATATAGATTTAGTACTTATTATAGAGATTAAGTTATCGGAACTCGAAGGAAAGGAGGTCGTTACTATATTATAAATATCGGAAGTATAGAAAGTATAGATAGTAGAAGCACTAAAAGCAGATCGGACTTTTAAAACTATCTATACCCGTCTAGAAGATTAGCTTAATTGTATTACGGAAGACTTTAAAGGACTAATGCTAACGCTATATAACTTCCGTATCTATCCCGATAGTCGTCTTCTATATCTAATAGATAAAGATAAGGCTAGATTAGTAATCCTAGTAAGAATAGTTCGCCGAATCCTCCGTCTAGCTTATAATAACCGAGCCTATACTAGTATCGCCCGAGCCTACTATTTCCTTCGTAATATAGCCTTCTTTCTATAGATAAGATAGGAAATCGAAGATTATATTAACTTATATCCTATATACGGTCTAAAAAGTATGCCTCGATATTTACTATTCGGAGATCTCTAGCTTATTAATACTCCTCGCATCCCTCTATTAGTATTATACTTAGATTTCGTATCGCTTCTAACAATTCTAAACGGGAATAATTACATCCTGCTAGTAATATATAAAATATTAAAGTTCGTCTACGCGGTAATCGGAAAGGCTACCTTTAATACGGAAGAATAGGCGCAACGCTACCTTATCGATATTTACCTTAATTAGGGCCTACTAAACGTTTTTATCTTAGATATAGATCGGAAATTTATAAGCACTCTTTAGCGCCGCCTATACGAGGCAGCTAATATTAAGATTAAAATAAGCGTAGTATACTATCTAGTAGTAAATAGATAAGTAGAGCGTTTAATTTAGATAATGACGCTAGCCCTAGTATCTTATATCGGCGTACTCCTCGATACGTCTATATAGGAGGAATACTTACCTTATATTATCTTCTATATAAATATATCGGTCTTAGCCGTAATGCGATAAATCCCCTACGTTATCCTTTATAGACGATATCCCCGTACTTTCCTACTGCTAACGGCAGATACTGCTTATAATTTTGCTTATACTTAGCAGGCCGCTTGCAAAGAGGTAGTAAATTATATCTAACTCGCCTAAGCTCGAATAAAGATCTACTACGATTAATATTATAAGAAACCTCTACGACTTACTATCGGCGATTTCGTCTATATCCGCTTTATTAAACCTAGATAGCGTAGATACTATCTCGACTATTAAATAAAGCTTACCTTTAATAAAACCGGACCCTTCGAAATTATCGATAAGATTAGCCCGCTACGCTATAAGCTACGCTTACCCCTATAGCTTAAATAGGAACCCGAGATCTCGATTAAATACCTCCTCCCTGCCTCGATAAAGCAAGCTAATATAATTTAACTATTACCCGGACCTTTAACGACGGAAGATATACCGAAGCATATTATCGAAAGGATACTAGCGTATAGGATACGGAAAAAGTATAGCGAAATAAAGGCGTCTCTATATTACGAAGTAAAATAGATAGGATATAACGGAACTACGTAGGAACCTTACGATACTTTAGCCTAGGATATGCCGAAGCTAGTAAAGGATTATCGTCGGAAATACCCCCCTTGCAAAATTAAACGGATATTATAAACACTATATATAATATACGGGCGAGCTTAGGCCCTAAACTACTTTATCGATAGCACTAGTCGAGCTAATGCATACGGGAGCGCGTACTAGCGAATTTTTACCTTACCGTTTATAGTCCTATATAGTTTGATTTAATACGGGGGAATAATAAAAAAAAAAAAAAAAAAAAAAAAAAAAAAATTATAAAAAAAAAAAAAAAAAAAAAAAAAATAAAAAAATTTACGGAAAAAACCCAATTAGAGCGGTTTACACCAAAACGTCTTTTTAGCGACGGCGACGTTAACTAGCGCGCAACTAAACCGCGTTCCTTCTATATATAAATAAATTTCATATATTTCCAACTTACGGAAATTTTCCTTCTTTCTTATTACTAACTACCTTTTAATTCTCACCCTACCCTCGAATCCTTATTAATTTACTCTCTATACCCTTGCAATACCTTTATCTTACCTATCTATACTTATCAATCCCGAAACTAAGTAGCTACGATAGCGGCGCAATCTCCTACTAACGCTAAACCTGCTGCGGTTAACCTAGAAAACTAATATAACTAGGCTACGACCCAATTCCCTAACGGCGGCGATATCACCCTATTTTATTACGTTCCTATTATCGCGACCGATTTTAAATATACTAATCTAGATAAACTCGAGTAGTAGTTTTAATAGTTTTAAGGTAATGAAAACCGACCTATTTACGCTCGCTTAACTAAGCTCGGTGTAGTTCTTAAACTAAAGCCCTCTAATAACTAATCTAACGATAAGCCGGTTATAGATATTACCGCTTTTAATACGAAAGCTAAAAAGATATCTCGATTTTAAAAATTACTACGATACGGTTATATCGCTTTCCTTAACGGCAGAACGCCTATATTATACTAAGAAGAAACTATTAACCTTCTAGGAAATTAATAAGCTGTAAGATTTTCTATAATAGTTAGCTAATAAGCCTAGCTTTATAATATCCCCGAGCTTAGGATAGAGTTTAATATCTGCTATAGTAATACGTTTCTTACCTACTACTCCGTATTAATCCCCTTATACTCTATTATTAGCACTTTATATTTCGTAGAGGAATTAATCGATACTATTTAGGGTATAATATAAAAACTTAGTCTGCTAGCTAATTAATAGACTAGCGCCTAGACGATTTATTTTACTATAGCTACGACGGGCGTATGCGTCGCGTACTCCGATTACGTCTTTCGCGACCTCCGCAACCTCTATATGCCCCTACTCGATAAACTTCAACGCGATATCGATCACGCGTTCGATTAGTAATGCGTCGAGATCTATATATTCGTAACGATAGAGTGGACTAACTTTTCGGCGAATGTATAGCGCCTACGTAAGTATTTCGATATTGCGTATACAGATGTATATAAACCCCTCGTCCCCTACGGAGATTACGTAAACAGACGTAACGTTAATATTAAGCTTCTTAACGATATAATGCGAGTCCCCGTAAAAATAGTATTTAGAAACGTACGCTAGTGCCTTATAATACTTTCTAATAGTATTACGCGGGAGTATAAGTATTAGAAATAGCTTAGTAGGGAGCTAGCGTAAATAGATATAAAGGTAATTATAATCCTAATTAGGAGGCAAATATATTATATTAAGCGTCGCGATAATATAGTCGTCGAGAAACCTCTTATTTTTTTAGTATATATCGTTAAATCTAGCAAACCAGAGCTTATCGCATAAGTTATACCCGCTCTTAACTCGACCGTTAAGCTTTAAATAGAGGTGCTGTATACCGTAGTTAACGTACCTACCGATACTAAGATAGAAGGTAAAGTAGCCGTTATTATCGTTAATATGCTCTACCGCGAGCTTTAGTTATATCGTAGGCCTTATACTCTAAAACTATACCGATAAAAGCGATAGATCGAGGATTTCTAAGAAATTATTAAGCCCTATATTAAATTAGACGATTTCCCTGTCTTAACTCCCGAGCGATAGGTTTAACTCCGAGATACCTTAGCGCTCTACTTAGTAACTAATTTATAGAAGGGATAAGCAGATAAAAAGACCGAAAAGCTAGTAGAGTTATAAGTATAATATCGCAACCGAGTCTATATAAAAGTTAAGAAATACGGCAAATTTATAAAGATTCCTATAAAGATATCCGGAGATATCCCCTAGTTCTATGCAGTACGCTATACTTTCGCTAACTTAATAGCAACCCTATTAGATTTCTAATTTTTAGTAAAGCGCCCCCGATATATAAACTGGCTATAAAGTGAAACAGTTACTAATCCACTACCTTTCCTAAACTTTAAGCTCTTAAGCCTTCCCCGCGATAAATTCCCGGTCGAGAATTTTATTTCCTAGCTCCGATAACGCTACGATAAGTTCTCGGTTAATATTAAAATCCTCGATATATTTAACGACCTTATAACTAAGGCTAAAGAAGCGGGTATCTTAGTCCTAGATAAGTATTAGGATACTAGACTAGTTAAATAGTTTACCGACTTTAAGGGACCCCCTATTTAATAGGATACGACGGACGTATTTTCTATCCTCCGATAAGTTATATTTTATATATACTACGATTAAGCGTACTAGGAACCGGTAGATAACGATTACCTTATATTCCCCTAGCCTGCTTAGGATAGTAAGGGACGTTTTATCCTTATTACTATATCGGAGTTCTAGAAATGCGAGAACTGCACTATTCGCGCGGTACTCTATAAGTTCCGCGGATTTAATAAAGATTAGATCTAAGCTATTAAGCTTCTAGTAAAACTCTTATTCGGTAATTTAGTAATCGAAGGAGTCCCTGGTAGCGGTAAAACAATTATCGCCCTATAGATTCTCGCTATAATTATAAGCTCGTCCTATAGCTTAGAGAAACTAAAGCGAACTTTCGAATTAGACTTATTAATAGAAGAGATAACTATACCCGAAGACGATGTCGATACGGAGTTAGATATAGACGAGGAATATACTATTTACCCTAAGATAGATTTAACTCTAAACGTTTTATTCCTGGAAGATTAAACTTAATATACGCTACGTAACGACGACGACTTTAACGATTCCGAATCTAATGATAACGAGACGTTCTCCGAGGAGAAGAACGGTAACTAACTCGATATAGTAGAGGACCTTGCGAAGGACCTGGGAATTACAGATAATAAACCCGACCCGGTGCCTAAGAAATATTATTACCCCTAAGTAATAATTATTGCGAACTAGAATATTAACGGCGACGATCTCGCCGAGAAGCTCGACTCTATTTACTATAATAATATCGGCTACCTAGTTGCAATCGTAAAGGTAAATAACTTAGATACTGAACGAGACTAGCTTATCCGCTATTATATACTATAGAGAGATAATAATATCGACGAAAGCATTACTACTATAGATATACTAGATATAGGTATTAACGATATAACCCTTGCCGACTTTAGCAGAAGTAGAGGTTAGTTCGTATACCGCTACTACGGCAGAGTTTACCGATTAGAGGTAATTCTTCGAGTAAAGCTAGTAGCTAGATAATATATAGCCCTATCTTACGAGCTTTAACTAGCAGCTAACCTAAGGGAACTATATTCCCGTAACCGCTAGTAATCGATTAAAAAAGGTGTAATAGATATAATTAGAGATATCCTGGGAGAAGCTGATATAGTTATTTGCATATTCGTTATCGTATAGAAGCTTTTTAATCGTAAACTCTTCTAACTAATTATAATCTATATCGACGAGGCCTTATACGAGTATAAGGCAAATATTCGCTAGGTGTAATTAGAAATAGATCTATAAATACTTATCTGCTCCGGTAATTTTAGATAGGACCGCTCTTTCTGCTTTAATTAGAACGCAGGCTATAAAGAAGAAGACGCTAAACTCTATTTTAGCCCTTTCGTAAAGCAGTTTATAATTTCGCTGCTTAGATATATAATAGTATACGTTCCCTAATAGATGGCCTATCTTCGTATTAACTACTAATAAATAGGCGGCCTTTAGGAAATACCCTTAGCGCTTTTCTATTAGGGAACTATAATTACCCCGTATAATTTAACGAACCCGGACCTAATTATAACGATATAGTATAATTACAGTGCTTAGCTTATAGCCGATAACCGGGTAAAGAGAAAGCTTAAGGAATTAAAGAAGGAGAAGATAGCGGGTTTCGTTAATAGTAATCGAATTACTCTTATTTATAACTCTTAACTATTACGTATCGGAACTAGTTCCGTTAACCGTATCTAAGCTACTATCGTATTAGAATAAGCTATAGCCGTATATTAAAGCGGTATTCTAGGATCCGACGGTCGCCGTCCTATAATTTATATTATTTCTCCGTATATAGCTTAGCGAGCAATTATCTAGCAGCTACTTAATAAACTATTACCTTATAAAATCTATAAAGACCGAGTGTTTATTAGGATATAAACTACTATAATAGGGGGAGAGTAGGACGTTACTATTACTATATATATCCGAGACGCGATTATAGGATTCCTTAGAGACGCTTAGCGCATAAACGTTATAATAACCCGCCTAATCTACTAGAGTCTAGATATAATTAACGAGCAGCTCTTTAAGCGCCCTAACGGATAAGGCAAGTAATTTATTAATAAATACTATAACGACTAGCAATATAACGGCGTAGTTATAAAGGACCTAATTAATTATAACGAGGCCTTTTACTGCCGCTGTTTTAGTAACTACGATAACCTATATAAGGCTTACCTTATCTGCCTCGTTTATTAAGGACCTTATTATACTTGCAAATATAATACGCCCGGCGGAATATTAATCGACCTTATTATTTTATAGGAAGGCGATACTTAGCTAACTAAGATAAGCGTAGATTTAGTACTAAATACTAATATAGTAACGGAGGATAAAGGAATATAAGAGGAACTAAAGGCAACGTACGAGCCTATTACAGGTATTATAATAGAGGATAACGGAACTAATAAAGAGGAAGAAGCCCTATAGCCTAACCTAGATATTATAAACGAGATCTAGGATATTATAAAGGATATATAGAATACCTATATTAGCGAATCTATAGTCGCCGCCGCTCTATAAGACTCGGATAATAATACCGAGGAGGAAGCTTTAAACCTTATAGATATAAGAGGGGAGATTTTCCCCGTCGCAGTCGAGGGTAAGTACGGTACTTATAAGTATCGTACTCGGGCAGGCGTACTTTAGCTCCCCGGACATTAGAAGTAAAAGACCGAAGGGGATAACCTTCAGACTTAAGGCAACTAGGACTCTAATAATAAGAAGGATAATAATGTTGCGGAGACTTAAGGCACTGGTAATTAGAATACGGCTAATAGCGGAAAGGAAGCTAGAGGAGGCGGTACTAGAGATTAGAATAAGGAGGCGACTAGTACTAAGGGCGCTAGTTATGCTAGGACTAGTAGAAGTAGTAGCTTATCCTGGAATAACGCCGATAACGCTGGAAATAGTAGTTTACTATAGGATAATACGGGTAACGATAGTTCGTTATAGGGAACAGATACTTTACCCGTATAGTAAGGACGTTTAAGAAGGGTATATAAATATTATAATATTAATATTTATACCCGAGGATAGGCATTTTTTCTTAGAGGGGGGTATGTTACGTAAGCTACTAGCTTACGCCGGCAGGCAGGCAAGGCCACCACTATATCTCCAGGCCCTTAGGAAGAGTTAGCTAGTTAGTTAGCTAGAACAATAACAATAGAAACACAACTTGCTCAGAATAAGACTGATCGGCTGTTATTATTTGACTATTCGCCTGATTGTTCTTGGAGCCTCGTGTGACCTCGTTGACCATTACATAGTACGCGGTATTAGAGCATATTTGCCTCCAGGTACAGTCTAGAAAATAAAAAAATGAAACGCATCTCATTAGGCAAAGGCCTTCAAAATTCAATCAATGTATTTCTCACCAAGTAATTATGGGGGCCCTGAGGATATTAAAGCTAATTCTCCAGGAATTTCTTTGAATAGGTATTAGTAGAGGCCGATCAGTCTCCTTGGTAATATGAGAAACCCTGGTCAGTCAGACGCAGAGTCCACCTCCTGACTGCCGTTTCATATCCATAACATGAGTGATGAAATAGGACTCACTCCCAATCTCTCAAGTCCTCGCTACAAACTTCACCGTCGACCAGATAGGTCACATATAATGTCGCAGCTTTGATCGTTACTTTCCCACGCTTCGTCCGGAATGTGTTACCGGGGGGGACTAGGTGCACCATTTTCTTTTCCCCGGCTTAACGGTCTCGGCTTAATCATCTCGGCTCTCGAACCTTTTCAACGCCTCAGCTCTGACATCACCATCCTGGTCCTACATGTGACTTACATGTAGGCACTTTGACGCACCGCATACGGCTGTTTTCTGACCCCTGCAGTAGCTATTCCTTGTATGACACCAGTATGGTCCGCCACATGGGGCCGAGCGGCAAATGAAGCTGTCACTGCTGCATACCTAGGTAGTCATGTACTCAAGTAACGAATGTAACCTCCCAAGGTTGGATGGGGCCCATACACTACACTAAGACGTCAAAAGCAAGAAGACTGGATGAGCTGCCCGGCTGCCAGGGTCGGATATATCAGATGTCACAACCCCGATTACTGCTGAGCTTTCTAATTTTTGGCAGGTTTTGCTTATGACACACAGGTGCACAGGTGCACAGGCGCACTAGCACACCTCCAGCTACCCTGTACCTATATAGGTACGTATGCATATTTGGCTGGACAAGCAATGACGAGCAATGGGTATTGGAATGTGTCATTCCTGGGAGAAAGAAAGAAAGAAATAAGAAAGTATAGTATTGCTTACCAGACCGTCATCTCCTATCTGACTCTCGGTGAAACCAGGCACGGACATCACGGATGATGGATTTTCGTGGACAGGCCAGCATCTAATTTCCAGTCGGCCTCGGGGTATCCTTTCATCACGTCCGGACAGTGCCAGCAGAATCGAAAGCCTCAGCCTTACACCTGCATATGTGATGGAGCGAGGCCTCGTAGACAGCAACTACTACTAGCGTTGTACCACGAGACAGGGGGAGGCGAAGAGTAATGAGCTGTGACCGTTCTTGTTTAAATGACCTGTTTGTCTTCCTCAGAGCACGATATATGATGACGGAGATGAGATGGAGTGGCCGGCCATGGCATGGCCCATGGGATCAGACCAAGCAACGAATAGAAGGCTGAGAAATATAGTCCTGTGGTACTGGGGGTTTCCCCACCTGCATATGGCCAGCCTGATATACTGCTAGTTTCGGATCCAAGCTGTGCGATATTAAGGTCATGCATGCTATGGATGGGGTCGTAGGGTGGTCAAAGACCCCGAAGAACTCGCCAAATTTCGATTTTCAAGGTCGATACGTTCTGCAGTATGAGAACAGAGATAGTTGTTATAAAATAAACGAGTGTTTATTGTCAGCGCAGCGCATGTGCTCCTAGAGGCCTCGCGACAGGAGTGCTGAGAGCGGTCACCAGTTGTAATACTTGGGTAGTCAGAGTTGTTAGTCTTTGGCTGTTGGTTGCTGAGCCTGATCTACAAAGAATACCCTGGGTACGTTTCCGGACTAGGACTTGAGCACCGGATAGATGCAGACATGCGAGTGAGTGGTTTGGAGGTGAGATTAGGGATAGGGTATTCCAAGCAGGCAACCACCCTGGTGAGCCCGCAGCTTTGAAGTAAGTACCCAGGTACACATGTACCTGGACGTATCTGGACACTCAAAGTAACCACCTGCGCACCCTTTATGTGAGCTCTGGTACTCCCAACATGCTTCTATACTCCATGGACCAGTCAACGCCCTACACAAGTTACCTCGCAGGTGCGTTCCGTACACGACCTCCACCTTCTATGGCGACACGACAGCCAAGGATCACCTTGGTCTGGACCGCATTCAGCTTCAGCTGCAGCCTCCTTCCGACAGTCCTCATTGCTCAGTGCACAGTTCCAGGCTGGTCGTCGGGCCTCACGCAGAATCTGACGCGGTTTTCTGCATGTTTCATGCAAAGACCCGTTGCAAGCCCCAATCACGTATACTGTCTCGATAGCATTATCCGTCACGTAATTTTCGACCATCATTTATATTCCTGCCACAAACGATCTTGCTGCTGTCCCGGGCTCACCTCACCCCTCTCCTTCATAGCACTTCTTCACAACAGTACAGATTCTTTCATCTGACAATAATAGTCATGTCTCTGCTGGAAGGAGTATTCAACCATCTCGTCCTGCCGCCCAAACTGCCTGGCCGACAGGACCCTCATCTCGAAGATGAATCTCAAGATTTCATTAAGCGTCTCATCAAGGCCGTCGACACGATGAGCACCGTCGCCAACAACGTGCAAGACCTGGCCGAAACGTTGAACTCAGTTCGACAATCGCTTCGTCTCTGCAGCCTGCTTAATCGCGGACGTCTCGATAAGGACACGCTGATCAGTGCCTTCCAAGACCTCGGCAGCGAGCAGCTTGTGCTTTACGTGGTCGAGCAGAACGCGGCTGTTCTGATTAGACGGAACAATAGGTATGTACAGTCGGCCCCGGGGGACTCGAGAGCCACAGATCATGATCTTGGACTTAACGAGGTGTTGCTGACATTTGTATAATAGCAGTGACGGAGTCAGTTCTGTCATTTTCGAGGCTTTTGAAGCATCTGCGACAACCGAAGAAGTTCTCGCAAGTGAGAATGCATTGATTTGGGACTTTCCAGGCCGGGCTTGTGAGGTTCCAGGAACTCGTTTTTCCGCTCAAGATTTTCAAGACAATCTTGCCGAGTTTCTCGAAAAGGCTAGTATGGACACATTAAGTCGCCTGGTGGCGCATACCCGAAAAGCAAAGTTAGTTGACGGGATCCTTCAAAATATATTCCTGTCTCGGAAACTTGCTGACCAAATTTGGAATAGTGCCGACCTCAGTGAGGTTCGCGATGTCACCGACCCAGCTCTGATCACCCAAATGCTCATGCCCTTACTGGAGACTCTTGGTAGCCCAACCCAGGTGCCCAAGCTTCGAAAGAGGGTTCGAGATGACGTAAATATCAACTTTGAGAGCGGAGAAGGTGCTATCCCGCCTTTTAGAAGGCATCCGTTCTGGCTGATACTCCGAGTGGCAGTCCAGAGGCAGTTGTGCCTGTCTATGGGTGACATTGAGGGTAGGGCATGTTACAAGTTCATTATCGCCACCGTCCTTGCCCACCTACTTCAAGATGTTGTCAGAGAGCTCCGCCCAGAGCTGACGTTGTTACTTCGGGCCAAGCTATCGAGGAGGTTGGCGAAACTGGAGCAAGAGAGATCGCAGCAACAATTCGACACCAGTATCTACGATTGTTTATTCCAATCCACTGGTCCCGGGTTCAAAAATGCTATTGAATCAGTGAATATACGCATCAACAAGGTTTGGAGGGACTTCAAATCGAAGACAAAGCGGTGGGTCGGGAAGCTGCCTACCTACGCGCCGCCGGGCGACCTCCGTCTGTCACTTCCAAACAGTGGGAGACACCTGAATGACCTTCTTCAACTGCGACCCGTCCAGCAAAATCAGACAACTACTCTACAATCTCTTCTGATCAGCGACGAAGGGATCAAACAGGTGCAGAAGTTTACGAAGCGGTATACCGATCTTGCGGAGATGGAGAGGCGTATAGAAAGGTGAGTCTCAAATATGTCTCCTGTTGCTTTCTATATCTGTAACCACTTCATCTGCCTCTAATCTGAGTTCTCCTGTCCTGAAATCTTATTCGTAAGATAGCCCGCTGACCTCGTACTTCACGCTCAGGGATGCAACGCGACATGTCAACAACGAAACCTCACATGATCAACTGACGGAGCGATGTGTCGAATTTGCCGAGTATATTTGCGAATACTTTGACAAAGTCGGAGTTGAATCATACGCATTGAATGCGGAACTCATGAGCACATTCGTCTTGAATGTGTTCGATCTGTGGGTGCTGATGGATGTTGTTGCCCTCCGAGCCTGTCCTCTCCTCCGTGATTTCCATCCGGTTTTTACACCGCAGCTTCTCGATTGTTTACAGCTCCCGAATCCGCGCGACTTCTCTCGACTCCAGAACATCCAGCAGTACCTCCACCAGCGTATTGATGAGTGTCAACTCAAGTCCCATGATATCTTCACTGGATCCGAATCAGCCAACTCCCTCGCATCCAAGTGCGTAGCCCAGTCGACACCTTTGCAATTGCTCAGAGATGAAATCAAGATGGACTCCGACGAAGCTCGAGAGCGAAAAGAGGAAGAATGGGAGGAGGCGTTCAAGACCTGTACAGATCTATCACAGGGGATGGCTGGGCTGTCCTGCGTTTGCACCTTTGCTGGGGAGAATGGCAAACGAACTACAGAAGACATTATGTCATGCAAGAAGTGCTTCCTCTGGAGAAAACAAAACCGTCTCACAATACAGATACACGAGGACTTTCTCCCCAGCCACAACAGCAGGAAGGCTAGCATCGTCTTTGAGCTTGCAATTCCCCGGGCAATTGAGGCCTACAGGAACGTTACATTCAAAATTATTCGGGATTTGGCTTGGCCCGAAGGGACAACTCAAGCAAGCCCGCCGTTGCTTCTCGAAGATTTCACTCAACTTCGACCTTACAAGAAACCCAAATGCACCACTGGAGGCCTTACGCTAGCCTCGCAGGCCAAGAGCTTTTCACAAACGCACTGGGGGAAATTGAGGGTTAAGCAGATTTCCTGGACTGACGTTCTCCTGCCTCACGCACCACAATTCGAGCTTTATGATTCGGGCCGAAACATTTGGGTCAAGGACATCGATCGACAAGCCTTAACATTACAGCACCTCTGCGGAATCTTTGTACCCAAGTGCCTGGAAGAGAAGGTGCTGCCACCGAAGGCGCATCCACCAGCCGTTGTAGATGATCCTTCTTCGTACACCGTCATCGCAAACCAGCGCGAATGTCCCCAAAGTATGTCTTTGCATGAGTTCTCGGCCTACCAGAATCTACTCTCTGGTAAATCTCGACGCTGGATGAACATCCTCATTGAATTGGGCTCTTCCAACCTCAATTTTAGCAATCATGACACCGTGAAACTTTTGTCACAGCTTGCTGTGCAAGCAGGACCCGCGAATGCCGGCAATCATTTGCGAGAAGCATACATGGTATTCGATGATGACACATTCTGTCACCGATTGGCTATGATGCTCCAACAAAAGATTGATGGAATCAGTTCGAATTGGAGAGAGGTGAACTGTATGGATTTGTGTATTATCCTCGCTCAACGACTCGGTTCCTTCGCCTCTTCTCGGCCAGCTCGCTGCAAGGCTGATAGCTTGATCAAATTTGCCCGCAAGGCTACACTGTTTTGGATCTCACGTCTCCGAGAAGAGATAAACGGCGCAAAAGATGATCCTACGGAAAGGGCCGCCGGTTATGCTTTCAGAGCTGCTATCCTGTGCCGAAGGACATTTGCCACGACTTCGGCGACCCTCGATGCCGAAGAAATCCGAGCCTACTGCGAAGCTTCTGTTGCGTTGCAAGAAAATATGATAGGGGATTTTGAGAACGATCCTACTCTGCGGGCTATGCTTATACGAGATTCCAGGATGGCTTGGAGGCTACAGGATTTGGTAAAGGAATCGATAGCCGCCCATCCTCAAAGTCTTGGGGCGGCCATCTCCAATGGCTGGTCGATGTTCGACAGTAAAAGCACGAGGTTCACCGATTGGACGGCCCTGGAAGGGCAAGGCCCATGGATGGCTGCGCATATCGTCACCACTTTTTCGACACATGGCTATTCTTTCAGCCCCAGGCAGACGGTGCATTTCAATTTCGTGGAGGGCTTTCTGCTCGTAGATGGCAAGCCATTGGGAAAACTTCCCCTCAAGATCAGCCAGTCAGACGTGGTCAAAGAGCTGTTCTCAAATGCGCATCTCCGAACTTTTCCGTCTATGCATAGCGGCATGTCTCACCGGCTAGCAAACGCCGTTGAAGGAAATGAGGTCCACTTCGGCTTGAGAAATGAAGAAGTTGTGATCAGGACAGTCTCCCGTCGTGAGACTATGGAGCTCATCCCACGCAGTGTGTTCAGTAAAAACGGAGCTGTCGACTTACCTGTCAGTCTTCTCGAAAATTGTACACATTGGCTAAATCTCTCGACTGGCAACTTGGAGGTCAGACGAAAACCAAAGATATGGAGGTCACGACAGCGCGATTGGGTCATCAACCTTCGCCTCCGTGAGGGTAGACGAGGTACTGACAGAATCTCTCGTCTGGTGGACCCCTATTCACGCACTGCTTTGCAAGTGGCGAAGATTTTCGAGCATTTTGAGCGACCCGAGCAACTTATGATCTACCAGCCCACGAACAGGCTCACTGTTGACGTCAGTCGCTTCGAACTCTCCTTCCACGTCAATAGAAATGGTCGGCTGGAGGAACGAAAACTTGGCAAGGTGATCGATGAGGACCAGGATGCGGGCTGCCTCTACGGATTGCTAAGCAAGCTCGTCCTCCAAGATACTGTGAACAGAAAAAAGCGAAGCGTCATCGTACCACTAGGACGGGGTTCATATCGAATTTCCGGTATGCACGTTCAAGTCATTATCGACAGCTCAAGCAGCATCACTTACGCTACATTTGAGATCGACGAAGCTCTTGGCCGACTTACATGCCCTCCTGAGCCTATTCTGGTTTACGCAAAAGCACATCTTCATGCCTTGACTTCATTCCCGTTACCTGATCCCCTGACTGGTAGAACAGGCACGGAGGAAGCTGTTCAGATTCTACAGTCAGGAGTAGCCCAGCCATGGAGCCCTCTCAGTGATATAGCTACAACGCGTCTGGACACTATTGCAAACCTCAGCCCAGCTCGGGAGTTTTATCCAAAGGATAAGCGGCGTCTCCAAAATGTAAAGTGGAACCCTAACCTGTCTGTGACGGTCCAGCATGAGAGGTTTGAGACACTCGCACGAGATCTCCTTCGAAAGTCACAACGGCTCCAGCCTTTCGTCCGCAACACCCTGGAGGTGGAAGAGGTTGAGCCCCCATCGCACCTCAGAAGAAGAGGTGAAATACTTCGGTCTTTGTATGAACCTTGGAGTCTCCAACCTCTTTGTATTCAACTTTCTCGTACCAATTCCACCTTCGACCGAGCGTACCAGTCGAGGGACCAGCATGTAAACTTTGAGGAAGCGCTGAATGTCATTCAAATCACTAAGAGCGTTTTTCGGAGGCCATTTGTCCTGAACGGAAACACAAACCTAGAAGGAATGCTGCGTGGCCACCGGCTTATTGGCGGATTTCAACAAGGCGACACTCCTCCGGCAGCTCTCGCCAAGTTGATCGAAGAAGATGTAGTTGATCAATTCGGTCAGCTTATCGATTTCAGCAGGCAATCGGAGCCTGTGCATCTTTATAGCATCGCTTTCCGCTTGTCTCTTCTTGCCTTTCAGCCACAGGCTAACATGGACATGCTCGAGATACTGGTTGCCTTCGCGAGGATTGACGCATTGAAAGTAATCGTGCCCCCTCCACACGCCGTGTTCATTGACTTTGATGTCTCTGTACCGACGACTGATTTATTGGAGAAGCTCATTCGGCCCTTGTGGCCTGAATTTGAGCCTCATACCCAGCGACAGGTCCAGGATGCTCGCGACAGGCACATATTCCGATGTGAGGAAGATAGCCGCCGGCTAGCCCGGTGGTTTACTCGGCAGTGGCCAGCAGCCAAGCTTTCTGTGGATGGTTTACAACCCGGGACTCAACTGATTGATGAGTCGGAAGCTCTTGAAGCGGTTCTCCCAACATGGCAGCGCTTGACACACAACCTGGAGCTTAGCCAGTACCTCCAAGATGTCCAAACCGTTCTGAACCGATATATCGTTGAAGAGACCGCTGCTGTCCATCACTCTCCCATGAACCCCGGTAGTGCCTCCTCTGCTTCGGTCATCCGTAAAGGTCCAGTCATTCCGTCTCTTTCTTCCGACCTTCTCACGAAGTATCTGCCGCAGGCTTTCGAGAACGTATCATTCCCATCGCCTAGCCAGTTAGTTCTGAAGAAAACTGCTCCCGGTCCGGTGATTACCGCCCCGCGGAAACAACTGGACGAGCTGGAATTGGTACTGAATATCTTTGCCGAGTCCACTGATGGGCTGAGGAAGCAATATGGCGATGACTTGAAGAGAAGTTTGCACGCGATGAAGCAGGGATCGGCATCTGTTTCCAATTCTGTTTTGAATTTGCGAGAGAAATATGATTCTCAAGCCCAGATTTCAGCAATCATCGAGCAGGCCCAGATGGCTTTGATGCTCCTCCATGACAAAATCAATGGTGCACTGGCCCATGGTGATCGTCGGGCTGTGTGGCTTCAGCTCGGCAATCTTTGGCCTTGCGCAACTAGAGTGACTCTACTGGAACAGCTTCGATCAAGCGCTCGGGTCAAATTCGGCGCAGGAATGAAAGAATCAGTGGTCAAATATGGAGTCATGATCACCGAGTTGCAATGGTGAGGCATATCATCACAAGTTAATGAGCGCATAGATGCTAACCACACCGATCTAGGCTACAGCGAGTCTTGCACGCTCTCTTGACTAACAGTGAAATGAAGCTGCAAGAGGCCCTAGAAAATACTGGCCATCAGAACTGGAATCCCATGGATTTTCCGGATTGGCTGCTCGTGGAACTTGAAGGGGACCTGCTCATTCGCCCGAGCCAGATACATGTCGCAATGGCGATCATTTCACCGAGTAGCGGTGCGAATTCTGTTTTGCAAATGAACATGGGCCAAGGTAAGTAACGCTGTCCTATTTTTACTATCAACAAAGATTTTATGATGTTCCAAGACACGACACACAATATCCCATTCTGATTTACAGTCCTGACCTTGTAACACTACTTGCCGCCCTCCTGTCTCTTCGATATGGTGTCAGTCTCTGTAACAGCTATCCGACCAGGCGTATCCTCCTAAACTCTGATTCCAAATACCCCATTCTCTTCGTCATCACTTGAGCTACCCAACTGCTGATAGACTTCTCTAACCACGAGCTCCATAGGGAAAACATCCTGTATCGTACCAATGGCAATGGCAGTACTGGGCTCAAATCAGAATCAGATCGCTCGCTTGGTTGTTCCGAAAGCATTGTTGTTACAGACTGCTCAAGTTGTACAATCACGGATTGGCGGGCTGGTTGGCAGAGAAATCCGTCATATTCCTTTCTCACGCCGAACCCCGGCAACCATTGATCAGCTTCGGCTGTACAGCGAGCTACACAAGGAGATTCGGCGAGACTGCGGTGTCATACTCACAACAAGCGATCATTTGCTGTCCTACAAGCTCAGCGGGTTGCAGCGACTCGTCGACTCGAAGACTGAGGAGGCCCGATTCATGGTCGGATTCCAAGAAGAGCTGACGAGATTCTCTCGGGATGTGGTCGACGAGTCTGACTTCACGCTGGCCGTCAAGACACAGTTGATCTACCCTTCCGGGCCACGGATTCACGTCGATGGAGCTCCCCAACGATGGCTTGTCGCAGAAGCCCTGGTTTCGATGATTGAAGATCATTTACCGGGACTTCGATCGCGTGGGGTGGAAATCGTGAGACTGCACAACACCCAGGGCTCGTTCCCAATGGTACATTTCTTGAGGCAAGACGCTGAGGATGAGCTTCATCGTCTCATAATCGATGACATTTGCAAAGGTCGGGCGCCTTTCCTACGTCCCGAAGAATTAGCGGTACCCCCGAAGGAGCTTAGGAAGCACATTAGACAACTCTTGTCCGAAGCGAGCACGAAGAAGCAGGACAAAGATGGCCTGAAACAGAGCATTTGTTTCTTCGCTGATCAAGAGTCTGCGCCAAAGGTCCTACTCCTGGTTCGTGGATTGCTGCTGAACCGGATTCTGCTGCTGTGCTTGAAGAAGCGTTGGAATGTCCAATACGGTCTGCATCCAGGCAGAGAACCTATCGCCGTCCCATTCGAGGCAAAGGGTGTACCCTCAGAGAACAGCGAATTCGGCCATCCCGATGTTGCCATTATCCTCACGGTCTTGTCGTTCTATTACGGCGGATTGAACCAAGTCCAATTTCGCCAAAGCTTGGGTCACGTCCTCAAGTCAGACGATCCCGCTGCCGAGTTCGACCGTTGGACAAATGGATGTGAATTCCTCCCTGCCAGCCTAAGGACCTGGAGCGTCATAAATATTGATGACTCTAGTCAGATTGACGAGCTTTGGGCGCACCTGCGGTTTGATAGAGATGTCCTCAACCATTACATGAACAACTTCGTCTTTCCCGTTCATGCTAAACAGTCCACCGTCAAGCTTTCGGCCAGTGCGTGGGACATCCCAGGGTTTCCAAAGCCGCATAAAGCGAACTTGCCAGGAGCCAGAACAAGTGGCTTCTCTGGGACAAAAGACAATGAAATGCTTCTTCCCATGACCATTCGTCAGGAAGACTTACGAAGTCTACTACATACAAATGCTGAAGTGCTGTCTTCATTGCTGCAGCAACGCAACAGACGCTATTGTTTGGCAGCCTGGGCCTCACAGCGTATGACCGAGGAGCAACTTTTGAAAGATTTGAGTGTTAAAGGAATCAAGGTGTTGATTGATGCTGGTGCATACATCCTAGAGTCGAGCAATGCGGCTTTGGCGAAGAAGTGGCTTGAAGTTGACCCATCTCCCAAGGCAGCGGTGTACTTTGAGCAAGACAATCGGGCCTGGTAAGCATCTCTTGTACATGCCCATATCAGTTTCAAGTACTGACTATACACAGGGTACTCTATAGAGGAGGAAAGGAAAAAAGAGCACCTCTTGTGACTACGCCATTCGCAAACAACCTTTCTGAATGTTTGGTATTTCTAGATGAGGCACACTGCCGCGGTACTGACCTCAAGCTGCCCCCAGAAGCCCAAGGCGCAGTCACACTAGCGCTGGGCCAGACGAAAGACCACACTGTTCAAGGTAAGAATAACTGAATATGTTAGTCGAAAACACCGAGAAGTCCCCTGGCTGACTGGAAACAGCTGCGATGAGACTTCGCCAGTTGGCAACGACGCAGTCCGTGGTGTTCTTTGCCCCTCCCGAAGTCGATCACAGCATCAGAGATGTCTGCAGGCTCCCGGAAGGAACAGTCATAGACTCGTCCCATGTAATCACATGGCTTCTGGAGCAAACATGCCGTGCAAATGAACAGCTTACCAACCTGCACCTTGCACAAGGCGTCGACTATTGCCGTCGAATGAATGGGCAGTGGTCCAACCCCAAATTTCTTACCGATGAAACGCAGCGCTCAACATTGCTCAATGTCATCCAGCAGTCGGAACGACAGGGCCTCGAGCAACAGTATGGGCCTATCACGGATACCTCCACTCGTGGCTCGGCGGATGAAGTCATTTATCCAGAGTTGAAGGAGTTCATGGCCAAGCTTACCACTCAGCGCAAGGCTCTGGCCCAGAAGGCCAATGCACAGGGCATACATAGTTCCGCGCTTGAGGAGGTTGAGCAGCAGCGGGAAGTCGAAATCGAGGTCGAAGAGGTCCGCCATGTCCAGAAACACAAGCGCTACGATGCTCTCAAATTTACCAGCCTTCACCCCGCGATTGATAACTTCGCTCGGACGGGCAGGCTTGTCGGGAACGACGGCTATATGCATGCATTTGATTCTCTACAGAACACCGCCATTGGACAGAAATACGATGTGGGAGGGACTGGGAGTCGTTTATTCGTGTCTAAAGAGTTCACCCGTACTGTGGTGTTGCGAAAAGAAAAGGCCGACAACTTCTTGGTAAGTTAGAGTGTTCACTCACCCCAGAGGCTCTCATTTATTCAGGTGGATGACTTACAAGTATTCTTAGCGACCCGTGGAATGGATTCTCTGGAGCCCATACACCGAGACTGCCCTTATTATCATTCCGGAGGAGGCCGAGCTGCTCATACCCTTGATTCGAAGATCCGGCCAAACGTCTCGGGTTCATCTCATCACTTACGCTGCTCCAGTTACTAAAGCCATGCTCAAAAACTTTAATGGCCTCAGGTATTACAGCATGCCTACATTTCCGGTAGGATACAAGTTCCCAAACTGGTTCTTGATCGAACTGGGTATCTTCGCCGGACGACTCTACGTCACCTATGAGGAATGCTCACTCATTGCACAATACCTCCAAGGCCCAGCGACAGAGGATGCTAATACCGGAGAAAATATGGTTGGACGCACTTTTGCGCGCAATCCAATGGGTTTCCTGGGCGAGTGGCTGCCCCTACGGCGCCAGGTATCGGAGGTCATGCAAACCCCGATGGGCTATATTATCCAGGGCCGGGTACATGCCCTCCATCCAAACCATGCTTTCTTTGTGACTCGGGTGATGGATGCGCCGGATATCCAAGATGTGCCCGTGTCGAACGGCAGCTCTGACGATACGAGCGAAAGCGAAGACGATGAGGATGACTTTTCCGATGCCGACAAGGAAATTGAGGACGGATGGGAGGATCTAGGAGAGGAGGATAATGTTGAGAAGGTTAATTAGAAGGGCGGTGATGAAGATGTGTAAGCTTGATGCTGTCGCTTTTGTGTCGATAGTAATATTGGGGACTATTGTTCGGCTCCCTTTTGTGATGAATGATTTGTCAAGCCATTGTGTGCTATACGGGGCGCATAGATGGGGAAGGAGATGTAATATTCTGCAATGTCTCTTGTAGGAAAGTAATACAACTGTATTTATGAAAAGCCATCAGTGACTCCCTTCTTGCCTGCGTTTCAACTATCTCTGCTGGTGCTGCTCATCGTCTCGTAACGTCTTAAACGTTGGCAGTACTGCGGCAGGGAGGGCGTGTATTTTGATGACGGGACTTTACAAGTGTAGTTTTGGTGATATGTAGGTATTTTTATTGGGTACTTAACACTGGGTGTTGAGATACAACCCCCGTATTTGCTGTGTAGGTTAAACTGAAGGGTAGATGGTGGGTCCTTATCTTAAACAGTATGGCAAGCACTTTCAACAGGTTTCAAACTGACCTGAATCATGACATCTTTTGAGTTCAAATTTTATTCCTCATATTCAGTCGCAAGACTCTTGATTCATTTGTCTGCAAGATGTATCAATTGCCACACCTAACACACAGTGACTATATCAAATGTATCTCCCGCGCACAGCACGCGCCCCCCCCCCCAATACCCCCTTTCAAACCCGCGAGTAACACGTAGAGTAATTCAACGTGACAAGGGTGCTTATGCCCTCCGCCGGGCCAGGGTCTGCCCCCGTCAGCACATCGATGCAGTGGTCAGTATGGTGTGTCTCCAAGAGCCGGCCCGAGACCCCCATGCTGGCGTTGCGCAAGATCCTTGTCATCATCTTCCAGATGAACTTGCAGTGGTACTCATGGTAGTCCCACGACAGCCACAGGGACTCCTCGATGCCCAGCGCCGCCCGCTCCTGCGGGATCCTCTCGCCGCCCACGCCGCCCCGCTCCCGCCACCACTCCGACTCGCGCTCCCGGTAGGCCGCCTGGATCTCCTCGTCGTAGCACGGCGCGGGCACCCACGAGTACAGCACCAGGTCGAACTTGCAGCCCCGCTCGCGCGCCTCCTGTGGTGACGTCCCGCACGCCGGCCCATTCTCTCTTGGCTCCTCCCCCGGCCCCAGGGCCGGGTCCAGCTCCCAGCCTGGGTAGAGGCTGACGGGCTGGAGGGCGGCCATCCTGGCGCTGGCCGTTAGGCTGAGGACGGCGAGGGAGAAGGCCATGCCGGCTAGTATGAAGCATGATGTGTATAGGATGTTGCATCGTCGTGGGGAAGGCTTGGTGATGATCGGACGGTTCTCCTCGCTGTCGAAAGAGGAGGAGTAGTCCTTGTGGGACAGGAGACCTTCCTCGACCAAGACGTCGTCTTTCGTGGAGGCCATGTCTGTTAGGGTGACGTTTCTGATTCCTGTTGTGATTCGTGAGTATGAAAGGTTATTCCTGGGTGAAGAGGGTCAGGTTTGATCCGGCAAGACGTACTCGAGTACCCAGAAATCTATCTATCGAGAAGTGTGTCTGTCGAGGAGTATGACTCTAGTGTAGATAGTAGGCGTGGCCGGTGACGCCCATAGAACTAAATAGATCTAGAGTAGATCAGTTTCATAAAACCCGAGATGGTTGCTTATTTCACGTATGCCCTCTTCTCAGCTATATCTTCCGAGCGGTGGGTCGAGTTCGAAATGCCACGCCATTGCGCACTTCTCCACCCTGCCATATCCGTATCTCAGATCCAAATCTACTTCCCATAAACCCAGACTAACGTATAAACTAAGGACTGTTGTGAGTTGCGCAAAGTCCGAGCAGATATGTCGATCCCCACAGTCCCACTTTCTCGATCCGAACCGATAGCGCTAACGGACTTGTGTATTCCATTCCATCAGACAGGAATTCCGGCAAGCGCATTGTTATGCGGGCAGGCGGTGTATGTATTATGAGTGCATAAATAATGCAAGGCTCGGTAAGACGACGGAAGTGGACGGAACGGTGAGTCTTCCGGAGTCTGACTTTCATGGCAGGAAGTTCCTTGCCTGCGCCCTCCCGTTAACACAGTCTGTAGATAGGCTTACACCACTCGGCTGCTGAAATTCAGTGTGACCGAGTAGACTCTGCTGAAATTGCAGTGATAGCGCCGAGTGGCCATGTCAGTGTTGTCTTCCTGTTGTTAGTTCTATGTCGTTTTAAGGTTGGACGTTTTCGTAGTTTATTCGTGGTAGCCAAGCTTGCATAAAATGTCTGTATTTTCAGTTTGAGGCATTGCAGATAGGGGACTAAATATCCCATGGGATGTTGGACTACTTTACGAGAAGTATGCTGTGCTGCTCAGATATCCCTGCCCCACACCTCCAAGTAAAGTTTGAAAAAGAATAGATTATTATTGCCCATCGGGCCTTCAGCAACTCATGAGCTCAACCGTAATCTTGGTCATCAGGTCATCCATATCCCCTTGTTGCATCTGAACGTGGCCACAGTGCTTCGTGTGGTGGTAGTCAGCCAGCTTGTTCTCAATCTTTGTGCCCCTCATCATCGCCCTGTGCATCTTCCGCCATTGGTACGAGCAGTGTGTCTTGTGGTACTTGAGCGAGGCGTAGAATTCCATACCCTCTCCGACGCGGTACGGCAGCTCCTCCTCGGGAAGCTCTTCTGTCCCCTCCCGGTCCGCAAAGTATCTCCACGGCCCTTCGTTTCGGAATTCCTCGTTGAGTTCCTGGTCGATGCATGCAGGGGGGAGCCAGGCCGCTGCCAGCAAGTCCCATGTGCAATTCAGTGCTTTTGCTTCCTCAACCGTGCTTCCGCAGGTAGCGATAGTGTCGTCGTCCTCTGATTGAGGTTGAGGGGAGTTGTCAGAGTTGCTGGATGGTTCCACACTCTTCCAGTAAGCCGAGTCTGAATGACCATACGCTGAATGACCGAAGTGGTCATGTTGGGAGTGGTCGTATGCCGCCATCTGGACTGCTTGTTCTTGAATCCGGGCAGGCCACCAGGCAATACCGGCGATGCATAATACCATCAATCCAGCGACAACGATGCCTGAGATCAGAGAACGGGCCTTAGTTCCCAGGAAAACCTTCTGGCCCTCATTTTCTAATGGGAACACATAGTGAGACTCCTCGTCCCTGCTTCTGACTTTGTTGTAAACTTGCTCAGGCCTCCACTTCTGCATGATGAGCTGCTTGAGCAGGGGAAGAGAGGTTGTTGGTGTCGACATATCGGGGTATTGACAATGTGAGGTTTAATCTGCCCCTACGTTAGTTTTATGTTTCACCAAGTTCATAGTATCAGCGGCCGTAATAACTCACCTTTAGCGACGAGAGAAACCAATCGTGAAGCAATGGAGAGCCTTAGGCGCCAGTGGGGGCTGCCAATACTTGTAGCTTGATATTATCGATATGTGAGAAGACAGGACCGCCATCATAAGGCCAAAGCTGGCTGCGACCAGAATGTAGCATCCGTAGGCCAGGCTGGACCTGATCAAATGTTGGTCCGATAAACGTCCCACACATGAAATTCCGAGTTCGACTATCAATTGGGACAGTACATGCATTACCGGAAAGACCAGCCTGTTAGAGTGGTAAGCGCTGTGAAATCCGAGTGTATACATACTACGATTTCCGAGCTGATGTGGGGGCCCTCAGTGTTCGTTCCGAGAGCAGGATTCGGCTAGAGTTGACGCTCCGGAATGAGTGGGAAAATGTCGGATCAAAGACTAAAACCGCCTGGGTATCCAAACAACAAGCAAAACGTATTTTGGATCATTGGCTTGATGTAGCAATAAACTGAAAGGGTCTTGGTTCGGTGCACCATGATGCTCTCAAGCTGTGGCCCAGTGTAGGTCTGATTTACACCTCAAGACAGCTTCCGTCCTCCACCTACTTCCATGTAACCTCTGCAACGTGCGCGACTCATCTTTCCCGCCTCTATAATTTTGACTGCAATATACTAAAGACCGCGCCGTATTCATCTTTATGATGTTTCCGCTTTTCGACTCCTCGCGCTTGAGAGGCGCGAGGAAACTGCCATTCTTTCTGGCTCTGACCGGGGGTCTTGGAGGGTAGGTGAGCCTGCTGCGGCGCAGTTCTCTGCTTCCATAACCCTACTGACCACGGACGAAATGTAGCTTGCAAGGAGTGTTCTCAGTACAAACAGCCATGGGATCAGTAAGTTACCATGCAACTACTACTCCACCCAACCGAAATTGCGCTGACTGAAATCGAATAGCCATATCTCATGTCTCTGGGTTTCAGCAAGCCTCTGATTCCCTTCGTCTGGCTTGCAGGTCCACTTGCCGGTGTTATTGGACAACCATATTTCGGCCTGTGCAGTGATCAATGCCGTATCCGCTGGGGCAGGCGAAAAGTCTTCATTGCGGGCGGTGCCTTGGCCATTATACTTTCCCTGCCTGCGCTGGCGTGGGCCCGGGAAATCGTGCATACGGTCGCGTGGTTTGTGGGCGGGAGGCAGGATCATCACGCCTTGCAGGCGATAACCATGGTAGTCGCAGCTATCCTCATATGGGTCTTGAACTTCGCCATCCAGCCTCTTCAATGCGGGCTCCGTGCTCTGATTGTCGAAACCTGCCCGCCGGAGGAGATAGATACCGCCAACGCGTGGGCTAGTCGTATGATTGGCATAGGAAGTCTGCTCGGCTATGGCTCTGGCTTCGTGGATCTCTCGCACTTGATGCATATCGAAGGCGGCCATACACAATTCAAGGTCCTTTCCGTGTTGGCTACTTGCGGCTTGGCCGTTACAGTCTGTGTGTGCTGCTGTGCTATACGGGAGCGAGACCCAAGCGAGGATGAACCACCGATCAGAGAACTCAAGAGCACGATTAGCAAGGCCAAGCACATATACGACAGTATTTTCAGGATACCGCCGCAGGTGGCCATGGTTTGTAAGGTGCAGCTTTGTTCGTGGATGGGATGGTTCTCGTTTATGTACTACATTACGACGTAAGTCAAGTTTTGAATCCTCCGCATCAGCATCATAACTGACTTGATTTGAACCGATGATAGATACATTGGTGAACTCTGTAAGAAATCCTGTTTTTCCCACCATCTATGTGAAGCCGAACTTACAAGAAGCAGACCTGCAGAACATTCATCCTGTAGACCTCGTATCCCAGAAGACGGCAAATCAACACGGCTCGCGCGCACTGCTCATGTTCGCATTTGCTCAATTGCTTACCAGCATCATAGCCCCTTCTCTGATCACTCAGCCTGAACAGTACCTGCATCCAGGCCCATATACACTCATCACTGATAAAAGAACGGCACTACCCCGGTTCTTCTCCAGGCAGCTCAGCACCCCCTGGTCCTCACTATGTGCCCTTTGGGTGCTCTCACATGCTATCTTCGCAGCCTGCATGTTCAGCACGCTCTTCATCAGCAGCAGCGTCGTCGGAGCCACCATCCTCGTGGGCATCGTGGGAATCAGTGCTGCGCTGTCGCAGCTTGTGCCCTTCACTCTCATCAGCCTCATCCTCTCGCGGCACCACGAGCAGGCCATCCACCTCGCCCCTTCTGCCGACTCGATGCATACGCTCATGGCAGAAAAGTCTACAAAGACCCGCTACGAGACCCAGCCCGGCATCATCATGGGCATCCACAACATGTCCATCGCAGCCCCGCAGTTGGTTGCGGCTGTGGGGAGCAGCGCCATCTTCTGGTTGCTTGGTGCCGGTGCCGATGGCGATGGTGGAGACGAGAGCAGGAGTACCGGTTGGGTGCTGCGGGCGGGCGGCCTTGCGGCATTGGCGGCTATATGGATGACTCTTAAGTTGTGGGATGAGGTTGAGGATCTGTATCAGGGCGGACTTGCTTTCGATGCGCTGGCTATTCCGAGAAGAGGACCAGTGGCTGAGTCAAGCTATACGAGGCTTCCTGGAATGATTCCAGAGCTGAATTTGGGAATGGACTTGTAACAATTAGAAAGGGTGTCGTCGAGAATAATGTGTGAAAGTTGAATTACTGCGCGTTAACCATCCTGTATACAAAGTTGCATTATACTATCGAAGCCCTACTGGGCATTTTCGAGACATCTGGTAACATAACTGTGACAACCACCGTAGTGCATGTGGGCGAAACTCTAACGGTCATATTTCGTAACTCGTTATAGACTAACAAGGTACTTTCTATATACCCTTTTCCTCCTTTTCTTTATTCCATACGCATGTTTTGATGTGGTAAGGCTTCGTAAATACTCTGACTCACTATATAACTATACAATACAAGTTATGGCGACGTTTCAAAGACAAAGAGGCTTTTACTTGAGGCTGGCATGGAGCTCCGTCGATCATCGACTTGGCCCTACCATTCATGTACATTGCTTGCGATGGCGTTAGTGATCTAGTAAATGACTTTGCAGCCCACGAACCACAGCAAATATTACCCACTCTCTACGGAAACGAAAGGAGATTCTGACAAGTTCTCACAGCATTGGAAAAGTTCAAGCTCAGCTTCAATATCCGCACCATCTCAGTAATATCCATTCTCAAACTACGCACTATGTGATCTGATACCAACAAGCATTGAAAAGATGCGCACACCCCCTATGTCTCATGTCCGTTGTGTAAACCCAGCCACTGGTTTCAACATCTTCCGGAACAACGAACAACGCGCTACCCAACCCAATATCTAGACCAGTGACCGGCATAAGTGAAGATTCCATGTTCGTTTTCCTTAGCTAACTTATGTGTTAGTGACGCTATTCAAGCATATCGTTCATGGTTGAGGTACCCACGGGAAGTAGCTATTCAAATGGTAGCAACGCTCATCTAGTCAGAGGTAGCCGCTTTTCAAGCCTCGACATCGCTAGTTGCAATGTTCCGGGCCTCCACATCGCTGGTAGCAATGTTCCTCTTGTCGGATGTGGCGATGTTCCGGGCCTCCACATCGCTGGTAGCAATGTTCCTCTTGTCAGAGGTAGCAATGTTTCGGGTTTCGACGTCGCTAGTAGCGATGTTTCTCTTATCAGAGGTGCCAATGTTTCTCTTATCAGAGGTTCCGATGTTTCTCTTGTCGGAGGTGCCGATGTTTCTCTTGTCGGAGGTGCCAATATTCCTCTTGTCAGAAGTGCCAATGTTCCTCTTGTCAGAAGTAGCAATATTCCGCTTGTCAGAGGTAGCAATGTTTCGGGCCTCGACATCGCTGGTTGCAATGTTTCTCTTGTCAGAGGTGCCAATATTCCGCTTGTCAGAGGTAGCAATGTTTCGGGCCTCGACATCGCTGGTTGCAATGTTTCTCTTGTCAGAGGTGCCAATATTGCGCTTGTCGGACGTGGCAATGTTTCGCGCGTCAACATCACTAGTAGCCTGGACAATGTTTAGAACCCAATATTGTCTCCATGCCTGGATAGCAACATGAAGAAAAAAGAAGGGAAAGGAGGGCCGGGGGGAACACTATAACTGCTCCGAACTTACGATATTGCGTTTCTCGACATCCTCGCTCGTAGCAATATTGCGCTTAGTAAGGGCGAGGAACATCGGAGTGATTACGTTGCGTTTCACTGCAAGTCCATCACTGGTGGCAATGTCTCCCGAAGTTGCAATATTCCTCTTCTCAGTTGGCAGGGAGTAACCAAGGCTAGCGGCCAAGGTCGCGAAGGCAACAACGGAGTTGAACTTCATGGTGGCTGTCGGTGAAATGTTGCAAGGATGTCGGAGAAGGGTAGAGTGCAGATGGCCAAGTGAGTAGACTGTGATTCTTGAGAGGTTGAGTAACAAGGGAGCAATCCCAATGGTAAGACTAGCGATGTCCTTTATATTATACTAACCTGCCAGCCATGGTTGGCGTGGAGCTCGACTTGATTATTGAAATGTTATTCTACTGGCTGAGCATCATGGAAAGGAATTCGATCACGCGAAAAGATTACCGAGCTACCTCGATTCCTGAGTGAGTTCATGTTTCCGGTCGTCAGAGGTCGCGGATAGCAAGCAGCAGTAACCGAGTATAGCTTGCACATACGCCGAAAAGGAAAACAACTTTGAAGTTCGGATTGACGATTTGGCCTGGTACATCGATCCTTGCGGAAAGGGACTCTGAGTGCAGCGAGTGTTTATCACATTTTTCGTTGCTTATCGGACAATGAACAGCACATTGGATGGAATCCGGGTATGGTCATGGTGCAGTTCCGAGGAACGTCCTGTCTGCAGGCCTGTAGTACGTTGTAGTATACTTGGTATCATTCCGGAATTCCTAGTAATTCCACCTTATTCGGATCGAGGTCTTGTTTACACCGCCACAAAGCATAGAACCGAGTCTGGTCCACGGTCCAGGCAACCGTTATTGAATGCAGATCTGGGGGTCAATGATACTGATAAGGAACAACTCGGGATGCCAGATTGGGGATCCGATTCCGAAACATACATATTCGCACAGACTCAGGCGGATATAATCGCGGATATGCTGCGGGCCAGTCCCCAGTTCACTCGAAAATGGGTGCCCCGATTGGACGGATCAAAATAGGAGTGACGAAGGAGCGGCTGAGCGGCTACAGGTGCACATGGATCAGAGTGTCCATTAGCATTGCAGACGAGCATTGCAGACGATAGACGGGCCGCTGAGCCTCGACCAGCTCGAATGCTTCCCAATGGGTTTCTAGCCCTGAGTGAACTTACCAATTGCAGCCTTGCGGTTATGATAGCAAGTCGATACCTACCCTAAGGTACCTAAGTAGGTAGTTATGTATATGGGTAAGTAAAACATCCTTAGCTGCTCTTGTGTTCCAGATGGGCACATGTCCCACGCAAGAAGAAGGAACACCGCGACGTTACGGACCACAACCAACAGTAGCTGAGAATGGAGTAAGAAAGAAAGAAAGACAATTGGTAGCCAGTATACCGGCTGGCACCTTTGGTTGGGGGAGGGAAGGGATTGTTTTGAGAAAATGGCCAAGCAACTCTGCCCTCTGAGTCACCATACTACATTTTAACAAAATTTGACCATCAAGTTCCCAACACCAACGCTCATCGGTCTGCTCACCCTCATCCTCCAGTCGTACCAGACGACACCACCCTGCAGCTGCCATGGCACCCACGACTAAATCTACCGACGCCGTCACGTCCAATACCAATGCCTCCGCCGCCGTCCTTACAAACTCCGACATGCCTGCCGAAAAAGACGAGGAAAACATACACGATACTTCCACCTCAACGACTACCAAAACCATGGGCAAATTCGGCCAAAGAAGCCTACCAAGTGAGCCTCAGCCTGGGCGTGAACCGCCCCAGTCAGACCTCGAAGTTGGCGGTGGCACATCCAAGTTTGTGCCAGGACCTCCGCCGGATGGAGGTCTCCAGGCCTGGCTGCAAGTCCTCATCGCCCACCTAGTCATCTTCAATACCTGGGGCTACATCAACTCGTTTGGTGTGTTCCAGACATACTACATCAGAACCCTCAAGCGGTCACCCTCGGACATCTCGTGGATTGGGTCGGTGCAAGTTTTCCTGCTATTCTTCATCGGAGCCTTTTCCGGCCGCGCAACCGACGCGGGCTACTTCCGCCACATTTTCGCCATTGGTACTATCCTCATCCTGCTCGGCGTCTTTATGACATCGATATGTACCCAATATTGGCAGTTCTTCCTTGCGCAAGGCATTTGTACCGGCATTGGGAACGGCTTGTTATTCTGTCCGACGCTGGCCATCCTCCCTACATACTTCAACAAGAACAGGGCTATGGCAGTCGGGCTTGCTGCCTCGGGAACCACAACTGGAGGGATGATCATCCCTGGCATCTTTGAAGCCCTCCTCCCCCGTGTGGGATTCGGATACACTCTACGCGTGCTCGGCCTGATCATGTTGGTCTTTCAAGTAATTTGCTTCGCCCTGTCACGGACCAGGGTCCCGCCAAGAAGCATCGGACCTCTTGTGGAAATCTCAGCCTTCAAGGAGATCCCCTACCTCCTCTTCGCAATCGGGATCTTCTTCTGCTTCTGGGGTATTTATCCCGCCTACTACTACGTCGGCGAGTACGCAAGCAGCGTCATCAAGGTTTCCCAAGGAGACTCCATAAACCTCCTCATAGTCATGAACGGCATCGGCGTCGTCGGCCGACTAGTACCTCCCTTCCTCTCCGACAAGTACACCGGGCCCACCAACATGATGATCCCCTTCGTGCTGCTGTCCGCTGTGACGCTCTACTGTTGGGCAGCCATCTTCACCCAGAGCGGCCTCTGGGCCTTCGCCGTCATGTACGGGCTCTTCAGCTCGGGTGTCAATAGTCTGTTCCCCACCGCCCTATCTAGCCTGACCACCGACATGACCAAGATGGGAGTGCGCATGGGCATGGTATACACCGTCATCAGCTTCGCCACGCTGACCGGCACGCCCATTGCCGGCGCGCTGATCGGTGCCGACAGCGGCCACTACCTGTGCATGGAGATGTTCTCAGCCTCGCTGCTGATGGTTGGGGCAATCATGCTGGTCGCGGCGAGGATATCAAGAACTGGGTGGAGGCTGAAGGTGAGGATGTAGATCTATACATGATAATAGGTCGATATAAGGCCGGGTATGTAATATTAGATCGATGTCTCCTGGCAGGTCTGGACCTCGAAATGCTGGATGTCACAGTCGATTCTGGTGTGCATTAGGTAACCGAGAAGGGACGTTGAGTGTTTCCCTGTTGATTCGAGAAAGGGGGCATACACGGAAAAATTAGAGTACCAGTCGCGGCCGAAGCTGTCACTCGATTCAACTCAAACCAATCGATTTCTCAGTTGGATCTTAAGTAAATTGGATTGTAAAGTGAGCAACGCGTGACAGAGATGATTACTTCGTACCACTACCCCCCCCCCCCCGAGCCCCTTAAATCAATTCAATATCAATGAGTTTGATTGCCTCGTAGCATGCTCTTGCGTTTTATGCACAACCACCCTCCTGCAGAGACAGCTTCATACCTTGCACTGCTGCTGCGCCAGCGCAATCAGCTCCATGATCTTGTTGAAGGCGATGTCGTGGGCCGTGTCCCTGTTCGTAGTGGCCAGACGGCCGAGCCACCCGCTCGCCATGCCGAGAAAGGCCATGTTGCTCCGGAAATCCTCCGACCGGTCTTTGCTGAAGACGTCGATGAGGAGCACACAGCAGGCCATGATGGGCACTTGCACAATCAGCCTGTGAAGGTTGGAGAGTCAGGCATCAGCATGTTCATGACGGCGGTGCTTTATTGGGTGGGTCTTGGACCTCGGATCTACTTACCAGTCCGAATATGTGGCGCTGGGCTCCCACAGGTGGGCTTGGGAAAGGACCTCGCGTGCTGACTGTACGCACGGCTTGCCTCTATTGTTTCGATTAGTAACTGCTGATCTAACTCACAGGGAAAATTAATGAGGGGTTTCTTATTACTTGTGGTAAATAGTGACTTTCAACTCGTGCCATCGTAGATATAACTCGACATGGTTCCCGTACTGAGAACTCTGTGATGCCTTCCGGTTAGGCACAGCGAATCCTGGATCCATCACGATCGACCCGCGCTTGTCTGATGTAGAATCCTTCCAAGATTGTAAGAGCATATCCAGCGAGTGGAGCGTCTCCTGGATTTCGTTGCGCCGTACTCTGGACTTTGTGATTCCATAAAGTTGTTTGACGACCATAGAACACAGCCTCGCGTACTCGCAGAAATGAAGGAAGAGACCTGCAGTTGGTCCGTTGGTGGTGTCAGGTTCTGTAGGAGATTGAATTATTTGGGGAGAAAAGTCAATCAAGTCGTCATCTATAGACTGCACATAAAGTTAGCAGCAGTGTATGAACTTGACTCAATGGAAGAAGACCCTACTGAGAAGCGTCCAAGTCGCATTGCCAGTGGCTTCTCTAAAGAATAAACCACCCAGAATAATTGTCGCAGAACCTGGTACTCTTGTTCGGATTTTGCCAAGGCTCGAACACTATTGATCCGATTTAGTTTCAGAGCCAAGCAGTGTTGCACCGCTGTCGAGACTAGAGACAGGGCCAGTGTAGATGTCCGAAGACCTCCGGCCTCAAGATAGATGGTCTACCTAGGAATTAGCAAATCTTCAGGAAATCTGTAGCAACAGACTGGCATACCATTGCAACGAGGGCCTGGATAGTCCTGATGTTAGTAGTGAACGTATTGTGCCTTTGGAAGCCACCATCACTTACTTGCACTGCGGTAATAGAAGCTTGAGTTTGAGCTCCTGCTAAATGTCCACGGGCTCTCAAAGCCACTGCATAATAATGCCGGGCTTCTCCATCAGCAATTCTGGGATCATTGGTCTCGCGCATTTGAACAAGGCGACATCCGATGGCAAGAACTGCGTTGATGAGAGGGACAGCAGGATTATCCTCTGCGAGTTTCCCTGCAATCAACGCTTCCGTTGAAGATTGGAACTGGTCTCTGAGTAGAAATGGAAACCTCCTATGATTTTCAGCATACATTCAAATATCCCTTCCAATCTTGTACATACTGATGGCTTTGGTCAAAGTAAGCTGCAATATAAGTGTCAGTGACCATCTCCAAGGAAAAGCTTGAAGCTTATCATACCTACCATTGACATATTCCTGAACAATATGACGCTCGTAGCAGGGGTGATGCAGCGTTGGTGCCGAACCATCTTCGTCTGACACAATTGGGAATGTTGTGGCATCAAGTGCTTTGGCAGCAACTTCTTGAATAAGTGTGCGAATGGAAGACTGATGCACATTGTCGGTAATATCGCGTAGGTTGGAACATACAATACTCGCAAGGCTTGATGATTCATCTAGTTACAACCTTCAGTCATGTGCTACTCAATTTACTCGCGCCATAATTTATTGGGATCCTCACTCTCGTATGTATCGTTCTCCTTGGAAGACTATTAGCATATTTACTTGGTCGAGAATGCAGTGCAGATGCCTTTCAAGATGACCATTGGGCGCACTAACCTCTTCAACGGTACCACTTTGAGCCATTTTTCCTATCCATGCCTGATCTGCGAATGGGAAAAGGCCCTCTAATGGACTCAGCACTTCTCCATAGGAGTGTATGAGACCGAGTCGACGTGGCCAACATTGATTCTGCTTTTCCATTGGATCTGCTGTCCAATTCGTGCCCTCGCCAAAAAGGCTTGTATCTAGAGAGAAAACCTCAGACAGGTTGACATCATCAACAATGGACGTAGGGAAGGAGAGAGCGTCCAAATCAAGTATATCTGGAGTACTCTGTGAATCCAGGAACTGATGATAATTCGTTGAGAAATTCGTGACAGTGTCGGCACTCAGAGCCGGAGGTGAAGAACGGGTAGATGGAAGAGAGCCAACTAAACAATAAGTGAGCATGCATAATAACGGAATGCTCTGTGGTTAGGTAGAATTGGCACTCACCATATGCGTTGTCGATCGACTTCGGTCTTCTTTTAAGATCCGAGTATATGCATCTTGTACCTTGCCTCTGCATTGTGTAAAGCGAACCCTGAATCAGCCATTTTAATCACTTCGATGCTTGCAGCGTGCGGTAATACCTCACAAACAGAGCACATGGGCGTTTTCCCGTCACCTACATGTAACAAGTCAACGATCTGTTCACCTCAGGTAGAAGTCAGAATTTAACGGGTTGCGCATACATCGGACTTTTCTCGACTTGCAACTGCCACACGCGCCTCTCCTTCTGATAATCTTTCGATTTGTTGGAGCTTGGACTTTCTCCATCGTCTACATAGAAGGTTGGATAAGAACTTGGAGAACGAGATCCAATGGACTATTCATTTAGGGTGCAGTACAGCGTAAGGTCGAATTGTAAGTAAGGCAATACCTAAGTATCGTCTTTATACCATCCGGCATCAGGTGACCTTAAGGTCAGTATAGAGAACTTAAGAGATGGCCAGGATATTCTTGGCAGTTTGACCGCCGTGGGGTCCTCAGGCCAGCCTTGCAGATGAAGGATCCGTTGCCACATAGTGCACGTGTCGATAGGTCACGGGCGTACGGGATGGGTTCAATGTCACTTACTGAATTCCCCGTAATTGATCGCGACCATTGATAGGACATTTTACATAGTTGATCGCTTAGAAAATGTCGAGATCCTACATGTAGAGCCTTCCCACGGCATTTTAAAGACAAAATGAAATTGGTGTTCCTATTGGCCAGGGATTAACAAAGGAGTGTGCATCGTATGCCAAGTCGGCATGGGAAGCCAAGATCACAGCTGTGGGGCGGGGGATCTTCCGCCGAATCCATCCCATTCAGTGCTGGCCTTGGGGAAGTCGATAAAGAAAGCGTAAAGTGTGGTAAACCTTCCCAGCCTGCTTCCTTTCCTTGCGTCTCTGGTTGTCTCGGGGTTCTTTTCCTACTATGTGGGATCCTGAAACATCTCACAAGGCTGAAAGGTAACATCGGTGAATTGTATCTTGGTATCTAGTTAGTCAACGCGGCTGACGCAGAACCTGGACGTAGATCTCGATAGGCTCGTGGCATTGCCATGCCCATCAGTAGCTATGTATCTACTTACCTACCTGGATAGGTAGGCATGGTTACTCCGCTGCCTGCAGTCCGCTGGCCCGGTATTGATAGTACTTAATGCCCCTGCTGGAACGATCTGTCATGTCACGCCCCACAGACAGCAAGCGGTCAGGGCCCCTTCAGGAATATAATACTACATTGCGTTCCTGCAGCAGACGTCTACAGGGCTGTTCATCATTTGCCAGTTGTCAGAGTCGGCTATCAACTACTGTTTGGGGCGCCTTTGATCCTTTTGACTTATCACATGCTTAATTTACCCGTGTCAACCGTGCCAACTTCAATCGATTCCAAGATCATAGCATTGGTGGAGAGCGACAACCCAGCCCGTGCAGACAACGGCCTGACCAAAGATGAAACGGGCATAAATACCTAGGTACTCGTTGTTCATAACGCAGATGCTACCTACTCGCTGGCATGAGCTACAATCACCAAATACTTTTAGATTTCAATTTCTCTTGGCTCACCTGTGGAGATATGGCCTCACCTTACAACGTAGAAGCGTCCTTCTTCATTCGGTAACAAGAATGAGCGAGCCTTAAGCGCGATCTCATCCCACCAATGATTTACACCTACCGACGTGGTACATTTTATGCAAGTTTGACAGGTGCACATACCGACGGTTTCGGTTGCCGTTATCAGTTACAAGGGCTCCACAAATATCCCTGATCCTATATCTCTTGACATATGCAACTGTTCAGTGCTGCCCCAATCATATATGAATCTATACAAGACGTGGATCGAGGAGATACAGTATGGCGGTGGAACATGAAAGGAGTATGCCTATCTAGCCAGCTAAGTACTTGAGTAGTCAATAGTTTTGCAGTGAGTAAGCAAGCGAAGAGGTTGGCGAAATAAATGTAGTTGAAGTTCAGTTTCTAGTAGACCTAATGTTCTTACTATAATACACGTAGAATGTTAGTAGTGGCTTTTTTTCTGGGGGGGGGGGGGAAGAAGGTTCTTTTTGTTCTTTTTTTTTCTTTTTTTTTTTTTTTTTCTTTTTTGTTAAGTCTTAATTATCAGTAGACCCTTGCAGATACTTGTAATTGAGTAACGCGACCTCAAGCATCCCTTAAGCATCGCTTGAGGTCGGAGAAAGTTTAGTGTGGCAATGGTATGGCCAGCTTTTCGTATTGCTTCCGCAATGTTGTGACATCCGGATGGACTTCAGCATGATTCCAATCTTCCTGATGAGACCCGTAACTCTTACGGTGTAGATGATAACTGCGACCAATCCAGCCGCCTACCTCTCTAGTACTCCTCCTCCTTAGTGATACAGTATCCTGACTTATCTGTGTTACTACCACAATAGTCGCCCAGTGGTCCAGTATCACGTATTCAGGGCAAGGACATAACCGTGGACCCAGGCCATGATGGCCATCATCGATGCTCAAAGAGCAGGATAGTAGTCCTCTACCTAGGTATTGTGAAGTTACGACAAAAGAGTCAAAGACAGGACGAAGAGGTCTTTGTCTCCATGAAAATCAATGACAGAGCCACGTGAAGAATCTCAGGGCTGAGTATCATCAACAAAGCGTCGGGTCAGGCATTGAAAGGTAAGCGCTATAGTAGTGCCTGTTGAAAGGAAATGAGAATACAATAAATAGGAAGAAGACAATGTGGGAGAATTTTAGTACGAGGGAAGAGAATCCTTTCAATAATGACTACCTTTCAAGGCTGCGCAAAAGAAAACCAAAAGATTCCTTGTATGAGCATTTTTCGCAGACAATAAGATTGTCAACCAGGGAGTCTTTGTGATCTATCAAACTCTGCGGCGCCCCAGATCTCAATCAATGTGTTTGTTCCATCACCTCACACTGCTGGAATTCCAGGGCCGACAAAGCATCCTTTAACAACGGTTTCTGGCGGCCGTAGGAATGCGGCATGTCGTCTCATGACTATAATTACGGTGCTCATGACCAGATAGAGTGAAGTCTGGTCATCCTCACACACGCTCTGCACACCATCCTCGAAGACATCAGCTCGAACTTGGAAGGACATTGCAGTGGTACCCTAGGGTAGTTTAACCACTGAGACACATCCACCATCCCAACCTTTCCAATATATATTTATACTACAACTCTTCTAACCACCAAAATGTCTCAGTTTCAAGTGGAACAGAGGCAGCCATCTGGCGAGTTCAATCGGTTCTTGTGTCTTCCTCCCGAGCTTCAGCTGATCGTCTTCGAAACGGCCCTCCTCGACATGATCAAAGTACGAATCGTCCTCCTCGACATTGAGATGGTTCCAACATTCAATCCCGTTCGTTCTACAGATGTGACTCTGGGATGGACACTGAAGGTCGACAATCACGAAGAATTGTGCAAGGAGAATCCTCTCGAGTTGGCTCGAGACCTTCTCGAAGCCTGCGAGACAGGTAAGTATGTGGCTGACCGATTCATCGAAGACTATCACATCTATGATCGTCCCCGCCACTGCCAGGGGCTCTTGAACTGTGATCTTTCTCTGTCTTATGATGTGTTCTGGCTTCCCGACGACGTGCTTTCATTCGCCTGGGCGAAAGAGACGTATCCTGCCGGTGGCAAGGATTGGAAGGATGAACAACGCATGGTCTGTCTTATGGTGAGTCTAGATTCCATGGAAGAAATGGCCCGTTGGGGAACAGGGCGCTTCACAGCCGATGAGGTTCAGGACGAGGAGAATGGGTACGTCTCCCTTGATGATCTGAGTCTTACGCTTGAGAATATCCTCGACTACTATCCCTCCTGCAGAGAAATCGTTGTCGTAGCGGGTACGCCAAGTGGCAGTAGGGAACACATTTCCTGGAGCGACCTTAACTACGTTGACCCAGATGACAAGCAGATGATCTCGAAGTTTGACTCGTATGCGGTCGACCGTGATGAGGCTGATCGATGCCAGGGTGTTTTTCAGGCCTACAGCAATATGCGCGATGACACGATGGCATTGGGTGACATGACCTTGCCAGTGCCGGAGATCTCTTTTGCCTTCGTCAAGGACCGCAAGTTGCGCACTCCTTCTTCGCCTGTTCTTGAAATCGCAGTTCCAGCTGGATCTGGTTCTAAGCGATCTCGTGACGAGGATGATGATGATGAGTCTATCTCGGAGATGCCTGCCAACAAGAGACAGAGGATTTGAGAATCTATCGCCGTTTTGGCTTGAAGGTTTGTACTGAATGGTGAATATATACTATATTATGAAATAGTGCCAGAGAAGTCTCTGTCTGGGCGTTCGGTTTGTACCTTCCGGGGTATTCAAATATCTCCAACGCATTCTCCTTGGCGTTTAGAAAATTTGCGCGGATTTTTATTCTAATCGCAACTCCAAATTATCATTAAAATTAAATTTCTTTTCTAATTCATCCACTTTTTAATTCATGATCCTGTGAACTGTGTCTTTTTGATTTTTGAACATCCGTCGTGGTTTGCTTATGGTCTATGACCCCATTTTTGCATGCTCATAGTTATACATTACTAAAGTCTCCAGATAATTTCTTGAGAATTTCTCAAGTCTTTCCTCTGCAATGTTTTATGTTCCCCTTTTGAAAAAGTCACAGCAACTCTCTTAGTCGTCCAAGTCAACGTGCTTTTCAGGAACTTGATCAGGCCTAGCCAGCTTGCACTCATCAAGCTTCTTAACCACACCGCCAAGGACAACCTTAAGCATCTCCTCGGCCGTTAATGACCCACTCGTCCCCATAGCAGTCGCATCAATAATGTCCCGCGTCTTGGCCACCCTGTGCAGCTCATCGTCCAGGTACTGGAACTTGTTCCGCACCTCGGCGTCAGTGCCAAGCTGGAGCAGCTGGATGCCCAGCTGGTGGGCCGGCGTGTTCAGGTGGTCGAGCTTCTTGGCGGCGTCGACCAGCGGCGCCTTGACGTCGTCGTCAAACTTGCCCGCCGTCAGGACGATGAGGTTCCAGCCGGCAAACTCGGTGTCCTTGGCCACCTTGTTGCAGTACCACCCCAGCAGCTTGGACAGGCGCGCGCCCAGGTTGCACTTGCCCGCGGGCTTGACGCGTGTGAAGATCTCGGCCACGCTGTCCCGCGTCTGCAGCTGGGTGAAGCCGCCGATGCGGCGGTAGCCCGAGTTCCGGATGGACTGGCCCGGGAGGAACTCGATGAAGCCCTTGGGCCGGTGGTTGAGGAAGTAGATGTCGATGCCGTCCGGGTCGTGCTTGGCGCAGATGGGCGAGATGCAGTCCAGGAGCTCCTTCACCTGGTCCCAGTAGGGCGCCATCGCCGCCGAGTCGTCCACCAGGAAGACGGTCTCGAAGGCGCGGAGGTAGGCGAGTTTCTCCTCGTACTCGCTGAGGTCGATCTGTGATTCCGCCATGTTTTCTTTCAACTCCGTACTGTGTATGCGGTGTGGCGTTGACGGGGGGGAAAATATTTGACTGATAAAAATCGTGTATGTTGCTGTCGTCGATGAGGACTAAACAGGTGTTCATGTCAATTTGCGGTGAGTTTTTGACGTCTTGGGAAGCCCCGGTTTTCGGACCCGGCCGAGTGGAATCATCTCGGTAAATTCAGGGGTGTAGATCCGTGGAAGAAATAGAGAACCAATTGTTTCCAAACGTCATCGCATCACTTCCGAGAGCCGAAGTATGAGATATACTATCGTGTCGCCCGTCTATCTCTGAGAGAAAGGACCAACAACGGATGGCGAACCCTTCCCGGCAGGTGAGAAACGTGCCGGATTCCGAATTGCAAGGGTGCGAATTTATGTACACCAGACTTTCAAACTGGCCACATTTAGTTTTCCATCATTCTTTCAATCTTTTTGAAACTTTCATTCGGCCATGCACAGGCTTGGACAGGTCCGCGAAGAAGAACATATGATTCCCACCAATATCTCCCAAGGTTTTACTACAAGGCTCCGCGACTGCCGTCCGGGTCGTAAATTAATAACTTCCCATATTGAAGAATACGGCTTCACGTCCTGAACCTAGGTCACTGGTTAATTGCCCCTAGGGTGGCAAGTATTGGATTGAAAAAAGCGAAATTCTAAATTTCTATTCCATTTACTCAAGAATGCTTATGATATAGAGACCAGAAACAGAAAGCAATATAAAGGAAGCACCAGTTTCAATAGAAAGTTGGAGTCTTGAGAACTAACTTAGGGCCAGGCTTCCAATCTTGTCAGACCTCGAGAGGAGGACTGACCAAAATGCTCTACAAAGCCCTCTATTTTCAAGAAAATCGATCAAATTGGCTTTTCAGTAAAGTCTAATCTTCTACAAGGCAACTTGAAGCGAGTTGTCGAAACACCCATTAACGATTCCCTGCCACTCAAAGTTACCTCCCGTCGACCTTAGCTGAAGTTTCCATCAAACGTGCTGATCTCAGAGTCGCTCGCATCGTAGACGACGTAAAAGTCAGCTTCCTTATTGTATCTGTACAGCCAGAATTAGAATTTTGTCTAAACACGAATTCAAGAACTCAAAGGGTGCAAGAGAACTTACTCGAACCACATCGCCCCCTTGTACAGAGGGTACGAACTGAAATCGCTGTTCGTGACATCCTCCACCCAATCATACTTTGCACTACCTCCGTATGCTGTCTCACCAAGGACAAAAGGTTTCCCGTATGGCTTAACGTACTCAGTATAGAACTGGTCATAGTTGCCTTCAAATCCCTCCTGAACCTCAGATTCACTGGAAGGATAGTGGTCCACGGCAACGATATCGACGTACTCAGCGCCCGGCCACCAATTGCTGAGCGTATCGAGATCCTGTAGATTGGGGGACCACATCATGTAGCACCCATCAATACTCTTGCAGACATCCGCGACGTTGATCCAAGCCTGCTTGAATCCAGCGTAGTCCTGGCCGCCAGGATACTCAGGGGAAGCACACCCTGGCTTGGCATAACAGTTCATCTCGTGGGCGAATCGCAGGTAGACGGTAAGTCCCTGATTAGTGAACGCCTCCATGGCAGTCCCGATCTGTTTGGCCAAGCCGGCCGTGACCTCGGACCACTTGACGCCGACAGGCATCACAGAAGGAACCATGATCGCACCGTCGGCTTGGGAGGCTTTATAGGTAATGTCGGATCCGTCATAGGATGCATCGCTTATTTTTGAGTAGTCGCCGAAGAAGCATGCCTTCTTTGCTGTGGCCGAGTTGAGTGAAGAAATGCTTACTGCACTGTTCGTGTCGTCCGGGAGCCAGCCCCAGGCGATTCCTTGAGTGGAGAGCATACATCCGGATGGGAGTCCGGGAAGGGAGCTGCTGCTATTGCTAGGGGTGGTCGTACTAGAGTTGTTGAAGGACTGTGTACGGTATCGAAGACGGGTCGATGCTGAAGTACCGGTGGCAGCAAGTGTGGCGATGAGTGCCGCGGTATTGACTGGAAACTTCATGATTTTCGGGCAGAGAATCCAGAATGCTGAATTTTGGCTTTGGTTTTAGGAAAGGGTTGGCAAATTTGATGCTACACTTCATATCTGGATACGTCCTTGTTTTGTATTTCTCTCGGGTTGAGCTGGCACTTATTGACCGAGAGAGAAGGCTACATTTGTATGTTAAATATATATACAAGAGTACATCTTGAAGAGAAGGAGTATGGATTGTCATCATAACCTTGACTTAACTCAACAATGATTGGCAGTCGTGTGAGGCAACCAGCTCTTCAGGTCTAGAGGCCCAAATCTGATACGGTGGCGGTCAGGTCAGCATGTGGCGATTGGTATGGCCGAGCTTACTATGTAGTTTTGCCCCTGACTGTCAGCATCCAACACATTAATAGAAACATAATTACCTACCCTATATGGTATTGGCCGAGGCAAAATCTAGAGATAGCCACAAACCACCAAATCGTGTGGAAAGCTTGTTGCGAGAGGCCTGGTGGAGGAACGAAGTAGTCCCATACGTAGAGCTCCCTATCTCTGCGTCTCAAACACCCTGGAGCAAATAGTGACACATCAATTGTAATGACATTTTGCCTGACTGTTTGAGCTGGCACCCCAAGTCAGGCCAATTACCCTTCCAAGGCTTGGGAAAATATATATTCAGGGCTACTACTTCGAAGTCAAGCAAAATCGGCAGGCAGCATTAGAATGCTTTCGAACAGGCAAAGGATATACCTGGCATCGTGCTAACTTTTATTTATAACATCCTGGTAGGTACTTAGCACTTGATATCGACGGCTCGACATTGGAAAAGTGTCTTGTGCTTTTTCCGGCCAACCTAAGTCCTATCAACCACTGTCCTAATGAGCCCAATTTTACTTTCCAACCCTTCGTCCTGTGACCTTTAGAGCTCACATACCGAGAACGGAATTCTCACACGACAAATCGGGGTTCCTAAACTTAGGATTACACCTCACACCCCATATTTCTTAGGATCTCGCAAGCTTTAGTTTGCTTGGACAACGTAGAACCATCAGAACTGGCGAGCCTGGGAACCTGCCAAAACAAAAATGCCGACCCCCATCTCCACTTCGATACCGTCATCTGAGTGTGATAGATCCATGGGATTTCCAAAGTTGAACGCCGTTTTTTCCACCTGAGATCCCATGGGATGCTCATCTCACGTGCAGACAACTCACTTCAGTGCATCAAGCACAGTGACATCAGGTCAGTTATTACACTTCTTCAGCACCTGGCGGCCAGGCCAACAATCTTCCAGCGTTATTATTTACCGAAAGCGTCGTAACATAGCCTCCCCTCGATACTGGGAACTTCTCCGATGCCGTGATAATTTGCGGTAACAAGACTTGGAAGGTGCACAAGAGCATAATTTGTACCCATTGTCCCTGGTTTCACAAAGCACTTGACGGAAACTTCCAAGTAAGATACTACACTTTCCCAAAGATCCATCAATCATATATTCCTCCATTGGCATCGATCTCCCTATGGGTCAGCGTGTTAACAAGGTGGTGGCCGCAACAGGAGGCTCTCACCAACACTGTCACGATTTCTGACTCGGATTTCTCTCCGGAAATTATTGACTGCATTGTTTCTTAGATATAATCTGGAGGTGTATTCACCTCGGTATTACTGTTCTCACCTCCAATGAGTACTTCACTAAGTCATCTGCTGCAGTTGTCGACATGAGCAAAGCGCATGTCACCGATAAGTCCATTCCGAAGACGTACGTTCAGCTGTGGGCTGCTGCAGACTTTCCCCTCATCGAGCCACTTATGGCGGACGTCCTTGCTATCATGGAGAGTGACTGCTGTAGGAGGCACAATATACTGGTCCGGGTCGGATGACGCAGTCTGAACACTCCGGAGATTTCCGACTTCATCGACCAGCTGTTTCGTGGCATCTCAGCAGCTTACACGGGCTACCCATATGCCACACCAGTTCAAGAGATCCTGGTGAATCTTGATTGTGGGGGGTGGGTCTATTGGGCCTGCGCGCCGAGGTTTAGAGAGCTCCTGCCCCAAAGCCCACACAGTTTTAGCCATGATCTGGTGGTGGCGATGGCCAATGACAGCACACGCAGTTAGATGTCATGCACCTCTCCACCATACGGCAACGTGATCGACGGTCAACGGTGTGGTGAAGCCTCGCTCGACAGCCAGACTATGCTGATAATTCATGGAAAGATGATGGTCAGACTATATGTATATTGCAGGTATACATCATGCATGGGGGACACTTGGTGTGCGGAGGCGCCAATCACAACAAGGCTGAGGCCAAAGGAATTTTATTTTCGTACAACGCCTGGTTTTATATCCCGCAATGGATATTTGGAGAACTTTACCTCAGGGATTAGATGTGGCACGGAACTTTTCGTACATAGTACCTGATACGTAGCTTCGCAATCCAGGAAAGCCATCAGTTTGCACAAGTGCAGAGCAGGAAAGTCGTAACCATATAACGCGAACGCTCTCAACACCCTGTGACTGGATAACACACTTCAACATGGAAAGATGATCCCAGGCACTTCGTGACGGCATCAATCCTCAATATGCTATGCACTACACCGATACTTAACCCACCTCAGGCCACAAGTACCTATCAGCGGAACATAGTCGCACTGGACGACCCCGAGGAGTCGCCAGTGTGTCCACTACCACCACCCCGTGCAGCCCGCCGGTCCCAACCAAAGAGCTCACCATACACCTGGATAACCTTGCTCCCCCCTTGGGTATCACCCCTCTGGAGGGCGGCAAAAGCCATCGTCTGAAGGCACGCCTGCGAGCGGAGGACCTGGTCCTGGGCCGCAGAACAGGCCAGCCCCTCCTCGTCGCCACCCATCCCTCCGCCAGCTACCCCTCTAATAGCGTTGAAGAGCGCCCTCCTCGCGGTGATGTACTGCGAGCGCACAAGGGCCAACTCACAGCCCGCATCGAGGCGCGTCATGCCCTCGCGGCAGATACCCAGGATGATGTGCTTGGCCATCTCGATGCCCCCTTCCGTGCCCGTGATCTGGATGGGCTCGGCCTCATTGGGAGGCACGTATACCCTGCACAGGGTTTGCTCCTGGATCGGGCCGAGCCTGTTGCGGACGTGGGTGTAGGCGTTAGGCTCGGGGAGGAGGAGGAAGCGGGTGATGCCGTTTTGGGTCTGGGGTGTGTTGTACTCTAGCTCATGTGGAAACTTCTCGTAGTGGGAGATATATTGCCTCCAATACCTGTGAAATTGTTCCTGGACGTAGTCGATCTCCCCGAGGGTTGTTCTGTCTTGCTGGGAGGCCAGGCCCATGTGTGCCCAGCACTCGAGAAGAAACACGTCGAACCGGAGTGTATCGGGCTGGCGGGTCTCGTCGCAGGGTGACCTGATACATTGGCGGACGGGATGCAATACCGACCCCGCCATATGGAGTTCAAGGTGGTAGACGAAGGAAGAGAGCCAGTTCATCCTGTCGCGTTGGGGGTGACGGAGCAGTCTCAGTGAGTCCAAGCAGTTGACTGGGACATTATCGAAGTTGTCCTCTGCCAGGTACGCCTTGATATCGTAGAAGACCTGCTTTGCTGCCGAGAACCACCACTCCATGTCTCTGCTGAACCAGTAGTGAGTTGAAGGCTTGGCTGACTCAAAAAAAGGGTTGGTGACTGTGGACTGCATGCATTGTAACCCGTTACGCTCCATGTGAGGCGGGTCCAGAGGCCTGCCATTGCTGAATCCCAATATGTCTCTAGGGAACACCCGCTCGTAACAAGCCCGGGGAGTGTCTTCCGGCCGGTAGAATATTCCCGAAAAGCTGGACATTTTGAGTTATTGGTAAGAGCACGATACCGATGAAATTGCCTGAGATTATATATTGGATGTAGGGTTGGATGAAGTGTAGAGCATAGTGTAGATGCTGTGAAATAGATCCTTAATTCGAAATCTTGGTCAGGACAGGGAAATAATTGAGGTGAGTTGAGGAGCGAAGACTGAAGAGGGTGGGGGAAACAAGACTGCAAGACATTTCGACGGTATATATAAAAACAAAAATAGACGGCTGCATTTTCTGTGGCATTTGCAGATTTCATGCATTTTGAGCAGCTCACCGGCGCTTTAGAAGCCGCTTCATGACGGTCAGGCCGGTCAGGTTTAGAAACACCACTTGGTTCCTAGGTGAGTCCAACTGGGGAAGTCAAGCGAGCACTAACTATATGTCAGCCTGAACGCAAGCGTGTGCCACAGCCGACAAGCAACCAACACCAAGCTAGATCCGAACCTTAAGTGTTGAACAGACCACGCACACGGCATGGCTCATGATCCAGCCACCGCCTATACCTAGGTAGGTAGTCCCGTACGCGCACGAAACCAGAGGCTGTCTTGTCTAGCTGAACCCATACCCGTATCCAAGTCTCATGCAAAAAATAAAATCTTGCGGAAGTAGATTGCCTCGACCAAGTTGTATCAGATGCTGACGCCAGGTGAATGCTCGCCCAACCAAGACGCCCACCCAGTCCTGTCTGTCTGCCTGTCTGCCTGTCTACCTGTCTGCCCGTCTGTCAAGGCGGGGAAACGCCGACGCGCGACCGCCTCTAGTGATTGCCATCCATCCAAGTCAGGACCCCTCTCCCAAGATTCAAAAAACACATTGCTGATATAAATAAATAAAACCAACCAACCAACCAACCAACCCCTAGACGTCCGCCCACCCATGTCTTCCTTCTATTGCCATTTATTCCAACAGGGGGGGGGGGGGCGGCCCCATCCTCTAGCCTCTCCCACCATTGTAATCCGCACCGCCAGACCTCCGCAGCTCCTTGACGATATAATCCGGCTTCAAGTCGTGCTTGTCGTCGGTGCGGAGCTCCTTGCTGTAATGCCTCAGGATCTTCTGCTGGACCTCGCCGGCGTCGGCGCCGACCTTGGCCCGCCGCATGATGCCGGCGCTGGGGCCCATCCACGTGACCATGATGAACTTGACGCGCGTGGACTCGGAGTCGTTGGCGTACTCGACGCGGGCGTAGCCGTACTGGATCTCGGAGTCGTCGAGCGCCTCGGCCAGCCTGGTGATGGCGTTGTCGTCGTCCCCCGGCGTCACGAAGCTCTTGTCCGTGCCCGTCCGCGTCAGGCTCAGCTTGTTGCCCTTGGCCGCCGTCACGAGCATCCACGTCGTCTCGTCCTTGTCGTTCCGGACGGCCTCGTACGCCTCCTCGATGGCCTTGACTTCGGGGGTGCCTAGGTTGGACATGGTTGCCGGGCGTGTGTGTGCGAGAAGGGGGGGGGGGTTATTGTTTGTTTTGGTTTTGTTGATTTAAGTCTATATAGGACCGGAGAGGAACACGGGCGTAACGCGACTGGATATCAAGGAAAATGCATGGAATATAAAAAAGAAACTAGACGCGGAAGAAAAGATGCTCGCGGGGGGGAGAAAGAATGTCGTCGCAAACGTGTTCTCGTAACTTGGCGGCGACGGGTCACCGCTGGAAGCAACTCAGGGGCAGCTCCTTAAACGCACAGGGATGCGTGCTTTAGCTTTCAATTGATCACAGACGCTAATCCGAATGAGGCTGCCTAGGTACATTAGCCCTTTGGTCCTCTTACCATAGTAATTGGGATCCCGGTCGACTCCGTATTGACTTCACACCAACATCAATATCATTGTTGGTTTTGAGGATATTCCGTTCACTGGGAGATACTCTCGGCCAGGCCTGGGATGTCTTCTGACGATGCTCAAGTCATCAAACAATAGTCCATAAGTGCGCCTGTAAATCGACTCGGCTCGTTTCAGCTAGCTTCCGCACCAGGGCCAGGATTAAACATTGAACTGATACACAGGCGCTGGGGTCCATCAAGTAGCTTAGTAATTGGAGCTCGGCTTTAGGCCTGGCGGCTTTGACGTGCATTGCGGCTCAAACATTCCATCTACATGGTATACTTTTACTTTATTATCAATCCCTGTCTTAAAAGCCCACGATCGACAAACAAGCCCGCCTTCGCCTTCATATCACTACCCCGCGTCCTCAAGGTCCTTTTCCTCCAAGGTCACCTGTCCACACGCTCCATGTCGATGCGTCAATCCCTACGCTTTCTGCGCTTGCCCCAGACCACGCCACTGTCAAGCCCACGACGCTTCGCGACAACAATGTCTGGATCCGGCACCACCGAGTCTGGCGGTCCCATCGAAAGAGTCATCCGGGAAAAGGTAGGCAGAGTTGCGCCGCGGCCAAACAAACAAACAAGCAAACAAACAAACAAACAAGGACCTGTCCCGAGACAACAGCGGAAGTTAACGCGCCCCGTCTGGCTGCTGGTAGATAACCAACAAGTTCGTCCCGACCCGCCTGGAGATCTACAACGACTCCCACCTCCACAAGCACCACCGGGCCATGGCCGGCAGCACGTCGGCCGAGACGCATTTCCGGCTCGTCATCACGTCGGAGGAGTTCAAGGACAAGACCCAGATCAAACGGCACCGGCTGGTCAACGAGCTGCTGAAGGAGGACCTCGCCCGGGAGGGCGGCATACACGCGCTGCAGTTGCGGACGATGACGCCGGAGGAGGACGAGAAGAGGTCGAGCGAGCAATAGAACAAAATCAAAATAGAGCATCAAAAGAGCTTGGATGAATCGCGGCTCGGAAGGGCAGCCTGAGGACCGTAAACAATAAATGAATGATACCCCCATTTACATTGACGTTTTACTTGATATGACGGACGGGAGCTGCTACTTCACGTTTGGCAAAGAGACGAGCATTCTTCCCTGTCACATCAGGATACTCCGCAATGTCGTTGCGAGGGCTTTGACATCCCCTCACTGCCTCCACTGCCATTACTTCTAGTCCGACCTGATTTTCGATGAAACCCATGAGCTATGACTACCGGATCCTTCGATCATGTAGATGCCATGGAGGGGGGGGGGTCACATAAGAGGGTAAACTCTAGCATGTGAGGATAGAATGAGTCTACGATAGGGAGTTGCGCAGTGACAGGGGCCTCTTATGTCACAACAAAGTTGACGAGGGTCGTTAAGACGTTGGAGGCAGTTTTGAAGTGAGTGGAAGGGTGCATGAGCCTCTCGTTTATTTGACAAATTAGGACAGCTTAGCACGGCACCTAGGGATGCAAGACGCAAGCGAGGAAAATACGACTGAGAATCCTTATAATGGAATTCTAATCTATCCTAACTACATTTCTACTCTTGTCTAACCGATTTCGATGCTGTTAATCTCAGACCTTTAAACCCCCGCTCCCCACGTCAGTTCGACCGTGGGCTTGCGTTCATCGTGCTACTCATGAATGCCGGTACCATCAAACAGTGACGAATACCAAAAATTCGAAATCGGAAACAGTGAGGATAGGAAGGAGGTAAAGAGAAAAGAAGAAAATGATGCCCGTCCGCCCAGGGCATCTACTGCGCCTGCACCAATGGCTTTCTACTCCTCACAACGCATATCCTGAAATTTGCATGCAAGTTTATGCCGACCTTGCCCACGGTTGATTCTGCGAACGCTCCAAACTCCACATCCAACAGCGTCCCGTATCCCACAGCCCCCAAAGAATCTCCTTAGTCCAGAGGTACACGGCCCTCAAGCGTACTCAGAGCAGCGAGGTTTACCTCGCCCATGCTTAGTACGCCTCCACCAAGGGCACCACCACCACAGGACCCGACACCCACCAGCAATGCCACAGAGTCGACGACATCCTCTGGCTCGAGCAGGTGCCATCTCGCCAAGGTGACCTTGGTACTCGCTCCAACGGTAACAGTGTACACGTTTTCCGGCTTAACCTTCGGCTGTGTTTCTTCCTTGTCTGTAGGCGGCGCCGACAGTACATTCAAGGAGCGGAACATGTCCTCATCAGTGAAGTCATCGCCCATACATAGGACGAACTCGACGTTGCCATCACCCTCCTCAGGTGGGTTTCCGGGGATATGGCTTATGTCGCTCTTGTAGCTATTGACAAGACGCTTGGCAATCTCGCCCTTGTTGATGAAGGTCGGGCGGACTTCGATGTTGGCCTTGCCTGGCATAACATCGACGTCCCATCTACGAGCGACGGTAGCTTCTAATTCCTTGTGGCATTCGCTAGCCATGTGGGGCCCTTGTTCAGGGTCAGCGAGGCGGTAGTGCCAGGTCAGGGCGCAGCGCTTGCGCTCGATAAAAGAGCCTGTTTCGAGTCAGTCTTCTTGTCTTGAGTGATAGTTAGGAACAATGCGTCAGCATATCAGGGAAACTCACCAGGAACCTTGTCGGTGTACTTTTGGAACACATCCATAACCTCATTCTGCCATCCCATGGGAAACTTCTCAGCTAGGTTCTCCCACTCCTTCGAGCCGGGATGCTTCATGAAGCTACCATGCTCAGCGCTGAAACCCAGTTCATCGATGTGGCCCAGGTGCTGGGTCAAGAAGACCTGGTCTCGGCCCGAGATGATCCAAACTGCGTTGCGGTGGTCCGCGGCAAGCGTCCTCAGCGTGTTGATAACACGTTGGCTAGGAATTGCTGCGGAGGGTTCTTTGACAATTGGTGTGAGGGTACCGTCGTAGTCAAACATAAATAGCCTCTTGCGAGCATCACGGTACGACTTCAGCATCTGGGCTCTGTCGAGAAGCGGAGTGGAGACGGTCTTGTTAGAACTGCCAAGAACTGCAACGAGTCTCTTCACAAAAGAGGTGATCCAGCTCTGGACGTTCTTCTTGGTGACGTGGTCGTACAGTGACCTCTGCATAGCTTGCCGTCGGTCTTCGCTCATTGTCAATGCGTTGTTGATCTCATCGGCGACGCCAGAGAAGTCCCAGGGGTTGATGTGGATGGCGTCCTTCAGACTACCAGCCGTACCGCTGAATTCCGAGAGGATCAGTGGACCGTTGTTCTCGCGTTGGGCAACGATGTACTCGAGGGCGGTTGTGTTCATTCCATCTCGAACCGAAGTTATCAATCCGATGTCTCCGGCTCTCAGGAGCGCAAAGTACTCGTCTTGGCTCAGGTACTGCGGGAAATGCTGGACAGGTTCGTATCCAAGATGGCCGTACGTGCCATGAATCCTGCTAACCAGCTCGTTTACACGACTGGCGATCTTGTTCTCAGAGTCCTCCGTATCCTCAATTGACGTCGGGCTAGTAACCTGGATAAGCACTACCTTCTCACGCCAATCAGGATACAGCTCAAGGAATCGGTCAAATGCCTGTAGCTTTTGTGCGACACCTCTGACGCTGTCAAGTCGGTCCCGTCCCACGATGATCTTTTTCCCCGCATACATCTTCCTCAACGCCTTGACCTTCTCGTCAACTTTAGGGCAGAACGCCATGGACGAAACCTTGATGGCATCAATGCCAATGGGGAAGACCCCAACCTCGACCCTGGAGCCAAAGGTCTCGACACCGCCTGAGTCAGAAGGGTACGACAAGATACGGGTGCAACAGGAGCTGAAGTGACGGCTGTAGCTGTAGCTCTGGAACCCGATCAGGTTCGACCCCAGCACGCCTTCGAGAATCTCCTTACGTCTCGGCAGGCAGCGCAGGAACTCGCTGGATGGGAACGGGCAGTGCAAAAAGAAACTGATGTACATGTGCGGCACCCTTTGTCTGAGCATGCTAGGCAGGAGCATCAGGTGATAATCATGGATCAGCACGATGTCGCCTGGCTTGTAGAGCTCGAGGATCTTGTTGGCAAACTTTTGGTTCATGCGGTAGTAATCGGCCCACTGGACGCGCTCCTTCCGTCCATCCGACGGAATCGGTGTTTTGTAATGGAAGAGCGTGTACAGGTCGTTCTCTGCATATCGTCTCCATCTCGACTGATCCTTCAGACAGATTCCATCCTCTTGGCCGTCGGCATCGTCGGCGAGCCACACGGGCACCGTCTTGATCTTTTTGTCGTGGATAAGCTGTTGTTCCAGCCGGTCCATGTCCTCTTTGGGTATCCAATCGCCATCCCTGAGTGGTGGTGTGGGCAGGGACTTCTCCGTGTCGACAGGAATGGGAGCGGACAGCTTGTTCAGACCAGGTAGGTGTGCAGTTGTCAAAGGAGGAGTATCAGGGGGAGAGGGGACGTCGGATGGTGCATCGATTTCGCCTGTCCATGCGACACAAGTGTGGTTCCAAGAGGAGCTCTCAGACGAAAGATAGGAGAGGGCGTCGAATAAGGCAGATTGGCCGCGGCGAGATTTTAGTTCCTGCACAATGGCGTCTATTAGCAACAGCGCTTCCGGTTTGGTTTGATTAGTTGGCGAAAGAATGCCATCTACCAATCCTGTTCAACAGGTGCACTTACCCAATCAGCGCCCTTGCGATACTTCAGAGAATGTGGCATGTTGAATGTGGCCGATATGGCGTTTCCACTCAGGGGCAAGGAGGGGTAAGCTGCCTTGACTTCGCCGACTGTCTCTCGTCGGCCATGCTTTGCCTGGCTCATGCGGCGCAAGATATCGTGGCCGGACATGGCGTCGTCGCCTTCTGGCGATTGCGCAGCCATATCGTCGTCAAGAGGATCTGGGGTGGTGGCGTTGTCTCTGGCCGGGTTCTGGGAGAAGTAGTTAGGACTGCCAGCAGATTCTCGGTCGTCTTGACTGGGCTTGTCTTCGTAGGTTTCTAAGGCGATTCCCGGAGTGACTGGAATGGTGTTTATAGCTTGTCGTTGGTGAGGAGGAAGAGACGACTCGGTGACAAGTCTGTCTTCGAAGTCTGGTCGCCGCTGTGAGTCGGTCGAGTCGTTCGTGGGCGGAGTGGAGAACTTGACGGAGCGCCCCATATCGGCAGGGCCGTCTCCTTTCCCCGGACCTGCGTGGTCTGCCATTGTCACCTCGTATTTAATTTGGAATAATACCGACACTTAACAGCGAGTTCAGTGAGGCAATAGACACCGGCAAGTTAACAGCGGCAATTAACAGCAGAGAAAGTGAGTGTAGAGCAACTGATGAGATAGAAGGACGAGGAAGGTCTAGCACGGTAGATAAGAGTATGTATGTATGATGGGAAAGGAGTCGACCAAGATGGAAGAGCAGCCAGGAAGGTAAAGAGGCGTCTCGACCGTCGTGATACCTCAACCTAAACCTAAATGGTGACGCCAGAAAAGGAGAAGGACGAATCGATAGCCTATCGAAGAATCGAAGCTCTTGGAAGATGGGGGAGCTGTCTCCTCAAGACTGTTCCAGGCCGTAGTGGGGCGCTGTACTGGATGATGTGCCCGTGGGGTTTCGACCGAAAAGGACAGGACGATTTGCTCCTTGTCAGCTTGTCGATCCTAGTTTCCCCTGTTGGTCTGAGCGGCTCGGCAGGAAGGAAGTTCGGAACCGCGGCTCTTTTTCCTCCTAGTGGTGTGTTGTGTGTGTAGGAAGCCAATGTATAAGGTTTACGGGTCCGGTTGACAATGCAGATATAGATTGTTTTTGAGGTGGCAGGCTGTTGTAGGATAAATCGAGATACGTGTAGCCTAAAAGGGAAACAAAACCAGGCGGCGAATAAACCGGCGAATATGTATTCTCTTGCAGGGAAGGCTATGGTAAATGTGTGTACTCCGTAGCGATGACATACAGGTGAGCACAGCTGCAAATCAATGGTGGGGTTGATTTCCAAGATTGGCGGGCTAATTGGCGGGAATGGAATTGTGGGAAAGTGCACTGGAAAGCAATCCGTGACTGCAATTCAGCAGTAAAAGCACCTGGGGCAGTTAGTAGCATAGCAACCTTGGAAGCCAGCAAACCTTGATCATGACGATGATCACGGCACAGAATCCCAAAAGCCGCCCCGATGTGGGCCAGAATGACGTACCAAACAGTCGAACCAGCTACTATTTATGCATGAAACCTTTATAGTGACTAACTCCTGATTGCCTAGGTAATCTGTGCTATGTAAATCAAAATGTGAGGCTATTGCCGAAAAGGCTAGGTTGGATGTAAGATACCAACCTTGGAAGCTCTATGATTTGCATATGCGAAGGCACCTAAAAGAATGGTCGAGAAATGGGTGAAATACTACATACACTATACTATGTAAGGACCTCGGGAGTGAACAGGGCGGGCAGAAGAGAATGACGTATCCCAAGTCAGAGATCAGCGCAGAACGCTACCCCGCCCTGCCCGCCAGCGACCTGAGTTGGCATCGGATTGCAACCTCGAAATCTGATCCCCACGTGTTTCCCGGCCTTTTTCCAGTGCAAAACGTAAGGCCGATCTCGTTGATCAGCATTATCGATAGCATGTGGCACTCAGTCCCGGTTGCATCAGCCTTGAGAGGACTTCTACATGTAGATATCGTATCGACAATCAGCTCTATGGATCGCTGTGTCCGGAGCTGGCCCCGTGCGCAGGACTTGTTTGTGAATTCGGTTTAGAACCAACATCAAACTGTTATTCACTATTCTGGCTTGCAGATGGCAGCAGAATTGTCAGCTTCTAATTCCGCAGTGTGGATGGTCGAGGCCATCATTCCGACTACCCTAAGGGTATGTATGGCCCAGACGCGCTCGGACGGTGAATGTGAAATGCCATTCCGCTTCGTTGCCGCCCTATATTGCATCTTCACTTCCGATTCAGACACTATGCAAAGGATGTAAAGGTGCCAGCAAAAGAGACCTTATGTTTTCTACCCTAGGCTTTGGGTATATATAGACTGTCGTCTGGGTGGCCACTGAGCCGATGAAGACATGGTCGTCCGAGTGCACGGTGTCACATGCCATCCATGGCCCAAGGGAATTATTGGACTTGGAAAGCTTTCGGCCTCCTCATACCCAGCCTTTGGGGTTTCCGAGAACATTCGCTAGGTCTCTGTGACCACGGCCCTTTGCAACTTGCATAGCCGCAGACTAGGGACCAATACCTAACGGGCAGGAGGATGAGACCCGGTCCCCAAACCCTCCCAGCTGGGCCACCGTCCTGTAGGCCATGATTTAAAGGGACATTTATCCCCTACGAACACAAATAGTAGCAGCTCCACCACTACCAACACCAATAGCCAAAAGCCAATATGGTACGGATTTTTGTGGTGCCAACACGTATGTTCGAGGTCGTACCGAGTCGTTTGGCTATCATGTGTACAATCTACCAACAAATGCTCTTCATAAAGCCATTCGGTCCTCAAGGACCATTTGAAGGTTGCCTCCACTCGGACGCTTGTTTATCGCAACTCTCATACAAAGCTCCATATCCCTGGACAAAAACTGGACCTTATAGCAAAACTTCCTGGTAAAACTGGCTGAAATCTGGGGTGGCGGGCATAGGTCGTACTGTACCAGCCCGGGCGGGACATAGCCAAACTCCAAAGCTATTCCAAGTTGGTGTTTCGGAGGGCAACTGGCAAATATGGTGATCATATATACCTATTACCATATGTAGGTACTTGATTTAGTTCCCATCGGTTTCCAAAGCTAAAGACGACAACGAAAAAAAAAGAGAAAAAACCCCAGTCTTGAGCCTCATTCAATACATATTACATAAGTATCAAGCGTCCCAGACGTCCTTCAGGTGTTGAGCGGCCACAATTCCCATTATAATGATTAATTGCGTGGCAGTCTTTCTCTTATTGGCAGGAACTTATTCTTTCACCGTCTTCATAAACAGTCAGGCTACCGGACAGCTTCTGCATCTCCAACTCTTTCATTCTCACACAGAATGACCTCAAGCAATGATAGACATAGTGGACCTCACATCCGATACCTAGTGTCCCGTCCCGTATCTCAGCATGACAGGTGTCAACCGCCCCCGGCCTCGCCTAGGACTTTCGATGCTTCACCTTCAGGTAGCTCATACAGCGGTCAGTTACAGGGCAGGAGTGGCAGACACCTGAAAACCAGGGAACCTTCACAATCTTCTGCTCCATACCGGCCGAGCCACTGCACCTCCCGTTCGCCGAGGCGATGCATCGGGCAGCAGAGCAAACATGATCGATGAGGTCCCTCGTCGAGATCGAGATACAAATCGCCCTCCACTCTCCATACTGCAGGGTTTTACTTATATGCAGAGTACATCAACCACCCGAGTTGGAAGCAGTTCTAGCTATGGAGTAAATACCATAGATGTGGCCCGTTCTCCTGGTGGGGATCCAGATCACCCTCGATCCTCCATTCTTCAAGGTCCTATTCCTAGCCAGGGCTCATCAACCAACCGAAGGGGAAGCGTGTCTAGTCATGGAGTGAATACTATAGATGTGGCCCCTCCTCCTGATTGGGATACAAATTACGCTCCATCCTCCACTCGGCAGCGTCCTACCCTCAGGGAGAGCCCACCAACCACCCGAGGGGAAAGCTCTCACAGACGTAGGGAAACTGTCACTGAAGTAACTCCTGATCACGGTCGGGGGTTGACTCGTCCCCCAGCCTCGCCACCAGAGTTTTCAGCCCGCAGGATGAACCCATCAACCACCCGAAGGGCCGCGGCGCCCGGCATCTCGAGCACCTCCGCTGTTGTTAGACCCTCGAGATCGGATCCGCAAGACATCAATGCTGTACACGATGGGTGTCGAGATTGAGACAATTCTCTCTCCTATAAGAGGAAAATCGAAGATTTTATGGATTCCCCCAGCAGACGCCTGGTGGAACACGGTATAGCGCTAGCGCACACGCAGCAGATATCGCAGATCTCTTTAATCGGTACTCTCGTGAAAATAAGCAACTATCATGCCGGGAGATGCTTGTCCAAGGTGACCCAGAACTCAGTTTATCAAACAGGTATCAGTACTGGGGTTTAACCCGGGACGAGAGTATCACAGACTGGGCCGACGACCATTGGGCTGGCGTCAAATTCGTCTCCCCGATCTTGAAGTTCGACCAGAATCAGACTTGGCGGACTGATGTGACGAGTATGTTTTCTCCCATTGGGATAAAGTGGACATTCCGGCCTAACGAAAGCTGCGGTACCCATGTGCATATTCGTCCTCGAAACGGCTGGGATATGCGCAGTCTCGGGGCTTCAGCAAAGGCTATCATTTTCTTCGAAGATGCTATTTTCGGAATTCTTCCTCACTACAGGGCGGCAAGCGTGTATTGCAAGAAGAACTACCTCGCAATTGGAGGTTTCACACGCAAGACGGAGGCTTGGTCAGAAAGTCGGTTGCATACAAGTTGATTGGTGCGTATTCTGCTTCACCATAGTTGCCTCCGGTATGCTGATACATGATCAGATGCATGCCGCGATATTGATGAACTTAAAAGGCTTATGAACCCGACACGAAAGAAGTACTTGTTGACAGGACCCCATAGTTTGCCCTACTCGCGATACTTTGCGTGGAACTATACTACGCTCGACTCCATCCATACCGTTGAGTTCCGAGCCCCGCCTGAAGTCGATAATGCAGAGGACTGCAGAAGTTGGCTAGAATTTTGCGATAAATTTCGTCAATGCAGCTATCCAGGCTGGTAGCTCAGGGCCGTCTGAAACCGACTACGGTGAATAAGTTAGAGGGCTTTATGAATTCCTCAAATCCGGCTATATGAATGGTTACAGTGAGTTGGGCTCATGGCGCAGGCTCCTGTGTAAGGGTATGGCTCCGTCATCATCCGGCGAAATCGGTGGAGTGGAACGTGCGAACGGCATCAACGTGGTACCTACGTAGAGGGCGCATCGCTCAAGTTTCCATGATCAAGATTTTAAAAAACCCAAAATTGAGAGAGCTGCATTTATCATGAGTACAGCATGCTCAAATACACAGCCTGGGTACATGTAGGTGCATTCAAACTTTTAGTAGGTGCAACTAAGAGTGTACAGTCATGAGTGCTTTCACTCTTGACTGAGTTACTGAAAACCTTGGAAGTTCGAGAAACTTGGAGATTTGCTTGAGTTTGCTGGGTGAAAATGGCACCAGACAAAGTATCGTTTCGTGTAAACCTCATAGTTAAAACATAGTTCCACAAGATCCTGATTTTTAGTGTCACAGGTCGAGCACCCAAAAGGGCGTTGTTGTTCCCAAATGTATTTAATTTTCTGTGCCTTTGTGTATTGCTTGTCGTGGAGTCTTCAAAACCACCACTTCATCCCAGAGAAGGTTCCATGTCGCTTCTTGAGCCCAAAATTGTAGCAACACACAGGTGGTCTGACCAGTGCCATTGGGGCTAGAAAGAGTGCTCTGCTCCCAGGGGCTCTCATGAGGCAATTCAATTTCCCAACCGCAAATCCCAAACCAGTCTGTCCAATGCCATCATTGAAATTCCTGAGGTCATTAGGCCTCACCAGAACCATCAATGTCCTCCACATTGACAGGAGACTTCTCCTCAACCTTGGCCCGCTTGGCCGCCTTCTTCTCGGGCTTTCCATCATTGTCGGACTCGTTCACATCAGTGCCAGCATCCTGGTCATCATCATCGTCGGTGTCGATCTCCTTCTTAACTCGCTTCTTGCCGCCTTTGGCAACCGCCTTCTTCTTGGTTGCAGGAGCTTTGGCAGGAGCCTTGGCAGGAACGTCGGCATCATTGTCCACGTCAGTAGTTCCAGTGGTGTTGGTTGCAATTTTGGCCTTGATTGTGCGCCACATACGAGCAGCTGATGCAGGCTGTCCGATGTTGGCCATAGCAGCAAGGCTGTTATTGTTGATCTGTAGTAAAGAGTCTTGTTAGAAATGGATTGTGTGTGAGAGAATAGACACCGCAAAGACAAGGTAAAGTAAGGCGATGCAAACTCGAGATAGGCTCTGAGTTAAATATAACATTTATATGGAAAATCGGATCTGATAAGCTTAACTTACCTTAAAGTCGCCCTCGACACACTTCCAGGCGACCAAGGCGATTTCGGCCTCGCGAGGAGTGAGGCCGAAAGGGCTGGGGTTGGGCTGAGCTTTTGGAGGCATGGTGAACTCGTTAAGGATAGGATTGTTGTGTAAAGTTGATGTTTGTTTCAGACCTAAGTGACTGGTTGTTGATGTGGTAGAAATCAACTGTAGGTCGAAAGAAAAGTACTGGAAAGGAAGGATGGTAATCGAAGGGTGGGTTGGCTGCTCGCACTTTAGGGTGGCAGGTGTTTTAGTTTTGAGGCGTCAGTGGGAAGCCGTCCCAATATCGGCTAGATTAACGTTTGTGGAAAGAAGTAGAGAGAGAGTGAATGTGACTAAATATGTATAAAGTCTAGCACCATCCAAAGATCACGGTGGAAGGCTGAGGTCTACATTGAATGTACCTGGGTATCTACACACTATTCTACAACCTGATATAATTCAGTTCTTGAAGGTCTTTCAACATACAGCTGTCTAAGACATCATAGACTATATATTATACAGTGAGCCTTGTTCTGGATCATTTGAAATAGCATTTATCTCCAGGGCTATGGTTGAATCAAGGACAAGCAACAATCTGTGTTTGGGCTAAGACGAGTTTTATAGACACGTTTTGTCGTCGTGCATAATGATAAGCTATCATGGTCTCCAGTCACATTTGTCTTCTCTACAATTCTCCGATGTCCAATCCTTCGTATTTTGGCTTTATACTATTGAAAATTAGACCAATGGAGTTTGATCTGCTCTTTGGTTTCTTGGTACAGTTGACATCGACCTTAGGACTGCCGGAAGAGCAGATAATTACTCTATGCAGGTGTCTTCAATATTGACCGCCCCTAACCCTTCAGCGTTACATTACCTCTCCACCTGCCACATTGGGCTTCTTATCTACAAGTCCCAGTGCCGCAGCAACCCAAGAAAAAATGTTTTTCATGGATGGTCGGAGTGGAGTTAGCTGACCACTGGTTTGTCCGGTCTTCACCTCCCTGTCCACTTAGTCTCCTTTGGGCTGCTCCAGACACTCGCTATCGACGGATGATGCTAGTAGTAAAGAGTCCGATTCCAATTCGTTGCTCACAGCACCTGATTTAATAGCAACTATCTGTGGCTCTACCGACATACCATCGCCAACCTGCAACTCGAGATGGCTTGCACCATAGTGGCGGTTCTTATTCACGGCGCTTCATCCAGCCGTCCCGTCCTGCCCCAACCCAGGCTACATCCATATCCAAGCAAAATATATAATATAGAGGGTGTTATGATATAGAAGCTGCCTCACGTGACTCCATATGTAATCATTCTAGGCCAACTCTTCCTCCAGATTCCTTTAGATGTAAGGGTATATATAGACTTCCGGAGACAACCCCCCCCGGAGACACCCCTGGAAAGAACCCTAACCTTCAAATAAGCACCCGGGCCATTCAAATAGGGTTTACACCACTATAAGTAGCCTCCCCCCATATAGACTATTCCAATTAGACAATATAATAAATAATATATAATATACTACCACTGTTAACGAGTAATCTAAGCAGAATATATGCTCTATTTTGGTGGATGATTATCAGGGGTGATGATATATGGCGGGTACCCAATGTACCCCACAAGTCGACTGGGTTATTAGCCGCTTACGTACCCATGAAGATATTGCCCGATATCTGGAGTGCTTAAAGGGACCTCTCCCTTGTCTTGCCTCACTGGTCCTCCTCCGCTGTGCCTGACCGCCTGTGCCGATTCCATCAAGGAGAAAGAAGAGTTCGCCAATTGCGCCGGCCTGCCGAGATGAAACACCACACCTCTGTCGTCCTTGCCTTCGCGGGTAGCTTGTTCGCTGCCGGCTCTCAGGCTTGCGATAACTGCTTTGGTCCCATCAACAAGGTTGAGCATGTGCGTCACGTGAAGCGCATGCAACCTGATGCTCACAATACGACATATGGCCCGACCAGAGGCGAACTGGCATGGGGTCAACTGAACTTTTTGCATACGGTCAGTTCCTTTTCTTCCCTTAGCTGATTGCATTTGTAGAATATTCTAATATCATGGATATAGACCGATACACACGGATGGTTGGAAGGCCATCTGACAGAGACAAACTATGGTGCCGACTGGGGTGACATCGTATCTTTCACTGCACACATGAGGGATAAGGCGAAGGCGCTTGGCGTGGACCTTCTCCTCATCGATACTGGGGATCTCCACGACGGTGCTGGACTGAGTGATGCTACTCCAGTTGATGGCGAAGTCTCCAATATCGTCTTTGAGAAGCTCGGTTACGATCTCCTTACCATCGGCAACCACGAGCTCTACTACGCAGATATTGCATATCAGGACTACAATGAGTTCAGCAAGGCCTGGGGCGACAGATACCTTACCTCCAACGTACAGATCTTGAATACGACCACAAACGAGTATCAGTATCTTGGCAACCAGTATCGATACTTCACTACTGAGAACGGCATCCGTATCCTAGCCTTCGGGATTCTGTTCGACTTCACCGGCAACACTAATGTCACCAAGGTTACTCCGGCGTCAACTATGGTAAATGAAACTTGGTTCACAGACCTCGTCAACGTCCCTCCCGGGCCCGTGGACCTCTTCCTTCTGATCGGACATAATACGGCTGCTAAGGAGGAGACCACGGGCACCTTCGGCTATGTCCACGACGCCATCCGCAAGGTATACCCCTCGACTCCTATCCAGATCTTCGGCGGTCACAGCCATATCCGCGACTTCCAAGTCTACGACGAAGCCAGTACGGCACTCGAGTCTGGCCGGTACTGCGAGACTTTAGGATGGCTTTCTATGAGCGGCTTCAGTGCCAACAACAGCGGCTACACCGGCGTCTCTGCCCCTCAGGGAGTATCGCACCCGACCAGGAAAGCAACGAACACTTCGACGGCGCCTTGGACCTACTCTCGTCGGTACATGGACTGGAACCGTCTTACATTCGAGTACCATGCCTCTGGATCCCAGATAAACTACACCACCAACGACGCTTCTTTCGATACGCCGTTGGGTTTGAACACCACGCAGACAATCACAAACTTCCGCGAAGAGCTCAACTTGAGCACGCAGCTCGGCTGCTCGCCGCAGCTATGGTGTATCTCTTGCGCTGAATTCAACTCCTCGGGTAGCATCTACAGCCTACTTACGGATGCTCTGAGTGGGGCCGTTGTAAATGAAACCAGGACGGACAAGGCCAGGGTTAGCATCATCAATACCGGAACCGTCCGGTTTGACCTGCATAAGGGGCCCTTCCTCTACGACGATGCTTTCATTGTGTCGCCTTTCCAGGATATCTTCGTTTATATCCCTGATGTGCCATATTCTGTGGCTAGCGGAGCTTTGGATTAGTACGTTGGACGCATTCTCTTTGCTATTTTATCTTCCCCCATACTTTCATGTTGGTGCCCTCAGTCACTTCCGTTCCCAGACTCCCGCCGTTCTCACGAGATCTGGATAAGCTGACCATAGACGTCCAATCCAGCCTCAACAACAACGGCAACGTATGGAAGCGCACGAATCTCGCATCCATGCCCCTCACCGGCCGCGATACCTGTACCGACCCTTTCGTCTCGCCTCTCACCAACATAGAGACCCGCGACTACGCCCACAAGCATGCCGGCCACACCCGTCGTCAGACCGTCGAGCTCACTCAAGGCTACGTTACGACGGACGCCTTCGGGACAGACGGCGACGACACCGCCCACACGGCCATCGCCAAATACGACTACCCCAACTTCTTCCAGGCTCTTGGGGCCTTCCCTGCAAACGGCAGCTTACCGGACGTGGTAGATTTGATCTTTATAGACTACATCGAGTCTGATATCCTCGCCTACCTCGGCAGCAACTACTCGGAGGACGACATCTCCTACTACATCAATGAGAACTTCTCCACGCAGACGTATCTGCCACTCTACGTCCAGTCGTCAGAGCTGTTCCAGCAGAACTTGGATAACTGCACGATCTACTAGACAATGTGGGTTAAGACGGGACGGGGGCTTGGTTATTGTGACGAAATATAGATCAAATGTTGTTTGGATATAGCAACACAAGCGGGCAGAGACCGACATCACGTGTAGGCATGGACCTCGGGATATATCATATGACAATATAACGGGCAATTTCCAGTCAAGGCTTCAAGTGTTCCATCACCAACAAGGGCTTTTGCGCTCCGGACCCCGCTTCCGGAGTATATATAAACGAGACCGGCCGTTCCTCCTCCGTCCAGCGCTGACTTGAACCTCGGCGTGGCCGAATTCCAAGGCTTACCTCATCAAGGTTCACAGACTTCGTCACTTTACCAAACAGTCTTGATGAAGAGAGACGTTATATTCGATCCGAGTTACGCAAGAATTTTGCCATACTATCTTGCTCTTAATTCTCATATCTTCGGAAATCCTACATTACTCCAGCTTGCAATCAACCTCCTCAATCAGACCAACTCCGGATGACTGACGGAAGAAGTTCACCTATGGTGACCATCCCTTAACCCATATAGAATCCATGGCCTGGAAAGCACCCAGAGCGCTCAAGTCCGCTGAAAATCCCATGCCAAACCTACTGGTGTCACAGTAGAAGGCGTTTTCCATCAAAGACCGAAGATGTAGGCCATTCTCCGGGCCTCTCCTTGATCGCGGGCCTCTAGTTCCTCTCGAACCTGTCTCAGATTCTCATCCAACTGGCTCTGGAAAGTATTCTGTCGTTGTTCCATCTCTATGCGAAGATGTTGTGCTAGAATGGCCACTCTCGACTCCAGCTGCTCGTCTTTCTGACGCAGCTGAGTTTCTAAGTCGGCGATCTTCTTCTCCATTGCAATCGCTCTGCTGTGTCTAGCATAGAGCTGTCGACATAAATTATTCGCCGTTTCCTCTAGATGCTGCATCTTCTCCATCAACTGGAGGACTTTAGCCGTCAAAGAGATTACTTCCGTCGCATCATTCTGCGCGATTTCATGCTTTTGATTGGCCTCGAGTAATTGGTCCTCCATGTTCGTCATGGAATCAGAAAGCGGCTGCGGTCTACCGTTCTGGGGTCGAGAAGGAGACTCATCAGGATCCGAATCGGTAGTAGAGGTGTCCAGGGTGCGCAGCCGTCTGCGCACGCCAGAAGAAATGGGCACATCATCCTCGCTCTCGTCTTCAGCCTGTTTTGTAGGAAATTTGGCATGCGCATTGTTCCTCTTGCGCGATTTCTTGACTACAAGAGGCTCATCGGAGCTCGAGTCTTGATTCTTCTCTGATTTATCACTTGAAGCCTTGGTGATCTTGATATTCTCTCTTCGTCCAGAAAGTCCAGAAGGTCCAGAAGGAGCGTCAACCGTGCCATGAACGTGGCGCTGGTTGCTTGTTGGTCGACGAGAGACAGTGTTCTTTATGTGGGTCTTCGGCTTGCATCTCCCCATTGATGGCAGCCTCGAGACTGGACTTCGCTCTGCGCTCGACTTGAAGTCTCCTTCGTTGTTGGGACTGTCGATGGAGGTGGGGATGACCCGCTTTGGAGGTCGCTTGTCCCCCAAGTTAGAACTTGAGGCACGCTTCGTACCGTGAGCCGCACCGGTCATGGCATCGGTTTCCTGAGAATTCTGAATGGAGAGCCTGGCGTTCTGTCGGGAATTTGGTGTTAGTACATCCAGAATCGTGCCAAATGCCCTCGCCAAGGAAAGCATTGGAATGGCGAGAGGACGTTGCTTCAGGCGTGGATAGGAGAAGAAGCTGGGGAATTGGAAGCTTCAACTTTGAAAGGTGTTCCAGTGGAGAGAGGTGTCACGACGAGATGAAAGGTCTCTGAGATATCGCGGATTCAGAGGAGAGGAGAAAAATCATCAAAGTGCAGGTGGCAGTGGTAGAGGACTGGGGAGGAGCGACATGCCCACTGGGCACTCAGGATAGAAGGTCCGACACCGTCACCCAACCAGCCCACCAACGATACCGTCCAAGGAAATTCATGGGTGTAAAATGGAGGGTCTGTGGTGCAAATGTTGTTGGCAACATGAAATGGGAGGTGAGGTGGCATACATGAATCTTGCGAGTCTGCTTTGGACTCATACTGAATCGATGTTTCAGTGCTGCGACGCCAGACAAGGAAACGAACGGATTGTCAGGAATATCGCCAGAACTACCGGTAAGGTCGCCATCAATGTCTCGGGGGCTCCCTGGAAAGCGGCTTTGAGGATGATTTCGAGGTTGAGGTCGAGTTCGAGTTGGCTTTGTTACATGTTTCTCGAAAAGATTTTGCTATCGTCAACTTTAGGCCGGGTCTTGTACCTGTCCACAAAGATTCTTTGCGGAGGGAATTCTGCGGGCCCGGGGTCTATACGTCGGCTTATAGAGCATTCCTTCCAGACGAAATCAACAATGTCTCAAATGCTTGTCACCTTTTCATGTGCAGGTGTTATGTCCCGGGTTCTGCAGGTCTAAAACCTGGAACAGACAGTCTGCAGACAAACACATGCTCATGACCCTGTAAGCTGGGCTGTGAATGCGGTCTTGGATAGGGCTTTTAGCTTGGTTATACTACCCTAGGGTACATAACAGAAATGAATGAAAGGCCTGATCGGGATACTAGGCTCCTGAGATCTGATGCAGAACATCATTCAAGAAATATTTCACAGTGTCTTCTATGTGGTGTAGTACTGAGACAAGTTTCATGAACCTTGTATTTGTTTAAAGGATCAGTACCTAGGTATATATGATAATACGTGAGGTCATGAATTTCGCGTTGGCCAGATATCTATTATATATTGTCTGGTGACAAGTGGTAGTATGCCAACTGAATGCGTCTCACATTTGCCAGTCTCCAGGGCTTATTGATTGTAATATGTCATAGTTCTCAAGGCTCACTATTATTCAATTGTTTTGAAGGTTACGATTGTGGAATTCTAATTGTGAACATTGAAAACAAGCCCACGATCTTGGTTCCTCTTCTATACGTATGCCTATCAACTCCGGCCACACACGTATATGTCAGAACTGGAGATAGCTCAAGCATAGAATCACTTGGCGGATATATCATCAGTTCTTCAAGACAAGCCCATGAGAAATCACTATAATATAATCTATGCTATAGTTTAATCTCATCTGCAACCCAACTATGGACTGGGTTATATAATAACCCATCCCTACTCCAAGTAATTTCAAAATATCTAACGATCAACAACTCACTACCAACGTTGTTGAAACCAGGAACACCCCAGAGGTTACAAACAGCAGGACGAGAAAAAAGTGCCCCCCCCCCCCAATACCCTTCAGAGGCTCAACATCACACGCCACCACCAAGCTAGTAAGCACAAGTGGGACAGACATTGCTGCAGTCACCAGGTCCAGCAATAACACTAGCCGTGCATCCCTCCGTCAGAGTCGTAGTAGGCAGCGGCTTAACGGTAGGCTGACCAGACGTGCAACTAGACAAGATAGCAGGGCAGGCACAGATCTTGGTGCTCTGCGGCCCAACAGTCGTCGAGACGGTGGTGGGAGTGGGGCACCACTTCTCACCGGGCAAGGTGGTCGTAGCCCGGGCCATGACACGAGCAGGGTAAGAGCAAGTCGGGCAGACGTTGGAACAATCAGCAGGGCCCGCGACGACGGAGACAGTGCATCCCTCCGTCAGGGTCGACGTGGGGAGGGGCGCGACGGTGAGGGAGCCACCATTGGAGCACGTGACCGGGACAAAGGGACATTCGCAGGTCAATGGTGATGTTGGTTCAACCGTGGTAGAGACCGTGGTCGGGGTGGGACACCACTTCTCGCCGATATGGGTGGTCGCCCGCACGGCCAGGGCAGCCGACGTGCAGGTCGCGCAGTTGTTGCAGCCCGGGTTGCTCCGGATGTCGACGGTGGCCGTGCAGGCGCTCGGCGAGATCACGGTGGATGTCACGGGCGGGGTGGGAGTTGGGCCGGTAGGCTCGCCTGGAGAGCACGAGGAAGTGGGTTCAATGCACACAGGGAAGCATACAGGATGGCCCTCGGTGACGGTGACCGTTGCGGTTGGAGTGGCGCAGCCTGCGGCCTGAGGGACGGCCAAGACTCTGTTGGCGATATCTGTCAGCTGTGCAATACAATGTTAAGGGAAGGGTGAGTTTGTGACTGATGATTTGCTATGAGAAGGAAAGCATAGAGGCTCTTCCAAGGATGGGGTGGTCTGTGTGATGCTTACCCACGAACGACGGCCAAGGCCACCAGGGAGAACACAGTGGAATGCATATTGTAATATTCAACTAAGACGATCTTGATAGTGATTTTCTCTGATGGTGTTGTGTCACGGTGATCTGCTGATGCGTTGACTTGTGTCGCAATCTTGTGAGACTATGGCATTGGCATGGCGTCTTTTATATTACGCCCAGCCCTCACTAAGGTTTCCAAGGTTGCTCTTGGCTCTCGCCTGGAGCCTCACACTCGCCCGGGCGGCCTTACTTGTGACTGGGCTCGGTGAATCAGAAGCGATGGTGTACTACGTATTACACTTACGGTTAACACCGTGGCTCAGAGTAATCACGAGACTACCCCTTTCCCCATAAGGCTATTGCTTTGCTTGTTTGGGACACTTTCCTCGAGTCTTGATTGCGGCTTCCATCACACGTGAGCTAGTTGATGATTCGGCCGCTCTGACCACTGGCATCGTATCCTGGTCCACTCATCATGGGCACAACCCTTGAAAGTTGATGTCGGGTGTGAAGCGAAGTGCCCAATGAAGATTTCCAGCCCGTGTATTGCTTGGCTATGGAGTGTCTTCCTAGGATATCTAGAAATTCCTTCTTGTACAGGCATTCGTGCCATTCAGCCTTTGGTGTTTCTGTCTACGCCATGCCCATACACGTTGAGCATTAGGTCTTATCTGGTGGCTGGAAACCTTGTGGGGACGGCATCATCTAATATTATCTTGATTCCATTCTGGTTCTAGAAATGATTTCTCATCACGTGAAACCAGTTGTTATCGGGCCTTTGAGAATTAGACTCATATTTCCAGACTAGACATGATTATCCGAGCAGACGCTTTGCCCAGATCAGAACATATGTTGAAGCTGTGATTTCTAATACGTTTTTGTACTATCATTTGTGCTACTCTTCGTAGTTTTGCTCTGATGTTGTAAACTCGGAGTCTGAAGCTACGTGTCCAGACCCATAACTCAATGGTATTCGGCTAAATGCGATCGGTAGCGGTGTAGGTAAGCGAGCCAAACATGCAGGAACATGCTATTGGCAAGGGCCTTGAGGTCCAAGGACGACATGCAGGGACCGGTGAGGCTTCATACGCCGTCGTCAAGCGGCTGATGTAAGAGATTCCTAGCTAGCACGATGTATCCAGCCATATGACGCTTACCGACCAGTCAAAATCCGGGGAAGTTACACTGAAGGAGGGTCAAGGCTGCTTATGGCTTAACTTCATTCGGATGGGCATCCTCCTGGTTCCGCAACCCCAACCTTGGAAAGTATGTACATTAGGCCCGTTAATAAGTATGGAGGAATATTTCCTCGCTACCCGTCTTGGCAAGATCTAGAACAGCGCCGCTTGGGTGCTATTGACTGGAGTGGAATCCTCCTGGCATCGGGGAACTCGGCAACTTGCCTGAAGTTGCAAAGAGCATACCCGAGAGCCATAGGGCTGTCAGCTCGCATGGTGGTCAGACAGAAAGTGGATCAATAGATAGCTAGGCAGCAACAGCCACCTCGCAAAATGAAACTATGTCATGTATGTGAGTGGAGTTGTGATGATTCTCGGGTCACCTGGCATCTGTGAAATATGTAGTAAGATCTAACCTCACCACCACTCGTCATTCACTGAATTGTGACCGGTCATCACTAGTATAATTGAAGCTGGGAACATGGCGAGAAGAGGTGGATTTCCATGCTATCGAAAGGAGAAACTCGTGTCTGCATATGGGCCCCGGGGGACTAGCGTCGCAATTGAACACGAGTTTGACTTAGAAACTGTTTTTTATGGTTTTTTTTAATCGTCAACCGAGGTCTTAAACCCATGGACCGTGATGTGACAACATCAGGACCTTTCTCCTCTCTCCAACTCAGCGTTCTGTTTCATCTTCGCCACCTCGGTGTTTTCTTCAGCGAGCCATGGGGTTACAGGTGCGTCGAACCGCACACCCTGTTTGTACAGCAGTTCGAAGTTGACGTCCGGGCTCGCGTGTTCGTCAGCCCACTCAGTAATCAATGTCCAATTCCTACAAGTTCTCTGACTGAACATTTGGGGCTGTGGATAACCCTGGAGGTCAATGGAATACGGCACCGGTGTGATATCCCCGGCGCACATCACTGCCTGCCTCATCCAATCGAAACAATGGTCTGAATTTACATTAGCGTCCCGGAGAATTCCGTCAGAGATAGATGGATGGAACTTTACCGAGGTGCTCCGGTGTGATATTAGGGTCTTCCTTGAACATTAAATCTGTGACGTTTGGGCTGAACATAGCCCTGCGAATATAATGGAGACAGTGGAGTTGGTGGAAGACTTCCAGCTCAACGACGTATGCATCAGTATCCGGGATTCGGGTTGTTGGCTCTGTGAGACCGTTGGCTTCCTGCTTTGGGATTGCCGTTTTCAGGTATGCTGTGAAACCCGAATTAAATGGAGCCTCGCCGATTTGACACACACTGAAGTAGGGAAAGATAGTCCTCACGCTTATAAATCTGATCCCAATGCTCGTCCACATCTTCATTGGGCGATCCGTCCGGTAGTGTATTTCTGTAGAGATTATTCGGGTCATGTGCCCCTTGAGGTTGAGTTACCACGTATTCCACGCTATTCTCAGCCGGTGCTTCGAACTATTAGTCTTGTGTTCCATCCCGAGGTTGCTGCTTAGGACTGATCAAGGACACCTACAAAAAACTAATTGAAGCGAAGGGTCATGGCAATTATGGTCTCCCGTGAATGTAATGAGAAGCGTGGCAGTAAGTGCAATATTGACCATCAAAGACAAGACAATGATGCTGTACGCGCAGAGAGGCCGACGTTTTGAATTCCATTTTGTGTGCAGAACCTCTTCAGGGTCATCCAGGAGACCAACCTGTTCCTCCTCGACTCCCATATTGTATTTCTTGGGAATTTGAAACAGCTGTAATCTGTTGTGGTACAAAGACAGGTTGAAGACTAGAAACCTTGGAAGTCCTACCCTAGGGTACAGTGCAGGTCAAAACCAAGACATCGACGAACCGTTAGTGGAGACACTTGGCTGGTCAGTGGTCGATCTTGTTATATGAGAATCTAGAATAATGGAAGCCTTTTTTGAACGCCCGCGTCAAGGTCTTTTTGAGCCCACAGCTCAAGACTGGCCCGGGGGCGTATCACTACTCCGAGGGGGCCTGCAAAAGTACACACCAGTCATTGGGATATTACGCCGTATCAAAGGCTGTCACATTGATCTTCTAGAAAAATTCGACACGCGCTAACCATGTGCTTTTGATGCCTGAAGATCGACTTTGCGAGCTTCCTAATCGGGTCGTCAATGAAACCCACGTTGACAGTCAGCCACGTGATGATCGACGTATCTCGCTGCGCATTCCTACTTGAATAGGCATTGTCATGATTGAGAGGCAACTTCTTACTATTCCTATCACGTGTTAGTCTACTTACCACGGAACTGAAGACATCCGTTACATATCTCCCTGTTCCTAGCAGGGCAGCCTGTCGTTCACTGGTCCTTCAGTTATGGGGTTTCATTTTTAAGTAGTTGTATCAAACAGAAACTCACTCTAGAATGGCATCACTACAGTCGTGGTCAGCTGGACTTATTGTTGCTTTCATCTGACTACCCTAGGTAGTCCTTTGCCCATGTTTCGATGCCCATCTGAACCCTGAAGTATGATCAACCAATCGGATTCAGAGCAGGAGCAAATGGTAGTTTCATGCTTCGAGAAGGTTACACCCGAAAGTGTTAATTAATATGTACAATCCAAAAATATCTATGGAGCAACATTATGTCCCATACATGTCGTTTTGACGCGCCAGAACGAGCCGTAACGGCCAGGCTGGCCGGGCAACGCCCGGTGCCCACGTGCGCCTCCCTTGTGACGATCGTGAGCCCACGAGTGGCATGCTTGACTGGTGACGAGAACTACTCTCGCGCGTTGACAGGGCATCTCTCGGCGCCAGCCGAGGGCATATCACGAGGCAGGAAGTTCTATAAGAATCCGCGGGCCTCCTTCGGAGGCTCTCAGATAACTTCTGCAGATTCAATTCAATTTCTGTCTTGCCGAAAGCATATGATTGATCTTATGATTTATCCACATGTGAAACTCACCAAACAGAAAAACAATTATCATCAACGGAGTAGTCAACGGAGTAATTGCACTCTTGAGTACCTGGGTACCAGTTCTATGAGACGATTATCAAATTACTTGTACCCAGTCCACTCCAACTCAATGTATGTGCTATTCAAACGTGAGACAGTTAATAGCACCAAAGCGAAGCATGTGTGAGGTTACGGACTCCCTTTCCTATCATCATAAATATGCAACTTAAAAGGGGCAGGGAAAGCGTTCCTGATTCTTGGACTTCATATTGACGACGTAACCTCGTTCATTGGTCATTGAAGCTCAATAATATCTACATGGCAGAATGTAATCGAATCTGGGACAATCCCATAAAGGATGGAGCACCAGAATGGTGTAGTCCAGAAGGCTCAGTGGATATGAGCAAAGAAGAGAAACCAGTTCCACCATCGTGGAATGTAGAAAGCCATATTGAGATCGAATGGCCTCGAACCGAGCAAGAACCAAAATCAATACCAACCCCCAGGGCCCTTAGAAATAAACACCAGACCATGCAGCCTGTCTAGGGTTTTTGGTCAAATCACTACTCCTGCTTAAGCAGAGGTTGGGGTCTCGCCGATGCTGCGTTGGATCTATTAACAAGTGTTCCGAAGGACGAAAGGATTGAAGTAGGTGGGCAATTATTCAAGACTTACACATTGCCCTCAGGGGTGTAACGAGCGACAACGTAGTATCCACCAGCGCCGTCCGAAGCAATACCCATGCCCACCTTGGTCGTGGACTCCCAGATGATTTGAGCTGTATCATGTCAGTAACTTTTATCTGGACCAGCACACATGGAATAAGGGGTAGAAACATACTGTAGTGTCCGTAGTCCTCGAAGTTTCCAGTACCAGTAATGGCCTCTCCGTCGTAGCTGCTCTTCTCATCCACCCAAGCGGTGGCGGCGTTGGTGTACGGCGTCTCGCTGTCACTCTGCCAGTACAAGTTCTCACCCTCACCAGTGCCGGAGGAGTGAGTCAGGGTACCAGCGCTTCCGTACGTCGAGGCGAGGTGCTGAGCCCAGGACAGAGCGTCGCTGGCGAGCGTGTCATCCCAGGTGAGGGCGGTCTCGCTAACTCCAGAACGAGCAGTGTTCTGGAGTTCCAGTGCTTTGTCCTGGTCGGAGGTGAGAGAGGACGAGCTGGCTGAGGCAGTCGAAGTCGCAGCAGCAGCAGACGAGGATGTAGTGCTGGGGGTAACGACGGCGACGGAGGAGCTGGATGAGGGCGTTGTGATCGCAGCAGCGGCGGGAGTCGATGTGGTGCTGGGAGTAGCGACCACGACGGAAGAGCTCAACGTGCTTGTGGGCTGGATCACAATTGAAGATGTCTCGAAGGGGGGCAAGACGGAGAACGTGGCGGGCACGACGAATGTGGACAGAGTGGTAGGGAAGTGCTCAAATTTAGCTCCCTTGCCGCAAGGCTTAGACAGCACTCCGGTGGCCATCAAGAGGGCCGCGAGGGCGGGACGAGTTGAGAAGTGCATTTTGACTAGACTGAAGGATCGTGATATGTCTAAACTGGGGTCGTGAAGGTGGGTATTGTAAACTTGATTCAAGCTGGATCCTGCCGCTGGAAGTAGTGTTCAAATGAGTGTCGAAAACGTCGGTATGCCGATGGGCTAAAAGAGTGACAGACGCTGCGAGAGCTGGGGGATAAGAAAAGAGGAGGGAGGGTCAAATCATTTTGGGCATGAGGTGGATTTGTACTCTTCTAAAAAACGTTGGTTATTCTTTCGCCATGAACGTAAGGATTTTGATTGTAAGGCACAGCAAGTCGGCAACATTGGCAGGGTGATCATCAAATCTCCGGCCCTGGCTCCATCACAAGGTCTTCCGTGTATCGAATGTATGCAATGAGGGGCCAGGCTGAAGGATTTCCCCGTCTCCCAATGAGATGGGGCCGCTGCACGTTTCACGCATATGAGTTCTAGATTGTTGGCACGTTCTCTGTGTTCCCGCTTCTTTCGAGGCATACTGATTGGCGTACGGCCCGTCCAAAGGGCTTGTTTTTCTGGCCGCGGAGGCTCCAGTCTCGGCATACACCCGGGAGATTTGGGGCGTGGGCCGGAGATCCCTTTACCCTAGGGTAGCTGGGGCCAACGGCATAGTACACGTAGGCACATCCCGCGTGGAGCATCATGCAGTGGATTATAATGTTAATAAACTTGCGTGTTTTTTCTACCGAGCTGTGGAGAAGCTATATTGTTTGTGCCGTCAAGCCGGGTGTTCAACAAGCTGTGGCTGACGGATTATTCTTACATGAGACGAGCCGAGATAACCACGTCCTCACCCTCCTATCAGGGCTTGTATTGACCCCTGGTTTCATGGAGTACATAGTCTAGTCAAATGAGGCTAATGTGGCGTTCAGGGGTAGTATCTGCAAGATTAAACAGACCCACTTCGGCTGCTTGGCTGCTTGGCTGCTTGATCAACGGTCAACGGTTAAAACGTCCCACGAAGATGAACCCAGACTGTCGTGTAAGAATACTTGGCGTCTTTAAAGCCCTGTAGAAATTGATGACAATGTGGCTGCAAACTGCCAGTATATCCCCATGCAACTCCTATAAATGGCCCCCGGGGAGGCTGACCGGCACTCAATTGAAATTATAATGTATATATGACACAACCTACAAGTGACCCATGCATGGCCAAATGATAGTCTAGAGCTCGGATGGCATGATCTACATACAGCAACCGAGGCGGGAGATGGACATACATGATCAGCCCTATCTCATGCGTCCTTTGTCGATCCAAGGATCAGCACACCTACAAGACTGGAGAACAGGTCTAGACCAAGAGCTGACCGAGCTGATCTCCTGCTGCAGTAATGCTAAGCATCAACAACAGCCATCACTGCTTAGCGCGGCCTCGATAAGTACCAGGTCTCAGTAACTAGGATCGCCCGGACGGACTATCAACTCTGGGACATACGAACTCCATGGTAAAAAGGTAAGAGAGATTGCGTTTGTTGGAACACAACTAAAAGCTCGTGATCACTATACATGCAGTGGTATTCAAGCACTTCAACATCGAAAGCATCCAGTCATCACGGAGTATGAGATCATTAATATTCCAAGCCTTAGTCACCCAAGCGACGTTCAGAAACCTACGAAGTTCTTCCCGGGTGCCCCTCGTCAAAAGTTAGACCGCCAAAATAATTATGAAACCAAACATTTATCTGGTTTTCATATTCCGACACGATTCGACAATTTTCTCGGTGCTTCAGTGTGATGTGTCCATTCACAAATCGGCATAAGTGGTTGATACGACCTCTACTGTCGTGACGTGTCTGGATAGCTCAGCCCTCCCGTCTTAGTTGATGTTGTAGTAGTCGTGATCAGGCTTGTGTATGTAGAAGTAGTTTTTGTTGTAAGTGTAGTACTGGGACTAATAACGATAGTCGAATTTAATTGCATCGTCATGGTAATCGTAGGGGTAGCAAGACCAGTGAACGTCCAGGTAGGCGTTTTGTTCTCGGCCGTCGACTTCGGATCATAGACCCAGCCAGGTGGCAGCTTTCCCCCCGGATGGCATCCTTTGTCGAGTCCAGGACCTACTTGAGGATCGGCACTATCGGGTATATCAAAATCGAGTCTCTTCGACGATTTGTGCTGGCAGGGGGAGAGCTTACCGGAAGAGCCATGAATCGGTGGCATCATTGGCCTGGCCTCCCATTAGCGTCATGAAAATTGGTATTTCCAACAGCCTCATGCAAGTGGCCGGATCAAGCTCTTTCTTTCGTGGACTATAGTTTTTCATTCTGAACATGACGTGCATAGCAACAAGACCATCGGATGGCGTTTGGACGACTCTGTGGTGGAGCGGCCAACACCTGTACTTATTCTCCCATGGTTCGAAGGGTATATGTGCCCATTCCTCCTTGCAAATAGTAGAGACTGCTTCGAGTGCTTCATTCCTCGTGTGACACCACTTATCCCGAACCGTTCTGCATGAATAATTATCTCTGTGGTCATACTTTCCGCACCATCGCATGCCGGTAGAGTAGCCCTTGTATGCAGGTAATTGTCCGCAGCCTGGATCGGCTAATACCGGAATAATCATAGCGAGAAAATATATTGGACTGTTTATGAGACGCATTTTGGACAATGTTAGTAGAGCTGAAGTAGGAGTATGTGAGATTATACAAAATAGAAGCAAGAGAGCTTGGGGATAATGCTTAAAACTTTATAAAGTGGCCTGTTAGAGGGAATCGCATGAGCTTGGGCTGTGTCTTTTATGCCAATATAACGAACAAACCTAATGTGAACCAGGTGCGCAACCAGTTACTGCTAATTCAAACTTTGTTTAGCATACAGCACAGTTAGATACACTATTACAAGACCGACGCCCGTATGCCAATTTTGGATAATGTTCACGAGGCCAAGGGGTTTCGAGGTCTGTGATCATCTGTCGTAGGAGACAAAAGTACTTATCACCCAAAACTTTAGTGCGAAGAGGACGAGGTCCGTTATACATTTAGGGTATGGGGTCGCTGTGACTAACCTTAGAAGCTATATATAAGCTTCCCGGGTCATGAGCCGATCCTCAGTACCTAAATAGGAAGTATAATGACGGGAACATCTAAAACTCCATGGAAGGTAACTTCTAACTATATTCTGTACTTCTATCAAGGTTATGGTGACATCTTTCAAGTTTCCCTAAAGATGCTAGATTTGGAGTTTAAATGCATACCCCAGGGTAGCTCGCACGGGAATTCACGAGTATAGCAAGCTCCACTTGAATTTCAGAATAAGTCCGTATAGTAGTAAGTGCTAACAGAATACACATACTTGGAATAACCTCAATTACTAAAAGGACTTCATCTTCCAGAGTGCGTCTAAGCCTAATTCTTTTCATGACTTTAAAGCTATGTGGGCCGTCAGGCAATAGATAAGTAAGGACGAATACTGTTCCAATGATAACTAATCCATTGACAAAACCCCTTGAACATTCCTTAAACGAAAATAGTGTACCCAGTCTATCCTAATAGAGTGAGACTGTTGGGATACGATGCAATCGCTTGGTGGAAGTTGGTTGTTCTAAGGTTGATGACAAGAGAATTGTGATACCCATGGATGCTCAAAGCGAGATTGTCTGCTTTTACCCTAAGCTTGATTGCCAAAGACGGCATACAACACAGTGAAATATTCCCGGTAACATAATCCCGATTGCAGACTCACCCTAAATTATTTCAGATCTCAATACCCTTTCCAGTTTCCAAGTCCTAAACGAGGCCTTCTGTGCTATCCGGGACTTTCTGGAGCTTATTCCAGAGGAAAGGTAAGGGATAGCAGAGCGAATGGCTTCACTGGCTCATACTAGGGAATCGTGATTTGTCTTGTCCAGGTCAGCTAAGGGTACACTACCCTTCCCGATTACATTGGTCACCACATAAGGGACACCGTGAGAGACGTAACAGACTTGATGGCTGTTTCAGATATCAAGGTGATTAGTAGATGTATAAAAAATAAATAAAAATATGAAAAAAATATAAAAAAGGTTCTTGCAGCTCAGGTCCCCGAGGGTCATTTTCAAGGCACTGTTTCTCGCTCGACTCGAGAAAAATTACCATAGGTCAGTCCATAAGTCGTCGGGGATATCTGTAGTCTGGGTCGTTTCTAATCCCCTACGATATCTGCCAGCTATCATCAAAGGCAGCGTGAGACTACAGACCGCTGTGGTTGACACATTCCCTCGAAGTTGAAACTTTTACCTTCATACACTCATCAAATCCTTGGCTAATCTTGACCTACAAATCTTAACGGCGTCTCCGGATCCTGCTGACGACACTGAGAAGCGGGCCCGGACGTAGTTGCTCCGCTTATATCAACTCCGGGCGAATTGTACTGCAGTAAGTACCTACATGTACTTAAGTAGAAGACATCCTTGCATACTTAAGAAGGTACTCTCCCTTTGCAACGCCTCGACACTTTACCCATGTACATATGTACGGTTAGCACTAAAACTTGAAGAAAACACAGGCAGCCACTTGTGTGGTATTTCACCTGATTTTCCATAATATCTGTATGAAATGGCCTTTCAAGTCCATCACTCTTGTAATGTTTCATCATAATGCATCGTGATCGAAGACTGTGATTATGACACAATACCTAGGTATGAAAGACACCGTTTCTTTTTACGGCCAAACTAAACATCGTCTTTTTCTTTTTTTTTTCTTCTTTTGTTTTTCTTTTTTTTTTTTTTTTTTTTGGAATCAAACAGAAAATGTGCGGGTGTGTGCGTCCATACCAGCATGTAAGATCGGTAGGTTAACAATTCCCCCGACTGGTCAACGGGCCGAACAAAAGCACCTTCAGCCCACCACTAGTTGCATCTATGATGAATTCTCTCCTATTATATTTTGCTTGTTGCGTGACTACATGCCAAGTCCTCACTGGGCGAACCCTGACCCTTGATGATTCGGCACCTCTGGAGGGTATCATTGGAAGGGAAAACTGACTTCAATTCAGGCGGAACATATTCCCAAAATTGCAGGCCGGAAGTTGTTCATCCGTCGCCGCCCCAACTTTTTGCGCAAAGACGTATGAGGAAATTACAACAGCTTTATAAACCATACCGATTATCCGGTCTTCCGTTGATCAATAGGAGTCTACAAAAATCGGACATGGGTCGATCTGAGATGCTAACTGGGTTTCCCTGCGGCCTCTCGCCATGCCGAACTGTTTCCTTCTTCTGGAAAGGCCAGGCTTGTCGGGTCATGCGGCTTGCCAGAAACTGAACCAGAAACCTCAGAATAATGGCCCAACATCCAAAATTGCTTTCGGGATGGTGTTCCGAGATGAACACGGAACGAAAGAACCGGAAACCCCTGGAAGCAAAAGGCATGCCCGGGTGATTGTGCCCCTGTACTAGTCACGAGCCTGGACAACGGGGCTGGAGCTCCGCCTCTGCTCCTGCTCATTGTCTTCGAGAGTAACAGTCATGTTATCAAAGGGGTCAATTTTGTGGGAAGCCCCACTGTATACATATAAAGCAGGATATAAACAGTGACTTGTCCCTTCCAATCACCGCTATTCAGTGGACACATTGGCACCAAGACAGCTGTACTGAAAGTCCACGATGAGGTCCTCTATCATTTCGAGCGCCTTTATCGCCGGCGCTCTAGCTCAGAGTGATGCCTATGGCCAATGCGGTGGGCAGAATTGGACAGGAGACACAACATGTGTGTCGGGTTATACATGCACCTACCAGAGTCAATATTATTCTCAATGTTTACCTGGCACAGCGAGCACAACTCTGAGCACTTCGACAACAAAGACAACCTCTACCGCCGCGGCATCTTCGGCAACAAAATCATCGACGACAAGTGTGGTCTCTACCACCGCGGTGTCCTCGACAACGGTATCATCAGCGACGTCCTCAGCATCAGCAACCTCTGGCACAGGATTCAAGTGGTTTGGAGTGGATGAGTCTGGCGCCGAATTCGGCACAGCCTACCCAGGAACATGGGGTGTTGACTTCATTTTCCCTTCTAACTCGTCCATTCAGGTATGCATAACTCCGTTTTGTCCAAACATACCTAAGTAGTGTCTTGTCTAACAGTTGGTCAGACACTCATGAGCCAGGGCTTCAACATCTTCCGAGTGCCCTTTCTCATGGAGCGTATGCTGTCTAGCGAGTCTCTCACAGCATCACTAGCGACTGAATATCTCGCAAACTACACCGGAACTATCGACTATATCACCAGTGCCGGCGGCTACGCCATTTTGGATCCGCATAACTATGGCCGCTTCTACGGCAGCGTCATTACCGATACTTCCGGCTTCAAGACGTTTTGGCAGAACCTTGCTAGCGTGTACAAGAGCAACTCCAAGGTAATCTTCGACACCAACAACGAGTACCACGACCAAGACAACGTCGTCGAATTGAACCAGGCTGCCATCGACGGCATCCGCGCTGCGGGTGCCACGTCCCAGTACATCTTCGTCGAGGGCACCTCGTACACCGGAGCATGGACCTGGGAGAGCGAGAACAGCGACATGGGCAACTTGACCGACCCCGAGAACTTGATCGTCTATGAGATGCATCAGTACCTCGACTCAGACGGCTCAGGTACCTCGAGTGACTGTGTGTCGACCACTATCGGCGTGGATCGCGTCACATCAGCTACCTCGTGGCTTCGGACGAATGGGAAGTTGGGGATCATAGGCGAATTTGCCGGTGGCGCCAACTCGCAATGCTTGACGGCCGTCACGGGAATGCTGGATTACATGCAGGAGAACAGTGACGTCTGGCTGGGCGCCCTCTGGTGGGGAGGTGGCCCATGGTGGGGCACTTACATCTACTCGTTCGAGCCTCCTAGTGGCACTGCGTACACTTACTACGACTCATTGCTGGAATCCTATGCTCCGTAAGAGGCACTGGTTGGATGATGGTTTGGGGATCTGTGGCTTGGGCATATTCTTCGATGTCATAGATTCCTGTGACTTTACTCTGTATATATTTGCTTTTAGCTTTGGAGAATTGTTACTTTGATTTCGTGCACATGATAACAAGTTCAATGCAACCAATATAGGGTGAAGTGAACAGTCAAATGCATATAGACATATACTTTCCCGGGGCCCAACACCTAGGTATGTAGTTCACTTGATTGGTATAAATCGTCACGTTGATTGCGGCCGCGGACACGAGTACTGCAATGTTGGGAATGGAATCTCTTAGACTGTCCGGAACCAGGGAAAATGACCGATTGGGTACATTTATGTTTTCGAGTAAGGCAGTTGACGACCGGGTTAACAGTACCAGTTCGAAAGGGTAAAAAGGGGGGTTGCTGGTCTCCTCCGCAAAAGTAGGTTCTGAAGAAAGGACTCGGAACTTACTTATATACCGACCTAGGCGGGGCCCGGGTATATGCTTGGGTAAATGATGGCGATCCCCCACACGCCCGCATGGGCTGTTCATCAGTTCAGGGGCTAGACCAACACGTAGTTGTAGTCTATTGGGATTTAGCATTTAGTGTTTGCTTACCACGTGCATTTACGTTAAATGGGAATCCACTTCTAAATGGAAATCTATACCAAATGAGTGTCTAGGCAAGTAGGCTACGCCTAGTAGCTCGCAGTTTGCACCCAATGACCGACCTTCAACAAGGGCAGGTGGATTCTAAATTGGGACGGGCCAAGAAGCTGCCGAGCACAATGTTAAGTACGCTTGCTCTAATCCAATTCCAGGAGTCCTACGGGTCCGTATAAACAAGGATGTAGGGTGCCTAAAGTGAAACTTCGATCCTACACTGTACAGAGAAGGATCCTTCCTTCACCAAGTGGGCAGACTGCGTTCATTTTGTCTCGCCTTCCGAAGGTTTCACTTTCCAACCCGTCAATTGCAATCAGTATCATTCAGCGTCTGCTATTGGTCTTATCTTATCCTCGAGAGTCTCCATGGCTCATGATAAAACCAACAGTCAGGCCCACGACGAACAGCCGGGACTCGAGCTTGCTCCTCATAGCGGGCCGCAGGTGGTGTATGGTCAAGGTCTAGAGTTTGATCACAACAAGCCGCCTGTCACGACCCCATACGACCAGGCCATACGTGGCAGTCCACCTATTGCGCATATATATGGACAACATTATGGCGCGCCACCGCACGATCCCCACCACCAATCCGCATATCTCGCCTCCGCCTCAGGGGGACCGCCATCACCATATAAGACATCACAGCAAGAGCATATCTGGGGCTTGCCGAAGAAGAAATTCTGGATTATTCTTGGTGCTTTTATAGTCGCGGTCCTTGTTATTGCGCTTGCTCTTGGCCTGGGCCTTGGACTGGGCCTGAGTTCTAATCAGGGAAAATCTAGCAGGTGAGTGTTCAAGCAGTGATTAGTGGCAGTCTTCAAGACCGCTCCTCGGATATCACAATCTGACCGCCATCTAACGGGAACAGCTCATCCGCGTCATCTACCCCTACTGCTACTCCCAGGCCGTCGGCCACAAGCTCGGCAAATTCGACCTTGTCGTGCCCGTCATCTAACGGAACCACATACACCTCAGCAAGCCAGCAGACTTTCAAGATATACTGTGCTATCGATTATAACAGTCTCACTGGGTCAAGTACGGTTGATCTTTCTCACATGAGGGCAGATACGGTCGAGAGCTGCATCTACGATTGTGCCTCGGATAGCGAATGTGTGGGCGCGGGATGGGGATGGTATCAACCAGACTCCAGTCTTCCAGGTAGTGACGTCTGCTGGCTCAAGTCGCAGCTTGGAACACCTCAGTCAGCCATCAGTGATTGGTTTTTTATAATTAAAGAATAGAACATGTGAAATAATATAGGCATACATGGTCACGATTCTTAAGTATGTATACCCTAAACGTGACCTTCATCCTGGGCCTTCGCAGCTGGTCCGTTCCTATTCTACCTTCAACTATACTTTGGTCCGTTTTAATCGATTCCACATTTAGCAGAAAAACTTTGAATGGCTTCATGCTGATTTTATGCGACCGTGGTATGTGCCTCAACTGTGTTATTTGCTGCGCCTTTTGTCCTGGGAGTACTTCCAGGTTCAACCACCCGTCCCGGGCTCACTTCTTCCAATATTGACACCTCTTGTCATTACAAAAAGGCTTCTTCGCGCTCTCCTCATGACCCTTGACACTGGCCTCATACCCGGCATTTGCATCCGCAGTCTGCAGCGCCCTGATGCGCTCAGCGGTCGCCACAAACGGCTCAGGCAGTGGGGGGTACTTCTCGACCAACTTTGGCGCAGTCCACTTCACGCCGAGTTCCGTCAACACGAGCGGAGTAATGTACGCAGTGGAGAGAAGGATTCTAGGCATGCCGTGGCCATTGAATCCTGCGGCCACAATGTGTCCCGGGCGATCCGGTACGGCACCGACGAAGGGGAACGCGTCAATGCTGTCGGACTCCACACCAGTCCAGTTACCTCCCTCAGTAGTCTCCAATGCCAACTCTGCCTCGTCGTCTTGGCCCGGCCAGTCAACTAGGTCGGACTTCGGCCAGGTCTTGTAGAACTCGGCGACGCCTGGCAGAAGCTTGTTCTCCTCGTCACTCCGCACCCAATCGCGTGGGTAGTGGGCACATACGGCCTTGGCGCCTCCGATTATGATCGTGTTGTATGGAGGTGGCAGTTGCACGTGGTAGTTGTTGATGTATGAGTCCCAATGCTGCGCACCTGTGTTTTTGATGAAGCCCTCTGGAGCCTTGATGGCACCAATGGTGCAGAGACATGGAAAGATTAGGTTGGAGAATTCCGGGAGTAGATGAGAAGCCCAACGATTCTGCGATATCCATGATCAGCACCACAAAGCATACGTGATCTATAGTGTGGGACTTACTGTTGCATGGACAACGGTCTTCGTGCGAACTTCACCTCTAGAAGTTGTCACGGTGACCCATCCATCCTTATCTTTCTCCGAGACTTTCAAGACGGGGGTGTTCGCCTGGAGGTTGAGCTTGCCTGTCTCTAACACAATTCGCAGTACGGCGTGCACGAACTTGTACGGCCAGCTTTGTCTACGAGTTAGCATAGTCGGACTCCGTTTGTGGCAACATTCACTCACACTTGACCAGTTGGATGCACCACCGCACCGATGCAGCCCTTCATCTGAGTGAACGCCTCGGCCTCCTTAGGATCCTCAATAAGTCGACAGTCCCGGATGACCTCTCCTTCCTTGCCAAAATCCTTCACGAACATGTCGTAGGCTCCTTTGATGCGCTGCCAAGCCTCCTCTGTCATAGCTGCATCGAAGGTCTCTCCAATTTTCAGGCAGACCTCTTCGGCGATGCCTTCTTCAGTGAGAGCTTCCTTAAAAGCGTCGAGATGGGCCATCTCATGCTTGATGAGGCTCAGAGCGCCTTCAGGGCCGAAGCGGCTAGACCACAGAGGGTAGCGAGAGTATGCATGGGGCCGAAGTTGTCCGCCTTAGAAATAAAGTCTGTTAGCTTGACTATCTCCAACATCCGGATAATTTCAAGGGGATTAGATCCCAGGCTTACCATTTCTTCCCGTTGCACCACCACAAATATCTCGCGCCTCGAGCATTAGCATCTGAGGCGTAGTTCCATCTTTTGCCGTGTGCTGTCATCCAAATTAATCTCTTACAAATAGGTGATGTTTTTTTTTGGTTTTTTTTTGGCGATGCGCACCTTGTGAATCCAAAATGCACTGGTGGCCCCAGTATAGCCACTACCGACGATCACCACGTCTGTCTCTTTGGGTAGCTCCGGTGTCGACTGGAAATTCCGTAAAGGAGACTCAGCAGCCTCGATCCAGTAGGATTTAGACGGGTTGGTGATTGGCAACACCATGGTGTAAACAGTCAAATCGAAGTTTGGTGGTGAAGAAAAGGGTAAGTGTTAAAAGACCGATTTCGGTTGCGGATTCGAATTATCTCACGTGAATCTCCTGCTCTCGTAGGGAAGATGACGCTGTTGCTGAGACACCACGAATACACCGGTCCCAAATTCCAAGGGATTTTAAATTTGGGATACTGTTTGAAATTGCTTGCGCTGGTCTAAGATGGGGCGATGATGGCCTCCCAGCTCATTCACGGTCAATCCGAATCGTTTCCAAGAGCACCCGCATTACGCGCTGCTGTGGCCGGTTCCGATCCGACGGTACTTTGCCCCCCATGAATCAATACAGGCAACTTCACCCTCGGTATTGAGGTTAGTGGGTCTGGCAACCGGCAATCTGACGGGAACCGGCCCGCCTCCACAGTCGTTACCCCGGATCAGATAAGACAACTCGCTGTTGCCCGAGCGATTTATTGGCTGGATAGGTCTCCGCCGACGTCTAGTATTTATAATTATCAACACCTGGAAGATTTGCTGACACATTGCCTAGATAGAGGCCATGAAGCTTGAGGTAATGGTGCCGGGGTTCAGTATCAAGGGCCATGAAACCTTGAAACTGTGAGGTGAGCATGGCGAGGTTCTCAAATGGGAATTGATACAAGGAACACATTGAGGAAATCATACTATTCATCAAATATTCATACGTATATGTAGCTAACAAGATTACAAAAGTCATCATCGGAACCTTCCCCCAACTCATGCCTGAACCACTTTATCTCTGTCCTCAGCCGGCATCTTCACCGCATCAATATCAATCTCCGCTGGCACTTCCGGCACCTGCTTAATCAGGAACACCATGCATGGGATAGCCAGGGCCAACACGGCACAGTTGACGTAGAACGGCTTCCGCGGGTCGCTACCGTAGTTGGAGTTGATGGCGTATGAAACAGCCTGTCCACAAGTCTCAAAGGCGCGGAACAGTCCTCCAGTCCGTGCATTAGCCTTGACATCCGTAGAGAATGTACCCAGGATCCAGTAGAGGGATAGCTGGGTCCAATATCCCGTGGTGAAGATGATCAGATAAGGCAGGTAAGCCTCCGCCCAGCGTCTCGCATTCACACCGTAGTCGAGCCCTTGCTCCGTCTCGGTACCAAATTTGCTGTACTCGATGCCGATCCAGATGAAGCAGCAAATCTGGGGAACCAGCCAGAGAATGAACGCCAGCCAGGCCCTTGCCGCTTGTGACCATCGCCTCATGTCGAGCATTCGTCCGTAGGCCATGACCATAAAGATGGTGATGATGGGCGTGATGAGCGACGACAACGCGCGGGAGCGGACTGAAAAGTGGAGAGACAGGTAGGTCCCCATCGTTCCACCATAGAAGAACGAGTAGAAGGCCGGGATGAAGACGAGCCAGGTCTTCCTGCGCTGTGCATGTTGCCAGAGAGCACTGAACTCTCCCTTCCAAGTCACCGTGTCGGTTGTAGGTACAGGGGTTGCATCACTTCTCCGGACTCGCTTGGTGGGGGAGAGCAGGAATGCCCAGATAACTCCGGTACACTCAAAGCCCACGAAGATCAGGTATGTCGACCAGGCAATGCCACCCGATGAAGCGCGACTGTAGTTCGTTGAAAAGTTGATGGCGCCTCCGATGACACTTCCAGAGTTTCTCATCGCAGACCAGATGCCGAGAAAGAAGCCACGGTCGTTCGGGGGAGGGTAAGAGAGCATCGCCGTCGTCTCCGCCACGTATAGGAAACCGCTGGTAAATCCGCCCAAGATCGTCTCGAACAGGAGGTACCACTGGGTGCCGTATCTCGCTGCGGTGTAATATCCTGACCCTGACAAGGGGAATATGACAGCTGCAATCATGCAACTCCACTTAATGCCAAACTTGTTGATGAGCGGTCCTCCAAGCAAAGTCATCAGACAGCCGGCAGCGTAGTTCAATGAATTGGCCAAGTTTGCGAGGTAAGGGGACGAGAGGCCACCGCCACCCAGGTTGGAAATCGCATCGGACATTGCCGGTCCCACGAACGAAAGGGCACCGAACAGTATCATTTGGCACAGCACACCGCGGAAGAACTTGGTCAAGGGAGGGCTGTTGAGGTAAGCTGTGTCGACTTCGATGGCTTGCGTCTGAGTGATAGAGTCGACGCGCGCAATGCCCAGCTCATTCTCGGGCACTGTTGCGACTTTCGCGTCGCCGCTTTTGGTTTCTGGGGAGGCCATACTGATCTGAAGAGGATGTAAATGGCGAAAATGCGTAAGACTTCCAACTTGTGGTGAATAGCATAGATGGGGTGCGTCCTCTGTATAGAAAAGGACTCGGAACGTACTTCCAGGTATTTAATCACGGGCCACCCCTCTCTTAGCATTATCTCGGAAGCCGCTCTTGCTGAATGCTACCTTGAACGTGGGGAATAATGTCTAGAGCGCATGTAACGTGGGCGTTATTGCAATTCTAGACGGCATGATTCGTCTTCGATCTATAGCAGGGGATCATTCCGAGACAGGATGGCAGCGCGAGCTCCACTTACACCCCTGGGGATCTGACCTCGGAACTGGAGGTCATCCGCTAGAGACCCTTATCAAGAGATGATCAAGACTGTCTGCAGGAGACTTGAGCGTAATGCCGATCTGGTAATCTTTAATATCTGTGCATGTGCTATGGTATCAGTAGGATTCAGATAGCATCCGAGCCTGGAGATCTCCGGTCCGGCCGAGATAAGTCACCGGTCCATGCACGCCGAATCTGGTCTGGCAGTCCACTTGTCCTGCAACCCATTTTCAAGTTTTCTAGAATCTCTTTGCGGCAGTCGGTGAAATTTCCAGTATTATTTTCCGAAATCAAACAGCCAACCGCACCTTCGTACCCTAGGGTAGTTTCAAGTGCTGCCAAGTACTTAGTGATGAAGATTAGCCGTTCAAAGTCCTAGTCAAGATCGCTCGGATTGGCTTGATACCATCCATATTCGCCCTGGCTCTTTCCTTGTTATATTTGTTTGTGGTGTTATAAAAGTGGACGAGGGGTATTCCAGTAACGCAGTTCCACCCTGTCATTCCTCGATTTGGATGAATCTCGGGAGGTTATTCAGAAAGTAACATGAGGTCTGCAAATTAAGTAGCCAGTACAAGGGGCGGGAGAAGCTACGATGTTACTGGGATTAGCAAAAAGGATTCTGGTGACTGCGGCTGAAATCAAATCTCTGATATTCAATGACATTTAGTTTCTGAAGACCGTAATAGTCAGGAAGTCACAGCTGCCATGAAGCCAATAACTTAGAGTTGGAGCGTAATAATCGGGACGGAGGATGATGCACTTCACTTTGTGACGGTTCACGCCACAGAACCTCAGAGATGCCAGCCATCGCTCATAGTTACTCACAGGCTGCTTTGATATTTACAATCATTTCACTACGACCAAAGCAAGGGCCAAGGCAAGCGACCCTTATGCTTATAACATTTCTCCCATCCTAACCACAAGCGCTCTTCTACCTAACTCCGGCTCCAAGCCATTTTCATATCATCTTTGAATGTTTCCCAGCCTTGAACTCTACGAAATGAAGCTCTTCATCATCATCACATTGGCAGCTTGGAGTTACTACCTAGCGGCAGGTATGCAGGCTAGATCCAGTACCACAGCGTCCTCTACTCTCAATAAGCGCACCGCCGATGTCCGGTTCAATCCAGGTGCCAACGGTGGTGGACCTCAAACCAGGTGCAAAGACATCACCTACACCCCCGGCGAACCGGAGGACAAGATTTGGGGAGTAGACTGCGACGCCCTGATCACTAATACCACCGACCTGCACGGTCTCTACATGTTCCAAGATTGGAAGTTCGACGGCGATTACACAATGCTCTGGAGCTATGGTACCTGCAATATCGGGGTTTATCGTAGTGATGGCAAGAACTCTTACACCCAGTTAGTGTTTGACCCACCTCCTAGAAACGAAGGATCGTACGGGATAATCACAGGGCTGGAAGGTTACTGATCCTTGTAGAGTCGGCGACGAAGATTTACGCACGATCCTCACGTACTGCAACAAGTACTTGCGTAGCAGTTATACGATGGTGAAGACTGTCACTGGAACTATGAAGTGCGCCGGCCTCCAGGGCGCTGGAAATGCGGCGATGAATTGGACGTTGCGTTCAGAAACTTGACACCGAGAATTAATGCAGCGTTGAAGGAGGCAGAACGATACAGCAGGTCAGGGTGATTATCTGGTGTCTGTGGCCCCTTTTCTAGCATATCTTCGAAGGGAGGAACAAGTGAGTAAGCCATAGCCAGACCTGGATGTGATTATGCATTCCCAGGGTTGTTTTGGTTTCAGTTGATTGCAAACCTTGATGTGCCGTGCCAGCTGAAATTGTTCACTGAAATGGCTGCCCATTATATATCTCCGGAAACGCTCCTCTTCTCTCTTCCTTTTATCCCCCTTCTCCTTTGGACTGGTCTAATGGGCACGTAGCAACAGAAACTTTTGCGCCTTCTTTTGAAATTGATACGTTTCTGAAACTGAAACCTTTGGCGAACGATAGATGATAGAGAGATATTGTGCTATCTACTTACCCTAGGGTAAGTACTTGAGTAGGTATTAGCCTCATCAAAGACCAAGGCCAAGCCTTACCAATGGTGTATCTTGTTCACATTGTATGGCTTAAGACCTTAAAGATACTATAAAAGGCATACAGAAAAGCACATGCATCACTCCCGTCGTCTTTCTTCTTCGTTTATCCTGCCCTCCCTCCCCTCCATCACTCCAGGCGAAGCTTCCCAACGTTCCACCCCAGGTGGAATCGGAACCACAGCTGTCTCGGTGAAGATATGTTTTCCTTGGTTCCAATCAAGCCCATTGACGAGGCCGCCCTTAATGCTCACTGTAGGCCTCTCTTTACCATCCGTATTCCTGATCCGGTGCATTACACGGACTCCACAGGCTTTGCAAAAGTAACAATCCATACTCCTCCCTTCTTTCGCTGGACGAGTCCATATCTGGAGCTTGGTCTCAAGGTCCTGGGACAGTGGAAAGAGACCATCAGCTGGAAATATGGCTGAAGTTCCAAATGCAGATGCAGACTGCTTCTGGCACTGGGTACAGTGGCAATGGTATAATGCCAGGGGGGCAGGCTGAGTGGTGTCAAAGCTGACACTTTCACATTGGCAGGTGACCTTCATGTTGGGGTGCCGAAATGTGTGGAAAGATGTCGTATAATTCCTGTTAGAGAGAGTTGCAATTCATTTAGTCTCTTTAGACGACAAGTTCGAAGACAACTAGTATTGTGAGGGGCCACTCGAGACTGTCCGCGGCGAGTTGATGGGAGGGTACAGTCAGGCCAAGCGGGATTCAAGCTGTCGGGATAAGCATGTCGTTGAAAAGGCGCCATTGACAACTTTCCGATGTCAAGTCTAGGGTTAGGGTCGGCTTCACAACCACCCCCAGTTTCTCACCCGGACAACTTGCAACTTCGAGGGCGCCCGATTCTTTACTCGCTTGTATTTTATTTGATTAGTTTGTGTCTCTGCCCTTTTCCTTTCCTGAATACCTTTCGTTTCCCGACAGGTTGAAACTTCGGGAGTGTCAGCAGCACACGTCATCTTCCGGACACACGGATTTATTGTCATATATCAAACTCCTATTCCGACACGCAAAGTAGGTATGAACCGGGACAGCTTTGACACTCTCGTCCGAGTGATGAATTGTATAAATACTTTTCTCAGAGAATGAATGATGGGATTATTCCAGGTCCCGAATATAACACAATTCGACGATTCTACGGTAGCTACGACTGCGTTTCATCATCTTCTATCCCATGAATCTCTCGAAGTCGAACTGTGCCAAAAGTAATCATGATTGATTTGTGCCAAGTTTTCCCACCGAAACCAGGCTTTAAGGAGCAACACCTTGCAGACCAGGCGGGAAGGGTGAGTGGCTTACTGTGTCTCTAGTAACTCGCAGTCAAATCGTGTCAGCAACCAGCTGATATTCCCAAGGTCTTCATAGTCACCGGCGCAACATCCGGAGTAGGTCTCGAACTCGCCAAGATCTTGTACCAGAAGAACGGTACCATATACGTGGCAGGCCGATCCGAAAGCAAGATAGATGCTGCCATCAAAACTATCCAAGACCAGTTTCCATCAGGTGTCGGTCGTCTCGAGCATTTTCTGGTCGACATTTCAGATCTGAGTTCAGTGAGATCCGCCGCTGAAAAGTTCTTGTCACGAGAAACCAGACTCGACATCCTTTTTCACAATGCTGGAGTTATGTTCTCATCCGACGATGATAGGAGCGCGCAGGGTCATGAGCTTCGAATGGCAACTAATTGCCTTGGTCCTCACCTTCTGACGCACTTATTGCGGCCATTGTTGACTAGAACTGCAAGTTCCGAGGCAGACAAGAAAGACTTGGTCAGAGTCGTGTGGGTGTCATCCATGATTCAGCTTGGTACACCGAAAGGCGGCGTTATCTGGGACTCTCAGGGCCAAAAACCAAAACTACTAGGGGGTATGGACCAGTACATGCAAACCAAGGCCGGAGCTGTGTTCCTAGCTCACGAATGGGGTGAGCGCTTGGGCATAGATGGGATTGTTAGTGTGGTGAGTGGCTCTGCAAACCAAGACCAGATTCAGAAAAGCATGGAGTGAGAACTGACAAATGACAGAGCTTACACCCCGGACTCATGAAGACAGAGCTTCAGCGCGACATCAAGTTAATGCAGACTATGATGGTAGGTCTACGTACCTCCTATTCCATCAAACTATAACTGACTGCCGAATCCAGGGACTACTCTTCAAGCCAGCCAAATTCGGAGCATACACGGAGCTGTTTGCTGGTTTCTCGCCCGATGTTACGGTGGAAAAGAACGGTTCCTTCTTGTTGCCGTGGGGTCGGTTTGGTTCGATACCGGATCACATAGCTGTGAGTATGAGGGAAGAGAGCCAGGGCGGAAGTGGACTGTCGAAAAGGTTTTGGGAATACTGTGAAGACGAGCTCTCATCTTTCAAGTAGCCTGAACCGTAATCAAAAGCGGTTCTTAACACCACATTAGTGGAGTATGGATACATGTATGAACTCAGAGACCAAATAGTTCAATGTTGACAAAAGATCTCCCAGTGAGCTGGTAGGCTGGCAAGGCTCATATCATGCAGTATGTACATATGAGCAACAGACAAGCTAAGTTCAGCATGTTCGTACTAGGTATGTAACCAACAACCTGGTCATTATGCAAGGCAATGCCTCGCTTTCGGCGAGTATCACATTTCCAGGGTTCGGATAAGCTCCCATCCTATTATTTCTTTCCACTGCAAGGAAGCGGATCCTGTGGAGTAACATGGGATGTTGTTGGTCCGTTGGTTCTACGTACAACGCGTGAAAAGCAGCAATCGGCGAAAAGGGGTACGTGGTGTTTGCGTCGTCTAAAATTTGTGATTCTGTACTTCCCCCCCCCCCCTCTTCAATGCACCCTATTGTTTGGCGGCCCTGCATGATCTGTGGACAGCTCTGAGCATAAAAACATGCCTCATCACGACCGAGTATATGTCGGGGATCCACTAGCCGACACGGGCTTCTGGGGCACTCCGTCCAGCAAAGCGAAGTGAGTCTCGAATAACCTACTGATCGGCCCAGGAAGGCAGCTAATGAACTGGTGCCAGCTTCTGCGAAGAGGATTACGCCATCACGAGATACGTTGCTGAGTTCATTAACACACTGACCAACCTTGCATATGGTAAGCAGTCAAGGGTTCTCTCTGTGCCTTAGGCATATGTATTAGATGGCGTGAGCTTTAGCTGACAAAAGTATCTAGTCTACTATGCGCTGAAGTCACCAAGTCGCCCCGGTCGCCGGGGCAGGTATTTTGGGCTGGACTTTGGGGCAGTATCGCTCATCCTTGTTGGAATCTTTTCGTTCATCTTCCATGCAACCATGCACCAGGACACTCAATTCCTCGACGAAATGTCCATGTTCTTTCTCGGCGCCGCCCTCCTTCAACCGCTGTATACCACAGGCTTTTCGACAGCCGCGAAGAGGGCAATTACGACTACCTTGATTACCGTTCTTGTTGCAGTCTCCGCAGTCTATTACCAGAAGAAGGACGTCCTTATCCATTCGGTGTCATTCTCCATCATGGAGATGCTGATCTGGCCACGAGTGTTATACATGATATACTTCCGCGGCCGAGCCCAGCTGGAGAAGTCGAGGCTGGCAAAGCAGTTCTGGGCGGCAACTGGGATTATGGTGTTGGCGATTGTACTATGGCTTATTGACCTCGAGTTATGCTATCCGTTGAGAGATATACGAGAGTTCGTTGGGTTACCATGGGCTTTCGTGTTCGAGTTTCATGGTTGGTGGCACGTCTTGACGGCTATGGCAGCTGCGAGGTATATCAAGCTGGTTCGTGAGCTCTGTCCATGAGTTGGGAAAGCTAGAGGGGATGAAAATGAAGAGCTGCCCATGCACATATCGTAGGGACAAGGGTCAAAGGTATGAACAATCCCGAGTTACATGTACATAATTCAAGAAACACAGAAGTAAAGCTAAACAACTGCGTCTGTAGGTTGAAAAACATCGACATCCCCCAAGTTTGAGGTCAAGGATGGCCCGAAACACAACTTTAAGACTCATAGTTGGCCTGTTTGGCAAAAAAGGACAATGTAGCTACAGGCCAGCAACCATCACGGCCGAAAGTATTGATTCTGCCAGGGGTCGAACCTGGAACCTCCTGATAACTGAGAGTAGTTCATCGTAGTCAGACGCTCTGCCATTGAGCCACAGAACCGGTGAAGTTGTTATTTGATGGGAAATGGGCATGTGCGTGAGGTTTAAGTGTGTGTTGAAGGATCGGGTGGAGACCGAAATGTCGAGTGGAGATCTCACAACAGAAAATTTTGCCGCAGCTCACATCGAGTCTTGTCCGGACTAAAAAAAAAACTCATTTAAACCATAATGAGAACATTGTGTTTCAATTTCTCTTACGTGACATCCCTGGTGAACACCAGGGCATGCCAGGGAGTTGCTCAGACTTCATGTTTTCTTCTGTCGGACCAGCCAGACCTGCAGTCTAAACACACTGTCGCACTATCGGCAAAGCCCCATTCACTCCCCAAGTAGTCAAGTGGTGATGAAAGATGTATAAATCCAACAATAAATGGAGTTATCAGCAAACGGTCTTCAAAAGGCTTTAATAGGAGGAGCCGCAAGCGTAACTGCCCCGCTAAGTTTAAGATGCATGCCACCCAGTGAGTACCTGTTCCATGGCAACAGTAGCAAAGAACAAAACTCACTAGTATCGACCTTTTCAGAACCTTCATTTGTCTTGAACAGCATACGATCCTCGAGAATATCCTACAAACGTAATCGTAACACAATGCGGCTCGTAACCCCTTTTCCAGGACTTCCACCATGCCTCGTTCATAACCATACGGCCCAAAATGGCTGCATCCTTAGAGCACCCGCTATACTCGAAGAACTTGATGCTGCCGATCCCGTCGCAGACACATGCGCAGTCGAGGTTCCAGTAATCGTCATACCTGAGGCGGTGATATTCGTACTACCGAGTCCCGTGCCCGTCAACGACGAAGTGGTCGAGTTGGCGAATATACCAGTCGACGAATTTGAGGACAACAGACTCGACGACAGTGGCGATGTCGGCGTGGTACAGTTGGCAGTGAAGAAGACGTAGTCGACCGCACACCCGATGCCCCCGCATCCGGACTCGCAGGGGTAATCGACGAACACGGTCGGGATGGCGCTGGGACAGTCGCAAGACTGGGTTACCGGCTCCAGTTGAATGCAGTCTGGAGTGGCACAAGTCTTGCAGACATTGCTGGTGAAGGTCACTGTTGGACAGCCGCTTTGAGAACTAGAAGCGGAAGAAGTAGTAGCCGTGACAGTGACGGTCGCCCCGGCAGTCCCAGTGAGTGTCGCTGTGACCTGGGCCGAAGCTGTCGAGGAAGCTGTATTTTGGCAGTTTACGGCCACACTGCTGTTGTGGTCAGCTGGGGTCCTATATACTGTTTTGGAATACTCACGCGGCGAGGGCTGTCGCTAGATGGAAGTTCAGCTTCATAGTGTCTAGTCTTTTTGGGAGTTGAGAGATAGTATTGTTGAGTGTATGAAACGGACTCGCTCAAGCCCATTCAATGCGGGGCCTTATGAAGGAAGCTGAGAGGAAGTTGGCGAGGGAAAAAAGGAAAATAAAACAGGTAACTTTTCTCGATCGAAGGCCAGATGCGATGTCACAACCTCCACAAAGGGATACGTCTATTCAAGGTTACATCATGACGTAGAGGGCGCGCGATATAGACAAATGAGGAGCTCCGTCGCGTTTGAACAATACCCTAGGGTATAGAGATTGGTGAGGACGGAGCATCCCGACGTGCAAAACTTTGTCTGAGTCTCCCTTGCTCCATCAAGTTGGACAAGATTCCTCGTGAAGTGGATGGCATTTATATTAGGAAAGTACTAATTAGTCGACGAAATGCCTCGCATTACTGGCGGTCATGAAAAAGACGTTCATCCACTCTGTCATCCCCGCTGTCAGATTTGGAAGACTTTGTAGGACTCTCGAGTGCAAGTCTACAGGAATTTATAGATCATTTCTAGTCTGATTGAAATACGGAATAATTAGCATTCCGAGGTACCGTGATACCTGACAGAACATTCATTACCCTCATTCGCTAGCATGGATGATCGATTTGATAGCCAGAGGAAGACCAGTCGGGTATTTGAGCAAGGCATTTGTGTTCTCGTAGTCATCTGTCTGGCCTTGCTTTAGGTTTTTGGCAAGTTGCTCAAGTGACTCGTTCTTCCTCATTTGTGCTGCTGCGATAATGCCTTGAGCCGGAATATCTAGCCTTACTGCAGCCTCGTGGTTTCGTATTGTAAACAGGATCAACGCTTTACAGCTGGGTGGAAGATGATGAAAGATGGCCGTATTGCCAAAGAGCAGGCCTTGGTCGTCGGCACTATCGAGAATCAAGAGCTAGTCGCGGGCGTTCTCCTGACCTAGGGCTGCGTTGACGAGCGTCCTGAACTCGGCTTTCTCGTCTTCGATACCTGCAACCTTGAGCTGCTGGCCGATGTTACGGTAAGTATTCTCGAAAATAGTAGTGCCTTCTACCGCGGGGCCTAGTTAACCAAGCAGTCATGGTACTTCTCCCGGGCCCAGTAGATGGCTTCGAGGGCCTTGCCGATGCCGCCAAGGCCCTCGACGGTGGGCTGTTGACAAGCTTTCTTATTCACGCTCAGTGGGATTTTCTCGAGAATTTGGTGTAGGACTGACTTGCACCCGACGAGGGACATACACTTCTTCGCCACAGCTTAGAAATGTGTTGCAGGAAGTCTTGCATCTCGCCATATACGACTTGTAAAAACAGGTAGCCGGTCAAGGGCATGAACGTGTGCATGGCATGACTCGCAAGGAACACGCATAAATGTGCGGAGGAGTTCGTTCCCAGGTAGAGACCAGCTCTATGTTAACTGTCATTCAGGCCTCTCGCATCGGTGCCCAATTCCAGAGGTTACCAAATCTATGTTTGGTGCTTGGTCTCGAAACGACCTATCCACACCTTCGTCCCTCAGCGCATATGTATCTTGAACCACAGATACTATTCCGCTGTACGCTTCTTCGGCCTTTTTGCGGCGCCCGCCCCATGAAGTGAGCTCTCCGGTATTGCAACCTGTTGTCGATTAGGGATCGGCGGATGAACCTGGCTAGAGGCTGTCGCCGATTGAACATCCAGTCCCTCCAGTTCCTTCAGTGCAGGTCCCGTCTCTGGGAGTGGGTCAACTCCAAAGTCCAAGTCAGATGGTAGCTGGTCAATGGCCGAGCGTACCCTTTCCAAATGTAAAGGCATCCACAGGTCATAAACATTCTTCGTAAATCGGAACGCTGTCCACTTGTCCTTCCCTTCCAAGGTAGTGAAATCGAACGTATGGATTGGATGGCGGTAGTACTTTATATCCTTCCCATTGATCACTGGGTAATAGCCGTAGATCCGGACCGAGCGGTGGTCATGGGAGATGGAGAAGCTAAGAATCTGCCTATCGAGTTCAGCCTCCCGCTTTACCAAGCGGAACAGCTCAACAACGGCCCGAGCAGCGATAGCCATACTATGAGCATTCTGGCGGTCTGCGATATCAAGGCACTTGACCTCACATGCCAGGAACGGAAAGTACATATAGTACGTAGCCATAAAGAAGGAGAGGTCGCCGGAGACCCAGTCGCCAATAAAGGGGGAGAGTTTGGTCAGCTGGTCGTCCGAGAAGGCCTTACGCTTTAATCCTACGGAATAGTCAGGTTGCGGGCGGGTCCCGGTTATAGGGATCGAGTTATTCCAGCCCTCGTTAACGCTCTCCGTAACAATTTTAAGGTGTTCTGCGCCGCGGACAGCAAATGACTCGGCCGAGGGAACAATGAGTCGAGTGATGTCCTGGAGAACCTTGGCCTCATTTCGGCCTTGTAGCATGTCGCATGTTGCCTCAAAAAAGTCGTTCTCAAATAGTGTGTCGCTGGGGACTGGCTGGCTTTCCTCCAGTAAATGATTGCACAACTCCTTGCTCTCCTTCGTGATGCCCAGCTCGAAATTGGCCATGTTGACGCCTTTTGTTTCCAGGAGCAGCTCATATCGAGAGTCCCTATACTGAGCACTGTTGTCCTCCTCCTTTGGCCTTTGATCGCTAGGTGTTGCAGACGAAGCAGATCTGGACCGCTTCCGGCCAAGGGAAGGGCTCGACTTTATCCTAGCAAGCAAGTGATCTATGTCCGGGCTTCCTTGGAAGTATTCTCGCGGCCAGCGCCCTTCTCTCACCCACAGTCGTATAATGGCGCCCCAGTCGCCATCCAATTTACCAGCCTCTTCTTGATCAAGGGAAGTGCCAGCGACAGAACTTACACTGGAAGTCCGCCGTGCGCCCGGATCTTGTTCGACTGGATTGACGGTTCGATTCGGTTTCTTGTTTTTGGGGCCAAAAGACGCTGGGATTGACTATCGTATATCAGCTAGACATCCCGGAGCTCGAAGCTCGAGCCGCCTGGGCATCCTGCCTGCCAGTACGTACCGCATTGATGCTGATTGCCGTATGCTCTCTCGTCCACCGAGCCCGTTTCACACGCTGCTGGTCGACCTCAGCGTCGTTGTGGACATGAAGTTTCCGAGAAGCTCGCTGTGAATCTGGAGAGGACACGGTGCTTGTGCTGGGCTTCTGCTGTCGAGGTCTCTCACTACGCCGAGGGAAGTCTGCACTAGATCAGCCCGCGATCTCGACAAAATAGCAGCGCGCGCCTTTGCCAGAGTGGCGGATGCGTACCTTTGACATGGGCAGCTTGGCTAGGACTAGCGCAAGTTTGGAGAGAGTCCTGCATGCGCGTTTTCGCAGATTTCGATGCCATGATGGGAGAAGATGTTGAGGGCGACGAAGGGGAGTGAGGCGACCGCTCCATCTGCCTCGGCGCTTTATCCCTGCGGTATGTGGTTAACGATTGGCCCGGGGTACTTGGTCCAAGCGCAAAAGGCCGGGCAGGGGTTAAACCCGCTGCAGTAACCCGAAGCATCACATAGACGCTTATGTAGCACAGACAAGCATAATTCAAAGACACTCCAGATGTCTGTCGGTGTAGGCAGCAACTCAGATGTCTCAGCATGTGTCCACCGGAGTGTCCTCCGAGTCTGAGGTTTGGCTTGTTAGATGTACTTGGTGGCTTTAGCCATGACCTTCTTGAAAGCGTCCATTGCAAGGCCCCCCTATCTCGACCTCCCGGAGGTTTCGTCGAGCTAGTCAAAGCCTGGCTGCCCAATGCCATCTCCAACTACATATGTACCTTCTCATCAGCCTTCTCATCCTGTGGGCAGGCCTCCAGCCAACGAGGAGGACATCATACAAGACTTCTTTCTGCGCGCAACGGCGAGCAACACCTTGGCCAGCGACAAGATAAGAGTCGCGCAGCGCGATCTTTTTACGTCCTCTGATACGGCTTAGGGTCAGGTTAGCTAACGAAACAAGGTGGAGCTCAGCTCAAGCCGAGTTATCGAGACTACTACAGCCCAACTTGGGCGGCGGTCTTGACTACTGAATTACGTAGCAGAAGAATACCGGCGGCAACGTTGCACCTCTAAGCCCAGGGTCTGACGCCTACAGATCAGAGGCACGCGGCACACTGTGTGTTCAGGAGGGCTTTTGGAAGGGCAATCACCTCGTAGAATATAAGTAGTGTCTTTGTCCCTGAGGATAACCGAACTGCTGCTCGATAACGACCGGCTGTTCGGGGAAGAGTCCGTACAGCTTTGACCAAATATCCGACTGTGCCTCCCCGGTGAGCCGTGGGCACATTCTATCAGCCTTCTGCAAGACCCTTCCGAGGACGAAGATGGGGAAAAGGGGAGTGATAGCGAGGGTATGAACTCTAAGCCCGCGGTCTTACAGAATCACGCAAGGACGGAGTGCAATTTGGAGACACAGAGCCCTCCAGGAGGAAGCGCAGCTGATCGCATCACCTTATATCACAAGTCAGCAATCTCGCATCAACAGATCCGGTACTGACCCATCTCAACTTCCGTGGTGGTACACCGTCGCCGCTTTGACGATCGCCCGCGCTCCTCGTCCTCGTCCTTGTCCTCCCCACTAAGATCGTCTAGCTTCTGAATAAACTAACTACGCCTCGTCAGTTCTCGAGCTTTTTGCGGGTCGTCAATCACCTTGTCACCCTATATCCATTGCCTCCTCCCGCTCTTATTACTAGAAGGTGGGGATGGTGGGTGTGTTGTATGACCGGACGTCGAGGCGTCATGACTGGCGGAGACGCCACTGCTTGGAACGTCTGGTAAGCTGGTAGACGTGGAAGGGTTTTGCTGCGGTGCGACCGAGATGGAATGTCGTTGACGCTTTGGCAACGGCTCATCGGGAACCCAGGTCGCGACCATATTCTCAATGCAACACATGTCGTGGTGATGCTGCAATGCCTCTAAGTCGAGATCGTGTGGTGGCAGAAAGGCAGTTTTTCCGTGATATTTGTTGATCGACGAAGGCGCGGATACGGGATATTTGGGGATGAATCTAAATAAGTCGTGCTTCGAAGAATTTGCGGTAAGTGGCAAGCAGAGGTAGCCCATTGGTAGCCCTGCATGCAAACGTGTTAAAGAACGAACTGGGTATTGTACTGTAGTGGTGGTGGGGAGCTCGCCCCAAGGTAGGACACTTACGACCACGTCCGTCGCCATGCCATCTCGAGCTTGGCTGTATCCTCACTTTCGCTTGTAGCATGATCCGGAATATATCTAAGCGGGCAGCCAGACCAGTGAATCTGGGGAACGATGCGAGCAGCCTCGAGGCCTGTGCCTATGAGGCCTTCGACCCAGGACTTGCCCTCCCCGCTAATAGCACAGACCGAATTCAGATTCACTATGTCCGCACGGAATGGACCCATCAAGGCACGCGCCATCTCTGGGTTGACGATTGTGATTGGAATTTCTTCGTTCTCGATTTCGCTTGGAACAGACGATGTGCTCCGGCCGGACGATACACTCGGGTTCCTCGATAGGGTTGGTGAAGTACTGCTAGTGCGCTTGGTGCCTCTGGTGCTGCGTAGGGGCGCCATAACCAACCTGCCTTTGACAGGCGGTTTCTTGCCGATAGCAGCATACCGAGGATGATATCGCCGTGTGGGCATCTGAGGCTTGTAGTAGCAAGGGCTAGCGAGGGTATGGGGCTGCTCGTTTGCGTTTGTGCAGAGGCTGCTGGAATGGAAGATAATTGTATTGGGCATCGACGGTTGGCGCAGGGAAGGACCTAGCGAAGAACTCGATGTTCCATCCTCTTGACCGTTGGTTCTTGGTGATGGCGGACATTTCGGAATGGGGGCGTGTTGTGGAGGGTTGAAAGGACGTTGAAGTGCAAGTTCAAGCATGACGTTGCACCTCATCCCAGTCATGAACCTCGGGCCGGCCGCTTAGGCTCCACGGCGGTGTACACCTACTAAGAAACTGGGGGTTGTCCAAATGAGCGGTTTTTTCTTATTTTTCTTTCTCTTTATTCTTTCTTGCTTTTCTCAGCCCTACTTCACTGCTCTATTTCGGACCTGCAGTGTGTGGTCTTCATGTGACGAGGCGTGCAAGGGGTCGAGATCGATACTTCCTTGCTTTCCGAAGGTTGCATTGTTTTCAATCCTTTGTCAAGTGTGTACTCCCAGATTGTTGTAAATGAAAGCACCTTGTGCAGGTGCAAGCGGTGTTGTGAAGTACCTCGGGACGAAGCATTGAACGGCTTACCGACCTAATTTACTACTGTGGGAGAGGGCCGTTTTTTAATCACCCTGTCATGTTCTTTTGGCCCGTGCGGTCCCCCTGGCCTGTTTCTGGCATTGTAGCTTTTTGCTTGCCAAAACGATGAAATGTACCTGTGGGGACAACCCCCGTGGGGTCCACATAACCAGACAGGGTCATTATATTTACCGGGGGTGCCATAGTATAAACCTGATAGTCAGTTGGGTTCCCGTACATTTCCACTGAGCCCAGCCAGATCCAAGCTCCGGTGATTGTATGGTAGGTGCGACGTGTGTGTGAACCCGTCTTCAACCTTGATAAGGGAAGGGAAAACAACAGAAAACTTCGCTCATTCTGAATTCCATATCTCCTTAGTAAACATGCAAACATCGTTTTCCCTCAGCATCACTCATCAGCATCTCCTGGCCCACTCCAGTCGCTGGCAGACTGGGTCGACCTCTGAAGTGTTGTGACCGTTCTAAGATTGCCTGCCGGATTTCCACGCACGTCACACACCTAACGTCTTGCCTTATCAACCGGAGTCATTCATCTACATCATCCATCTGTTGACAACACATCACCACACCTCCACTCTCAACAACTTCACATCACGATGGAGGCATTCAAGAGTCTTGGTCTATCTGTGCTTGCAGCTGGCTTCCTCAATGGCGCTGCTGCTTCTCCAGCACAGTATCCCATATTTGGCGAAGCAACAGAAGCAACCCAGCCACCGGCAACCAAGCTGCCCCTGGTCGACAGCCAGGCACTGCAGGATGCCATCTCCATCGATAGACTTCTTGATAGAGCCAAGGATCTCTATGAAATTGCCAACCTGAGCTGGCCCGAGTACAATCATCCCACTCGTGTGATCGGGAGCAAAGGTGCTACCTCCTCCCCTCATTCCTGCCAGGATGCATCTCTTCTACGCCACAGTATGTACTAACAGATGAGAAGGTCATCACGGAACGCTGGACTACATCCGCAATGCCATCTCCGACTTCGATGACTACTATACGGGAGCATCTCAGTCTTTTCCTGCGTACTCTGGTAGCGTCTTCGAGTATCGTCTGGTCCTTGGCGATGAGGTCACTCACTCCGCATCGCCCATGAGCCTCACTCCGCCCACTAAGAACAAGCAGCCTGTCCATGGCGATCTAGTCCTCGTTGATGATGATGGCTGCTCCTCCGAGAACTACCCGGCCAATGTGAAAGGCAACATTGCTTTCATCCGCCGTGGTACCTGCTCCTTCGGCGAGAAGTCCGCGCTGGCAGGCCGCGCAGGTGCTACTGCAGCAGTGATCTATAACAGCGAAAATGGTTTCCTCCACGGCACTATGGGAACTCCCGAGGATGACCACGTTGCTACCTTTGGCATCGACCTTCAAGATGCCGTGTCAATCCTGGAGAAGCTCAAGGCCGGCGATGCTGTCGATGGAATAGCGTAAGTACATCTCAAGAAGACTGTGGGGTGAGCTTTTGGCTCTGTAACTAACCTTCATGGTGCACAGATACATCGATGCCGTAGTGAGCAAGATCGTTACTAAGAACATCGTCATCCAGACGATCGAGGGAGATGCAGACAACTGTGTCATGCTTGGTGCACACTCAGACTCAGTCAGCCAGGGACCTGGTATCAACGACGACGGATCAGGCACTCTCTCGCTCATCGAGGTTGCGATTCAGTTGACGAACTTCACCGTCAAGAATTGCGTTCGTTTCGCGTGGTGGTCCGCCGAGGAAGAGGGCCTGCTTGGGTCTGATTATTATGCTTCTCAATTGTCCACCGAAGAGAACCTGAAGGTTCGCCTCTTCATGGTATGTGGTGTCCAAACCCGTTTCCCATTTCGGCTGTCACTATAATATGGAGCCCCTGAGGTAGCCACAGCTTCAGCCACGGCTCTAGACCCCCCCCCCACCCCACCCATTTCAACCTTATCGTTGGCCTCCGATTTGGGCAATTATTGACTCCAGACCTCGGCTTGAACAGGACTATGATATGCTGGCCAGCCCCAACTTCGCGTACCAGGTATACAACGCGACGAATGCCGAAAGCCCCATTGGCTCGGAGGAATTGAGAAACCTCTATGTAGACTGGTACGAGGCCCATGATCTCAATTACACCTTCATTCCTTTCGATGGGCGCAGCGATTACGATGGCTTCATTCGGGCTGGTATCCCCGCCGGCGGTATTGCCACTGGCGCTGAGGGTGTCAAGACCAAGGAAGAGGTGGATATGTTCGGCGGCACTGCGGGCGCTTGGTACGATGCGTGCTACCATGAACTCTGTGACGGCACTGACAATGTCAATGCAACCGCTTGGGAGTTGAACACGAAGCTGGTCGCACATAGCGTCGCGACGTACGCTGCCTCCTTCAAGGGCTTCCCCAAGCGAGACTCGGCTGCTTTGGTGGCGAACACCGCGCAGGCCAACAAGTACGCGCAGACAGTCAAGTACCACGGCCACAATTTCTTCATGTAACTCAGCCACTGCATGGGGTTGTATAGTATCTGCTTGCATCCGTGCGTCTGTGGTGTCTTACGACTTAATAGCATTATGGACTTTGTACTCATAGCATTATTTCACCTAGAGTAAATAGAACAGACGACATCGTTCTATTGGACAACTTCGAACAGTCATGCAGCATTCTTGGCCGTTGGGATATGATCAGGAGTTGGAGTTGAGGCCTTTTTCGGCATAGGCCGATTTCTCGACTCGATGTCCTCCGGCTTAATTTCGACCGCTACCTGCGTCTTCGGAATGCCGGGCAAGATACAGTGGGGGCCCGACTTGCACCATATGTTGTATGTAACAAAGATATCCTGGCTGTGACGGTTACATTGTACTCCAGATTGAGAGCATTTGTCCGTAGGCTTCCCAATCAGGGAACCTCAAACCCGTGGGCCGTGCAGAACCATGCAGATGCGTGTCGCCGATCTTGAGGCTAACTTAAACCCCGACTCTTAATACTATTACCTCACGGCAGAACATCGAGCTATACCCAACACCTGTTGTTTCCGTGGGATACTATATATTACAGGGGGATTCGCAAGTTCTGGTGCACTCCTCAGGGAAATTATACCAGGACCTTTGATGGTTTCGACCAAGGAGTTGGGACAGGGGGGGGAGGGATACGTACGCCTTTACCAGGGTATAGGTCGTTATTCAGCAACCGTACCTACGTACCTACCTATGTACTTCATATATGGAATCATCCGCCCTATCACGTCACGAACATTCTACGGTGGAGTGAAGACGTGAGTGGGTGGGTATTGACGCATATAATACGTTTCCGTTGAGGAATTTCTCCGTGGAATATTTGAAGTTGCTGGATAGTGCATAGTTGCCCACTTCTGTGCGGCATGGGAATAACGTTCACTACCACTAAAGGGGTGTAGTGCGACCGTTGTCAGCGACTTAGTGGATAACTCCCGAGTGCTCCTCCCTCTCGGTATCAGGGAGCCACCCGTAGAACCGGAGTCAAGGAACAAGAACAGCCACTGAACTGAAAGGTTACATTATTGCTATGCTTCCTTATCCCTCCTCTCCCCTTCCAAAAATGAGTGTGACCGTGAAAACTTGACTATCATGAAGGGAGGAGCTGTGTTTCCAATAGTTTGCCGTGTACGTGATTCGACTCACACACACTCCTTGTTTTGAATGAGCAGGCGGTCCACTCACGGGTTTATCTTGCTCAAATGTTGGTTGTTTTGCTATCATCTCCGGCCTCGGGAATAGCCGTGTCGATGGCGACGATATCTACTTAGGTACATACGTGTCAGCGTCAGCGTTGCTATCCCAGCGTAAATCATCGCCGAATGTCCGAATGTAACACGCTATTTCAATTTCTAATCTAAGTCGGTATTCAGCAGCCACGTGTGGTGTTACATACCATCATTATCTCTTTGCCCACTCTCGACATGGGTCTTCCACTAACGATGAATGTCGCTTGACTACCGGCGGCGTACCAAGACTACTGCATAAGACTGTGGGGAAGTTTATTTACCACCAATCCTGTGCGACTTCATCCCAATAGCCGGAACTATCGCATGCAAGGGGAGAGGTTGAAAGGGGCCATGTTTCGTAACGATCGGCATAAACGGCAGTCTCATGACTTGCCATATACGGTGTGCGTAGGTGTGTAGAAATGACGAGGAGGAAACCAAACTGCACTGTCTCTTCCGATTGGGGGGATATTCATGTCCAACAGAGAAATGGGATTTCTATGGTCAAGGTTTGTGAAACAATCGTTGTCAGATTGTTCTCGAACAACGGGAATTTGCTCCAGATGTGATCATTGGCGGACTTGAGATTTCCTCCACTATCATCCCGGGAAAGAGAGCTGACGAGGAAACTCGATCGCGACACTCCGCAGACGCTAGCTGTCAGCCATGATGCCGCGGCAGACCACATACACGATGATGAAGAGTTCCCATCGATGTGTGGCGGTAACATGAAATATAAATAAGGCTGCTAGTCCCGCCAAGATTGCCAAGACGGATAGGATCTCTACAGCATCTTCTTGGCATCAAACAGCACAGTGATTCGTCTACTCCTCTCACCATGATCTCTTCTAAGTTTAGCCCCATGGCGGTGGCCGCCTTTGCGGCTACTGTTCTCGCCTCGCCCGTTGCCGAGCCCGGCCCTGCCGTCACTGCTGCCCCTGACATCAAGAGGGCCACCACTTGTACCTTCTCCGGATCTTCTGGTGCCTCCCTCGCCAGCGTCAGCCAGAAGGACTGCGCCACCATTGTTCTCTCTGCTGTTGCTGTCCCCTCAGGAACAACCCTTAACCTTTCTGACCTGAGCGAAGGGACTCACGTAAGTCCCTTCCCTTTCATCCACTGCGAATACATATATTCCAGATATATAGTAGCTAACGTATTCTTTAGGTCATCTTCGAGGGTGAGACCACCTGGGGATACGAGGAGTGGGATGGTCCTCTGCTCCAGATCGAGGGTACATCTATCACCATCGAGGGTGCCACCGATGCCTACCTCAACGCCGACGGCTCCCGTTGGTGGGACGGCAAGGGCAGCAACGGTGGAAAGACCAAGCCCAAGTTCTTCGCTGCCCACAACCTGGTAGACAGCACCATCACCAACCTGTACATCCAGAACACCCCTGTTCAGGCCGTCAGCATCGATGGTGCCGATGGCTTGACCATCACCGACATGACCATCGACAACTCCGACGGTGACACTGATGAGCTCGGACACAACACCGATTGCTTCGACATTGGTGACAGCTCGACCGTCACCATCACTGGTGCTAACTGCTACAACCAGGATGTAAGTCTTTTGAGAAGAGTCTCATCAAATGTGCAGTGACAATAGCTAATTCCCTCTCTAGGACTGTGTTGCGATCAACTCCGGAACCGTAAGTTTACTTTAGGAGCTTCACACAGCAGGATACTGACGATCCAAAATAGGGCATCACATTCGAGAACGGTGTCTGCTCTGGCGGTCACGGTCTGTCCATTGGCTCAGTTGGTGGCCGTACCGACAACACTGTCGAGACTGTTACTTTCTACAACAACGAGATCAAGAACTCCGCCAACGGTAAGTCCACTCGTCCTCCCCCCCCCCCCCAAACAAGAAAGGGATTTCGGTTGTTTTTTTAATCCAGCTCTTACGACACATCCTAACCTGAAAATAGGCATCCGTGTCAAGGCTACCAAGGGCGACACCGGCACCATTAAGGGAGTCACCTACAAGGAGATCACCCTGTCTGGCATCTCTGAGTAAGTTTACAACCATTTAAACAAACCAAGTGGCGAGCTCGAATACTGACCAGCCCCATCAGCTACGGTATCCTGATTGAGCAGAACTACGACGGCGGTGACCTTAAGGGCACTCCCACCAGCGGAATCCCAATCACGGACCTGACCATCGAGAACATCTCCGGATCCGACGCCGTCTCTAGCGACGGATACAACGTCGTCATTGTCTGCGGCAGCAGCGGTTGCTCCGACTGGACCTGGAGCGACGTCTCTGTCAGCGGTGGCAAGACCTACAGCGACTGTGAGAACGCCCCTGATAGCGTTACTTGCTAAAGGAGATATTGGCCACGCACAGCCAAGGGGGGGGTAGCACCTTGTTTTTATTTTGCCATGAAAGATTTGGGCGGGTGGAGGTTGTGTTTCAATTCTGTCAGAAAAGCGCTTTTTGAGCGTTTCGATGTATATATATACGCCTTTTCCTTCCTCTTGGAATATCGTAGGATATTAGCTCTGGACATATACACTATCCTTCGTCATATCTCTGGCCCAAAGACTTTTGCTGAATTTCGTGTGTGAGAAGACTTACATTCACTCGTGGGTATATGACGTTGCAATCCGAGTAAAAAGATGAACACAGTCTGAAGTCCAGCTCTTCTTGTCATCCCATTCCTGAGGCTCAGTTGTGAAGACGCCATCATTCGTGGAGTTCAGGAGTAGGGGGCGTGGTGAATGGGAGTATGAAAACAGCAGCCAGTATAAAATGTATGATACTATTATTATTATGATGATCAAGACTACTTTAATCAACCTTTTGGTTTTCTGACTTGATTAATCCAATCATAATAAGTCGATCTCGTGATATCAGAATTACCCTTGGGACCTTTTATTCCCAAATTAAGCTAGAAGCGAAGTCCCGCGACATGATGATACTTTCCCAGGGTTGAAAGAGATCAGCTTGCGGTACTACATTGTGATAGAATATGTATAAACCTTGGTAACCCGGCTACTCTCATCGTTGTCGCCGTCATCGTCATCGTCCGGGGGTGGCAGAATAGTCGGCAGCGGAACCGGGATCGGAACTGTGACCGTCCGGCCATCGGGCTGAGTGATGGTCGTCATCGTCTCCGTTTCCGCGTCAGTCGTGTCCAGTGGCGTTGTAGACGTAACAGGGTCCTCTTCATCATTGCCATTGCCAGGGCGAGCAAGATGAGTGATACCGGGCAGCATGGGAGGAATGATCGGAATGGTAAGCGTCGGCTCACTTGTGTCCACCTCTGTTGTGCTCGAGACTCGTGTGCGCGTCGGAATGTCGGTATAGTCTGGCAGATATGTAGTACTGCCGTTCACTATCCCAGGAATGAATGGCGGACAGAGGACATGGCAGTACAGGTTAAAGCAATATGTCTTGATCAAAAGCCCTGAATCCACGGACTCCTTGCATCGTTCAGCTGCCCAGCCATAGCAGTCATAAGCACTAATACATGGCGGACGTGGGCCGCCATCTTCCGTCACTGGGAATATCGTCAACATAGAAAAATCCGTATGTATGGTGTGGGAAACTCACGAGGCGGCGTGACTTGAGGCTTTGCGGGCTCGGGGACTGGCTGTGGGTAGCTGACTACACCCCTGGCCAAGAGTATACTGGAAAGGAAGCAGGCCTTTAATAACGCCATATTGTCAAAGTTGGAGGTTGGCGAGCTGAGGGTGATTACTTAGGAGGAGCTCCCTCCTTTGGGGTGTCATCCAAGTTATATAGGTAGGTACTTAGAGTCGAGATATCGTTCCTCTTTGTTCACATCATGTAATAACCCTATCATGTAATAGCGTCGATTTTACGTGAGAGTTTGAAGTAGTTCAGGACTGGAGCTAATGCTTAGGCCGATTTCAAGGTTGTACCAAAGCGCAAACGAAATCTGTTTATGTTTTTGGCCCCTTCGTGATCTTCCTAACGACCTCACTATTCTGTCGATGCCTTCTTCGGTATGGCATCACACAGGGGTGTGATCTTACCCGCTATCAACTCTTCAACCACTCGGCTCGATACCTTTTCCCATTCCTCAAGGGTATCAGCTTCCGCATCATACGCGTAAAGCCATCGGTTGCGCATTTTGACCGATTCTGGATCAATTTCTGCTCCTTCTTCAAGATGCCTCAGGGCATTGTGCCAACGATCGCGAAGATCCTCTCCAGCGGTCTGACTCTGCCGCGTCCGTCCGAACCTGATCTTCTCGTAGACCCGCGTCTGTTCTCGGTGGTCAGTGCGAGGCTATTCTGGCCGGTGATTATTACGACTCTGACTGGTAGAAACGTACAGCTAGTGAGAGTCTATTTTTACCCGCAAGCTTCAAGCACACGGCCAGGACTGCTGCGCTCTCCGTAGCTTGGCTAGCTCCCTGGGCGCTTGTAGGGAGGTGGGGATGGCAGCTATCTCCTAGAAGAACGATCTTGTGATTTTTGGAGACCCATGTTGGCAATGGGTCTCGGTAACAGATCTTCCAATCGAGAAGGGAGGGAGTCTTCTCAACAGCTGCTGCGATCCTTGGGTCCAACTTTACTATATGCTGGCGCACATCGGCCATGTCTCCCTCTTGAAACCATGACTCTCTGATCTCCATGTCTGCCTCATGAGAAAGCTTGCGCGTTATTATCCAATTGAATTCTTCGCCATTACGCAAAGTATTTTGGACAAGGTGTGTGTCCCCGCCAATCCTGTATGGGTCAGTGGTTCATGCCATGAAGAGACCTTAGAAAATGGCTAGAACGAAAGTGTCAATGGCTCGAGGTCAAAACATACCATATGTTGACACAGTCATGATCCACAAAGTCTCTGCACAGAGCATCTCCCTTCAAATCTTCTCCAGGGAAGTATGCTCTCCAACAAGAGTATCCACTACTCTTTGGTGCGTCTGCAAAACCCAACACAAGCTCTCTTGCTCGACTCTTGATGCCGTCCGCACCCACAATTACATCCGCTCTCTCTACTCTATTATTTCTGAACGTAATGCTAGGTCTCTCGTCTTCATCGTCACCCTCATCAAACCCGATAACTTCACATCCCATATTGATCTCAATCCCAGCATCCTTCACTCCACGTAAAAATGCTTCATGATAATCTCCACGGTGGCCAATGTAACCAGCCATGTCCATAAGTGGCTGTTGAGCCAATAGCTTGCCATCATGCCACCTTCGGATCTGCATATCCGAAGCTTGGTTGCCAATGGATGTTAAGGAATCATAGAGCCGGTCGCCGCCCCAACGCTGGAGCAGCTTCAGTGCATTCTCGCCTAGCCCCAGGGAATCGCCTAACCGACGGAAGATGTTGAGCTTTTCATAAAGTACCACGTCGTGTCCGTGATGTTTCATTGCTAGGGCGGCAGCACAGCCGCCTAGTCCAGCACCGATGACGATGACTAAAGGTTGAATCAGTATCCTTTCCGTAGTGGTCAATGTGGCCAGAGCTAACACAGACCTTTGATGCGATCTTCGTTTCCATTGCTGGTCGCCATGAGAAACGATCGATCTGACGATATTGGGATCTGGACTCAAGAAGCAAAGGATGGGAATACCAAGTACTAGACAACGCTTCTCCTGATGCAACTCGATCTTAATCTCAATCTCGAATATTCATCAGTGATTCCTGAGCTTCCGAAGAAACTCTTTGGTCATGAGATGCCAGCAAAATCAATCCTACTGTTCCCCCCTTACCTGAATGACTATTGGTCCTGCATATAGAGAGCAACATGCATACTTACGTAGTTACGTACTGAAGATATTTGCCGGCACCTTACCCCGCGGTTATGCGGCCAGGATTGGGTGAAAATATGCAACAAACAGGAGGGAGCGAATACCATGCCGGAAATGGCCAGAAATGGAGAAGATGACTTGGCTATCGTAGATTACCGTCTTGGGATAACTTGAACCCGATGCAGCCGAAACCAGAAGGAATCCTAAGTGGTCCCCATCTGGGCAGAATCCATTGCTTGGAACAGAAGTTCAAGATGTGAATATTCTTGCTCTAAGCCACCCTGAAGACATCGAAACCTTCTCATTATGACACCTAGTATTATACCACTCACACCTCCGCCTACAATCGATGATATTTATTCTGGTGTTCCTGCTCGGCTAACACAGGAAGCAGTAGCTGTGAAAGCTCGGCTCTATCAAAACCGCACCCTCCCGTCCGCTCAGCCACGCCGCACAACTCTTCGTCTTCCACCGGACATATCTCTTGACGTCTTCAAAGCCGCCATTGGAGATATACAGGCCCAAATAGGCGACCAAAACGTCATTGTGAACAACCAAGACAATTTGGACGACGGCTGGTATCTCGAGCACCCTAACACACACGATGCATGCCACGTGGTCGACCAAGACGAACTCGTTCCCAGCGCTTTGATTTATCCAGGGTCGACTTCGGAGGTGCAAACTGTAGTTCGCTGGGCGAACAAGTACTCCATTCCGATATATCCCATCTCGATAGGCCGGAATGTCGGGTATGGCGGTGCGGCACCGCGTGTGCCGGGCGGTGTTGTGTTGGACTTGGGGAGGCGTATGCACGAGATCTTAAACATCGACTTAGAGAATGCAAGCTGTGTCGTTCAACCGGGGGTGACATACTTCAGGCTATACGAGGAGATCCAGAAGCGAAACCTGCCCCTCTGGATTGACACTCCGGATTTGGGAGGGGGCAGTGTGCTTGGCAATGCCATTGACAGAGGAGTAGGATATACGCCATATGGTGATCATTTCGGGAATCATTGTGGGATGGAACTTGTCCTCCCCAATGGAGAGCTTCTGAGGACTGGAATGGGAGCCATGCCCGGGCCCGACGGTGAGGACAATCCTACATGGCAGTCATTTCAGAACGCCTATGGCCCGGCAATAGATGGGCTCTTCTCACAAAGCAACTTCGGCATCATCACCAAGATGGGCTTCCATCTTATGCCTCCAGCAAATCACCAGAGCTATGTCATTACATTTCCAAGGGACGATGGCTTCGAGAGGATTGTGGATATCATCAGGCCATTAGCTCAGCAAAGAATCCTGGGAAATATCCCGCAGTTGCGGCATGTCATCCAGGAGTTAAACGTCACCGGTCAACCCAAGTCGACGTTCTGGAAGGGCCAAGGGCCCATGCCCCGGGAAGAGGTCACCAAAGCATCCAAGGAGCTCCCCTTAGGAGAATGCTCATGGGTTTTCTATGGTACCCAGTACGGATCCCCCGAGACAATTGCCAGCCAGCTCAAGCTGGTCAAGGAATCATTTACCTCGCAAATACCAGGCACCCGATTCTTCCTCCCTGAGGATGTCCCGTCAGACCACTACTTAAACTCTCGGGCCCAGGTCTGCGCCGGTATCCCAGTCTTGACGGAGCTCAACTGGCTCAACTGGGTCCCCAACGGCGCTCACATCTTCTTCTCCCCCATCGCGCCAACGCGGGGCAGGGACGCGAGAACACTGCACACCATCATCGCAGAGCTGCACGTCAAGTACGGCTTCGACCTGATGCCCACATTATGCGTCGCAGGAAGAGAGATGCACTATATAGCCAACATCGTGTATAATCGCGGTGATGTAGATGAGAAGCGCCGTGCTGTCAGGCTCATGCGGGCGATGATTACGGAGTGTGCGAAGAAGGGCTTCGGCGAGTATAGGACGCACCTGCTCTTTGCGGACCAGGTGGCCAGGAGCTACAGCTGGGGCGAGCAGGCTCTGATGAGGTTCAACGAGACTATTAAGGATGCTCTGGACCCAAACGGGGTGTTAGCGCCGGGGAGGAACGGCATTTGGCCAAAACGGTATAGGGGCAAAGGATGGGAACTTGGAGAGGCGGATGTGGACATGGGACATATTGGGCCGAGGAACGAGGTCAATGATGGTGCAGGGCAAGGAATTCCGAGATAAGTTGATCAAGAAATTACCTAGGGTAGATATGCGTTGGCAATTTGCAGGTAGTCTATAGGTCTCGTTGAAATTAGCTTGACATCTAGTGCATATGTATTGTGTATGTATATTTTATTTTTCTCATCTCCATGGTCGCCCCCATAGCTAACACTCATGCTTCTGAGACTGAGATTTCATTCCTTGATAAAGCACTGTCCTCTATACCTATTCCGAACAACCCTACGTCTGGATGCCTCGGGCTGTTTGGACAATGCGTACCGTAAGGATTTATATTCTGAGCTCTCATTGAAGCCCATTTTTGATGATAATATGTGTCACTGTACTTACAAATCAGGGCCTGCAGATGGTCGAGTAATTGATTGATTGATTAACTCGAGCTGTGAAGAGGCCCTGAGGGCTGCGAGGGCTCGGCTATATCGTGGTTTCGATGGCTCCTTATCTCCAGGAGGACGCCAAAACTTATACTATAATCAGCCTATAACTCAACAGTAGGTATGCTTTTGCAACCGCATATAATCTAACGAATCGTCCCTTGTAAAAGTCTCTAGTGAACTATCACACATTCTGGGCAGCACTTATAAAGCAGAGAGAATGGCTGATAAAATCTAGAAGTTGATTAATGAAAAAAAAGAAGAAAAAAGAAGAAAGAAAGAAAGAAAGAAAGACTAGAATAGAGGCAGGCTCTCGTAGGCCCTCGAGGGCTCGGTTATATAGTTGTCTTATTTACGAGATATTCCGAGAGCAGGCTATAAATCACACTATAAACAGTCCATTTCTGATCGTCTGGCCTTACTTCAACACTAAATAAACGTGAAGTACATACACGAAAAAGCAATGCAAGCGAATTTCCTAGTCAACCATGTTATAGCAGGATATTGATAAGCACTTGGAGTAAGAATGAAAACTGAAGACGCTGACTGGGATGCCCGGACGACCAGTCCCCAACCACACCGTGATCCTCATGCCGTACTCTCGTGAAGAGAAGAGAAAATTGGTCGAGTCTTAGTTTCGGACTGTTCGAATGAACTGTCTTACTTATCCAGAACACCACGAAAAGGTGCCCGACCATGGGTTCTGGACCGCTACCAGAACTCTGGTTGCCGGCGCCTCCACCAACCTCACTCAAGGTAGCTTCAAAGGCCTATCTACTCGTGGGTATGCTGTGAATGTACTGTGGGAATGGAAGCTCGACAGAGAAAAGAAGTCTATACGTACCGGCTTTAAAATTCGCCGAAACCACGGCAGAGGGCCTCAAGGGCCGCAGCGGCACCGTTCTCGGCCCAGACGGCCCGGCGCGAGGCTTCTTCGATGCCGGTCCCGGCCACGGCCGCGCGGCCGGCAGCGATGGTCCGCTCCTGGGCGGCGGCGAGGACCCGGCGGGCGGCCTGCTCGGCGAGGCGGCGGGAGTAGCGGGTGGGGGCGGCGGGCGCGGGTCCTATAGGTAAGTGTTAAATATATAATCACCCCCCCCCCCAAAGGTTCAGCTGAGGTCTAGTGATACGGTGTTGGATGGAAGTCTCGTGAGTGATCGTGGAAGAGGAAGAAAGGCATGTGCAATTCCGGATCGGCGTTGAGAACTCACATTGGTGGTGCTGCTGCTGCTGCTGCTGCTGTTGTTGTTGTTGTTGTTGTTGTTGTGGGTGAGAAGAGAAGAGAAGAGGAAAGGCGGATGAGAAGGAGAAGAACCATTGCATGTTCAAGCTGGAAGGACGGGTATTCCTTCCTGGCAGTTCGGACTTCAATGAGAGACGGACTTGGAAAGACGACGATCTATTGACTTGGAGAAGTATCATCCGGGGATTAGTCAAATATATAACGGAAAGGACTCCCATAGTGACCCAGAAATAAAGGAACAGCGGCAAGAGCTTTCTTCCCCAGAGGAAAGGGCTGCATGATTGACCTGAACGTAGCTCACTGAGCGAGCTGGCAAGATCGTTCTTGACATTGTCGTTGATCGAATGGTTCCTCTCATCCCAGTGGCATCTGAGCCAAATGGTAGGTCATGGTGCACCTTCTTGATCAGAGGCTCTGTAGTTTGTGGGCAGACAGCCACAAATTCTTCTCATGCGCCCGCATATATTCCAATCTCCTGAATCTCTACTGTGACCCACAAGTACTCAGACTTCAGGTCCGTATACGAACTTCAAGCAGTGGCTGTTGATTTCTACGTGTCCACCGAGTTCCCAGGGTTAGTATTATGGTTCAAAACTCGGTGTAGGGCCCGACGTCAAGTCCGGTTAAGGATGCTAAACATCTCCCTCCGCCAGCCTATTTTGTAGATATGCTACCACTGGCCGTACCTCGGGACGTGAAGACAGATCACATCCATCGATCAAATTTAACAAATGCCTACGACGGATATCCTGCAAGTCGTTCTTTCGTTTCTCCCAAATTTGATAGATCTTGTGCTCCGTACGGATCTGCTGCAACGACACAGGCCGAACCACCAATTGTGAAAGCTTCAAATAGTAGATTGCATCACCATGTGAATTGACATCATTACGGATGTCGAGTAGTTCCTTGTTGATAGTGAGCCCTCGGCCGCCATATTTGTGTGCGACAGCTTCCCAAGCCTGAATCACAGGAGGTCGTAGGGCGAAATCCCATGTGCTTCTCCAGGTTATGGCAGCATGCATCTGGCCTCCACTTGATTGGTATTTGAAAAGTGCTGCTAAGTTTGCTTCTCCGTTCCAAATCTCCATAGTTTCAAGTCGTGGCATATTCTTGGCTGCCGCTGCCGCTGCTTTGAGCATCTCATTGACATCACTCTCAAGCGCTTCCGGAGTGAGTAGTCGTGAAGTAATTGTAAGCGATTTCAGGTTAATACACTTCCAAGAAGGTTTGTAAGAAGAGAAAAAGGGACTGGCATCCACAATGAATGACGCTGAGAAGTGCTGAAGGTCGAGAAAAGTTTCAGCAGCCGCCTCACTGACGACAGGAGTCAGGGTTTGAGCGGAATCGGGCACACTATAAGGATGTGGATAGTGTCGATTATAATTCTGAAAGATCACCAGCTTCCGTAAATTTTTGGAAACAATCGATCTGAGAAGACATTCAAAGTCTAATATTCATGAAAAGGTTAGTATAGTTTACTGGACGATGGATAGCAAAGCGGGGGTCAATATTCACCTTCGTCTGGAAACAACGTAAGATCATTACAACGATCCTTCCACGGCTCATAATAAATGTCCTGAAGCCTAGGAAGACGGGAGAACATTTGTTCGAGCGTGAATGGGTCCCATTGTCGGTAGGTTTGTTGGCGTAAAAGTACACCCGTTATTGCTGGAACGCAAGGCAACTGCTGCCACCACTGGAGTTCCCGCTCGTCACCATTTAAGACGGATTCTTCAGCCCCGATGGCACAGAACATCTTGTTGGTAGCAAACATGAGCCCTGAGATTCCTTCTACCGGGTTCCAATCGTGCTGTATGTCGCCGACCTTTTCTAGCAGCGTCTGTTCCACGCCTGGGCTCCAGCTGCATTCGACCGAAGGATCATCGGGCCTGAAGGTTAAATATTTGAACCAATGCTCCGAGTCACAAGGCGAGTAAACACTGATATCAAGGAGCAATTCGCCAACAGGCTCCCATGTGCTGAGGGTTGAGAATAAGTTTTGAAGTGCTGTAGCAACTAGGGTGGCGTCTGTGTGTGTCAAGGTATCGGTGCCCAGATCCGCACACGAGGTGCAGTCATACTTCTCAAGCTCCACACAAAACCATATGTAACGCAAGAGAGCCCGGTTCCGGCGGATATTTGAATCGAGATCGACAAGTCGTGACGGTGTTAGTTTGATTCGGGAGAAGTTATGCCGCTCGATAAGCGTCTGCCACTCGCGTGATACCGTGGCAAGGTGAGCCAATTTGCAGTCAGTCTGGATTAAGGCTTCAAAGACGAATAGCCGGACCTCTGCGGGAAGACTGTCCCAAGATATCTTTGAAGACATCGTTGCCATATGTCTCAGTGGAGATAGAAGAACGGTCGATGCACAGGGCGAAAGAAGTAATGTAAGGAATATCATGGAGAGGAGAGAAGCTTGGAGATGAGTGAGCGTACCTTGTATGCATATATATTCACTTGTGCTCGAATTTCAGTGAATCACCGGGACTGATTAGCAAAAGGTTGCTTCGGACTAGGTACACACTTAACACGCCGGTCACAGAGGTCATGCACTGAAGTCATTAAGTACTTAGTAGGTAGGTAGAGTCAAATGTCACGAGCCCATGATGGCTTTATCCTTGGAAGTTGCACGTTAGGTATTCTGCCTTTTCTCAAGGTTTAAAAGCAACTAAATCATTGCGCAGGAAGCCGGTTTGAATGGTCTACTATCGTTTTTCGGACGCTCGTAGGGCTATCGGCAAAGAAAAAATCGCTGTCAGGACCCTGTGGAAGGCCGTCATTCCCAAGCAGAGGCTAGTAAAGATGAACACAAAAGTTCACGTATCGCTCGCGGGCTTTGACATGGTGATAGCGCTCGGCCGTAACAAATTTCAGGACTTGTTGAAACTGAGTTTTAGGGTTTGGGGAAAACGAACGACTATCACCACTACAAAGAGAAGGCTATAACATGCCTTGATGGGGTCAAGCTCACATAAAATTCAAGTATGGTGCGGGCACGGGCCACCGCACCACAGACTTCTTTCAAAGTTGGAGCCTATACTTGCATACCTACCCTAGGGTAGGTACGTATCGAAAGTACCGGCTCTGAGAGGACGTAAAGTCTAAACTGATAAGATAAACTTTCTTAAAGATTCAGGTTTATTATTTCTTTTCCATCCTACCTCGAACCTCACTTTCGGCGTAAAGACACAAACGTAATAGGACGAACCGGATATAAGGTTCTGAGCAAACCCAGATTTGATATCCCATAGGATGTTATCTGGTAACTGTCTATAGATCGGTTTCTTTTTTTTTTAAAGGGGGGGGGGTATATAAGGGATGGGGAATTGTGTTTGCTACTATGCACTAAGCCAGGTCGATGGAGGCCTCAATCAATTGTTTCGCTGCGGACATACGGGTTCTTCTCTTCGACAGGCCTGCTTACAAACTCGGGCCTCCCAGGGGGAGAAGCAGAGCACGATAGTATATGCCCCTTTCCCCGTCGATTTCGAGTAAAAATATCATGCAAGAGGAAATGAGACTGATCTATGTTGTCTCTTTGATTATATTCTGCATGTTGTACTCCGTCTCACCAGCGCTACCGTGATCCCCAGCAATCATGGTCTTCAAAGAAACGATCCCGGCATCCGTAGAGTCGTATGTTAATCAGACGGTCGAAGCACCGACATCTCAGAGGCGAAAAACACGCTGATACGGCTATTAGCAAGGTCTTCTAGTACCTACCCGAGGACCGCCTGACAGCGTCGCAGCTCTTTAAGGACAAGGTATGAAAGACGCTTATAAAGCTACCTCCATACATGGAAGGGCACTAGCGGATGCTATATGGCTGGATAGGCTACATGTATCAGGGAAGGGGTAATATGAAACATATAGTTGTATAACCACCTTTTTATATGCTTCCCATTCATTCGCACCAGTATAGGACTACTTCTGCAGATACGGTATAAGCAATAACCTTCTTTTCGATACGAGCGAGGTAGCATCACATATGATAATCAATCCACTGATGATAAGCCGGATAGATCTCCTGGGGCTGCTTTAGAGGGGGGGGGGCAACAAAGGCCTCCCCGCAGGTTACATATCTACCTAGGGACTAAGTAGGTATTAATTCTGCATTTATTAGTAAGCACTGATATCTAAGCCTCCCGACATATCAAATGCTATCTCAATTACCCTATACTATATAGGCTGCTAAGGCTAGTAGGGCTATTGCCCTTATTTAGTATAGAACGCACAAATTATACTCACTATCCTATAGCTTAACGGAACCTGCTTAACGGATATACGATAGTGAATATCAGGTTTTAAATTAGAGGTATTAAGGGTCTGTATTAGTGATAGTCTTATCTATGCTGCCAGAATTAATAGAATTTCACCTTATAGCGTTAATTTATGCTACCTCTAAGTAATCTAGAGCTTATGATCTCGGCTTTAACTGAGCTCTATCTATAAGGAGGTATTTAAAATGAAATGTAAAGAAACCCCAGGAAAGAAAAGGAAACTCTGGGAAGGAAAGGAGAAGAAAGTTAAGAGGCAAAAAGAAGAATACAAGTAAAGAAAGAAAGCCTCAACAGTATAAGGGGCTGGCCCCAGAAGGGCTTAAGGGTATATACAACCAGAAAGTCTATCTAGGAATATCCTCTAGTGCAGGGAAAATAACAAATAACTTCTCCCGTATGCCTGAACTTAAATTACGGCCGATTTAAGCATCCTATAAGATGCCACAACTCTTATATAAATACTAACAGTACTTCTCCGGAATATAGCCTCGTCTTAGAGATACGAACTACTATATGCCCAGGTATCGGCTGGGAACTCCCGAACCCGTATCACTAAATTTAGTGCTATTGACCAGAGAGGCATTTGCAATCAAGGTTAAAGGCCAGTACGAGTCTTCCAAGCTATTGATGGATGGATATCGGACCCATATCCATTTACATACTGTCTCGAATGACAAGTTGCCCTTGACAGTTTCGCTGGTATGCAAGCTGACCGCCGACTGCGTCGAGTCTCTGGAAGATCCTCTGCAGAATGAGTATATGATTATACCTGGTGGAAGACTTCATTATGGGGATGGAGTAGGATGGGGAATTCACATATGTTCTTGTCCTAGAAAGAGACAATGAAATTCAGGGCATTTCCTACAAGAATGTTGGCGTCTTACCTGGAATCCTTAAGAATGAAAACTCGGATGACTACCGAGCACTCTTAAGTATCGCCGAGGTAAAGGAGGTCCACCTCAGGGTATCTAGGAAAGAAGGGGTTTAAGTTTGGCCAATGCAGTCACACGGCATGCATATGGCAAGGGATATGAAGTGGAAACCCCTTGTCACCATTCACACTTCCTTCCATTCTTCAATATATAAGTCCCAGGTATATAATTATTACTCCCGAGCATTACTTCCTTTATATTCCTCATTTTAATGTTAATGTAGTGCTTGGTATTGCTTTATTGGGGATATCACGACTGTAATCTAACTGCAAATACCAAACCGACTGCATTCATACATCAAGCCCCTCTCTAATCACGCAATCCCAATCCCCCCAAAGATATAACTTGAATAGCGCGAATCTCGTCATATCTCCATCCAATTGCTACTTGCAGCCCCAGTTGGTGTTGAATATACCATTGGCTCTAGCATCAGATATCGTCGTCATCTAAAGGAGTGGAACGGAGTAACCGCGGCGTATTTATTTGGGTCGGTCGTGTTTCATCGCAAGTTATTTGGATGCAACATCTCTTTGAAGATAAGAAGAAGATGGCTCATATGGGCGCATGATTGCGCCATCCACCGCGCGGTCGTTGGTGATGTTTACAAGAGGCGGGGACTTGGGACCTTTCAAATAAAAGGGCACCTGTGTTTCACGTTCTTATGCGCTATGTAAATATTGACAGGTCTCAAAGACATCAAAGGGTATTTGTCTCCCGAGTCAAACATTTCGAAATTCGCTTTCAGGTTGTCCTCCACACAGGAATTTAACTCTGTCCGTTGCTACCACCGAAATTGTCGACATGTCGGAGGTGACCGTGCCAAAAGCCGAGAAGCCCTTGCAGAATATCTCAGAAAGGACTGAGGGTGTGCAAGGCGACTTTTCCAGCGAGGAGAAAAGGCAGAAATCATTTTGGCGGAGTGTACAGGGCTATGTTTGGGATGACCCAGACAAGTCGGACTATGAGAAGAAATTCCTCCTTAAACTGGATATTTTCCTGCTCAGTTACACATGTCTTGGGTACTTCTGCAAGAACCTGTAAGTGCCGTTACGCCTACATCCCGTTCTCTTTTTCAACGCGTAGGTAGCTACGGCAACATCTAACCTGGGATGTGCAACAGAGACCAAGCCAACCTCAGCAATGCCTACGTCTCTGGGATGAAAGAGGCGCTTGGCATGCATGGTAGCGAACTCACATACATGTCCAATGTCTTTACGGCGGGCTATGTTGTGTCTCAGCTCCCAGCTGTCATTCTGGTCACCAAAGTGAGGCCCTCCTACATCATCCCCACGCTCGAGATACTTTGGTCTGTCTTCACATTCTGCTCCTCAGCCGTCAAAACTGTCCCACAGCTGTACGCAATGCGCTTCCTCGTCGGTATCTGCGAGGGCGCCTTCTTCCCTACAATTATCTACCTTATTTCCAGTTGGTACACCAAGAGTGAGCGGGGCAAGCGTGTCACTCTCTTCTATTCCACGGCGACCATGTCCTCCATGTTCTCGGGCTACCTTCAAGCTGGCGCGTACGATGGCCTCAACGGAAAGCTTGGGCGCGCTGGATGGCAGTGGCTCTTTATCGTTTGCGGCGTGATCAGTCTTCCCGTTGGCGTGATTGGGTATTTCTTCAACCCCGACTTCCCGGAAAATACCCGGGCTTTCTACCTGACGAAAGAAGAAGCCGCTTTCGCCCGACAGCGCCTTATTGACGATGGCTACAAGCCTCTGGGTACTTCAGCCTGGGACAAGAAGAAGATATTACGGATCATGGCGTCCTGGCAATTCTGGGTGTTGTCGTTCGGGTACTTCTTCGTGCAGTGCAGCTACCCAGGCCAACAGCCCTTCTACTCCCTTTATCTCAAAGCTACGAACCACACCATCTATCAAATCAATGTCTGGCCGACCGGGCAAGCCGCTGTGGGAGTCGTTACCCAGATTCTGGCAGGCATGGTGTCCGACTCGCCATTACTGCGAGGCCGAAGGTGGCAGGCAATTCTAGTCTTGCAGGGCGGCAGCATCTTTGGATGTATCATCCTTGCTGTTTGGAACGTGCCCATTGGGCTGAAATACTTCGCCTTTTATATCTCTTGGATGTCAGCCGGTGTACCAGGGATCTACTACTCGTGGTTCCCGGATCTAATGCCCCATGATCATGAGATGAGGGGCTTTATAACAGCTTTCTCCAACATGTTTTCTTACGTCAACCAGATCTGGTATGCTGATGCAGCCTGGCGGACCTCCGAGGCCCCGGAGTTCAAACCTGGATTCATTGCGTGCGCAACCTTTGGTGTGGTTCTCATCTCGACGGCTTTGTTGATGCGGTGGCTAGAGATCAGAGATACTGGGAGGAGGGCCATTGCCGCCCGGGACCAGCCAGATACTCCGCTGGAGGGTGCTGGAAATGCTAGCAGATCGTTCGAAAAAAGAGCGGACAGTGCAGTCTAATCTTTCGGCGAGTTTAAGAGAGGGCTTGGTATTTGTCGAAAGATGCTACCTCGGGTCTTTGGGCAGGGACACAGATCTAGCTGTGCAAGCCAAGCTGGCTACTAAGTACCTACTTAGCGCCTAGGTACTTGAATATTTGGGTACTTAGTAGGTACCTAGGTACATACGTATATCATCAAGTCGAGGAATAGACATACTTGGGTGCCTATTGAGGAACTGTACAACCCGGATGACTCTCAGATATCCTGCCTTTCTAGTCAAACCTATCGCATGAAAGAGGTCTTGAAAGGCTGAGAGCTTTTGGGACTAGGTCGAGCTCATATAACTCAAGGAAATCAACATAGATATAACACATAAGAAGTCCACAGGTGCGTATAGCCTTCGAAGGGTTGCCCGGGTCCACGCTACTAATACAAACCGTTACGGATAGTGTCATATTAAGAAGGTCTGGACGATAATGTTGAGGACCTTTGATAATCCCAGGATCATCTTTTCGGTTGAACCGCACACTGCCAGGTTTAGCTAATATTCTAGCTTATATTCAATTTAGTCTTCATTTTCGTCGGCCAAAGGACTCCGTAACTCGCGTTATCGGCCACAATCCGCCGCCTGACCCCCGTTCCAAGAGATAAACATTGAGACGGGTGAACTTGTTTTCATGTGGAATGCTTCCAATCACATGCCCCTGAACTAGACCTACAACGAGTTTGGCAATGCCGGCACCGAGGAGACTCCTTTGGATTGGTTCCATATCAATTCCATCCAGAAAGATGCCGATGGAAACTACCTTATCTCCTCCCGTTGTCTCTGGACGGTCTTTAAGATCAATGGACAGAACGGAGAAATCATGTGGCGACTCAACGGCAAGAGCTCTGACTTTAAGGTTGACGCTCAAGCTGATTTTCACTGGCGGCATCACGCGCGATGGGTTGACACGAGCACACGGACACAACTCTCCCTTTTCGCCAACATGGGTGATGAATACAACACGTACTCTCGCGGTGTTCTGATGTCCATCGACGCAGATGCCAAGACAACTGACCTGAAAACCTTGTTCCATAACACTGACCAGACATGGTCCAAGTATGAGGGAGATATGCAGTGCCTGAACTGCTCGGATTCAAACACGAATTGGTTCCTCGGATTTAGCAACCAACCGTACTTCACCGAGTTGACACAGCGATGGGAACGTCGTTCTAGATGTACAGTTTGCCGTCAACAACGTTATCAACTCATTCCGAGCTTTCAAGTTCCCCTTGTCCAGCTGGATTGGGAAGCCGTTGACCAATCCTAACATCTCGTGGGACACCAGCGAGGAGAAAGTGTATATGTCATGGAATGGAGCTACGGAGATTGCTAAATGAGAAGTGTACACCGTGGACAGTATTAACTTGACGGTATGGACTTTGCTTGGATCGGCGGCCAAGGTTGGCTTCGAGACAGTGATCGATGTGGCATCATTCAAAACAGTGTCGGCTTACGTGCGTGGGAAGGCTCTAGACTTGAATGATGACAGGCTTGGATACACCGATGCTACGGACGGCACAAGCTTATATGCGGTGTCTGACGAAACGCAAGTGGCGTCTACTAGCACAGCATCAGCTAGGGAAACTCCCACGGGCACAGGTACGGGTGTTGCAGCTTCTGCGACTAGTACCAGTGAGAAGAAGAGCTCCGGCCTCAGCCTCGCGAGTACCAGCCCAGCGTCTTTGGTGGTAATTGTTGGGTCGGTCATTGCATCATTTGTTTAACAGTGTTGGATATTCAGTTTGGAATCTTCACATAATATATAAACCTCCCTCAGTATTATGGGCTTCCCCATAGCAGCTATCTTTTATTACATATATTACTAGAACGTCGTCAGTGAGGACATTGAACGGAAAAACGACCCGCCTTACACTAACACCTAATTAAAATTTCATTGATCAATCCGCTGATATCCAATTCTTTGAAAACGATTCCCATGAAGATATACCGTTATACTTGCCTTCGTATATCGAGCATGTTGCCTCCACTGGATGACAATTAATCTGGGAACCATGGAGACTTGCTGGGAAATCAATGGGTCTCGTGGTAAAATCAATCCCCTTCCCAGCAATTACTTTATCAATGAGTATCAATTACTGATTGAAGTCCTCTGACACGTGATGCAAAACGGTTGCAAAGCGATCTTATAGGAAGGGCATTCAGCCGCCTGGCCAACTCGAGAGTAATAGTCAGCGGGATCAGAGGATTTTCAATTGAAACTATTCCAATTTCCAATGATAGACTAACGATGCGCTAAATCAAGGGTATGGACGACCGGATCTTCTCCCATGGATGATGGATATGGAATTCAGTGTTACGAAGTCCAGCAGAGCATTGTTGACTTCCTCGGCCTGAGTCACATTGACAAAATGACTACCTCCAGGAATAATCGTGACTTTGGCTGACGGCGAAGACGTGAACAACTTGATTTGCTCGGTGGCCAGGACATCTGGCCAGATTGCATCTTTCGATCCCTGCGTCAAGATTTTGTCAGTGGATTAAAAGCTGATGACGGGGTCCACGAGCCCATGAATGACAAGGGAATTTAATTTGAAAGGGCACGATTGAGACTTACATGCAACCAAAGAACCGGACACTTCACATCTCTCAGTCTCCATAGCAGACCGTCCCTTTCCACCAGGGCCAGAATAGTCATCCTGGCTTTCTTGCGTCCCTCATCGCCATGGTAAATTGCCCGCCAAGTATCAAACCAGAATTGCAGCATCTCCGGTGTACCATCGTCCCCATGAGCAAGGACCGGAACACTCTTGCACCAGTCCTCATCGATGATGAAGTCAGGGGTAGGCGTCACGCTAGTCCACCGCTCAAAATACGGTCTGCAGACCTCATAAGCATCCCAGGAGCCCTTCTTGCGGGAATCCTCGGACTCGTAGTCCATCGACGTTCCGATCGGAACAATTCCTTGAATCTGAAATCTAGAATCAGCAATTTGGCGCATAAGTATATTGGGCTTGGAGTTGATTACCCTTTCCGGTGCCAGGAGGGCCATCCGTGTAATGATAAAGCCCCCTTGACTAGTTCCCATTGCAAATGCTTTCTTGATGTCCAGCTTGTCCATGACCTGCAACGCCATGATAGCTGAGTCCCAATACGTGAAGTGTTCAGTGGGACAAGTCGTGGCACCATGGCCCAGGGGCTCGATGGCCAGGAGGCTCATGGCCTCGGTAAGCGCCTTGCTCTCAAACTGCCGACGCCAGAAGGCCACAGTTGTGTGAAGAGCATTGATGAGCACACACGTTGGCTTGAAGGTATCTTGCTCCACTGGACCGGAGATTGAATATCCAACTTTGATTCCGCCGAGATGGGGTACTTCAACGAGTTGTGTGGCTGCCATTGTGCCGTGTGAACGAAAGCTTGAATAAATGGGGAGGATATTGCTGTCAAATGAAACTATGGAAATGAACAGCCTCAAAGAGAAGACAAACGAAAGGTTCCCTTTTATATCAAGAATGGTGGTCACCTCTGTTCGGTGATAAGTTACTGGACCCCTCCGGGTATCTCTTGTAACCATTATATATCCGAACAGGGCCCCGGGGCCTAGAGAATAATAAACCCCGCGCTTTACATAAACCAGGTGCTACGTTGCCATTTTTGACACCTTATTGCTACGTTAGACGGCCGTATTATTGGCCTTGGCTGCATAAGAACTGCTACGCCTTGGGTAAGGCGTTGACTGAGCTGTCGTATATGTATTGTTTTACATGGCCTCACCCCTCACCCCTGTCCTATATTCAGTAGCCCTCGTGAAGATCTTTGTCCCGGTGCAGCTGAACCCTTTGCATTCTTTCCCCCCTTTCGTCTTGGATATCCCTCTGGATATCCATTCGTTTCGATAGCCTGTGTTTACGTGTACAAAGCGGCGAAGGCATGCGACTGTAGAAGGTGAAACTAGACACAGGGAGATAGTGTGGAGCACCAAGATATTATTGAATTCAACTTGAATGGATGGCTGATATATAGACTTTGTGAGCTGATATCGTAATATCTTTATATGCCCAGGTTATTAGGGGGAGCCCCTCGTAATTACATGATTATTCAGTATATTAGAATTATTACTTAAAAGTATAAAGTCGGCTACCATTAGCACCCGGGGGGCATACTACCTATATAGGTAGTAGCACAATATACTAATACCCTAGTTAGTTACTAGTAACTTACTAGCAATTCGTTGCTACTTACCTGGGTAGTACTTGATGAAAGGATAAATCCGATATTACGATTATTAGGTCTCTCGCCGGTCACGCGCAGTTAATCTAGAGTGGTCTTAACACTGCGGTCAAGCGAAACGTATGAGGTATGCAAAGTAATTTGTCTTACTGAAGTTTGGTTTACAACCTATTCAGAAAATGTTCTTCAAGTGCTCTTTGCTAAGTTTCAGTGAATGCAATCATGTAGGATCACTCTCTACTTCTTCTCCGTAGCAGGTCTAGCAGGTCCATCAACCGCCTTCTCAACCTCTCCCGCGATTCCGTCCTTGGACGCATCAAACTGGCTGCCAATGGCTCCGTCCTAGTCTTTGAATTAGCGTTTGGTCACATAAGTGTGTACGTCTGAGTAAAGCGGCAGATAGCACAAGTCTAGAGTAATGCTTACCTTTGAGAATGCCCCACCAATCTTCTCGCCAACCTGGCCGATGTTCCCATCAGGGTTGAACTGCTTGCCTATGGCACCTGCAGAGGAGATGACCGAGGGGTTCTGAATTGCTGTAAGTTTTCCGAAGCAGCAGATATATAGCTCTCAAGGACGATGTTGACTTACCTTAGGGTTGGTTTTCTTTGCCTCTCCGGCGGCCTGAGCTGCATCCTCGACGCGGTTCTTGACTGCCATTGTCCGGGCCTGGGATGCAGCTCGGGAGTATGTGGCGCCGATGTTCTTGCGAACAGCATTTCGGGTAATAAAACGAATCATTGTGAAGATGTTCAGTTTTTCAGAACTTTAGGATGAGGATGGTATGTAGAGAGCTCTAGAATTTGAGTATGAGTGTGCTTATTGTTGAACATTGAATGTTGCTGGTAGTTATTTAGTTCTTTGTGTGACCACGCATCAACACCACGTCATGGACTTTGATGACGCCTTACATGTGTACTAGTGTAAGGAAGTCTGGCTGGAACCGCCAGCAACAACAATGTCGTCATGAGACACCTTCTGTGGAATCCTCCGATGCAGGCGCTACTTGCTTAGGTACATAATCGATGGTTTCCTTGATATCAATCAAGTGATGAAAGTACCCAGTGACAGACTGAACACCGGGCAATCTTGAAGGTCTAACTTGAAGTCTTCTTTGCCAGACTTAACCCTCACAGCCATAAGGCCAGCAAGTGCGGCCTTCATCATCACGGTAGCCACAGTATTGTGGGGTATTACTTGACTGTGCCTCGGAAGTAGCTGATTATTAAAGAGAGAGAGATCCTGCACTTAACTCCATTATTGATTCCAAGATACAGTTTATCACCTGTTTCCGAAGGCTAATAGACGAAGTCGGATTATAAGACAAGCGCTGAGATTTGATGTACCATTGACAGAAGGTTCCGGTGCCAGACCTCGGGAGTCTGGCACTGAGCTATATAATGGATTATGGTAGCATTGGTCTGGTTGTTGCGAGATGGGTAAAACAAGACGCTCATTTATGTCGTCAAGATGTTCTGGCATGGACCACATTGATTATTATATCAATGATACGGGTCCTGGATGCCTACTGAGATGGGACGAAGCTGACGCACATCCATCTCTAGTAAGTGAAGTAAGAGTATATAAAAGGAGTGAAAAAATAACCCTTGGGAAATGAAAAGAATGAAAAAGGGTTGAAAGAGGAGAAGGAAAGAAGGAAAAGGAAAGGAAACACAACACAGAGATGGCCTTGTAGAGCTCTCATCGTCTGCCTCAGCGCTCCCAGGGGCTATTAGGGTAGAACCGTAAACCACCTTGTAAAAGTCGACCAGTCCTCCGAGCGTCTCGGATCCCCGAAGGGAATAAGCGCCGCAAACCGCATAATATAGCTCCCAGGTGAGATCTGGCTGCCATCCGCAAGACCGCCAAACCACCAAAACTGCAGATCATCATCATCGATCGAGGTCCTTGGCTCATCTAATATCGGAAAAGCCACTGTGTCGTTGGGATACAGGGAGCTATCGTACACGGTCACTTCCCCAGAGTAAAGCCAATACGTGACCGACCCAACATAGTTCCTCGACCCATTGACAGGCGGATACACCCAGTCCCGCTCCGTCCAACCGGGTGAGAAGATGTCCCATCGCAGCTGCTCCGTACCCCACTGTGTTCTGGCATACATCTTCGGGAAGTCCTGGGATGATGTGGACAGGTTGAAGGTGTACGAGGACTTTGCGCTGATATTGGTTGCGCTGAGGCCAGAGACGGAATAAGGGTAGCCTGTCTGCCATTGGTCTGCGATGGTCTGTTGCAAATTCCCAGAAAGGCCTAGATAAGGTATCGCCAATGACTCCCCCAAGCTGGAGTTGACCAGTATCTTGCCGCTGTAGAGGGGCAGGTTGCCACGGCCATATGGATATGCAAATTGGAATGGAACTGTTCGAGTCTCGCCCGGCCAAAGCGTCATCGCCATTGGCAACGACACCCTCGGTTCAATCTCGACTGGCACAAGCTCCGCATAGTCTTCCAAGGTGTTGTTGCCAGAGGACCAAGTGTCGAAGCCAGCAGAACTCTGTACGCTATAGGTATAAGTAACCGCCACATCGGCACCGTTTTGGATCTCGACGAAGTGCAGACCATTAAAGTGCTGCGTGTCGTTCAATTCAAACTTGGAGTACGACAAAGACGTGTTGAATCCCAACACTTTAGTCGCATTGATGATACCGGTACCAATCTGCGAAATAGGAGCGTACATTCCGTAGTCCGTCAATGTGTCTCCATCAAAGTAAGGCAGCGAATCTCCGCTGGAGATGATTCGCATCATCAGCTTGGTAGCGTCGTAGTTGGGGTTGGTCTTGCGTCCGCCAAAGTGACCGATGTAAAGTGCTGCTACACCGGCAATGTATGGGGTGGCCATGGAAGTACCACTGAGCACAGTGTATGTGTCAGTTGGATACGTACTAAGAATGTTGCCTCCCGGGGCTGCGATGTCTGGCTTGATAGTGAGGTCGAACAGCGGACCCCACGACGTGTAGTAACTCGCCAGTCCACCCACTCCACTCGGATCTGGCATTCCGACAAAGTAATTGTCCGAGTTGATCGTGGTGAAATCTACAATGACACTTCCACCCGCGCGAATGGCGTCGACGATAGCCACGCCAGAATCTTTCGAAATGATGCCCACGAACCCTCCGGTCCGCTCGTAGTTAGGAATGCCATAGGGATCGTCAGCCAGGTACCAAAGAGTCAAGTGTGCTCCCGCATTCTGAACATTAGTCTGTTGGACGATGCCGTCACAGCTGCCCACATGCACTAGAGCCACTTTTCCCGTCAGGTTCAGACTCAGTGGACTGCACGCATCGTCTGTCGAATTTGTGTCCAAAGAGATCGGGTAGATAGGATAGCCAGTATATGTCGTCGGAATGGGATAGATGCCTTGGTAGTACCCAACCGCTGCACTGCTGGTCTGGTTGTCCAAAGTGAAATTAGCAAGGAAGGCACTTTCGGCCACCGTCTCTGCCTCGACCGATGCCACTGCGAGAACATTTTGACCGGCCGCACCATCCGATGCGTAATAAGGACCTTGTAACCCATCATTTCCTGCCGCAATCGTGACAACGACGCCCTGACTGGCGATGCGGGAGGCTACGACCGCCCAGGCATCACTCGCCCAGCCGCCCGCACCACCAACGCTGCAGGTGATGATATCAACTTCATCTTGATAGGCCAACAGAAAGGCTTCGATGAGAACGTCCTCAGTCGTGCCGTCGTATGTGGAAAAGACCTTGTAGGACATGATTGTCGCCTCTGGAGCAACGCCAACGAATCGGCCATCAGGTGACTGTCCCGCAACGATTCCGGACACGTGAGTCCCGTGCCCAAGATCATCCATGGGATCATCATCAGGCTCAGGCGAACATCCCACTTCTGGCCAACAGCCATCACCAACGAAGTCATACCCTCCAGCGACCTTGCAACCCGTCCCCAGACAGCCGCCAAGAGCAGGGTGCGTGTACTGTGTCCCGGTGTCTACAATACCGACGACGGCGCCTTTCCCATATATCCCCTTTGCGTGCAGTTTATCGACGCCGGTCTGCGCATGAACGGAATAGTTCCCCGAAGCGGCGTCTCCCGCCGCGTCTGACGCATTCCAGAACCGAGACGGCTCGGTCGTGCCCAGCGTGATGATCTTGGAGGGCCACACCTGGGCCACGGACGTGATGGCTAAGAGGGTATCGATATTCTCGCTGGTGGACTCGACGCTGACTCCCGCAAAGATATCCGAGTTGAAAACTCTCTTGATAGTGGTGCCTGGCAAAGCAGCTATCCTGTCTTGTATGGCGGTGTAGTCTGAACCCTGGATGAGACAGCAATGTGTTCAGTTGGTGCTTGATCATGATTCATGGGAAGTATTATGGTTCAGAAACTCACGTTTTTGAATTCGAGGATGTACTGTTTAGGCTGAATAGCAGTTCCATTGGCCGGAGGGAAGCTTTGGCGGCGACTCAGAGCCAGGCCGCCATTACTGAGGCACAAGCTCAGAAGGAGTCGAGAGACCTTCATGACTGACTTTTGGTACAGACTTTGGTCTTTCGTCAAAATTCCCACAGCTGATAGAAGTGAGTGCGCATGTGCGTCGAGGTTGTCTTGTTCATGTAGAGCTTCCGTCGACGTCTCATGGTATATATATCATTTCTTTGGAGACCGATGCTCGGCCTCAGCGTGAGGGGTGCAGATATCTTACTTCCATGCACACTCAGCCGGAACGAGTGTTGACATGCAGTCATCTAGTGACACCACCTCTAGCCTGGCAATGCTATAGCAGACGCCCACACGTTCAACGAGACTCGCATTTGGTTGCTGCCGTTCGCGGAGATAGCAACGATACCGTCAAGGTCCATGCGCCCAACAATCGTTTCATGTTAAAATTGCGATCCAGAGCAAATCATAGATAATCATTCGGCCCGGTTGAGTAAACACCTCAACCAACAAGATCTTGAGATGATCATGGGAGCAATATTGATGACGCTCTTGAGTCAAGCGAGATACCAACATCACAAGAACAACAGATTGGAATGATAAGACTGCAGGATGCAGTGAGCTCGTGATGTGATGAGAAGTTGCCAAAGCCTCTTGCGGCATAGATCATATCGATGAACGGGGCTACTGGGTGTATTTAATTTGAGGCCCGGACGGGATGAGTAGGCAATAGGAGATTTTGAGAGATGGAAGCACAGTTCGCGGTTCTGAGCAGTCACAGTGTCCTATGTCAAGCTTCGCAACTGCTGGGTAACGTCCTCCATATACCATTATAGTCCTCAATGGCATGCATATGCCTATAGGAGGATGGTCATTGACCTTGTGCTTCCCGCCGGTTTGAAGAGTTGGCTCCGCATCTGGTCCTGCGATATTATGTGCTCAACCATGTCGGCTCCCGTCTCAACGGGCTACTTGGCAAGACATTTGCGAGTCTGAATATTGCCACTATAGCCATCAAAAAGCATCAAGATTAAGCTTGCAGAGTAAAGGCGGCGTAGATAACTGTGCTTGATGCTGGGTAAGGGGAGGACGCGTCATAAAGACCACACATCCCAAACAGGAAGCTCATATGACCTCTGCACGACAACTGTAGGGTTGCAGTACCTAATGACTTAGAAACATGTGTTAGTCCATTGTAACCCCAGGCCTGATAGAATTGTACTTTTTGGATCCGCCATCCCCGTTCTGACAACGTTGGAGCATGTTCGGAAGCCGCCACCTTCGGAGGATGTGAGCGGGGAGGTCACCGAAAAGGAGGCCATCCAAGTTCCGATCCTTATCAGGGACCATTGAGGAATTGAAGTTTTCTTGGAGAAAATTTGATGCGATCTCGGATGGAACGCCGGTTGAGGCGGCAAAGTTGTTCAACAGAACAGACATCTGCTGAGGCTATCAACGACATCTGGCCGGGATTCAGGGGTCACGCACAGCCCCAACAGACTCAACAACACCCAACTTCGCACAATCACTTGCCGAACTGAGCCATACCCAAACCCGGTGTTCGGTTGGATCTCCGAGGGGATCTCTGATGATACCCAGATCATTCCGATGCTTGCCATACCGGGGCTATGAAAGCTGTCCGCGACGCCTTCCAGGCAAAGCGGTTGACCGTCCTTTCGTTGCTAAACACCACGCGTTTAGTAATAAAAAAAAACCCTATTTAATATACAATGCATACACCTTGCTGCCCTACGTCGTATAGACCTACCAGTTTGCCGCTCGTTCAGAGGTTCGTCCTTCCGGCTAGGGAGCTGCTGGCAGGTGCATGAGCCTGAATCATCTTCCGACTTGGGTGAGGGACCACCGACTTACTTCATTTCATGGCTATGCTTACTCCAAGCTTGCTTGGGAAAGGCCCCGGCTGTGTGACGAGATTGTTCCCGCGACTCCCATCTAAATATCGAGGACAAGGATCCGGGATCTGCCGCTCACTTGCGACTGGCATTATTCCTGGAAGATTAAATGATTAACTGAAAGCTCTGGAGAGTGGAGCATCGGAGCCCTGGCTCGTCAGATAGAGGTTTGAGATGTATGTAAATATTCAGAACCAGGTAGCGGCTCCAAGTGATATTGTGTTTTCATGTGCTGGCAATTCCGTAAGGTTCATGTAAACTGACAATTACAAAGTGTCTATGTATCGAAAATAAAGGAGGATCAAAAGAAGAGTAAGTCCATAACAGCTTCATCCTCGACTAAATGGATGTTGCCGGTTGATGCTGAGGACGTCAAGATGCAATGCCTCCGACAATGTACCTTGAAAGACGTTGAAAACGCGTGTGAAGCTCTCGCTTTGCACCTGCAAGGGTCACTAATGTGTAAGGGTCTCAGCTGGACCGTGCACTAGCTGAGTGCTCGACAGGCATAACATTTGAACCCTAGACTGGCTGACTGATCAGGTGGGACGTCATCCTCAACAGTCAATAAGGCCTGCCATAGTACGAGCAGCTTCTTGGGCACAAAAACAGACCTATCTTGGACAACAGCTTTACCACTCTTGCGTCCAAGACGACAAACACAAGAATGGCATCCGAAGCTTTCCAGACGAGGCTGAAACGCCGTATACAGCAATCACGATTCGTGGACATTGTTCATCGAGCCCTATGGTCTGGGTGGTACCCTCTTCAAGGCATTTGGTATTTTTCAAGTCACCGCAAGTTTTGGCCGCTCTGGGCTGGTCGCTTGCTGCCCTTGTCGATTATCTCTCTGTTTGTCTACTCGATTGTGTTTTTCTTCGCCTATCTGCCTCAAGTTGCCCTACTAGCGATATGGCAAGGACGCGGTGCGTGGGTCAGCGCGTTGGTGTTGACCTTGGGAGAAGGCATGGTCCTTATCCAGGCTTTATTCGAGGGCTTCTTTGTGGACGAAGCCCGAGTGGATGTATTCGATGTACGTTCCCAATTCTCGACTGAAGGAGCACCGCTTTATTGGTCTTTGGACTTCGGACGCGAGCTAATAAATGTGTGTTTAGGCAACCCTCATTGACCATGGCTTCGTTGACCTCGTGGCACCACATCGCCTCCTCTTCCCTGATGCTCCTAACTCCGTCAAGATGTTGGGCAAACCCACCTCTCACGCCGAATACGCTCCATGGAGCTTCGTCCAGATCATCGAATTGGTCGTCTATCTTCCTCTCAACTTCATCCCTATCGTCGGCGCACCTATTTACATTATCCTTACTGGTACAAGATTGGGCAAGTTGAGTCATTACAGGTGGCACAAGCTCCGCGGTCTGCACAGACGGGAGATGAAAGCGGAACAGAAGAAATATACGTGGGAGTTCATCTGGTTCGGCACCGTGGCCATGGTCTTGGAGCTCGTGCCTTTGCTGAGCTTTTTCTTCCTGTTGACTACTACGGCGGGATGTGCCTTGTGGGTTTCAAAGCTGGAGGGAAAGGCGCGAGGGTGGAATGAGGAGTCAAGGGCGGAAGAAGGATTAGCTCAAGCACAGGGCCCTGGTGCACAGGTTAGGCCACAGGAGGCGAGCGGTGTCACACATGCAACGGTGGAAGAGGACGACCCTCCTCCACCATACTCGGACAATCCTCTGTAAATATTGTGAGTCGGGGTTCTCTCTATTATCCGAGACAGTATCCTCAAACGATTTCTACAATCTTGTTGCAAAGCTCCGCGGCCGGTCAAGTACCTCGATGTTGCACTCCACTGCACATATCTCCTGCCGTGTCATTCCTTCCCTTTTCCAAACATGGAGCCAAGCACAACGACAGCTTCTGACATGTTGGACGGTGTGACATGAGCAGGGCCCTTCATGCACGGGTGACAGATGAAAGGAGTTTTCGTGCAACAACAACAAAGCTCTACTGGGGGAGCATCACAGTACGCTGAAAGCCACAACAGCACTACGAGTGCATCCGCAGCTTCAACAGATTCATCTCAGTCTATGGACCCATGGTTGGCTTGGGCCTCATGGAGAAAACATAGGATACCGTAGACCACAATATCAAAAGACTCCAGGGCTGACCACCTCGATCAACCAGGCTTCCTGTTGCCAGGAGATATGGTTTCCGCACGGAGATTTTTGTGCATCGTTCTAGTCGAGATTGCTTCCGTCTTTGAGGGTATCCCAATTGCTGCCGATGTGGCATCCGAAGTCACACTGCAGCAGATCATGCGGCCTTGAAGAGATGGAGTGGCTTCAACGCTGCACTCTCCAACGTCCCATAGTCAAGGAAATGCAGCTACAGCTGTCCACTCCTGTTGTCCTTTCCATCCGAATTTCCAGAACGGAAGTCGAGACTTCTGCCAACCTTGGGAAGCGTTAGGTGGAAGCTACCTATAGGTAGGTACCTAGGTAGGTACATTACATCCATGGATTTGTTGAGCTGGCTCACAGATCTGCTTGCCCAGGTGGTGTAAAGTGAAAAGGGGGAAGGTGTACTCAGGTACCTACCCTAGGGCAGGTAGCCAGGGGAAATATCGACAGACTCTTCCAGCATTTGCTCTCGCGAGCCTTCCTCACTGGGAGGCAATTGCCCTTTCCCTTTTCAACAGCACCTTCCATCTTTTCCAGATTCCTTCCTTCAACACTCGTGAAAGCCCTGAGGTTCTGGCCGTCACTCGTTCCCCCGCTTTCTCTCTTTTCTTCACCTTCCAATTCTTCGTCAATCTTTCTCTCCCTTCAAGTCTTCTTTCCATCCACCCTTCACCTCTTCACCTCTTCATTCCTTCACACCTTCACACCTTCACCTCTCTCTCATTTGCCCAACGGCGACATCTTTCACTGTCATTCGTTTCTTAGCAGTGATAGAATCTCGTCCAATCTTCAGAACGATCGTGTTCAAATCAACTCCCCGCCTCAATTGCGGCCTTGTGCTCTGTTGATACGTTCCTGGGGGCGACTGCAACGCGTCTCGAAACATCAAGATGCGTATGAAAGCCTTGTTGAGTGCCCTTGCGGCCTTGACTTGGCTTCCCGCTGCAATCGCCTTACCGTTGGAGTAAGTTTTTCTCGGTCACTCCCAACCCAACCTCCCCTGTTGGTTGTCCACAGTAGCCAGACCAATTCGCTTGAGCATCCAAGGCTAATTTCTCCCCTCGCCAGCGGCGACGCGACCTGCACAGCTGGGGAGACTGAGACGGTCTATGTCACTGTCGGGGCCGGTGGAGCACCCGTTCCTACTATCACCTTTGGAACGACTGTCATGAGCATGATCAGCACCGTGACTGTTGGAGTCGTCACTGCCACTGTGGTTCCTGAGTCTATCCCTTCTGGTTTCTCTGTCTCCTCCTATGCAATCTCCGCCTCAGCGCCTGAGGTCACCGTTCCGCCTTCTTCTGGTAAATTCCCACCTCTTCAAATGAATGCCTACTGCTGTCTCCCCTTCGCCCGTATCCGAACTCAAATTCTGAAAATGTCTGCTGACAACTCATTGAACCAGCGTCCGAGGAAACACCTAGTTCTGGTAGCATCGTCACCACGGAGGTTTTCACCATACCCATCGGTCCTACGGGTCCTCCTTACCTTGAAACAGTCACTCTGACAGAGCCATGCCCTGCCACTGGTTGTGGTTCAGCCGTCTCAGCTACTGGTGCTCCTATTGGGGCTTCTACAGCTGGTCCTGTGCTGTCAACCTACACTCTCACCACGACCATTACATCTGGGTACACTCCTCAGGTCGTTGAGACGAGCACGTACACAGTGATTGAGACTCTTTCAACCCCGTCCAGCTCGACTCATTCGATGACGACTGCCAGCTTCACTCTCACCGTTGGGACCACAACAGTACCGGCGTTTTCTTCGTCAGTTTCTGTGATCACCAGCTCGCCTGTTGAGAGCACTTCGTACGCATCTGAGACGCCCTCTGCAACCCTGACCGGCGCCCCTGCTCCTGTGTCCCCCACTGTCTTTACAGTGACTTTGCCTGGTCTTCCTGGTTCATCAGCTCAGATCATCACCGTCACGGCATCCACTCCAATCACTGGAGGCCCAACTCCATCTGCTGAGGCTCCATCGGTCATCACAGAAACCACAACTCTTTACTCTGGCACTACTGAGATTCCAGAGCCTCCACCCTCACCATATATCACTTTCATTGTCTTCACCTACACGTTCTCAGCTGATGGGCTTCCTGTCGCCACTTACACCTACTCGACAGATGTCACCTACACTCCACCAGCGCCAGCCATTGGAACGTCGACCATCACGGTCGCAACAGTGACAACGTTCAACACCGAGACCGTTCTGGTACCAAGTAGTACTGGAAGTCCTCTCTCTATCGTGACCATCTCGCCACCCTTCCTCAACAGCACATTGGTGCCCTCTGTGACGACAGTCAGCCCTGTATACACATACACGCCGTCTCTTACCTCTTCAGATTTCGTCAACAGCACGGCCTCAGCCAGTGTGATCACAGCCAATGTATCGACTCTAAGCATCAATGGGACAGCTGCGGCCACCAGCGTCATCATTCCGATCAACGCCACGACACTTGTGGCGCCGTTCCCCACTTCTAATGCATCTTCATTGTCCATTCCTGGGAGCACAATCATGTCTGCAGGGGCCATCACTGGCAGTGTTACAACCATCAGTGTCAACGGCACTGCTGTCGCAACGAGCGTCATTGTAACCACCAACTCAACCACGCTCTTTGCCCCACTCCCTACCGGCAACGCGACTTCATTGCCGTCCTCAGGGTCTACCAGCGCTCTTCCTCCTTTCCCAGCTAGCAACAGCTCAACATCGACCCTGCCTCCATCTGGCACCGGGATCCCCACGAGTTCCAACGCAACGATATCTGCGACTCCGCCTTCTGGCACGGTCTCAGGCAACGCCTCTGCCTCGGCACCAGCATCAACAAGCATTATTCTTCCTTTGAATACAACGACTCTAGTCATCCCTTTCCCAACAAACATATCTGCCTCTACGCCAGCATCGACAAGCATTGTCCTTCCCTTGAACACGACCACTTTGGTCATCCCTCTGCCAAGCAATACATCCGCTTTAGCACCGGAATCGACAAGCGTTGTCCTTCCTTTGAACTCTACTACTCTGGCCGTCCCTCTTACTACCAACACAACACTTTCTTCCACCGTAAGCGTCACTGTGCCAATGACCTCAACGACTGTGGTTTACCCTGTTCCTACCAATGCTAGTATCATTCCCTCGGCCACAGATCTCAGCAGCGCCTTGCCAGGCAATGCAACTTCAGCATCTAGTACCCTGCCGACTACTGCAAGCAATGGAACCATCCCGGCGTCTCCAGCCACGAACACAACCAGCGTTGCCAACATCACGGTACCCGTTACTTCTCCTGGCATTCCTGTACCTACCAACTCAACCACCTACACCATTGTTACGTCAGGCGCTTCATTGACTTTGGTAAACACCAGTTTGCCGGCTGTCCCAACAGCGAACATCACAAGCAGCTCATTGCCGGCCTCGGTACCTCCGGTGAACACAACTGCACCTTTGAACAGTACTGCCCCGGCTCCGACATCTAACCCGGCTGCAACTAGTGCTCCTCAGTCCGCGCCTCCTCAGTCTGCACCTCCTCAGTCTGCACCTCCTCAGTCTGCACCACCACAGTCCGCACCTCCTCAGTCTGCACCACCACAGTCTGCACCACCTCAGTCTGCACCACCACAGTCCGCGCCTCCTCAGTCCGCACCACCTCAGTCCGCACCACCTCAGTCCGCACCTCCTCAGTCTGCACCACCTCAGTCCGCGCCTCCTCAGTCTGCACCACCTCAGTCTGCACCACCTCAATCTGCACCTCCTCAGTCCGCGCCTCCTCAGTCCGCGCCTCCTCAGTCCGTACCACCACAGTCCGCACCTCCTCAGTCTGCACCACCACAGTCCGCTCCTCCGCAATCCGCTCCTCCGCAATCCGCGCCACCGCAATCCGCGCCCACACGATCTGCGCCCGCTCAGTCCGCTCCCGCCCAATCTGCTCCCGCTCAGTCCATTCCTGGCCAATCTGCTCCGGCGCAATCGGCTCCAGCACAATCCGTGCCTCGTCAATCGGCTCCAGCCCCAGCTGTCCACGATGAATCAACGCCTTCTGCCCTTATTCAAGCACGAGCTGAATCCTCACTCGTTGCGATAACATCCTCGTGTGGTAACCCAGCAGACCAGAGTAAGCTGGTGCTTGATGTGAGTGTCTTCTAACATAAAGTCTTCGCTTCCTGTCTAATTACCTTTGCAGTTCGATGATCTGCCTGTGCTACAGCAGGCAAAAGGCACAGAGGATGAGGACGTGACACCTGTTCTTATGTACAGTCCTTATCACCGATTTGTATGGTCGGAGGGGTTCAAGGCCCTCTCAACTTCAACCGCGATCTATAAGCCATCGTCTGGGGATGTGATGCTCGAATTCTCGCCTTTGGAAGTAGGCAGTCAACACACTGCCAAGATCAGTATTGGGAATCTCCGTACCAATTCATGCTTCCGATTCGACTTCACCAGCTTCCGCGTCGGTTGTGCGTCCACGGAGGCCAGTTGCAAATTCAATGTCACTGGCCTGTCTTGGAATCACGAAACCCAGACCGAGGTGGCTGTAGGATCCCACACTTTCATCACACATGGCTGCTTCAGTCGCAGGAACTGCAGTCTCGCTACCATCGTCACAGATGGATCGGCCGGCCTGACCAATCTCACGTCTCTCCTATTCGACGTTACTGCGGCTGGCCAACCACAGAAGTGGTGGGCAGACGACCTAACGCTGACTTGGACTAATGCCTCATGCGAGACGGCCGCCTGCCGCTCCAATGTGCGGGACACCATTCCCAAGCGAGGTCGTCACGGCATGGCTCGCATCCTTGATAACCACTATTGATGTCCCATTTGATCACCGTGGCGGTTATGTGTTGGCGTTCATCTTGTTTCAGGGTCCATGGACGGCGTCTTTCTTAATTGTCATACCCGACATACTCGTTGCTCATTTCTGTGTTTTGGGAGCCATCTCACCCGAGTGGTGATGCACTTGCTGTACGCAAATTGTTGACTGTTCATCTCACCATAATGTATTTTGGACGCGAAAATCGAAAGTAATGGCGATAGCATCTTCCTTGTGATCAGTATGGGGTGGTCTCTGCTCGCACCAGCTTTGAGTCCTACCGAGGTTCATTTATTTAGAGGAATGCAAGTGAACTCACCAATGACCTTGGTTACGAAACAGCTGTGTGGTAAGCGTCTTCCTGGCCGGTCGAAAGCGCCGAGATCGGTCCCATTCGGCAGTCGTCTCCGTACTCAAGTAGTTCTCGATGCGCGACCGTCCAAACGCTCCAATGCAACCATAAATGCCCGGGAATAAACGTGGCGAAAGCTGTGGGCCTAGGCGGCGCCCTTCCCCAGACATGCTGCGAGTTTGGTTCAACAGCTAGGGGATTGACTTCTCCCCACACAATAAAGGAGTCATCCAACGCTATCGATCGGGTTTTCCTGCCTGATGTGTATTTAGCAGGAGTCATCGGCAGTTTCTTTGGCCGACGTCGTTTTCACCGACTATCTGCTCCCGTCATGGTGCCTGTTGATGAGGAATCATTCGTTCTCCTTTCTTCGTATTCCTCTACAACGGTCATCTGCTCTCTTGTAGCCGAACTGTGCCTTGCTGGTAGTAATCATTGCTGATTGATCTATCGCATCAATATTTCTTCGGCCACTGGTGCTTTCTGAGGTAGAACTGAGCTGTCCCTGTCGGTGTTGGGCAACGGGTCAGTGCTTGACCGGTACCAGCAAGCGCAGGCTCAGAGGCCTTCTAATTTTCGGTCACGTCCGAGAATGTCTTATCTTCTTACTATCTCAAAAAGCAGGGGAAACAGTGACCTTGACCAGTCAAGTGAGATAGATGAGAAGGGCCATCAATCCATAGATGGCGTTGGAGATGATGACCATGCCGGGATATCTGCAGCAGGCGACCTGGAGAAGCAAGCAAACGGCCTTTCGAAGGCGACGACGCGGGATTCGAATACTCAAGCAATACCTGGTGTCCCGCTGATGGAAGGTGGTTATGATGAAGGCGATGAAATGGTTACGAATGCAGGTGGTGATGGTCAGGCCATGGAGAACGGTAGTCTTCCTGGTGTCGTTGGACGGATTCTTAGTCGGACGACAACAAAGTCAAGCTGGAACCCCGGGCCTCCGCCCGATGGAGGTCTGAGAGCCTGGACGGCCGTTGCTGCTGGTCACCTCGTCATCATGAATACGTGGGGATATATCAATTCCTTCGGCGTCTTTCAGACGTACTACACCACGACTCTCGGCCTCCCGCCCTCGACCATCTCCTGGATCGGCTCCATCCAAGTCTTCCTGCTCTTCTTCATCGGGACTTTTACCGGCCGCCTGACGGACGCGGGCTATTTCCGCGCGACGTTCCTGCTAGGCACGACGTTCCAGATGGTGGGCATCTTTACTACGTCCGTGTGCACGGAGTACTGGCAGCTGTTCCTCGCCCAGGGCGTGTGTATGGGGATAGGCAACGGCTGCCTGTTCTGCCCGGCCCTCGCCACCGTGTCTACCTACTTCGACAAGAAACGCGGCCTGGCCATCGGGATGACGGCCTGCGGGAGCGCGACGGGCGGGCTGATTTTCCCCGCCATGGCCAGGCAGCTGCTGCCGACGGCCGGATTCGGGTGGACCATCCGGGCTATCGGGTTCGTGCAGCTCGTGGGGCTCGGCGTCGCGAATGCCGGCCTGCGGAGGAGGATCCCGCCACGGAGGACCGGGGCGCTGGTGGAGTGGGCTGCTTTCGAGGAGCTGGAGTATACTTTCTACGCGGCGGGGAGTTTTACGGTGAGTCTGTGTTCTTACTTCTCTAGATGCGTCAGGGAGTATAGATTCCCTGAAGTTAAGACTCAGAAGTGCTAACAAAGTCAAATATCACAGTGCTTCTTAGGCGTCTACTTCGCCTTTTACTATATCTCCTCCTTCTCTCGAGATATCATCAACCTATCGTATACCGACTCGCTCAACCTCTTACTCCTCCTAAACGGCATAGGCATCATAGGCCGCCTAGTGCCCAACCACCTAGCCGACCGCTACGGCGCCATCAACGTCTTCATCCCCACGGCCATCATAGCCGGCATCTGCCAGCTGACGTGGATCGCCGTCGCCTCGCCGGGCGGGCTGTACGCGTGGACGGTGTTCTACGGCATCGCGGCCGGCGGGATCCAGTCCCTGTTCCCCGCCGGCCTGAGCAGCCTGACGACGGACCTGCGCAAGTCGGGCACGAGGATGGGCATGGTGTTCACCATCAACAGCTTCGCGACGCTGACGGGGCCGCCGATCGCGGGCGCGATCATCAGCCGCTGTGGCGGGAAATATTATGGCGCGCAGGCTTTTGCTGGTGGGGTGATGTTGGTCGGTGGGGGGTTTATGATGGCTGCTAAGTTGGCGAGGCAGAGGAGGCTTGGGGGCGGGTGGAGGGTGAAGGTGTAGCATGGGGTTGATGTGGATGCGAGTGAGTACGTACATATGGATTCGCCTACCTAGGTACTTAGGTAGGTAGGTAGGTCTGGGTGTTTTGTACATCAGGCTGGTAGCGCTGGAACCTGGAGGTTTTCTCAGCGGCTGATATACATCGACCTCACAGGGCAGATTTGGTCGCCTCGAATGCATTTAATTATCTAATTATTCATGCTCATTTGTCCCCATTATGGCTTCTCACGGCCTCAGTAAATGCGAGCTTTGAGTTGTCACTGGCAGCACAGAAGAGAGCTTTCGCCAAAACATTTGCCATGAGGAGGGGAAATCGGAAGTAATCATCTGATAGACAGCTTGGATTGGGTTTTCTGAATGGGTTGAGGAGTGAGTTTGATCCATCAGGAATACCTCAACCTTGAATTCTGGAGAAGGCGACATACTACTACTGTTGACAACTTGCTTCGCCGTGTTTTTTTTTTTTTTAGGTCCCACAACCATAAGAAAACTTACGCTACTCTAAATCCTCTTTTCTGCTTACTTGGGCCCCTGAAGGAGTAGAGCGGCAGCCTTCAGCAGATTATCCAAGACCTCAGGCTGGCCAGCAGCTACATCTACCAAAATGCCGCGACGCCCAGTTCCGTTCCTATCCGAGTCATTGACCACATGCGACTCGTCCTTGTCCGAGCCTGCACCAGCGTAGTACACCATCGAGACGCCATCTGTTCCTCCGGAGAAGGGCGGGAACGGTTCTTTCCCGTGGGCGAATGCCAACAGATCCCCGGCCATCTTCTCAGAGCAAGCTCTCTGGCCCTCGCTCAGAAACTTGTTGTAGTTTCCGAGCAAGATTGCGACGTCAAGAGCATGCGTAGCGTGGCCCTGCCAGTCGCCAGCCCAGGGGTTGGGCATGTTGAAGTGCGTCAGGAAAGACTTGGTCCCCAACTTCGAGCCGGCCCCGGCCCAGGCCTTGGCAGTGGCCTCTGCAGGGTAGCCGAAGATGATATCGTTGATGAAGTGCAGGACCGGCATCCTGTCGGTGTTAGATTCGTCGATGCCGTACGCGTCAACTACGGCCTTGACTTGAGTCGGGTCGTCGGGGAATACGGCCGCGAGGCAACTCTTGAGAGTCGCGGCCAGGTTGTCGGTGCGGCTTCCTAGGGCCGTGATGGCCATGACCATGCTGTCGAGCTGTCCATCGCCGACCATGATGGTCTTGCACCATTCCGTACCGGGGAAGAGGGTCTTTAGGGCTTCCGTGTTGGCGAGGCCCGCGTAGGTCGCCTCTGAGGGGACGATGTCCCCGTCGACAACAGCAGAAATGGGGATGGCCACGCCCGCTAGCTTGGCTGAGAGCTGCGTGGCTGGGATTGCCAGGAGTGATTTGACCTGTTCGGCTGGTGGAAGGCCGTCCAGACCTAACACGTTCGTTATGATGCTGTAGGCGATCTCGGCGACCTCCAGGGGGAAGGGCTGCAACATGGGGCTCCCGCCAAACGCAACGAGTTGGTTGAACAGCGGCTCAGTGGAGTGAAGGTGATAGAAGCCAGATGCTGAAGGTGCGTTGTAAGTTTACTTGCTTGCTTGGGACGGAGAGAATGTTCACCGAACAGAGAAAGTGAGGGCCAGACTTACCAGCACCCATACTGGATCCCAGATAGGTGACTTGGTTTGGATCTCCACCGAACCCTGAGATGTTCTTCTGGACCCAACGGAGCCCAAGCTTTTGATCGTGAAGCCCGTTATTGGGCTTGAAGCCTGCATCGCGGAGAGCTGAAGAGGTGGCAAAGCCGAAGGGGCCGAGTCGATAGCTGCAATGAGGGGGTTGAGTTAGCAGGACTACTAGGTGCGTACGTACCCACCCATTATTCGTGCATGCTTGGGGATCGTAAACACATCTATGGCCCTTGTTACGAGACTTACTTGATCCCCACGGCAATGACCGGGCTTCCAGACTTCACACTCCGCTCGACCAGGCGGGCCAGGTCCCACTGAGGCCAATTCGCGCTTCCCGTCACGAAGCCACCGCCGTGTACGAAGACGACGACTGGCAGCAGCCCTGTTGTTTCGGCCCGGGCCTCGAGTGACGGCACGGAGATGTTGAGGGTCAGACACTCCGTGTCGCTGAAGCTGTATTCCGGGCGCGGGAGGGCATGCTGGAGCATCAAGTGCTCGTCATCACAGTTCTTTGGATCTGCAACGGGTAGAGGGCTGGACACTGGTTTAGTCAAAGTCAGAGCAAACATGCCTGTAAGGAACGACAAAAAGGAGGTAAAGGGAAACGTGGTAAGGATCTTATCATACCCTATCTGTGCTGCTTGGACGGGGGTCGAGTACGTCTCGACCGGGGTGCCTCTTGCAAGCCCGTTGGCTAGCTTTGCGTATTGGATGCCGAGATATTGCTCGACGTGAGGGAGCTCCTCCGGCTGTATTCCGTGGATCTGCCCCACGGAGGGGTGCTCAAGAATCATGGTATTTAACGCCATTGCCACCTTTGGAACCGGTCTCGCTGCTTATTTGCTCGAGTATATAGTCTCAATACAGAGGTACTGATGAAGTTGCAGCGCAAATCTGTCGTGGGAGCTGGATGGAGGGCACATGTCCAGGTGTGTGCCTTAGCTACCCTAGGCGGAACGATCTCCCTTGCCGACCGCAGTCAAAGTTCGGGGAGTATCTAAATCCGCACAACTGCGGGGCGGGATCGTACACTACATGGTTCTGAGAAAGTGGGGCGCGGGGTCTGCTTTGATGTCAAATGTTGACGCTGGAGTCCAGTCAGCTCAACTCATGGACCGGTACATGTATGTTGGAAGGTTCGTAAAAATGCGTAGGTACCTGGGTAGTTAGCAGAGAATTGGTCTGTACTGTGGTACTCAGTCCCATGATTATGTACTTACAATATCAAGAGTGGGTTTCCCAAAGCAATATCTAATGACAATCTTTTGCGTTAGAATCCCAGAGCTTTCCTTTAGAGAGAGGGAGGGAGGATATTGGTCGCATCAGGAGGTACAGATGGACCACACATACCACTCACTGTGTACAAAGCCGGCTTGATGGAGGTCACGCAAAGCCTCGAGTAGAGATTTCGCGGCAGCCAATGCGGGACCTCAGCGATCTGTCAAATCGAACAAGCCCTTCACTTAAGGCCGTGCTTCTGGTCAGTCGGTCTCGGAATTCCAAACCTCTGACCCTTCGGGACGAGGTGGGACTGGGGTAGCTTTCATGTTGTGGAGGTTGAAGCGAGGCCAGGGGTGTATAACCTTAAGTACAACCTTGATGTAATAATATAAACTAAATCGTATAATATATATAACTGCCTAATCACTGTCTAGCAGTTAGGAAAGGTAGTGCTTAGCCTGCTTAGCCAGGTACTACTTAGGACCTAGCGAGACAGCAACAAACTGTTCTTCCAGCTTGTGCAAGTTGTTGCGAGCTGCAACCTTGCAAGCTGCTCTATAAACTTGTCAGCTAGACTCCCTCCAACAAGTTCTCTGGATAGCTCAGTTGGCAGAGCGATGGACTGTAATTGTTATCATCTGTAATCCACAGGTCGCCGGTTCAAATCCGGCTCCGGAGACATCTAACAATCTTTTTGTCGTTTGGGTGTTGGCATTGTCATGTTGGGTGGGGGTTTATTTCCTGCAACGACTCAGTTGCACCACGCCGCACCGCACCGCACCACACCACGTAATATCTCAACACAAGGCTGGCCGAGTTCCGTTCGTATGGAAGTCATCTGCTTCCCCTTTTTTTGTTTTCTAGGAGAGGGGGGTTAGAAAAGGGTACATACCTAGGTAGATCAGGTAGATTAGGTACCTAGGTAGTTCAACAAACGGCCAACGGAATGGACTCCGGTGGAAGAGCCCATTGTCTCAGACCTTGAACCAGGGCGCCGTTCACCCCCTTTCCTACCAAGGGATGGAGATATACTCTTGAGTGATTTCCCGTACACATTTTGTACCATCCCCATTGATCAGTTACAGATCATTCATCTGTCAATGCTCGGTCAATATGCGGACCAGGAACTGGATTCTCACAGCTCTCACTCTTCTCCTGTTATTATTCTATCATTCTTTGCTCCAAATATACTATACACATCAAATCCGAAACATTTCTGCCGGTGGGAGAAAGTCAACCAAAAATGGTGGAGATAATACTGGGTTTGCTTATGTCTTCTACGTAACGGCGGACCTCTACGCCTGTTCGGCCCTGGTCAACATCCACCGGCTCCGGGCCTTGAACAGCACAGTTCCGATTCATGTCCTTGCCTCGGAGTACTTGTCCATTCCTTATATGGACGCCCTGCAGGACGCCGATGTAACCGTTCATATCGAGGAAACACCTCATCCGTCCCTTTTACTCGGTGGCTACTATGAGGACTGTCTCCTGAAGCTGCTGGCCTTCAAGATGCACAGGCTGGACCCCAGCCTCAAGCGAGTCCTCCTTCTCGACAGCGACCAACTTATCCTCAAGCACTTCGACAGCCTGTTCTCGGACCTCCCCACTGTGGATCTCGCAGCACCTCGGGCCTACTGGCTGTCACAGGAACAGGCAGCATTCTCCAGCGCCTTCATGTTGATCACCCTCAGTGACCGGCTGTGGGGAATAGTCAACAAGACCATCCCCATAGATGGTTCGGACGCCAAGGACCCGGTACGAGCTGATATGGACATATTAAACGACGAACTGGGGGGTACGGCCATGATCCTTAGCGGCGAGTACGTCACTCTCAATAGCCACTGGGAGGACTGGAAGACACCCAATTGGTTCCATGCAGAGGATCTCCCGCATCTCAACCGGACCGTATCAGATGCCGTACCTAACATCCCGGACCTCGTGGATGGGGCGACTGTTGAGCCCCAACCTGACTTGAGGGCCGGGGATGAGGGCCAGGTGCATATGGCCCGATTGGACCCAGATCCGCGGTATCCGGAAGACAGCGAGATATTTCAACAGCTCCTCCAGCTGTACGAGTACACATCTATTGTTCACTTCAGTGCCTTGGCGAAACCATGGTCGTACAGCACACGAGAAGTCATGTACATGCGGCAGGAAGCACACCCATTGTTTGCACTCCAGTTTGGCATGTGGAGGAAGGTCGCTCGACAAGTTTGCCCGGAGGATTGGAGTGTAAAATAAGCATAAGCACCACCACCTACCTGCATGGACAAGAATTAAGGTTCCTGGGGTAAAAGGAAGTTAACCGCCCATGTGGGCATGTGGGCCTTGGCTGAACTTTTTGATGTGGAGGGGGGCATCCCAGCATCCCATGTCGAGTCGGGCAACGACAGACCTTCATGGATGACATTGCGAATAATAATAATGGACTCGGGGGGCGAGCGGTGAAAAAAGGGCATCCAAAACCCCCACGATGCCCAGCCTTCAGGGATCCACTCGATCACGAGCATTCGAAGACTTCTTCGTTGTCTGGGGTAAGTCTGTCCGGGGTCTTAAAGTGTGTCTATGGTCCTCCCTGCCCTGGGAGTGGGACGTTCGGCATGAGCACACGGCACATTAATCAACTCATATCCCTCCTGCTTTATCATTCCGTGTGGAAAACAACCGTCATACCTCTCACATGGGGCTACATAGGATGGGTTATAATTGTAGGTAAGGAGACATATCCCAGGGATGGCTTGAATGATTCTATATGCTTACTTCTCCGAGATAGGAGTTCCGCGGTGGAAGGTCGGGGTCAGTGTTACTACCACTTCGGTACCTACATGGCATTCTGAATAGAACACACCTGTCCGACCTAACGAGCTTCGCCCGTATCATTTCATCCTTGGACCGATGTTCACCGCTGGAACCCTGCTGTTGAAATCAACAAACAGGGTCGAAGGTGGCACGGGCAAAACCCCGGCCCCATCGCGGGGCCCCGGATTGTCCACAAGCAGCAACTAACCGTCGATCACCGTGCCATCAACATCAAAAGCAATGACTATTAAGACCTTGCCACATCTCGCCATCTTTCGGGCCTCTCTCACTTCTGCCCTTCTGCACTCTTCCAAGCGGCCATCACCAAGAGGAAAAGTGAAAGAAAAGAAAAAGATGCGAGTGACGTCGACCCGTTTGTTGCAGGCGGTACTCGCCGTCGCCGGCATCGCCACTGGCATCAGCGATGAAGACTTCTACGGCCAATCTCCACCGGTCTACCCATCCCGTAAGACCTGATCACCCATATATCTACATATACACATATGTATGCATACCAAAAAGACCATCTCGCTAACCGAAGCTTCATCTTTTCTCTCGCGCGTACAGCCCAGGGCAAAGGAACCGGCGCGTGGGCCTCGGCCTACGCCGCGGCGGAGGCCTTCGTCGACCAGATGACGCTCTACGAGAAGCTGAACATCACGCGCGGGTACAACACCACGCAGAACACGTGCAGCGGCAACACCGGCAGCGTCCCCCGCCTGGGGTGGCCCGGCATGTGCGTCCAGGACGCGGGCAACGGCCTCCGCGCCGCCGACCTGACCAACTCGTACCCCAGCGGCATCCACGTCGGTGCCAGCTGGGATAGGAACCTGGCGTATCAGCGCGGCCATGAGATGGGCTTGGAATTCCGGAGGAAGGGTGGTGAGTGCATCTCAATACTCCCTATTTTTTCTTTTCTTTTTCTTTTCTTCCCCCCCCTCCCCCCTCCCCCCCACCGCCTTCCCGCCCCCCAACCCTCCCGTCTCCCGCTCCCGTTCCCGCTCCCGCGACAACACCCCCCCCCGTGATGGGACCATGTCTGGATTCTGACTAGGTATTTAGCAAATATTGCTCTGGGACCGGTGGCCGGGCCATTGGGGAGGATTGCCCTCGGCGGGAGGAACTGGGAGGGATTTGCCGTTGATCCGTACCTGTCTGGCATCCTGACTGCGGAGACGATCAAGGGTACTCAGGATGCCGGTGTGATTGCGAGTCTCAAGGTATGTTGCGAGCGTTATAATTACCGCCTTCCGTCTTACTAGCTGACACAAAATCGGCAGCACCTGGTAGCTAACGAGCAGGAGACCTGGCGGCGACCATACAACAACACGCAATCCGCCTCGTCCAACATTGACGACCGGACCATGCACGAGTTGTACCTCTGGCCGTTCATGGACGGCGTCAAGGCCGGGGCGGCGAATATCATGTGCTCGTACAACCGGGTCAACAACTCGTACGCTTGCCAGAACAGCAAGCTCATGAACGGCCTCCTGAAGACCGAGCTCGAGTTCCAGGGCTTCGTCATCTCCGATTGGCATGCGCAGTACGGCGGTATCGCTGGTGCGGAGGCCGGTCTCGATATGATCATGCCTTATAACACCGGGGACGCTTGGGTCAACAACCTCACCGCAGCAGTTGCTAATGGCTCTGTGTCCGAGGATAGGGTCGTCGACATGGCTACTCGGTAAGTAGAGACCTGATTACTGTACCCCCCCCCCCAATGCATCTGCAGCTCACTTACTTATTTTCTGCAGAATCCTGGCCGCCTGGTACTTTGTCGGCCAGAACGCGACCGACTTCCCCGAGCCCGGTGTTGGTATCCAGGACTTAACCAAGCCACATAAGCTGATCGAAGCGCGTAGTCCCGACGCGAAGCCTGTCCTCCTAGAGGGTGCCATTGCCGGACACGTGCTGGTGAAGAACGTCAACAAGACGTTACCCTTGGGCAAGCCAACCATGCTGTCCATCTTTGGCTACGATGCAGAGGCACCGCCGACCAAGAATGTCGACGTGCTGTACCAGCTGGGTTATGAGTCCCAGCCGGAAATGGCCGACGCCACGCTGGGCTACGAGGCACACTTCTCGCAGTATGCTCCTGACGGTGTCATATTTGCCGGTGGAAGGAGTGGCTCCAACGGACCGTCTTACATCGACTCCGTAAGTTCATCACATCATAAAACCATAATAACCTTGCCATCTGGAATCACCCATTGAAGAACGTCACTAACAACAACACGAACAGCCCTTCAGCGCCCTAACCCAACGCGCCAAGGCAGACGGGACCTTCCTCAACTGGGACCTGCGCTCGGGCAACCCAGAAGTAAACCCCATGTCGGACGCCTGCCTGGTATTCATCAACGCCATGGCGACAGAAGGCTGGGACCGCGACGGCCTGCACGACGACTTCAGCGACGGGCTGGTGCTCAACGTGGCGAAGAACTGCACCAACACCGTCGTCGTCGTCCACGCGGCGGGCATCCGCCTCGTCGACCAGTGGATCGGGCACCCCAACGTCACGGCCGCCATCATCGCGCACATCCCGGGCCAGGACGCGGGCGAGGCGCTGGTCAGGGTACTGTACGGCGAGGTGTCCCCCTCGGGCAAGCTGCCGTACACGCTGGCGCGCAACGAGAGCGACTACGGGCACCTGTACGGGCCGTGCGTGCCCGCCTCGGCGGAGGACCTCTTCCCGCAGTGCAACTACGCCGAGGGCGTGTACGTGGACTACCGGCGGTTCGACGCCGAGGGCATCGAGCCGCGGTTCGAGTTCGGGTATGGCCTGAGCTACACCACCTTCGCGTACAAGGACGCCAGCGTGCGGTCGCACGAGCTGCTCGCGGGCGCCGCCACGTCGCAGCAGCGGCAGAGCGTGCTGCGGGCGCCTTCGATCTGGGACGTCGTGGCGTCCGTGTCGGTCAGCGTGACCAACACGGGGGCCGTGGCCGGCGAGGAGGTCGCCCAGCTGTACGTGGGGATACCGGGGGCGCCGGCGAGGCAGCTCCGCGGGTTCGACAAGGTGAGGCTGCGGCCCGGCGAGACGGCGCCGGTCCGGTTCGACCTGACGGGGCGGGACCTGAGCGTCTGGGACGTGGCCTCGCAGAGCTGGCTGGTGCAGGGCGGGCAGTATGCCTTTTATATCGGCTCGAGTAGTCGGGATATCCGGTGGAATGAGACGTACACGTGGCCATGATGTTTAGAAGATGGAATGTAGACATGTATAGGGTCATATAAGACAATACTTGAAGTTGTTGAGGTTTCTACCTGGCTATGTCATTGTATCAAGGTGGGGGGTGGTAGAAGCCCGGGTCCCATCTTCGTTCCGAATATTGATCTGTATGTATTTGCCTATAAGCATACTACCAAGCATATCGCCACAATTCAGTGCTTTATGAGGAAGATCTTCAAGCCGCTAGAAGGCCCTACAAGGGCCCGTTAGAAATATGAGCCGATCCGTATCTAAACTCATGTTCCAATGCGTTGGTAATGTGTTCGTCTTCATAAGGGATCACACTTGTGTGCGTCATTTTCATATTTTTTCGAAATTTCAAAACGTTGAAGAGAGTGACCACCACTCTGGGCTGAACCGCAACCTCTTCTCTCAAAGGCATTCATTCATTCCACTTTCACAAAGAACAATCTTCCTGCTGCAAGCTCCAAGGCCACATCAAGTTGGCCAAAGAAAGACAATTTTATTTTCCGAAACCATTCCATCCCGCAATATAAGCCAGTGCCCAGTGGGTATCAATGCTGTAACATATGCTGAAATCTCCCTGACGCCTCTTTTAACCATTGCATAAACAACAAGAAACCCAGTAAGCAACCTCAATTCAAGAGTGCCATGAAAAGTATCTTCCTCCTGTTCGTCCTTCGATCCCAATCCAATCCATCATCATTAATTGCAATTCATTCCTCACCCTGGCTTCCCTCCTGGTTTCCCTCCTGGTTTCCAAAACCCGGCTGCTGCCTCCCCCTCGAACTCGACCCGGACAAGAAGCTGCTTTGACCCCGTTGGGGCTGGCCAACAACCTGGCCACTGCCGACCAGTCTGGCCGAGTTGGCAAAATACTGCTGGATCACCTCGTCCTCGCAGTGGCCGTGCACAAGCAACGAGCTCTTCAGCGCAAGCACCTCTTCCCTCAGGGACCCGGCCGTCTGCGATAGCTGCCGGTGCTCCTCCGCCAGTTCCCTCTCCGTCGCCTCCAGGTCCGCCACCACCGCCTTGCTCTTGCGGCGACATTTGTTTGCTGCGGCGCGGTTGCGTTCGCGGAGTGCCTGAGGAGGCTGCTGCTGTTGTTGTAGTTGTGACTGCTGTAATAGGGGCTGTTGTCGGGGCGGCGCGAAGCTCGCCTGTGACTGCGGCTGCGGTTGCGGCTGGGGATATGCGTCAGGATTCTGCTGTTGGTGATGTTCGACTGGCAACTCTCGGTATTGCTGTGGGGACATGTGGGTCTGGCTGTAGCCGTCGGTGCCATAATCGGGCACGACAATGGTGTTATCTTTCGGCGAGGGCGTCGGCACTGCCGAGAGAGCTAAGGGTGTTGGTGTTGCTGCTGATGATGGGTACTGCTGGCTCCCCTCCCTCTCCCGTGGCTCAAGGCCGGACTTGCGCCTCTTGTTGGGCCTGACAGGCTCGGCGCGCTGCTCGAGCTGTTGTTGTTGCTGTTGTTGTTGCTGTTGTTGTTGCTGTTGTTGTTGCTGTTGTTGTTGCTGTTGTTGTTGCTGTTGTTGTTGTTGCTGAAGTTGTTGTTGTTGTTGTTGTTGTTGTTGTTGCTGCTGCTGCTGCTGCTGCTGCTGCTGCTGCTGCTGCTGCTGCTGCTGCAGAGGCTCGACTATTGTGCGCGCAGGAGATAGCTGGTAGGTGGTACTGCTGCTGTGGAATCTTGCGATGCTCGGCCGGCGGCTTCTCGATGGAGATGTGCGGGTGATGTTCTGGCTACTAGGTCTCGCCGACGTCGGGCTCTCATGGGTGGAAAAGGGTGATGACCCAGCGACGGACCAAGCAGTGTTGGTTACCATGGGCTCGTAGTTGTTGTTCATGCCCCAGGGGAACTGCATGGGAGCATGCTGCATCAAAGCGCTAGATGAAGACATGTTAGTGTCAAGTGCGAATCCAGATGTGTTTCCCGAGTCCCAGGCATCGCTCTGGGACCAGGAGAAGTCGTTGCCGGCAGTGGGAATGGCAAACTGAGCATCGCTGTTAGCTATCAGCGACTCAGTAGGCGTCGTACCTGCTTCATTGAAATCGAAGAAGCTGGAGTATTGTGGATAGACTGGCCCATGGACTGCGTGGCTGGGGTAGCTGGGGTGGAAGGAGTGCGCCGTCGTGGTTGTGGCGGCCGTTGGTGTGTGCTCCAACGTGGATGCGAATTGGGGGTATTCATTGTCCTCAGCGTTGCCATATGGTGTCCCAGTATCCTTGGGCTCTGTTGAGCCCACGAAGTCCTGGTCAGTCAGATGTTGGTTTGTTTGAGGCATCCAGAGGCGGGTGTGTGTCTTGATGTGAGGCAATGGAACCGGTTCTTGGTGTGTGGGTCAGGGACGGCTCTTAAAGATGGGATTCCAAGAATTGGATCTAAGAATCTGATGTGGGACTGGCAGTTACGGATGGGAAATTCCAATGGAGATTTGACATGGAGAGGGGGAGATAGATTAGCGTGTATATAAGGGGAAAGAAACAGATAATCTGAGGGGAAACACTGATCGGGGGGGGTTGTTCCAGAAAAGGTTGCCACTGAGCACGCTTGGTATGCAAGACAAGAAGAGAAGAAGGCGTGGGAGAAGGCTAAGAGAAACATGGGCACGTATCCAAGTTTCTAACAAAACAAACCTCACGCTAGCCAACCCGGGTACTAATCGAGACCCTCCCCTCTCAAAACGATAGCCACCGTAGCATATTCTTACCCTTGTACTCCTGATCATTTTTCGTATGCTTGTACGTGGTGAGGTCAGAGGGAGCGATCTATGTATGGATCCGTTAGTTTTTGGTCTGGACTTTGCACCGTAGTTGCGCAGTGTACATGGTAAGACCGGACGTCAGCGAGAAGTTGTTGGGAAAGTCTGGAAAAAGCCTGAAGGCTTTGAGGAGGCGATGACGCGAATTGTGTGGGGGAACGCAAGAACGGGATGCTAAGTTGACAATGGGGGTGGGAACGGTGGATGGCAGGATGGATCGCCTGACATGCCACAGGAACGCAGTGGTTACATAGGCCTAATAGGACTGATAGGTTGTCCTGGCACTATTGTAGTCAGGCCACTCAGGCCAGTCAGGGTAGTCTGGCGTGTCTTGGTAGTACCAAAAGTCCATCGGCTGTGTGTACCTATCCAGGTGTGCACTGGCCTTCGCTTGTATCAAGACAACTGCTAATTCTCAAAGGGTAGCGTCGTCGGCGTACGGAAGCACGCATCGGTCATACCTTTTGATGCCGTAGAAAATATAGGATACATAGTGATTGATTTCGCAGCAGAACCAAATTAAACGCCCAGAGGCAAAAAAAAAAAAAAAAAAAACGGCATTCGTCGCACGACGTTCGACCAGTGCGGCTCGCCGTGCTAGGGGCTTGTGGCTTTTCTCGTGGCTTCAGGAGCCAGTACATGTAACTCATGTAATGTTTTATGTATGTATGTGTATGTGTGTGTATGTGTGCACGTTGTGCGTGCGTGTGTGTTTGTGTTTTTCTGTTTTTCTGTTTTTCTGTGTTTCTGTGTGTGTGTGTGTGTGTGTGTGTATGTGTATGTATGATATGTATGTATGTATGTATTCCGTACGCGTACTGTCGGAAACGGAAAACATGTAGAATAGGACTGCGCACGACCTCTGCTCGACCAAGGCGGTCCACGTTGCCAAGGAAGGAGAGACGTTCACAGGGTGGCAGGCTACCTCCCGCCGAGGAATCATAGTGTTCCTCCTTCGAGAAAGAGAAGGCTTCCAGACCTTCAAGGGTTCTTCAGGGAGGAACGGTCTCAATACAGGATGAGATAAAAAGGGGCGAATTCCTCTCCATTGGCCAACGGTGTTACTCAGGACGGCAGGGCGGGAAGGTGGTTGGCCAATAAAAGAAGTTTGATTGGTTTACTTACCGAAGCGTAAAGATGATAGGCCGGGTGATCGATCCCTCTCGACTTTGTAGCATGTGGCACCGGCACTTTCGAAGCTTGATAGCAGCAGCACGGACACTATGAAGCCGTGGGGCTATGCTAGCCAGGGAATAAATACCCGCGAACCCCAGGCATTCATGAGGGATCTCATCTCGATGAACAGAAGTGTACTCACCCTGCGTGCTATGTGGGATCCCGAGTTCGACGTGATCCGTCCAAGTGAACCCCCACAGACCAATCGTCTCTCTTCCGCCTCTCTGGAAAACCACCTAACGACTCAACCATCTAGACTTCAGTTAGCCTGGACAGTGTTCCTCAACTTAGGGGTGTGACCCTGTTCGACGGGGTAGCTCTGAGAGGCGACTTGCGACTGGCGGCGTCGGATCCCAATTCAATCTTCCGACTCTCGAAACCCCATGATAACAATACCCTTACTCTTGATCTCACCAACTGCTCAACACACACACAGGCCGCATACCAAGCATCCGGAATTAGGGATACTCCATCCACTGGACGGAATACATACCTGATCAATTCGGTCCTTCCGGGTGGCGGCATGCGAAGCGTGTTCTGGCCCTCGTGTGGGCATGGGTTCCCAGGTGTGGGTGACCCAAGTGTGGGTGTGGATGTGGGTGTCCACGGATGGTGCGATACCAGGCAAGCAAGCAGTTCGCGTTTTCCTTGAATCAAAGCAATGAGACGCCTCTTTGTTGACCATGCTTCAGCTGCTTTTAAGACGCTTCTTAATGGTATACTGGATTTTTCGATCATCTTATCGTCCACTTCCCAGGCCAGCTCAACCAGCTCAATTGATGGTAGCTTTAGTTCTCCCTTACCATAACGCATAAGTACCCCTGGGACCCTACCTAGGGAATAAGCTGGCCGACTCGGTACCTAGGTAGCCACCGACCCAAGGCTGGTTCAGCGGATAGAGCAAAGCAAGCCCTGGAGTTCCGCCCGCCCCAGGCCTGCGGAGAAAGCCATTTGGTCTCGTAACTTACACGACGCAACCACATCTTCCACCAAGGCTGTTATCCGAACATACCTGCAGTAAGAACAGCCAAGGAAAAAAAAGTATGGCCAAGGGCACGACAGACCACTCGTCCTCCAATCAATGCCGCTTCATCTGTGTGATTCAAAATATCAATAAAAGAAACGACACGCACGTACAGCACGCATAAGTCAAGTCTCAAGCTATTCATTGCGACAAGAGTCAACACCAGTCCTCATCAAGACATATCTGCAAAAAGTATTACCGAGGTCCTCAGGGGTGCAATTATCTTCGAAAACCAACTAACTGCCTATGTGAGCATTAGGTCAGTAAAGTTATGCGCAGGCAAGTCTTGGGTTGACGCGGGCTAAGCAATGTTGGGCCCAAAGAGTCTCACCATATTACAGGTCGCAAGTTCTACATACCGTAGCAGCCGTAGCAGCTGCGTATGCCACTATGCCACCATTTTATAAAAACCCAGCAGTCGCCTTTTGTGGATTGGCGCGAATTTAACTGCGCTACACTGCATGCACCCCCGATCAGATTTACGTGCACACAGTATTTAGGGGAAGACTCATGCGCCCAGACACTGGCCAGATCGAGACTTACATACTGTGGGCGGCATAAACCCTAACCCTATTGACGTCACATCAACGTCGCCATTCGAATATCCCCGCCTGTCTATCTCCTCTTGAGGTCTTCTTGAGGTCACCTTATCGGTCAATATTGCGAAGTCGGGCATATCCATCGTCATAAATTGGGGGATGGCTCGCCTCACCAATCTTCCCGCAGAGTTACTGCTCCCCATCCTGGCACACCTCAGCATCATCGACCTCCCGACCTTCCTAACGTCTCAAGCAACATGCAGGCTTTTCCGTCTAGTCGCCCGGGACGTCCTCTGCCGGCCCCCGGCAATATACTGGGAAACCTTAATGGCGGAGGAAGACTGCATGGACTCGGGTTCGTATCCTAACTTTCTTCTGGCGCATAAATTCCAATATCTCTTCCGTTCTGCGACCTGCTTCTCCAATGAGGAGCGTCAACGTATACGGTGGTTCCTGACGCTCAATGGGGACGTCACTCTTCCATTCCGACGCCTACCCTGGGCGCGCGACGCACGTATGCGAGACAAGTACCTCCGCCCCGCAGCAAGCTGGCAGAACCTCAGCGTCACCTTCGGCTTTAGCCCGCCCATCACGCATGTCGAGATCATCAAGAGTTATTCCTCAGAGGACTTGAACGAGGACGGGAGGGACCACGTCCAGTACCTCCAGGTCGACATACCCGACGGTGGGTTCCTGACCATGGGCCTTCTTTACAATCTTCTTCTATGTGGCGGTGCTGTCGGAGATAGCCGGGCGGCAACGCTGGGCAACGAGACAGGCAGCTGGGAACTCTTACTCGGGGCAAGGCTTCGTAGCTATGACCTTCTTGTCGAGTATGAGTGCTTCATAGCGGATGATGAGGACCTTGTAGATGATGGCCCTGGTGCAGCACGGTCAGCTATCCTATATGTAGTAGGTGGGACGATCGAGGGACAAGATCAGGATCGCCGTTTTACCGAGCTGGAGGAGGATGAGGTTGACTGGGTGCCTGAGAGGATCCCGGGAAACGTCCCTAGTATCCGACTGGCGGCGAGTGTATGAGGATACAATCTGGAAGTGGCAACCTCTCTCTCTCTCTGCGTACACTTGAGTGATAATATAGCCATCAACAAAGTCAATAGGACACGGGCCTTGTGGGAAAATGACTGCCGGAGCACATAGTGACTGCACGATGAGCGCCTCGAGTCATCTTATGGCAGAGTTTGCGTTACTATGCCATGTCATGTCACTAGCTCATAGCAAGTTTTCTATATCCTACTTTACGTGGACTTGCACATTGAACAATACATATACACTTGCGTGAATCGTAGTTCAGTGAAGGATCTGAAGTAGCATTTTGCTATCTGACAATCTGATTAGGCCCCTCGGACCTTGCTCCGGGCACACAACGCAAAAATCAGGTTTCATCTTGACCGCAACAAGGGTGACAAACCAAGACTATGAAGATCCATCAAAAACACCACTGCAACCTGAGCGAACGACGTCATCATAAGACGTGCTTGTAGAGCTACCGGAGTTTCCTCCAGAGCTAGAGCTGGAAGAACTACTGCCCGGGCTAGACGAGCCTGACGGGCTAGATGAGCCAGACATCTTAAAACTTGGAAAGTGTCTTTTTCGATATTATTCTTTGAAATAGTTCCTATCTTCTGTCCGTAAGTTTCTTGCTCACGTAATGTTCGTTTATATGCCTACCTAGGTAAGGTACTTCGAGGGTTAGCTTTTGGAAAGGTTGTCGAAGAGGGGGATATTTTATAGCTGATTGCTCCAGGGCTTCTAACTGGTCGCTGAGGTATAGGGGAGTATTTGATATTCACATGGAATCCTTTTTTCTTTTTTCCTTCCATTGTGAATGATTCATTTCTGTCATTCAGCACGCTTCCATTGCAAGATACATACCCACTGACTTCGCTACCTAGGTATGTAGCACCTTCAGCCCCCCTCCCAATGAACCATAAAAATCAGCCCGAGGTTATCATATCAGCCCTGCTCCATGAGAAGGCTATTTAATTTCCCTAATTTCTTGTAGATGGGAATACTACTAACTATGGCAATATGCAATTAAGTTTATATTCTCAAAACATCAAAGGCCTTTAAGGGCGATATTGCGATTTGCTCCAGGGCGATCGGTATGCCAAGCTTATGGTTACAACGTCTATCCTTTCCCAATCTATACCGTATCAAACTGCCTCTATTGCCTCTCCCTGAGACATATGGGAATCATCTGTTGATTTACCCCTGCATGCAAACGAAACTATCCTCATATTCCCGTGTTTGTGACCATGTGTCTGCTGATGCCTTTTGTGGATCAAGTCTGCTCTAAATATCCGACTCGTCCCGTTTCCCCTCGTTTCGCTTTATATTAGTCCACTTTTCCCCCCTTCTTCTGCCGCATTAAATCGAAGCTCACGGCAGGGTTTATGCAGTCAGAATGGTGGCTTCCAAGCCTTTTGTGGCAGTTTAATCTATTTTCCTGTTCCAAGCCTCCTCGAATCAATGGGAAAGATAAGGAGGAAAGAAGACAAGGGGCGGGGGCGGAGAGGAAGGGGGGAACAAATACAGAAAGAGAAGAGAAGAGAAAGGTGAGACGAATGATGTAGAAAAGAAGGGGAAGAGTTGAAAACAAAGGAAAGGAAGGAAGGAAGGAAAGAAAGAAAAGAGTAAAGGAACAAAGCAGAGGAAGCGGAAGATAATAAAGGAATAGGAAAAGATAAAACGAAAAAAGGAACATAAGGAAGAACAATAAGAGATAAGAAGACAAGATCTGTAGTAGCATAGCAAGAATCTTCACGGTATCCACACCCATTACACCTTCAAGTGGCCACCTGATCAGCGATCGTATTCAGTCTGTGAAGTACAGAGGAAGGTGAAAGTCCCCAGAAGGTTGTCCAGGACGTATTATCCTAGAAAGCAGATTTATAATCAATGTCTACTTTGATTAGAGCTTATAATCACAGGTGCCCTTCATGGATATAACCCGAGAACCCGTGGACAGCGTGACCAGATACAACGGTAAGGGTCTCCACCCCTCCACCCAACCTTAACGACATACACAGGGACGATCAAAGGTATAGTAATATATGTTTTATTACTTAAGTGGGTATCTAATCTAAAGCTCACCCTAAAAGAGAAGAAAAAGGGCCCCCAAGGTGCCTCTGCCCTCCCTAGCCCATACAAGGGTCCCTGGCATACTTCACCGTGACTGTAGAGCCATACTCGGCCGGGAGCAGCTTGATGGCCGAGCCCGCCTGGGCACGGTACGACGCAAAGCGCCACTCCAGCCAGCGCAGGCCGTCCCCCTCCTGGCGGAGGATGACCTCCTCAGTCTCGTAGCGGAAGTGCTTGTCAAACAGAGCCCTCAGCTTCACCTCGTCCACAATGGCCTGGGGCCCCGAGATGACGAGGCAGCGCGACGTCTGGCTCAGTATGGAAGGCTGCGCGGGCGTCTTGCAGCGGTTGTGCCGCACGCGCGCGACGTACCCCTGGATGTTGAGGAAGCCGGCGTCGACGACCGAGATGAAACGCTGTGTCTCCGCAGGCGTGTAGAAGATGACCTTTGCCGCACAGGTGCGGTGGCTCGGGAGACTCGGGTCTGTATTGGTGTCCGGTGGTGATATGAAGCTCGAGTAGACACGGCCGGGTCTGTGCCTCGCTATGGCGCCCAAGAGGTCCTTGTAGGTACACTTCGGGGGCAGGTTTGTGACGAACAGCGAGCAGTTCTCCGTGTCGGGAATGTCGGCCGACCTGTTCAGCGGGTTGGCGGTGTCTCCCCTGTAGTTGTTGGAGATACCGTGCTCTCTCCTGAACGCGATCTCCGCTTCTGTGAGGGGGCGGTTGACCGCGTCGGGGTTCAGGACCTGCTTCATGGGCCGGAAAGGCTCTCCTCCAGGCTGGCGGTACTGCTGCTGACGAGGTCTGCCGAGAGCCAGGGTACCGGTAGTGGTGCCGGTGGTTCGCGTCTGGCTCTGGAAGGCTGGCGCGTATGGGGACAGCGAAGACTGCTGTTGGGCGTGCTGCTGGTAGGCGGACAAGTTCCTCGCCGCGAAGTTCTGGCCATATTGGTGCTGCTGGCCATGCTGCTGAGGGTAGGTAGGTACGTTGCCCGCCGCGAATGTCTGGCCACGCTGTTGCTGTTGACCGAATTGAGGGTAGGCGGACCTGTTGGCCGCCGCGAAGCCCTGACCATACTGGGGCTGCTTGGGCTGCTGGCCCTGCTGGGGCTGCTGGCCCTGCTGGCCCTGCTGGCCCTGCTGGCCCTGCTGGCCCTGCTGAGGATAACCAGAAACAGGCCCCGCCGCGAAGTTCTGGCCCTGTTGTTGTTGCTCTCTGGCGTCACCACGGCGCCAGCTCTGTCCAGTGACCCAAGTGTCAGCAGGACGGGTACCCTGAAGCCGTCGTTGGGCCTCAGTGGTCGGGGCGTTTCTCTCCAGGTCGCCGATATTCGCAGAGTGTGGAGGTCGGACTGCAGGGACGTTTGGCGCCATAGAGCCCCTGGAAGCCGAGCTCTCCTCCTGCGCGAGGTCTCCTTGTCCGCGATTTGTACCATACCCACGCTCTATAACTCCAGGCGCGGGGCGACCGCCAGGGAAGAAGCGGGACTCCCGCACGGTGGATATTGGGCCGGTTGGAATATCGGTATCGTGGGGGTTGCTCTTTTCGGTCTGCTGGGAGGCGAGCGACGCCTTGTTGGTAGGTGGGTTGGACTTGTGCTCCATTGTGTCGGTGGTAGGTAGTGTTGAACAGATTCTTGAAGCGGCTGTATGATATTTAGAAGGTTGGAGAAGATTGCTTCGATATAGAAGACAAATATGGGAAGCCGACGCCTCTGTTCAAACTCTGTATGGAGGTGGGCGAGGTGAGTGTGGTAGGTGAGGGTGAGGAGGCAGGGCGACAGTGGGAGCTTCAACGTTGAATCAATTGCAGATGTGGATGAAGAAAGAAGGAAGTGTAGGAAGGCTTTATCAGGGAGACGCCTTTAAATAATTATCGAAATGGTGAATTCGTCCCATCTTCATCGACGGACAGACCATCACGTGGGCTCAAATATTTGTATTGTAGTTATGGTAACAATCGTGTCTCATTGGCTATCAAGCTGGATAGGTGAAAGCTATAGCGTCGTTATTGCAGTGCCAAAAAAGATTATTGGCTGGGGGAAATAGTTTGAAGTGAATGTGGAAAGTGAATGTGGAAAGTGAATGTGGGAAGTGAATATGGGAGGTGAATATAAGAGATCAAAGTGGTGGGTGAATGTGGCAGGTGAATGTGGTGGGATATCAACATTCACTTCTTTTCCTCAGCTGAAGCAGATGTCGTTGGGGAATTATCAGCACATGTCAGAGTGAATTACGACGGAGGACGGTGGCAGCTTTGTTTACATCCTGCTACTACATCTTGAGAGACAAAGCCCATCTACATTTGAAGTCTGTGCCTCATCTCACTCCTACGACGATGGCGAGACTACGACGACAAGATGGCGGGAAATAATGGCAAGACAACGGATGAGTATCTACGGCAACCTGGGAATGAAACTTGAGAAGATCAAAGTAATATTGCAGACACTAAGCCCCCTAAAACGTCGACGATAACCATGCAACCAAACCTCCTGGTTCCAGACGCCGTATGAATACCTCCGTTTCCTGACCTTAAACGCTGATATCACCGTTTCCAATGGACGGGCAGCGTAATCGAACTCATCTACCCAAGTGGCCACGAAGAACTCCTCGTAAATATCTCGATATGATCACTAAGAAATCTGTAACGACCGTACCTTGGTCAGCCACGATCCTTTCTCGCGCCTAAAATACCCCCTTCGTCTCTACAAATCCTCGAACAACCCCTTGACAACATCTCCCAGCATCCTCAACCCATAAAACCTTGCCACACTCCTATACACCCTCAGCCGCCTCAACAAATCCTCCCTCTTCACGCTCTCACCCCATCGACCCGAGCACGTACAATGCTCCATGAAGTCGTTCACCCTCAGCGCGCCACACTTGACACACTTGAGGTCTTGCGTCGTCCACATGACCACCATGGCCTCGACGTCCGCCACGAGCCTCTCCTCCAAGTCGTTGCGGTTATACTCCATATTGCAGAATGTACACTTCCACACGGTCGGCGCGCCGGGCTCGTCCGGCTGGAGGTCCTCGTCCCGACAGAAGTCGAGGTCCCGCGCCATGGTGCACGAGTCGCAGCTCACTTGCGTGATCTTGAGGCTGTCGCTGGGGTTCTGGAACGCGCCCTCCTTGCTGAACTCGCGCACGTCGAACAGGGCTAGTAGTTCCTTGCGTAGGAGGCGCGCCTCGAAGACGATGTTCTTGTCGAGACTCAACACCTGCATCAACATCTTGACAAGCTCCAAGATCGCGTTGCTATTGCTGAGGTTGAGGTGGGATCCAGGCAGGCTGGGGAAGCTGTAGTCGACAGCGAGTTCGGGGTGTAACATCTCGCGCTTCTGTGTGGCTAGCAGGCCCTGCACGTCGCGCTTGAGAGGCTTCTCGAGGGCTTTGCCGAGAATGATCTGGCCCTCTCCATCTTCTCCCAGGTTGCGATTGTTAGGGATCTGGGTTAGGCGCGGTGTGGCGGTAGGATCGGAGCCAAAAAGTGGGCGCTTGATGTTGTGCATGAGGGTGATGAACTCGATGACCCACTCGGAGAAGGTAGGTTGGAGGCGAATGGGGAGGAAGGTCGACATCTGCCAGTGCATGATGGTCTCGAGGTTCTGGGTGTCGGCCTCGATGACTTGTTGGGTAGCTTTGCCGCCGTAGTTGAATTCGTCGTACCATACGAGGTAGTCCCAGTACTCCTTGATTTCTAGGTCGATGAAGTGGAATAATGGCTTGCCCTTGATGGACTTGAGGATGTACTGACTGTATGCGTAGGCGTTGCCCACTTCAGCCTTGGTCGTCTGGAGAAGCAGTCGGTTTGCATTGGCAAAGATGACCTGCGACCCAACGCGGCGGAAGTCGGCCATGAGCTGCTGGAAGGCCTTGCGCGACATCATCTGCACGTAGTAATGCAACGCACGGTCGTACAGGAACGAGTCCGGGTTCTCGACCCAGCGGACGAGGTGTTGGACCATGATGTCTGCCATTTCATTGCCCTTGCACGCTTCTGCCCACCAACTCTTCACCATCTCGCGAAGGACTTGGATACCAGCGTTAGCGAAGGCGGTGTCTGATGAGAGTACCTCTGTACCATCACCCATTCCGCCATCTGCGGCAGGGTTAAACGATACCGAGTCCGCGCCCTCGAGCTCGTTGATTAGGGACGAGGTAAGGATGGTATTGATGGCAAGATTCCTGACCTCGATATCTATGCAGACGGACGAGTATGTTCCCGGTGTGTTCACCGAGGGCATCTGCACCGTCTCTAGGGGACCAGTCACATCATCCTGTTCATAGCCAGCATGATCTGGGCGGGGGCCAGCAGACCACCACAAGACCACATTGTTGCTCTGTAGTCGTCTCGCATATGCCACATCGATCAAGAACCGAGGATCCTCACGTTCAAGGTTGCAAAGCGGTATGTCGGAGTACCTGGCCAAAGCAGTGAGGTGCAAAATCCAGGGTCCAAGCCCGAGGTAGTGGTGAATTAACCGTCTCGCGACGACAGTCTGCCAGCCAAGAGGCGGCAACGAACTATCATCGACGTTGTACTTGAGCGGGAGAACGGGCATTTCTCCTAGGATAGGGATGTCGTGGACGAGCAGGCTTCGCTGTGACGACTGGACGACCATCACAAGCGGCTTGGTCTCATCCTTCTTCATCCTCTTGACGACATCGCCGATCTCCAGGAAGGCTTTCCGCCGGGTAGTGACCTGAGTCATCTTGAAGGTCAGCTTCTCCTGGTACGGGAAGCAACCTTCCCAGTTCGTGCCTTCGGTTTCCTTGGCATGGCGAGCGCGAAGGTCAGAGTAGATCTTGGTAATGTTAGGTAGGTCCTGTCCACTCTCCTTGTTCTTGTGTTGTATGATGACATGTGCGGTATCACCAGTGGTGGAGAAGATGCCAAATATCTGCCGCTCGCCAGAACTGATGTGTGACAGGTAAATAAAGGCCATCTTAGAGCTACCCAAGTAAGTCTTAGGCTTCGTCGGCCTCATCAAGCTCGGCAGCTCGAAGCCTTGGTCAAGACCTTGGCCCAAAACGCCAGGCTTGCTCTCATCTATGGTACAGAGATTGCCCAGCTGGAGAACAGCGCGGATGTTCAGCGGAACTTGCTTCTCGTACACACCCTCGACACTAGGATGGTTGAACAACAGCGAAAACTTCTCGGCCTCGGCATAGTATACGTGTTCAGGCACTGTCAACTTGAAGAGATGAGTGGAAGGATGACCATTAGGCAGCGTGTGGTTGACCTGCTCGACCTCGCAGCCTTCGATATCAATGTCCGGAAGATCCTTACTCTTCAGGTTCAAGAAGACTTGGCGCGGCACCTTTATATTCAATGAATGGATCTTCTGGTCGATGAGCACATAGGCGGTTACAAGCCCAGGGTTGTCTGTTGGCTTCAGTTGGAGCAGCTGCCAAGTATTACGGAAGGTAACATGAGCCTGGTCTCTGAATGCCTGGTGGATGTTGTTTGTTGGTGCACGACGTTCACCGAAGAGATGGCGACGACGGATTCTGGCCTGTTTCTGGATCTTCCACTTCTTCTTCTGGTACTCCAAGAATGCGGCATAGTCCTCAGACGGATTCGGCATGACTTTGGGTAATGCAGCAAAGGGATCAAGGCTCTCCTCGGGCTCTGGCGACTTCCTCTTCTGCGCAACTGGTGCTTTCTGCTGTGATGCCGCCACCATGTCAGTGAGAGGTTTGGGCTTCAGAAGCTGGGTACCAAAATCTTCGAGGTCCCCAAGATTAGTGACGTCCTTCAGGGGTTCTCTATTGAACAAATCCGTGAGCTTCTTCTGCTTCATCTTGTCATCCTTTATGTTGATCCTTCGCTGAAGCCAGTCAGGATGGGCAACACGTGGCACAGGGTTACGAATCTTCTGCAGAGCAGCAGGAATGGTGATGAGCTTCTGGATGACTGAACCCAGACGCTCCATGTAGTAGTTCCAGTCGATGAGAGCTCGAGGATCCGTGTCTGTCGGTACTTCCTTGAACCACTTTGTCAAGTACAACCGCTTGACGTCCGTCTCAGCAGAGAAGATGGCAACAGGGATAGCACGCTCTGTGACAGGAGCATTCTTGGGTCGGGAACAGATAATGAACTTGCAGTTCAAGCCCTTGTCCTTGACCATGCCCTCTCCCAAGAAATCTGCCAGACGCTTGGCAGTGGTGATGGACGTGGACTTCTGAGAACCGTACTCCTCCAGAGTTTTCGTCATGCTCCGGTTTTCAGAAATGAGATCCATCAGCTCCTCATCCGCTAGTGTCGACCCCTTGCTATCAAGCACATCCAGCCAGCGGTTGGCAACTTTGGCTACCGCAGCGTAGCATTCTGCCAGCGTCGATCCCTCGAGGAAGAACTTGAAGATTTGTTGCTGGAAGATCTTGATAAGCTTCAGTTCACCTCTTCGCTTGACCTCGAAACCTTTCAGCTCAGCTAAGCTGCCATCATCGTTGAAGACTGCATATCGTTTCTTCAGGTTCTTGTCCTCCTCCTTCGAGGTGGGCAGAACCATGGCCTTGTATGGACCGTCGACCTCGAAGAAGATGGAATTATCGCTGTGAGTCTCGTACTTGAAAGTTTTCGGATCGACGAGAGTCTGGTACTGGTGATTCGTGAACTTGTCATGGACCAAGTGGTTTAACATGACACACGGATAGGAGATCAGTAACTTCTTGCCGCCCTTCATCTTGAACACAAAGTTCTCGGGGAAAGTCGCCGGCAGCATGCACCAAATACCATCCGTATCCAGTTCAAGGGGTCGCCCAAGGCGCTCAACCAGACCTCGGGCAAGTTGAATAATGGTAGCTCCTGTCAAACAGGTCACACCAGCCATCTCCATAGAGTACCATCTCGAGCCCTTTCTCATGACGTAGCCGTAGAAGGAGTTCAAGATGACCTTGTGTGCAAGTTGAAGAGAGTCGAACAAGATAATCATCTTCTTGGCCCCGTCAATCTCGGCTCCACTCGCACCTGACGACTTGAGAGCATCTGTTTTGCCCTTCCAGACCTTGGCCTTGCCTTTGTAGTCATACCGACGGTCACGAAAGTCACGCACGGTGTTGATGTAAAAGGGGTTCTCGCGCTGGCAAATGATAGCCTCCCGGACTTTGGTTGTTGAGTCGTGGATCTTGTGGTAGACCTTTTGCGAGTAGGCCTGCAATCGTTTCCGCACAAGGCCCGCCTGCTCATCAGGCGACAGGTCCTGAAATGATCGCGTTGGCGAGTTCGGCCATTTCCCGGGAAATTTCTCGTTTTCCAATGCATGCTTGATCATGTTGTATTCGTCTCGTTTTGCAGGTAAGTACTCGCCCCTCCACGCCCATGGTAGCCTTCTGTCGCATGTCTTCCCAGGTCGGTTGAAGTCGCAAGCCGCGCAGTCAGCCTCCTGGATCATGGAATCCGGCTGCAATCGATTCGTCGTCATGATATTGGGGTACATGGAGGCGACATCCAAGTGATAAATCAAGGGTCGTTCGCTTCTGTTCGGCGTTTGTTTGAGTTGCGTCAAGCGTTCAGCGATTTGTGCCCTGACCTCGTCGTAATTTTCAACATCTTCTAGTTTCTTCTTCTCCTCGATCTCAATGACGAACTTCAAGGCGTTGTCCAGATCTTTCAGCAGCTCATCAACTGCGCCGGTATCCACGGCAAAGTTGACAGGGATATCTGCGCGGAACACACCGGCTTCGATACTTTCGACGTGACCACCAACATATGTCTCCGAATCCAAGAGATGCCCTTCCCAGAACGACTCCTTGGGTGACACATGCTTGTTTGGAAGCACGATCTCGTGATTGTACGCTTGCACCATCAACAACATTTCACAAAGAGTTCCGGTACCTTTCCGCTCCGTGTCATCGGGACCCAGAGGAATGATGGTACACAAAGAGAAGATGAAAGGGTGAACGTATTTCATATAAAGGTAGTAAGTCGCAACGGCATCGGAAACCGAATACTCAGCAAGCGTTTGCGGTCGTTCAGCGGCGTAAGGCGTCATCAATTCGGGGTCGAGTTCGTCGGGGTCGTATCCAAGCTTCGCTACCGTAACGGCTTTCAAACCTCGAGATCCCTGTGGCAGGTAACTGTCGCGGTTCACCCAGTGAAAGCAGTCCAAATGTGCACAGTAGTTTGACTTGAACTGGTCCTCGCTGTCCTTCTTCCACCCAATCTCATGATACATGTCAATACCATTAACGCTCGCTCGGGTCTCGACATACGGCCAATCGAAGAAGTCACCGTTGTAGGTCGCAATCACCGTTGGCCGAGCCTCTTTAATGTGTGCGAAGAACCGCTCGATGACCGCTCTCTCGTTCGGCTCGTTGAAGATCATGAAGGGTCCTGGATACTCGGGCTTTGGTGTGTACTCGAAATCTGCGATGTCTTCTGACACCACCTCCCGATTGGTAATGAGGAATCCCTGACCGTCTATCATATACGAAATCATCATGATCTGGTCGACAGCTGCGTCTGGGAATTTCAGGGGTGCTTTGCATGTCTCAATATCGTAGGCCATGACCACCGGATCAGCCATGGCCAGATGCTCCTCGTTGCAGACCATTGTCGTAATTCCGTGCTTTGCTTCCACAAAGTACCATTTGCCCACTCGGATGCCTGTCTCAAATTGTCAGTGACAGGTCCTCCAGCACCAGATGGAGGGACAACACACCTTTGTCTATCATTACTCTAACATGGTATGGGACGTCGTATTCTCTAATGTCAACAAGGAAGTCACTGGCTTCTAGTATAGAGGCATTAAGTCGTTTCTCATCAATTCGTGTGTCGTCGTCAAAAAGGTCGAAGGTGCCGTTGTTTGTCCTGCTGATAATCAGTTCCCTGTCTTCTACACATGCTATTTTCCGAACTCAGGGGTAGGGGGCAAATACATACGCAGCAACCTCGGCATAGGCATCCATCGCATCCATGCCCTTCTTGTTCTTCTCTGCTATGGGCATTATATCCCTCCTCGCAGCCAATAAGTTCGTAACATTTGCGAACCTCAATTCAAGGAATGTCCTTCTGTACCCCAGAAGATGGTTTGGCATGTTCAGATCCTCCTTCTCCACCCTCTTCACGCTCTTCACAACTCCTCCGCCAGGGACTCGTTTGCACCACTCCTCAACCTCCGCCTCGTGGCCTTTTCGGACAGCCACAAGGAAGTATGGCTCGTATTCTATGGTAGCCTTGAACGTCGCGCCGTCCTCCTCGATGAAGTAGCAATCCAGGGCTGCACGGCCCCCGCCGCCGGGTATTCGAGGGTCCTCGATCGACGCCGGCTGTACGTTCACGAGCCAGCCTTCCCTTGGCCGGCCGGCTTCGTACCGCGCGAAGCCCATGGTCTCGTCTATGGAGTTGGCGAGTCGTGTGCGCTCCCATTTCTCGTCGGTCGAGGTGGCTTCCGCCCTTCCGGATGCTGCCGTAAATGTCCGGGTCTTGCCGCCATGGTAGGCCGTTTTACCGCCGCGTCCGCCGCGGAAGCCCTTTGCGGGCCGCCGAAGGGATGTATTTGGCATGGCGGCTGGAGAGATCGAAGCTTGTGGTGGTCGTTATTCGGAGGATTTGATGTGTGAAGGGCAATTGGTTGGGCAAGTCCGGATGTCGTCCGGCTGTATGGAAGTTGGGGCGAGAAGACGAGATCTGTAGAGTGCCTAGGTGGTGTAAAACACTGCCTGCATGTGGGTTGGCCACTTAAGAAGTAGGTATTTGTCCGCCCGGGGGAAAAAGAAGGGGTCCGATCAAAACGCGGTTTGGGGGGGGGGGCAGAGTAACTCGAAGGCTGTCGAAAAAGGAAAGGTCCGAGTAATAAATTGAGAACAGAGGCAGTAGTTGAGAGTGGGCAAGATATCCAAATGGGGCAGTATAGAATTAGAATCATGTGTGGTGGTGGTCTTGCATCTGGTCAATATCAATATTCAAAGCAACTTCGTCGCGAATTCTGAGTAACGCGTCTTTGCAACCGCGTCTTACACGCGCCTCCCTTTCACTTTGCTACAGTGGAAAAGTCAGGGGTCATCATTAGCGTGTGTTCTAGCATACATAGGTACCTAAGTAGGTATCCCTGCATGCAACCGCACAGACCATGTAAGCTCCCGAAATGCAAAGGACGTCACCACCAAAAATACGCTTGCCCATTGAGCATGTCGTGATTATCAAATTCCCAAGAAAGAAACCCCCTTCGTGCTACCGAAACCGGGGTTGCGCAATTTCACACAACCCCCCCACCATGTCGTCGTCTTCTCCTTCTTCAGCTCCGCAACCATCGACAAACGCATCCGCCCCGCCGAGGGGGCCCGGCTCCGAAGATGAACGCGCGCGGCAAGCAGAGGCGGCCGCGATGCAGCGGTTCGCAGAGGTGTCGCTGAAGTCCGTTCCGCTGCCCGAGGGCGTCGACCCGAACAAGCGCGCGAGCGTCGGCGAGGCTGCCAAGACGATCAAGCCGGAGGATTTGCTCAAGGTGCATCAGGCCCCGTGCTCGCGGGAGGGATTTCTGACTGGTATTGGGTCGGGTGCTGCGGTGGGATTTCTACGGTATATTGCTGGAGGTGAGTCTTTGTTTTTGAAGAGGGAGAAATGATCGCAGAGGTGAACATGGATACTGCAGAGGGTTTTTATGACCAATTGAGTCCCTGATGGGTCAGACTTGACTGGTTGTCCATGACTGGAAACATTGTGGCCTTGATGCCATGCCCCCCACCCCATCATGTCTTTCACGGCGACATGGGGTAGGTGCTTAGCATGGCCTGCGCAAGGACATCCACAGGTATGGAACAGAATGTTTCAATAGTGTTGTGGCAGGAGGGAACCTGCTAAGTAAGGCCTCGTTGCTGCCATGGGTGACACTCACATTACGGGCTGTAGTTGTTCTTGGGGAAGGCCTCCTCGATGGTAGCATCTTGGGACGAGTGTCTTTATGGATAGTTCCATCAGAGGCGGTCCGCTGAGGGGCAATTTCTCCAGTGGTAGTGTACAGAATGGTTGATCATCTTGTCAAAGTGCTAAGCACGTCTGGGGTGCTCTGCTCTGGGTTGGCTAGTAAATCGCTCTGAACAAGACATTCCTTCGCCAAAACAGCGCCTACATAGGCGGGCGAAGCATTTTGGATCTAAATGTCTTCAACAGAAACCCTTGAAATATCGAAGGGATCACATTGGTGGCTATCCGGCGCAGACCTTCAAAAAGTCCTCAGTACTACATCTTGAACTTCCATATTCAACGACCCACCGAAGACCTACCTCTGCAATATCCGTCCCTCTCTCTGCGATAACCCACCTTCCCTCCGCCAGAATTCTGAGCTTGAATACCGATGCAACATCGTACTGACCTCTCTTCCTCTTTCCCCAGCACCAATACCAAAATCCGCAAACTGGGCAGTAGGCTCAGGCGTCGGCATCAGTGTTCTCGCATACGAGTACTGCCAGTATAAAAGGAGACTAGAGCGCGCGAACATGAAGCGGGTCGTCGAGGTGGTTACCAAGAAGCAGTCCGACGTGAAGAAACAAGAAGAGGAGAAACAACTGCAGCTGAAGGCAGCCCAAGAGGAGGCTGCTCGCAAGGCGGCTGGGGGAAAATGGTACAAGTTCTGGTAGAGCACCCCGCTCTCCTATTTGAGGAGCACTGGTGGAGGGCCATGGGGACTTGTTGGCTCGTACTCAAAATTGTCACCATGGCGGACGAGTTCGGAGGATCCCCCGGTCTGGCGAGTATGCGATGAGGTCGACAATCCCTGTAAGGGCGCTGTTGGCTGATCTTTGGGGTATAACGCGCCGGCATTCGGTAGCCTCGACATTCCCATGCCTGAAATAGAGCGGTTTCGAAGTCGAGGGTTGTAACAGCATAACGGCGAGCTCTATATTTGAGATGGAGGAGATCCAATCACCTAGCGCCGGAACATTACCCATGAGCTGGCTTGCTTGCACCTGCTAGCTGCGCTCTCAACCCGCTACTTATCGTCGACGCCCTTGTGGGCGATAAATTGGACCGACGGATGTGCGCAGCGCTCGTGGAACGGGCTATGGCCTCTAGGTTTGAAGGGCAGCCTCCAATGCGCTTATGGGCAATTGTCACTATATGATAGAATCCGCAAGGAAGCATGGGCTGGCACCCGGTGTGACTGAGACGTTGCATTGTATTGATGTTGGGCCTACCTAGGTAGACCAAGAAGCCATGATTGCAGTGCGACCGACATACGTTCGAGATCAATAGATAACGATCGAAGCCATCCCTCCCATTAACGCTTCAGCGTTTGTTTTAAGCCCCAAGAGCCAAAAACGTGATATACCATAACTCTTTACCCAGGTCGCCAAATGGCTGTTGATCAAAGACCAATGCCATCACCTTCGATGTCTGTGACGCCGAGAAAGCCTGCCAGCAAAAACCGCGCAAGTAAAAGCAAATTAAGGCTCCCAATGTATTCCAGGCCTGTCGACCGTAAGTGATACTCCCAACTCCATTCCCACTTCTCGTCAAATCGTAATCATGGTGGCACTGTCCGCCTCCGTAAAGTGGACCTTTCTGACACTCGGCTTGCGCTCCAGCTTTGGGGGTCGTTCAGGGCTACCCCGTCTTCTCGAGCTCCTTCGCGCTCTGGCCTCCCTCTCCTCGCGCTTCCTGTATTCTGCCAATTGTTGCTTCCTCTTCATTGTCCGCGCGTATGCAATGGCTGGAGTCGGCTTAAACCCAATGCCATTGATGCCTGTGCCGTCGTCATCATCGTCCTCCGGATCGTAGACAGTGATTTCGTCCTCGTGCCATGTAAGGGCAGCACGGACCGGGTCGACAATTTCAGCCTCCGGGTTGCCGGACTGATCCGCATTGCCGGCCTTGGTAGTAGAGGCGACGAGTGGTGGTGTGCCCGCGCGTTTGCGGCTCTTGGGCTTCAGCACTTCGACCAGACGATTGTTAATAGCATGATAGGATTTGGAGATCTTGTTTGGCGAAACCTTGGGCGACGAGGTGAAAATTGCAGGATCGACGGCGCCGTTGATGCGAAGGTTATTTGGAGCGTCGTGGTGGTCAACGGGCGCAAGGCGAGGCTGATGGTTCGGGTCAGCAGGGTCGCTTTGCTGACCCTTTGTGGCGTAGGATGTCTCTGAGATTTCTGCTCGGTGGGCCAGCTTCTGCGATGCAGAGGAGCTGGGACTTGGCGAGAGCCTCGTCCGCTTGCGCATCACAGACTCGTCCCCGTCGATCTCCATCTTAGCCCAGTCCGCGGTATCGGTGCCGTCGAGTCCATGTCTTCCATCTGCAGGTGCCGCTACCCCGCCCCCACTACCACCATATGTATTATCGGCCAGGGCCAGTCCCCTGAATCTATGTGCGACGTTGGTGCGCGGGCTACCGCCGCCGCCATCCGGAAGAGGACCGTGGGACAAATCGAATGAAAAATGAGTGTTCAGAGCAGGTAGAGCATTTTCTCTGGCGAAGTCGATTCGCTTGCGTTTGGGAGTAGTAAACGGAGAAGGCGACGAGTCGTCCATGATTGCAGACTGCCCAGATGGTCGAACTAGGGGCTGTTGGAGACGGTGTAACAGTCAAGATGGGCGGCTTCAACAGGTCTAGATGTGAGGCCTTGACGGAGCTCGATGTGGGGAACAGAAGGAGAAGGAGAAACGACTGTCACTTCATATTCATGAAGACATTTCGATAATGGGTGGGTTGAAGGGAATTCGCCACGGTAGTTGAGAGTTGTTTCGATAGTTCAAAATAGCCTTAGAAGGCGCAATGGCTGCACCATCAAACCATAGAAGGCCAACCTTGGGAGATGGAAGACCGGTCTGAACAATGCATGGGAAGAAGTTGTTGAAGAAGAGAAGAGAGGGAGAAGCAGCTCTTAGGATGTACGAAGTACGTACTACACAGTAGGCTAAGTACCTAGGTAGGTACCCAATCCACACTAGTAGGCAGATGAATGTCATGCAGGCTGCTGCCCCTGCCTAGCACTTGGGCGCGTGCATGACCACTCTACTGAGTACCGAGGTACCGCAGTCCATGCAACCCGTGGACCCCTCTGCGGTTGGGGGCGGGGTTAGGGTTAAGATCTCCTTCGTCTCCATCCACTCCTCCTTCTCGCTGTCGTTGTCCATCACCACCGAGGAATGGCTCACTTCGAGGAGTGTCGACGGGTAGGTATTTCCGCGTGGAATATTCTATGTACCTAGTCACTTCTCACACGGTAGCTTTGGGTATATTGCCTCCGACTCCCTAGGTAATTACTCGACGTTGTGGCCGTGTTTCAACAAGCTGTGTCTCGAGGATTGAGACGGTACAACTCCTTCACCTTGGTCGATAGATAGATACTCATCATACTCACTGACATCCCCCCGCGCAGTTTTGACATCCTTCAGTGGCATTCCCGTCTCCTCCACCACAAGGTTGCGTGCACAACCTTGGCAGTATTGGAGATCTTCCCTCTTCGAGATGAAGAAACGATCCACCGCCAGCACATAAATCTTCCAGATGGTTTGCAGCAATACCAGATCCGCCACTAGGATCGACACAATCAACGTCCCAGTCGCCTTCCGCTTCGGTACCTGACAGATGTAGTTCGTCGCCAGCACCGACGGAGTGACTGTCAACTCGACATTGTCTGTCGTCGACTCCGAGGCCACAAATGGCACCACCGACGCGCCACGATTTCGCAGTCCCCAGTCCCACCTCGGCGTGATAGTCTCATTCACCACACTCATGTTGGCCGACAAGTTCTCTAGCATGTCTGGATGAGACAACATGTTCGGCAAAAAGTCGTCGTCACGGCCCAGGTCAGCCATCACCGTGAACCACATCGCCTTTCCCAACACGTTCATCGGCTGCCACACACTCGGCATGGGTTTCTGGTCGGTGGTGCCCTCGGCAAGCACAGAGAGTTTGTTACTGTCGCAGAACTTGTCGCTATGGTGGATACCCGTCGAGTTTAATTGCATCATCCAGCATGCATCGGCTTTGAGGAAGTCCACGTCCTCGAGATCATCTGTTGTGGAGGGCTTGGACCCATTAGTGCGTGTGAGTGTCACCACAGCTTTGTAGTAGGGTTTGTCGAGGTGGATGTTTTCTTCATAGAAGTTCATGACCACTTGTGCCCAGTACAGTCTCGTGATGGAGTGGCCCCAGTACAGGCTCGCATTATTGGTGGCGTTGGTGTTCAGGAAGAGGTGAGTGGAAGTCTGCGGAGGGATTGGGTCGAATGTCGTCACCAGCTCGATGTATGTAGGCCCCTCGGGTCTATCCACAAGGCAGACAACATCTGCGGTCATCGTGGCCCCAACCAAGGCCACCGCGACTTGGCCTGCTGTTCGGTCGTCTGACTCGATATCCACCGTGATTGTAGACACATTGCAGTTTTGGAGTGGATTATTATCATACACCAAAGAGCCCAGGTTCGTCTGGCTGCCAGACTCATCATATTTCCATGCCGAGACGAGGGTGTATATAAGCGCTGTTTTGTTCGTGTAGAGACCAGTCTGCAACGGCATGGTCGTCGCCTCGCAACTTGCACGGGTACTGGCCAGCCATGACGGCCAGTGGGCGTACCAGGTCCCATGCGACAGAGTTGCGTTCGGGTTGGTAGTAGAAGCGGCTACCAGCTCGTAGCCCGAAGCTGCGAAATTCAGGAAGGACACGAGTACTGTCGCTATTATCCCGCCCACGAAAAACACGGGAGTGAACCATCGAAACGGGTACGGCCGTGTGAGGTTGTACGAGAACCACGATTCGTCCCGGGCCATTGTTGTCAGTGGTGATGTGTCCGATGGACAAAGCCTACAAGTCACCTAGGGATCCCTAGAAAGGAAAGTTGGAGAAGTACAGAAGATAGCATTTTTTTTTAACCTCCGCCACGAGTTTTATATACGCATAAGCCGGAGTCTCAAATTGTTGTATAGCTGCTTACCCCAGTAGCTGAAAGACCACCGGCAGCACTAGTACTACACGAAGGCTGGTGGTTGGCCCATTTCCAAATTTCATAAATCCTTCGCGTGAAAAGTAGCGAGCCTTGTAGTAGGTGGGAGGGCATCAGGCGTCAAGATCCAGCAATAACAATATATCTCTTCTGCTGACAGGCTCTTCGACAAATCCTCCGACGGATCACACACTGCTCCCATAGGCTTTTATACAACACTAGCCAGCTCCACTACCAATAGACGCATCTGGACTTAATTTGGTGGCTTGCTTACCGAGGGAATAGGATTGGTGTTACCATAATACACAATAAATTGTCCTTGGGGAGAATTATTTCATAATTTAGATTAGTGCGTCTCACGGGTACGTAGCCGAGCTTATGGTTTCAGTGGCTGCTGATAAACTTGTGCATCTAAGTTGTTGAAGGTTAATTCCTGTTGTGATCTACTGGATACTTGGGTACATACACTTCAGCCTTGTACATGACTTCCCAGGGTTCATGCGGGCCTCGTTTGGAAATGCAGTTTCGCCACGGAGTTGTTCCCTAGGAAGATATATCGGGAAAGCTTTCCTAGGCTATAATGAAAATAAGGGTACCCTGGTACGGGAGTGGAAATACATCCTGCAGATCCTAATGAGAAGACACAGGCGTGTAGTAGCAACGTAGCTCAACACCACACACAGATGCAGTATTCTTAACTTGGTGATATATGTGGATAGGCTGGCCGAGAGTCTCAGAAATTCACCGCCCGGACATCGAAGCCTACACTCGTCCGGTGCTATATCGCAGGTGTTTTGTATTAGGAATTGCCTCGCCTGTTGCTGATCAGCGACTGTGGACATAATCTGCATAGAACATTACCGCAAGCAGGCCTACTATTGCCCAGGTGTTAACTTCTTTGCCTTATTGCAAATCTAGGACTACTTTATGATAAAACTCGCTATTGATTCAGTCCATATAAGGGAGCTTTCTACGCCTATGGTACATATCGTACAATAGTATTCAGTTGCTTTTTTTAATGTACCCTGCAGAAGGTCCCGCAATAGATGACTGTTGGAATGATGACGACTCAAAGGATTGGCTCCTGCGCCACTGCAGTTGGGTGCAGACGCGAACTGTGATGGGATAATCGGATTACATGCAGTTGCCTACTCGAACCAACAGTTGTGGCGCATTGCATATTCGTAGGAGGGATTGACCGAAGTTAATACCGAGACCTTTCGTGAGCCTGGAATATTGTGGGAAGCCAATACAAATACTTGCTTTCGACGCTGAACACACTCGTTCATATAAGAGGTGCCCGCCCCTATTGAGCAAACTGCTGCCTCCAGATATCTGCTGTCCAGGGGCCTAGAGATTACAAATTAGATCATGGTTGACATTAAAACGATCTTCACCGACAGTGGCAATGGCTGGTCCGCTGAAACCAAGATCCGGGGCCCAGACGACGAGGAATTCGCCAAGGTGACGACTCGGTGGGCTGCCTACAAGCCTCCGACCTACGCAGCCGCCATCAGCCCGGCCACAGAAGAAGATGTAGTTAAGGCGGTGCGTTTCTGATATAGGGGCAGACGATCAATCCCCCCTTCCTCCCAACCATATATATATATATTTTTTTTTTGAAATGGACACCATGGTTAATGCCGTGATGCAAAACTAGGTTAAGCTGGCAACGAAGCACGGCATTCACTTCCTCGCCACGGCCGGACGCCATGGTTACAGCACCGTGCACGGCAAGCTCCAGAACGGCCTTGCCATGGATCTCCGCCAGCTGAACAGCATCAAGCTGGACACGAGAGCGGAAACGGTGACGGTAGGTGGTGGTGTCACCACCGGCGAGGTGCTTGACCCTCTGTTTGAGGCCGGCTTTGACCTGCGTAAGTGGCTCGCGACGGAAGTTGCAGATTTCAGGGGAGATGGCTAGGGTACTTACCCTGAGAATGATGAGGAGAAGCACATACTGGAATGAGTATTAACTAACTGATGTGCGAGCAACAGCGACCGGATCGTGCTCAGCTACCGGGATAGTGGGCGCAACGCTGGGTGGCGGCGTGGGCCGTTACTCTGGCGTCTATGGGCTGCTCATCGACTCGCTGTTGTCACTGCGGGTGGTGACGGCGTCGGGTGAGGTGGTGGAGGCGTCGGCAACGTCGGAGCCGGAGCTGTTCTGGGGCATGCGCGGCGCCGGGGCCAACCTGGGCGTTGTGACCTCGGCGACGTACCGGATCTACCGTATCGCTGACGACCCTCGCTCGCGCGGCAACGTGACCAATATCGACTTCGTGATCCCCGCGCCTATGGCCCCAGCCTACTTTGAGATGCTGGAGAAACACTTTGGCGGCGACCGTATGCCGCGGAACCTTGCCCCCGTATCTATTGTCATGTTCGATCCGGAGCGCGCCGCGCCCCAGATCCTCGGCACTTGGGCCTACCTGGGGCCCGAGGACGAGGCCCGCGAGGTTGTCGCCCCTTTGCTGGCGCTGGAGCCGCCCGTCGTCGTCGTGCAGAACATCCCCACCAACAAGCTGCTGCATGCTGCTGCATTTGGCTTCATCCCTCTGATACAGCGGGGCAGCGCGATCCGCAGTGCCTACTCGGCCAATATGAAGAACATATCAGGCCCGGCCCTGCAGGATGCCTTCGACAAGATGTGCGCCCTGTACGAGGCCCATCCGGATGCCCGTGGGAGTGCTATTGAGATGGAGCACTTCCCGAACCAGGCCATGGCCGCCGTGCCGGACGAGGAGACGGCCTATCCATGGCGGGACTCGCGGAATAGCATGTACGCTACAACCAGCCCCTTCTTGCGCCCCCCCCCCCGCCCTTTCTGAATACTGAACTCTAGAGGCCGACACGACTCGGCTGAGGCTGACAGCAAAATATCTCCCTACAGCATCTGCCTCTTCAGCTGGAAGGATCCTAACAGCAGTGCACCCAGGGCGGTGGCCGAGATTGGTCCGCAGCTTCGTGCCAACCTGTGTAAGGCGGGCGGGTACCATGATGCCTCCGTCTACGTCAGCTACTCGCAGGGCGACGAGACTTTGGAGCAGATCTACGGCCGCAGAAAGTTGCCCCGTCTGGCGGCCCTGAAGAAGGCTTGGGATCCGAGCAACGTCTTCGACTACAGTTTCACTTTGCCCACTGAATACCCCTGAGCCACAAGGGACGGGGCCAGAAACCTTAAAGGTTCGAACTACCCGGAATGTGCATTTGGGAAATACTGTCTAGTTACTACTCGTAGGTATGCCTTGTGGTAACCTCACATGCCAGTGGCGGATTCTTCTCTCCAGATTCCTACAGTGTATCGTCAAGGCCAAAGACACATAACTGTACCAAGATACATAGGGTATTCCGAAATGTGCAAGTCTACATTTACTTACTTCGAGATGAGCCGAATACTCAGCGATTGTCTTCGTATAGTCCTAGGCTATTAGCAACGTAACAGCAAATGCTCACTGCATTGTGGCTGTATGGTTCCATTGGGGCGCCATCGATTCACTAGCCGCTCTCGAGCATTAATTATACCACTACAACATATTGTTGATGCTAAGGTTTTGGCTTGTTATCAGTGCACAGGCTTCTTGGAGTATTTATAAGGACGGTGAGTTCGCTCGTGCCGTGTCCAGAGCTTGGTGTGAGAGTATATCTCTCTCAAGCATCACTTGATCATCAAGATCCTGGCCTTGCCGGTAATTAGGGGCTGTTCCAGAGGTTCACAACCAGTGCCAACACGACTTCGTTGGCATCACGATAATCGCAAAACCTCGCTTCTCAACCATACCATCACAAGATGAAGTTTTCTACCCTCGCCAAGGCGATTTGGCTGTTGCCAGCCACTCTGGCCCGCTCCGTCTACCCCCGTGATAATATCGAGTCCATCACCGACGAGTACCTCTTCAAGATCGATCTTCCCCAGTTCATCGCCTACCGCGCTGCCAAGGAACCCTCGACCGTAAATTGGTCCTCAGACGGGTGCACCTTGTCGGTCGATAACCCCATGGGCTTCAACTTCGAGCCGGCCTGTAATCGCCACGACTTCGGCTACACCAACTACCGTGACCAGCACCGGTTCAACGAGGACACGAGAGCCTTGATTGACTCCAAATTCTTGACAGAGTAGGTCAAATGATTTCCATCCGCGGTAGAACTAGATGGATTTTATAAGGTCGGCTGAAAGGTTTCCCCGGCAGTCTTAAATACCAGTGCACATTCGAGTATGTTGTGTACCTTTGTGACGGCCTCGCGATGGTTTATCACGCTGCCGTCAGGGCGTTCGGCGGAGTAGACAACGGCTTGAAGCGGTCCGAATCCGAGGCTGTTGCTGCATATAGGGAAAAGCTAGCTGCTTACAAGCAGATGCTTACGGAGGCCCAGGCAAATGGGATAGTTCCGTTGTAGAAAATAAGTGGTTCGAGAGGGCCGGCGTGGATGCCAAGCAGGTGGGGAACTCCGGCATACAAATTGTCGAAGTATCTATCTACGACCACCGGGCATTCTATGATAACAGGAAAACATGCCTGGTGTCGTCGAAACAGAAATGTTTGTTTCTTCAAGAATTGATTTTCAGGTGCTCGTGATAATTAGCGATGGCTCCAGGACAGATGCCTCCTCGGGCAATTGGTAATGATAATGCTCTACATCATACAAGACTTTGCTGATCATGGGCAGTTTGGGAATGGCTTCTAATCCCGGAACCTTGGATGGCCTCTGCCTAGACTAGACACAGGAAGCACTTTCCAAGACGCTTATCGTAACTGTGCATAATAGTTGCCGTGGAGAGGCGGGGTTCGATGCCGGTATACGCGCACTATTATATAGTTCCTTCCTCTTTCCATAAGCCTTGAGGGGGCCTTTTCCATTTTATAGAACGGTCATAAAGAAGGATCGATACCGGCACCAACCTAAGAGTCTTCTTGGACTGTCAAAATACTGTTCTGAGGATCACCACCTACGTACCTACTTAGCCTTCACAGTAGTAGACGACGGTCTCCAGGCCCTGGCATCACAAGATGTCCCAGCAAACCGTAGGCGTAACGCCAATCAAGTAAGCATATTAGAGGATCACTGCTTTGTAGACTTGCTAATCACAATGGTACCCTAGCACCACTCCATCGAAGGAGGCATTCCAAGAACTAGCCACCTCCTTGGGCTTCCCAATTCAACCTCAAGATGAGGAAGACTACCTAGAACTCCTTCGCGGTGCCGTTTCCGACGTGGAAACGGTCCAAGCCATGCCGGCATATTACCACCCGCTCATTCAGACGGTGGGTAACAATAAAGAGCGAACGTACACGGTGCCAGAGCCATCGGAGAATCCCTTAAGTGCATGGAGCCACAGGGTGAGTCCAAGTTGAGCGAGTCTGCAGAGCTGGAGAGGCACAAATGCATGTAGAGTTGACACAATATCTCAGACTGTCATCAAAGGGGAAGGCGAGGGCCTTCTAACAGGCAAGACGATAGCCTTCAAGGACAACGTGTCGGTGGCAGGCCTGCCCCTAACGGGAGGAACTCAGCCTTTCCATTTGTCAAAGGACAAACCCTACCCCATCTCTACCTTCGACGCATCCGTCGTCTCGAGGGTGCTGGAGGCTGGTGGCACCATTTTAGGGACATCAACATGTGAAAACTACTGCATGTCTGCGCTGAGCTTCACCAGTGCCACGGGCCCGGTCGACAATCCCTGGCTCAAGGGATATGAGTGTGGAGGCAGCAGTTCAGGAAGTGCGGCTTTGGTTGGGATCAAAAGTGTGAGAGAATGGAAGACGAAGGCTTCAGGGACGGTCCAAGAAGACGGCCTGGGCGAGGGCGTTGACCTCGCGATAGGCGCCGACCAGGGGGCCAGTGTTCGACTGGTAAGTGATCCCCTGTCCTTGTCTTATACCAGGGGTGACAATGCGCGCTCACAAACCTTGCAGCCAGCGGCGTACTCGGGTATCTACGGCCTCAAGCCAACGCACGGCCTCGTCCCTTACACTGGCCTTACAGCCCTACATTCCATGATCGACCACTGTGGGCCCATGGCTGGCTCGATCCGCGACACAGCATTGTTCCTGGCAGTGATCGCCGGCTGGGATGGGCTGGACCCCCGCATGACGCCCGAGACGCCACTGCGTCAAAACGTACCTCAATATCATGACCTTCTAGACAAAGCCATCGAGGCACGCAAGGTCGCGGGGAACTGGACACCCACGACAAGCGCCAAGGGTCTCCGCATCGGCCTGATCAAGGAGGCATGGGACGCCCCGCAGCTCAGCTCGGAAGTCGCGTCCACCGTCAGAAAGGCCGGCGAGCGCTTCGCCTCGCTAGGCGGCACGGTCGAGGAAGTCAGCATCCCGCTCCACGCGATGGGGGCCGCAATTTTCACAGCTGCGACCCGTGCCGACATGGCCGATGTATTCCTCTACGGCAAGACCCCGGACTGTCTCAGCTGGCCTCTGCCTAGCCTGGGTCCGCCACATCTTGACGCGAAGTGGTACGAGACGATAAACAAGTCGGCGCCGACTGTTGTGAACTGCTTGCTCAGCGGGGAGTACATGCGGCGGGATAGAGAGAGGTTCCCACTTTCTGCGCGGGGAAAAGCAGTGACGCACGTGCACGAGCTGCGTGCCGCGTATGATGCTGCCTTGGAGAGATTCGACGTGTTGATCACGCCTGCGAACCCCACGGTAGGAATGAGGCATCCTAGCCCTGAGCTTAGCGTGACGGAGAAGTTCTCGCTAGCACTGGGGAACACGTGGAATACTTGCGGGTTTAATGTCACGGGCCATCCGGGGTTGGCGATACCTGTCGGCTGGGGGAGGACTGAGGATGGCATGAAGCTGCCTATTGGGATGCAGATGGTTGGGAAGAGATGGGGCGAGAGCGATTTATTCCTTGCGGCGGCTGCTTGGGAGCTTGGCGGATTGGGTCTTGAAGAGTGAGGCGGCGGTGATGCTGCCATGGAGATCTAGTGAGTCAGGCATGAAGGGGACACCTCTACCCCAGCTGCCCAGCTGCCCCAGGTATTCCAAGGTTCTAGATCCCGTCTGCCGTGGAGTATTACGGGATAATTGGTTGCGGGACGATGTGGGCATTCTAATCCCCGGAGTTCCATAACCCCTAGGAATGATGCAGAGGTTCTCAAAATCGCGCGTGCTAGTTCATTAGCTCTGTTTAAAACAGAGGTATTATTATCCACATCTCAGAAGAGCCGCAAAGAAGATACCTAGTTAGCTAGTTGAGGATCGAACGTGGCAGTCCCGGTTGTAAATAAGGGGGGGTTATGCCAAGTTTCAACACAGGTACAACAGGCCGGAACAGAGGACATGTGCTTCCCCATATATACACCTAGGTACCTTCTCAACATTATTGCGCACGTAGATTCGACGAGGAGCAGAACCAGTGGAAGGAGGAGGAAGTACCTAGGGAGCTATGTATGTGAGAATGTGGAGCAGCGGGATGTAAGCGAGGTACACTACACTAACATACATAGACGTTGAGGCTCTGTGAAGTAAATCCGACTTTTCTCTCGCTCAAATACGGCATTGGCATCGACGGTCCGCAAATAGTTCGCTGGAATTGAGCCTCACACTTTAGCAAAGTGGGTCACAACCCCCGGGACGAAAACTCCCCATGTCATATTGAGTAATATGGACTTGTTCCGCCTGGTCCGCTTGCACCGTTACAAGCAAGTACCCAGCGAGATATGAGCATTGTGGATACCAAGAGCAGCGTCCGCTCCGCCGGTTTACGCCTTGAGCCTCGTGTGACGTCAAAGTGAAGAAAGAAAGCTTGATTAGGCGGCGTACCTTGGCAGCGAAACCGACAGGTCAAACGGCCCGTAAAGTTACGCACGCCCTACTTGTAATATAAAACATTTCACTGGACATATATAGACTCTTGGCTCAGGCTTGCTGGCATTATCGCCTCGTGTTTTTGTTGTCGATATTATTTCACAGCACCTTTGACGGTTTTTTATTTCGTTGCAAGGGTATTCTTGGCTCTTATTTTCGTGATACCATTTTCCATCCATCCATCAATCAACCTTCTCCAAATTCATCAACCTTTCCGAATCCGGCAACATCCCAACGTCAACTACTAACAACTTTCACACTCTCACTCAATCAATTCGAAATGATTGCTCCTGTGCCAATTCAGGGGCCTAATGGCCTAAATAAGTTCCTTCCAATCTTGGAAAAGACCGACAATGCGGAACCACGTCACGCAGAGGTCCCCCTTTCGCCAGATCTGGAGGCTGAGTTTCAGACCCTCAAGGCTGCATTCACCGTAACGACCGGTATGCTCAAGGAGATCACTTATCGGTTTCAAAAAGAGCTCGAGGCGGGCCTGCAAAAGCCCCTCCAAAATATTGTAAGTGCTGAAAATCTTGTCGCATTCTGCCAAGAACCAGATTACTAACAGTAGCACAGGCTATGTATCCCACATGGGTCTTCGGCTTCCCATCTGGCCAGGAGAAGGGTCAATACCTGACCATAGATCTTGGTGGAACGAACTTGCGTGTCTGCTGGATCACCCTGAAAGGCCCTAGCCGCGACACTGAAGTGCTGCAGGATACTTACAAGCTGCCCAAACACATCAAGACGGGCACTGCTGACGAGCTGTGGGGTTTGATTGCGGACTCGCTGAGCGATTTCCTTGACAAACATGACCTACATGGTACAGAGGACGAGCCGTAAGTCCAAAAAGAGTCGTAAGAGATTATAGGTCTCGTGCTAACTTCAGCTCCTTCCTAGATTGCCTCTGGGCTTCACATTCTCGTATCCAGTGCAGCAAGACTACATTGACCGAGGAACACTTGTGACCTGGACCAAGGGATTTGACATCAAGGGCATCGAGGGCCAGGACGTGGTCATACAGCTCGGAGACGCGATCGCCAAGAGGAACCTGGCCGTCCGGATAGTAGCGCTGGTCAACGATACCGTGGGCGCAATGATTGCCTCAGCATACAACGACCCCGAGACGATCATCGGAGGAATCTTCGGCACCGGCTGCAACGCGGCGTACATGGAGAACGTCGGATCGATCCCCAAGATCAGCAGTACCGGGCTGGCGCCAGAACTGCCTGTGGCTATCAACTGCGAATACGGTGCCTTCGATAACTCTCACCAAGTGCTGCCACGGACGAAATACGACATCGAGATCGACCAGGAGTCGCCAAAACCGGGCGAGCAAGCGTTTGAGAAGATGAGTGCCGGCCTGTACCTGGGCGAGATCTTCCGGTTGGCCATTGTGGATGTCTACGAGCGGGGCCTCATCTTCAAGGGGCACAACCTCCAGAAGTTGAGGGAGCCGTATTCCCTGGACACAGGATTCCTCTCAGCGCTGGAGAACGACCCTCTCGAGGACAGGAAGGTTCTGTTCCAACAAACCCTTGGCTTCAAGCCTACGGCTGAGGAGGTTGAATTTGCGCGCCTGGTGTGTGAGCTCATCGCCATCCGTGGCGCGAGACTCTGTGCCTGTGGTGTGGCGGCCATCTGCAGGAAGAAGGATGTCAAGTCGGGCCATGTGGCAGCGGACGGAAGTGTGGCGAACAAGCACCCCAAGTTCAAGGCGAGGTGGAAGGACGCGCTGGGTGAGGTCCTCGAGTGGCCGGCTGACCGGAAGGTTGACCCGATCACTCTTACCAGTGCTGAGGACGGTTCCGGAATTGGCGCCGCCATCATTACGGCCATGACTATGAAGAACATAAGGGAGGGTAACCTGATGGGTATCCGTGACGGCGGTCAGTACGTTGGAAAGCAGAAATAGGCATGCACTGGAGTCCAGAGCAGGGCTTGGGCTTCCTTTCCGGTTTTAATAAAGCGTTTGACATTGTTTGGGCAAGGCATAGATTTAGACGGACGTCCCATGACGTCTTCCAGTGGCCAGCACCAAAGAGCTTAGAGAAAATAGAACTCTTACGACCTCAATGTCCTGCGTATCCTGCTGTGCAGTGCAAGAGAGCGGCAAATAGATGCCATGACATGCCATAGAGCAAGTTCACGATCTAGACGTGTTGAGAGATAGCTGAGTAAGTTGGAGGGGGCACCGGGGCTTCTCCAGGTCTTAGACTTTAATTACCCCAGATAACAGTGCCGAGTCGGGATTTCACTCAGGTCTGTAACCTGTAACACCCCGTGGGACCATAGCAAAACGGACATTCGGCCGAAACCCAGTCCACTGCCCACAAACATCGTCGTTCCAGATGTCCTCGGGTCTCGGAGCCTCCGCACGACCAGCATTAGGATTATGTAAGAAGGTTAATACCGATCCAGTCCCAGCTTGAGCCTGGATGTCAATGGGTGTACCAGTTGACATCTCCACCTGATGACGCAACAATGGAAATTCAAACGGCCGAGTCAAGCAACATAATGGAGTACGATGGGTTCACTTTATTGGGCAAACATACTATTATCATCTTACTAGTGATAGCAGACGAAAAGTCTGTCCCAATCAATGACGCTTCCTGCCGACCCATGTTTCGTCAGGAACACAGCAACACAAGGACATTGCATTGCTTCAAGCTTCCGTCACCATTGCGACTCCACCATTGCAGGCATTCAGGGCATTGTAACCCCGACGCATGGTGTGGAGATTGAAAATGTGGATCCAGACACACACCAACACCGATGTGGAGGACGCTCTTCGACGAAGATTACCTGTTTGGGGCTTTTGAGGGGGCTTAATAATATATCATATATCTTTCTACCGTCTTCCATGTGTGCCGCGTCCAATTCGTGTGTGTGTGTGTGTATATGTTTGTGTTGTGTTGTGTAGAATTTGATGCTTTTCCCCTGACATTGCTTAAACTTCCCCAAAGATTTGATCCAACCAACCTTTGCTTCCCTGATTCCAGATCGATTTTTCAACCATCAACCTTTGTAGAGAAACCACATCAAAACGAAACATCATGGCTCCCTCAACGATGAAGCAGTGGTCTATCACAGGTACCGACAAGGGCTTTGATGGCCTCGAATTCGGTGATGTTCAGGTGCCAAAGGTCGGCGAGAACGACGTCCTGGTGAAGATCCAGGCTGCGTCGCTCAACTACCGTGATCTTATCATTCCCTTGGTTCGTTACCCACTCACGAACAACACCTTCCCACCCCGCCCCCCTTACTTCCCTTCCAACACTAACACCTTCCTCCCCTAACAGGGCCGATACCCCTTCCCAACTAAATTCCCCGTCGCCGCCTGCTCCGACGGCGCAGGCGAGGTCCTCGAGGTCGGCGAGCGCGTGACCCGCTTCAAGCCCGGCGACAAGGTCGTCACGCTCTTCAACCAGGGCCACCAGTTCGGCCCGGTGGACTTCGCCGCGGCGGGGACCGGCCTCGGCGGCGTCCTGGACGGCACCCTGCGGCAGTTCGGCGTCTTCAACGAGAACGGCCTGTCGCCCGCGCCCCGGAACCTGGGCCCCCTCGAGACGGCCACGCTGACCTGCGCCGGGCTGACCGCCTGGAACGCCCTGTACGGCCTCCGGCCGCTCCTGCCCGGCCAGTGGGTCCTCGTGCAGGGCACCGGCGGCGTGAGCGTCTTTGGCCTGCAGTTTGCCAAGGCCGCGGGCGCGAGGGTCATCGCTACGACCTCGTCGGCTGCCAAGGTGGAGACGCTGAAGAAGCTCGGCGCGGACCATGTCATCAACTACGTGGAGGACCCCACCTGGGGGGCTACGGCCAAGAAGCTGACTGGTGGCGTGGGGGTGGACCATATTCTTGAGGTCGGGGGCGCAGGGACGCTGGAGCAGAGCTGCGCGGCGATCAGGTTCGAGGGTATTATCTCTGTTATTGGATTCCTGGGTGGTGTTAAGGCTACGACTTCGGCGCTGGATTGCTTGAACAACATCTGCACGTTCCGTGGTGTCTACGTGGGTTCGAGACAGCTGCTGGAGGCTATGGTGGCTTGTGTCGAGGCGAATGATATCCACCCCGTTGTCGATGAGAAGGTTTTCACTCTGGAGCAGGCCAAGGAGGCTTACCAGTACATGTGGGACAAGAAGCACTTTGGAAAGGTTGCGATCAAGATCGAGTAAAGTGCTTTTAGGCCGGGGCTGCTTCAGTGTATATATGATGCCTTAGAGTCCCAAGGCAAGGCCTTCTTCGAGGATTTGGTACAAAGAAAGCGTCTATGCCTTGACTAATGTTCTTTTGGGACGAGTTTGTGCCGTGAGATTCCATGTGACGCAGTCCGGATTGGCAGAAAAACAATAGGGATATGCAGTACTCCTCAAGTTAGGATACACCAGCCTCCATTCGATTACGGTACCGCCCGCCATTCAGGGTCGAGGTATCGCAGGTTTTGGAGATCCGGCAGCCGTCAGGCATGCGTCCTTAGGGGACATACTGCTCGATGTGGGCAGTTGAACCGCGGTACACGAAGAAGGCATGAGCACTTTTGGGGGTGCCTGAGGAGCGAGCTCACATAGGGATGCGGCGATGGAGTTGAACCCAAGAGAGGTTGGAGTAAAACAGTGCTCGCTAAGGCTCAATGACCTCTGTAAATCTAGCGCACCCTTTGAAATGGAGACACTGGTTCAGATATGGCGAGGGGGGAGGGGGGCAAAAGAGTTTAGGAAGTCAGGCAGTCAATTTCGAGCGAGGAACACGTAAAGCAGACGCATTGAATAAATACTTACTGTGTTTCATACATTATCCGTTTCCTCGCAAGCCGTCATTCAGTACTCAAGTGTACTCAAGTACCTACCAAAATCACCCCCGAGAATACCTAGGTAGCCCAGTGTCCCTACCTCAGGATTATTTTTCCTACAACTTATCCCGGCCCATGAAGGGATCTGGAGTAAGCGAGGGTTACATCGCTTCCCCACCCCAGTCGTCCAACGCCCTGAGCGATCTATAGATCTCTGGAACCAACCTTCTTCGGGGCTTCCTTTGCCGGCCTAAGATCCTGTTTGAATCTCGGCACATCCTCAAAGAGTGCCTCAGCATTGGGATCCTCACCCTCGTACCTCACGGTACGTCTTTCGGAAAGTCTGGACATAGTGAGAAGTGCATTTTGCATCGCCTGCTCCGCCATGCGAGCAGCTTGTTCGTTCCTGGCTTCCTCGTTGGCCTTCTCCTGGGCGTACTTTTCCTTGTCGACGTCCTTGAAGAGCTTGTCCGCTGCGGAGTCCTCACCAGGATCACGTGGCTCTCCACACCAGCCCGGGCCCATTACAGATTGCTCTGGCGGATATATAAGCTTGTTCGCGTTGGGGTCCTCGTTTACAAACCTGCCCACACGCTTGGACTGAGTCGCTGTGGTGTTGTCGATCATCCGCTTTCTTAGCATTGTTGCGTGATAATCGCTTGGTTTGAAGAAATCCGTGTCGTTGTCGTCGTCTTCTTCAAATAAAAATCTTGGCTCGGTTCGGGTCGAGTTGCTGGTGCCAGCGCCCTTCGCTGTCAACTTCGCTACCAACTTCATTTTCAAGTTGTGATAACCCATAATGGCGACTACACGTTGTAATAGCTTCAGGTAAGAAATCGATGAAAATCCGGGTAAAATTCGGTATCTCAGTATGATTGATGCGTCTTATGGGAATGTTCAATTTGATTACCTACAAGAACTACATCCACCAGGTAGGGCTCAACCCTTTTATATTGCTATTACAGCATTGAATAGTGAATGAATGACTAACGTGACTCTCATTGCCAGAACAAAGTCGAATCTGCCAACGAATGACTTTGTTGAAACAATGCAAGCCAACGTTTCCAAATCTAAACGGCCTTTGTGTCCACCACAATTATATTACTTATCAACTGACGGCACAATGGGCGGGTGAGTCTTCGAAAGCATTTAAATATTCCAGGGTCAAATGCTCCATGACCTGAGCCCTTTGACTTTCTTCGATATCTGACCCAAACGCCACTCACCTCTACACACCGCTTTGATATCAACGACTCCTCAGGAAAGCTTCACGGTTCTCTGAATTTTCAAAATGGGGTGCATGGGTTCTAAAGAATGCAATCAACAACAGGATCAGCCGAACAATAATCCTCAAAGACCCATTCCAATCCCGGAGCTGGGCGCCGATGCTCCTGCCGCACAGCTCTTCAGCACACCCAGGAATCCCAATAGACAAAGGGCTCGCCAGCAGGACTTGGGGACCTACCGTACCCCTCTTCATCATAGTTCAGCTCTGCCAAATGCTTCTCCGGAAAGGTTCGTAACAGCCGCAACTCATCGCAACTACCTACTACCCAAGGTACCACCAGATTGGCACATTATTTTTAACCCACCAGGCCCAAATAGCCAAATAAGCCAATCTTTCGAAACGGGACAATTCCGCCCCAATATCAGCCCAGAAACACGCGCCACACTGAGCATGCTCTCGAGATACCATATCTACCCGGGCCCGGGGCTCGGTGGCATCCCACACCCACGCCCACGCCCGCACTCCACGGACACGCTCCCGCTGTACGAGCCGCGGCCCGGTTCCAACCCGGCAGAGGACGACAGGCAGGCCGCGGCGGACGCGTCCGGGTCCGGGCCGGGTGAGCCCGGTGGCGCAGTGAGGCGCGCGGGTACCGGCTGGTCGGCCGTCAGTCAATACTCAGGCCCGCCGCCTTCCTACCGCACTGTGGAATCTAGGCAGACTACCTGGCGTTCTGGCCGTGGGTGATCTTCCTTTCACTGTGGATTGAGACTTGTCTGGGAAGAAAAAGTAAGGGCAATTCTTTCAGAGTGGTGTTGGCATGTATACCTACACCTACTGAAGTATCCTAGGGGTAGGTATGTTCGTATCCAACACACAGAAAGTGGGTCGCAGTTATTTCGAGTCGTGCTGGCCGCGACAGAACAGACGATAACTTTTCGGGGAGCAAGAGGCACAGCGCTGGATTGTAATTCACCACGTATCTCTATACAGATCCTAAGTTTCCGTGAAGGTGCTACATGTCAACAAGTTCAGTGTGAGTCTTAGCCACATGTCGTCGTGCTGTGGCACCCAGCCAAACACTGGACCGACTGCTTGACTGACAACTGACCGACCCACTCGAGTCCTCACCTTTGCAGAGGGTAAGTTTGCTAAAGCAGGCTGAGTCATCAAAGTTAGTTACCCTGCGGATTCTCACAGCCAGACATCGTAGCCATTTGTAGATATCACGGTAGCCCAATGTTGTAAAAGACCTTTACCACCACCACTACCAGGCTGGATAGAAAGATCTTGCAAACTATGAAACAGCTCCCTAGTACCATTAGGTTTACTCTACCTACTTTCATCATCCACAAAATGATTACTGACTGTTGAGATCACGCGTGCACAGCCGAGAGCTTGTTGAACATGAACATTACTGTTTACCCAGGCCGAAACTGCTGAACACATCTTCTTGAAAACCAATTATGGTCAATTCGATTAAAATAATCGCTGTTCTGCTAGTATTTTTTTTTGAATTTTTTTTAAAAAACTACCCAAGAGTGTCAAATGCCAGTGAGCACTTCACCACTTCTCGTCCTTTTGCCCATACTTCATCCCCGGTAAGCTCTTCCGCGGCACCTCCACAAGCCCCTTCGCCTCCTTCGTCTGGAACTGCAAGCCCTTCAGGAAAGCATAGACAACTTTCAGCGTAGGTGTCGGCACGCCCAGCCTCTCGGCCTCCCGCAGCGGCTCGCCGATGATGTTCTCAAACTCGATGAAGTTGCCCTTCTCGATGTCCTGGCACATGCTGGGCTTGAAGAAGCTCTCGTACAGGTCCACCGTGATGATCTTCTCTACTAGTTCCAGCGGCAGCTCGACGCCCTTCGCCTTAGCAGTCGCCACGACCTCTAGCATGATAGGCCGGATGAGGTCGTCGATGATGTGCTCGCTGAAGCGCATCCGGGCCGTGTCCATTCGGAGGATTGTGGCGACGGAGTTGAAGCTGGTGTTGTAGAGCAGCTTCTTCCACCGGTTGAAGGGGACATCGGTGTCGTAGTTGCAGTCGACCGCGGGACAGGCGTCGTAGATCTCCACAAAGCGCTTCGCAGCGGCCTCAGACACGGACGGAGGGACGTTGGGGTTGTCGAATGCGCCGATGAACGAGATATCCTATAAGCATGCGTCGTCAGTATTTATTGTCTCGCAATGAAGGTTCCAGGAGCCATTTCAGTTTTCGCACGGCTGATACGTAGGCCCATGCTTCGAGAGTCAGTAACCACGAAAATCGAATCAAGTTGCTTACGTAGTTGGTGTGTTCCACGGTACCCCGAGGATGCTCACGTGCACCAATAACGGTGATACCAGAGAGGACCGGGTTTGTTGGGAAGGCGGCGATAACAGGCCGCTCGATATTGAGACCGTTTTGCAAAAGCGTAATGGCAGTGTGACCTGGAGTAACAGCGGGAGCAATCACATCCGCCACGGAAGGAGGTACATCGGCAACATTCTTGGTAGTGACAACTACGAAGTCGAACGGTGGAAGGCCCTCCTCCGCGACGTTGGGTATGGCATTGCGAACTAATTGTGAGACCTGTCAGTCGAGGGCCGGACAATAGTCGCGGAAGGAAAGCACTCAAAGCACTTACTGTTCGTAGGCCGCCAATCTTTGACACTGCCATGCTCAATGGAGTTGATTGTAAATCCCTGCTCCTTGACAACCGAGTAGTTGGATCTTAGGACCGCCGTAACACTGGCCTTGCCTCCCGTCTCCAAAGCATATGCTCCCATTGTGCCGACTCCCCCGGAGCCGATCAGGAGCACATTCGCTTTCTTGTTGGATCCCGAGGCCATCGTCTTTGTTTGTGTCGTAGTCGATTGTGCTCTTGAGAATAATATCCCACATGCAACAGCGGAGTTGGTGAGCTTGTTCTCAGGCTGGGAAGAAGAGGAGCTCAACCCCCCCAAGAGGCTGAGCATTTTTATCCTGCCACTGTGCCATGATGGACGAAACTGAGTGAGTAGTGAAGCCATGACTCGCTTGGGGTCTCGATAACTTCAGGCCGTGACGGGCAGCAAAGGCTGCGTTATCACAGCGGTGAGTTGAGGACTACAAGGCAAGCAGCAGATTTGTCACGGCTTGACCCCGAAATGGCTGGGTACCAGCACCACACGAGTGGTTCTCGCTGCCCAATTGGTTCAATTTGATGAGGAATGAATATGAATGAGCATAAGAGAGCGACGCAGAGTGACAATTAGTTTGCAGCGAGGAGGAATATATCATATTTTAGGAGTTTCCCACGATGAGTTGTAGTCGATAGCGATATCTGAACCCCGGAGTCATGGAGTCATAGGGTTTAGGGTTGTTGACTAATCATACTTATACTCATCTAACCCCCCCCCTTTGCCATTTTCCTGACATTTGAAGATGGCCTTCATCCCGAGGAATTAGACCCTGCCGGTGTATTCCCAGACCTTTAAGACTTATCAAGATGTCTGCACCTCGTGATGCTTGTGCAGGTGCGTAGAGATGAGATTGGATCTTTGAGAGCTCGCATGAAAGCCAACCCGATCGTACGTATCACAAGCAAAACCCAACGAGCAGAAAATGTCCCACCATTACTCCCGCATGATGGCTTCTCGAGCCAACTCACGACATGTTTCTGCCGAGACCGAGGTTTGACCCCAAGGTTGTACTCGTTCTCGCGTGATAAATGCTTCGCTCGTCGAGAGTAAGGAGTATCTTCATAAGAAATTAAACGTCTATATAACGCTACACCGAGCGTCCCCAAGTGAAATTCGCAACATCATCCACCGTCCAAGACATCATACGTAACCTGTATCGACCCTATCCCAACATTCATACAAACATCTAGGCCATCCAAGAAGTCTCGTGAGACACCATCTACAAAATGCCCCCAAAACCATACCCGAATATATCCCACACCACCCAAGGGAAAATCAACCTACTTCTTACCCATCTTCAACCGAGCCAACAACCCCTTGAACGGATTCCGCCCTCTAAACCTCAGATATGTAGCAAAATACACCACAACGTAATTAAACAAGATAAACCCACACATGATCCCGAAATCCCTCCAGATATGCGAATAATACACACTGAACCCGGCCCCGAACTCATCCCCCGTCGCGTACTCGCAGTACTCGCACATGCCGCTCCCGTCCGACGCAGTCTGCATATACCCGCCCGCATCGAGGACGAACGCGCCCGCGTAGCTCTCGCACGTCTGGTTCGGCGGCGGCGAGAACCGCGCGAACTCGCTGTCGGTGCACTGCACGGGCTGGTCGTGGATGGCCACCGCCAGGAACGCCTCGAGCAGGTAGTGGAAGGGCGTGAGCCAGTACATCCAGCTGCGCCAGAAGTACGGGAGCTGTGCCGCCGGCACCACGACACCGCAGAAGGACACCACGAACAGGAAGAACACCGGGACCAGCAGACTGGCCAGGAGCTCGTTGGGGCTGAACGAGGCGATGGCCTGGCCGAAGCCCAGGTAGTAGAGCTCGAAGAGGAGGACGCACAGGAGGGTGAAGCCGGAGGGGAAGCCGTGGTATGATTCTCGCCAGCCCATGATGCCCCACCACCAGCAGTTGAAGTAGATACATCCGGCGATGATGGCGTATGGGATCTCGACGACAACGGCGGCAGTGGTCCAGGCGAACCAGGAATAGATCTTTGCGTTGTTCTCGCGGGACTGGAAGATGTTGCGCGAGGCGAGGAACACGGGTTGGAGTTGCTGGATCAGGGGCGGGGAGATGGTCAGGGTCATGAAGATGGAAAACAGGCGGCTCTGTAGGTCGATTGTGGAGTATCCTAGCTTGTAGAAGGTGAAACAGTTGAACAGGCCGGTGAAGATGTGGAGGATCATCTTGCCCATGATATAGTTAGGCTTCCGCCAGTAGCTCACGAAGGCGCGCTTGACCACGGCGCCGATCTGTGTCGTCAGAGGCATGGCATACTCGCGATCGTCCTGGATACTCTTGGACTGTTCAATGGTTCGGCGCTTCTCATTGATCTCAGCAATCTCACGGGACTGGGCCTCGTGTAGCTTAGACTCTGCCCAGACATCACCCCAATCTTGACCTTTGTAGTCCGGATTGCCAGCGCCGATGACGTCTAACATCCATTCTGCTGGGTTGGCATGGGGTGGACACTTGTGCCCACCGTGGGACTCAAAGTACTGGATCAGCTTCTGGGAATCCTTCCCAAGTTCGCCAGCATAGACAACGCGGCCGCCGGACTTGAGAAGGACCAGCTCATCGAAGTTCTCAAATAGGACTGCAGAGGGTTGATGGATGGTACAGAGGATAGCTTGGCCAGCATCGGCAAGTTTGCGGAGGAATCGCACAATGTTGAAAGCGGCACCGGAGTCGAGACCCGACGTCGGCTCATCGAGGAAGAGCAGAAGTTCTGGCTTGGATGCAAGCTCAACACCAATAGTTAACCTCTTCCGCTGCTCAGGGTTGAGACCTTCGCCAACCTTGCCAATGGTTGCACCGGCAATGTCATGCATCTCGAGAAGGTCGATGATCGTCTCGCAGTAGGCATATTTCTCTTCCTTGGGTACTTCCCGGGATTGGCGAAGGAGAGCTGAGAATTGTAAAGCCTCCCGAACAGTAGCAGTCGGCTCGTGGATATCCATCTGCTCAGCGAAGCCGGTAGCTCGCTGGAACGATTTAGGCAGCGGTCTACCATCAATGAGGAAATCGCCAGTGACTACACCAAAGTTGATTCTGATCATGGGTCAGTGTGAAGTCGTGAGTAATCTGTGGAACAATGCTTACCTTTGAGCAAGTGTATTCAGCAAGGTTGTCTTGCCGGCTCCTGAAGCGCCCATCAAAGCCGTCAGGCGGCCTGGCCGCACAAAGCCCTGAACATCATTGAGGAGTTTCCTCTCGCCGCCCTGGAACGGAATGGTGTAGTTGACGTTCTGGAAAGTGAAGATCGTCTCGTTCTTGGCCACGTTCTGCATGGCCCTTCGATTCTTCTCCTCTCGTTCCTTCTCTTCCTCAGAGTGGGTGCCCAGGGTCTCCTTAGTGGCACCCGATTCTTCGTCCGAGCTGTTACCTTTCCGCCCACCAGTCTCGATAGACTCCGTCACTGCCTTCGGTACCTGGCCGCGCTTGAACACCGTGACTGTAGCGCCTCCCGCATTTGGTTTCATGATCTCCATACCAAACATCGTGATGCACAGGAAAAACGCGAAGAAAGCCCATATGAAGCCAAAGTTTCGCCACAGATGCGCTCTTGTGTACGTATAGCTCTCCATGATGTAATTGGCGCCATTAACCACCGTTGACCCCGGAGTAGAACCCTGAAGTGTACATGATTGATGATCCGACGTGACTCCCGGGCCTTGGGGAACTAGTGTCACACAGTCCATATCGAGGTTGTAGAACTCATTGGACATCAGTGCTTCGAATCCATACTGGATCCAGTCTAACCAACGTAGCCAGCTAAACCAGACACGCATCGATGATGGTGGGATGAGGTAGCCCGTGTAGACCACAAGGATCTGGATGAAAACACCGGTGACCTTGGTCGCGTCGTCGAGGGTCTTGAAGATGGCTGACAGAGCTCGGAAGAAACTGTAGGTCGCCATCGTTACAGTAAACAAGATCAATAGGGAGATGAAGAACTGCGAAGCTGTAGGAGCAAGACCCGACATCCAGTAGATGATCACATCGAATATAAACACCTGGGTTAAAACGAGGGGAACGTCGACGACAGTCTGGGCGAGAGCGTAGGCAGAAGGGCGGTAGAAGGAGAAGTTCTTGTGCTTGAGTAGAATTGGCTTAGACTCGAACGCGGCCGTCTGCTCCGCCAATGCCAGCAAGGCATTGAACAGGAGGATGAAGAACAGAACACCACCTCGCGTGAAGGCACCAGCTGTCGTGTCGGGCTGCTGGAAGAACAGAGAGCCAACAATCAGACCTTGGAAAGTGATGCCACCCCATTTGCCAAACAACGACGCCTTGTCGCCGAGCATAACGAGGAACTGGCGTTGGGTGAGTGCAATCACCTGTTGGTAGAATGGGATCGTATAATTCTTCTTTTTGGTTGCTTTGGATGAGTTCTGGCTGATCTGTCTTTGCTGCTCGGATGTCTGAGCTTCGAACTCTTCGATGTCTTTGATATTCTTCCTATAAGCCTCACTCTTCTTGTATACGACTGCGAAATCCTCTGCTGATCGTGGGACGCGGTCCTCCCAGCCCGGACGGATGCTGCGCTCGTGTGGGTCGACGACGGAAGTGAGGAAGTCGGCCGTGGTCCAGCGCGGTGGACAGTCGAAGCCTAGGTCTGTAAAGTACTGCTTCGCGTCATCGGAAGAGCCGAAGTACAAACAATGACCCTGATCAATGAGTAGCACCTTGTCGACGAGTTTGTACAAGCTTTCACCAGCCTGGTACAGGGAGACAGCCGTTGAGACCTGGGCCATGTTGGTGAGGGTCCTCAGCGCCTGGATGTACTCAACCGCAGTGGCAGCATCGAGACCTTTGCTGGAATTGTCCCATCCTTGAACACTGGCACGTGTGATGAGAGCCTCCGCAATACTGACACGCTTACGCTCGCCCCCAGACACTCCACGAACGTGCTCGTTACCGACTTTGGTATCCAGTGTATGCTCGATCCACAGCAACTTGGTCGCCACTCGCAAGAACTCCCGAACATAGTCGCTCCTGCTCTCGCCATCCAGTCGCGACTCCTTCCCTGGTGTTCGCGTCCGCAATGCGAAGGTGAGGGTGCGCCGGACCGACAGCGTCGCATAGTGAAGGTCGTCTTCCGGATTGTAGATGATTTCGCCCCTGAAGTCCCTTGCCATTGTCTTGGCGTCCGTCCCTCCATAGGTAACATCCCCTTCAACATCTACATAGCCTGCTCTCTGGTTGCAAAAGGCCTTGAGGAATGTTGTGCAACCTGAGCCTGGCCGTCCAAGAACCAACAGCATTTCTCCCGGTCGTACACATCCATCGAAGCTGCTGAGAAGGTCCCTCACAGGTGGCTTTCCCGTGGCTGCTTTGGGTCCCTTGGTGATCAGATTCTTGAGAAAGCGAGGCAGGGCCATAAAGATATCGCCGACGGTGGGCTGCAGGCTGGCGCCGAGGCCTGCACCCTTGACAGTGAGGTTCCGGAAGACCACGCCTGAGTGTCTTGTGTTTTCCTCCTCACTCTGCTCTTGACGTGCCTTTCCAAACATTCTGGACATCAGCCGTTCGATCTCATGATGCTCCCCTTCGGTCTCACCGATCGAAGTGCCCGTCCGGCGCCGCGAGAGGGTCCGGAACAGATCCTCTTCCGTCGGAAGGCGGCTTCCCGTCGGTTGCAAGGCTGGCCGAGAATCTGCACCAGACTTCAAGGGACCAAAGTGCTTGTCATTTTCCTCTGCAGCGTCAGACTCATCGGATTCCTCGAGCGGCATCTCATGTTCTCTACCATCGGTAGAGCTAGATGTTGTTGTTGTTGTTGCTGCGGCGGCGGTTGACTGAAACAGCGTGTGGTCTGAGGATGAGATGCCATCGTCAGTGATTTGCCTGTCCTCAGTCTTGGGCCCGGGGGTGGAGGTAGCCCATGGATTGTCCGGCGGTATTTCAGTGCTGTGATGTGTGAGCACAGCTGCCGAGCCACTCATGGGAAATTCCTTGTGCCTGTCCGAAGTCTCCGGTGCCTTGGTCGGTTGATCTTGGAAAGACCCGGGCGTCTCAGGATAGCCTCCCGGAATGTCATGGGGCGTCGGCTTGTCATCCATCTTGCCTGGAGAACGGCGATGGTTCTCCAAAAGCTGAGCGGACGTGTGATTGAAGACAGAGCAGGGTTATATTGTCAATCCAGCTCTAATGAAAACAATTGATGTTGAAGGATTCAGGGGCCCACACTAACTCTCTGAGTGATGACGACTGGATTGGTATTATTAGTAAGATCCCACAGGATTTGAGGCTAGAAGCTGAACAGTCTCGGACGACGGAACATTATTCTTGTCGTGTGGATTATGGACTTCGGCATCGGAGCTGGAGAAGAATGCGAAAACACCGACGAAAAGTCTATCATCTTTTTGAAATGGGATCGTCTCAGAACCACTCCTTACGATTCTAGGTACTAAACAAAGGGGTGGGGGGGGGAGACGTCACCAAAGACGCATACAACACGACAATGATGCCATTGACTTTAGAAATCGGATTTGAGGCCGGAATTAGAGTAAATGGACGGGCCGATCCAGGCCTTTACTGTGTACAAGCCCGCACCAAACTCTCGGGACCGAGCCATGCAGGCAAGCACTGGCACACCAGGGCACTCAGCCTCAATGTTACAGTTCCAGACATGCGCACGTTACACTAAAAACTGGGCCCCTTGCTTGAAACAATCAGCACAGTCAGTCATACATCTAGTACACCTTCCACGCGTAATTACATGGGTAAGCTCCGAAGATAAATCAAGTCAGGGAATAAGCTGATCAAATACATAGGTACAATGAAGGTGAATGCTATCTCTCTCGGTAGAACTATCTCTCTCGGTAGAAAACTAGTCCGCGCTTACTAAGGGGAGGTAATATGGGATGGGATGTTATGCAGACAGATACAGCCAAAGTGTGGTCATCCCCATTAATATCGAAACGGCACCTCTACATATTTAACACCACACTTGGTAAATGCGTATTTTGTTACAGTCATATAATACCGAAAAAGGGGCCACAAACAAGACTCCGCATGCTCAGAGACTATAGATATGATATTAGGCAAGCCATGGTATAGTGTCTTTTGATTTTATTACGATTTCCCATAGAAAATATCCGTTAATGAATTCGTTTATACTTCTCAGCACTTATCCAGTTTGACTCCTGTGTGACTTCCCATAGTATCCAAGATTACTATAATCACGAAACGGAAGAAACTTATGATTATGTGTCGCCGTAGTAAAAGGTTTACATCTATGAAAGGAGAAAAATCGACCCTCATTAGTGAGCCCGGCTCAAATATTCGAAAGAATTCATAGATAATTTGTGGTCAAGCTCAAGGGTAGGTCACTAGGCACATCATAACCTTTGCATTCACACTCCTTGATAGGCACTAATTATAGTTGTTATTTGGCTCCACCACGCAAGTCTCTCAGATAATTTCTGATTTCACGGAACCCACCCGTCCGCGTTTCGAATCAACGGACAGGTTCGAGGAGTGGCTTACTGCGTTCGACATATATGTAGGTTGGCCAAAATGCACAGTTACCCCATCGTTTGCGGTTGAAACAGCGCACTTGTAAAGGAACCACTAACACATTGTCGCTCAAGTGTGATGGTGGGCTCACATGCACGCTCCACTCATCGACGACGACTATGAATATCGGTGACTACTGCATTCTATCCCTGAGCAGGGCCCATCTAGCTCGAATGAGGTGGGTCCGTCGCGCGACTTTTCGAGACCCCTTTCTTGCTATATTGCCAATATCTTCCACCATCTATTGAAGAAAGACGCCAGATCCTACGTGTAGCCCGTTCCAATATTACCGTCAACTCGAAATTACAAAAACACCAAGAAAATCCGCCAATATATCGTCTACCTCCTCGTCATCCACCAGTCCGGCCATGTCACCCACTTCCGGACCCATCATCATCATTGGTGGCGGGATCGGCGGTCTAAGCACGGCGCTGGCTCTCCACGCCATTGGGTTCAAAGACATCCACATCTTCGAGGCTGTCAAGGAGATCCGGGCTCTTGGCGTGGGGATCAATGTCCAGCCGTCAGCGGTACTCATCCTTCGAAACTGGGGTCTCCTGCCCCGGCTCGAGAAGATCGGCCGTGAGACCAAGGAGCTGCGGATGTTTAACCGCTATGGAAACCACATCCTCTCAGAGCCGCTAGGGAAGAATGCGGGCTATGTTATCCCGCAGTACTCGGTACATCGCGGCGAGTTCCAGATGTTGCTTCTGGACGCGGTCAAGGAGCGCATCGGGGAGGAGAGAGTGCATCTGAGTCATGTGTTTACCAGCTTCGAGCAGGATGACAATGGGATCACGGCGCATTTCGCCAAGACGCGGGAATCCACAGAGCCGGCGGAAATCCCCAGCATGACCGGTGCCTTCCTCATCGCTGCCGATGGCATCAACAGCACCACGCGGCGGCTGCTCTACCCCCAGGAGGGACCACCCCTCTACTCAGGACGGATGCTCTGGCGCGGGTGCCTGGAGACGACGGAGCCCAGGCTATGGGACATCTCCCTGAACTGGTGCGGCAACGCAGACCAGCGCTTCATCGTGTACCCGATCACGGGCCCACGAGGCCCCGAGGGGAAAGCCCTGGTCAACTGGATCGCCGAGCTGCGCACGCGCTCCAAGGAGGACGTCGCCAAGGACTCGACGCCGCCCGTGCGGTCGGACTGGACGGCGCGCGTGGAGAAGGCCACCTTCGCGCCGCCGTTTGAGAAGTGGGTCTGCGGCCCGGGGGGCCTGCGCCCGGGGGAGCTCGTCGACCTGACGCCGGACGACTGCGTGTTCGAGTTCCCGATGTGCGACCGCGAGCCCGTGGAGAGGTGGAGCTTCGGCCGGCTGACGCTGCTCGGCGATGCGGCGCATGCCATGTACCCGACTGGTGCGAACGGCGCGACGCAGGCTATCATCGATGCCGAGACGCTGGGCGGGTTCCTGGAGAAGGAAATGGGCAAGGCGCTGCCGGATTGGCCTGCTGCTTTGACTGCGTATCAGGACCAGAGGCTCCCTGCTACTGCCCAGATTGTTAAGGTGAATCGGGCGACGGGACCGGATTCTGTGCTGCAGATGGTGGAGGACAGGGCGCCTGACGGATTCGAGAATATTCTCGACATATTCTCGAAAGAGGAGCTGGAGGAAGTTGGGCTCCGCTACAAGACCCTCACGAGCGCATTGAAGGACGTTGTTAACGAGAAGGCGAAGACGACGGAGCCTCTGGCGAAACGATTTAATTAGACGTCTAGCGAGCCTTCATAAGGCATGGCTGGCTGTGACCACTCCAAGAGAATATTGAAGGTATCGGTGTTCTGGAGCCTCAGAACTTTGTCTTGTCTTGTCTGACTTGGTACTGAGCACCTGGGGTAATAGTGCATAAGATGTACCGTGTTGTAGATGGACTAGAATAGTATATAATGTGCAAACAAATAATCAAAATTGATCAGCTCATCGCTTGGGGCCAACAGCTTCGTTCTTCATCAGCGTCGGTCCCCTTTGCTTAGGGAAAGGGGTTTGAGGGGGGGGGTGGCCTGGGAAAACCCGGACCCTACCCTAGGGTAGCTATAAGTACTTGAGTACTTAGTGCCCCTCAGGGTGATGTAAATTTGCCCTTGAAATACCTAGGCACTCATCTCTTCCTCAAACACCTCGGCCTCAAGTTCCCTTGCAATCTTCTCATCCACGATACAGAAGATAGTTGTGGCAATTATGCCTCAGAAAGAGCACCCCACATCACAGCCAAAGCTGCCAACGGTCCTCATCACGGGCGCATTTTCCGGTCTCGGCCGCGCCTTCTTCCAGCACTTCGTCAGCCGCTCCGACAAGACACCTGACGGGGGCGATGGCATATTCCGAGTTGTCGGTATCGATATACAGCCCTGGATGGATGAGAACGGCAATGCACATAATACCTATACCCACGGTCGTCGCTCCATATATGTGCAGCTCGACGTCACCTCGCCGGCGGGGGAGCTCGAGGCGTTCGCGCGCAGGTGGATAGGTGAGGACACACCGTTATCTCTCGTCATCCACTGTGCCGGTATACGTGGACTAGTTCCTGCAGTTGATATAAACAAGTCGGACGATGTGGCGACGGCTGAGACGTTGGGCGCCATGGATGCGGCGACGATGATGAGAACCTTCGAGATTAATGTCATCGGCACCTTTAACGTCTTGAAGGCAGTACTGCCCAATCTGCGTTTTGCAGCGCATGGGAATCTCAACGCCCGGGTGGTGATCATGTCGTCTCGAATGGGCAGCATAGCGGCTAACGAGAAGGGTGGCGGGTATGCGTACCGGGCAAGCAAGGCAGCTTTGAATGCAGTGGTGAGGAGTATGAGCATTGACGTACCAGATGTCTCGTTTGCACTGGTGCATCCGGGCAGGGTGGAAACGGGTCTGGTGGGTGTGAAGGAGGATGGGGCCTTTAGCTGCGAGGAAAGTTTGGAGACTTTACTGCCATTGATAGATGGGCTTGGGAAGGGGCATTTAGAGAGTGGGTGTTTCGTGGATCGCTTTGGAAAGGAGATTCCATGGTAATGAACAGAAAGGCCATGGATTTGATGACTATCCAAAACGTTCATGAATACCCGTGGACGTGTTTATTTCTTTACTTACGCATTCATCCTGTTCTTTCCTTGTCAAAGCAGCGGCGTATGTGACCATGTAGCCTCTCATTTTGAAAATTGACAACTTTTACTACTCATCCAAGATGCTCACATCGGCACCATGTAATTATCCCGCTAACATGCACAGGCTTCCACCTCCCTGAAGTCCTCGCGAGCCACAACTGCCGGGTAGCTCAACGTACGCAATCTTCAAGCCATTCATTGGTCTCCCGTGTTAAATCCCACGAAGATGTCTGTCGAAGATCTCTTCTAAACCTTCTCGAGAGTATGGCCACATGAAAACTCGGCCCCAGTATCCCTTTGCCTAGCTAGAAGGCGAAGACGATGTAGTTGACTGAATTAGATATCTACTTGACCCTTAGAAGGCGCAACGAGCTATAATTGCTTTATGATAAAGTATTAGTATTATAGGGCTTGCGGTATTATCTAACCTTATCTTATATGTTCTTCAACACTAATATACGATGATTTGGGCTTACTTTGAACTTGATTAGGCCTAATTCGAGGTGGCTACGTCGAACTTAGCCTTAAAACCTTGAATCCTCGCTCTTTAACTCTTAAACCTCAGTTACTGAGAGATAGCGTTGTGTGCACGCTTCTCTTATTATCCGGTCATCAGCTTATGACTGCGCATTCGAACAGCATCTGACCGATCACCGGATCCACGCGACATGGGACTCGCAAGAGCCAGACTTAGAGGGCGTATATACGGCCCTCGCAAACCCACGGCTATCACTCTCGCCCTCGCAATTCTCTGATAGCGCCTTCAAGGCTTTCTGCAAGGCCAATGCTTAAGCTCAAGATAAGAATGATGTGCTGGCAGATTTGATCCCGACCATTGCTGGCACACACTGACGGATGGCAGCATAGTGCCACCTCAGCCGGACATCTATTATGGTGCACCCCCTGAACAACTTAATCGACTTATCCGTGATAAACTCGGTCATCATATTATCCCTTCCACTATGATAGATAGACCTATTGTGCCGAACTTCTTCGTGGAGGCTACAGGGCCAGACGCAAGTGCAGCAGTAATGACGCGAAAAATTCACTACGGCGGAGCGGTTGGGGTGCGTGCTATACACACTCTGCAGACCCTCGGGGAACTACGGCAAGGAGGAACTAGTCTACGACGGCAAGCCCTATACATTCAGCTCAACCTATCGTAGTGGTTATATGATACTATGAGCCCACCACTCCACCGCACCCGCAGTACCGGGCGGACGACCAGAGTACCATACGAACCAGCTAGAAGCTTATACTTTCACGAACGATCGTAAATCCTTCCTTCAAGGTGTCACGGCACTCAGAAACACGCGGGATCTTGCCAAGCAGCACCGGGCCACCTTTATCAAGGCCGCGAACGACAGAAACCGAGCGGCGGCTGCACTAGTCCAGCAGAATTCCACAGCCCACGGGCCTCAGCCGAGGCATCCTCCGAGGAGGACTTCAATCTCAGGAGAGTTGTAATGATTCCGAGCAGGGCAAATCGAAAAAAGCAACTTAACTACTGTTACAAATAAGCTATTTGCAATAGGCGTGGGGAGCTCCCTTGTATAGACTAAATAGAAAGAGAGCTACATGATAGCGAGCCCCATAATAGTAAAATATGTATCCGGGCAACGCACGGCGGCGACCTGTGCGCTCCCGTAGCCATCGTGAGCACTTGAAATACCGTGCGTGTAACGCGAGATGATAACGACAAACGTGCGGTCCCAGGAGCGAGCTCCTCAGCGGCCGCCGAGGGGCTCCTCTATCGAGGAGAGAAGTTTTATAAGAACCCTTAAACCTCCTCCTGTGCTCTTCCAGATAGAATCTACAAATGCTACCTATTTCAAGACCTCTCACATACTTCGCTCTGGTGCTTTAGACTATTTCAACCTACTTGTAGTTATATTGTCACGGCGCTGCATGGAGTCTATGGTTCGTAGTAGAAGACTTATAGTTGCACAAGGAAGGAAGAGAGTTCTATATACATGAGGTGACGATGAGGAGTGCTTGTATAGCGGTTGTGTAGAAGTCCGTTTGTTGGGGCTGTAACATATATCATAGCAGTTAATCTCCGCTCACGATCTGGGAAATATACTTTAGAAAGATTTACACGTCAGCAAGACCTGGCACGACTCGCACATGTGATATTACATGTTGGCCGAGGACTTGATATAAATATGTAATGATTTCTACCCGGGTCACTTGAAGAAATACATGTCAACAACCAGAAATCTCCTACTTGGAAATAAAACATACTTTGTTAAACGCTATTCTCAATCCTGAAGCACATGCATATATACCTAGGTATGTACTCCATCCTATGCCTTAAAACATGCCTAGGCACCCTTACCATCCACCTCGTCCTCCTCCTCCACCACCACCGCCCTGTCCCCCAAATCCGCCGCCGCCGCCTCTGCCGCCGCCGCCTCCCGGTGGCCCACCACCAAACTGCTGGCCGCCGCCCTGTGGTCCGCCGAAGCCACCACCACCACCACCACCACCACCACCACCACGTCCTCCTTGTGGTCCGCCTCCAAACTGCTGGCCACCCTGTGGCCCGCCAAATCCGCCGCCTCCTCCTTGCGGGCCGCCGAATTGCTGGCCGCCCTGTGGTGGTCCTCCCTGGAAGCCGCCTCCCTGTGGACCGCCTCCGAACTGCTGCTGGCCGGGTGGGCCCTGGTTATGACCGCCAGGGGGTCCGTGGTGGTCGTGGTGATGTCCTAGACCGAAAACCATTTTTGAAGATTTGTAGTGGGGGGGTTATTGTTGTAGGTGTCTTGTTTAGTAGTGGTATGATATGCTTGGCTATTGGTTGTATGGTGTGTTCTTTCACTTCGAGATCTCAGTCAGTTCAACACCGGACACTCGCAGCCTTTATATACATATCTCTTCTCTCCCTCCATATAGGCTGGAGCCCGGTGGAGCCATAGAGCGTCATCGTGTCGTTTGATGTTGTCGGCCAACAACACACGGAAACTGCAATAGATCAGGATAGATGAACAAGATTTGGGGGAACATCCTTGTTGGGTTCCGAGACTCAGGGTCCGAATTCATTGCGTGAGAGTCAGGCAACGTCAGGTTGCTGGCACCAATCTTGATGCTGTGCTATTGTGCTACGGACGGGCAGCCCCACAAGGCCGCGCGGTCAATGTAAGCTTAAGTCCGACTTCACTCCTGCGCCTATGACACGCGGCAGGAAACATCCACAGTCAACGTCAGAGGCTTGAGTGAGGCAAGAATACTTCTGTTGACGACATCTTTGTATTTTGTTTTGTTTTGTCATGATTGACATAGTAGCTAATAGCCTTTCTAGAGACCGCCCATTACTAGACTTGCAAAGACTCCACCATTACAATTCTTCGTTCATTCCAGTGCGTAGTCCTCATGTACATCGACCGCGAAGGTTGATTCCAAGACGGTTTGCAACTGGACAGTAATTACCAGATGTTAACCGAAGTGCTGCCCCACATTTGGTTGGTGTCTTGCTCTGCAGAAGTAGCAACTCCGGCATTGTTCCAGTCGTTACCGCCAGCCTCAGCAGCACCGTCCACCTCCGTAGAGTCCCAGCCTCCACCCACTGCAATCGCAGCAGGCTGAACATCAACCGAATCCCAGCCCTCATCGACGCCAGCCAGAGCAGCGGAGGCCTCGGTATCACGAAGACGCTTCTTCTCATCACGCTTGCCCTCGATGAAGTCCTTCTTCTTCTGAAACTGGACGCGGAGGTCCTCGTCCAGCTTGGGGAATTCCACGCGCATCTGCTCGAGGAAGCTCATATACTCGTCATACTCGGACTCGTCGAGCTTCTTGGTCCACCAGGCCTCGAAGATGGAGATGGCAGCGATCTCCCGCAGGTCGTCAGTGTACTCCTTGTCGTTCTCGTCGTAGATGCGCTCGACAATGTCCAGGTCGATGAGATGCTTGCGAGCGTAGCTGGGACCGCGCTATATGGCGTCAATTATTTCCAATATATAACAGTGGGGATAAACACCAACCTTCTTCAGACCAGACTGGAGGGACATCTCGGGGATCTTCAGGGCGTTGGCAGTTGCGATGACCTCAAGTAGAACGTGGAGCTGGTGCTCATTCTCATCGATCTATGTCCGCAATGTTAGACAACGTGCCAGTTGTATGGCGGCAGACGGTGGACGGTGTGAAGAATTAAGGAGCGATGTCTGAAACAAGTTTTGTTAATCAATTATTTTCGACTTACCTCAGGGAACTTGATATCGTTACCCTCCTCGACGCACATGTTGATCCAGTCGAGAATGAGCTTGTAGGGCTCCATGTTGGTTCCCTTAAGCACCAACAGACTGGAGCCCGACTCCAGCTCCTTCTTCCAAACCTCGCTGAAAACCATGGCTGCGTTACGAGAGAAGGCAGTGACGAGAGGAACCAGAGGCATGTTGAAGGCAGGACGGTACCAGATCTGGATCAGCTTGTCCTTGCCATCATCACGCTTCTCGACGATGCTGTTGTTTCATAAGGCAAGTTTGTCAGAAATGCTCACGTGGTGATCGCTGATGGCGGAGCGTTTGGTCTAACTTACGCTTGAATGTCCTTCTGGCGAATGCGCTTCGGCTTCTTGTCCTCAACCACTGCCTGGGCAAAAGCGTCCATGATGGATCAATCGTATGACAGTTAATTGATGCCAGGTTAGGTGCTCAGGGCCGATGATAGGCTGGGAAGGGTCGCGAGGTTGAGGTGTCCTGGTCCTGACGTATGAAAAGAAACCCAGAAAGGAAGGGGGCTTGGGATGGAAGGCACGACCTGCAAGGAACGAGCAAACGTTGCTCTGCAAAACGGTAGGGTTGACTCAAAAGGTGAGCGTCGGACTGAGACGTACTGCATGCACAGTCCCAACTCAGCCTGAAGGTGCGTACGAATAGAAGGATTGGATGGAAGCAGAGTTGCTGCCCAGGCCCCTATAATAGTACTTGGGTGGGTAAAGAGGAAGCAGTAGTGTCAAGTCGCACTTCAATGGAACCGTATACATATCGCATTTCTGGAATCCAACGGGAATATAAGTACCTAGGTACTTAGGCACACAAAAGAGCGAAGCCTATGAGGCCAAATGCTTGCGGCTACCGTTTGTCACAGGTGCCTCTTTGGGATTCATGCACACCGCCATCGTCTCAAGTTTTCCTGCTGCCATGTTTGGCCTCAAGAATTATTCTCCTTCTAGAATTATTCTCCTTCTCTCTCCATTTTCTATCCATTTTGGCCCACTTGGTCTGATTTGCATACATGTATACCTAGTATGTCAGATCTATGAGTTCGTTCTTTCACCATCAGATCAAATGACTATCGAGTACTCAGGTAATTACGTAGATGAACTTCATCACCACGGTATGGTATCAACAACTCTTGAAGTTTTCAAGAGCTCAGCCGTTTGCATCCTTCCTTACCCAGGCAACTAGTCACTCCACAAGAAATGGAAAGTTACAGTGATCATCAACTTTTAAGTGCTCAACTCGTATTCGAAGTCTTCGGCGTTATAAGTTGCTGTTGCTATTTTCTTTTGTTACTTTATTATTTGTACTGACTTAACCAAGGTTATTTCCGAACATTGAAGTCCAGTATAGATTATCACGGGGTTGTTACTAATAATGCTTATCTTCGTTACGAAAAGACCATCTACAATCACAGTAGGGACACCAAAGCTTATGTTCATACGTGGATTTCATATAGGATCGAAGCGATTACTTGCAAAGTCGAATACATAGTAATGGGAAGCGGAATTGTACACTGTCGTTGCCTGTTTGGGAAGAGGAATGGATTCAGCTATTGGGTGAAAGTTCAGAAGTGTACGATGAGAAGTCCATAATGACAGTCAGACAGGAAGACTAGAGCTTGATACGGTCTCGATATGATGATGCGAATGCCGTCACTGAGTTAGTGACAGCGCAAACTAATGTGGGTCGTCGCCGTGAGGCCAATATAATTCCATAATTGAAAGCTTTCCGAGTACCAGATGCTTCTCATGGACTTCATCGACAGTTCATAAAATATCGACGCCAGTGAGGGACATGAGCTTACTGGATAGAACATTTCAAAATACGGTAAACAACTGCGACCCCGGTCAGTCTAACACGTTCCGTATCACGAAGGTGCAGATGGAAATGGGAGGACAAAAAGGACACAGGGACCAAATGAAATATGAGTAAATCCAACAAAAGAAAGAGGTCGTATTGGGAATCGAACCCAAATTGCCAGAATCAGAATCTGGAGTGCTAACCATTACACCATACAACCCGATTGATGAAAACTGGAATTTTGCAGACTTTATAAAGAGTTGCAGACTTTGCTGTCAGACTTGTGGGAGATCTCTGACTCGCTAGCGTCCGTTTGCTAGTACCAGTGTGACATATACGGTACACCTTTAGCGGTACCTTGGTACTTGTACCTCCGACCCTGAGCGCCTGAGCTGCATCAACAATTTTTCGGAGGGACAGCAGCTCTAAGCGACCCCACGCGTCCACGTCCAGCAATCTGCATACAACTTCGACCACCGTAGCTTGATAATACTCTGGGCTCCTCTTCAACCCTCCCTCCAACCTCAACTACTTCCTGTTTTCTACCACTCCCCGACGCCCAACATGTCTTTCGGAGGACAGACACCCACCATTATTGTCCTGAAAGAGGGTTAGTTGCCCCTCCATCGCTTTCTCCCCTCCCCACTTGGAGCTACTTTCGCGACCATCGCAGCATTGCAGCATTGCAGCATTGCAGCATTGCAGCATTGCAGCATTGCAGCATCACATGAAGGCCACCGCTAACCACTTCACGTACTCAGGCACCGACACCTCCCAAGGCAAGCCTCAGATCGTCTCCAACATCAACGCGTGTCTGGCAGTTCAAGCAACGATAAAATCCACCCTCGGACCCTATGGCGGTGACCTGTTGATGGTGGACGAGAACGGCAGGCAGACGATCACCAACGATGGCGCAACAGTCATGAAGCTCCTGGACATTGTCCACCCCGCCGCAAGGATCCTGGTCGACATTGCACGGTCACAAGATGCAGAGGTGGGAGACGGTACGACCTCGGTCGTCGTGCTGGCCGGCGAGATCCTGAAGGAGGTCAAGGAGCACGTGGAGCAGGGTGTCAGTTCACAGACTATCATCAAGGGCCTGCGGAGAGCCTCTCAAATGGCCGTCAACAAGATCAAGGAGATTGCTGTCAGCACGGACGAGGCGAACCACAGGGAGACTCTGTGCAAGCTTGCGGCAACGGCCATGACTAGCAAGTTGATCAAGCGGAATACGGAGTTTTTCACAAAGAGTAAGCCCGATTGCATTGCACTCGTACAAACACGAAACGTGGAAGACCGTGGCAGCTTTACTAACGTGAACCTCTAGTGGTTGTCGATTCCGTCTTGTCTCTCGACCAAGCCGACCTGAACGAGAAATTAATAGGTGTCAAGAAGATCCCCGGTGGCTCCCTCACCGAGTCCCTCTTCGTCAACGGTGTTGCCTTCAAGAAGACATTCTCCTACGCCGGTTTCGAGCAACAACCCAAGTCCTTCACCAAGCCCAAGATCGTCTGCCTTAACGTGGAGCTCGAGCTCAAGGCCGAGAAGGACAACGCCGAGGTGCGCGTGGAACAGGTGTCCGAGTACCAGGCGATCGTGGACGCCGAGTGGCAGATCATCTTCCAGAAGCTCGAGGCGGTGGCGGCGACGGGCGCCAAGGTCGTCCTGTCCAAGCTCCCCATCGGCGATCTCGCGACGCAGTACTTTGCCGACCGGGACATCTTCTGCGCGGGCCGTGTGGCCTCGGAGGACATGGAGCGCGTGGTCCAGGCCACTGGCGCCACCATCCAGTCGACCTGCTCCGACATCCGCGCCGAGCACCTGGGCACGTGCGGCACCTTTGACGAGCGCCAGATCGGCGGCGAGCGGTTCAACTTCTTCGAGGACTGCCCCGAGGCCAAGACGTGCACGCTGATGCTGCGCGGCGGCGCCGAGCAGTTCATCGCCGAGGTCGAGCGCTCGCTGCACGACGCCATCATGATCGTCAAGCGGGCGATCCGCAACCGCACCATCGTCGGCGGCGGCGGCGCCTGCGAGATGGAGGTCTCGGCCTACCTGCACCGGTTCGCCGACAAGAACGTCCCGCACAAGCAGCAGGCCATCATCAAGTCCTTCGCCAAGGCCCTCGAGATCATCCCCCGCCAGCTGTGCGACAACGCCGGCTTCGACGCCACCGACATCCTCAACAAGCTCCGCGTCGAGCACCGCAAGGGCAACACCTGGGCCGGCGTCGACTTCACCAACGAGGGCGTCGCCGACATGATGGAGCGCTTCGTCTGGGAGCCCGCCCTCGTCAAGGTCAACGCCATCCAGGCCGCCACCGAGGCCAGCTGTCTGATCCTCGGCGTCGACGAGACCATCCGCAACGAGGAGAGCCAGGCGCCCCAGGCGCCCGGGAAGCCGTTGCCCCCTGGCGCCGCGCAGAGGGCGCTGAGGGGACGGGGCAGGGGTATGCCGAGACGGTAGATGTGTTGGTAGGTTGAAAACGAGAAAAGAGAGAGGGGGGGGGAGGCGGTGAGGAGGAGGCGCGGATATATGGGAGATGGAAAGATCGATGAATGAAATGGCGGATGCATGTCCTGTACAAGCTATGATACCTAGATCGGCGTCCATAGATAGAAAATGAAAGGAGAAAAAGTGAAAGCGATATGAATAATGGCCAACCTGACGGTGTGTTCTGATACCACTCCTCAGCGTCAGTGTATGTAGTCTGTTCCATCAATGGGCCGAGCGAGACCAAGAACAACACTTGAGAGGACGGAGCAGAGGGATGCAAGGGCCTCCCAAGGGGAAGCTATCTAGTAGTCAGAGGCACATCACAAGATCCAGAATGATATCCTCTCGATACAAAACGGTGCTTGTGCATTCATGACAGATCAGCGATAGTAGGTAGGTAGCGCTCCGTACACACACAAAGTCTTCTTGATATTCAAACTGGCCCATCCCATATCGAACTATATAGCTACAGCAGAATCCTCCCAAGTAAAAAAAAAACGGAACGCGGAACAAGTTTGTCAATAGGAAGAACAAGTAACCATCACTGACAGCCATCCGTCGCTTGAAGAAGTGTGGGGGGTCGGCAAAGGGGGCGGGCGTCATGCACGAAAAAAAGCCTCGAGGTCTAATATTCCCACTAACGCCCCGCCGTTCCTCGCTTTTGTCATGACCGGCAAACGAGAAAAAGACCGAACCTGGCCCTGGAGATATCCGAAAAATGGCAATGGAAACAAAGAAATGGATACAAAAGAAAAGAAGAAGGGAAGAAAGTCACGCGCCCAGCTTCCCCAAAAACCCGAATCCGACCCCAAAACCATCGTACATATATGTATCCATTGCCTCACTACCGAGCTTCCACCCATTAGATATGAAATATTCGTTGCTGAGTTCCACGCTGGCGTTAAACGCACGCACGCACGCACGCACGCACGCAACGGCGCTCATAAGGAAATCCCATATCTTGTTCAAACCAAACCATTCTCGACAAAATTGTCGTCGATAAAAATCAAATCCTCTAGCCACTCATCCCCAGGCGGCCCGCACAGCATATTCTCCCCATCGCCACTCTCACTTATACCAATAGAACTTGATGGCAGGGGTGAGGGGCTCAGTTCATCTTCCAGCGGACTCGGTGCCAGCCCACCAGAGTTCGATGTTAACTCTCCATCGCGTGTCGGCGAAGGGCTCGGTTCTAGGTCCGGAGGTGCGAGATGGTCCATATCCATCCTTGGTAGGCCGTCCATCCCGGACATGTCAATTTCATCGGTGGTGTCATCGTTTCTGCCGCCCATCGGCGCATAATTTGCATCGGGGTGGTGGGCACCATTGAGGTGCGGCTGGCTTAGGTCACTAGCCGTTATCGATGGGGGAGCATTGGTATCACCAGTGCCAGGGACCCCGTCCTTCTTCTTCGGCGGCCGGCCCCGTTTTGCGGGCTCCTTGCGCTTCGTTCCCGGCGGTGCACCGATGCAGTTGCCTCTACCCTGGTGTCGATGCAGAGCGTCTGCGCGGCTGAAATCCCTGCCACACGGGCAGACCCACTTCTTGTGCACATCATGAGTCCTTAAATGCCGCCGCAGGTCGTGAGACCGTACGAACAACTTTCCGCAGAAGCCGTAGGGACATTTATACTGCCGGTCGTCCAGATGCGTCTGGATGTGCGCCTTGCAGTTCTCTTTACGCTCGAAAAACTGGCCACAGGTCTTTTCTTCACTGGTGCCGTCCTTGTTGGTCACCTGCTCGATCCACTTGCAGATGTATTTCTTGGCGTTGTCGGCTCCTTGCGAAGAGGATTGGTTGGAAGGGTCAGTCTCGCCGATGAGGGCAGAGATCTCCTCTGGTTTGACGCTCGATTCGACTCTGTACTGTTCCATATCCCCGTCCGCGAGGCTGACTACGCTGTTGATGCTTGCAAGGCTCTGCGTCCGCTGGTGGGCGCGCATCCGACGACTTGGGCTCGGGGACTGTCGGCTGCGGCTGGGAGAACGGGTGCTTCGTGGGGTCTGGACCGGACGGAGGTCTGGGGCGTTTTGCAGTAGGTTGCCATGGGGGTGCGAACTGGCATGGGAGAAGCTCTGGCGAGTCGGTGAAGGTTCGGGAGTCCGGATCAGGGACTCCAGGATTGTTTCGCGAGTTGGCGACCCTTGCCGTGCTTGCAAAAGGGACTCTTTCAAGGGATTGCTATGGTGAGTTGGTGATGGTTCGGGAGTCGAGACGAGGCACTCTCTGAAGCTTTCCCTCGTTGGGGAGCGTTGCGGTGTGCTCAGATAAGAGTCCATCCGGGGATTCTGGTCGTGCATCGGAGTGAAACTGCTGTGTAGCGGTGATGCTGTCCTGGAGGGTATCAGGGACTCCGGCGGCCCGGGAAAGGGATTATTGTGGAAGGGGAAGGAGTTCTGACGGGGAGATGGCACCGGGGAATCGAATAGGGACCCGCCCAGAGGCCCTCCAAAGCCGGATAGGTCGAAGTTGGTAAACTCCTCATTCAGGTTGTCCAAGGCTGTTCTGGGAGATGATATGACAGGTGAGTAGTATGCTGTGGATGTGTTAATGGGGAGATGTTTGCAGTATCCCTTCTGAGAGCTGACAGGGCATACATACCCATATTCTCATTGAAGCTGCCTTGGGAAAAGACATCGCCTACACCCATCAAACCTGTGGGATTTGTCGCCAACGGGCTCTGCAGATAAACAGGCGGGCGCAGCTGGTGGTTATTTGGAGTGCGCGGCAGATTGTGGAGAGCGCTCAGGCTCTGGCCGCGCCGGTGATGTGACGGAGTTGAAGGCATCGGTTGTGCATGTGGCATTTGGAAGTTGTTGAACTCAGTGTCCTGGCCCTGGCCTTGGCCTTGCTGGGGATGTTCAAACTTGAGAGGAGAACCAGACCACATGATGGTGTTCTGTCCCAGGTTCTCTCAAGATGCATCAAATTAAAATGGGAAACAGGGTCGCAGATGTCGGCCGTGGTGGTGGTGATGTGGTGGAGTAAACAAAACGCGAGACACTTCAGGTGGGATGAGATGGAATAGCAGCAGCTAAAAAAAGGAAAAGCATGTCTGAGCAGGCATACACTACCACCTTTGGGCCTGATTGGATATCCCATTCCATGTTGCATGTATACCCGTATGGATCCGCAATCAGCTTGGGTCGGGAAAGCGCTCTGTCAACATTGCGATCAGTTTGTTGCTCCGCAACTGCTCCACTTCAGCTCCGCAACACGCGGGTATACGGCCACGCCGAGACCGTTTCGTGATCAAAGCTCACATGCAGCGCGACTGGCAGCGCGTTTGCAGACTGCAGAGAGCGCTAAAAACGGACCCGCTTTGCAAGCTGCAACATCAAAATCCTTGCTTTGAACGGTGCCACAAAATACGGAACGCCAGGATGGACTGGATGGGTCAGGATTACTTGAGACTAGGATGCCTCATAGCTGCAGGCACTCCTGGCACTTGGCACTTGGGCGGACACTTGGGCGGGCATCTGGCCCTGGGCAGCTTGGTACGTACCCTATAGTGAGTGCCCCGGTGAGGTACGTACAGCGGTACATACAGTACCTAGGTACCTATGTACCTACCCGGATATGCACCGACCGACAACCTTCCCAAAGAAGGAAAAACCGATTACATCATCAATCAATCAAACTTTCCATTCTCTCATGATGAGCCATTTGCGGAAGCTACCGTTACCACACAGTCTGGACAAGTCAGGTACAGTACGGTTTGACGATGGAGACCCGCAATATTCCCCGACAACCAACTCCGTCTTTCCACTGAGCCAAAACGCCCTTCTGAAACGCGACTCGACTGGCTCGACTACCTGCCCAGGTACTCGGCCGAACGCTCACCGCTTGAGCATCTTTCTTGGTTCTTCCATGCTCCATTGCTCCGTTGCTCCATTACCGTTTGGTGTTTTTTTTGTTTTTTTTTCCCTTGATGGAGGAGTCCGAGGCTTGATGTGCCATGTGATAAACCTTGGATGGAAGTAAAGCTGACATCAGATGGAAGGCACCGTGCAATTGTGTCCTCTCATATCGAATGAGGCTCTCCATACCCCTTATATATGCCTACCTGGGTAAGTGTTGGCAGCTTTTCCATGGTCATTCCTGGCGAGGATCATCCTCGGAGCCGGGGAACTCCTGCAGGTCCCCCTAACACTAGTTTTCTTCTCTGCTTAACTATTCCTTGTCATTCCACCGACAATTGCAATTGCATTTGCTTTGCAATCACGGGAATGGCCCTGAATAATTACCCAGAAACCTCCGGACAAGGAACAATAGGAGGATATAGGAACAAGCTTTGCCTCGAATCAACCCTCTTAGTAATGGTACTAAGCTACGATTAATGCCGGTCCTGACGTTGCTAGCGGCGTGATTGGGCCTCATGAAGTCTGACATCACCAGGCGTATATGACCTTAGTTCGGCCCATACACCAAAGGTAGCGGGAGTCCTGTCTTAGATATTGCGAAACTCCATAAGGAGTAATCATCTGTTCTTGCCTGTCCACCTTCTTTTAGGGATCACATCGCCAAACGGCGAGTCTCAACCATGTTCCCATTTAAGCTCTTAGAGCAACTCACAAACGCTGCCCCAAGGCCGGGCCTTCATCCAATCTCAGGGACGACTCCCCTGACTCTGGAAGCCGCCATCTGTCCGCCCTTGATCTATTACGTAGCTCTTCTTTTTCTCCCTCCGTCACCTCCTCAAGCCGTCGAGACGACGGCATCCAAACTGCTGCGCAATGGCCTCGCTCTCCTCGCAGGCTTTCTCTTCCTCCGTCTACCTCTGGCCTACCACGTTCCCCAGAGTATCGGCTTGACATATCAGCTTGGCTTGGTAGGTCTATACGGCGGCGCACGCGTATTAGATGCCTTCTTTATCTCACCGTATTTGTTTGGGCATGTCCCTCGGCGGGTGAGGTACAAACATGAGTCCCGCGTTGGCACCCCCGTCTTTGAAGGCCTTAGGGATGTCAGAAAGGACGACGAAGCCGACGACTCCAAACATTATACGAGCCCCAGAGCCATCGGTGACAATACTGCGGACTCTCTTGCACCCAAAGCCTCCACCAGCACGCCAGGAGAAGAGGACGAAACCATCCAGTCGAGGATTCCCCCCGCCACAGACCTCATGAATAATGTGAGGGTCGCCTTCGATGAGTCCTACTTCCTTCTTCAGAGAACAGTCAGCGGGCCCGACCCCAAGCCTGTGACCGAGTACGCTAGGACCGAAGATGGCTGGCCACACTCCTTCCTCGACCGTGCGTCCTGGGCTCTGGAACTCGAGCTCTCGATGCGAGGAGTCGGCTTCACATGGTCCACAGCCGATGTCCGCCACACGCGTAAGACGTGGCTGCCCACGGTGCAGAACCGCCTGCACAGCATTTTCGTGCGCGTCGTTCCCACCCTCGTGCTGTGCTTCGTGACCGTCCGAACCATTTATCTCCATTATGACTTACGAGATGTCGACCAAGCCGCCTGGGAGGGCGGCCAGGAGTGGGTGAACCTATTCGACATACGACTGCCCTTCCCTGTCCAGATCCTTCTGACGGCCGCCCTGGGTGCCTTCCTCATGGCAGCTTTTTCCTTTGCGCATTCCGCCTTCGCCATTATCTGCAGTCCACTGGCACCCCATCCACTCGCCTACTTTCCTCCTCTCTACACCAAGCGCACCTGGGATATCACTTCCGTCAGGCAGTTTTGGAGCTACGGCTGGCACCGGTTGTTTGCGCGCCTCTTCCTCGTCTACGGGATCTGGCCGGGAGAATGGCTAGAGCGGAAACTTACAGGGAAGAGGGGTGATGAGCCTGCGGATGTGGGCAAGGTGATGGGTGGGTTCCTGAGTAGTGCTCTTTGTCATAGCTTTGCGGTTAGGGGTGTGTTGGGTGGGGAGTGGCGGCGAGCGACGGGGGAGGCGGTATTCTTTGGTGTGAACGGGGTTGCACTTGTGATTGAAGAGGTTGTTAAGAATGTGGTAATGAAAGCGAGGAAGAAGACTGGCGACGGCGGGCTGGAGAGGTGGTATGATGGGTATGTAGGACGGGTGTGGTGGATTTGTGTGTTGTTGGTGAGTGGGAGGGATTTTGCTAGGGGGTGGGTTAATGCCGGATTGGTCAGGGAGATGAGTGCTATGTAGCTGGCCACCTAGAGGCCCATGTGCTCGGAAGGGATTGAACACCGCTATACAAGGGAAGCCCGAAACCACAAAAGTGTCATTTAACGAACTAGACGGAGGCTGCTCGACTGCTGTGTCCTGGTGTAGGCTTGTCAATGTCGTCTGCTTTACGATGGCTTGGCCGTAAGTGCCGGGTGACATCTGGGCAGGCATTCGATGATAAGACGAGAGAAGAGTTGAACTCCTCGAGGGAATTCACCGATGGGGAGAACGAAGGCATCTCATGAGGTCATCGTGGTATTTGCAGCAGTGGTCATGGCTGTCAAGTTTCTCGCTAAATGAGATGAGCTTATACCATGGAAGAGATGAGCTTCCCCATCGACCTGGAAGCCCCGTGGCGCTATTTTCTCTGCCCATGAACACCGGCTCTAGACCAACCAAAGTTACGGTCAAATTTGGGAAGAACATTTCCAGAGAAAGAGGTTCGTCTCATGGTTTGATCGAGACATTGATGGTCTCCAATGTGTGGCCAGCATGATCCCAAATTCAATCAGGGGGACATTGGAATGCAGGTCGTGTTGCAAGTACGTACCGAAGTGGTACTTGGGTACTTCAGTAAGCATGTGATTGCCCAGATTCGAATCTTTAATTTGACCACCCCCTCCGTCTTTCCCCCTTCACCCCCTCCCACGCCCTCCCTCCTCACTACTAAGCCTGCAAAGTCAGTTGGCCTAATCAACTGCCACCTCCACTTTGTCATTCTATCAAGCGCATCAACTGGTCAACTGGTCAACTTGGTCAACTGGTCAACTGGCTGGTCTCTCTTCTCTCTCCTGACCCCGTATCTTAGCTACCTAGGTACCTATGTACTTAAGTAGATATTGCATGTGCATGTATGCCGTAGCGGGGCCCGTGCTCCGACAACAACAAAAATATCGGGATATCTGGATCCCGCAAACTTCCATCCTTCCAACTCGACCCGATTGAGCAATCAGTCACTCCACGCCAGGAATCCTAACTAATATCATTGGACGAACTTGCTTTGGCCTAATTTTTTTTGACCCTTCGAACCCCCCATTTACTATCCCCCTCCTACCCCACGAAGCAGCCAACCATCTTCATCCCGCACCGCAGCAAGCGACAACCGAGCGCTTTTCTTCGCGTTGTTTTCCTGATTTAAACCAACGACAGCCAAATCCCGCTTTTCCCGCAGTGCTGCTGCCGCCATCCAAAAGTTTGACAATGTCGGGCAACACCATGCGAGGTACGCCTAGTCGCGGGTCCAACCGTGGACATATTCCCGCGTTCAACAACCAGCCCCCAGCTCCTCCCGGCGTTGCCTCGGGGATCCCCAGACCTGTGCTTGGGGAGACTCACAGAGAGAGTCATGGTCCTGGTAGCGAGGTGGGCGCTGCCTCTGCCGTCAGCGTGAGCAGACAAAAGCAATCTAAGAGGGATGAGGTATGTCGCATATTCTTCCTGAAGTTGTGTAAATTGTCTCCCAGCCCCTAGGAGCTATCCAATCAAACCCCTGTGGTTTTTTCCCAGTGCACTGCAATGTTTTGTACACATAAGAACGGCCAGAGATTCTGCAAAGATGACTAGAGGCATTACCCACTGACTATTATGTCCAGGCTATTCGTCGCAAGTTGGAAAATGACCTCTCCAAGAAGAAGCACCTCACCGGCCGCGCCCGACACACTCGAAAAGCCCCTCCCGGAACCGTCCTCGCCCTGAAGCCCAGCCAGGCCCTGCAGATCAAGCCCCAGACGACCGTTGCCGAGGCCGCCCAGTTGATGGCCGCGAAAAGAGAGGACTGCGTGCTGGTGACCGATGACGATGACAGGATCGCGGGTATCTTCACGGCCAAGGATTTGGCCTTCCGTGTCGTTGGTGCCGGTCAGAAGCCCAATAACGTCACTATCGCGGACATCATGACCAGAAACCCGCTTTGCGCGCGGACTGACACCAGTGCTACCGATGCGCTCGATCTTATGGTGCGCAAGGGTTTCCGCCACTTGCCTGTCATGGACGAGAACCAGGAGATCTCCGGTATCCTCGACATTACGAAATGTTTCTACGACGCGATGGAGAAGCTGGAGAGGGCGTACTCCTCTTCGAGGAAACTTTACGATGCGCTGGAGGGTGTGCAATCCGAGCTGGGATCCAGCCAGCCGCAACAGATCATTCAGTATGTTGAGGCTCTGCGGTCGAAGATGTCCGGCCCGACTTTGGAGTCCGTCTTGAACGGCGAGCCTCCTGTCACCGTCAGTGTCAGGACCTCCGTCAGGGACGCTGCGGCGATGATGAAGGAGCACCACACGACCGCTGTCTTGGTTACGGACAATGGTTCCATCACGGGAATTTTCACCAGCAAGGACGTCGTCCTTCGTGTTATTGCGCCCGGCTTGGATCCAGCAACTTGCAGCGTTGTCCGGGTCATGACGCCTCACCCCGATTTTGCACCCATTGACATGAGCATCCAGGCTGCTTTGCGCAAGATGCACGGTATGTTTGCTACGAATGGCCTCATTACTGCAAGTACTTTATACTGATAACGAATCTTAGACGGCCACTACCTCAACCTCCCAGTCATGAACGATGGCGGTGAGATTGTTGGCATGGTTGACGTACTCAAGTTGACGTACGCAACCCTGGAGCAAATCAACGGCATGTCCACCACCGACAGCGAGGGTCCTGCATGGAACAAGTTCTGGTTGTCCCTCGACCACGAGTCTGAGTCAGTCGTCTCTGGCGACGGCACTCACCACGGCCACAGCCACGTAGGCTCGCGCTCGATGATGTCTCCCGATATGTCGAGGGAACGTATCCTGGACAGCGTCGCGCCAGGTGACTCTGCCTCGCACGCGGGTATAGAATCCCCGCCGCACAGTGCTCTCGGCCATTCCCCTGAACTCCCACCCAGCGAGGTCCCCTTCCCCTTCAAGTTCAAAACGCCTAGCGGTCGTGTGCACCGTATTCAGGTGATTGCCGCGCAGGGTATGGACAGCTTCGTCGTCAGCGTCATTTCAAAGCTTGGCGCGGAGGTTGATGCTGTTGGTGGTGCGCCTACGGTTGAGGACGGCAAGCTCTCCGGCACTGGATTTGCCCTAAGCTACCTTGATGACGAGGGCGACTCTGTGTCCATTACGACCGATCAGGACTTGTTGGAGGCCATTCTACTCGCACGCCACAACCACCGAGACAAGGTCGACCTGGCCGTGCACGACCCTGAGAAGCCCCCCGTTGCACCAACCCATGCTCCTGCGCCTGAGCCGGCTATTGTATTCACTCCCCCCGCCTCCAGCGTCCGGGAGCGCAGAAGGAAGGACTACGATGGTGAAGACGAGAGCTCCGAGGAAGAGGACGAGGAGTCGCACAGGGGAGGCCGGTCCAGGAAACAACGCAACAGGCAGGCACCCCAGCCGGAGCAGGTCATCCCCGGCGTTCCCAACGAGCTCCTCCTTCCAGGTGCCATTGCGACGCTGGCGGTGGTCATTGTGGCTACTTTCACCATTGGAAGGTTGACGAGCCGGTAGATGTTGGTTGTGGTTAGAATTGGAAGTGCACTTTTTGATGATTATTATTCAGAGAAGGCAATCAGATATCCCCTTAGCAAGCGTTTAGACTTGTGCTTTCCCCATGGTAGTTAGGGTAGTGAGAGGGGCGTATATGTTGGTTGGTGTATGGGAATATGTGCCTAGATATTTAAATACACGAGCTAATTGGTGTCCGCTCACTGTTCGAATATACCTGTTTAGTTATTCGTAAGATGCAATCTCTGGAAAGTGGCCCATGTTGTGGTACCAGCCTGCGGTTCTTGTCGATGGTTTCCCATGAATGTAATATCCTTTAATTATACTCAGATATTCAAGTACCTAATAATGTATATGGTTCATGCATGTGATGTCCCTGCCCGCCAACAGGGTTTCATACTCGGCTTCAGACCCACTATAAATGCTGGTGTCGGCCAATGGCGCGCCGCGGTCGATGAAATCCGCGGCAGGCCCGAGTCTCTGGATCGAGTCGCCCGAAAAAGATGCAGCATCCATTGATCAACCAGTGATTGAGTGCAGCTTTATATTCGAGCTTCACGACGGATATAAGCCTCGCCAATCACCATGATATTAAGGACCTTTGGACTGCGGCAAGGTATGTCCTTTCAAGTGTGCAGCAGAGCCCAAGGAAACAATCACTGACCCCCTCCAATCTTCCAGGCCGACAGGCTCTCAGCCGAGCGTGTCGTCCGGTTCAACGAGCAGCTCTCTCGACCGGCGACAAGAGGCCACCACCAGTAGGAACAACGTTCGCCGAACCTCCTCCTCCCCCTCCTGCCGCAGAACAGTGGGCAGAACAGCCCTACCAAGATGAGACCTCCGCAGCAACCCCCTCGCCCTCCGACGACGCCACATCAACAGAAGCCGAAAAGGCGCTCCGGCGCGCCGCCAAGCCAGGCTTCTCCCCGCAGGCGCTCTGGAACCGGCAGCAGAAGATCGTCGTCGACGAGTCCATAGTCGAGAACCACCGCAAGTTCAACAAGATCCAGCACACCATCGGCGACCTGGGCTCCATCGTGGACACGCGCTTCGACCCCTCGGCCGCCCTGCGCGACCCGCCCCGGCCCGAGGACGTCACCCTCGAGCTGCTGATGAGCAGCCAGACGCACATGGGCCACCACACGAGCCTGTGGAACCCGGCCAACCAGCGGTACATCTACGGCGTGCGGGCGGGGATCCACATCATCAGCCTGGAGGAGACGGCGGCGGCGCTGCGCAGGGCCGCCCGCGTCGTCGAGGAGGTCGCCTACCTCGGCGGGCTGATCCTCTTCGTCGGCAACCGCAAGGGCCAGATGGAGGTCACGGCCCGCGCGGCCGAGCTCGCCGGCTCGTGCCACCTCTTCAGCAAGTGGGTCCCGGGCACCATCACCAACAGGGACCAGATCCTCGGCAAGGAGGAGATCAGGGTCGTGGACGAGCAGGACCGCCCGCTGCCCGGGTTCGAGAAGCACCTGCTCGAGCGCAGGCCGCTGCTGCCGGACCTGGTGGTCGTGCTGAACCCGCTGGAGAACTTTACGCTGCTGCACGAGTGCGCGCAGGAGAACATCCCTACTATCGGGCTTATTGATACCGATGCGGACCCTACTCGGGTTACTTATGTCATTCCTGGTAATGACGATAGGTGAGTTTTCTTTCTGGTCTTGTTGGCGCTCGTTTTCATGTCCTTTCCTCCTCCCCATTTCTTGGGCAAGGGAGTGGGCTGATGGTGGAATATGGCTTGCTAACTTTGTGGGAATAGTTTGCGATCCGTGTCTGTGATTGCTGGCGTTCTGGGACGCGCAGGCGAGCGTGGTCAGGAGAGGAGGAAAGCCGATGCCAACAGGGGCGTGTGCACCTGGAGGAACCCGGCGGATATTGAGAAGTGGATTCATGATGAGAAATCCCGGAAGGCAGTGGAACTGGCGGCTCAGAGGGAGTCACAGAGGCCGAATGCATCGGGAGGAGAGAGGCGGGGACAGCATTGACCTGTAAAGGTATGAGATATGTAAAAGTGCCCGAACATGTACTATTATCACATATGCATCGTAATGGAACATCCGTCGGTATGATTGGTCTCCAGCTCCTTTTGTTTTGCCTCGCCTTGACATACTTGGCCTGGATTGTGCCTAACTGCTTGTCTGCCGTTTGCCTTTCCTTACTCTGCTTGCGAAGTGCCTATAGAAGCAAACGCCCAAGTAACTACTAACTAGGCAGTATGAGCCCAAAACTTGCATATACAACTGGAGTCTAGTTAGCTTCAATGTTGAGATTATTACAGGCCGCGGAAGGACTGAACAAGTCCAATGGCTTGATAGGAGATCTGACTGAGATACTTCCACTGTTCACATGCACTTTGGCTAACGCCAGAATCATAGAAACGCTCAATTCTGCTTCGGGTTTCATTTTCATCATTACGAGGACGGTCCACTGCTGTGCGACTACATCCAACTGCCTTGGTGATGTTCCCTGTTGCCTCGGCCGGGGGGGGGGGCCACTCTGACGTCCCAGCAATGTCGAGAAAGACAAAAAGACAACACCCTTAGACATTTCCCATAGTCTCGGCGCAATCGTACGAAGATACAAAAAGTAAAATGATAAGAGTGAGATTCGAACTCACGCCCCTTACGAGACTACGATGAGATATTCAGAATCTGAAACCTGAACGTAGCGCCTTAGACCGCTCGGCCATCTTACCAATTGTTGGTGGAAACGGTTTTAGCATGATGCTCATGAGGAATGAGGGATCTGCCTGAGAGTTGGGTGGGTAGAACGATCTCGGGACGACCAATGTTGGACTTCTTGGAACACCTACCTATTTATTTCCTTCTCATTATCGGGCACCTGACCTCAAGCATATCTCTGTATGATGCTGTCTTGGTTGTCAGAGTGGACTTGGTGATACCCGTTGGACACCAAACGCCGTGAGATGGCGACAGTACTGCCGCTATGCCATATTGAAGTCAGCATTGTCGGAGTACATATATCCACCACCTGGGCAACGACTTCCAATTGCTATGTATCAGTTTGTATGAGTTTCATCCCTCACTGTGAGTCTTGCTCAGAGGATTGATCCAGGTTGCCTCGAAATGCTTGGCGAGAGGCGAGGAGGCGTGCTCCGAGACAGATACTTCATGAGGTCTCATAGTCTCCGTTACGGAAAGAAAGGCATCGCTCCGAAGAAGCATAAAGACGTTGTCGATGTTCAATTGTCCTGGTCTAGCTCCAAAATTGGCGTTGAGAATGAGGATGTAATGCTCTCTTGCAATATCCTTACTCTCCCAAAACAGGTCTCCTTCGGCATACCGTCGCAAGTTCTTTGGGAAGACATACTTGGTTTCAATGCCGTTAACTCATATACATATATACATAGGTTGGTATGCTCTTGGGTTTATACATATACCAAGGGGATATAGGTAAGTAGTCCCTCCATCCCATCCCAATACCAATCGGGAGCCTGCCTGAAACATGAAGCCGGCTTGGCCTCCATATTTCACACTTTATTCACTCCCTATATCCTCTTCCCACTATGCTTTCTACAAAGGCAGGAAGGAGGGAAATGTGGCCTAGAAATTAGCACCTCATATCATGTTCATCACCTCACTGCGGTAGACAACTTCAGGACAAGCCCATGATATCTTCAAGCGTTAGCGTGCTTATCCTAGCTCCGAGTCGTAGGCTCGAACTTGGTGTTCCCTTCAGTCTTGGTCTTTTAAGTACTTACTGGGGATCTCGGACATGGTTTGCAACAGAATCCTGAAGCCAAGATAGAAAACAATAGAAAGATACTGGGGGAACCATGAGCATCCACATGCCGCCCGGCACGCCCGTTTGTGTGCCACGCTCCGGATTTCGGAGTTGAGTGTACAAGAGCTAACGCCGCATAATGGCTATACGAAGGCAGTATTTATACCTCATAGTTACCATGGGAAAACGACGTCCGTGGAAAGAGACACCACAAACAAGCTCGGCAACCCTAACCCAGAATAGATCCCGAGACTTGGTGAGCCGGCCCGAGAAATTCATCCCCGTCCGTTTGTCTTTCCCCATTGCACATCTCATCACCGCTCACACATCTCAGCACAGCGCCTATCACCAGCCCGTGCATCTTCCGTCTGATTGGTCTCGTCTCATCCAGGAAGCATCCGGTCGAATGAGCGTACCGGCCGGTCGGTATTCGACATTCCCTCGGATTTGAGAGGTACCTTAGACCCGGAACGGCACCGGAGGCTTCGGTACTCCAACTCGATTCAAAGCAACAAATACTAATACGGACGGGTCCAGGCCGTGACAAGTGGACGCTCCTTGGCCACTGTGCATTCCTCCCGTGATATCTGACCAAGATGCCGGCAATCATGGATGATCCATCCTCCCCGACTATCTACAGAGTCTCGGGGGAGCCTCCATATCCAGACCCTAACAACAACAACCCGTCTCTGCCCGCCAATGTCGCACCGCGTCAAGTGACTCTTAGAGACAGGCAAACGATCGCAACCATTGTCCCTTTTGCATCTCGTCAGCAGGTACCACTTTCACTTCTCATGTACCTGAGTGACCAATTTGCCAAGGAGGTCGAAAAGGGGGATACTTATCCCATGATTGACCCTATGCCATTTGAGAAGTTTGCCTCGTACTGGTTTCAAAACTTTGGCGCAATCATGCTGTTGGGCAAGATTGAGAAGCCCGAGGATGTCACCGATGACAAGGATTGGTCAAAGGAATGTCTCGGCAGCTTCTACATCAAGCCCAACTACCCCGGCCGGAGCAGCCATGTTTGCAATGCTGGTTTTCTCGTTACAGACGCCTCTCGAAACCGTGGTGTTGGCCGCTTGATGGGCGAGGCCTACCTTGACTATGCCCCCAGACTTGGGTACACCTACTCTGTTTTCAACCTGGTGTACGAGACCAACGTAGCATCATGCAAGATCTGGGACGCACTTGGATTCAAGCGGATTGGACGGGTCAAGGGATGTGGCAACCTGAAGAGCTATCCGGGGCGACTCATCGACGCCATCATTTACGGGCGAGACCTATCGGTGGACGAGAGCAGCGAGGAGCTTGTGAGTGAAGAGAGATTCGACAAGATCAAGTTCTACCTGAAATACGGGAAATATCCGAATGGCGCTGACCGGGCCGAAAAATCCAGACTGAGGAGCGCCGCGACCCACTACAAGCTGCTTGACGGCGACAAGCTCATGCTAAAGGATAAGGAGGTCATCTCTGACCCTGTGAAGCAGTACGACATTGCACGGCAGGTTCATTCGCAGCAGCATGGCGGTATCAACAGGAGTACGGCAACTATTGCCGAGAAGTACCACTGGAGCCGGATCAAGGAGACCGTTTCTGATGTAATTAGGGCATGCGCAGAGTGCAAGGAGTCGTCAAAGCCGAATTCAAGCTTGGTATATGGAAATGTGATCGCCCAGAAGAAACCCCCAACACCGAATCAAAAATCTGCCACTGCTGCACAACCTGCTGCCCCTGTAGCGAGTTCGTCTGCTCCAGTCGCTACCTCTATCTCGCCCGCGCCCATTCTCCCAGCCATTTCAAATATTGTAGCGGTATCTGCAGTTGACAGGAACGAAGCGGATCTGGATCTGGATCGACATCGACTGCCACGCTTCCCTGCTACTCCTTATGCTGTCCATCATGACGATATGTCCGTGGATTATCCAGCTCAGACACTGCATACACCTACAGACTCGCCAGTACCACAACACACTACTCTGCCAAGTGACCAGCGGCACCACGATCCGATAATACGGCATTCGCAGACCAAATCACACCAGCACCCGGGTCTGCTTCGCTCAGGGCCACGGCACACGCCGATTAGTTTCTCAGAAGCGCCATCGTTACCACTGTCCATGGCACACTCGCCAGCATACCAACCGATAGACCCACAGATAATCAATCAGCCATCACTCAGCCATCCATCTCCATCACCATACGCACACCACCATCCAGCCCACCTCCAACATCACCACGATGCATATACCTCTTATCATAACCATCACCCCGCCGGAGATTCGGAAACAAACACCTTCCAAGACCTATTAACAGTCGACCACCACAGTCACGTCGAGGAAGTAGATGACGATGCAGTGGATCGGGACTTGGATATGATGCTTATCGAGCAACATGAAGACGACGGGAGTGCGAGTATGGACGTTGATGATCTTGGTCTCGTGGACCACGGCGTGGATCATGATGATCTGTCCAAGATGAGCGTTGGCCACATCCTTGCCACTCCTCCTGGATTAGATGAGTCCGGTGAGGATGTTGGGCTGACGATTGGTGAAAATGGTGGGCATAAACCCGGAGGCTAGATGAAGGGCGGGCGGTGGTGTCCTCCTCCGTTGGAATATTCAGCTTCCAAGGCGGAATCAAAATAGAGTCAATGTTTATGGATACCCAATAGACTAAAAAGCATGTTCACAATAAACAGCTGAGTACATTCATAACTTAGTAAAATAATAAAAGTCCTCTTTCACCCTGTTCGTACTGTCCCCCCCCCTCCCACCGTGCCCTCCTGGATTAGGGTTAGGGCATGACGACCTAGACCCCCTGAAAGGGGCATGGCCCGAGCGCTCTTAGAACAGCTTGGCCAACGTCGCGTTTCTGCCCCTCGACCTACAGTAATCGATTATCCCCAGCTCCCCAAGGCCAAGGCGACAAAGTCCAAAATAATCAGCACAACCTACCACAATTCTTAAAACGAATGCTGTGAATTTTGAACCGCAACGGGCTACTTGTCCACATCCCCCATTACAAAATACACCGGCTTCCAGGGTCTCGAAAGGGCCTCTCTCCAATCCCGGAGTCCAACCCGGACCGGATCCAGCTCTCCTGCGACAAGTACATAACACATCGCTACGATGGCGGTAAACCGGATAAAGGGCGCGTTCGCCGTCCCTCGCAAGGGTGAGACCTTCGAGCTGCGAGCAGGGCTGGTATCACAATATGCGTACGAGCGGAAGGAGGCAATCCAAAAGACGATCATGGCCATGACGCTGGGCAAGGACGTCTCTGCGCTGTTTCCTGACGTCCTCAAGAACATCGCGACGGCAGATTTGGACCAGAAGAAGCTGGTCTATCTATACTTGATGTAGGTTTTCATGATCCGCCCCATCGGTCCTGCATTGGACGCCCCCCTAACCCCCCGCGCCATTGCTCTTCTGGACGCTGACCGATACCTCCCTGGACAGGAACTACGCAAAATCACATCCAGACCTCTGCATTCTCGCCGTCAACACCTTCGTACAAGACTCAGAAGACCCGAATCCACTTATAAGAGCCCTCGCCATACGAACAATGGGCTGCATCAGGGTAGACAAGATGGTCGACTACATGGAGGAACCGCTCCGCAAGACCCTCCGCGACGAGAGCCCCTACGTGCGCAAGACGGCCGCCATCTGCGTCGCCAAGCTGTTCGACCTCAACCCGTCCATGTGCATCGAGAACGGCTTCCTCGAGATCCTGCAGGACATGATCGGCGACCCGAACCCCATGGTGGTCGCGAACTCGGTCCAGGCGCTGTCCGAGATCAACGAGACCGCCCCGGAGACGAGGGCCCTCATCGTGACGCCGGTGATGCTGAAGAAGCTTCTCATGGCGATTGCCGAGTGTACTGAGTGGGGGCGTGTCACCATCTTGTCGACGCTGGCGGACTACCCACCGGCTGATGTCAAGGAGTCGGAGCACATTTGCGAGAGGGTGGCACCGCAGTTCCAGCACGTGAACCCGAGTGTGGTCTTGGCGGCTGTCAAGGTGGTGTTCATTCACATGAGAATTATCAGCCCGGAGATGGTGCGACAGTATCTTAAGAAGATGGCTCCTCCTCTAGGTATGTTGGACCATATTTACATGATGGATTGTTGCGTGGGAACATGCTAACTTTCTTGATAGTGACCCTCGTTGCGTCAGCTCCTGAAGTTCAGTATGTCGCACTGAGAAATATCGATCTTCTACTGCAAGCAAAGCCCGACATCCTCAGCAAAGAGCTCCGAGTATTCTTCTGTAAATACAACGACCCGCCTTACGTCAAGCTCCAGAAGCTTGAGATTATGGTCCGGATATCGAACGAGAAGAACTTCGAGGCTCTCCTAGCAGAACTCAAGGAGTATGCCCTAGAAGTCGATATGGACTTCGTGCGCCGGGCTGTCAAGGCCATCGGCCAGGTGGCTATTAAGATCGAGAGCGCAAGTGAGAAGTGCGTCAACGCGCTCTTGGACCTGATAGCAACCAAGGTCAACTATGTCGTGCAGGAGGCTGTTGTGGTTATCAAGGATATCCTGCGAAAGTACCCTGGCTACGAGGGGGTTATTCCCACGCTGTGCAACCACATCGATGAGCTGGACGAGCACGATGCGAGAGGCTCGTTGATCTGGATCGTTGGTGAATATGCTGAGAAGATCAACAATGCGGATGAGATATTAGGAGGGTTCGTGGATGGTTTTATGGAGGAATTCACACAGGTAAGTCACTACCACGGAGAGCGCGAGACTGAGAACAGGACTAACGGCATGACCTTTCCAGACACAACTGCAAATCCTCACTGCAGTAGTCAAGCTGTTCCTTAAGAAGCCAAGTAACAACCAGGGCCTTGTCCAAAAAGTGCTACAACAAGCAACAGCGGACAATGACAACCCAGACATCCGAGATCGAGCCTACGTTTACTGGCGTCTCCTGTCAGGCGATCTCGACATTGCAAAGGTATGTACTCCATGTAGCACTCCTGTCCTTCTGCTATCGATCAATATTGACTTTCCGCTAGAACGTCATCCTCTCCAAAAAACCCGCCATTTCCAGCACCATCTCCAGTCTTCCACCCGCCCTACTGGAACAGCTCCTTGGCGAGCTGTCTACCCTCGCCTCTGTCTACCACAAGCCTCCCGAGTCCTTTGTCGGCAAGGGCCGCTTTGGTGCCGACGAGATCCAGCGCGCAGCTATCCAGGAGCAACGCCAAGATGCTGCCGAGAACCCCATCGCCGCATCCGTTGCCGCGGCGAGGGCAGGTGCCAATGGCGGACCACAGGCGCAAAGCAACATCGAAAACCTGCTTGACATCGACTTTGATGGCGCGATACCTGCATCACAGGAGCAGCAGAGCGCGACAGCCACGCCGGACAGGGTCGCAAGCCCGGCAGTGGGCGCCCCGGCTGGTGGTGCATCGGGTGGTATGGCTGATATGATGGGTCTGTTTGATACGGCTCCTAGCGCAGGCGCAAGCTCTCCGGCCGCGGCGCCGCCAATGGGCGGTGCAATGGGCGACATTATGAACGGGTTCGCGGGGATGGATCTCAGTGGGAACTCGGCGCCGCCGCCACCCGGGCAACAGTTGCATCCTCAGGGGACGGGTGGTCCACAAGGACAGGCTAGTGGTGGGGGTAGCGAGGATCTGCTGGGGTTATTCTAGGTATGGGACGGGGAAAGGTATGGAGAGGGCAGGTAGTTAGCATGGCTGGTTATGGGGACATGATGGATGGTCGGCAAAAGACATAGAACATAGGAGCCAGTGGCATGAGTTAATGGTAAAGAGTTTCTCTATTGAGGTTGTCTGGCTACAGCGATATCTATCTATTACATGGTTCGTCTCCCGGCCCGCATTAAACGTTTCTTTGAAGACCGAGTTGCCGAGTTTGCGTCCTGATCTCGCTTCAAGTTCTCAAGCATCCTCCGTCAATCGACATGTTGTTAACTTGAATAATGAGACCCACTCCTCACTACAGGGAGGCCACCGCAACCCGATGCAAGGCTAAATTACTTCCAACCATGCACGACAGCACGATCGATTCCATCCATCAGTTGCTGCGCTTCCTCCTCTTCCTCTTCCTCTTTTTCTCCCTCCTCTCATCTTTCCCACCAGAGGAAGATAGCCCGCGGCCCCGAGACCTCGCCCGCTTCGCCGGACGGGACTCAACATCCCACAACCTCTGGAGGAAGCACGCCAGAAGCGGTTTATGGCGGGCCGCCGCAACGGGTATCCTCTTGTCATGCCGCAGGGTATATTTCCTAAACGCCTTAAAGCCCGTCCACACCTCGATCTTGGCGCCGACCCGCCGGGCGTCGATCAGGTCTATGATGTTGACGAGCGTGTCCTTGAGGATCCTCTCGCACCCCCGCACCGTGTCCGCCGGCTCCCTGCGCACCGCCCGGCACAGCTCCTGGAAGCCCTGCAGCTCTGTCAGCTGCTCCTTGGTGGTGGCGAGGGCCTCGCCGTCTTCTTGGTCTTCCTCCTCTTTCTTGACGGTAACGAGCGGCTCCGCACCTTTCCCTTGCCCTTCCCCGTCCCCGTCCCCCTCCCCCTTCTTGACCGCCGACACAGAAGAAGAAGAAGAAGAAGAAGAAGAAGTAAAATAATGCGTCCGCAGCTCATTGTGCAGCGCCCGCGCCCGCTCCCTATCATACCTCTTGGTGCCGAGCTCCCAGCCCTGCGAGGACGACAGCCGCGCGAACTCGTCGCTGAAGGGGGCGCACCGGTCAGGCGTGAAGGCGGCGCCCTCGAACTGCGAGAAGTGGCCGCCGCCGCCGTACACGGCCAGGAACTCGACCGCCTCGCCCCGCGTCGCGAAGCTCTTGTACACCGCGCCGCTGACCCCCTTGACCTGCGCCTCGCACTCCGCCCAGGTCAGGTACACGCCTGGCTGGCGGCCTGTGGCGACGGTGTAGAACTTGGAGGAGGGGCTGGTGCGGGGGAGGACTTGGAGGAGGGTTGAGATTGGTGGTGGTGGTGGTGGTGGTTGTGGTTGTGGTTGTGGTTGTGGTTGTGGTGTTGTTGAGCTTGCTGTTGTTGAGCTTGCTGAGGTTGATAGGTTGTTGATGGTCTTTGGCGGGGTGGGTGAGTCGATGTTTGGCGTGAAGAATAGTCCGTTGACAGTCTTTGGTTGCGTCGAAGGGTTTTTGAGGCCTAATAGTGAGGATACTACTTCTGCTGATAGTCCAGTCATACCCTTGACGGGCGCCGAAGAGCCGGGCTTGGATAAGAAAGAGGAGGATGGTGGTGCTGCCATGGAGAGTCCATTAATAGTCCTCTTGGGCGGCACTGAAGAAGCGGGCCTAGGTGACGATGATGCTGATTTTGATGCTGATGCTGATGAAGACGGTGCTGCCGTCGTTGATGGCCGGCTGATATTCCTCGCCGGCGCCGAACTCGACACACTCCCCATCACCGATGCCGTCGCCCTCGGTCCACTTCCACTTCCACTTCCACTTCCACTTCCACCGGGCACATCGTTTGCGCCGCGAACATAACCCTCCGCCCCCTCGCGCGTGTTGAAACCCTTGAACCTGGCGCTGATGAAGCCCTTGACCTGCGTCTCGCACTCCTCCCATGTTCGATACACGCCGGGCTTTCTGCCCTTTTGAACGGCGTACCATGCCCATTGGCCCATCTCGTTTTATCTGGTGGAGGGGGGTGGACTATCAGTTGGATGCTTAGCAAAGCAGGACCCCGAAGCACCGAAACACTGGGTCTGAAGGAAAAGTATATAGGTACGGTAGTTGGGAGTTGACTTGGTGAGGCTGAGTATACCGCGTTGACGCGTAGCTGCCCAGGTGGGTCATCATGCGCAGCAGTGTGTGTGGTTCGGAAGGAGGGGTTTGCTCACATACTGGACATGTGCCCACATGTGATTATGCATATGGCATGCAAGTATGTACGGATCTGTACGAAAGGCTCCAACAGCATTGCTACTACAATCTCCTCGTTTGGAAGCCCCTGTGGATTAACCCCTTCTACTATGGGGTAGATGGCGCCAGAGCCCTGAGCAGACGGCGGATCTCTGCCCCATCATCCTGTTGTTGCTAGACTTGAATCCTGAAGGGCTGAGATGTAAATGGGTTTCAATTCAGAACAAATGTCGCATGGTCGAAGTTATCCAAGACGTGGTGGTATCCCCTCGAAAGGATGGATCATGGTAAAAGAATGCCAAAGTACTTGAGTGCCTAGGTAACTCTGGCATAGACCTAGACCATACTTTATGAGAGTTCAAACACTCATACTAGAACCGGGAGAAGCATTATAGTGAGAGCATTATGATAAAAACACACTATGTAATTATCAAGTCATTGATTCCTACCTAGGCTGCCCAGGTGCTAATTAAGAGAGTCTGCACGAAGTTCTGACCCTTCTTATTTCATTTTGATCTTGTACATACAGTATTTATATCTATGCATGCATATTGACCTTTACAACAGGTTAGTAATAGACAATCCATAGAGTTTCAGGTAGTAAAGCTTACATATCCTTCATGCCGTCAAAACATTGGCACCGTTCTTCAAGCTACATCGGCACATACCACATCCTGTGCAAATAACTACGCAAATACAGACAAATAAAACCCACAATATCCCAAAAGTGTGAGACAAGAGAGGTGCTGCCTGATACTATACCATCCATGCATTGCCCGACCCTTTCCTTCTCACTGTTGGGCTCTCAGTTGATGGGGCCTGATAGTTGTTCCAGGTGGATACTTAAGTACCTCAGTGCACAAGCATAAGCATAAACTCGAGCTCAACAACTCTGAGAGGCTTGAATCACATAAGAAGAATACAAACGATTGTACATCTTGCCGATATGAAGAGCATCTGCGTAAAAGCAGCATCTAATATAATGAATGAGTGTGGAGTGACTAAACAGGAGGCTGCTTAGTCATTCCACCCAAGGGTTCCATGTTCCCCATCCCCTTCTCAAACCCTCATCCATCGATCTTCAACCTCTCCGTCATCGCCATCTTGACAAAAGACTGTCCAATCACCTCAACCACACACCCTTTGATATGGCGTAAACAAGGGACTTCCTCACCAGAAACGGGACTCCGTCATCTCATCTTCGACTTCATCCCAGTCAGACAGAGGCAGCAGCACCTTCGGCAGCATGGTACAGTGCTACCCACATTACCCCTTCCCTCCCCTTCCCCCCCCCCCCGGAACGTAGAGAACATACCTGAATGAGACGGTGGCTGATAACTCGCCTATCACACAGGCTAACTTCCCAAACCTGCGAAGGCTGTTCATCGAGGCCAGGAATGATGATGAGGAGAGAGAGGTCTCGAGGAAAGCGGTTCGAAGCCCCACCCCTCCCCCCCCCCCTTTTTTACTTCTACTTCTGGTCTCTCACTGCCCCGATATCGAGGATCCTTTTCCCTCCACCAATAGTGCACGGGCTGACAATATTTACGATGCAGTTCTACAATGCGGTGCTGTTCATGGGATCCGTCGCCGTCTTCAGTTTGATAGCGCAGAGGTTGAACGCAGGCAAATAGATGAGAACAGACACAGCATAAAGTTAACACAGCATGAAGTTATCCATTGGTCATTATAGCATACTTCATGAGCAGTACGCGCTTCGGAGTCTCATTCATACAGTCTTCCCCCCAAAAAAAAAAGAACCGGAAGTAAGCATATCCGTGGCCAACTAAAGCCATTACTCTGTTGTCAAAGTCGGAAGAATCGGTAGACAGGACAGGCGCACCGCAATGCAAGCGACGTAACAAGAAATGCTCCAGATGAAACAAAACAAAAAATACAGAAGGAGACATGCACGCCCCAACTTATCAATCTGAATCATCATCGTCTCCCAGGAACGCCAGTTCAGGCCGTGCCTTCCTCCTCCTGACACTCGTCTTGGGCACATCGCTGTCCTCCTCATCGTCATCGCCACCGCTCTTCCCATTATCCGCCCCTCCACTGGCTTTCTTCTCACCACCACCGCCGCCCTCCTCACCATCCTCGTCATGATCATCACTATCCTCCCGTAAACTCTTCTTAGGCGCCGCTCCCCTCCTCCTCCCACGCCCACCCGTTCCCCACAGGTCATTCATCTCGTTCACAGCATCCAATTCAGCCGCCAGCTCCCTCCTCTCCTTGATCTCCCTCGCCCTCGCCTCCGAGAACCGCCCGTCCATACCAACATCCCTCAGCATCTCCCGCAGGTGTCGGATCTTACCCTTCACGTCATCGCCGTACTTCTTCAGCTCAAAGGCCCAGATCTTGCGCACGCCACACTTCACCAGATGGCCCTGCAATTTCTTGATCTCGGCCTCGTCCGGGGACACATCCTCCGTCATGGACGCCTTGCGGCCCCTGGGCGCCGCTTTCTTGCCGCCGGCCGGGGGCTCCTTGGACTTGCGCTTCCTTTGTGGCGGCGGGTCGTCGACCACCGAGGACAACTCGCTGCTGTCGCCGTCGCCATCGTCGTTCGTGGCGGGTGCCTTGGTCTTCTTGGCGGGTGGCTCCTTTGACTTGCGCTGCTTCTTTGGTGGCGGCTCGTCGTCGATGACGGACGACAACTCGCTGCTATCGTCGACCTCGGCCGCCGCAGCTGATTTGGGCTCGTCCTTGTCGCTCTTTGGTGGCTCTGACAGCGGCGTGTCCTCCTTTTCGTCGTCTTCCTTGGTCCTGATCGTGGTTGAGACCTCTATTCCCTCCGCCACTTCGAAGGCTTTGTCATTCTCTCCTTCTTCATCATCTTCAGACTCCGCGGCCTTCCTTTTGCGCCCACGCGGTTTGGCTTTCTTCTTTGGCCCCGAGGCCTCAGACTCGTCCTCTTCGTCTTCCGAGGCGACCTTGCGCTTCCGGCCACGCTGTGGGGCTTTGGTCTTTTTCTGTTGCTTCTTCTTGGGTTTCACCCCTTCCTCGTAGTCATCCGACAAGTCATCGTCCAAGTCATCGTCGTCTTCCTCCTCAGGCACATCGCTCAGCTCGGACTCTTCGGACTCGACTTTGGGCTTGGGCTTGGGCTTGGGCTTAGGCTTGGCTTTTGTCTGTCTTTTCTTCGGGGCAGGCTTGCTTTCGTGTTTGGCACCGTTCTTTTGCGCCTGCTTGCCCTTGGATTTCGGCTTCGGTGTCGGCTCAGGCTCCTCCTCTCCCTCCTCTTCCGGTGGCTCGACCTGTGATGAAATTGGTTCTCCCTTATCTTCCTTCTGCATCAGTTCGTCCTGCACATGTAGACATCGCGTTAGCTCAATGGAAACCCCCCCCCCCACCACCACCACCCACACGACAAGGAAGAAAGTTTCTTCGGTCCGCGGTGTGCCACGTTGCGACGTACCACTTTGTTCTTGATGATCACCTTGGACCTAGTCTTCCACTCGGCGCTGTTGAAGAATCCATCCTCGAGCCCGTGCTTCTCCTCGCACTGCTGCCTCACATTGTTGACAGAGAGCTGGTTGCGGTCCGGGCCGGAGAAGAGATCCTTCACGATCGCGACGAGCGAAGCCTCGAGGACTTTGTCGTCCATGTTTGCCTTTCACACGCTGATTAGGTTAAGTAGAACAAATAGCAAATCAACTGAGAAGACGACCAGATATTGTTGAATACGTGTGTGCGTTAAGAACTCGGCTGTGTGCTCCCAGATGTCGAACTGGAAGGCGGGAAGGCAAGCGTTGGGGTTGCAACGCGCGACTGCCACGAGGAACACAAAGGGCCAAGACAATACAAGTTCGATGAAGTATCAAAACATCAATAAACGATGCGTATTCCAATACAACAAAAACGATCACATCATTTCCAGAAAAAGGACGTGCAAACTTGGCGAAACAATTTCAAGAATCATCAGCCTTTTCGTCTGGTTGGGGTGGGGGTGGGGGAGCGGACAAGCTTGTCGCGTCGCAAAACAGCTGTGATGGGAAATGGGTGCAAGGTGACGCGCAGGCGGATCCGAAGGTGGAGAGCGTTGAGCCGAGGGTTGGCACCTGGAATTGACGATAAGTGGCCCGAGCGTAGGTAGATACTAGATAAGATAGAGATCACCTCGGCCCCGAAACTAGCCCGATTCGGCATTTGGACTTTGTTTTCGGCCGACCGCTCGATAGACTTTCATTTCCAATACCGGACACCGGACAAGTGACAACCTTGGAGGTGATAGTCACCCATGTTGGGAGCATCGTCTCTGGGCGGCTGATTGTGAGTTGCAGGATGTCAATACCAGATGCCTCTTCTTACAAAGCCGGAGGCCCCTCCTCCGCCTATAATTTCCAATCACTCTTCACACACAATATCACCCTATCCAGGCCTTTGGTAAATAATATCTGGGTAGTTTCAGGACCTCAGCTAACATAAGCTACCTAGTACAGCAAACCTTATATCCTCCTCCATGGGGCTGTGGGGAGGTACAAATATTAGCATACAACGTGCTTAGCCTTTCTCATCATCCTTGCCGTAAACTTCTTTGGATGCGTGTAACCCCTTCGTCAAAACGCCAGTGACCGATCCATGATCAATGCAGCCCCCAAGTCCTCCAAAGCAAGCCGTCGTCGAAAAATGACCAAACGCCTGCTTCTAAATCCAGCATCGTGTATACACAGCTAGTTCTCCTTCGCAAACCTCTCGAGACACAGAATAATGAAACCCATTAGAGTGTGTACAGTCGTCGAACTAATTTGGTGATCGCGATCGGTTCGTAATCGAAAAATGAATATTCATTCAAGGCTCCGCATCGAGGCATCCCACCGGCTGCCGATAGACCGCCAGCCCAGGACTGGTGACTTCGAACCTTGATTGTTAAGGTGATGAACGGTGACCGATCCGTTCTTCGTATGACCCGCTTTCATATGTCGATAAGCCGTGCTGAGCCCTTGTGCCCGCACTATATTGTGCTTCTTCCTAGTTGACAGCAAGGTGCTCGTCTCGCCACCCATCCTAGGGGTTCATGACGAGACCCCCGTTCAATCCAGCCGAGATGGAAGGTACAGAAGCAGTCGGCCCAGCAAGTCCGGGCAACAAGCCGTAGGACCCGGCACCAGACGTGGTGCCGTTAGCCGACTTGGAAGCTGCCATTTCCCGGGCAGCATTTTCCCGCTCGGCCTTCTCGCTTTCCAGCTTCTGCTTCTCGAGTTTAGTGATGCGCGGCTTTCGGGTCGTCGATCCACCGCGGGAGCCGGGACCGCCACCACGACCTCGTCCACTCTCACCGCCGCCTCGACCGCCCCGGCCTCCTCGAGAGCCGGGGCCACCACCACGTCCACGACCTCGCTTGGCGGGACCGTCGCTGTTATTAGTGATTAGTGAATGTACAAGTTTATCAATTGCATAGTCGGGGAAAGCAAAACATACCGTTCAGGAGCCTTTGGCGGCTCTTGCACCAGAGGGCCGCTGTAGACAAAGAAGCCGTCCTTTACCGCTGCAGCCTGTTCCTCCCACAGAAGCTCGGAATCATCAACAAAGTCATCGTCCCTGTCGTATTCATCTTCACGCCAGTTCCGTCTCTTCCGTTTAGGCTTCTCCGGGGCAGCAGCGTCAGCACCGCTGGTCAGGCCGCCGTTGTTACCCATACCGCCCATCTCGACATTGCTATTTTCGTCCTCACTTGCGTTGAACTCTGGATCTTCTTCCTCCGCAGAATCGCGTCCAGATTGCTGCTTCTCCAGAGCGGCAGAGGCGGCAGCAATGCGTGCCCGACGGTCGCGGTTGGCAGCCTCGCGGGGGTGTAGTGCCTCCCAGCCGTACTTGTCCTCGGCGAGGCGCATGAAGTTGATGTACTTGTTGGTCTGGCCATTAAGAGGGATATGGAGGACAATCGAGGGGGTCTCCTGTTCCTCGCCAGGACCAGCCTTTCCAAAGTCAAGAATAGACCGCGTGTTCGAGGTGCCAGGTAGAGCAGGAACGTCTGGCAACGCGTTCTTGAGACTACCCATTTTAGGAGAGGACGAGTTAGAAGAGACAGGCTTCTTCTCCTTGCGGGTCTGGGCGACGACAGCCGCAACTTTCTTTGAGGGCGCGGGCATGCTCGTAGGAGCGGGCATTCCAGAAGTGTTGGTTGCGCTGTTCTTCGATGTCTCCGCTGCCTTTGGAGGTTGAGGCATAGAAGGTGGGGCAGGCTTCTTGATCTCGACGGTGGCTGACTTGGGTGCAGGGCCGGCCATGGGTGGAGGGTCCTTCCGTACTGAGTCTGATGGAGAGGGCGGCATAGAGGTCGGCTCCTGGAAGCGAGATTGAGAGGTGCTATGGAAAGAGGAATGCGCCGGGGTGGGCGAGACAACTTTAGAGGCAGGTGGAGGTGGGTCCATAAGGCTAGATATGGACGGGGACGCGCTGGCGCGGTTTGGCATCTGGGTAGGAGCTCGGGGTGAAGCCAGGGCAGAAGTGCCATAAGGATCGCGGGTGACCATAGTCTCACGCACAGGATCATAACTGGAAGACCGCACAGGATCAAAGGCCATTCGCACCGGGGCTGCAGGAGCAGGGGGGGGAGGTGGAGAATCGCGGTTCAACAAAGACATCATTGACGAAGGACCCTCCCGCTTTGGGACCTTTGCTGGGCTAGGTAGCTGATCGGGGGCATTATTGCTTGCTGCAGCTGCAGCTGGTTTTGGCCCTGGGTCCACTAGGCGCCTGGTCTTTGGGTCCCATTCCGTGCGCGAGGGCACGACCTGCATGACGCCGGGCTTGTAGGGCATGGAGACCCTCAAGGGAGGGCTGGACTGGTCAGGCTCGGGGTTATCTTGAGTTGCCGCCTTCCGCTTGCGCTGGATAGGAGGAGCGTTGGGATCTCTGGGCTTGCGAGGTCTCCGGACCTTGGGGGCGTCGGTGATGGGTGTGCCGTCAGGGTTGATTTTGGGTTTGACAGTGCTTCCGGGCTTTCGGCCGGGCTTCTTCCTGGGTACACCCGCTGCGGTCAGGGGCACATCGGGGGCAGGAGGCTGCGGAGGCGCCATGACTCCAAATCGGGGTCCAGATGCAGTGTCGACAACGATTTCATCCATCTCAATATTGGCTCTTCCAACGTTGAGGCGTGAGGGAGATGCAGGGTTGCTGATGGAGCTTGATGGCGGGGATGACAGGGAAGTAGGTGACGAGCTGAATGCGCGCATTCCTTGTACTCCTTGGAGGTCTCCACCACCTCGAAGGTTCAGGTCCATAATATGTATGTACCTCCTTGGTGCTCAGTCTCCAACGGCTTTTGCTTTCCAGCAAAATATCCTCCGCAGTTGATAAAAGACTTCCTTCCTGTGAAACAATCTCCTAAAATAAAATTCGGAAGCGCTCTTGTGGCTTGTTTGCCGTTTGCCTGACAGAAGGAAATTCGGAATGCAGATGTCGCCGTTGATGTCTCTTCTGCAAGGACAAAGTCGACAGAAACGCAAATCAGTTGCAGTTGAATAGGAACAGTTGCAATAAGCCGCGACAATTTAATGTCCTAGATTATGACAATAAGTCACAATGGGGTAATATAGGGAACGTTGTAAATATAACGTTTTGCCTTGTCGCTTATAACAGTGAGGCCGCTATTTTGGGTGGAAATGGCGGGGTAAAGTGTTAGTAGTGACTGAGGAGAATTGCCCGCGTGCCTGATTTAGTTGGGTGCGACGTGACTGGACCGGGTTGACGGGGCGGGCGGCAGGCAGCTCAGTCAGTCAGTCGGGTTTGGTGGAGAATGGTGCAGCTCTGTCGGAATAACCTCAAAAACGACGGCTTGCAGTTTGTCGACACGTTTTTGGGTGCTGCGCGACTTTTGCAGCGGCGAAAAAAGGGACCAAACGAGGGAAATGGAGAAAATTAATTGTAGAAAACAAAACAGAGAAATGTAGTGAATATGCCTATCAAGGATTTGAAATGCAAATCGATAGGCGCAGTGTGGTTGTTGATGAATTTGTGTTCTCAACACCAGAAAGCGGTGGTGATTTGTTGAGTGTAGAAAGTGGAAGATGAGAAGGAAACTGGAAGTGCGGGCGGCGGAAAGGTGTTGGAAAGAGATTGGAGATGGTTACGTTTTGGAGGGATGAAATGGCAGGGAAAATCGGGGCCCTGGCCACCATCAGACAAGTTCGGATAGAGACAACGAACGGGAAAACGTTATTATTAAACACACGAGTTCAAAACACCACCAAGACCACCAAGGCCATGACATGGGGTGGGATTGAGATAGGGGGAGAAGGATGGGGAATGGGTAGAAATGGGGAGGGCACTTGGGAACGGGGGGAATGGGACTTCGCAAACCACCAAGGAAAAGGACGGTGCGGATAGATTGGGTGCGGGAACAAGAAAGAGAGAAGTGGGAGAGAGCAGGCACCAAGATGGGCAAAAAAAGGAATGACCGGAGCTGGCAACAGCTGGTAGCTGGCGAGCTGGGAGACGGGGCCGAGATGGATGGATGGCAAAATGAAAAACACCAACGTCCAAGGCCCAAAAGAGATGCAGAACCGAGAAGGACAGCATCAGATGCAAGTTAGCCCAGCCCAGCTGACTAGGTGTAATCCGTAATGGGGGGGTGTATGTTGTGTGTGTGTGTGTGTGTGTGGTGGGACGGGGGGGAATAGGAAGAGGAACGTGCAATTGCAATAGCCTCAACGTTCCCAGGTTACAGTGACGGGACGTGACGGCTTGCCTTTTGGACTTGATGAGTGGCCGAGGAAGGCTATCCGACAGGAAACGGGGACAAGGTTGGCCGACCGACAACTAAGGCAAAGAAAGCCCAGGCGTGCCAGGGACCGAACAGGGACCATGCAAACCACATGATTGTGAGAAGTGTGAGACCTCAGACGGGAGACGGGAGAAGGGTGCCGGGTGACGGTAAGTCACTAGTGGTGGTGAAAGCGGTGAAGGGGTACATCTAGAAATGCAATGCAAATAGTGTTAGGTGGGAGGTAGTGAAAGAAGGAGTGATGCAAGCTAACCCAAGCAGCAAGGATGGTAGCCGCAGTGTTGTCAGAGAGGACCGGAAAATAATGAATTCTAGTTAAAAGAAGGCGGCAGGCGGCTGTCACGAACAAGTGGATCCCTGTCCCTTGTCCCTTGTCCCTTGTCCCTTGTCCCTTGTCCCTTGTCTCCTTGTCAGCTGGGCGTGGGGTACATCTGTACATCTAATCTTGTACATTCCAAGGTTATTCCAGATTGATGTGCCTTGTGTGGCCTTGTGTGCCCAGCCTGCCCAGGTGGTACCGTACCACATCGACGATAAAAGGTGGGGCTCCTTTTTAGACGACAAGCGCCAAGCAACTGCAGGGGAAGGTGCATCTCGTCCCGGTCGGTCCAGCCGTCTGGAACCACCTGCTGGGCTAGCTGGGCTAGGCTGACCTCGACCACAGGATTGCCGCCTTCGTCAAATCAGCCATCAGGAACCTGGAAATACCTAGGTAAACAAGTAAAAGATAGACAAGGTTCCTGAGCAAAGTTGGAAGTGATCTGTCAATAACTTCATTTAATTCTGTCAGATTAGCTTACTTGCAATCTGATCCGCGTTGATGTATTGTTTTCCTACAGTTTTGTAGATATGAAAAAGGTACGTAGTACACAGTACAATACCTAACCTGCACACGTCTCCTGACCAGTGTCATCACACCGGCGTGCCACGATTCACATGCGTGGGTCACCCTAAGGGTTAGGTACCTAGGTAGTATCAAGCCATGGTGACACGACGATTCGATGCTGCAATTTCCAAGGTTGACTTGCATTGATCAAGCACCAGCTGTAACAGCCAGTGTCCAAATCGGACCGTTTCATCCGCCACATGCACTGTAGTGTATATTGCGAGGGGACTCCTCCGTTGACCGGCTCATACGCAGGTTGATTGAGGCCTCTAGCTTTCACTATGGGGCGCATCAAATTGAAACAACATTGCAAATCGGTTGCAAATCACGTTGATTATCAACTAGGTAATTATATCAGGCTGCATCATTCTTAGATTTATATATCAATAGAATTTGTCTCAGAGACATGCCACATCCCTTCCAGGACTCAAGTGATGATGATTGGAGACTGCGGCGTGTTTGTGTGTTGTCTCTCTCTCTTCTGTTTCTGCCCGTTTCTGCAGCCACGCCCACGTTCGTTAATCTCAGAACCTGATCGACGCTAATGCAGAACCTTAAAGTTCCCAAAGGAAGTTAGACCCTTAAATCGAGGGGCCAAACTGTGGCGGTGCAGATGTGGCTTCGCTAAACTTACTGTTTGCAGGGAAGTTCCAAAACGCCGGGAGAGAACATCCATCCGTCTGCAACCTTGAAACCTTGTCCAGGGTTCTGCTATTTCTTCCTGGTCAATCCTTTGTGAACTTGCGAGACCTGTGTTTACTTCTCAGCCCGCGGAGAGCAAACATGGATTTCGTTCTCGACATCAAGGAGAAAGATGTTGGCCCGGTGAAAGCGCCCAGCTTCCCGGCACCAAAGTCTGCAACCACCGGCTTCCCCGAGCACAAGAAGCGAACAAGAGTATCAGCCTTCAAGAAACAGCGGAATGACGCCGACAGCTTCCTCACGAAGCGTCCAGATGCCCCGGAGGCGACAAATTTACCTGCGCCCGCACCCGCACAACAAACTCCTCCGGGTCGCATGGCCGGAGGGCAAGAACGGAAGATAATAGATCAAGAGAACAGAGACCTGCTAGCATCCATGTCACCAGAACAGATAGAGGAAGAGCGGCAGGAACTCTTGAACCGACTCGATCCCAGGATAGTACAGATGTTTCTCAGAAGGGCCAACATCGAGGAGACGAACTCACCGTCGCCGTTCGACGAGCCCCCAGAGGCAGACGAAGACGAGGATAAGAACAAAGATGTCGCGACATCCAAGCCTGAGGAGTCTCCTTCGACAACGGCAGAAGACGCACCAGCTATCCCCAAAGATAACAAGCGGAAGAAATCAGTGCGCTTCGAGGACGACGCGCCGCCACCACCAGAACCACCATCCGAACTCTTCGAGGCGGCCTCAGAACAACCACCACCGCCGCCACCACCACCCCCCTCCAACTCAGACGCATTCGCGCCCAACACAACACACTTCCCGCACGCCAAGCCGCTGCCGGACCTGGACCCGTCCGACCCGGACTTCCTCCAGACCCTGCACTCGAAATACTTCGCCGACCTGCCCGCCGACCCGTCCAAGCTCGCCTGGATGGCGCCCCTCCCGACGCCCGACTCCCTCGCCGACCGCGAGTCCCCCTACTACCCGGGCCAGGACTCCCTGCCCATCTCGGCCCTGCGCTTCGACTTCAAGGGCCAGCTGCTGGCGCCCTCCACGTCCCGCACGATCCCCGTCACGCAGGGCCTCCACCACCACGGCCTGGCGCCCGAGGCGGCCGGGTACACGATATCGGAGCTCGGCATACTGGCGCGGAGCGCGGTCCCGGCGCAGAGGTGTATCGCGTTCCAGACGCTGGGGAGGATACTGTATAAGCTGGGGCAGGGGGTGTGGGGCGGTGCGGAGGGTGATCTTGCGAAGGGCATATGGAGGACGGCACAGGAGAACAGGGTGATGGATAGTTTGCTGGAGGCGGCGGATGTGCCCGAGGGGCAGGGGCATAGGGGCAGTAGGGCGTATGCTGTTGAGGCGCTATGGTTGTTTGAGAAGGGTGGCTGGAAGGAGAAGTTCCAGGGCAGGTAAATAGCAGCCTTGGCCGGCGAGCGGAGGCAGAGAGCCCGACAGGGAGTACTTGAGAGCATAAACTTTCCCATGCTTGTTCCTCTGAATATTGAAGCCATCAATTCAACCCAAACCCTGCACTTGGAATGACAGATGATTATGACAAGGGCTGCCACATAATATCAAGTGCAACGACGAAGCGGGCGCGGTTCTCATCTGTTTTGAAGACTTCTGAAAGTCCTGACGGATTTCCCACTACCACTTCACTTTTATTGTTCCATACGTGAGCCCGTCAGGAGATAACTCTGGTGGCGGCGTGTAAGCTGCACCCTATCAACATTGTGGACGCGGAGGGCAGCATAAACAACTCTATCGTTTCACCCAACATGGTGGAAATACGGCGGTGTTTCCTGCCTCATCCATAGGTGTGTCTCGAAGCTAAATGAAGACCAGTGCCGAGAATATCGTAGATATTAATAGACGATAAAAAGATGTTCTAACAGAAGCAAAGGACGCGGAGAAGAATAATGTTGCCATCGTAGGGTGGTGTAAATTCGCACCATGCCCTCCATCACCAATCTTGGGACGGCCTCCGGGAATCACCAGGAGCGGCCCAAGGCGTGATGAGAGGGCCATTGAAGTTGAGTGAGTTGTGATTAACTCCGTTTCCCGCACCTGGTAGCGGAGCGGACACCACAAGCCCACAGAAATCCGGTGATAGACATCGGCGAACAATATGTGTGACCAAAACAAAGATGGATCTTGAGACAGGCACAAAGGATCAGGGCACAAACCCGACTCATAGGGGAAAAGTCAGCCAGTTAGCTCTCAACAAACAAATCACATGGTGCAAATCAGGGCGACTTCTGGATGCAAACGCATAGACAGTGCGTGCGAGTAAGAGGCAGGAAAAGCTGCAAGATCAAATCCATGTTATTTCATCTTTCCCATGGCAGCATACACATGAAGAACGTGACCTATTCATCCATTCCAAGAAAAAAATCCCCTTCCTCGTGTGGCCGTGCGCCTTCCTCGCCCCCTTGAAGTCCTGTCAATCCTCCACGGTAAAAATAGGAGCAGAGGATCAACATCCTCAATGCCCCGGCAAAAGAGATAAAGCCATACGCTACTCCCCCCCTAACCCCCTTCCACAATCCTTCCCATCGATCGCCAGATGGAGCGCGACCACTGCTAACAGGAACTGAGGGCGAGGCCACAGGTCAGAGGCACTGATGTGAAGCACGTGAGCCCAATGAAGTAGGGATATTCGACGAAAGCCCAATCATCATGCTATCCGCCGTTCCCAGACGCTCACCCCAAAATCGAAGAAGACTGGCCCATCCTGCCTAGATGGAGTAAAGCCAACCGCCGGTCCAGCCGAAGCATACAGCCAGCCAGTCACCATTAATATTTCGTATAAAAGACAGGAGCGAATTGAAGGCGAAACGGAAAGACGCCAGAGTCAAAACCATCAAAGACAACGCTTGCACGCAATAGTCGGAGAATTGATTAGTTGTTTATATAGGCAGCACCTGGGGAGATAACGCGCCAAGGTTTCGTTGACGTGGTGAAATGTCGGCTGTGGTATATAGCCGCTAGTTGTGAGAGTTGTAAGTGGCATAGTGAGAGCGGTAGTGGTAGTGAGTGGTATCAAGAGTAGGATGAAGGCCGGCTCCAGAATGCCGCTTAGGGGAGGTGTCGAACGTCAATTGCAAGGGTATAAAGTGATAAGGGCCCAAAAGTCAAGTTTCAAGCCGCCTGCTAAAGGGAAAGACGTCGAATATCGGTTAGGAGGTTATCGACTAATAGGGTATCGAGTTTTGTTTTGGTCGATGTCGACCAGGAGGGTATTGGTGATAAGTAGATAGGTGGTGGTTTACCACCCTTTCTTTCGTGCGAATCGCTTGTTCAAGAGAACGAGAACCTTGGGTACGTTGAATTGGACATACTCAAGGTCAAGTTCTTCCTGACCATCTTTCTGCATTTCCAGCAGGTCATCGAGCTTTAGGTCAAGCTCCAGGAGACCACGGTTGCGGCCTGGAAATTCTTGTCAGCACCAAATCAATGTCGATAGTAATCGGTTTGACTTACCCTTGTAGTGTAGAGAGATGACGAATGTGCCTGGCAGCGGGCTTGTGAAGTTAAAGTATATGTTCGCCCTCCTGTTATCAGGCACATTGCTCTTCTGAATGACACCCTCCTTCTCGAGCTGTTGGTGGGTGAATTTATAGGGACCGAGCACTTGCTGTTTTTGTTGCTTTCGCCGAGTGCCCTCGCTTTGGCCACGGACGTTGTGCAGATAGCTCTTGTACGTCTCCAACTGGCCGACCAAGTACGTGTTGTGGTCACGAATCGTCTTGTAAACTTCGTCAAGCTTTACCGTCTCCACAAGAACCGCATCCTTCAGTGACCCCAGGTGTTGCAGCTCCTGCTCAACCTCATCTCTAAGGAGGCCAAACTGGTCAGACTTGTCAATGACTTTGAGCTCTTGCAGCTGGCTGAGCAGCTCCATAGCCCGGATACCCTTGCGGACCATGACCGCGTCGTTTCGCGATGTCGCTGCTGCATCGGCGACACGTTCCAGGCGGAGTGGTCTTCGACACACCGAGTTGTTTTGAGGAATTGAACGCATAATCTGCACGAAGATGGACTTGGCCTCCATGAAGAACACTTCCTCCTGAGTAATATCGAGTGCGGCCGTCAGGTCGTCAATGGCGGACTCCCATCTGCTGAATAGAGGCAAGTTGATCTGCCGATTCTCCTTCCTGGGCACCTGTGCTGGAGAAGGGCCAAGCTCGGACATGATAATTGCAAGGTGCGAGTTCTCGTCCTTGCAGATCTCTCCACGGTGCTTATCAAGCAGGGAATGCATGGCGTAAATTTCGTTCAGGGTGATAGAAAGCTCCAGATCCTTCTTCGAAAGCGCCACATAGTTGTCCATCTCCAAACTTTCGTAGAAGTCCTGCACCTCACAGAGATCCAGCATGAACTTGTTAACGCGGTCCTTGTTCTGTTGGATGAACGGCTGCAGCTTGGCCATATAGGGCTCCTTCGCGTACGATGGCTTGTTGGCGAGATTCTGCAGCATCTTGGCAATCAGAGTCAGGGTCCTTCTCGGCTTCTCCGCAGGTGTTCCGTCGATGAGCATGTACGACTTCGGTGTAACAATGGCAGGGTTGATAAAGCGCAGGAAGAAGAAACCTCCAATCAATGTGCAGATAGCCTGGTCGTTGGCATCGGGATACTTTCGCTTTGTCAAACTGCGGATCTGTTTGCAGATCCACCGGATACCGTATGGGGCTTCATCCAAGCCGTCGATAATGGTCGCCAGGAATCCGTTCGCCAGATCGGTAAGCATTGTTAGTCTCGGTTCGATTATAGCCTGGACTTGGGCATTTTCTGCAGCCTCTTCTGCCGTGACTCCCCTTGGCAGATTCGCCGGAAGACTGCCAGTGTCCTTCTCGATCTGTTCAATCATGCGCTCGTACACCTTAAGAGGGTTGATCTCGAGGTCCAGATCTTGAAGCTCGATCAGGCCATTGATCCTATCTGCGAGAACCGATCTCAAGAAACTTTGTCCCGGCCCTCTCCTTGTGTACGTCGTCATCATTCGGGAAACTGGTGTGTTGGCTCGGAGCAGAGAGGAGTATTCAGGGGTATTGTCGAATTGGTACGTCAGAACAGACTGGCATTGGAGTCAGCAACTGGCTGGAATCAAATCACCCTGATGGTTGACAAACCTGGAACATGGTGAGCAGAAGATGCTCTTCACGGCTCTCGTATTGGTTTCCGTAGATGGTGAACATGACTGTCTGCATCAATGAATCGATCTCGGACATTGACACGAGCCTGCAAAGATGCGCAATGTGTCTAGGTTCCGATTGCAAGAGGAACATGAGATTGCCGTATCTCTGCGTTTTATCGTCATTGGGGAAGGCCCCCTCCTGGACCTCTGTGCCATCTTCCAGGTGACTGGCGACCTCGTTCTGCTCTTCCAATGCCATGCGATTTTGGATCAGCAGGGCGATCCGAGAGTCGAGATATCGCACATCCTTCTCTAGCACGAAGTTCTTCTTCGACTGTGATGAGATTTTGGACTTCAGGTCCCGAAGTATCTTTTGCGCTGCAGACGGTAAGTAACTGTTTTGCGACTAGCTAGTAGGGGCAATCGGGAACGAACCTTTGGCAAGATCATCTTCAATTTCCAAATCGGTCTCCTGTGCCGACATGGACATGTACAGCGCCGACATGGAGTACCGCTTCGACTGGCGGGCTGACCGCGAGCCATCGTATGAAGACATTGTGTTCTGGCGAGAGAGGGGTTGGTATGAGGAGGCGGACGAGGTTGAGGTCCTGGAAGGCGTTTGCAGCATCACTGACATGTTCGCTGCCCGGTGTTGCTATGGCGTAGATGAGGTTGAGAGATTAGGGGACCAGGCGAAGAGCCCGAGTCCCTCTGGAATGGAATGAATAGCAATGCGCTCAAGCCGGCGGGATTCCCTACTTCTCCGCTCGTAACTGAAATTGAGCAATGTCTCGCAAGACAATATAAGTCGTCTCGACAGTCGACGGCTAGGCGGGAAGCTGCGTACGCGCCCGTTAGGGGGGTGTTCTCCGGTTTCCCGCGGCTGCTCGCGCAGTGTTCGCGGGTTGTTCAATTGAAACCGCGGGGATAAGATTCGAGTTGCGACTAGGAGCCTTGAATTGATTCGAAGACAGTGATCACGTCGCTTGGTTGACCAGAGGGACGGCTGTTTTTTTTTTTGGGTCTGCGCACTGCGTGGGCTCAAAGGGGTGTCAGGTCGAGGGAGAAGACAGAAAGCGGGATGGATGGTTTCGGTGGTTTGGGGTGGTTTTGCAGAGGGTCTCAAAGGCGCATTCGCTCAGTGATCAGCGCGATTGATAGTCGGCCAGCGTGCGCCCTGACAAAGAGAAAAAAGCGGGACGTTATCACAACAAGACAAGGCCTTGCCTGTCGCTTCTGGCTCGCTTGCTGGATACGTTTTGATCACCGACCAGTATCCTTTCTCTGTGATAATACTTGTGTGTCTGTTGAGTCTTGGAAGAGCGTAATAGCCGTGCAGTTATGTGGACTAACGTGCACTAGGTACGGGATAGCGTTGATAGTCGGATCCCTTTTTTCGGGATGCGTCACAGCGGACAACTGGACATTTGTTCGCAAGAGAAGTGTGTGAGTGTAGGGTGTGTTGGCAGACGAAGTTGAAGTGTGGATGGGGGCCGGTCAATTGAGTGCGTCCAGCGTATTGATGATGGAGAGGATGGGTGATAACGATGGACGGAGAGTGGATGGAGAGGCTTGGAGCTTGAGCTGGGAGCTGGAGAAGGAGGGGCGTTAGGCGCAGGCACCGTACGATGATGAGTGGACGGCCAGCAGAAGGGCTCCAAGGGGGAAGGAGAGACCGGGGGGGTTGGCGTGGCTGAAAAGAGCTAGTGAGTGCTGACTAGCAGGGGTGTGTGTACAAAATTGTGCAGACTTGGAGTGTTTCAGGTTTCTGTGAGGGAGGGATGAGGAGTGCAACTTTGTCTAAAGCAACAAGTCTTTCTATAGGACTGGTAGCAATCTTTATGTAGGTTGTCTAGTAGTTCTACTCTTCTACTTTGTACTGTCTGGTTTTTCTCCCTCATGAGGGAGGGTCTTACAGGGGGGTTGGGCTGATCTTGGTGTAAGGTCCTCCCTCGAATATTCCACCTAGGCTACCTAGCCCAGATAGGTACTTGTCAAGCCTCTTCAATACCTAGGTACCTAGGTACCTAAGGAACGTACCAGCCTCGGGAGGAGACGTCAATTTAAGGAGACGAACCCCCGCGTGCAGCCAAGCGAGGGGTATAACCCTTGGAACGCAGCCGCTTTAGTCTCAGAAGGAAACGTGGGCCCTCCACACTTTGCAAAATGTTCCGGTTGGCGCTGAACGGCTGAACGGACAGACACCCTTGACCATCGCGCGCTGTGGTAAATTTACAGGGTCATCGATATCTGCAAGAATGTGTCTCATGAGACACTCTCTTCACCCGTAGACCAAGATCGCGCACGGCAGAACCAGCTCGGATGATCACAGCCGGCCTTGTCTCTACCATTCCTGGCTGATCCATACTCGTATCTAAAACAAGGGTTTGGTTCCTACTATGTAATCTCCAGCTTGTTATTTGTCTCTGTCCCCTTTGCCACACGAAAACAAAACACCATCATGATAGGTACTCAGCCTGAAGGTTGCGGCGCCAAACAATGCCGAACTGACGTGATATTCTACTTGGCAGACCTGGCAAATTGCCAAGCGTACCAACACATGCAAACACATGCAAACACATGCACATGGACAGAAGGACCCGATGGCCCACGCCGTCTGCCTGGCTCCTGTAGGTTTGGATGTCTTCCAGAAGGGCCAAGGAAGGATGGCTGGCTGGCTGGCTGGCTGGCTGGCTGGCTGGCTGACCGCGGCCGTCGGCCAACATAGTACGTGGCTGGCTGGACCTCCCCATAACAAGAAGCAGCATACAAATTCCCCGAGCTGCTGACAGGCGCGCCCAACAAGGCGGCCGCGCAAGTTGTGCAGTTGTGCAATGAAACTTCATCCGATGGCAAGCTTGACCTGCAGGAATATTGTTTCAACCTTCAATCCGTACCAAACAAAGTCGGGAGGCTTGCTTCCAAAAACTGAATTGCCCCTGAAATTCCTTTCCCGCTTCATACACCTCATGCAGAACAGCACCTGCAGTGCATACATACCCGGGCGGTATCTCCGGGCGGTCGAAACAGCTTCTTCGGAATGAAAAATGCACGCAGATCATCATGCACTCGATTATCGATCTGTCTGGCCTGTCTGGCTCGCCCCGTGCTCGCTCTCGCATGCTCTCTCGGGATTTGATATCTCGTAGCCATTAAGGCCCGTATCAACACCCGTGTTTGAGAGTGCTGCAGGGGAGGATGAAAACGGTAGATGGTGAGGGGCTCCTGCATCTGACTGGGCCATGCGGGCCAGCTTGGCAGGCCTGCAGCTGCCCAGGTTGGTTTGCGACTAGTATGTAGAACAGGGCCGCATTTGGAGAACTGTTTGGGGGCTGAGACAAAACACCCCCAAAAAGGTGAAATACCACCAAACAATCCATTGACTCTGCCGCCGTGGCAAATTCCTTCTCACGCGAGACTTTGTCATGATCCCTGGCCTGCAACATAAAATACACACAAGCTTATTCAACTCTTTGATCTCGCCAGCTGCTGGCCCGTCAGCCTTATCGCGTAGCATATTGCGCCCGTTACGATTCGTATCCACCATGAGGGGCGTCTTCCAACCACCCTTCCCGTCGGGCACTGGGTGCCCGGTCGATGATATGGGCGAGAGTATTGAGCGCCTGTTCATCCTCGATTTCAGTCCAATGCATCGCCGCGTGCCGAAGCCGCAGCTGATCACATACACAGCCGCAAAGCAGGTGCGCCAGCTCCAGCTGATGCATCCTCGGACCGGCGCCATCGAGCTGGATAAGATGACCGTAGTCGTATCCATCGATGGTGCCTGTCGCGACAATGGAAAGCCCACGGCACGTGCTTCATGGGGTGTCTACTTCGGCCCAGGCTCTCGCTATAACGCCAGTGGCCGGCTCAGTCCGGGACTCCCACAGACGAGCTCCAGGGCCGAGATCGAGGCGCTGTCAAAGGCCGTCGATACCATACGGGAGCTCAGCAACCAGGACATGACCTTGCAGGAAATCAAGATCCGGTGCGATTCTGAGTACCTTTGTCAAGCCATGTCCATGTGGATGGAGGGGTGGATGGAGAACGACGGGCTACGGTCAAATGGTCAGGCAGTGGCCCATTTCGACAAATTGCTGGAGATACAAAACAAGATCGATGACATGACATACGGCGACGAAGGAGGTCTCCATTTCCAGTTCTGGAACGTTCCCAGGGAGGAGAACCGGGAAGCTGATGCACTGGCGAATAGTGCGCTGGACGGATAAGGCCACGGCCGTCTTTGATGTAGATCAACTCGGGAGTTGGTGATGTGATCCGGTTGGCTGATGGGACGATCTTGACAGCCTTTGACACCGAAACGGCTTGGGTTTGGCATGGAGGAGTACCTAGGTAACCGCTGCGGCGAAGTACATGGATACCTGGGTACATATATGTAGCAAGGTGCTCAACAGACTCACCTTGACTGGCTCTCAAAAATAGACGAGACAACACGGTCCATGTCAACAAAACACATGTGATGAATTGATTTATCGGCCGAGCATTTTACTGAAGTCCCTCCTCTCAACACCCTGTGCAAATAGCAAAAAGAGCTTTGACTGGTACCATAGTACGCTTGTAAGCTATTGAGCTCTTAGGCAGGTTGGGGTACCTAAGTCTATGTACCTAGGTAATGTATGTATGTACGGATCCGTATGCGGGCCAAGTTTAAAAATAGTGGTCCACTTCGCGCAATCGTACCCTGCCTTAGCCTCCTCAGCTAACAGGCGTTAGCCAGGCACAGTCTCAGGGGTTCAGAGCCGCGCTAGCTGTTAACGAGCCAACTCGCCAGGAACACCTTCCGCATTTGAATTTCATCACGTCCAGTGACCCGATCAACCCTTAACGCTCTGGCACTCTGGCACTCTGGCACTCTAGCACAACTCTCTTCTGGTTCCGAATCTGCAGATGTTTGATGACAGGAAGTCAGGGATTCCTCTTACGTCCACAGCTAACCAGTTTTCCAACAACCATTTTGAGACCTAATAAGTTTCCGGTCTCCTTTAAAGAGAATGAAAACAGACAGACAATGGGGGCTAAGAAGGTATAGGTCTCCCAAAAGAGATTACGTGCATCAACGACGTCACTTCCCCCCTTCCCCCCCCCCAATACCACTGGGCCAACTGCAAAGACAGGCGGTCTGAGGAAAGCACAGACTCATCAAACTACCTTACATACATAGTACCTACACTAGGTATTATTTAGGCGAGATCTACAGATGCAGGACAGACAGTACGGGAATGCAATGCACTGTTATCTCTTAGACGCGCAGCAAGGTTGTATTTCAGCGAACCAACCACTCGGCCATACGACAATGTGAGCACGCATGTTAACAGAGCCACATTTCACCCCCGGCGTATAACCGCTTTCAACCGCTCTCGCGCTGTCATCGACATGCAAAGGCCAAAAGACACCCCCCTGGTAAACATGACAGGTTACATGAAATGATATCGACGTTGCATGTCCCTTTTGCCATGCGGAGACTTTGCATACCTAAGTAGGTATGTGATGGGAAGCCTTTGTCGTATTCGTAGTAACAAAAAAGAGGAGGAAGTCAGTTCCTGCCGCACAGCTCAGTCTCATTAGACACACACAACCTTTGCGCACCAGCTCAGTAGCAAAATGTGAGCTCCAGTTTCTTATTAAACGTTTGCCCCCAGGGTCCTGCTGCTTGGGCCGTTCCCCGACATTGGCTCCTCCGAGATACTTGGACGATCGTTGCAGGATGTTCAGGGACGCAGGGACTCCCAAGGTTTCCCCAAAACCACGCACCTTGTTTGCATCTTGTCCTGTCTGGACGAGACACTAAAAGACCCCCGGAGGAAAGAAAATCCCCCCTTCGATCTTGGCGGATCACACTCTCGGCAGTAAGGTACGTTTCCCTCCAAGCTTTTCCCGTCTCTCCCTCACCCTCCAACATTCGATTCACCCAGGAGAACCCCACGCACGTGCGCCGTTCAATGTCACACTCGGAGTGGCATAGATTTCGCTAGTGAGCCCGAGGCATTATTCCGCGACTCCACCGTACCACAATCCCAATCCCAATCCCAATCCCAATCCTCCCATCCGGCCGCCTCGACTGCACGGTGCACCCGTCCATTTTGTCTCTTCTCTTTTCTTTTTCCCCATAACCAACCAAACCCCCCCCCCCCCCCGGCACTTGGGACTTTTACATACATATCTTGTCCTGGGGAATGGATGGGGCCCGGAGGATTGTTTTCTAACCGGGTTTGCTGCGCCGCCGCCGTCCCGTGAGGATCGGGAACTCCCGAACCGAGTCCAGTCTCGACTTCAACATTGATTTTTTATTTGGTTTAACTTTTAACTTTCAGACTATGAGAATGGTGCTGAGAGGCGCTAGAAGCTAACAACAGTCATGTAGTCCTCAAACTAAAATCGATAGATGCCGAGGTTGTTCTGAAAGTTTGTCCAGGATGGATGGATGACTCGGGTGGGAGACCAGGAAGTTGGGCACATTTTCAGCTCTTCGTAACTTTCCCTGTTGACTTTGGGGGCATATCGAGGCCGCCCTGGCTCCCAGGGGCTGTCCAGTCAACTACGCATAACCTTATATCATTTCCCATTTGCTCAAACTAGACCCCTTTCCATGACTGCAGTAGATATAGCACCCAGTGTATAGAATTTTGACATATCCTACGCAGTCTCTTCGAAGATGCTGATTGATGTAACTCAGAGATTGGAAGCTACCTCCTTTCATTCTGCGAAGAATGCAGTAGAAGTGTACTTGAAACTTATATCAAATGGAAATAGAATTTATTAAAGAAAGCTAGTCATAATTATAGTTAAAAAGTTTAAAGTTAACGTTAAAAGCAACGTAAATAAGTAAGAGGTTTACGAGAGCATGGTGCATTTCCCCTTTCCTTCTGGCCGCCTCCACCGCCGATGTCTGGCGCAAGATCAACCTCGTTCCACTCCTGCGAAAAGACGGTCCTTGTATGTTTTCTACTTGGGGAACGTGATGCAGGTTCGCCGTTGAATCTCTGGGCGCCAGTGCGTTGTCGGTTAGCCAGAGGAGGTTGACCTCCTGGGACGATTCCTGCTGGTGGTGGTGGTGGTGGCCCAAAGCCTGACTCGACTTGGTGGATGGGTTGCTCCAGTGCCGTCAGCATCGACTGGAAGACAATTTGGACAAGACTGGCATCCCGTCTTGCGTGCTCTTCGGGAGGATGCGCGCGGGAAATAAGAGTTGTATGACAAGCTCCGCCGCGTCGGGCGTGACGACGACCCTAAAGTCGGCAGCCTGGCCTGGATCTGCGCAACCGTCGTCGAGACGCGCCCGCACGGGTAGGTAGTTCAGACACGGGCCGGCGAGCTGGTCCGCCGCGAGCGGTTGGTTCGTAGTCTGGACCACCATATCTTCTGTTTTGTACTAACGTTGTCAGGGCGACGACAGATCCAGCCAGTGCCGCGAGCTGGCTCGTCCAAGTCGGCGGCGCGGTGAAGGTTGTCATGGTTTTCTCCGCATCCCTCGAATGCCCGTGCCACGATGGGGCCCTGCATCAGGAGTTCTCCAGGGCACCCAATGGGCACGAGCTCGTCGTGGTTGTTGGGGTCAACAACCCGGTACCGGGCCGCCAGTAGGCGATACAAGACATTGTGAAAACGAGACTGTGGTCTGGCTTGGCCCGTAGGCATTGATCAGGTGAAGGCGTCGCCATCATTCATCAACCATGTTCTGTGGGAACGGCTCCCCGCCGAGGGACAAGTGTGCGCAGCGCTGGCACCCCAGTGGGACCCGACAAGGAGGCCATTGACGGCGATAACAGGGTCCAGTTGGCCCGCTTTCGCCGCATTGCGCCGGGGATATCATTGAGCCTCTCGACTTCGATTGCAACCGGCCAGACATTGGTTGCGATACCCGATGGGAGACGCGTCCATCCCCCGCAGGAAATCAAACCTGCTTTATTCCTTTTTGGGCTTTTTGATTGGGTTGCCCTGCTCGTCCACGAGTCCTTTGGCCCGCATCACCTTGAGGGCGTCATGAAGAGGATCGAGTGAAGGGTCCGGCGCCTTGTGCGAGCCAAAATAGGTATCGGCCCAGGTGAAGTATTGTCCGTAGTTGACGGTGAAATACATGTGGTGGAGGGTGTGATGCGCGGGGCTGTTGATGAACTTCTCGGTCCAGTGACCCGTGATCATGTCGCCGTCGTGGATGAGGATGGTCCAGATCTGGACGGCCACAAACAGGGCCAAGTACAGATATCGCTGGATTGGGCAGATGAATGGAAACACGCTTTTGTCGAATGTTAGCTAGAGGACGGCAAGCGACCGTGATGATAAGGTGGGAGGGACTCACTGGTATGGCAGGGACTGCACATATCCGTCAAGCGGGTGGAAAGCCAGGGCAGCCCATGGTGTGGGAACTAGTGTTGATGTCTCGTCAGCATCCCGGTGGCACGGTTGGCGTATGCCAGGTTTGCAAGGACAGGTTGCGACTTACTGATCCATTTGTGATGTGGTTTGTGGACGTATTTGTAGACGCTGGGGTGATGCTCCAGGCGATGGATCCAGTAGATACCGATATCGTTGAAGGCCGTGTACAGCACCGTCGAGATCACCAGCCAGGTGTAGCCATAGTCTCCCACATCGGCGTAGAGCAAGCTCTTGCCGCGAACCTCGGCCAGGAACCACGGCAGGGTCAGGATGTTGATGAAGGGAACGGCAGACAGCGACGACTTGATCTCCTGGCGGACTTGGTTCTTCAGGAAGCGGGGGTGGTACTCAATTCGTCGGTCGAATATGAAGTAGTAGGAGAGAGCGCTGAAGAAGAGGTAGAGCGAGGTCGCGCCAAACTGTGTGACGGCGAGAATGGATACGATCTGGCGATAGATGTTGTCCCGCGGCCACATGGACTCAGGGCCTGCGCTGGGGAAACTCGAGCTAGGATTTGGATATGACCCATTGCCCAGATCGCCGAGAGTGCCAGGACGAGGCAAAGCCCAGGCATACGCCTTGTCCAGGATGAGAGGATCAAGAAACTCGAGAGCCACATCCATGGTGAATGAGTGACACGACGCGTTAGACGCGTTAGCGAGGAGTGCGGCTTGTTGGGGGCTGGCGGCGTCACGGATGCAGGTGCGTTGTGTGGAGTGGAACGAGCAAGATTGAGGGATGAACAATCAAAGGAATTGAGGGAGCAAGTGAACACCTGGGCAGCTTGTCTCGGTGAATGTCTTTTTTCCCCAGTACTGCGTTAGGAAGCCACAGGGGCAGCGCCGCACAATTGCTTACATACGAGCGAACGAGAGAACGAGCGAATTTCTTAGTACAGCTACGTCTCCCATTTCAGGTACCTACTGTGGTACTTCAAATGTTACCTACCGTACCGCCATACCGCCGTGCCGTGGCCCCTGCTCCTTGTGAATACCTGGGAAACGGTTTGTCTATGCGAAATTGGGCTCCGACGCTGTCTCCGTCGCTGAAACTGTCTCTTGATGGGATTCTGTTAATGAAATTGTTGCATGCTTAATAACTGTAATACGGTAATATAACTTTCGCCATTGAAATGTGGTCCGTACTCAGTTTCTGATGGATTGTGCTATGCCTAAAGTAGATAAAAATGTGACGCGATAAGACGGCGATACCGGCTCCCCAGATGTCGGGATATATTCTGGCCAATGAAATCGCCTTGTGCGCCACTAGCACAATTTCCTTACATACATACATTGAGCGGAGTGGCGACGGTATGTGGATGTTATATCCGATTTATTATCGGGATACCGATTCCGACCAAACGGCAATTCTCACGACCTCGGGATGACTAAGCCTGCTCCGAAATGATCTTCAAATGTTATACAGTCAAGTCTAAGAGACATCCAGATTGTCCAGATGTCTTCCCGCCCGCAATCCGTCCTTCAGATGATAATTGAAAAAGTGAATACCATGGAAAGGACGAAGCCAGGTGTGACAATTGTAAGGGATGGCACAGTACATACCTACGTACCCTAACTGGTCGTCCCACCTCATACCTACATATTTCTATCTCCGAAGACGGCCTCGCTTAATAGAGCCCTCCTTCTTTTCTTGCATCTTTAAGTGGCACAGCGCATATGAGGGAACTTATAAGTGGTAGACTTGTGGATGAATATCGGGCATTCTTAATATCGGTCGCTGCCAGCTGTCTGGCAGAGTTCGGAACTGTCATGGCCACCAATGTCAGCCAACACCTTGCTTTCGAGATAGCGTCCATCTGTGGATGCGTGGTCGCTAAAACACTTGAGAGCTTGATTCCCCGTTTCAATATCAACCTCGATGCCACAATACGTGTCAGGTCGTACCAGATCTAAGACAAGTTTCACATTCATCACAAGTGGTCAGTGGGTGGTGATCCTATATACTCAGCCTGAAGTGACAGTCTAAGACACGGGTTTATGTTTCCCTTCCGTCGGTAAGGTAGCCGAATGGTTGGTCGAGTTGTCTGGCATAATTGCCTTCTCCCTTGCCTGACAAGGCTTGAACCATCAGGAACGAATAGGCGGTTGAATAACGCCACGATGCTGTGACCAACTCAAGTAGGAAGGTATTTGCGAACGGTCCCCTTTCATCAGGAATGGTATCGTCATGGACCTCCAACTATCAATCGTGGCAGTGCAGTGTGCACCAATGACCCGCTGCTTGTTGTTTCTGGGAACCCGACACGCTCCACGGAGCGCGGGCCAGGCACATTGCGGAACACATACTTCCGGTTTCGAACAAAAGAGTAGATCTTTTTCTGAATCAAGTTCTGCGTTACAAAATGCATGTTCTCCAATATCTCCTGAATTAAGGATTGAGGTCTCAATCAATATCACGAGCATCGCTCACATGGGCCTAACAGTGTGTCCCCTGAGGTTCAGTAACCCAAACGCTGTTGTGTCGACCTTGTCACAAACGCCACAGCTGTCAATTGTGACGCTTCGCTTAAGTTAAGACCGTAGCACGTCCGATTCGATCTTCCGGAAGCCACAACCAAATTGTTGTACCCAAGACACCGCAGATGTTCCCTTTGCGGCTGAAGACACACCATGTAGCACAACGGATCAGAGTACTTTAATGCGAGCGTAGTTGGTGAACCTGAAACGGAGGGTTGTTTTATGCCGTGGCAATACTTTGTAACTGAAACAAAATCAGATTTCCATCTACTACACCCATCAATTGGACAGTTCCGTTGTCAAGCTCTCCAGCAATGCCCTCATCAATATCGACCATAGCAGGACTGTTTTACGCGCTTCAAGTCTCTCTTATATCTAAAGCGCTCTTCAGCGGTCTCCCGGGTAACAGTTCCCACCACTTGCCTATAGAGAATTGCGAGAGTATGTGGGTCGATCTCTCGACATAAGCTATGAATAGGTTTATAGTAGATCAGCGTTGACTTTGTTGGATCACCACATCTGCGAAATAAAGTTGGACCTTTTGAAAGGTTTGAAGATACCAAAGAAGTTTATTTTATCTTCAGATCAAGATGTTATAGAACCTTTATCAGGGTTCTCAAAGCCCGGGACCTCCTAAAGTTGCGCAGGTGGGTGATAGAGCTCAGGAGGTTAACTTGCTTCACTTCGTAGAAGGCCACCTGGACTAATATATTAGAATGTACTTGAATGCAAAATTCGCCAATCTGTGACTCGAAAAGCTGTGCAAATTTCAACAGTTGGATTCAGGTCCCGCAAAACTGATCTTACCAAAATCATTCTGCTGTACACATGTGACATTTCAGAATAATGATTCCTATGGTCATGTACAAAATCATGGAGTCCAATCTTTATAACACAAAGGAATTTCGCCTTAACACTTCTTTCAAATAGAGATATCATCACTGGGGTTACCCTCTGTAATTCTAGAGCCTAAAATAAAGTGATCTGGCCCACTTGACCTGATAACAAGTACGCCGAGGCTGACGACTGATACAGCCGCGCGGCTCAGCTTACACGAGGCTGTGATAAGCCCTGCTGCAGTGATTTAGTACCAAACCCACACAGCTTCCTCTTTTCCATTCAATTTCAGGCTGAGTAAATGTGAACCACATATTTTCAACCCAAGACCCCAACTGCCTCAAAATACCAAACTGTAACCTCAACTAAAGCCTCACAGTTTTCTGTCAGGGTGCGATTCTCCACTGACGAAACGGAACAATTCGCAGCTGGCCTCGCCAAGGTAACTTCAACATGGCGACCCAGGGAGACTCAGACCCCGCCAGCCCTGTCGCTGCAGACCTTGCCGTCGCCGACACAGCTTCAGGTCAAGACACCACCAACACGCGCGACTCTGCGGTCAACAATGCAACTATGGAGACTGACCACGCCTCTGAGATGGCTGTTAAGAACGAGCACGAGGCTTCACCTCGTGAAAATGATCAGGAGGAGGAGCTGGTCCTTCTTCAGATGGTAAGTAATCTGACTTCAGCTGTTGACGAACTTCGCGTTGAATACTGATAATAACACACCTAGCCAAACCAACAAGGCCCCGCGCAAGAGAATAACCAAAATCGACCTTCCCAGAAGAAGAATGTGCGTTTCACTTCTATGAGAGAAGACGAGCAGTACGCAGACGACAGCACTGGCAAGCCTAGCCCGTTGAACAAGGCTCAGAAGAGGAAGGCTGTGTCGGCTCAGCTGGACGCGCCAGGTGACGACAATGCTGCTCACCCACGCCGTCAAGGCCCGTTCCACCCAGAAGGTCCCCGTCCAGTTTGGCACGTTCCAGACTCATATCTTCCAGGTTCATACCGTCCAGGTTCATACCGCCAAGGCCCGTTCCACCCAGGAGGTTATGTCCCCGGCTCGCATACCCAGCCCTCATACCCACCAGGCGGTTACTACCCTGGTTCATACGTCTCGGGTGGTGCCCCAGGTAGCTTTCCCTTTGGTTCATATGGTCAAGGTGGCGCCCCAGGCCGCTTTCACACCGGCTCGTACGCCCAGGTTTCGCAGTTCCAGAACGTGCAGCTCCAGGACTTGCAGCAACAGCAGTCGACCGTCCGGGACTTGCATCAACAACAGTTGGTTCTCCAGGGCTCGCAGCTCCATGAGTTGCAACAGCAACAATCGGCGCTGCAGAGCCAGCTCCAGGATTTGCAGCGCCAGCTCCAGGATTCGCAGCGCCAGCTCCAGGATTCGCAGCGCCAGCTGGCGGTGTGCCAGAATCGGCTCCAGGATGTGCAGCGCCAGCAGTTGCTATCCCGGAGGCAGCCCCAGGACCGGCAGCCACTGAATCCGCACCGCCCAGCCTCGTACGCCTCGGTCGTCTCTGCCCCTGCCCCTGCCCCTGCCCCATCCACCCAAGCCTGGCCGCGCCCTAGCATGCGACGCCTGGCCCCGACGAGTCCAAGCCGTGCCACAAACGGAAGACTCTCCCTCTCGTACGTATGCGACCCAAGAACCGGCAGACCAATCAGACCAGTTATGGTCCGCAACTATGTGGAAGAAGTCTCAGAGGTCACCGAGGAGACCGAGGAGCAAGACTCCTCGTAATTGCGTGGCTGAATGCCCTGCGAGAGCGAGTGCTAAGCTTGATCTCTTTCTTCACGCAGCATGCGGAACCGACGGTTCGGAATCTCCAAGTACATCCACGACAATGACAGCGTTCTGGTGCGGCTTTCTACTTGAGGGGGAAGTTATGAACACGATTGGTCTGTGTAGGATGTCGGGGGAAGTAAGGCGTGGATGGGCGTTTTCGGGTTTTGGACCGTATGGCGCAGCATGGCTGGCGTCTTGGTCTATGGGGAACGGAAAGGTGGGAATTTGGGAGGATCCTCGGATGTTTCGGGGGTTAGTTTTCATGGATTAACCTCGATTTGTAGAGATAGATTACTGTAGAATACCAAAATTACATTGTAGTATCGTTATGTTTCTGGTCTTCAAGTCAATCAATGCGCTCAAGTAGCTGCACTTAGACGAGGCTGTGACAAGCACGTGCCCATTCAACTACACCTGTTACACGAGGCTCTCTATATCGAGGGATGGCACTTAATGCCCTGTAAACAAATTTGAATCAAACATATAAACATAACAGGCAGAAGTGATGCTTTTGGAATCACTCCTCTTTGAATAACAAGCAATAAGAACAGTAGATGGCTCTGGTGACATTGCAACTCAAAGTACACTAGAACCACACTCTCTATCCATCCTAGATACCACAAGCAAGAGTGCAAGGTCAATTTAAGCTTCCCTTCATTCGCAGACTACGATTCTGTGGGCCTACTGCAGTCTACCCGTATAGATATACTATAGCCTTTTACACATCACAAGAAGAAGTACAATCTTACTATAAACTTCTCCTCGTGAGAAAAGCAACAGCTGTAGACCTACCATAAGGCATATAAACTGGTCGGCCCACTCCCTCCCGGTACTAATAAGCGCGAATACAATAACCAGGCGAATTTCCAAGGCAACTGGTAGCCCCGCCCCTGTTATAGTTAGAGCTTCTGCAAGAACAACAATAGTTGCTAGCTTCAATGTTCCAAGACTGCCTTTCTATCTTAATTTGCACCCCATCTAACAATACAACACTCCTCTACCCATAGCAAAAAACAATGGATTATATTAACTAACTTCCTGCCTTGCAGGCAGTGGTTTGATAAAAATTAAGCTATAGAGCCTCATTTCCGTCTTCCTATCGGTGGCATACTACTACTGCCTACTAGTAGGTACACCCACGTTACTTCTCCAAAGCCCTCCCTCGGCCTAATTTTGTGGCATTCTTAGCCATCCCCTGTTACCAAGCGCGATGAGAAGAAATCTGAGAAGAGAAACCGGAGAAACTGGACCGCGAACGAGAAACTCGAGCTGTAGGGGCACGAGGTTGATGGAGCGAGACCCGTGGCCATTGACGCATTGTTGCAGCCGAACCCCAGCCATTGACAAGATTCTCTTCGACCTCGACGTGCAGGCAACGTCATAAATCGCAGCTTGGGGCTGTTTATGAGAGAGGCTGGGAGGCCAAGGGGTTCCACTCAGGATGCTGCTGCGGGTCTTCCTTGATGCTTTATTTCCGCAACCGTTTTCCCGACACCTACGAAGCCGCCGATGGCCAATGTCGAAGACGAATATCAAGAGCAAACATGTGCCGATTCGAAGAGAAATTCGAGGGGTGGGCGAATGTGTCCCCACCGGCTTGCCCTGAATGAGACTCTGGAGGCTGCGAATCCAGCAGAAATTGCGAAGTGTTCAAGTTCACAGACACTTGTTTGAGGGCGGAGATCTTCCTCACGGTTCTTTCCGGCATAAGACTTGCGTTTGGGCAATTTCGGGCTGGAGTTACTTTGTTCGTGGCGTACGAATTGCCTTCCCTACGGGCTTACAGACTGGTGGCCATGTCGTCGTGGGTCGATGACTGCGATATCCGTGAGTAGGCATGGGATGTACTGTAGACATGCCATTGAGGTCATCGATGGCGATCTCGAGATTGATGCAGTATATTCAGGTTTTGAGTCTATGCATCATGCATGCCGGATCATCCATCCAGGATGTGGCTCGAGAAGCGGACGGTTTCGAAGAAGAAAAAGCAACAACAAGACCACTAAGGTTATCACAGACTTAAGAATGCCTGACCGCCGCGATGATTGAGCATCGCGATGTTACACCAGTGACAACAGCACCGGCAACCGGCACAATGGGTGGGCCCATATTCGAATAAACACTTTCAAAGTTTCCCTTCCGGCTCGGGAAGGCCCCACTAAGTCGCATTATCCTCCTTCACTTCTTCTATGCCCGGCACGTGTTGTGTAACCACACCTTTACACCAATCCCCGGGACCACTGTCACGGCCGAATGGCAAGATCCGAAGATCGACAAACATAGGTAGTGGGACATCGGCTTCGAGTCAGAGAGACGAGGAGGGGGGAGGAGGCAAACACACCGCCGCTTGTCCGCGGAGTTCTGTCGCCCATGGAGGGGGGGATTCAATCATCTTGATTAAAGACCCATGTTTGTTCTGTGTTGTCTTGTCTGGGTTGCTTGTGCCCCGGGGAAGTCGAACTGGATAGCGTGCTTTTTGTCCGCGGCGACGCAAGAGTCAGGGGTCTGCATCCTTCTTGAGCCGCCTTGTGGAGCGAAGAGGCGAAAAGTGGAAAAAAAAACCACTTAGACTGAGGTGAATCTGCCCCGGCCGAAACCTGTCAAAGAGCCCCAGGGAGCATGCCTAAGCCGAGCCGAACCTCACTGCCGGAGTGGGATGGTGCTCATTCTGTACTCCGTCACGACAGGCAACTTGTCTGTTGGCCGCTGCTAATTGCCAAACCTGCGGGCCGGTGACGGGATGCTTCTCCTGAGGTCTTCAGACCGAGGGCGAATGTTACGGCGCAGTGATACCCTTTGGCCAGTCACCACAACAAACTGCAACTAGATTTGTCTCTGTCAGCCAGCACTGCAATATATATATATATATATATATTTACTGTGGTACATAGCTACCAACCCCTCTCGATGGATATGCGCGGTTGAAAATGGGGTCGTCGAGTCGGTCCGGTGTAAGGCATGAATTCCGTTTTATCTACGGTCCCCACTCATTTTTTGACTTATCTTGTACATCGCGGCTCCTTCCATGCTACGCAATTCCGCAGTGCCGGCGCTTTCATTAATGAAAAAAAAATCCCCAAAAAAATCCCATATCCTCCAGCCTGCCTAAAAGCCGAAAGGAACTGGACTGCATAAGATTACTATTTGCTTGCTGTCACGTTTCCCCTTTCTCCTGCGGCGAGTTGCGTCGCTTGTTGATTTCCAAGACCGGCTTTCAGATTTATTTTCCTCACCACCGTCGGCGTTTGGCCTGTGTGATTGTTAATACAGCTCATGTCATTGAGATCTGAGTGAAGTTACTGTGCATGAAACCAATTCAATTGAGCCATTCTTCGACTTTGACTCCCAGTAGCTTCGAAAAGGAGAATTTATCATATACCATCCCAGTCCACAAGCAATATCCTCCCAGCCAGTTTACTGTTCTCCCCGCCGGGCAGCAATAGCCATGGCGGACCACACCAGCGCCTCCGTGCCGCAGGAGCACGACCAAAGGGACAACTCCATGTCCTTCGACGAGAAGGAGTCAGCCCGGCTCGAACCCCTCACCAGTGTCAAAACACCAGCATCACGCCGGAGCCAAACAACCACAAAAGGCGGGCGCTCACGATCCCGAGCGTCCAGAACAGCAGCAGTAGCAGCAGCAGCAGCAGCAGCCACCTCAGACGGCTCATCCACATACTCTACCGACACCGACCCGCTCTCGCCGCTGGAGAACGCCCTATCCCGCCCGGACCACGACGCAGAGTACCAGGAGGCGCAGGAGGACATGGAGCGGATCCGGACGGGCGCGACCGGCACCAGCGTGTGGTCGCGCCCGCCCGACTTCGAGGTCACCTTCGACACGGACACGGGCAAGGCGGGGCCGCGCCACCCGCGGGACTGGACGATGCCGTACCGGATATGGGTCATCTTCTGCGTGTCTTATTCGACCTGGGTTATCATCCTCTACTCGACGTCGTACACCGCCACGCTGCCGGGCCTGATGGCCGACTTCCACGAGCCGAGCGAGACCATCGTGACGCTGGGGGTGACGACGTACCTTTTGGGGCTGGCGGTGGGGTCGTTGATCGTCGCGCCCATGAGCGAGTTGTTTGGGCGGAGGCCGGTTTACCTTATTTGTCTTGTTGCCTCGACGCTCTTGATTATCCCTTGCGCCCTTGCGACGTCTTTGGCGGAAATCATTGTCGTGCGCTTCTTTGGGGCTGCTTTCGGCGCGGTTATGATTTGTAATGGGGCTGGGACCATCGCCGACATATCGACTGAGGATGATCGGGCCTTGTACAGTACGTACCTTTTCTTGTGGCGGATTAATTTTTTCACGAGCTTGTTTCCTAGAGCTGTTTGTGTTTCAGGAGTGGTGCCCCCCCCCCCGAGACATATGACTCTCAGGACAGAGTCATCCATTTGAATCTGGGAGAATTTGCTAACAGAGATGGTTCAATTAGTGAGTATGTGGAGCATCGCACCTCTGAACGGACCCGTCACGGGCCCGTTGATCGGCGGTTTCGTGTACGAGTATCTCGGGTGGCGCTGGGACAACTGGCTGGTGCTGATTCTGACCGGTGCCGCCGTCGTCCTGATGACGACCGTCAGGGAGACATACGCGCCGGTGATTTTGAAGCAAAAGGCTGCGAAGCACAGAAAGGACGAGGACGATGAGAGGTACTGGTGCCAGTATGACTCGAAGAGGTCGACGGCCCAGTTGATGAAGGTGAACTTGAGCCGACCATTTGTGCTCTCTTTCACGGAGCCAATTCTGTGGTTCTTCAATATATGGTTAGTTTCCGATCTGCTTTCTGTGCTTCCGGTATAGGGGTATATGTGTGTGTGTGTACATGTGTGCATTGTACTGACCCCTTCAACAGGATTAGTGTCATATACGGAATCTTATACTTGGTAAGTTGAATCCCTCAGTCACACGTAATAAATCACTTTTGTGTGACCCAACACTAACATCTCCGTGTAGTGCTTCGTGGCGTACCCAATTGTGTTCGAGCAGCAGCGTGGTTGGGGACCAGGTCAGACAGGTCTATCATTCATCGGCATTGGTATCGGGACCATGATCGCCATCTGCCTGGAGCCGTTTTGGCGCAAGATCATCAATTCTCACCCCAAGGACCCAGAGACAGGCCGCGTCTCCCCTGAGGCCAGCGCTTCCATCATGAGCATCGGTGCTATCCTGACCCCTATCGGCCAACTCGTCTTCTCCTGGACCTGTCTCCCGACGACCATCCACTGGGCCATCCCGATCGCCTTTGGCATTCCATTCGGCTGTGGAGTAAGTCTCGAGCCTTCAATATGCCGCACCTCCCCACCCCTCCCCCCCCCCATTTAATAATGGCGTGGGGTATATGTACTGACAAATCCCAACAGAACACACTATGCTTCATATACGGGTCCAATTACCTGGCCGGAGCATACGGGTACTTCGCCGCATCTGCACTGGCAGGAAATGCAGTCATGAGATCCATCTTCGGAGCGACCCTTCCCCTAGCCGGCTCGACCATGTACGCAGCCTTGACGCCGCAGTGGGCCGGAACGCTGCTTGGGCTGATGGAGGTGGTTCTTGTCCCGATCCCGATCATCTTCTACCGATATGGTGCGAAGATCCGGGCTAGGAGCCCCATCATCAAGCAGATGAGAGAGGAGCAGGCCAAGATGGACAAGAAACGGGCCAGGCTGGCGGCGAAGCAGCAGAGGCAGGCCGCTGTCGCGGCGGCTGGAGAAGTTGTGGTCGGGGATGACGCAGAAGGGAAGGAGACGGGCGAGACAGGGGTTAGACCTGGGAAATCAACAGTAGTGATGGAAAATAGGGACGTGGAGAAGGGGGCTGAGTAGGGCTGAATATGTCTTGAGGATATGATTTGGATTGAAGATGGCGGATATAGGATATATGCCTCTTTAAGGGAGAGCCGCTGGAGGGGGAGAGAGCTGGGTAATACGGCATTGAATATCAGAGCAATGCATAGGGCTGACTGATGCGCAGCCAGGTGGGCTGGAAAAGCGACTGAGATGATCTTCACGGGATATGAAGTACCTGAGTGCACGTACATTAATACCAGACATACTTACTGCTCTTGACGAGCTCGGTGCATCGATATCCGCAGTTCCTTCATGGTCTCGGTCGTCAGAGACTTCCGGTTTAGCAGAGGGCGTGCATCGACGCCATAAAGGGAGCCTGGTAGAGCATCTGAGATGTTATGGACCTGGGCACGCTGGGGATAAGAACAGTCCCGATGTTGTGTTGATCAAGGTAACTAACTACCTCTGACAGGAATGAAGTGGGATCAGGGATCACCAAGTCTGGTGTCAGATTTATTTATTCAGCTTCCAGACTTGCCAGCGCCATTGAGTAGTTTTACCTAGGTACTGAGGTATGGTTATACATAGGATACGTGGAGCTAGGGTATGTCAGTACTATGGTATGTAGGGCAGACCAACAGTGATTGCCCAGGCAGGCCAGGAGATATGATAGGCCCTGACCGTTGTACTTTTGTGTGTACTGTGTAACGGACCCAGCTGAAGTTTGGGAATGCGATTTGAGTTCTAGAACCCCGGGTAATCCATCTTCCAAGCCCACAAGGAATGAATGGATGGCATGTCGATCCGGGCGATCCCATCCGGAGGATTGGAATCTGAATATTGAATCTGACAGTATTGATAAATATGGAAGGTAGCAACAACCTCGATGCCACCGCGTTACCCAGATAGGAAGACAGACCTGCAGGAAGCGATCAGGTGTCGAGATGCACTCTGCACAGGTGTGCCCACCTCGGTGTTAAGCCAAATTACAAGCTTAAAAAATCAGCATGGCGGTGGACTCAGGCAGTCGGGCTGCAGGCTTGGGATGGATATGGTTGGCTCGTTGTTGTTGCAAGGCAAGTTGCCATTTTCCCGGGGTGCATGGCGAGGTGGAGGGGCATGAGGGGCCTGGGGGCGTAACTGGGGGGCGTAACTGGGGGGCGTAACTGGGGCGTACACTTACACTACACAGTACCCGCTGAGCGGTTGCAAGGAAGGGGCCAGAAACAAGCTTCGTATCTACCTAGGTACCTATGTAGGTTGGTATGTACTTACCAGGCTTACCTGCTTTCTACATAGTAAAAATTGCCGTCTTGTATCCAAACGTGTCCGAAGAACCAACCCGTGATTCGAAATAAGGTTGATAAGATTGATAAGGTTGCTCAAGGGCATGGGCCCCTAGAATATCTGAGTGGTCACGGTCATTTCCTTGCATTACCCCTTTTGGCAGTGATTCTGTGGCAGTGACCTGAGTTCAATCTCCCAAACCCAAAGTCACATACATACATAACCTCAGAAGCGGCTTTACACTTACTTGATAAGTTCACCTGGGCAGCTGGGCCACCAGTGACTTGGTGCCGACAGGGCCGACAGGGCCGACAGGGCCGCTACTTGTCACTGTAACTGTAATAGAGTACCCTACTGCCTGAGTACCTGATAGTGTGGCGTACATAGTAGTACGGATCCCGTACTATTATGTACAATCTAACAGACCACTCCACCAAGGCTCTTTCCTTTGTGAGACTCTGCCAAGACCTTGCGCGGAGCCAAACTCCACTTTCCAATGTAATGGGTTATTGGGGGTTATTGACCCTGTTGACCAGCAAGAATCGGCTGTCTTGGCTTGGGTTCATGGTTTCTTGGCTCTTGGCTCTACCACCAAGAACCACCTACACAGTAACAATTCATGTTACGCACCACTCACTCTTCAATGCCATTCTCAGGGTCCTGACTATCCCTTGTGTCGTGACTCGGCTTGCTCCTATCTTAAAACTTCCTTTCTTACACACACCCATACACCCATACACCCATATGCCCACATCCACAATGTCCCCCCCTTCTTTCCACCCCTACCAGTCGTAAACAACTGTCCTAGACAGCTAGCTGCTCGTGTCTGCAGCTCGTCTCCTTTCCTTCCTGGCCTGGCCTGGCCTCACTTTGACTTGACTTGACCTCCAGGTTGGCTTGACTGTCTGTCCTGAACATGACCCCTTGAAGTCGTCAATCTATCTCTCTCTCTCTCTCTCTCTCTCTCTCTACCACATACCTCTATGCCAAGCACCCTCCCTTTACTCTCTTTCGCTCACCTTCTTTGACCTTTTGCCCTCTTATTGCAATCCTGTATTTTATACCATATATTTATTATTACCCTGAACCCCTAAACCCTGTCGCAGCCTCTCTCCTGAACGGCCGGACCGGGCCCCGTCTCCTTTTCCCGGGCATCGTTCCCTGCCCAGCTCGTCTGGAACTCCACAAACTAGCAGGATGCTTCGTCTTAGGAGATATCGCGTCTTCGTGGCATGCGCTGTCTTCCTTGTTTTCCTTCTCTACCGGACATCTGTCAACTCGGGTTGGGACAATGGTTTTCAGTACGAGCATGATGCTGCTCAGGCCAACACCGAGCGCAAAGCCACCAACAGGGATCCTGTGCAGATGCCTCTTCACGAGCAAGAATCGTTTGGAGAGGAAGAGGTCAAGATACCTGAATTGGAGACGGTAACTGAAGCCAAGGACGGGTTTGCTTTGCCCACGCCAATTAAGTCAGAGCAAGACAATGAAGCGCTCCTAGAGCCTCCTGCTACTACCGATCCTCCCGTCGTCGTAATCCCTGATCGCAAGCCAGGCCAGGTTGGCGATGCGTACCTTCATAAAGCTGAGGACCCTCTCCACATCCAGAACCCCCCAGGCAGGGTTCAGGACGAAACCATAACCCCAACGTCTACCATTTATTGGACTCAACCGCCGGAGCGGTTCCCTGTTGATTCCCTAATTTCCCTGCCCACTGGCAAACCAAAGCCTGTACCCAAAGTACAGTACTCCTTTGGATCTGAGGATGCGGATGCAAAGATAAAGCGTGAGGGCCGTCTGGAGCAGGTCAAGGCTGAGATGAAGCACGCATGGGGCGGCTACGTGAAATTCGCCTTTGGTCATGACGAGCTTACACCCATCTCGAATGATTATGCCGACCCCTTCGCTGGCTGGGGCGCGACTTTGGTCGATGCCATGGATACACTCTGGATCATGGGCCTCAAGGAAGAGTTTAATGAGGCGTACCGTGGACTAGAAGACATCGACTTCACCACAACTCCGCATCGTAAGGATATTCCCGTGTTCGAGACAACTATTCGATATCTGGGTGGACTTCTTGCCGCCTACGACGTCACCGGTGGTCACAAAGGCGATTATCCACTCCTCCTGAAGAAGGCTGTCGAACTCGCCGAAATTCTCATGGGCATATTCGATACGCCTAATCGAATGCCGGACCTGCACTACAGATGGAAACCGGCCTATGCCTTCCAGCCAAAACGAGCGTCGACACACTCGGGCATAGCGGAGCTCGCCTCGTTGTCGATGGAGTTCACAAGGCTGGCCCAATTGACCGGAAAGGACAAGTATTACGATGGCATTGCTCGTATCACAGATGCCTTGGAAGAGTGGCAGAACCGGGAGGATGGTACAGCCCCGGCTATTCCAGGCATATTCCCTGAAAACGTGGATGCGTCTGGATGCAACCGTACAGCAACTAATGCGCTGAGGGAAGCAAGCGATCTGGCTAAGAAACAAGCCGCAGATGCTATTCTAGAGGAACCCAAAGGCTACGTCCCACCCGTGGCTGGCAGCTCAGGAGCGGGATATGCGGCAACAGAAGAAAGACCGAACGTGGAGTTCCAGGTCACACCGGGCAGTGCAGGATCACCCGAGACTGGCGGCTTCAAGGAAATTGGTAAACGAGGGGTTGACGATGGGGTTCTGCCTGTTGAGGCTTCATCGGACAACACGAGGCAGACTTTTAAGAGGAGACCTCCGCCACCTTTTGGCGGTTCTCGTTTTGAAAATCATGACGCGGTCAAGCCTCTTGATGCCAATGGCCTGCCTGCCGACTGGGAATGTGTCGCCCAAAACCTCACTGCAAGCTCCGGGGTGCAGAAATTCTCTATGGGAGGGTCACAGGACTCGGCCTACGAGTACTTCCCAAAGGAGTGGTTACTTTTGGGTGGCCTAGAGCCGAAGTATCGCACCATGCACGAGAAGACAGTCGCTGCCGTCAAGGAGTGGCTGTTATATAGACCCATGGTCCCGGGCGATCCCGATATCCTCTTTTCAGCCCAGGCTACGTTGTCTTCTGGTCAGGACCTGAATAGGCTCGCGTACGTCTATGAGGTCACACACCTCACCTGTTTCCTAGGCGGCATGTTTGGTCTCGGGGCCAAAATATTCGACGTGCCTGAGGACCTGGAGATCGGCAAGCGTCTTACGGATGGCTGCGTCTGGGCATATTCAGCGATGCCAAGCGGCATCATGCCCGAGTCCGCCCATGTGGTGCCATGCCCTGACGCCTATGACTGCCACTGGAATGAGACGGTATGGACCGACGAGTATCTGGACCCAGATCCTGAGTGGAGGCAGAAGCTGATGGATGATTATGTCGGACGTCTTAAAACTTGGGAGGCTGAGAAGCAGCAAGCAATACGTCAAGAGGCCGAGAGGCTTCAGGCAGCTGAAGAGATAGTCCAACGTGAGCAGGGCCAGGCTGAAAGAAAGCCAGGAGTTCCTGTTGGGTACAATGGGCTGCATGGTAGAAGCGACGAAACTGCCGCCCCCCCTCTGGACCCGTCCACGCTAGACCAGAACGCCATCAAGGAGAAGATGAGGATTCTTGAGGCAGAGCTCAATTTCAACGAAGAGACCACGGGCCGAGCTCAGATTTCAGGCTCCAGCCAGCTGCCCATTGGCGAAGCCGCCATCAAGTTGCCGCAGCGACCTGTCAAGCCCATGACCCACGAGCAGTACGTGGCACAACGCATCACGACGGAGGACATCCTCCCGGGTTTCACGCTGATTGGTGATAGGCGATATATCTTGCGGTAAGTTGCATCACTCCTGGTTGAGACCGACCATCCTTGATGAACAGCATCAACTGACAATTTAAACCACACAGGCCCGAAGCGATTGAGTCTGTCTGGTACATGTACCGAATCACTGGCGACCCCATATGGCAAGACAAGGGGTGGAAGATGTGGCAGGCCATCGTCAAGCACACGCACACGGAGTACGGCAACGCGGCTATTGACCACGTTAACAATAAGGACGGCGTGACGACTCCCGAAGATAAGATGGAGAGTTTCTGGCTGGCCGAGACGCTCAAGTACTTCTACCTGCTCTATTCAGACCCTGATCTCATCAGCCTGGACGACTGGGTGTTGAACACGGAGGCGCATCCTTTCCGACGGCCAACCTGAGCAGGGCGCACGCGCACGGGGCGTGGTCTGAACAACCTACATAAACAAAGCATTGATGACGGAGTTGGGCGTTCATACAGACGGGCACATAGGAAGGGCCTACATGGACAAAATGATTTACGGCATTGCATACATATATCATGGGACGGTACGGAATGTGGCATATTTGCCCTTTTACTGGCGGCGCGGCGAGAGAGAGACATGCGCATAGATGAATTTCTAGAATACCTATGAAGCATATTCGAATACACGTGTCACTTTGCCCGTATGTTTCGCAATTGCTCAATGTGAGGTTGTTCATGCTCATCTCTGGGGGGCTCCGCCTGCCAACGTAGTTTTGTTGGCGGCCTAAACCGCTCTATCTATGCACACAACAGCTGCTCCAAATCTCGAAAGCAGCCACAACAACAAGGATATAACAACAATAATATCAAATTAAAACAGACCGAGGCGGGTATTGGGGGTGTCTTCGCCCGGCCCAACTTGCAATGTGTTTGCTCCCAAGCAAGCAAGCAAGCAAGATACATATTTCCCCTTTGCATAAACTCCGTGTCCCAAATGCTTGCTTTCTTCTCGATATGATTTTCTGCGGGGAATATATGTGGCCCCGCAGGGGAGGAGGGTCAAGAAAGCAGAAGTGAAGAATAACAAGTTATGAAAAAAAAAACCAAGAAGACAGCATTTTTTTTCTTCATATACATTTGGCCGTCCCTCATTCGTCACCGTATGGTCCCCATCGTCATCATTCCCATGTTGGTCATTCATTATGTACCCCCCCCCCACCTTTTTGTCATGTTCGGCCGTTGGGGGTTGGGTTCGGTTTGGTGAGGTTGGTTTGTCGTGCCATCGCCCAATCTCTCCCCTTCCCCTTCCCATTTCTTTCCTCGTCGTGGCCATCGATCCCCGCCCCGCCCTGTCCATCCCGTTCCTTCTAATCCCCTTTCCAGTGGGATAAAAATAAATTTGGCCTTTCCTTTCCATTTTCGTGTAAAATCATGACTGCCTGTCCCACCCCAATGATAGAGAAAAACCCCTCCCCCTCCCCCTCCCCCTCCCCATCTTTCATCGCCTCCCTCTTGCATGGGACCCGCAGGAGAGGGAGAAAGAAGGGAGAAGAGAAGAGAGAGAGAGCAAGAGGAAGAGAGGGTTTTTTTTAAAAAGAAAAAGGCGTTTTACTAGTCCGCCATCTGGCTCAGGACCCGTATGCTGAGTATCATGACGAGCAGGCCGATGGTGACGATGATGAGCAGGGTGAAGGAGAACCAGCCGAGGACCATGGCGCTGGAGCCGACGCCGGACCGCACGCTGCCGTTGCCAAAGTCCTCGGCGATGGTGCTGGCGGCCACGGACGCCGTGTGCTGCCACAGCACCGACACGAGCACGAAGATGGACGCGATGAAGATGATGGCCAGCGCTACCTGCGACACGGGCCGGCTGGGGAAGGGCTTGACCTCCCGGTCTGACCCCTCGCTGTCCTCCTCCTCGTGCCAGCCCGGGAAGGTAGCCAGGAGGAGGAAGCAGATGAAGGCGAAGATGATGGCGATGATGCTATGAAGAAGGAAAAAAAAAGGGATATCAATTAGCAAGATGAAGAGGCAGAAAAGAAGTATTAAATATATATATATATATATAAAACACCATCTTTGAATATGGGGTAGGTCCGACAAAACTCACATCAGGTACGGAAACACGACCATGTCCTTGAACTGGCTCGCCAGCCAGATGAGGTTCAGCGGGTCCTGGTCGACCGAGACCTCCTGGGCCAGGGCGGTGGCATTGTTGGAGCACAGCCAGGAGCCGCCGTCCGGGTTGATGCAGATGCCGAAGTAGCCCACGCGGGCCTGCAGGCGGGCGTCGCTGGCGATGCTGGCGAGCTGGGAGTAGGCGGCGTAGTTGACCTGCGCCGTGTCCGGGTGCGGCGTGTAGTCCCGGTAGTAGAGCGATATTAGGAAGATGTCGGGGATGAGGGGGCTGGATGATGAGGAGCCTGCTAGGAGGAGGGCTGTTTGTGGGTTTGTCCTTGTTAGCCTTCTGGGGTCGTTCGTGTATATGGGATGTTTGTGTGTGCGTATGTACGTGTCCCGTGGAGGAGGAGGAGGAGGAGGATGAGGATGATGATGATGATAGAGGGGAGAGAGGGGACAGAGAGTAGGACAATGAGGAGGGAGGAGTGAAGTTAGACTTACATAGTAGAATGATAGTTATTGCTATCAGGATCATCAACACATGGTGATATCCAAGGAATGGTACAAAGCGGTACCATCCCGTCCTGAACCTCTCCGCCGCCATATTGTCACGATCGCCAAGTTGCCTCCTCTTGTACAATTAGAGAGTATTAAAAATAAAATAAAAACACCCGCCCTCTTCCGTCTCGTTATCTTCCCTATCCCGACCTCCGTGGAGAGTCGGTGGGACGTCAAAGCGCCCTGACGGGCCAGTTGGACGTATCGTCGGTCAGGGCCCCGTTCAAAACGATGGGGTCGTCTTCGTTCTTCGTTCTGGTCGGTGGTTTTTTGTTTTTTGTTTTTGTTCCTTGCAGAACAGATCGGGATCTCGCTGGAATGTGGAGGATTCTAAACTGGAATGGAAGTGTAGTGTAAAGATGTACACTAACTTCCCGCACCAGCTGTCCGTCTTAGAACTCTTTGGCTTGTTTCTTTCCTGAGACAGCCCACCAGAGAAAAGGATGGGTAAGGTAAGGTAAGGTAAGGTAAGGCAAGGCCGAGGTGAGAAGCAATAGACTTTCTTACACCTGCGCGCGGGTGGGAAAATGCGGGAATGTGGAATGTGTGGAAATGCTACTGCTGCAAAATGCAAGTCTGTGAGTAAGTGCGAGAGGGTGAATTGTGTGTGTGTTTGTCATGGAGAAGTGAGAAAGAAGGAAGAGAAAATGCAGCTGTTGTCTCTTCGTACACACAACCACGCACGCAACATACCTTGGGGATACATGCAGTCCGGCGCCGGGTTCGAGTATTCAGATGGCTGGGAAACATGCAAGAAGGGGAAAGGTGGGCCTGCAGGTTTGTGGGAATACGTATCGCCAATTGGGACTGGGACTGGGACTGGGGTGGGTGGTGGTGGTGGTTGATGGTTCAGGAAGCAAAGGAAATCCCAAACCTGCGCCACCACCTTTTTCTCTTCCCTTACTTCAGTGTTGTATTTTAGTATCTTTTTCCTGACAACCGACCGTTGTCCCTGACCTTGTTGTTGTTGTTGTAGTTGTTGGTAGTGGTGATGATGGAGCTGGACCTGGACCTGGACCTGGAGCTAGTCCGGATCATGTATGTACATATGTACACTACAACAATTGTCTGTTCTCCTCTCCCCATCTTCCTCCCCATCGTCCCCACTGAACAGATCATGTACGTATGTATGTATGTATGTATGTATGTACTTAGACTAACTACCTAGACTGACAGATTACCCCTTGGGTCGTCAGTAGCAACGAGGTTACCTACGGGCCGGGAGGAGCAGCTGCATCATGAGGCTTCAGAAGAGATCCGCAGGTCCAGAATCCAGTACCCGTGTACCTACATGGCTTACCTTCTGCCCTGTCCGCCCTGTCTGACATGTCTGCCCGGTAAACAATTCGGGGGGTTGGGCCAGCAACAGGGCCAGATTGAGTTTAGCGCAATGCGGGATGCATCCACTTACAGTGGGTTCCTGCATCACTAGCGAGTGACGTAGCAATAAGCCTCGGCCGCCAGCCATGGTGTTAGAGCTCTTTGCCGGCCGCTAAACAAGCCTAATCTTACAAGCTTTAAAGAGGAGGCTGGTTTGAACCCGAACCCTTATGACCTCTGTCTGGGTATACTATGTATGGTACAGTAGCCCCAACGATTTGGAGGACAATCTGGCGAATTGAGCCAGAGTTGAGCTCTGTGTTTGGCAGCATGCAGTGGCTCAGAAGTATGTGGACGAGACTCACATTGTTAAACAGACTCGATATCGAACACCTCTCAGCGTCGACTCGAATCCCTCCTATTCTGGTTGCTAGCAGAGGAACCAGGTTCGTACTTGCACACAGAACGAACATGTGACAAACTCCGGACATGGTTGGGAACCAATTGACCATTCAACCACCTCCTGTCTGGTCTGGGACATGATCGAATAATTGTCGTTGCCAACCAGGCCAAGATCCCAGAATGGATCCGTGTTGTCCGCGCTTTTGGAATCCTTGCAGAGTTCTTAAACCCAAGCGTGAGCGGCCTTGGTCGGCGGCTACTCGAATAATTACGACGTTGGAACACACACACACACACACACACACACACACACACACACAAAACTCTACCGCTGTTCCACCCATTGGTTGTGGTACATGATACAGCCGTATGCCGCCGGGAGCGACCTCATATACTGTGTATTCTAACAGGAAAGAAGAAAATATATATATATATATATATTTGGAGTGGGATCGACCATGGATCTGGGACTTGGAACTTGAGACCAATTGGCCGAGTTCTGACAGGGATATCACTGCCAATGCCCGTGGGACCGGACCGGCATCTTGGAATCTGGCCACCATCCGCTTCCAGTCGTTCCTCAAGGCAACCCAGCCCGTTTACACGATCAAGTGAGAGGTCGGGGCCAAGCCGGCTAATTGCTAGAATCATGGGGCTCGAGATCCTGCTGTCAATCGATACATCAACTGTCGAAGAGCAATTGCAGGGATGACGGATGCTGGAGAAACTAACAGTGCCCTGAAGAGATGGGGCCTTTTCCCAGAAGACAACACTCACGAGCTTCACTACCAGAGGACGTCCCAGTCTCTGCCTCCTCAAAGCGCACCCTGCTACCATATATCTCTGAGGCTCTGCTATCTTATCGCTTCGAAATCCGCATGGTGGTATTTACCACAAGCCACGTACCCATTCGAATGCTCATATTTCAGGTTCGAGCTGGAGGGTACCATACCGGTTTTGCGGGCGCCAGAAGCCCTGAACAAGGTCCGTCAATGGAAACATGGCTTTTGAAGACCATATGGTGGTTTTTGATAAATGGCCATGAGGCGGGTGACTGGGGGGCAATTCGCACAACGGACCTCTGCCAACATCAAAGCCTTGGTTTGCAACACCGAGTTGGGGCTTTGTCTCATTACACATGTCGAGAAGCCCCCAGTTCTGCCATTAAAGTGCCTTTTTTTTCTTTGCATCTCATCCAACATATCCATTACTCGTCAAGTGCGAGAGAGATGAGACCCCGAGGGAAAAGACGCAACGCGAGACGCTTGTGACATTGTCTCCGGTTCACGTGGTGGGAATGTATGGCCCCAAAATGGGACCTGGTCCTACATATGTATCCTCCACCAGCTGAGGTAGCGATGCTGAGAGGATCCGGCCGTGCGAAGAAGAGAACAGACGGGCGACGCCTCCCACGGGGGAAGACAGGAAAATTGACGCGCGAGAAATCGCTGCGGCGCCGGGGAACTAGCTGGGCCTGAGATGTCCATTAAACAAGCGTCAATGGACACCGTCGAGTATAGATGTGGACTCTCAGGCCTCTCTACATGTCGGGTCTGCAAATGTGCCTCGCGGACGGGTGGGTAATACGAGTAAGTGGGTTTCGCAGTGCAGGCGAGAGAGTGTTGATAGTTTCTGGACGAGTTCAGGGACTCAAAACGCACGAGTACACACGGGCTGGTTTGGCAAGCATGACTTCTATGGGTTATGATGTATTTGTTCTCGCAGAGAGGATAAAAGGCTCGTCGTAATTACACCAGCATCCATGAATCCAACCCCGAAGGGAGCTCGATGTTTTCTAGCCTTCTTCCCTAGACCTTGGATAGTCTATTGTTAAAACAACCATTTGCGAACCTCATCGTCATCTCATCACGAGGGACCCTTCTCCATTGCCGCCCTGATTCTCTCCTCGTCTAGTCCCCTCATGAACCAGCACCCTTGCAATGAATACAAACCCCCCCAAAAAAGACATTTATGCCAGCGTCTGCGTCAGGAAGACTACAGGTCAGTCATTCGGTGGAAAACTGCACATTGACTCCGATGCTAGCTGATGACTGTGCCCTATTCTGCTAGTCTATCCATGCCCCCATAACCTATCCCCATCCTTCTCTCCCTCCCTCATAATCATGTTCTGTAGGAGAAGGAGGGGGGGGGGGCGAGGGAATCAATAAAGAAGCCTATGATGTTTGTTCCGTGGGTACAGCGGAGGAGAAAGTGTACATGGCCAGTAAAAAGGAGTCGGGAAAAAGGGACAGTGGGACGGTGTCGCGAGCGCCGGGGGGGGGGGCGGTGGAGGGGGCAAAACCAAAAACCAAAAACCAATGACACAATGTATGGATTTTATTACAAGTCAAAGTGCTGATCGTCTCATGTCCATCCCTCTACTTCCTTCCTTTCGCTTCCCCCCCCTTAAATGCCTTCAAAGTCACCACCCAGGTCATCCTCGTCCAGGTCACCTTCCTGTATGTCATTAGCCATCTCACGCTCCCGCTCGCGCGCTTCTTGTGCGTTCTTGAGCTCCAGACGGTGTTGGTTCATGGGGAAACGCATAGCCTGTATTGCAATGTGGTCAGTGATATGGTCGAAACAACTGTGTCCAAATATGGATTGGGGGAGGGTCGGAAACTCACCTTGACACTCTCATCATGCAGTGCCAAACAAGCCCTGATACGGTCGTGGAATGCCTCTGTGGGCTCCCGCGTAGCATAGATATCACCGGTCTCCTTGCTCTTCATGAACCCATGCTCGCGGTCCAGCGTCGCCTCGATGACACCGTCCCGGATCGCCTTTGCGACAATGTACTCAGCCGACTCTTCGCTACCAAGGTGTAGGCGGATGCAGATGTCGCGCAAGGAGATGCGCGAGTAGGACAGCGACATCATGCGAATGCCGGTCTTGATGACGTTCTGTCGCAGGCGCAGTATCAGGGTGTAGGTGCCGTCTCTGCGGAAGGTGTCGGCATGGTCTGCGATGGTCGTCTCGAAGTCCTCCAGGTTGCCGACACGGACGGCTTGCACGAGCAAGAAGTATGGGTGCAGAGCCTGCTCCATCGACGGCACTCGGAAAGTTGCGCGGTCGGGGATGTCACCCATCAGCAGCTCGACAACCAACAGGAGTTTGGTCGCGGTCTGAGAGAAGCCAAGAGCGCAGGTGCTTGCAGGAGCCTTGCGGGTCGCGGCGGTCAGGTGCTCGTGTGCCTCGGTGTAGCGCAGCTGGATGGCACGGATGCGACCAAGGTAGTAGAGGAATCTTGCAACCTGGTTGTTGGCGGCATTCTCGGGGAATTGTGTGTGAGAGACTAGCAGATCAGCCTGGCTGATGTGGGCCATGAGGAGGTAGTTTCGGAGCAGCAGAACAATGACCGACGCCTGAATGTCGATGTCCTTGCGCAGAACCGCCGTCCGCAAAGCCGCCAAGAGGGTGGGTCGGAGCGCAACAATCGGGGACTGGGGTGAGGGAGGCAGGGGCGCAATGTTCTCGCAGAACAGGGAGTAGTAGAAGTAAACTTTGGCGGAGAGCGAGTCTAATGTTCGACGGTTGAGGCTGCGGATCCGGTCGGACAGATAAGAAGAGAAGTCGGCGCCGCGCTGGAACTGCTTAGAGTCAAAGAGCTGAACCTGGATCAATATTCCGAGGAAGATATCAATCTCAGGAATGACCTCCTTGGTCTCCTTCTTGCTGCCGTTCTTGGCGGAGCCCTTAGCTTCACCGTCATCGGCAGCTGCTTGTTGACCCAGAGGCAGGTGCTCCTTTCCGAGAGCGACCAGGAGTTGTTTCGCAACGTTTCCGGATGTGACTGTAGCAGGGAAGGTCTCGACAATGACCTGGGCGAGGATGTCTGGGGTGAGTCGTTTGCGGATTGACGATACGGATCGCAGTGCTCGCAGGGAGAATCTGGCGTCGAACAGGGCAACAGCTCGGTCGAGGAGTGCGAAATTGCTCTTGATATCTGCATCGGGAGCTTATCGTCAGCCTCAAGCTCGAATGACACCATAAAAAGGGCTATAGAGCGATTGGGGGGAGCATACCTGATACGGCCTGGGCAACGGGGTCGACCTTCTCCTCCTCCTCAGCATCTTCCATGCTCACATCACCGTCAGCGTCATTTGGAGGTGGCGCCGAGGACTGCTTCTTTGACATGGGCACAACGACGGTCATCTCCTCATCGCCCTCCTTGGCACCCTTCTTCCCCTTGCCCTTTAGCGATGATGAGTCGTCCTTCATCTCGATGTCTTTGCTGCCGGGGTATCCACCGTTCTCAACGGGCTCCTTCCCGTTTCCGTTTGGTGTCTTGCCGGGCATGTCGGAGGATGATTATGTGTACGTGGTTTTGAGACGAACGAACGTTGAGGATGGTTGAGGGTGGGTACAAACAGCTAGCTGGTGGGCTGACTAACTGTCGGCGAGGGTAGTGTTGTAGATAGGAGGAAGAAGTGGGTTGGAGGCGACCGGGCGAGGCGCGCTCTGATACCCGAACAAACGAAAATAGACAGAAGGTAACTCGTCTTGCTTGGTTCAGCTGGACTGTAAATACTGTCGGCAGGCTGGATCCAGTCTGTTAGAAGCTGCACTCGTCGTCGGCCTAGGGTAAGTTCGCGTTGCCAATGATGGCTTTCTCTGAATCGCTCGTTTGTGCCTGTGATGGATGGATGGGAGGACGTTGGATCGAGGTTGCAAGACGTCGTCCGAAGCTCATCAAAGATTGCTGGCCAGCACGGAGCCTGGGGAGTGCGGAATACGCTAAGGGGGTACCTCAGTTTGATGAGGAAATACACGCTATGGGAAGGTATCTATCCATCTTGCATTACGGCTTTCCGCTCCAGGGCAGTCTGCAGCCCCAACTGGAACCAGCTGGCCCCCCGGACCCCGGAAGTGGGTCGCAGTGACGTGCGACATGCTGCCTACGTGCGTGCCCGCCTTTCAACTCGTCAGCAGCATCAGTCACGCTGAACAACCAAGACCAGTTGACGTGCTGTTATTCTTGATGTTACTAATCACTTCCATACCAACGTGGTCTAGGGTTTCCGGAGAACATATTTTTATCCTATTCAGAATCCCTCCAGATTTCTCGAGGGACACATGCCAATCGGAGGATGAAAGCCTGTGGTCCAAGCTCCTGGCTTATTTACTAGCACATAATTACCCTCGGGCAACTGACTTGTGAAGGAGGGGTGAAGGTGAGGGTTAGGAGGAGGACGAGACGGAGGGGGGGTAAAGCATCAAATTACCTCCATGGCAACTGATACTCATCGCCACCATAGCAAAAATACAATCACTCACTGAGCATGCTGAGTGGATCAGGTAGGGAAACATGTGATATTCATTGGGGGCCATGGCTGTGGAAGACCATGCGCAATTCAGGCATCAAAATAAATTTACGCGTACTACCGACCTCATCCCTGAGGCCACACGATAACTAGGTGACTGGCGAACAATCTATATCGTCACAATCCTCCAGCTTGATTCATGCCCATCCGTTTGTTGTTGTTGACCGCGAGTGACCCTTCCGCAATGGGGTAAGACCGCCCACTCAGAGATCGCCCTTGCCAGGCATGACCTTCGCAGCCTGGATAGCCGACATCTTGGTGATCCATCCCTGCGCGGGCTGGATCTTGCGCACGGTACGCAGCTCGTCGGACGAGTAGCCAGGAATGCGAATGTTGTAGGTGCGCTCCAGGGCAAGCTGTATGTCGCGGATCTCGAGGACCTTGGAGCCGCGCTGCTTGGCGTTGTCGCACGCTGCATGCAGGAGACGGTCCACGAAGCTGTCGGCTAGATTGAGGATAGCCTGTGATGACGTGTTAGATTGTTGTTGGTCAGAAGAAATGAGATAAGATTGGAGGGAATGGGGATGGTATGTGCGTGTGAATTCGGAGCAGTCTCTTACCTCCTCAACATCAGGCGTCAGCGCAGGAGTTCCCTCCTGTCCCTCCACCTGTCCACCACAGACCTGCCGAACGAGGTCATTCAGCTTCTTCTGGCTGAGTACCCTCTCGCCTTCACCCTCCATCTGGACGACAGGTAACTTCGCAAGGACAGGATTGCCCATGACACCGCCCGCCATGCCGCCTCCTTGTGTGTACGTGGGTCGGCCTGGAGTTACGCCACCAGCAGCCAAGGAAACAGGCGTAGGCGGCGCGGCTGCCTTTTCGGGGAGCTGTTTGGGGATAGGCAGCTTTTGCGTGAGCGCTTGCGGCTGTTGAGTTGGGTGCGCGTGGGGGTGTCCTGAGGTTGGTGGTTGTGCGGTGCCCATGACACCTGGTGGTGCGCTCGATGGGGTGCCAACTGTACCCTGTGGTGTTCCTTGCTGCGGGGTTTGGTTTGGAATAGGGGCCGGCTGAGGACCGCGTTGGTTTGCGAGACTGAGAGCTGCTTGGTGCGAGAGTGAGCGCGGCGCACCTGTTGTTGGAGTTGCGATTTGCGGGGTGCGATTTTGAGTTGGTGTGCCAGCTGAAGGAAGGCCTGTAGCTGCTGCAGATGCGATTGCTGTATTGACGGGTGGTGGCTGCGGTGGGTGTTGCTGAGTCCCAGGCTCGACTTTGATAGGTTGCGAAATTGAGCCTGGGGCCGGTTGTGTTGTGGCAACAGGTGAGGCCTGGGGAGCTGCCGAGGAAGCAGCTTTGGGCGGCTGCGGTTGAGCTTGCGGTTGAGCCTGCGTTTGAACCTGAGGCTGGGTTTGAGGTTGTTGCTGCCCAGATTGGCCGTTCGCGCCTGGCACGACACCTCCAGCTACAGCCTGCTGGTTCTTTGTAGCGTCGATTGGATTTGTTTGGGACGGTTGTTGTGGTGATGGCCCCGGTCTTGCTGGAGGATTTGCAGTGGCATTTGATGCTTCACTTATTGATGGTGGCCTTCCTTGAGCAGCCGCAGTCTGGCCACCACTCTTCCTGGCCGTTTGATCATGTCGAAAGTTGTCCACAAAGATCTTCGCGTCTTGGTGTGCCTTCAGCACTTGCGGCTTCATTGCCTGTATATTCTGCAACGTCTTTTGTTCGTCCGCAGTCAAAGAACCTTTCTGCTGTTTCTGCTTGATGAAATTGTCGAAATTCCTTACCTTCTCGGCTGTGGTATGCATCTGCAACAACGCTTTCTGGAGTCTGTCCTTATTCGTAGCCGTCCACTTCGCAACGGCCTCCGCTCCTTGCTCGTTGATGTTCTGGGGCGGGATGAAGGTCATCTGGTCCATATGCTGCTTCACGAATGGCGGAACAGGCGCAGTAGGAGGCCGTGCGGCCGGCTGTTGAGAAGGTTGGGACTGAGCAGTCGCTGCCGGGGCCGCTGCAGGACCCTGGCTGGTCTGGGCAGCAGCGGGAGTCACGGACTCGGCAGATGCTGAGCCCTGGTCGTTGCTGGCCTGAGAGCTCTGCTGGCCCTGAGATCCGGGTCCTCGCTGTCGAACCTTGAGCATGAGCTGCTGGCTGAAGTCGACGATTTTCTTATGCGCCTCCATCTGCTGTGGAGAGCCGGACTGTGCATTCTGCATGCTTCCCCATAGCGCTCGGAGACCATTCTCGTATTTGACCCTCTCGTCTGGGCTTAACTGTGGAAGATTTCGCATATGTTCTGGTCGAAACATCTGTACCCGTGCCCCTACATTTTGTTGTTGTGCCTGGCCGCCCTGGGGCATCTGACCGGGTTGTCCCCCTTGATTCATCTTCTATTGTCGGATATGTTGGAGTAGATAAACTAGATCTTCGTTGTTCGATGGGCAGTCGAGGCACTGCGAGAGTTGAAACGGTTGAAATAAGTGCGGTTGGTCACAAAGGAAGGCAACGATAAGGGTCCTTGGATTGCTTGACAATTTGGGATGAGTAGGCTACTACAGTGAATGGTAGAATAGATTTTGGAACAAAATATATCACTGGTCAGGGTGATGCAATTGTTTATCAGATCAGATGAAATGTGAACAGCTTGAATGGTTAAAGAAGAGAAGGTTTACACGAAAATGTTCCCATGATGCTGGCGCGCCGACGCTCCAACGTCAAAGGCAGGTGCACGGTCCACAAGGCTCTCCCTGTTCACGGCATATTTTCGGCTAAATCACTCCGTTCGAAGCTTACTTTCTCCACGTCGAAGGTCAGTGACAAGCCACGCAATTCTGCATAATCATTGTACACTATTGTTTCGAAGAGTAATGCAGGTTGATCCGTATGCAAGCAGTCGTTTCCGGCAAGGTCTTAAGAGAGGCTAAGCCAATACGGATAGACATCCAAAACTCGAAGCGTACCGAAATCCACTATAGAGTTTCTTCCAACATAGAAAATGCGTACAGACAACCTTGGAATACAAGGCGATTCAGGAAAAGTCTATGGCATGGTATCATGATCTAAAATAGGGCAACATATAATTACAGAAGCGCAACCCAGCAGCCCTCCCTTTGCGCAGCTACGATTCGCCAAGTCAAGAACCCATCTCCAATCCTGTATTCTAACGCTCATGGGCCCCCCCCCAAACCTCCCGACTATCCTGATATCCATGTAAATATAACATGATTGAAAAGCGACTAGTATTTTTCAAACCCAACATTTCAGATCCTCAGTACTAGAAAACAGGCATATGGCTCGATCACCATTGCGCGTGTACATGCTATAGCTGCGACGGTCTGCTGGGAAATGTCGTGAATGATAACGTACAGAAGGCAATCCCAGCAACAGAATTGCAGATTACTTGAGAGTACACAAACTGACGGGATCGGCGGGTGCTATACGTAATGTTTCACGACAATTCGCAGCAAGCCATCGCAGTTGTTGAGGAGGCATGCGAACATCGAGGCTATGCCACGCATGCCTGCCAAGCATGCATCGAAATAACAAAAAAAGTAGGTCATAATGCTCGTATCGTCCGTTGTATAATGTCACATATATTATGTGACTCATACCGTTGCTCGTTCAGTCGCCGTCGTCAGTCGCCGTCGTCGAGGTTGAGGTCCGTTCGCTATCCTCGAAAGGTTAGAGCGTGAACGTAGCGTCCTCCCAGATCAGTCATTCAATTCCTCCGAAAGGCTCTCATAGATCTTTGTTCGTGAAGGGTGTACCAATAATATCCGTTGTGGTCCCAGTGCATAGCACTTTGCAGAGCTTTGCAGAAGATAAGCTACCACCATTCATTGTGACCCATGGTCAATTGCCTGCGGTGTTCTAGAGGCGAGGGACTTCGAGACTTGGGAACGCAGAAAGATGGTCGATTCATTGAACCTGATCCCAGTAGTAGTCGCTCCTCGGCGAGTCCACTTCCATGGTCGTATATGCGTAGAAGGGAAGCTCTTTCGCCAGCATTTCGGTATCATCCAGTTCCTCAGGAGGCTCATCCATCTCATCAATCCGTGGTGGTGGATCTTGAAAGATTAGACTTCGCCGGTCGTCAACTTTCCTCTTGAGTCGACGAGCACTAGAGCCAACTTCCTCGAAGTTGAGACAGTGCCGCACATCCTCGTGGTCACTGTCACTCCTCTCACTCATAGTCCTTTTGGCGATGCTGCTGAGGCTCTGCCTCTTTCGCCTATCTTCAGCTCGCATCCGCTGTATCATCTTTCGGTGTTCAGCATCACTCATATCCGACCCATCAGACGAGATTTCTCGACCTGGACTTCGGAAGTTCAGGTCACGAAGATCATTAATGACATGCCGGTCAAGATGTAGATCATCTGGCCGGAGCCGAGATCGTGACAGGCTGCGTTCCGATTCTGCGTCCTCAATTGCGTCGGGCTGGAGGACATCGTCGCGGCCCTCCATGTCATGTTCATCAAAGTCACTAAGTTCTTCGATGATAAAGTTGTCCTTGACGACGATTGTCTCGGGGCCGTCTGTGGAGCCTACATCATATGCTGACGTTGGTGGCGGTGAAGGCGAGCGACTTTCGTCATCAGAACTTTCAGTCTCTGGGCCGGAGACTTCGGCGGAATGGTCGAAAGAACGAGGAGACAATTCTTCAGGTCTCACAGGAAAGGGGGGATTGAATTGGCCGTTTCCCAGAGACATAAGGTTGGGGGGCTGCGAAAATGGTATCGGAAGGTTTGGCGGTGTATAGCCTCCGGATCCTGCGCCGGGACCGGGACTCTTTGTGGTGCTAACCTTCCGGCTGAGCAACGGTGGATATGACGCAGCCGTAGGAGTTTGAGGCGGAGACGACGGCCCCACATGAGTAGAAACACTCAATGGCGTAGAAGGCCGCATGATGGCGATTGAGGATAATCAACAGGTCTGTGCCCTGTCAAGTATAGATATTTTGGTGACCGAAATATAGTGTGGTTATTTGGACTTTGTCAATTGATCTCTCACCGACAATGTGGGGTGACGAAATCGCGGGGTGAAGAGAAGAGCGGGCCTCAAGGTGCAAGCACCCAACGAATGAATCTCCAGCTAGGAGATGATGGTGAGCTTGGATTGGCGGTCATGATAAAATCGTGGCAAATTGGGAGAGAACAATGGGAAAGCAGCAAGCAGGTTGCGTGCAGCACAAGGTCTGTTTCCTCCTTGCGGGGGAAAAGGCGTAGGGCAAGCGCAGGTTTCTCTCGCGGATGATGCTCTTTTTGAGGGGAGGACGGGATGACAAGAGCGAATAAATAACCCGGGACGTCAGAAGTCAGACTTGTGAGGCTTGCAAGAAACGGCTCTGGCGTTGGTCTCATAGATGGTGTAGCAAGGAGTGGCCTGTATAAGAGCCGCAGCCGATCCCGTCGTCTGAAGGAGGATCCAGGACTGGGGCTACCTAGTAGGTTATGTTTTTTCTGTTGCTGGATGGTAACTCTGGGGGCGCCGTCGTAATCTGTAGTTATACGGATCTGTACATACGTCCCGGCTGACCGCGACACCGCTTCTTCACCCAATCGTCTCAGAAGCTGAGTGGCGAGACTTGCCAGAGGACAATGAGTAGCCGTTCGCTGCTCAGCAAACTTTCAGAAGGAAAAACAGTGAAGCAAAAGACAAAAAATGTTTGCGAGGGGTGAGCATCAGAACAGGGAAGAAGAGTGGGCGGAGTCCGCTTATGCGACAGCCTGGACAGCCTGGTCTGTACAGGCTCCGTCTTGTGTTTGGTCGCCGTTCAAACTGCAATGTGCGATAAAGACTCCCGGGTTCCCGGCCACGACTGCAGTTTCAACTCACGGGGCCTTCACACAAGTCATTTTGCACGCAATGGCTTCGACCTAGAGATATTGGAACGTAAATTGACTGCAGAGGTGGCGGGGCAGTGAGCATGGCCGTTTGCAGATACATAGCCAGAAGGGAAAGGCCTCATGTCGTGACAGGACAACGCATAAGCAGCCCACCGAATCAGTGGAGGCATGATGCGGACACTGCCATCTTGCATCTGTGGGAGGGCTGGGGGCAGATCTCAAGGGTCAATCCCATGACAGGATGCCGCATGAATGTGTACATATGTAATGAATGTCGAGCTCCAGGTTGCAGGACAAGCGTCCAATAGACACAGCGATATTGTCAAGTGCATATGCAGAGAAATGCATCGACCGAGCGTCCAGAGTCACGATCGGAACTGTCTCCATGTGCCCCAAGGCATTAGGGATTGCTGCCTGTTGCCACTTCGATCGGAAGGCCCATGTACTCCGGAACAAGGTTCGAAAAGTCCCCAGAAGAAGCCCTGAAGTTTATTCGCGGGAAGGCATCCCAGATCGTGTGTTCATTTGAGTCCGTCATCTGCAAATGTCCTGCAGAGAGGACAAAAGCAACCGATAGACCGGAACCCGAACACGAGATCTAAGATGTTGCGTCCGATAACGGTTGTAATTACAGCCTGTTTGTCCATTTGGGAGAGTTGTCGTTGAATTTGAGTTGAAACATATGGAGGTTTCCGAGAGAGCCAAAGTGATGTCACCTTTTCACTTCTCGCCGAGACACGCCCCGCTAATTCCAGGGGTCTTCACCAAAGCCGTTATCGATAAGGTGTTGTCGTGGGGGAGCTTTTGAATACAATAGGATCTCGTTCGTGGTCCTCCGCGTTTTCCAATAGCCAAGGCGCGTACGGAGTAGTGATTGCACAAGAGCACGACAACTTCCACCTCATCCCGTTCAAGGTCATCAACCAGGCAGGAATACAAGGACCGCCCATCCCACATCGACTGCTGTCGCGTCTCGGCTTATTCCGCCTACACTTGCCTGCGAAGTAAACAAAACCGCGATCTTCATCATGTCACTCATCGCAACACACCTGGAGCAGATTTCTATGTCCTGTCAGGGCATTGACAGTCTTCCGTACGTCCCTCCAGCCCACTAGAACACCAGGAACGCGCCCGCTAACCGGCCACCAACAAAGATTCCCACCCCCCAAAATTTTCACCAATGCCCTCCTCTCCAACCACGACATCACCTCCCTGATCCGCGACACCGAGACCCACGAACGCGCACTCTTCTCCGTCCCACCGCCCCCGCCGCCCGTGACGAAACCAGAACTCGCCCCCGAGCAGAGCAAATCCTCCCGCCGCCAGACCGTCTTCAACGTCGCAGCCGGCGAGGTGACCACCGGCCCGCCCTCATCACGATCGACGGGGAACCCACGCCGTAACACGGCCGTGGCCGCCGTCCTGGGTGGTGACCTGCACGCCAAGATCACGCGGCGGACGCCAGCTGCGAGCCGTGTGGAGGGCGCGGGAGGGGACGTCGACATCGAGGTGCTGTTGAAGGGCGCCGAGAAGCTGTGCAATGTGTATCCGCTGCCGGGCGCGCTGGAGCGCATACCGGTGTTGAGGCAGAAGTGGGCGAACCAGAGTAATACGTTGGCGTATTATGAGGCGAAGGTGGCGGAGCAGGCGGAGAGGTTGGGGAGGATGAACAAGAGGCCGGTGGAGTTTGGTCAGGAAGAGGAGGAGGATCTCAATGTTGGGATTATGGATAGTCAGATGACTGAAGAGGATGTCAGGAGGGAGGAGGAGGAGGTCCGTGAGCTGGACAAGAAGAAGAGGGAGCTACAGGAGCGGTTGAGGGCGATGGACAAAGACCTTGGCGGATTGCTCAACATGTGAATGAAGCATGCACATCACGGCAAGAGCGTTTTATGATACCCACATCTGTTCTCAAAGCGAATATCTGTCACCCAGATAATATTCAGTTGTCAGTCCGTGGAAGATCCGATGAGCATGTCTTCCTAATCGTTTTTACAGACTCCCATATGTCTTCCCAAATCGACCACTCGCATCAACTCGCTCACGCAGCCTCCTTGGCTTTCACGAATTCTGAGAGGAAGGCATCGACCTCCTGAGCACCACCAACCTCGAACCGGTCGTTGATGATGAAGTGAGGAACACCCCGGATGCCCTTCGAATATGCCCACTCAACCTCCTCATCCACCTTGTCACCTCCCTTCCCTTCCTCAAGCCACTGCTTGGCTTCCGCTGCGTCCAGACCCGCTTTCTCACCCGCACCCACCAACATCTCATGGCTAGTGATATCCGCTCCCTCCTCGAAATACCCCTTCATCATCTCGGCCATGAGCTTGTGCTGCACGTCCCCTCCCTTCATCCTAGCCAGCTGCACGAGGCGATGCGCATCCCTCGTGTTTCCCACTTTACCCTGGAAAGAGAAGCAGATACCTTCGGTCTGGCCCATCCGGCTCAAATGCTGGGTGATAGCCTCTTGACGGTCCGCGCCGAACTTCTGCGCCATGCGCTCCAGCACCGGGAAGCTTTTGCCCTTGGGAAGTGTCGGATCCAGGTAGTATGGCTTCCAGGTGATGTTGAAGGTGTCCTCGGAGCCACCGGGAATGGTCTTTTTGTAGACATCAATGGCGCGGTCAAGACGCCTCTTGCCCAGGTAGCACTGTTATGTGTAAGTATTTCGTGTGGTTTTGGATATGGGATATTTGGTGATAGGTACTTACAAAGGGGCAAATCGGATCGGAGACGATGTTGATGTTGAAGGCGGTCATTGTGGGCAGCCGTTGGAATAATCTTGCTGTGGGTCTGAACATATGAACGTCCTCGATGGAAATTTGGCTTTCCAGAATCTAACGGTACGAATATTGATTGCCCTAAGTTCCGAGGACAAAGCCATCTTGAAATACTTACATGGAAGCCTCATGAATTCAAATGTTTGCTGTGTAGGCTGACAAATCATCCGCGCGGACCGGAGGTTTCAAAGGTTCCATGATTGTCTTGGATGGTTTCACGGTCATGGGCAGCCATCCATATTTGGAAAGCGTCCGTTAGTTTCACCTTGACTCGATGCTTACCTAGGAATATGGCATCAAGGTTGATCATGTAAACAACAACATAGTATTGTGCTTGGCCCTTGAGGTATGAGTGGAGGACAAAGACTCCGGCTTGGTATCCATGTTCATGGGACTGGATACTCGCACTCAGGTCAAGGTTTGTGGCAAACTACTAGACATCTTGATCGAGTTTGAATACCACATCGGCCCAAATCATTACTTATAACAACCGTTGTCCTCGACGATGTTGATCCAATAGAAGCCATCCTAGGGGGGGCCATCCTCGACCTCAGCACGTGCAATGGTTGTGGTGAGATCTTGAGGGCAGTCGTCAGTATTGTAAAGACCCGTGTGTCACACTCCAGTAGACTTCAGAGATCGACCAGCCCTGTAGAAACGGTCCACTTTTGGTTTCCAGTACACTAGCGCCTTGTTTACAGGCGCTAAGTCGCCACAACTCCCCTTGAGTTGAGCCGCAACATCTATGTATTACACACCACAGTAACAACTTAGCAACCTTGGAAGCTTCACCTGGGCATATTTGGAGCTACACCAAAACCGCGCCCTGGTACCACGCTCAGCCAATATGGGTGACGAGGGAGAGGGAGCACAAGACTTTCAAGAACAAATTTTGCAGGAGACTCTCTCAGGTATATCTTCCCATAAGAATGGAGAAGATGGCGCAGACGCCTGCTGTGTGATATGCTTGTCTGAGATATCGGAGCCGTCGAAGGCCCAGCCATGTGGCCACTATAATTTTGACTTCCTCTGCCTCGCGTCATGGCTTTCATTGAAGACGACATGTCCACTATGCAAAGCTGAGATATCCGAAGTCCACTATGAGATCCAGAATGAAGGGAAGACGTGGAAGACGTACAAGATCCCCAAAAGAGGACTGGAACCAGCACCGGAGGCAAGAAGCAGCGAGAATGTGCCCCGTCGAAACGATTCAAGCTCTTCATTCAGCATGGAATCTCTATTGCGTCGGTTCGACTCCGAACGCAGGTCATTTCCTTGGAGAAGTTATCCAAATGGACAGGGGAGAACACGCCCGACGGCGTCCCATTCCTCGGCCTCAGGCGCTGCCGCTCAGGATCCGCTCGAGAGGAGGCGTGATGTCTATCGCAAGCGCCTCTTCTCACTTCATGTCGGATCCAACCCTAGGTCTAGATATAGAGACATCACACCTTTGGATTTCAATGCGAGTGATGACCTCCAGAGCCGAGCACGAGCTTGGACCAGGAGGGAACTGCAAGTGTTCGAGTTCCTAAGAGATGACAGCTGGAGTCCCCCGGAGAGTGGCGGGCCACCATCAGAAGACACGCGTCGCAGGCGCCAGAATAATGCCGAGTTTGTGCTGGAGTATGTCATTGCTATCCTCAAGACGGTCGACATACAAAGTGGGCATGCGGAGGAACTGTTGGGGGACTTCCTGGGGAGGGAGAACACAAGACTATTTCTACATGAACTACGCAACTTTCTACGGTCTCCGTACTCCTCGGTTGAGAGCTGGGACCGGCATGTTCAGTATGATGACGATGCCCAGACGAGGTCATCCTCACCGGGGAACGAAAGTGACGTTCGAAACCGCGATAGTCTGGGAGCTCACAGGAGGATATATGATCGCTATAGACCGTCGAGGAGTTCGCGCTCAAGAGCTGGATGGTCGCCCTACGGTCAACCTGGGAGATGAAGATACTCGTCAATGACCATATTTAGGCTGAACATCACAGAAGCGAATAGAGGGGTGTCAGCTTAGGTCTTATAATAGCCTCAAGAAGCTTCCTTAGGGGTTCACAGCGAGCTATTGCCCACTCACATAAGAGCAAAGGTCGTGGCCAGTTTATGGGCGATTTCATCGGTCCTTCCCCCTATGGACTCAAGCCGTCCGACCATCGTATGTGTCGAAGTCGGGTAAGAGGAGGGTATAGCGTGGCAGAAGTTTATTCGACATGCTGTTTCCCGAGGTGAAGTTGATCTCACTCGAGGAACTCAAGAGGCTGCGCCTTCCGCGGGCAGGATTGATACAATACAGTTGCTCAGACGCCGGTGGATTGCCTCCGTTTGACAACAACGGGTCGAGAAGGAACTAGGTACCTAGTACTTTGGAAGTTCCTTCTCCAAGCGAGTTTTCACTTTTCTTGCCCATGATAGACGACCCAGGGAGCACTGCCTCTCTTCTTTTCTGCCTTCATAAAGCAGTTACGACGCAGCAATCATCATGCGAATCCAAAGCAGCACGATTGCGAATTCGCGATGGACCCGCAGCCTCCTTGCTTTCCATGTTGTCAACAACTTGCTCTTTCCTCCACATCTCTTGTTGTCAAGTAAGTGGTGAATAGAGGACAAAACCGTCAAACCAAGAAGTATAGCAGACTCGCGCATTTTGCAGAATAGGCACACACACACATTCTTACAGGTTCACTTCAGCTATCGACGACTAATAGATGACCGAGGGATTGCTCGCAATCATAGTCGGACATTGGCCAGAGTGGTTTCTGCCAAGCCATTTGGACCTTGAGGAGCTTCGGAGAGCGCGAGGGGGAAGCGTCGGGACTTTCTGATGCCAGAAACCACTCGGGCAGCGTCTATCGAGGCCTTTATATTTTCAAGCAGTTACCTGGGATTCTGGGATGTTTATGGGCCGTTTCGCTCTTTCGGATTGAGATGGCAAAGGGCTTTCGAGCACCAATGTACTGGCACCTGCAGTCTGAACTGAAAATGAGGAAGCAAGAAGGGGTGATCAAAACATCAAACCCGCAAATCAGCAGGCACGGAAGAGCAAAATCAACATGAAGATGTTTAAGTTCCCCCATTGTCAATTATGCCGGCTCTCTCTCTCTCTCTCTCTCTCTTCTTCCCTCTTTTCTGTTCATCTCATTCTATCTCTTCTCCCAAGTCTGCTCCCATCACCAACCCGTCATTCGCTTCAACAAACCACCATCGTTTTGGCGGCAACAGCATCCATATCTGTATCGACGTTCCCTTGGCTGTGCCTCTGGTACCAACAACTCTCTCCAGTACCCCTTTCTTCATTCCTTTCATGCTCTATTTCTTGGTTCTCGTCTAGGCCGTTCCATCAGCCATGTCGTCCATCTTCAAGATCGCTTCTCCCTTGCTGCCTGGCATCGCCAGCCTCATCGAAGCAGTCTTAGATATCTCTGGGGCTCCAAACGGCTCTACTACTATCAACTTCACTGACAGCAACGTCAACATACTTCCGTCTTTGCGTGGTACGAGCAAGGTCGGCGTTCACACCTTTTCCGTCCTCGATCATTCACGTCAATCTCAGATTTTCTGTGATGTTGGCGAACTCGAGACCTCAGATGCTCTCTGCAACCAGCCTCGCGAAATCCGTGTATCCATGTTGTGCGTACAAACCCTGTCCTGCCGTCCATTCTTGGTTTGTCGCAAGTTACTGATCGAATCTCTTGAAGCTATCCGGCTTGCCCTCTCGAGGAAGATGGGAAAAACTGGTCTCTTTCCAAAGATGTGCAGTATTTTGCCCCCGTCTTTGAGCCATCACTTGTCGCCAACATTTCTCAACAACTTTTGGGAAACGCGACGGCAATGCACAATGTCATGTCGCATGCTGTCAAAAATGCCCCTGTCTGCAAGGGCGAGTACACTATGGTCATGTTCACACCCGCTGTCGGTGGTCAACGCCAGGCATATACCCAGGCCGCGTCTGACCTTGCTTCTCTTGGTTATGTCGCCGTCACCATGGACCACCTGTACCTCTCTGGGTTGGTTGAACTATCTGATGGCACTGTCCAAGCCGGCATGATCAACGAGACCACAAACGTCCTCAGAGCTGTCGACCTTCAAAGGCGCGACATCGAGTTTCTTGGGAAGGCCCTAACCCACCGGGCCCAACTCAACCAGCTTCCAATCTGGACGAAGCAAGCTGGAGTTGCACCCAAGGTTTGCGTCTTCGGTCATGGACTTGGCGGTACAATTGCCTACAATATAGCCAGCAAAGGCCAGGTGGCCTGTGGTGGATATCTCGATCTCCTGACACTACCCTATCCTCTGAACATGAACAAGGGGGATGGCATCATGGTCTACAACAACGCGATGGGTATCGATGAAAGCCTTGATGATCTCCTGCGACAGATATTTCCTCCAAATGAAGGGGAGGTCATCACTGACCTGAGCCCGGCAGTTGCTGAGAATGTCACCGAACTTGATAATCAGCCTCTAGACAAGGCGTTGCCCGACCCTCATTCAATCTCTTCCATAGTGAAGGCTTTGAAGGAAGGCATCCTCAAGACAATCCAGGGTCTCATGCACAGAATTTCCCATCATGCCACAGGTAGCCACGACAGTGTCGTGGAGAATAATGCAGTTCGGAAGCGCAACGTCGGTGGTAACGATTGTTGTGACGGCAAAGAGCCATGCCACCAGGATGGCTGCGACAAGGGCTGGAACTACCACCACAGGCATAGGCCTTGCAACGAGGGACATTGTGATGACGAGTTTGATGGTTGTGATGACTGCGAAGGTTTCTGTGATGATGAGGATGATCGTCATCATCATCATGGCGGTCCCCCGCCAGATCAGCCCAACCAGACCCAGCCTGATGATCATGGAGACCGGGAAGGCGGCCGGGTAGACCATCCTGACCATGGAGACCGGGAAGGCGGCCGGGTAGACCATCCTGACCATGGTGACCACAACATAGGGCTTCCCCACAGATACTTTGGCGACAAGAAGTGCTGCCCCAGGAGGTGCCGCCCCGAAAGGCCATGCGATAATGGCAACGACTGTGGACGATCTCATGGCGGGGTTCACGATCATTACGATGACCTCCCTGAATACCCACATCATGGCGGCCACCGCGGCCACCCACATGGTCACCCTGGTGACTGGGACAGGTACAAGGGCGGCTCCGAGTGTCCTCACTGTCACAGTTCTGTTGGTCATCATCATCTTGGCTGGGAAGACGTGGGCGAAGGCCACAAATGGGAGGACCATGACTACGAATACGACGATGAGGAGGATGATGACGACGAGGATGAGGATGAGGATTATGGCGAGGATGAGGATGAGGATGAGGATGAAGATGAAGATGAAGATGAAGATGAAGATGACTGCGAAGATGATGAGGAGGACGATGGAGATGAAGGCGAAGAAGAAGGGGATGATGACGAAGATGAGGGCGATGACGAGGGCGATGACGAGGGCGATGATGATGAGGACGAGGACGAGGATGATGGAGATGACTGCGGGGGTGAAGTTCCATGCCTGAAGGGTATCACGTCGGACGTATAAAGTGACATCGTCACCATTTGACGTCCGTGACAGCATAGGGACGGAGCAGCAGTCGCCGCCGACATGGCTAAGAACCTGGAGCTCTTATGGAAGTAAACAGTTGTAGTGTAGCATTGATATTGAATCAGCATTACCTTTTGATTCATAATTCACCTTGTCCTCCAATCTTATTTCTCGTGTCCTATGTCATACCACACTATTACACTCTCACTGTGCGAATGAGCCCTGCCCGCAAGCGGAAATAATTGCTGATAACGGACGTCAGTAGAAAGCACATGCTCTGTGTCAGTATTTGCAAAAAAGTGGGCGGCTGAGAGTCTGGAATATATATTGTATGCTAGGATTCAATACTTCGTGTTGGTTTGTCTAGCTACGGAGTCCCGTCTGTTTCCACCAGCCAGTGACTACAGGTAGGCGATGGCAAGATGGTGCAACCATTCTCTTTGCGCCTTATAGCAAATAAGTATATACGATGTCATCTTCACCGACGTCTCCTGAAACGGCTGTTGAACCCCGGACCACCCTTGGCCCCTGAATTGCGTAGCTTTAGACGCTTGAAGTTGGCGTGGGCCAACTCGTTGACCTTCCTCGCTGCCTTCTTTACCGTGCCTTCGGGCTTGTCGTCGCCCTTCACCTTTGCAGCCGGCGCTGTTTCTCTCTTACCAGGCTTCCCTGCCGTCCTCTTGAGCTTCGTCGGCTGGTCCTGCGCCAGTTCGTCCTCGTCGTCATCGTAATCCGAGCCAGCGAACTCAGAGCCAGATAGCAAGGCTGGATCATCCTCCTCTTCTTGCGCCTGTCCACGTGCGCCGAGTTGTGTCTCTGGAACAACTTCATTGTCGCTTTCGCCTGCTTGCTCTGATCCCGGTACGGCTCCAGCGGAAGGCCTCTTCGTCCTCACGGGCCTCATGTTCGCCTTCCTTGTGGTCCTCTTCTGGCCCTTCTTCTTGTATACCTTCAGTGGTTTCCCACCACGGTCTACGCCTTCCTGTTGGCCGTCTTCACTGTCGTACATGCCCTCGTCGTCAAAGCCGCCTAGGAGGTTCATGTTCTGCTTCTGGCTGTCTTCCGCTAGTATGGAGTCCATGTCTTGGGCGTTTCCTGCTTTCTTCGATGTTGGTGCTGGTGTTGGTGCTGGCTTTGTATTGCTGGTACTGGACCTTCCGGCTGGTTTTGTGGACGTGCCCTCGTTCTCCATCTCCCGCAGCACATCCAGATCATCATCCAGCTGTTCCTCTTCCGTCCTGCGGAGATCCGCCAGGATGCTGCTCAGCCCGCGGACCATTGGTTTCCGGGGGAGGCGGATCGGTTCTGGCGAGGCGAACTCGCTGTTCTCGCTGATATTGGGCATGGGTATACGCCGGAGGAAGGCGGGCGTCGAGAACTGGAGCTTGGACACGGAGTGGGACGAGCTCGGCGTCTTGACGACCCTGTTCCCGCCGTTGTGTCTCTGCGAGGGCGTGGCCAGCATGCCCTTCCTGGGTGACTGCTGCGGCCTGCTCCTCGTGGAGGGCGTCCGCGCCAGGTCGACTTCTATCCCGAGGCCTGTGTCCATGGTGTACTTCCCCTTTCGGGGTGTTTCCTGGACCGCCCTGCCATTTCCTCGTTGTTGTTGTCGTCGTGCGGCTGTGATGTGGCCTGCTGCTGCTGTTGCTGCTGCTGCTCCTCCCTCAGTCGGCCGGATGGACCCGTTGGGCTTGGAGGGTGATTCGACCTCGGCATCCTTAAACGGCAAGAAGTCGAAGAGTCCGAGGACTCGGCCGTCGCGCTGGGGTGTGGGCCCGATGGAGGTAGGTACGGTGGGACTGAAGAGTTGGCGGCTGAGGGATGGTGTGACTGCGGTGGTAGCATGTGGTGTTCGTGAGGGCGTCTCTGCGGGTCGGAAGCGCTTGGAGGAGGGTGTGTGGGAGGGTGCGTTGTGGGGCTTGCGTTTTCGGTTCTTCTCGTCGTCGTCTACGTCTTCCTTCTTGGAGGTGGTTTGGGGTGGTGATGGTGGTGGTGGTATCCTGCCGGAGAGTATGTCACGGAGTTTATTGTAGTTCTTGTACATGGAGGCTATAACAAGCGTTAGTTAGAATGCAAACTTTTCCGGTGTGAATTGCGTCGAGGGGCATACCGATCTTGGGATTGCCTTTGATATCGTCCCGGCTTGGCTTGCTGCCATTGTGGCTTTTCGCGAAGTCCAATTCCCATGTTTTCAACTCGAGGCGCAGGTCTTTAGACTGCGTCTCGTATTTCAAACGGTCGGCTTCATCCATGATTGTGGAAATGTTGTTGTAGGGGCTATTTGGTAGATCATGGTCCCAGTAGGGTTTGAATGCTTGTGGATGCTTGCTAGCAATCACATAGTCCATTTACGGATTACATAGGAGACGCGACTCAACGCGGGCACCGACTACAAGGTCTACGCGACAGTGACCCACCCCACTCACTTACCGCAGTTGGCCCCCATTGGTGTGGTAGTCAATCTAACTTGTGTATGTCACGGATGGATATATACGGGTACATTTTATCATTAACCCACACACACCAGCTGACTCCCAAAACAGAATCCGAGGCAAATGCATCTTCATGTAGGTTTTCCCCGGGAGACAGGAGGAAGCTTGCTGCCAGTTGGCAACTGCACCTAGTCAGTGCCACCATAGCGGTGTGCCAGAGGGGGGGGGGAGAGAGAGAGAGAGAGAGACAGAGAGAGAGAGATAGAGAGAGAACAATCGCATGAAGTGCATGTTGCAGCACTTGCTGTCGTTACCTAGGTACCTACATACCGGTAGTACTTCACGGCGTCTAGGCACCTGGGCAAGCACATACCTCTACCTAGGAGCTAGGGCAGTGCCTTCTCGTCCAAACCTTCCAACTTCAATGTTCCTTCTCCGGGGAGCTTACATAACCGATGCCGTCAAGGTCCGGCAAATACCAGTTGACGAAAGTACCTGGCTGCCTGGCACGCCTGGCACGCCAGTCCTGGATATCTTAAGTACCGAAGTACCTGACTCAGCCAACCACCTGGGCAGCCAACGAGGCGGACCGTAGCCATGCCCGTCTGACCACTTGCGTTGCCTCGTCATCCGGGTCCTGCCTTCCTTGCAAGGTTCCTCTTATCGGTTGTCACAAGACAGCGCCCGTGCCCAGTGACGGTCCCTGGCCAGTTGGAGCTCCAGTGGGGGGTTACAGTGACGACTGACGTACCATAGTAGAGGACCCCGGCCGTCGCACTTGACCCAACCATCCATGAACAATCCTAGGCCGGCTGCATCCACAACACACCTGCAGACGAGCTTCCCCAGTTCCCGTTCTCTTCCCAGACATCAAACACATACCTAGCATCCTAAATCCCATCCCATCCAACACATTCCTTCTCTTCTTTCTTCCCATCAAAAAAATTCAAGACTTCGACAGTAACGCATCGTTCTGCTACGTTTCCTTTTTTCCCCAGTCAACTCTGCTCATCCACAGCTGCCCATCATGAAGGGAGCTCTGCTGAGCGCCATGCGTGAGTTTGTCCCTGCCTGCTTCATTTGCCGCATGAAGCTCGTCTCATTTGCCACCATTTCGATAACCCTTCACTTTCGAGTTGCACGAAGATGTGCTTCAGCAGTGAATGCGGAATCCATCAAAACAAGCCCGGATATCACTTGATCCTCCTTTGCCGCTTGTTATCGTGATGAATACTGACATCGCATGATGTAGTTTTTGGCGCCTCCGCCCAGGCGGCTGGAGTGCACAAGATGAAGATCCAGAAGATCCCCTTCGAGGAACAGCTGGTCAGTAACGGCCTCACACTACGACCCGCCTCTACACTGTCGCTAAACAACCAATACAGAAATCATTCCCGTTGCAGGATCAGGTCAAGTACTTGCAGGAGAAGTACTCGGGTGCCCAGAACCCCCTCGGTTACGAGGAACCCAGCATGGGGCCCACCCGTGACCACCCCGTCCCCATTACCAACTACATGAACGCTCAGTGTATGTTGCTTTCTCTCTCGCTGCTCTTTGTCTGTGACTTCGTCCTCTAACCCTAGCTGCAGACTTCTCCGAAATCTCGGTCGGAACACCTGCCCAGACCTTCAAGGTCATTCTCGACACCGGAAGCTCCAACCTCTGGGTCCCCTCATCCAAGTGCAACTCCATAGCATGCTACCTGCACACCAAGTATGAGTCCTCTGCCTCATCGACCTACAAGAAGAACGGCTCCTCGTTCGAGATCCAGTACGGTTCCGGCTCCATGAAGGGATTCGTCTCCCAGGACGTCCTGAAGATTGGCGATCTCACCATCAAGAAACAAGACTTTGCCGAGGCAACCCAGGAGCCCGGCCTGGCCTTTGCTTTCGGAAAGTTTGACGGAATTCTGGGTATGGGATACGATACGATCTCTGTCAACAAGATCGTCCCTCCCTTCTACAACATGGTCGACCAGAAGTTGATCGATGAGCCTGTCTTCGCCTTTTACCTGAGCAAGGACGGACAGGGTTCTGAGGTTGTGTTCGGTGGCTCTGACAAGGACCACTACACTGGCAAGCTGGTCAACATTCCTATTCGCAGGAAGGCTTACTGGGAGGTTGATCTCGATGGTATCACCGTGGACGGCGAGACTGCCTCGTACGATGACTCCGGCATCATCCTGGACACGGGCACGTCTCTGATTGCTCTGGAGACGGACCTTGCGGAGATGCTCAACAAGCAGATTGGTGCCAAGAAAGGTTACAGTGGAACCTACACCCTGGAGTGCAACACCCGTGACGATCTGCCCGACATCACTTTCACCCTGGCTGGTCACAACTTCACCATCGACGCTTACGACTACACCATCGAGTCCGGCGGCTCTTGCATCTCTGCCTTCATGGGTATGAGCCTTCCCGCTAACCTGGCTGGTATTCTCGGAGATGCATTCCTCCGCCCGTGGTACTCCATCTACGACCTCGGCAGGAACCAAGTTAGTATTGCCAAGGCCAAGGAGTAAAGGGAATTCATCGAAGGGTTTAAAGTGCTACTGTATCAATACGCAAGGCAATATGTCAACGGACAGACTAGTTTCTTTTTGGGGGAATCTGCATTGGGGTCGCATGCGCATTAATCATACTCTATTCAAGGAGGTATATCGTCATCCCACGTCCTGGGGCTTTTCCTAGTGTTAGGTGTAGCAACAGATTGATTGTACGGTAGTTTGGGGATTTGCATCACAATCAAGAACCTCGATGATCCAACTAGCTTGCAGTATCTACAGTGTCCCCGGTAGGAGCGATATCGCCGAGCTGCATGGTCGCCGTCAGCCACCAACAAACCGTGGACTTATTTATTCTCCGCATGGACATCTGGAGGATTCAAGCACGGATCCACTGTCAGCCGGGGCTTCTGGGAACCCCCCTGCGACCCCGTCCGGTCCCCGAGTTCCAGCTCTAAAGAACCCCGCCAAGCTCCATGTTCCCCCTCTTTGGAATTTTTTCACCCTAAAGGAATGGATGACTGTATGACTGGTTGAATTCCCTCCTTGGCAATCCTGATCAGTTCCTTTTCCCAACTCAAAAGTCTTTCTTCTACAAGACTCATCCCTCTTTTCTTTTCTTGCTCTTGAGTAGACTCTAGACTCTAGACTCTAGAACCCTCCAAGAAACCTCAATTCACAATGGCTGCCAACAACACGACGTACGCCCTTTCCCAGGGCCACAAGGACGTAAGTAATCCCAAAGTAATCCCACCGTCTGACACCTCTTGACGCTTGCTGTCGTGAATCATCGCAATTGACCGCTCTGTATGTAGATGCTGGAGAAGTCCCTCCTGGAGTCCGACCCTGAGGTCGCCCAGATCATGACCCAGGAGATCCAGCGCCAGAGGGAGTCCATCATCCTCATCGCCTCCGAGAACGTCACCTCCCGCGCTGTCTTCGATGCTCTCGGCTCGCCCATGTCCAACAAGTACTCCGAGGGTCTCCCCGGTGCTCGCTACTACGGTGGCAACCAGCACATTGACGAGATTGAACTTCTCTGCCAGAAGCGTGCCCTCCAGGCCTTCAACCTCGACTCTGACAAGTGGGGTGTCAACGTCCAGTGCCTCAGTGGAAGCCCCGCCAACCTGCAGGTCTACCAGGCTCTGATGCCTCCCCATGGTCGTCTGATGGGTCTGGACCTGCCTCACGGTGGTCACTTGAGCCACGGTTACCAGACGCCCGCTAAGAAGTACGTTTACTCTGGGTCGAGGCCCGCTGTGTGAATAGGGTGCTGACTTTGTTACCCAGGATCTCTGCTGTCTCTACCTACTTCGAGACCATGCCATACCGCGTTGACATTGAGACCGGCATCATTGACTACGACACCCTCGAGAAGAACGCTCAGCTGTACCGCCCCAAGATCTTGGTCGCCGGTACCTCCGCTTACTGCCGTCTGATCGACTACGCTCGCATGCGCAAGATCGCCGACTCTGTTGGTGCCTACCTCGTTGTCGACATTGCCCACATCTCCGGCCTTGTCGCCTCCGGCGTTATCCCCACTCCCTTCGAGTACGCCGACGTTGTCACTACCACTACCCACAAGTCCCTTCGTGGACCTCGTGGTGCCATGATCTTCTTCCGCAAGGGCGTCCGATCCGTCAACCCTAAGACTGGCAAGGAGGAGCTCTACAACCTGGAGGACCCCATCAACTTCTCCGTCTTCCCTGGCCACCAGGGTGGTCCCCACAACCACACCATCACTGCCCTGGCCGTTGCCCTGAAGCAGGCTAACACCCCTGACTTCAAGGCCTACCAGCAGCAGGTCGTCGACAACGCCAAGGCCCTTGAGAACAAGTTCAAGGCCCTCGGCCACAAGCTCGTCTCCGACGGCACCGACTCGCACATGGTCCTGCTTGATCTGCGCCCCTTCAGCCTTGACGGTGCCCGTGTCGAGGCCGTCCTCGAGCAGATGAACATTGCCTGCAACAAGAACTCCATCCCCGGTGACAAGTCCGCCCTGACGCCCTGCGGTATCCGTATCGGCACACCTGCCATGACGTCCCGTGGCTTCGGTATCGCCGAGTTCGAGCGCGTCGCCTCGTTCATCGACGATGCCATCAAGATCTGCAAGGAGGTCCAAGGAGAGCTGCCCAAGGAGGCCAACAAGCTCAAGGACTTCAAGGCCAAGGTCGCCGCTGGCGAGGTCGAGAAGATCAACAACCTCAAGAAGGAGATTGCTGCCTGGTGCCAGACCTTCCCTCTGCCTGTTGAGGGATGGCGCATGGATGCCGGTATCTAAACCGGTAGACGGGCTAGTTAGCCATAGAGTGTGTGGGATAAATATGGAAGGGACAAATATTGGCGGGGAGGTAAAAAGGGTGGTCGGCGTTAATTCAACAAAAAAGTGATGATATCCCACCTAGACAGGCTTCCACAGCCTTGTCTTTTTCTTTTTGTTTTTGTTTTCTATTTGTCAGATTTGGTGCAAAAGAGGTTCTTGAAAAAGGACGGAAACAAAAAAGGAAAGATCCGGAAATTATAGGGAAGGCCAACAAACATTGCATAGCATTCATCAGGCGTTGCAAAGAACAGAGATCCGGGATGATTGAATTGTTCTTCGGGGAGGGAATGTGGCTTTCTCGGAAATGGACTGCTTCAACGCGGTCAGGGAAAATATACAACACCTCTATTCGTCTTTCTGTTCTGTCTGTTGGTGATAGCTTGCTTGTCTTGAGATGTTTGTGATGTGAATGTGTGCGTGTTTCCTACAGACTCTTCCCAATGTGCTGTTTACAATGCGAGCTTAAAGTCTTAACTGAAGGACTGATGGTCTATTTACATGCAAGCGTCGTTGTCATTCAAGGCGTGGCAAGCCCTCCCTGTGTGTATATATATATATATCTAACAGTTATGTACAGCTTTCGTGGTAACTACACCTTCCTCCTCCCAACGACAATATTCCCCCAACTCTCATCTCCATCAAGATACGCCCGCAAATTCTCCTTGACACGCCGCACCTGGTTGAGCAGCGTCGTCGCCGAGAACCACGCCAGGTGTCCCGTCAGCGTCAGGTTCAGCCCTTTCTCCTTCACCTCCCGGCTCAGCAACACGCTGTCCTCCGCACCCCCCGCGGGCTCCCGGGCAAAGACGTCGGTGCCGTAGCCGAAGATCTGGCGGGACGTAAGCGCCTGTACGACGGCGGGCTCGTCGACGATGCCGCCCCGCGACACGTTGATGATGATGCCGTCTGGGCGCATGAGGGCTAGCTCTGGGGTCGAGATGGTATTGGCTGTGGAGGGCGTCAGGGGCAGGGAGAGGAAGAGGATGGTGGATCGGGAGAGGACGGTGGCGAATGGGAGGCGGTGGTTTGGCCCGCTGGCTCCGTCGCCGTGCTCACTCGCGATCGGCGGCGGGCCCGATGACGAGGTTATATGACTGCCATCACCGTCGTCTTCTCCTGGTCCCTCCTTCCTCTCCGAGATGCTCACCTCCATCCCCAGCGCGCGACACAGCCGCGCGATGTGCCGCCCTACAGCCCCGTGCCCGACGATGCCTACCGTCTCCTGGGTGCATGTCCTCGGGGGCGCGCCGGTGCCGTCGCGCATGCGCGCGTTCATGCTACCTTTGGACTTCCACTCGTTGGTTTGGCCTGGGCTGGTGTCGGTGAGGGCGTTGTGGATTGGGATCAGGGTCCGCCTGGTGGCTAGGTAGAGGGCTATCGCGTGCTCTGCTACGCTCTCCGTGTTGCAGTTTGTGCTGTTCATTACTTGGATGTTGTGTTGTCTGCAGTAGGGAAGGTCGATGTGGTCTGTTCCTACTGCGTGGCTTATTATGCATTTCCTGTTTGGAGGGAGGGGGGTATCAATATCAGTATATAGAGTTACGATTATATATATGTACATATATATATGGTAAAATATGTAAACGATCTGGTGTTGGACGATACGGGCATGACCGGACTTACAAATAGGGTGCATGCTTTAATGTTTCAGCTGGTAAATTACATATTGTGCATATCACAATGCTGGCGTCTCTTATGCGAGCGACGACGTCGTCCTCCTTCGCGTTGGTGTTTTTGTACAGCAGGACCTCGTGCGTCTTGGGGCTGCTGTCAAAGTCCTCCCACGGGACGTGGATGGACTCGAGCACGACGATGACCTCGTGTATGTCTGAGGGGGGTTGCTTCGGGACGAGTGTTTGCTCTGACGGCATGGTCACGGGTAGGTGTACTTGGGACGGGAGTCGTGTTGGAGTTTTCTAAAGTGAGATCGTTTCATATATACATATCTAGGTGTTTAAGTATATATAAAATGGTCGTGGTTGCGGTTCGGCCAGGACGGTTTTTATATATTCACTGGCAATCCTGAGATCGTAGTGGCTCTAAGACAGCAATCCTACATACATCATGCTCTCTAGGATGACGTTAGATCCAAGGTAGTGAGCATGTCCAATTCAATATAGACCCTGGCGTTGATGGGCAAATCGAAATGCATCTTTTGCTTCTGTCGTCTCACGCCTCATCGCCAGTCAAGGAAGTTCACGCGCAAATGCGCACAACGCAATGTCGCGAGTGCTAAATGATACGCCTGTGCATATCCACCAGGGGGAAGAGTTGGCATATTGTTTCAGAGGTCATTATTTTGTTATTCAATGTGAGAGAGGGATTTCACGACTGCGTACCCAGGGGAGCTATTTGACTGCGGTAGAGTTTTACTCTGGAGACATCGTTGTCATTGTTCATTATTCCCAATAATTCCCAGCAGTGATGATCTTAGATTATTGACCACCACACGGTTGTCTCCTTCATCCTCATCTACGGTACTATCCATGCATCCTCTCTTTCCACAATGTTCCACTAGTCGGCTGTTTCCCAGCACACTAGAAAGCCGAGAAACAGTTTCGAATGCCTGCGGAGGCCCCGACGGTTATCCAATTTGACTATCAAGGGCCCCCATATCCCGGTTTGATCGCGGCCCTTTCATCCTGATACTTTGAGGTTGTATCATAATTCATGCAGAGGGAGAAGTCGCTATTGTGCCGTGGCCCATTCCTTCGTGCCACCACAGTATATGCAGTCTAATTCATCGAACTATGGTGACCCAATCTCCGTACAGCGCCTGATGAGATTATAATGGTAGGCATGTCCTCCACGTCCGATCCAGCCAAGAGATCCTCACTTCCTGAAGGTATGGGTCTTTCCAGGCTTCTCATATTGCATCCGTCTGGCGGGCTTCGGGCCCTCAGCGTTCATCCTCGCCGCGTAGGGATCAAACGCCTTCTTCCTTCCAGAACCCTCGCCATTCGTGTTGGCCGTCGCCGATCTCTTGCCATTCAGGATGGACTGAGCGTTGCTGTAGTCAAAAGGCGCCTCATCATCATCGTCTTCGTCACCATTGTTGTCGGCGGCAGCAGAAGCCTTCTTCGCCTTGGCGTCCTTCTTCGCCTTCCGGGCCTCCTTGTTCTCTTTCTTGAGCCTCTTCTTCTCCTCCTTGCTGAGCTTACGTTTCTCCCCGTCGACGTCAAGAGATATGATATCCTCTGTCGCCAGGCCGCCGGCTTCCTCAGCGTCGTCCTCCGACTCTTCCAACTTGCGCTTCCGTCCCTGCCTCAAAGTGAAATCTGTGTTGTCCAATTCGAGGTCGTTCTTGGGGGCTGGTATAGGCTTCTGGGGCTCCTCAAGAGGAATCATGTCCTGGTCTTGAGACTTGAGCTCTGCTTCCTGCTGGGAGGCAGCCACCACCGCGTCTTGGACAAACTGTGTCCAGGGCAGTGCAATGTGTCCGATCCCGGCATTTATGTTGGACGACGAAGCGTCTTCCCACATGCTGCTTACGGGCACTGGGCCAAAAAGCTGTGACTTCGCGCTTCGAAGTGCTTCGACTGGAGGGATGTCCGGCTCGGATTTGGCCTCCTTGCCGAATTCCCTCGTCGCTACGGCCGCGATGGAATGATTCGCAAGGTACTGGCTTCTAAAGAACTCAGTCGTGTTCGGTCCATTCACACCAGCCTTTCTCGCCTCGGAAATGATTCCGAAGAGCACATCGACGGACTGTTTCGCCTTCTGGCACGAGTTGTGGCCGAGTAGACTCCACAGTGCCTTTGGATCGGTTGGCAGGATCCTGGCAATCTCCATCATGACTTGCGGTGGCATGATGAATGTCGGATTCTCATCATCAGTTCGAGCAAGCTCATCGCGCCACTTGTGCACGGCCTTATAGACAGCAAATTGCTCGCCGTTAAGATTGACGTGGTTCTTGTGAAGGAAATTGGACCATCCTCGCGCTCCCTCGCCAGTTTCGGGATCGGAAGCGAAGAAGTTGTATCTGTCCAGTGATGTCTCCTTGGACTTTTGGAGTGTGTACTCGATCAAGTCCTTCTCTGAATCACTGCGGTCGGATCGCTCGACGAGCTCGTTTCGCACTTGGTCGTAAATGTAGAGTAGGAAGTGCGTGTCTGAGCGAGCGTAGTAGAACATCTCTTCGGGTAGTGGCCTTCAAAAGTCAGCTGTATGTACCAATGTATTTTCACACAAGAAGAGTAAATACCGTATCCTCCAATCCGCCATCTGGTACTTCTTGTCTGCATCGAAATCCACGAAGTTCTTGAGCAGATACGCCAGGCTTTTCTGGGGGTAATTGAGGGCCGAACTGGCATGGAACGTGTCAAAAAGACCAACAATATACAAACCTAGATCTCGCTGAAGCCAGATCATGTCCATGAAAGCTCCGTGGAAAACCTTAACAATTTTGGGATCAGCGAAGACCTCATTCAGAACCTCAAGCTTGTGCCGCCATGGCCTCAATGTGTCGACTATCCAGTCCTTCTCGCGGGTGCTGATTTGCATGAGGGACAGCAAGCCATGATAAGAGCGGTAGTCATGGTGCTCTAAGTCAATCGCAATCTCCGTGGCCTGCTTGAGCTCTTCTAGCATTTCAAGAACCCCTTCGTAAGTGTCGACCCATGTCGCAGAAGTCGTTTCCATCGGCTGGTAAGGTATGGGATCCCGTTTCTCATATGTGCTGTCGGGGTATTTCAAGGTCAAGATCTCTGTTTCGTAAGGGTGCTTAAATCTAAAGTGACCGTTAGCATGTTGAACTGAACCCATGTTCCGCAGGACTCCTCTTCTTCTGGCGAGCGTCCGTTTCGCGTTCTTGCACATTTCCTCCAAAAGTTTGCCGCTCCAGTTGAGAGTGAGAGAGGGAAGGAAAGGTGTGTAGTCATACTGTTCGTGACCGTTCTCGTCAACGAAGGTGCCGAGACTCTCCTCCAAAGGCACTATAGCATGTGGTTTGCGCGTCAGAAGTGGTTTCCAGGGACCGGTGGCGAAGTTGTCGACTTGTTTCTCGAACGATTTCTGCGGTTTCATGATGTTGGCCCGTCGGAAGTTGAAGTCCAGTCGGTCGTTTGTCTTGGCCTTCTTCTGTGGCTGAGTCTCAGGGAAGTCGCCCTTCCTCTTGACCAGGCCGGTGTATTCGTCGAGGCAGGTGTCGGCCTTCTCGAGGAGTCCGTCGATCACGTCCACGATGCCGCGCCATTGTATGTCCACATCCTCCGCATCGTCCAGGTCGCCCACTGCCTTTTGGCCGGTCGCCTTGGCGGCGGATTTGAGCAGATCGGTGGAAAGGCTGAGCAGGCGCGTCGACTGCTCCTCGAGACGGTCGCCGGTCGCAGGGTTGACGGTGCGCTGGAACCCGAGGTCCTCGTTTGCGATCCGTTGGACGGCTTTGGTGGTCGAGACCAGAGAAGCCTGGATCTTGTCCTGCAAGGACTTGAAGTCTTGTGAGGGATCCATGGCTGGGTAAAAGAAGGAAGAACTGCGCCAAACGTTGGCGTGTCTTGTCAAAGAATGGATGTGAAGTAGATTCGTTGGAAGCTCGTCGTCCTGTCAAACTTGAAAATTTCCAGGGTCTGCGGCAGGCATAACAGGCTCTGGGGTGTGTTTATAGCGGGTCGAACCACTGTTGAAGTACACAGTACTTGGACTCAGGCGAATTTTGGGGCAAGACCGCCTGAGTCGAGGTAACAGTACGCCAGAAGCGCACTGATAAGATAAGAACCGTCTCAGGGTGGTAGTGCCCAAGTTGCTTTGATGATGGATAACGGAGCTTCGACTTCTTATATCACTATTCAACTGCTTTGCCCTTATGACAATCTTGACAGAGCTTTTCCCTAAACATTCGACTGTGTCTTGTCGAAGTTTTCCATAGTTGTGTACCGACGGTCTTGTTTCACCTCTCCAGAGTTGACAAGGTAGAGCCTGGGGACGTATATTTCGGAAACAACTTGGAATCTCGTGGTGGAAAGCGAAACTTGTCAAGATGTCTGCTTCTCTCGCCCCAGAGTGCAATGAGGTGAAGGAGTAAGTGCTGCGGTCCTTATCTCGAGTGCCCAACTGACAGAGGCGTAGGAAGTATGATACTTGCTTTCTCAAATGGTATAGTGAAAGTAAGTAAGGGGACGGAGTGTATTCTGGGTAAGACGAGAAAGCTGATGGGTTTCATTGCAGAGTACCTGAGAGGTGTTGGCAAGACTGATGATAATGAGTGCTCCACTCTTTTCAAAGACTATCAAAAATGTTTAAGTGTATGGCATCACTGCATCTGAACTCTTCCAGACTAAGACTCAGGCGGCCAACCCCAAAACACTACCCTTATATATACCATGCTAACCCTTAGTAGGTTGCCCTGAACGAGAGAGGCATTGACAAGCTCCTCGAGGAAGCAAGAGAGGACAACAAGGAGAATGATGCTATACATATGAAGCGAAAATAAATCATCTGAGAACTAGACTAGAGACTTACTACAGTAGAAGCCTGGGAGGTCCTGTCTCCCCAATAGAGCACAATCACATCTCTGGCACTGGAAAATTCCCACCAGCTGCAACCATTCATGCGACAGCTTTACTTGGCGATATTGACTACATAGTCAGCATGTTTCGAATTTCCAATGGTTCTAAACATCAGCAGTCCTTTGCGGTGCCGTCTTGTGTGCAATAGGAAGGATGAACTTGTTATCACACATACAGCACCTCAACTCCGGGCAGGTCAGGCTCTGCAGAGGATAGTTAGCCCCTCAGTATTGCGTGCCTTGAACAAAAGAATAACAGAAATCAAAAAGTAAGATAAGGAAAATGAAGGACGCTCTACAAAGGCCCAGGTGCAAGATGCTGTTCCACAAGTCAACAAAGTTGAGATAGGGAGAGACTGGTTGTTATACCAAGTACCTAGGTATATATCATCACGAACCACCTCATCTCAGATAGAAAAAATAGCCACAAATCACCGCTTTAATAAGGCAGCTGGCATCAGTCGGAAGTGTTGTTGTTAGGATTGTCACGGTTGCAGGCCTGGACGGACAGCTCAGGTAAGCTATTAGACACGACAACTTGCCTTTCTTCCTTCTGGTCTGACTTTCTCCATGAGTAAAAATTGCTCTCTGTCTGAATTAGAGACACTGCAGAGGTACAAGTATGATATGATATCGACACTTAAACATACGGACCCTAGATGTACCCCTTTGGAATAGCCACAAGGTCGAGGCCAAGGCGAGGCCAAGGCCTAGAACAATGATGGCCACGGCGGGCAGACTCGGGGGTGGAGAAAAGGGGGGTCCACCTAACAGGGGCAGCCAGGCGGATGTTTAATTGAACAAAGACGCCAAGCTTGAGATTGCGACAGCACGCAGCAGATCTACAACTTGCAAGCTCTCTTGATCTTCCAAAAGCTTCCTGACGTACATCTTCGAGCTGTGTGCGTGTATGCAATCTCCAATTTTCTCGTCATCTCGTGTGACTGTTTCGTTCATGCCTAAAACCCCCTTAAGGACTCAAAGCATCCACGCACCGAATTGAACAACAAAGTCCACATCAACTACGACATTGTGTACCTCGAGTCGAGCGTCGCTACACCTACTACCCTGGAAATCACTCCGTACAGCTGCTCCATTGACTCGGAATGCGCTTAACGTAGCGACGGCGATTCTATGCACCCCTTCTCCGTCCTTGCGATCGGAATCTTCGTAGCTGGCTACACCACCGCTCGATGGGACCTTGTTACGAGGCTCTATGAGCTTGCCATATTTGCCTGGGACCACGGCGTAGTTGTAAGTTGTCTGTTGTCGGTGGTGTTCTTTGGGAGCTATGCGCCCTGCTACAAAATCTGGGCCCGAATCTAATTGACTTTGTCTTTCTCTCCTTCATAGTTGCGCGCCGCATACGGATTTGTCGTACTCTCACTGTTCTTCCTCGTCGTCTTCCTGCCTGTGGCACGTCTGGCAGCCAGAGAGTCAGATTTGGTACGACCAGCCCTCGGCCCTTTGGCGCCCCGCCCTCCGGTATCCCCTCTCGACAGCGCGCTAACAAGTTTGTAAGCACCCTCGTTCGCCCGGATCAGGAATATCTGCACGAGAGCAACTGAGAAGGAGGGGCTCGTTCTAGCGTCGCAGGCCCGCGTCCATCGAGGCTGTCTGTCATGCCAGAGCATGATGGGTTGATGCGTATATTCTGGCCAATCGACATCCCAAGGCCGCACTTGCCTGGGGTGGTCGTGGGCTGGAGGAATTCCGCCTTGGATGTGTTCGTGGTTGCGATTCTTGAAGCTGTCGACGTCAGTTATATGGTCAATATCCCGGTTGGTTGGTTCGTCTTGCTAAGTCATAACAGGCTCGGCATGTCGAGGGCGCACTCAAGTCCCACACCCTGCTCAGAAGCGCTCCCCACCCAATAGGACGAATATTCGAGTTATGCGGTCAGTCATGCATGCATGTTCTTGGGGTCTCGGATACCGACGACTCGGTCATGATTGATCCCTCGTGGGTACGCGTAACGATCGATCCGAATACTCGCGTTCCCCAAGTACGATGCGCCAAGGCCTCGAGTATCCAGATAATCCTCTTTCAGCGGCCGTTACCTACAAGGATGCAGTACATCTCCCTCAACCCCATTGCGCTAGCTTTGGGAGACAAGCATGTGGACGAAAGAGTAGCGCCGATAGGCGAGGCCGAGGCGGAAGAGGAAAGGCAAGAGAGGATACGAAGAGAAAAGACCGACAAACTCATCGAGAAGATGAAACAGCATTCTATCACGAAGCGGCAGCCCTCGAGCAAGGAAAAGGCGCTGCCTAAGATTGTCAACCAAATCAATTGGTCTTCAGAACTCGAGGCACTCCTCCAAAAGAACGCATTGAGATTAGGAACAAGACCCAAGCGAAGTCTTAGTGTGTCTGAGCGTGTGGTGGAATCTGCAAATACGATGAAGAACTTCGTCTTGCTCTGGATATGGCAACTGGTCACTGTTTACATCTATCCTATCATCCGGCAGGCTTTCGTCTTTGGTCTGGTAGGCCATCGGATAGCTGCCGAACTGCTATTGATCATTCTGGAGTGGCAGCCTCAACCTCATATGGCCGCCTTGAAGGACATCTCGGCTACAGCGCAACAAGTTGAGATCCGACTGCAACAGTTCTGTTACTGGCCCATGCAATATGTCACCTTGAGGCAGAGGAAGAACGATTGGGAGAGTGTGACAACTAGTCATCCTGATTATATCCGATTCTACAATAGCCTTTGGCTGGTAGCCAATGATGTTATCATTGGAATTGCTCTGGGTTCTTACATCATTGACAATGCTGGCTGGGTCGCAGATCAGATCAGTGTCATTTTGACGACCTACACCGTGGAAGCTCTGCAAAGCGGCATTTCGTGGCTGATGGGCTGGCCAGCTGGTTTGAAACTCAACACTGAGCTGGCAGCATTTCTCGGTGACCTGTTCCTATGGGTCATCGACTACTGGGCTAGTAAGTCATCACAAAACTGCTCGCCGCATACAGAAACTGACATTCCCAGGTTGTATTGACGCGCTGCGTCCGGCTTTACCTGCCGTCATCTGGTTCATCGGCTTCACCAGTTTCGCCGGTGCCAGCATGCCTATAGCCGTATTCTCAGACCTCCTGTCCATCCTCACCATCCACATATACTCATTTTACCTGGCCTCCGCCCGGATATACCACTGGCAACTGACCATCCTCATCTCCCTATTTCACCTCTTCCGGGGGAAGAAGCACAACGTCCTGCGAAACCGTATAGACTCTTGTGACTACGACCTGGATCAGCTTTTGGTTGGCACCATCGTCTTCTGTCTTCTATTGTTTCTGCTGCCGACGGTTGTGGTGTTCTATCTCAACTTCGCCATTGCGCGGATGGTCATCATTTCCCTGAAGGCGGCTTTTGATACACTTCTATCATGCCTAAATCATTTCCCCCTCTTTGCTCTGATGCTCCGGATTAAGGATCCTCAGAGGCTACCAGGTATGTTAAAATGACAGCGATCTCCTGTCTAATTGGGTGAGATGTTTACTGACAGACCATAGGAGGCATCCGTTATGAACTTAGAGATACCCAAGAACAGGGTGTCGTACCTAATTCGTCAATACCAGACCTTCCTTCGACATCCGTGATCTACCTCAAGGTATGCCCCCCCCCCCACTTCTTATCCTCCTTTTCCCAACACACGCTAACATCTCTAGTCAATACCCCTAACCTTCCGCGCAATGTTCCACCAGTATTTCCAGATGGCCTCCCGCATTCGGAAACACTACCTCTCCCCTCGTGTGCTTCTTTGCCTGCTCACGGGCAAGTTCGTTCCGCCCATCAATCGCAAAAACTTGTACAGTCTTCAGTACATCATGTTGCCGGCAAGGAGGTCGGGTATCATGGAGATGTGGGCTGCTGTTAATTCACTTGTGAGAAACGAGAAGAGGCCGCCTATACCGGTGATGAACGGGAAGCTTCAGGGGCAGTATCAGCTGTCAAGGGCTAGGGGATATGGCGGGCATTGAGGGAGGCTAATTATAATTAATAGAGCGAGAGCGACGGTCGAAATTAGACTTGTACATCAAATGCTCCTGTTGAATGTGTATTTGATGTGTGCATGTGTGACAAGAAAATAATCAATACATTTGACTTCAGACCCCCCTAGCTTTGGACACTACCCTATCCAGCCAGTCACCCGAACATCTATCTCACTCTAAAATTCGTCAATCATTATTTTCCAACTCATATCTGTCCCAGATAGCTTCAAGATTCACAATTTCCCTGATTCATCGAGTTCAAAATGAAGCGGTACGTTGAAGCAGATTTCATTAACGCCATCGAGGTCATCAAAAAAGGTGTGCATACGAGACGACCTTCACTGCATACTTATGTAGAATTCGGCATCCACGGACTACACGGCAGCCAACCGCACCGAACCTTTTACGAGGATCAACAGAGGCTCCCCCCCTACCCAGAAGTCCAGCCTAACGCAATGAGTGCCCACCTAGGCCTTCTAGGACCTCCCTCCAACTCGAGCGGTCCGCGGAGCAGGTGTTGGTGACGCGGGAAGACGTGGTGGTCGTCGCTGTGGAAACATGGTTGCATTTCTTACTCATGGAAAGCGAACGCAACGGAACCGGGGCGTAAACTGTGTTCATAGAGCACAGCCATGAAATCTACACATATAGAAGATATTGTGTATATGCTTGTGATTATATTTGCGGTGTTATTATCATGGCCATTGGTCGTGGAAGTATCACATGTGTATGCACGAACGGTCAGCCACTTTTGCATGTGTACACAGTAAGGCTGCACTTCCGGAGATCAATTGTTTGTTGACTACAGGTGCTATCAGACTGGTCAAATCCCCGTTATAATCTAGAGCTCATGGGTCTCACAAGACACCTTGAACGAGGCGGGTGCCCACTGCATTGAAGTCGCACATAGCCGTGAAGACCTGCCATGTTTACATACTGCTGCTATGCATTTCCGGCCAGCAAGACCGGAGTGCTCACGTTGCAGAACTGCCATATGGTACTTTCCTCCCCAAATGTTAGACATCAAGATAATTCAGTTGCTCTCAGCATCACTCACCCCCAACTCAACTTCTCGTAACCATCTTGACAACACTGGACAAAGCCCAGCTACTTCGAGCCTTGCACTTTCGATATGCTGAGCTTACCAAGTCAACCACCCACGGATGATTCCGATCAGTTCCTAGATGGGACTCATGGCACCTGAAGACGGGCCAGCACTTTCGCGTTGGTCATCATAGCCGGAGTCATCCCAGGCTGTATCGCCTTGGCGGTTGCGTTGATCATCCTGATCTGGTTCAAGTGTAATTGTCTCGAGTCGAGGAAAAGCACCAAGAGAGAAGACTCCTCGGGGATGGATCACAGATTGGCCTGTGTAAAGTTATCCAGGCGTACTAGTGGGTGGACAAGATCACGAATCAGTCATGGCCGCAGCTGGGAACACAGCCTGATGGGCCTCAGCTACAGGAGCGTCACACGCGACGCGCAAACATGTTCCCATCTGTGCCAGCCATTCCCATTCCTTGGGCATAACACCAAAGGATCGGAATCAAGGCTGGCGGTGAGTGTCAGAGGTTACATGGCAGAGCCAAGTGGAGGAGATGTTTTGGAGAAGAAGCAGAGCGAAGCACCAAAAGCCAGCCGATACTCTCACCGGTTTCTCCAAGAAAGGCCACGCAGGCGGACTGTTTGTTGTACATACGCACCTGGGTTTCATGTACATGGAATACGGGCAACGCCCAGGTCGGCACTTGCCCTGTGCTGTAGGATTGTCCGTCCCATGGGGGAAGGAAGAGACTGTGGGGTAAAGTCAGGCCATGCTGGCTTTCCTTTTCTGGTCCTGGAGAAGGGATACACGTGACCTATCCAGCATGAGGGGAAAATGGCCAGGGCCATCGAGTCAAATACAACGTCAATTCATCTCCTCAAACCCCTTTTCACCTGCACAGTCTCCTGGCCTTTTCCCCATCGACAAACTCCGAGTTGTGAGGTGAGTTGTGTATCTGCGTTCCAAACCAACATCAATGTCCCAACGGGTGGTTGCTAAGAAAGAGGCATAGATAATAACTGGCACGCTAACCGGATGGCCCCACCCGCCGCCGCCTGATGACTGATTCGAGCGAAGAGCCTCCAGCACCCGCCCAAGCCGCCCGCGAGCTACGGAGTCCCCACAGTGCACACGATATTATCGCGGAGATGGAGCTTTCCCCAGAAAATCCCTCGGGCGCGAGCCATTTATCAGATCGGCTCTGAGCTCGGTCTGAGCTCGATAAGCTCTCGGTATATGCACACCCGCGACCGCTGCCCAAACGACCCAATTGGTCTCCATAGACGTCATGAGCACCAGCTGGGGCGGACCGTCACAGCATAGCAATAGCACACAGCTCAGCACATGAGCCAGGTTATAGCTCCTCTGCTCGTTACAGCATTATCACCACCTGCAACTCAAGGTGCAGCCTGAGCCAAGAACTTCACTGGTGATGCTCATCGGTATGCACTTGGAATTCAGCCTCAAGGGGTGGACACAAAAGAATCAGTTTGGAGTCGGGATCCAGTGGATCGGGCTGGACTGGGCATTGCTATTTTACAGTTCCCGAAGACTTGAGAGGAGACTCAAGTTTTGCGCCTTCTATGATCTATGATCCACGACGCAGCACCCTTCTATGCAATACACGCCGCCAATGCTCATCCCATGTTTGTCGTCAATGCCGTCGAGTAGCCGGCGGAGGTTCCCCCGCACTATCCAGCTCCCAGCATCTGGCCCATCAGATTTTGGCAAGGCCTCCTCCATTTGTCGATTGACAAAATGAAGAAATTGTTTACGTCTGCAATCAGGTTTGTCAGTATTCTGTTCTGCTGTATGGTGCGTTGCGTGGGATGTATCGGTGTGCAGTGAGGGTTTTCTGTATGATGCCATTGGGATATGTGATATTCATCACGGTGAGGCATTTTCGAATTTGTTTGATTTTTTTTTTTTCGATGAACGTTGGATGGGATGGTAATAAGGTTTGCACGTACGAACTTGGCCATGAGGGCAACCATAAGGTCGAAAAGACCGATGGCCTCGACGAAAGCGAAACCCAGAATGGCGTAGGAGAACAGCTGGCCACGGAGAGCGGGGTTGCGGGCAACACCGTTCAGGAGGGCGGCGAAGACGAGACCGATACCGATACCAGCACCAGTCAGACCGATGGCGGCGGAACCCATACCCAGGTTCTTGGAGACCTCAACCAGGGCGTTGGCCATCTCGGAGCTGTAGGGGCGAGCCTGCTGCTTGAAGGCAGAGCGGGTGGTGGCGTTGAGGATGGTCTGGCGCTTGGCAGCCTGGAGGGGGCTGGGCTTGCTCATGCCTATATGGAAGAGATTTTCTCAGCATTTGATCGGAAGCTACGGCGACATGTTGATGGGCTCCATTGGGTCAATTGAGGTCGATCGAGGGCTCAATTGACCTTCAACAGCTTTGGGCCGATGACGTTTAAGGTCGACAGCTGTGCGACGATAAGCTCGAGATGGATTTCCTTACCAGTGATGGTACGCTTGGAAGCGTTAGCAACCTGGACGCGCATGGCAGGGCGGGCGACCTTGACGGTCGAGGAGGCCATGGAGGAGGCCAGGCGAGAGGCAAGGACACGAGTAGAGGCCATTTTGACTATGGAGGGGAGAGTTGTGAAAAAGAAGACAATTCTCGATAGAAGGGAAGGCTTAGGCGAATTGCTGAAGACTGCAAGTCGGACAGATGGCTTGGTGTGGATGAGGGAAAAAATGAGAAAGGAAGGGAAAAGGACAGAGCGGAGGTCAGGTGAAAGGGTGGACACGGACCAAGGAGCTTGCTACCAGCCAGCAACCCAAACGGACTGAGACTTGGTTAAGATGGACCAATTGGCAGTCAAGGCTGATTCACTCAAACCCACTATGCCATGGAAGCCAGTGGGCCCACCATCCCAGCTCAAGCCTCCAGGAAGGAAAAATGACGCCCCGGGAGCCGGAAACGATACTTCTGCTCGGGCGATATCGGGATATTGTGAGATGGGAGCCGACCGGATATTCAAAAGAGAGTTCAATCCCCCGAATTCACGTCGATCGAGCACTTCACTCTTTTCTTGCAGAGACTCACTCTGCTCCCAGCCAGCTACCAACTCTGGCAGCTAACTCGACTCGGGGAATGGCTTCAACTTGACTGGATCTTACTGCACACCCGGCAGAAGCTCTTCGCAATTACATGTCAAACCTCTTTTAAGCGACTTGTAACATGTTCCAGGACTATCAATGGATGTGGGGAGTAAAGGCCAAACGGGAACAAACCAGACAAGAACCTGACATATTTCTGCTTGGGGCTTTTGCTACTCTTAACATCAGGCCCTCATCAAATTTGATGATGTGTGACCCCCACGGCCGAACTCTTAGTTTGGCTAGAGAAGACACGGCCGAAACTTGTCAAGGGAGGGTATGTTTGATGCATTTACGCCATGCAGATATAAAAGGCATTGACCTGGAAGTCTCTTGTGGATTTGAGTCGGCAATATCCCACTGCCAGAGATCCACAGTAGCTTTCCCAGCTTGCCAGTCTTGGGGCACGTCCCGCATGGTGGCTCGATGATGCCTTAGCCAGCGTTGTCGTCATAGAAGCTTGATCAGCCAAACGAGAGGCAAAGGTCAAACGCTTTGTGCTTTGCGAGAGGCAAACAACATTCATGCACCAGGATGTCCCGGGTAGGAAAATGAACAAGGAAAAAAAATGGGGAAAAGACCTCTCTGAACCTTACTCATTTTCCTCAATGCGTTCGATCCGAGAATTTAAGGTTGGCTCTGTCCATAATAGACAACCAATACATGATATTGCTCATATTCATGAGGGATGAAGTTAATATGCACCAGAAAAATTTTCCCGCGCAAAAATATCCGCGATCACCCGTAGGTGGTAAGCTCGTGGTATGCATCCCTGCTGTGTAACAGTAACTCCCTGCAGCTTGGTTTTGGAGCCTCATCACTGAGGTTAACTATGTACCTAGCCAGCCTAGGTAGATTCACAGCCAGATCTCCGGGAGCTTCGGCTGCAACGGGTAAGCCGCTGAGACTCTTGATTGATCCACTAGTCTATTAGAGAGAAACATTACGATCATGATGACTCTAGTTTCATCGGCTTGTGACACTCGGACTGTTTTCGGAGTTTTGTCTCAACAAGAATTACCAGAAGTGCAGAATACATCTTGCTGTTGTCGCTGATGAGAGAAAAACGGTCGGGCTTGGCGTGGGCGACCAGGTTGACAATCCCGAGTGGCTGCCGTGGCTGCATCCGAAATTAGCTCGTCGTATTATTTCAGCTCCTTGGTGTAACAGTAAGCTGTATAACATTGAGCTGTATGGTAGTGGTCCAAGCTCCTTGCCCAAAGGAGTATTATAATACATCCATAGGAACTAGTACGCAGATGGGTGTCAGATACACGTTCCTAAGTGGCCTTCTTGTCCTTGTACCAAGCGGACATTGTAACACTTTGGGGGGGGAGGGGGGTAAGCATCGGCAAGTTTTCTTGCCGACATGCAGTGTAAGACAGGCCTGCGGCTATAAAATATGATATTAAATTTCATCTAACATGCTGTGTGGCTGCAACAGCAAAAGACTACACACCCTCTTCCTCCACAGCAGGCCTCTTGATGGCATACCCATCGACAAAGCCATTGGGATCACATGCCTTCTCAAGGCTGATCCCATTTGCCTTGACCCAATTCCAGACCGCGTCCTTGCTGATGCGCACCCGCCGCACCTCCTTCTTCTCCTTGGCCTCATCTCCATTAGTAGCAGCAGGAGCAGTCTCCCCACCATCTTCATCACCATCTTCAGGTAACACTTCACGCCTCTTAGGTTTAGGTGGCCCCAACCCTGCTTCTTCCACAACAGCCATCTCCCGCAGGATAGCCAAACAGTCCTCCTGCACAATCCACGTTGTGTTACTACACTCCTCGATATCAACGATGACTTCCTCGTCCCCATTGGTGTCCAGACTTAGTATCCACGCCACAATTTCACCAGCCCAGAACCGTTTGTAACCCCGCTTGCCCAGGTCGGAGATGGGCTTCTCGGGACCACCTATCATCCCTTCCCGCCGGGAGATCTCATAACTCACGCCCATAAGCAGCGCGCCAAGGCCCTTGCGTTGCCAGGGAGGGAATATAAGAATGCAGGCTAGGTTGTTGTTGTCCCATGACAGCTTCTCTTTGGAGAAGAACCCGACGATTTGTTGTCTGGGTGGTGGGGGGGATTGGGCTGGATCATCTCCTTCTGCTGGGGACGGGCTAAGTGATGTGTAGACCAAAAGGAAGTAGTTGAAGCACACAACATCAAAAAAGACGGACTTGTTGTCAAGGAATAGCTTGGCAAAGAGGGAGAGGTTTTGGCAGAAGAGGCCTTCCTTTTCGCCGTCGACTTGCCAGATAGACCACTCGCCCTGGTCTTCGACTGTCTCCTCAACAGAGTGTGCAGTTGTCTCTGGGCCTTTCTTCTTGCGCCCTGGTCCCTTAGAAGACGGTACGGCTGCCGCGCCGACTGGTACTTGGCGTGTCCGTCGACCCTTGGGATGTGTGTAGATCTTCTCGCCCGGAATGTAGTTCCTCCTCTCACAAAGATGGACGTGTTGCCACCAGGGCACAAGCTCTTTGGAATATTTGAAACAGCATGGACAGACGTACAGCCTGTCTAGCTTGTCTTCCTTGGTCCTGCGGGAAGTGCTGTTCGAAAGACCCCCTTCCTCCTTGAAGCTTCCATCGTGTGATGAAGACCCAGTGCTAGTCCCTGATATCCCTCCCAGCGCTTCAGTGCCATAGGGAGAATGATACCATGTTGAAAAACATATGTTGCCGAAGACAACCTTGTCGATGTTCCGGACAGCAGTATTGGGCTTCCTCTGGTCTTTGGCAAGTTGTTGCTTCTTGGCTGGTCTTGGCGGTTGTTGGGCAGAATTCGTTGTCGGCGGTGCAAAACGCTTGCTCGTATTGGCGGCGACGTGATCCGAGACCCTGGCCGACCGTGAAGGGAGTTGTGTCATCGGAGCAACAGTGGGGGAGGAGGAGGAGGAGGAGGAAGGAGAGGAAGGCGGCTTCGGTGGGGGTGATTGATTCTGGGGAGGAGGCTTGGACGGTGCCAGGGAACTCCCTACTATCGGACCCACAGCTGCAGAACCACGATGTCTCAGGTTCGCGATTGCTCCTACGTGCATCGGCTTGGCAGGAACGTTTGCATGGCCGTGGTCGTCCGGGTCGTCCTCATCATCATGTTGATGGCGGAGTTTCCTGGCGGCCCTCAGCCCTGGATCCCGATCGGCCTGATTCGTGGTAGCCCGCAGCACGGGCCGATGCGGCTGGCGGTGGTGCTGGCGCTGCTGCTGTGCACGCGGTCGGCCACCACCAACACCACGCGACACGGGGCCAACAGATACAGCACGGCCCCTGAGACCCACGGTCCTCGTCAATGCTGGAGATGGCTCCTGGTCATCGTCGTCATCGTCATAGTCGTCTCCATTATTTCCTGGCTCTGGTCGCCGTCGTCTTCCTCTGACATCAGATCCGGCTGCAGATTCGGCGCGTCTTCGGCGCCGTCGTGGTTCCGGGTCGGCCTGCCAGGGGAGCGGGGCTATGGTTGAGGACGCCTGGGTGTGACGTGTTGCACGACGCGTGACTGCGGTGGAGGACTGGTGCTCGCCTGCGCTCGGTGGGGATTCGGGCGCGGCGTCGTGAGGCCGCTTACGCTTGATGGGGGCCATCTGATCGGGACATCTGGAACGCGGTTTACGGCTTCGCTCCGGTGCTGATGGTACATGGAATTGCTGATGTTTGTACGGACTTTGATTCTGGAGTTGTCTTCTGGATATATAATTAATTAAAGCGACCATTCCATTCCCATCAACTCGCCCGTTTGTCGGCGCGGGCCACTGGAACTGTACAGCCACATGCAAATTACGTAATCATGAAGTGCCCCGTTCACTGCAACAGCTGGTGGCACCTCGGGGTAATGCTTACCAGGTTACAGAGGTACCTAGGCAGCTAGGTATGTAGCCTACAGCTCCCCCCAGCTCCCCCCAGCTCCCCCAACTTACTGTGTACAGAAACTTTGGAATATTCAGCATCAAACAATTGCAACCATATTTGCTAGATCTTGGACCAGTACTTGCTTGCCACTGATGACTGCAACACGTCCTCAACATAACGAGATGAGCACTCACAGCCCTTACCTCCCCCTCCTCCTGCTCAATGTTCCCCTCTTTTCTTGTGGGCCGACCTTCTAGCCGCCTGTCGACACACTCCGCCCCATCAGTAGGCATGTTGCGACTCGGTCTTGCCAGACATCTCACGGAAGCTCACCAGAATGTCCTATCTTTGAATGTGAGTATGTCTGAGACAGGATATCCCTACCAAGAGACACAATAATTGATTCTAACTGCTTTGTTGCCCCAGAGTTGCCCTAGACCTCCAGTTCTGGGGCGTTTCTTCCAGACTGCAACGCAGCGCATAGAGCCCGATGCCCCAGACTCTCGTTATTATTATGGCCCAAGAGCGACAATCAACGCAAGGCGTCTCAAGAGGCTCCAGTACTACTTGAAGTTCCCGCCAACCGATCTACTTGTCCAACGTCTACGAAACCGAGACGAATCTTTGACATGGCATGCGTGGGAGATGACACGCCTGGTCGCGAGGTCGCAAAGCCCGCGGCTACCTGTCATAACCCACCAGTTCGACCTGAAGCAACAAGATGCCGCGATAGAGACTAACGTGTTAAAATTCCTGCGAGCTCCAGCTCGTTGGAGGACTCGTCTCCTTGCAATGACTTCCAAGGGTGTGGATGAGGACGACCTGGATCACTGGATCTGGATCTTGGAAGCAGAAGATACAGATGCCAAAGTCGAGCGGTTCCTGTCATCTGATCGTCAGAAGCCCATTTTTATTCTCATGGCAATCCTCAGGAGCGACGAACAGATAACTAAAGGTTCCTCGTTGATCGGCTTGTATGATTACATCGCGAGGACATTTTGCGTGCCTAGCGCATCATTTCGACAAGAATGTTCCAAAATTGCACCAAGACGTACGTTAGACAACGCCTTCAACATGACACCGATGCATTTCAGGTTTCTCCTGAAGCGTCTGATGTACCACTGTTTGAGGGTTTGGCCGTCTTCCATCGTTATTATTGCCAGACTGGTCATCAGCTACCTGCGGGTGATCCCAGATAATCCGAGGCCAAACAAGGCCTACCGCCGTACTGGATATGCAGATCAGTGTATCGTCTTCAATTATGCGCTACGGACTTTTCGACGGACGGCATCAATCAGCCCTCTCAGCAATTACCGGTTTAACTGGAAGGCCCAGAGAATATTATTAAGCTTCTCTGCTAGTCTGCCAAGGCCATATATTATTGATAATTTGAGCTATAGGGCTATCAGGATGGTACTCCTTGGGTTGAGGAAGTCTCAGGCGGAAAAGCAGACAGCAGTCCGTCACTCCAAAACGTGGCCGCCGTACAGGAGACAACTTGACGGGACAGACGAGAGAAAAGACACGGAGGACTGGCTCAGCCGAAGCGTCAAGGCTGGCATCCTCAAGAGACAACAGGGCTATGCTGATGATGCGGTGGATGTGGCGCTCGACACACTGGGAGGTGCGAGACTTGACGAGATGATCAGCATTCAGACACGTTCAGGAGCCCCTAGATTGTGGTCTGGCGACCGCAGGTCACTATCTGTGTTTTCGACTTGGGCTGCCAATGTAAAAGCAACCAAAAATGCATTTGAGGCCTGGCAATTGTTCCAAGAGCCTCCCTCGCCTGGTATGAAACCAAACTTCCAGGTATACGCGGAAATGTTTTCCAAGCTTTTTGCTGTGGAAATCGACTATATTTCCTCCATTCTCCCGGGTGATGCCAAAGAGGTATATCCGCCACACCACATCAATCTGACCGAGTTTGAACGTGAGCGGCTTCGCCCATTATCTGTGGATGAATTGTATGAGAGGATGCTGCGAGACGGGAACAGGCCGGTCAAGCACTGCCTTGCACTACTCGTGCGCAATGCGGCGTCAGTCGACGAGGCTGCAGTCTATCTCAGGGACAGTCCCCTGGATAAAAGTGCCATTGCGGACCTGACTACATCATTGAGTCCTACCTACGACAAGCTGGAACAGATCCCGCTGAAAATCTTCCACGCGTACATTGGCCTGCTATGCTCCTCCCAGGGGCGACGACGATGGGTCCATGATCCCAACCAACCCCAGCACATACCACAGCCTGAGGTGCTTCAAAAGTACGATTTCCTGAAGCGCGCAATCCACCTAGTGTGTGTTCGATCAGGGCCCAGGAAGAGATCAGCGCCAGCGCCCTGGCACACGGTCATGCAGTCTCTGGCACACAACCAACTTGTTCTCAGGCCCTGGTGCAGTCAAGCCGAAGATGACATCGCGACCCTGAAAATGATGCTTACTCTTTTCGATGCGTACAAGATCAGCGAGGGCCTGCACCCCACCCCATTCGACTGCCTTGTCCGCTGCACCTGGAAAGCTGTCCGGGAAGACGGCGTATCCTCCGGTCCGGCGAGGAGCGCAAAGTACCAAATCGCAACAGCGCACGAGATTCTCAAATCCACCTTCAGGGAGCTCACCGCCCCTGTGCAGGCGCCGAGCAACAGCGCCCTCGACAGCCCGCCGCCGCCGCTGTACCATGAGCTCAGCGCAGCGCACGTCCTCAAGTACCTGGAGACGATGGCGAGCCTGGGAGACATCAACGAGGGCGTCTACGTGGTCGACTGGGTGCTTTCGTCGTGGGACCGGGACTCGGCCATCCTGGAACACGCGCGAGACCCGGGCCACAAGCAGTGGTCGATGCTGAGGGAGGCGTTTGTGTGCTTCCGGGCGTTTGCGGAGGGGAGCGTCTCGGAGCAGGTCATGAGGAGCTTCGAGAAACGGTTTGATAAGTTGAAGAGCAGGGGGTCTACTTGGTCGTGGCCTAGGACTGAGGATGTTGATGAGTATATTATATGGAGGAGGAGCCTGGGTCAAGGGTAGGTAGGAGTGGGTGTTCTTGTGTGTAGATGGACTGCGACGAGAGACACATTCAAAAGCATAGATCTACTTAGGCACCTAGGTGTATGGATAGATACGCGGTCGATGAATAGCGGGTACACGATTGACGCTTGAAAACGTCTCGAGACGACTTCAATGTTAAAACAAGGCTGGTGGAGTATTGACAAAGCCGTTGCTGGTAACGCTACGGAGTACGGAGTACAGTACTCCCGTTGGCTTCACGGTCAGGAACAGCCCGCCCCGAGAACACCGCTCTCCCTAACCCTACACACTTGATTGGCCAATGCCTCTCAATATTCATGCCGCCCCACACCTGAAATGGCCACATGCATGAAGACCCTAGTATTCCCAAGCGCGTCCAAGCGCGTCTTCACGCTCAAAATGCATGTCTTCTTGCTTTCATATTTGAACCCTCAAGAGCACATGTAGGATTATTGCTTCACCACCAGCATGATCTCCATCTGTCGGTTATAGGCGGGATATGGTCTTACAGTTTCCTTGCCATTTTTATATATTTGATTTGGTTCTTGGGTGTACTGTGTGCTGTTTCTCTCCCGCCTTGGTTTTATATAATCTGGAGGCCGGCGTATTGCAAGTAGATTGCACGCACGTTTGGCTTGTGCAGAAAGGACTTTTGCTTGAAACCTGGTTTAGGTACAGTACAACCACATGATCACCTTAAATGAAGGATATAATCCCCAGTACTGGAGACTGAATACTGGGCTGACTGAGCGATCCAGCCTTTTCTCCCAAATCACGTTCTCCTACTTCCAGTACACTTCCAAGAGACGTTTTAAAACCTTCAGGTTTTACACAAAAAGCAGGCAAATCAGCCCGCATCCGGCAGGAGCAACCTTTTTGAAAACTTAACTACACCGACTTATTGCTTTCGAATCTCCTTTCAGCCCGGGGAGTGTGCTAGATCACAGGGCAGGCATGCACTGAGATCTCCAATATTGGAGGGTGACGGGGTCCGGGTTTCTTTTACAAGACCAGCACCAATAGAATGGACTGCTTCATCACTAGTAACTTAGATCTCAGTCTAGGTGATGAGACTGCCAAGTTCGAATTAGAGGCCTTGGCATACTATGAGGATGCCACCGCCGGTCTTGAGGAAGCAGCAGAGTTGGAGGCTGAGATTGAAGATGCTGCTATCGATGGCGAAAGCGACGTTTCTGAGCTCCAGTGCTTCCAACAGCATAACACAGCACCTTCCAGGAGCAGGGCTCGAAACATCAGCGTTCAATTGCCCCCATCAACTCTACAGTGTCCACGCTCCATCTATGAGGATGGATTTTCGCTTTCCATTTCCAAAGAGAGGGTAGCAGTACAAAGCTTACTCGAAGCCGATCCGACCCAGGCAGATGATGACTTTATCGAGTTTGAGCTGGACAATTTCTCATGCTACGTCAACTCGGACCGGTTCCCCTTCGAGATGAGAGCCCTGCATACGCACGCGACCCTGACAGGAAAAACAGTGTTCTATTTCGACGGTGTGCTCAAGGTAGGCGACGTTCGGCACCTTCTCAGACAAGTCCCCTTTGAGCAGATCCCGCTGGGAAACTACGGCAAGAACCACCCGACTGTGGGTGACCAGCTATGGATTCGCTCAAAGTTCAATGAGAAACAGGAGATATACTACCGGCTTAAGAGTCCGTCCAGAGAGTATGCTCGCTTTCACAAGGCCTTTCTTTGGGTTGCTGACTTGGCAAAACACGTTGTCGACTTCGCCGAATACATGATTGACCAGCATGATCGCAATGTTTCCCTTCACCACTTCAAGGGGGACTTTGGCCAATGGCTCCGACAAACGCATGGGAAAGAACCGGAGTTTAAAAAATGGTACAAGCAGCGGGGCTGTGATGATTTTCGGCAGTCAATCGTTGCAAACCAGGCCTTCCTACGTAAAGAGACCTTCGGGACGCTTGATAAGGTCAAGTGGTGTCGTCTCGATATCTTTCACGAGATCGCAAAACCTTTTGACTTTTACAAGCGTCAAGTTCGGGAAGCGGAGCACTGGCCGGTAAGGAGGGGACCCCCGGATACCATCGTGACTCCTTACATTCACGAGTGTTTCTCTGGTATGAGACTTGGACAGCTGCTGAAGGCAGTGCAGCCTTGTATAAGCACAGAAGAGCGCATAAAACTCTCATGGCCAGAAAAGAGTACAGCTGCCTCTATTCGACGCGTGGGGAAATTCGTAGATCACAACGCCATGATCGAGAGCATCAAGCCTGGCGACATGATCTCAACGCACCATGATCCGGATGATTGCAACAAATGGAAAGCTGCTAGACCGAAGGGAAACCCGGGCAAAGAGGCACCAGAGGAAGAAACCCAGAGGTGGTATTGCCTCGTCCAGAAGGTTTATACCAGGAAGGACGGTTCGCGAAGGTTTGATATTCTCTGGATGTATCAGCCGGAGGACACCCCGTGCTGTTCGATGAGATACCCATACAAAAATGAGCTCTTCCTCAGCGACCACTGCACATGCCATACTGGCGAAGCACGGATCAAGGATACGGAGGTCACAGGCATCCATGCCGTGGAGTGGTTCGGAAGTCCAGGGACAACGCATGCAGAGTTCTTCGTGAGACAAACGTACCAGCACGTACTACGACGTTTTGTCACTCTTGAGCAAGCACACCTACGATGCCGAATTGGGGAAAAGCTGCCGCATCAGAACCGTGTTGGAGATACTGTGCTCGTGCTGACTCCTGGCACCAACGTGCTTGAGCCATATGAGCTTCTGGGTTACCTCGAAGGCGAGAGAACTGTCCGCCTACGAAGGTTACCTCGCCGAAGACAGATTGATGGGCAGCAGCACGACTGTGCACCTAACGAGCTCGTCTATACCGAAGAGGAAGCGTTCGCATCGGTCAACGAAATCCATTCCAAATGCATAATACGTTGCTACTCTCCAGGCGAGGAGATTCCCGTTCCGTACAACCGCAACGGCACCGGGAATGCCTTTATCATCACACACCGGAAGTTGTCTGATGGGACGATACAGCCACTGGGATCTGAAAAACCCCAACTTCGTCAAGGCTTCGACCCCAAGCATCGAGTGAACAAACTCCGCGCATTGGACTTGTACTGCGGGTGCGGGAACCTGGGCCGCGGTCTAGAAGACGGTGGCGCGGTCGAGGCCAAGTGGGCAAATGATATATGGGATGCGGCGATGCATACATATATGGCTAACGTCAAAGACCCGCAATCCGTGACGCCTTTCCTGGGGTCTGTCGATGACCTGCTCCACTACGGGCTCGAGGGCAAGTTCAGCGACGCTGTTCCTCGACCTGGGGACGTGGACTTGATTTCAGGTGGAAGTCCCTGCCCTGGGTTTTCTTTGATTACAAAGGACAAAACGACTATAGAACAGAAGAAGAATCGCTCTCTGGTAGCTTCCTTTGCTGCATATGCCGATTTTTACCGACCGAAGTACGGCGTTCTGGAGAACGTGACAAACATCGTGCAAGCACAGGGGAGCGAGGAGGACTTCCTATCCCAGCTGTTCTGCGCAATCGTCGGAATGGGATATCAGGCACAGATCATGCTCGGCGATGCCTGGGCCCACGGCGCCCCCCAGAGACGCGAGCGTGCTTTCCTATGGTTCGCGGCCCCCGGCCTCCGTCTTCCCTTTGCCCCAGAGCCTTCACACTCGCATCCCCCCAAGATGACGCTCAAGGGGCTGGGCAAGATAACAAATGGAGAGTCTTTCATGAGAAGAACCGACCCGCCCACACCATTCAAGTATGTCACACCGCACGAGGCAACAGCGGACCTCCCGGACATCTACGACGCGAAACCAGACACGTGCGTGCCCTTCCCGGACCACCGGCTCTCCATCTCCATCTCCTCGGGAGACATGAAGGCCAAGGCCGACACGGGCGACGGCAAGAGCATCCGGACGCAGATCCTCAACATCCCCACGCGGCCCTACGGCATGAGCTTCGCCAAGGCGTGGTACGGCCGGACAGGCGCGGGCGCCGATACGCCCCGGGACATGTTTCCCCACGAGCGCGACGCCTTCCCCATGAGGCCCAGCTCCTTCCGCGTCTCAAGAATCAGCAAGGGGTGGGAGCGGGTGCACCCGCGCGGGCTGTTCGGCACCGTCACTACGTTCTGCCACGTGACGGACGCGCGGGTGGGCAACTGGACGCATTGGGACCAGCCGCGGCCGGTGACTATCATGGAGGTGCGCCGGGCCCAGGGCGTGCCGGACGAGGAGGTCTTGTTGGGCACGCCCAAGGACCAGTGGAGGCTGTTGGGCAACGCGGTCTCGCGGCAGATGGCTACGGCGCTGGGGTTGGTGCTGAGGGAGGCTTGGATGGGCACGCTTTATGAGGGGGGTGGTGAGGCGCCGGTCCTGCAGCTGCACCAGGAGGCGGAGATGGCGGAAGGCGAGGATGTTGTTGTCGACGGGGACGGTGGCGGTGACTACTCGAGCAGGTCCCCGACGCCGGGCCTCCGCTTCATGTACTCGGACAACGAGGCTGCTCCTGCTCGGGCTGGCGGCAGGGTCTTTTCGACGCCGGCTACTAGCCTCCCCGACGCCAACAACGACGACCCGGTGATGGCTGCGAACGGCGGAGTTACTAACGGCGGCAAGAAGAGGTCTGTGTCCAAGGCCCTGGTTGATGATCTCGTAACGAGGATCAAAAAGCCTCGCCTGACGCCTTACGTTCTAGACGAGGAGCCGAAGCAGTTGGATGATGGTGATGATGGTGATAATAGTGATGGTGACGAGGTCTTGTATCTCGGCTCTGCCCCACTGGGTCATCAACCGTTATTCAATGGGTCTACTGTGGTAAGCTTCAACGATGACCACATGCCGGACGGAGATCAGGCACTTCGATTTACGGGTGGTGATGACATTCCGATGCACGGGTCCGCACCGGTGGCCAGTCCGCCTCGGCCCAACGGCCCGACGGTAGTCAGGCTCCTGTCGGATGACGAGGAAGACGACTACTAGTCGAATATCAGACACGGGGGGGGGGGGTTTCCGTCACAAGAAGGTCGGACGGATAGGTGGTGGTATCTTGGGAGCGTGGCTCGATATTTGGAATTCCGTTTCATGCGATGAGAAAAGAAAATCTACCATCGGTTTTCTCCTTAGGGGGCAATGGTGATCATGCCATTGCTGCATATGAAAAGCATTTACTTCGGCGCTTATGAGAGCATAATAAACGGTAACCGGCTCAGCCGTGCACGGCAGCTACATAAAGGATGGTTGCACTTGGGTGTGCTATTCCAAACAGGCATCGATCGATCAATGGAGCATTTGAGAGCCAGTCATCTAGGAGCCTTGAGAAGCAGGTGGTTCTTTATGAAGTATACTGCCATAGTATCTAGACAACACAGACAAATGGGATTGGAAAAAAGCAAATATCTGGAAACGGATTGTCTCCCATTTTTTTATTTTTTATTTTTTTTATTTCGTGCCGTTGTAGATGCATTACTCATTACGTATCGAATCCAAATCTATGTAGCCAATCTGCTCAAAACAAGAAAACAAAGAAAGCAAAACGCCGGTGCTTTTTCCTCCTGTATATATATATAAAATAAAATAAAAAACATTATCATCATGTCCTTCGAATTCTCATTCAAATCCGTCATGTGTCTCCTTTCCCATGTTTCATGACACCAAAACCGTCATGGTAGCCCACCTAGTAAGAGTCTCCTTCTCCGTCGTAGTCGAGACAGCCGTGACGGTGACGAAGACCGTCGTGGTGATGCCGTTGATGCTGGTGCTGGTGCTCGTGCCAGCTATGCTGCCGGCAACCTTGTTCGGGGTGTCGCCGTTGTCATCGCTGTCTCCATCGTCATCATCCCCGCCGCTCTGCGAGCTGGACTTCCCTGACCCGCCGGTCGGGGACGGGGCGGTCTGGGAGGTTGATGACGAGGTGGTGGCCTTCGCCACGGGGATGACGGCGAGAGCTTCGGCTGACGATGAGGATGAGGGGGCCTCAGGGGCGGCGACAGATGTGGGAGAGGTGGAGTCAGGGGCGGGAGTGGTCTGGGCGGGGACCTGGGCCGTTATCACTGTTATGAAGGTTGTGTGTGAGGTGGATGTGGTTGTTGGTTCTGGGGAGGGTGGGGTGGGTTGGATTGTTTCCTCCTCGAGTGGAGCGGTGGATGTAGTGTGATGATGTTTGGATGTTGTGGATGTTTGCTCTGCTGGGTATGTTGAGCTGGTCGCGGTGGGATCCAGTGTCGGGTAGACAGTGGTTATGGCCTGGGCTGTTGAAGATGCTGAAGGAGTGGCACTTTCTTCGCTGGAAGTAGTGGAAGTCTGGATCATGTTCGGAATCGACTTGGTCGAGCTGGAACTCGGTTCAACGGAAGCAGTAGGGGCCGAAGAGGACACCGTCACAAAAATGGCGCCACCTCCGCCGGTGTGCGTCTTCGAGGTTGTCGCAGGTGTCTTGGAAGTCACCTCGGAACTCGATTCAGTCGAGCTGGGACTTGCCTCGGCGGTAGCTGTGAATGTCGAAGAAGGCACATTGACAGTGACAGCACCGCCTCCTCCAGTGTGCATCCTCGATGTGCTCTCGGATATCTTGGAAGCAGTCTCCATCACCACGAAAGTTGACTCCGCAGAGCTAGAACTTGCTTGCGCTGTAGCAGTGGCAGTAGAAGAAGGCACCGTAACAGTGACGACGCTACCCACACCAGCATGCGTCTTGTGTGTCTTCGATGCAGACTCAGATGCCTCCGCGTGCGTCGAAGGCGAGCTCTCGCTGGCCTGAATCGTGGCTGTGGCCGTGGAAGAGGGCACCGTGACGGTAACAACACCACCCCCACCGGTGTGCGTCCTGGAAGTAGTCTCCATCACCCTGAAACCTGACTCAATCGAGCTCTCGCTGGGTTGAACAGTACTTGTGGCCGTCGACGATGGTACAGTCACGGTAACCGCACCTCCGTTGCTGTTCACATCTGCCGTAGAGGTGGCCGCAATTGTGAACTTGGACTCCCCTTCTGATGCAGGCTTCTCGCTTGTCGCCGAAGCCGACAGAATGGAACTAGCGATGGCAGATGTTGGGATGTAAGCGTCGGGTGTGCCGGTGGTGGAGGCTGAGGGTGTCACTGTGTCGTAAGCTTCAGTGGACGAAGATGAGGATTCCAGGGATGGAGAGGTGGAAGCAGCGGGGCTAGAACCTGCAGAGGTCGCCGGCTGTTTCTGTTCAGCGATAGACTGAGTGGACTCTGCGGACTGCATGGTCTGAGCTGCTTTGGATGAAGTTCGGACAAAAGGGTTCCCGGTTGAAGCCAAGTGCGAGGTGGACTGAGACGTATAAGGTGCGCTTGGCTGCTCTGTGGCTTCGGTAGGAACAGAAGCTGCAGACACGGGAGAAGACGTGACGGCCGCTGCGGATGTGCTCGAGGATGAGCCCAAGGTAGATGTCGACGTAGCAGCCTGGACCTCCACCGAGGAGGCACTCGAATGCTTCAGTGAGGAAGCGGCTAGAGGCCTCAAGGAGGGTTGCCGCGAAGAACTAGCGATGGCGGTAGTCGGTAGGCCCTGGGAAAGCGTAGAAGTCAACTCGAAACCACTTGCACTGAGTAGGAGCGACGAGGAGGCCTTGGTGGGTTGAGCCAAGCTGGAAGACTCCGAAGACGACGTGGAAGAGACAGTAGTGCTGTATCCCTTCGCAACCCCCGACACGCCGACCGATGATTCAGGGGTCCTTGAGCTGGCTGTGGGAGAGTTTATGGCGGAGGGTTCGTTTGTAGGCGTCGTCGATCCCACTGCTGTCGGTATGTCAGAGGCAGCCGAGGTCTGGCTCGCCGTTGCTTGTTCGACGGGGACAATCGACGTCAAGTCTTCGACTACCAAGCTGGATGACGATACCAGTTGCGAAGGGGCATAACCGGAACCGGTAGAGACAGGAGTTGAAACTGCAATTTCTGTGGAGGCGGTCGAAGTCTCCGCTGCTATGGATGCCTGGCTCGCAGACATGTTCAACACGCTGTAGCCACCTGATCCTCCGCCATCCTGACGTTGTCGTAGGCCACCCGCATATAAAGCATGTCCTCTGAGAGGACCGGCCTCGACTGTTGATAACAGAAGAAATTGAGATAGGAAATACTTGAAATGCATATCTGCTGTTTGACACAAAAATTGAAAGTAGAGAGTGACTGTAGGAGAGGAAAGTCAATATGCCAATGATCGACAAGTGAGAACGCTTTTGACGATATGCGCCGGGCTTGATGAAGTTCGAGGCCTGGCGGAGGAACGAGAGAAGATAGAAACACTAGACTCAGAGTATCAAAGAAAGAATGCGATTGTCAAGTGTTCAAGAACAAAGGCCGCCGACGTCCGAAAAACTGAAATTTGAGAAAGTAAAGAATTGTGAATAGTCAAGAGACCGAAAAGAATGAAACAAGCTGTGAGAGAAAGAGAGCAAAGAGAGTATGATAGTCTTAGTTAGAGATCCGACTGATGCCAGAAGGATATCGCTCACCCTTATGTAAAGTCTGTAAAACTCTAACCCCAGACACAAGGTGATATTGGTTTCTGGCCACGGAATGCCTGGCCCACCTTGAATGTTGGTCAAGTTCAGGGCCTTCTGGGGCCAGCCCTGCCACGGCATGAACAATATTACGATCCGGGAAGATTTAAGATGAGGCCAGTCAGACAGACCTGGTGTCGACGATCACTGTGGCCCAATGCCATGGTCTGGCCCGGATATAGAACCCGTGAAGGTCTCGCCATCATGTCCACACATATCCCCATATGCCCATCCGGATGCGCCATCCGGTGCTCGCCAGCAGAGAAAGTCATGCAGACGCGCAATTCGTGTTTGTCTGGCTAAGCGCCAGGCGGGTCAAAGGCATGGTGAGGCTTAGCTTAATGCCTGCCCCATGCTCCTCTTGATGATGTTGACGATGGTGTATTAAGTGTCGTCGAAGCAGACGCGCGCCAAGTTATAATTGGCAGTGTCGCGTCTGCAAGCCATTGGTGTTCAAGGGTCGAGTGCCAATCATTGCCGGCTCGATTGACGTACCTGCGGCGGTAGGGCCCTGCAGCGGCCCCTTTACGCTTGTAGCCTTGCCTTTCCGGGCCTGGATCTCGGGATTTAGTGGGACAGGTTAACGGCGGAGGACCCACTGGAGCTCGCCTCAAACCAGATCAACGCCTGGGGTAGCTGCACAACTATGTGCGGAACGTAATAAATTTAAGCTTAGTCCCTCCCTCAGCCAGCTCGACCTTGATGGCCGTCCTCGACATTGGTTTTGGTGGGGTGTTGTTTATTTTGGTAGTTTATTTTTTTATTTTTTTTGGCCGGCTGACAAGCCTCATATCATTCCACTTCCACACTTATACTCTGGCGACGATAAGTCTCGGTTTTATCTCATTTGCCATTCAGCCTCGATTGAAATCCAAGTAAGCGCGGCGGTATCAAACACATGGGAGAGTAAGTATCAAACGATCGACTTTTCCGACAAAGATGGTCTGGGCCAGGACTATTGGAGAGCCGTCTGTCATTTGGTCACGACGTTTGTCACTGAGCGAGCAAGTCCCAGCAGACAATATCGCACATGACAACATTACACGGCGGTCGGCAGCCATGTCTTCTTCACCTGGGCAGAACTGAGCTTGGCTTCGGGCATATGCCGTGGCTTCTCGATATACAACGGTTGTCCAGGCTCCAGGCAGGTGATATGGAACCCATTCATTTGGATGAGCGAACTGTCGTATTGACATGGCAGCTGCTCGGAGGTTTGGAGGATAGGGCCACTGGCCATGATGCTCGGGGCTGCTCAAGTTGCTTGTTCGTGGGAGGCCGCAAGTATTCAGACTAGAGAGAGAAGGAAGAAAGTGAAAAAGGAAAAAAAAGGAAGAGATCTTGACAATAAGAAAAAGTAGAAGAGAGATTCGATAGGCGGATTTAAACATTGAGACTGTTTACAACAAACAGTATTGAATGAAGGACGTTGAGATTGAGTACGGAGGCTGTAGATCCTTTCAATGGTGGAGAACTCTCACTTCAAAATGACAAGGACATGGACAAGGACTAAGTTACAACAAGGCTGCGCTACTGCTAACGCACGTACCAGTTGACCTACCTTACACAGTAGGTACCTACACAGTGAGGCTTACCTAACATAGGTAACACCTGCAGTAGCTATTTGTTAAGTTCATCAACGACATAACAGGAAGACGGAACAGACGAGGATCTTCATGTGGACTGTGGTATGGAGATATCGAGGCATACCACATCAAAGATCAGACAGGCATATATTTAGATACCTACATATACATGTATATTTATAGATATATAAATATATATATATATATATCAAACATCAAGGCAGGAAAGAGTGAGGTTGGCGATCAGTTGGTCGCAAAAAGCATTTCTCCGATCCGTGGGTCCGTGTCTGAAAATGGATTAGTGTGGAGATTAGCCTCACCTGCCTTTTCGTTCTTTGCAGGACCTGATGAGCAAAAAGACCGAGGGATCAAGCCTCCCTTGACCTGCACTACAAACTTGTTGAATGAAATTGTGTCAATAGGACTTACATGAATTCATTCTCCTTTTTTCCTTCTTGTTGTTCTCTTATCAATTGCAGCCAATAGATTCCTATGCAGCGGGATTCCACAGGAACTATCTTCACTGGTTAGACTAAGGTAGTGGTCCCGTTGACGAGTCTTGTTGGTAGCACCGAGGGAAGGGGGAAAAAAAGGCCATCTCCCCAAATCCACTCGAACCAAGCACTCAAGCACCCAGCACCTAAGCACCCCAAGCACCCCAAGCAGCCCCAAGCAAGCCTGGGCAAGAAAAACAGCAGCATAACCCCCCCCCCCAGTGCTCTCACCCCCCCCCCAATCATCTATCGCCCTACGCACGACGCACTGCGCACTTGCACACTGCACTCACTGCACACTGCACATTGCACCGCGCCGGGGAAACGCGACAGGCAGCGCGACAAACCACAGTCCAGCTCCCTCTCCATTTTTCCCTGCCAGCCTTGACAACCACCCTGTCCCATCCAAGCATCCAAAAACCCGACCCGACTAGGCCCCTCCGCCCTCGACCATCGCAAACTGTGACAACATGGCATCGCTAGTCGATGCAGTTCCACAGGTCAACGGCCTAGCTGAGCCATCGCCTACATCGCCGCCCTCACCGCAATCACAATCTCAAGCCCAATCCGAATCATCACAGTCCGCCAATGCTCCCGCAAAACGGAAGCGCGAATCCAGCGACGATGGTTCCGCCGAACTCAACGATGCTGCTGCCCCCGACGATGACGAAGCTAAGCCTGTCATCAACGGCGACCAGCCAGTCCGCGATGAGGCGACCCTGATTCGCAATTATTTTGAGGTTATTCAAAGGTATGCGACCACCTTTACCATCCCTTTCTCCATTCACGCCCATCGCCAATCCCGGCAGGTAATCACGCGTGTGCATCACGAGCTTACACGCTTTTTCTAGATACGATACCACTCCTTCCGTTCTTAAGCGACCATTACTAGAGCCCTCCGCTTCAGAGGAACCGCAGTCTAAAAGGCAAAAGTCAGACCATGATACCAAGAACCTGTGCATCCAGGACAAGGTCGACCGCGACTCTTACAAACTACTCGATCACCTCGTCCTAGACCTCAAGCAGGCTATTCAGGACCGGGCTGTGGAGATGCAGTCTGCGCAATCCACCAACGGCACCAACTTCGACGACAACGCCTTCATTGAGCTGGCCAACTTGAAAGAAAAGGCTTTGGAGTTGCATGGTCGGGAGATGGCGTATCCTTACGAGGCACCATCAGTCTCACATAATGGTCCTGGCGCGCTTGATGGTATTGCGCAGAAACCATCGAATGAGAACACCGTCTTGACCATCTTTGGCAGCGCACCACAACCAAAACACCTCTTTTCCAGTCTGCCGAAACGGGAGCCCATCTCAGACCATTCGGAAGGCCGTATCAAGCCACTGCCTGATGTTCCATTGCCTGGTGGCGTTTCCACAACCACCGTTCTTCCAGCATCGTCATCTGACAATGCGAGTCGCGTCCCAACGTTGGGCGAGCTGTTCCCATCACCGTCCAACCTGCCACCTTTGCAACCACCAAAGGCGCCCAAGACAGCGACTAAGAGCAAGGTTCTTGGCTTTTACCATCCGGAACTGGCAGAGCGGTCAAGGTACCGACAGGGCTCGTACTTTTCCACGGATCTCTCTACCGGTGCTTGGTTGGATTACAGCAATGCGACACCACCATCCAAAAACAGGTCTCGTCAACGAGAACGCACGTTGAGCTTGGCGGGCCAGAAGCCTTCAACGGCCGACTTGGAGATGTCTGAAATGGAGACTCTGTTTCGTGGAGCCTTCTCAAGCTTCGCACCCGAAAAGGACGACAGCGGTGCAATCATCCCATCGGGCGAGGTTGCTCGCGTATGGTACCAACGCCAAGGGCACCGGTACATGCAGCAGATGATCGAGTCCGAACTAGCAGTGGATGCAGATGACGAGGCTGATCAAGAGGTCGCTCCACTGCTAGTCAACGAGGATGAGATCGCCGAGGCAATTGAAAATTGGGAAGACTACGTCGACCCGAGGCTGACAATCGATGACGTACTGGGCAAGAAGTCTGATGAGGAAAAGGAGATTGATGATACCCTACAGGAGATCTCGGACCTCATCGAGACACTTGCCTCTTACCAGAGGAATCGTAACATGGCTCTGCCGACAAGTCAGAACCGGAACTCTGCCGATCCTGCAAAGACAGACATGCTCAACGGTTCTCAGGCTCAGGAGCCGACCGACGAGGAACGAGACACCTACCAGATGCTGAAAGACCAGTTGGCTATAATCATACAAGGATTGCCACCGTATGCTGTCGCCCGCCTGAACTCTGACAAACTCGAGGGCTTGAACGTCAGCACCAAACTTGAGGTCCGTAGCGATGTCTACAAGGGTGTGATGGAAGAGGATGAGGCGTCGGCCCGACTCAAACACCAGCAGCAGGCCGCCGTGCAGGCAGCTCAAACTCCTCGGCAGCCGCAACGAACACCAAGTTTCCAAGGCGGTACCCAATATCAACAATACAACCGCCCATTTCCGGTACAAAACCAGACGCCGGTACCTATACCAAACCACTACCAGCAGTCGCCCATGCGCCCACAGATACCTCCAAACTACCAACGCCAAGTGTCTGCTCCTATGCCGGGCATGCAAGCCCAACAGCACCGGCCGCCTCCGGGTCAGCCCTTCGCACGACCCAATGGATACATTCCACAGCCTATGCAGCAGAGGCCCTATGGCACTCCAGGTGCTGTTCCGCCATACCCGGCCAGTCCTGGCCAGCAACGGGTCCCGCCCGGCTATCCGGCAGCACCCCCGCCCGGCACCCCGGGCCAGAGATACCCGTCAAGCTATGCGGGATATAATCCTCAACAGCAGCAGCCAGGGATGCAGCCTCAGTACCATCAGCAACCAGGCGGTTTTGCCCCTCACATAAACGGTGCTGGCTCGATGCCGCCGCGGACCATGTCTCCGCAGGTTCCTCAGTATCAAGCCACGCCGGGTTACTCTCCCCGAGCTGGACCACAAGCAGTGTCTCGGCCGCAATCGTATGTGACGCCAGGCCAGCCAGGAGTGCACCCGGGTATCCCTCGCTTCCCTTCCAATGGTGTGCAGCAGAATCCTCCCCAAAGCCCCGCTACCGGCGGTCCGCCAGGTGGCTGGGTCAATCCCATATCACCGCAAAGGCAGTATGAACAGCAGCTGCAAGCCAGAAACCAGGCAGCTGCACGCTTGAACGCCTATACAGAAAAAGTTGCCGTTCACCACGCACATGGTGTGTCCGGCCTCGGGGGCATAGGCCTTGGAGGTGCGCCGGTTGATATGGCGAAGCTCGCACAGATGAGAGCCAACATGCCTGGCGGGGTCGGCCATACATCCCCAAGCCCTCGGCCCATCTCTTCTGGGGTACCAGCAGGCATGAACGGTGTGCCGCAGCCGTCACCAAGTCCAGCTTCTGTTCCGGGTGCGACACCATCACCAGCACCGTCGGCGAATCTGCCGTCCCAGGCGCCTGCGTAATGCGTGCCAGCAAGCACCATGAGAGATCAATGAGCAATTGGGTAGACTCCCCCCGGAGGGGCGGTATGGTGGGCAGGTCTCTTTGGACTTGGGCCCTGTTCGAGTAATTATTGCCTGTGTATTTTTCTCAAAATTGGCGTTGGCTTTCGAGTTTGGACCGGCAGATCAAGCCGGAGAGCGGAGTCTAGGTGTCGGGGGGTTCACGTTGCTGATATAAACGTCATCACGGGTTCTCTATCATACCCGGGTTATGTGTAAGACTTTTAGTTATTGAATGCAGAGTTTGTTTAATACTGCTTACAATACAGAGAATCATTTCAATGCCTCCTCCATCCTGTTTGATATGCCTTCTTGCGCGTGCATGTGCATGTGCATATAACTGCTTATTCCCACAGTCTGCGCCCTGCTGGCCTCAAACGTCTCTAAACGGCAAAGCAGACAGAGTAGAAAAGGCCTGGCCGGATTTGACATCAATGTCGTAGATATTTGAGCATAAGGCATGGCACGTACGTGTAGGAGCTTCTTCATCAGGGCGTGAGCCTTCATAGCATGCTTGAGCAGGAGCGGTTCTGGCGGTTTTTTGTTGTTGTTTTTTTGTTGTTGTTTTTTATTGTCCAGCTTCTGAATAACTGAACTCCGTCGTTGGAAGACAGAGGAGAGGGGAATGAAAGGGGGGTAGGGGAGATACGACATGGAAATGATGACGATGGTGTTTCGCTCCTAGCGTTTACGACAAGTAGGGCAGAAGTCAGGGCACGACATGGGAATATGTGTTCGCAGATGCTAATACCTGCCATCCCAAGGCCAAACCTATCGATATAATAACGAATACATAATTGGAGGGGGTATCATCATCAATAATTTCTCGGTCCGTAATATATGGCCGACACGGTTTCAGTCACGGAGATATCGTGATTAAGTCGAATCCGTTAAAATAAAAAAAAATACAGGTTGCGTGTTGGTACAGCAACAACAACAGTCAATCCATTTTCAGCCCCTGGCCGCCTCGAGGGCCTCCTGGTCTTCCTTCTTCCACGCCTCCCTATACTCGGTGAAGATCCTCCGTATCTCGAAAACGACCTCGATCATGATGAGCACGATGATGACCTTCTCCAGGTAGGCGCTATGGTCCGAGTCGGACATCTCCCGCATGACGGTGGCCATCTCCTGGGCGTAGTCCATGCGCTGGTTCAGCAGCTTGATGCGGTCCAGCACGTCGAGGGCGCGGCCGACCTGGTCGTAGTTGTTCTCCAGGCGCAGCTCCGAGCTCTGGTCCCAGAACATGTCGGGCAGCGAGTCGGTCAGCTCCGAGTACAGGTTCAGCTGGGACCGCAGGTTGAGCAGCTCGCCGGTGCGCTGCAGGATGAACTTCTTGGTGACGGCGAGCCGGCCCGCCTCCAGCTGCATGGGGATGTCCTTGGTCTTCTTGAAGTAGGCGCTCAGCAGCGCCTCCAGGAAGGCGATCTTGGTGCTCCGGGCCAGCCCCGACGAGAAGGCGATCTTGGCCAGCGTCGGGTACGTCCCGTCGCCGTCCTCGGGCTCCTTGGTGCCGAGCACGACCTTGTCCTTGCGCATGGTGCTCGTGGACATGGACCCGTCCGTCTCGTACTCGAGGCTCTCGCGCTCGGCCGACTCCAGGTTGGCGTTGAGCGCCGCCTTGGACAGCATCCCCGTCGCCATGCTGATGCCCACCTCGGCCGGCAGCGACCACGTCACCACCGTGCCCGAGGGGAAGATGAAGACGTCGCCCTCGCCCCCGGACCCCCGCGCGTGCACCACGTCCACCGTGTCGAACCCCAGCCCGTCCGGGTCCAGCTGGTACCAGTGGTCCGTGAGGATCCGGACCACGGCGTCCATGTCGAACGACTCGGCCACGCAGATGGCCCGGACTTTGGTCCGGGCGTCGTCCTCGGGCTGATCCGACCCCACCTCGCCGTCTCGCGCGTCCTTGGACGGTATGCGGCCGGGCCGCTGGGCGATGTTGACGACGCGGCGGAGGGGGTTGCTCAGGGACTTCTTCGCGACGGCGGGGGCCTTGGCTGTTGCCGCGACCGCCGTCGCCGTCGTTTTCTTCCTGTTGGTGTTTGGTTTGAGCTGTTCGGGTTTCTGGTCGGGTGGGGGGGCGGCCGACGAGCTGGGCGGGGGGGGAGGAGAAGGGCCGTCATCGCTACCGTCTTTCGAGAGGAGGGGGTTCGAGGTGAAGAAGGAGCGCTGTCGTGGCCGGAGCGCGGGCGAGGTCTGGTGGAGGGACCTCTGGAGGGGCCGGGCTGTGGGTGCTCTGGCGCTGGTGTGCAGGCCGCGGCATAGGGTGGCTATCTCTCTCTGGGAACAGCGCATAGTGTTGCCGTTGGGACCGCTGGAGCCATTGAATGGAACTACACAACGGGAAAAGTTGTGGCGGAGGTGAGGAAGGAGCACCTCGGAGAGCTTGGTGATTTTTCTTTTTGTCCGTATAAGGTTGGTGGTTTTTTTGGGGGTGGTTTTTTTTTTTTTTTTTGGTTTGGCAAACTCGGCCAAGCAAGTAGAGACGTTCGTCATGCAGGTAAATGTTGAAAAAGCAAGCCGGGATGCATTTCTTTATCGCTATCGGAGCCCCACGCGCTCAGGCGCGGATTGGCCTATCACATAACACGGCTTGGAGGGTCTTCACGCCGACAGTGGCCCGAGATGATGGATGCCACTTCTATGTGTTTCCATTGCCTGGGGGTCGTTTTGACGTCCGAGACCTTCATGATGTGAATAGGTGGTGATGGACGGGCGAAGCGGGTGGTTTGCTTATGAACGACGGGCTCGACCTACCAGTCATTGTCGACCCTTCAGTCAATCCTCTTTTTGACTCTGCTCCTTCATCTGGCGGGAGACTTGACCATACTAAGTAATCACACATATATGTTGACCACTACAGTACCCCGGCTCCGTCTTCATTCGTGGATATCGGTATGGAGTGGGAGCATGCGGAGATGATGCCTGATATCAGGAGGCTATAGTCGAGGATCTCATACGTCCACCTAATAGCTGTTGCCAATACCACCTAGGTATCATACAGCCTTCCTTATATGGCCCCCAACTGGGAGCAGTCTGTTATTGATGGTTAGGCTGGGGAAATACCAGGAAAATACCAGGCCTTTCGGTTACTGGCAAGACGTGCTCTGTTGTCTGGATAGAGCCTTGAGAACGTGAGGAGTACTAAGCTCGCATATGGTGTCAAAGTGTACATCTTCAGTCCAGGTGCTGGCGCGTACCTGGTCGGTCCAATGGTATATGATATGATATGAACCATGAGTTCTCAGTTGTGACTTGCCTGGAGTGTCAGAGCATTGGCGAACATGAATTGGCCTGACTCGACGTTGACTCAAGTGCTTCAAATAATGTTTTGGTATGAAAGTCTAGGGTAAGTTTGCTTACTAAGGCATTTCATAATGTTCACTTGCACCAGATCAATGATGTATCTGGATGTGCAACATTGAATGTTCTACTTATACTTAGTAAGCAAACTTACCCTGTGCTCAGTCAAATGTTGGTTTGGTCGTTGTATGTATTCCGTAGAGTCCAGTCCAGTCAGATTCACGATGCCCTCACGAAAAGGAGCGCCGACACACAACGACGGCTTGTAGTTTTCAACCAGTCGCTGGCTGTTGCTGCCGATGTCTGTCTGGTACACGAATCGAGGAGGATCGATAGAAAAGGCCCGAAAATGCAGCTATCTACGTCAGCACGCATTGATTGACGGCCTTTGGGTTTAGGGGTCCTTGGGGGGGGTCCTTGGGGGGGTCCTTGGGGGGGGGGGGTCCAATGCGGGGGAATATGATCCATGAATCACTCACTCACTCGGCTCTTGTCTTTTCTCTTGATGTATCGGGTCGATGGTAAAGGGGTGCAATTTAATCAGGGAAGACTACTATAGTGTGTGCACCGTTACACCAAGAAGCCGTTTGCCCGTCATCGCATCGCCTGATCACCCGGAGCACCCGTTACACACACAACACAGGGCAACGCGGAACACGGAACAGTTTTGTCTGCATCGCGATCGAACGGCTGTGATGGTGATTCCCCCCCCCATATGCAGCAGGTGGGTGGGCAGTTGCACAAGTCCCGGGCAAACAAAGTACACTCACTAATTACCTTCCCCAGATCTGCAAATGTGAGCATCCATTCCATCCATACACACCGGCTTCGATCTGGGCGGGGTTGTTGCGGCGTTGTCTCTGTGTTTCCCCACGATTCACGATTTCTTCAATCCGCTAGAGACGCTTCCTGACCCTCCATCATCCTCAGACCTGAGACCTGCATTTCGTCTTCTCCTTGTTATTCGCCGCAACACCATTCTCGGCCATTCAAGGGCCCTTGAAAATCCCATCTACTTTCATCCCGCTGCATATTCACCCGGACCTCCTCCTGCAGCGAAGGGAGTTGGTTGGTGGTCACCCCACAGTCTGAGACCACCACCGCTGTACATGTCGTCACTCTGCCTATAGTTGTAGTGTGAGTTGTAACAAATATCTATGCTCATGGTGGTAAGCTGGATCATTCCTTTTCCTACTTTCTATCGTGCCGGACTATATCAAGAAGGATCAGTTCTCTTTTCTGTGGGCGCATTTCGAAAAGGGGCCGGGTTTTATCTGTGCAAAAGAGCAACCCGGCACTATCAAGCAATCAAGCAATCAATCAAGCAATCAATCAATCAACACATCGTTACTGCTAGAATAATCAACTCAACCATCATCTCTACCACCGTTTCACTGCCAACATGGATACCGTACTATGTGGACCAATGACTTACGATCCAGGCTTTCCAGGTCTAAAGACCAACATGGACCCCAAGGAACAATTCTACAGACACTTTGAGAGTCAGGCAACATGTATGTGCTCATCAGACACTATCGAGCCTCTACAATTCTGACATGATCACTGCCAGCACTACAAGAGGAGATCGCAAACCTAGGCGACATTTCTGCCGCGGGTGGTGAACGCAAGGATGCTACCGACCGCGTTCTAGGTGGAATATCCAGACTCACCAATGAGGTCTCTGATGCGTCTGAATATGCCCCTCCACGCGATCAAATGATCTATGGCCAGGTTTGTCCCCATCTCATGGGATCTAGGTCAGTGGGCACCACTGCTCACATCACCATCACAGGCACTCAAAGCACTTCGAGAGCAACTCAACATCCAGACTCGAAGTCTGGGACCAAAGAGCCGCTTTGAATTCTCACCGGAATCAAAAGAGGCCTTCATCTCAGCCACCAACCGGGGCCTAGCACCCACCACAGCCCCCCCCAACCCAGACGCCGATGCCGATGCCGATGCCGCCTCCGACAGCGACATCGCAATGCAGACAGAGACAACAGACGCCCTGGGCAACCTACCAGACTTCGCCCACGGCAACAACCACGCCAGCAGCACGATGAGGGACTACAACGCGGAGATGGCGCGCGAGACGGGCACGGGGATCCGCAAGCCCAGCTTCTCGCGGTCCCGCGAGGTCGACATCTCGGGCCACGCCGGCATGCACATCATCCTGCCGGCGACGGCGCGGCGGGCCACCAGCTCGGGCAGCGTGACGCGGCTGCGCCGGTGCGTGCTGGACATGAGCGCGCCCGCGGCCGAGGGGGGCGCCGCCCCCTTCGCGAGCCTGGCCGTCAAGGACGTCGCGGGGAGCCTGGTCGTCGCCGGCCAGGTCGCCGGCGCCGCGCACGTCACGGGCGTGCGGGACTCGGTGCTCGTCGTCAACGCCCGGCAGGTGCGCATGCACGAGTGCGACAACGTCACCGTCTACCTCTGGTGCGGGAGCCACCCCATCATCGAGGACTGTCGGCGGATCCGGTTTGCGCCGCTGCCGCGGAACTACCTCGCTCCCGGCCAGGAGGGGGGTGCCGAGAACCAGTGGGACCAGGTCGACGACTTCAACTGGCTGAAGGCGGAGGCGTCGCCCAACTGGGAGAGGTTGGAGGAGGAGAACTCGGTCATACCCAGGGACTTCTGGACGGGCACGGTCAAGGGCGGGCCGTTGTTGGGCACGGAGGATATCCTCCGGAAGGCGGGCATCTAAGTTATGATATGGGAGCGGTGGTGCGTGTCTCGTTGCCTATTGCGTATATCCTAAGGTGAGTATCTATCTGTCTGTTTGTTGTGCGCATGGGGTCGGTTTGAAAACGCATAGTTAGGGGAGTTTGGTGGATTGAGAGGAGGAGTAATGACCTACCTAATATTCATCCCTTTAGTACATGTTACGTACAAGTCAGACAAGCATATGAGCAAGCAGTATGAAAGTTATCACTCTCTAATGGCAGTTGCGTCGTATGGTTCCGCTCTGATATTCATATGTCGCTCACTGCTACGCTTTCCTATTACAATGGGTGCAGTGTCAACAGTAGCAGACTGGGCAGCATCAATATTAGACATGTGGTTAATCAACGATCGAAATTAGACCTAGTCTAATCTAGACGCTTACTTGCAATACCACCCAACCCGCTGTAGCACTTCAACCGAAGGCTTGTCTTACTGTTATCTCGCGGGAAGTCGCTAGACCCATCAACCAACTAGCCATCCATAATCACCAAATCCCGGTATCGTGTCGTCTCTCAACATCTACGCGGATCTCTGCGACTTCCTCGACCAGAGCGAGCGCCACGTCCCCGACCTCGACCGCGACCGTGACTGCGACTGTGACTGTGACTGCGACTGCGACTCGATGTTGCACGACCAGCCGTCGGGTCCGCCACGATGACCTGGTCTGTTACGTCGTCCCTAGTGGCAAAGGCTACTATATCTCCGGAGGGGTCGGTCCCATACGGCGGGATACTACTCTGCTCCCCAGAAACGGCATCAACATCATCGACCGGTAGTTCCATCTCGACGTCATCGGCCTCTAAGGGGTCTGTTAATACAACAACTTCCTCTTCGGTGTCCAGCGGTGATATGAGCTTCTCTTCGGTGATTTGGTCAGAAGATTCACTGTCTCGCGGTCTCGACTTACGAGGCGTATCCCGGAAAGCCGCAGCCGTCGACGACGAGGAGGGACCGCCGGGCTCGCTTTCCTTGTCTTTGCCCTTAGGCGTGAAGTTGAGCTTGGTAGTTGGTGGCTTGCGTGTAGGCAGTGAACGGCTTGGTGTGGCGTGAGATGCCGGCTGCATTTCCTCTAGAGACTTCATGAAGTAAAGCTGATTCCTGACCCTCTTGAAGTGCTCTGGTATTTCAATGCGGAGCCAGTCGTCTGCGGCTGCTAGGCTTGGAACCTGGGGAGATAGGTCGGCTGTGATGTTTCCATAGTTCATAGACTGGGTGTTGTCTCGACCCACTTCTGCAGTCTCCGCATGAGTAGGTTGTATATCTCCATGGCCACCAAAGTCGCAATCCTGTACCATCGACTCCAGCTCTGGTGCTTGCAAAGCCGCAGTATCAAGTTCCATAGGTGCATTACTTGCCACGACGTTGGAGGCAGGAGCATCAACAACTTCTAGTTGAGGCTCCTTATTGACAGAGACGCCAACCCTTCTCGCCTCATCTCCTACTTCAGTGAAACTCACGGCTTTGGTGACTTCTGTTTCCGCAAGAAGATCGACATCGGCAGTATTCCCAAGACCTTGCAGGCTGTAGTAAGCTTGTCCAGACTCATTCAAAGGGTTCACGCCTGGCATGCTGGGGCCGAGCTCTTTTATATGATACCCGGACAAGCTCCCCTCCTGCTGCTCCTGTATTACTGATTTCTGCTCATTGATCGCCTCGGACTTGGTCGTTTCTCCACGCGCTTCTGGAACTCCAATACCAACGGGCGCCGTGCCGAAGGCATCGATATTCTTGACGATGTTAGCACTTTCCAAGGTGGTATCTTCGATCGGCTGTTTGTCTTCTGCTTGTTGTTCCAATGCGGACTTCTCCTGAGCAAGCTCTCCAAGTGGACTCTCGGTACCCACGATGGCCTCTTGTGTGTCGAGGGCAAAGCCCACAGAAATTGCATCTCTCAACGGGCCTGTGGTAATCCTCTGTGCTTCCACATCGGGCATGGGGGTGTCCTCCACATGCATTGCCAGATCGACTTCGAAACCCACTATAGAAGCCTTGTTCTTGAGTGGTGAACTCAGAGGACTGCTGCCAGAGAATCTGTGTCCTGCAATCTCTCTCAACAAAGCCCCATCTTCGTATTCATTTCCAGCAACCGAGACGGCAAGATTATCTGCTGCAGCACCAGGTGTCGGAGTCCTAGGCGACTAGCCCGAGGAGCTTCCTTCCCCCTGCACACCCGTCCCACCCATCTCGATATCACTGCTCCCATGACTGAACTGGATACCAAACTCCCTCAACTGCTGCAGTACCTCCTTCTGTCGGGCAATCTTGTTCTCCCACTCCCGTATCTCCGCCTCCTGCTCCGGTATCGACCGCTGGATATCAGGTAGAGTGTGCACAGCGGCACGCGCACGCTGGATCTTGTGCTTCAGAGGGTCGGTAGCCGCGACGAGGTCCTTCGTAGAGAGGGGCTTAGAAGCAGGGTTACCACCGCCAGCTGCCCCGTCGGCGCCTCCTGCTGCGGGGGTTGCTCCTGATGGGCCGGCGGCGGGGGTGTTCACGCCGCCGGGCTTTCCAGGTTCGCCGTCGCCGCTCGCTGTTGCCGTGCCGCTCTTGTCCGTGTAGCGCACGCGGGAGAGGACGGTGTAGAGCTCCGAGGGGACGTCGATTGAGTCCGGGGAGAGGCCGCCTGGGAGCTTGTGCGGATTTGCGCCTCCGGCGGGTAGTCGGGGAGACGTCATTGCTGATGGACTGACAGCCTGTCGGCGAAGATAGGCAAAAGCTTGATGTGTTGTAAATGTATGCGCCGTGTATGCACGCCGTGTGCGGGGTCAAGTAGCAGCTCGGCTCGACTTGCTGCTATCGCAAGTTTGGAATTAGTAGGCGAAATGAAGTGCAGCGCAGCTGCTTGTCGTGGGCAAAATGTAGAGCGTTTAATGCTGTTGTGGGAGTGCCCAGATGGAATACAATGACAGGTAAGATGAGCTTGTCGTTTCAAAGTTGATGATCTGTCCGTATGGTCGACGTGGTCTGAAGCTATGTTGCCGCTGTGGTAAACTAGTGGTACGTTCGTTGCTAACGACCGGGATCAGTTAATTCGGTATGCGAGCGAGCGAGCAATTATCCTTTGGAAAATCCACGCTGAAGGACGAGGGGCATCAGGTCATTCCCGGGATCATGCCCCGCGGTGAGTATCCGTACTGTACAGATAGGTGTGTAGAAGGGCAGTATGGACAGTGCTATCTATATCTTATCAAGTTTGATTACCGTGCCAAGAAACGTACCTACGTCAGGGTCAGGCCAACCCCCACCATAGACAGAAATCACTCAATAAACGTGTGACAGCAGTTGAGTCTGACCACCTACGCATGCATAGCCTAAGAATTTAATTCTTGTCTCCTGAATCGTCCCTCACTATTTAAATCTCTCTCCTAAAATCTTCAACTTCTTCTTGTCCCTTTTACAGACTATCCCAACCCAAGAATTCTACCTATGTCCAAGAGAAAAGCAGACGAGATGGCTAAACCAGACCACAATGCTATGCTGAGTATGTCCCACCATCACTGCCCCTCTTCACCCCTTCCGATATTGCCGGCTTCACTCGAACCATCGCCAATGGAACGCAAAGGCACAGAACAAAGCCAGGCGCTGGCGAACAGAGACCTGGGCCCTGAGGAGGGGAACAGCGCCACCAATGAATCCTGCGCCCGTCCCGACTACGTTCTGGTCTTCTGTCTTGTTCTGATCTATCTCGAGTTGTCCTGGCTGATTCTAATGATTTTACGCAACTACAGTCGTGATTGATGGCTGGGGAGTTCCCTCAGAGTCGTCCCCCAAGAACGGCGACGCCATCACCAACGCGAACACCCCCGTCATGGACGCGTTCGCCAAGAGTGCCACCGGTTACACCGAGCTCGAGGCTTCTTCTCTCGCTGTCGGTCTCCCCGAGGGTCTGATGGGCAACTCGGAGGTCGGACACTTGAACATTGGTGCTGGACGTGTTGTCTGGCAGGATGTCGTCCGCATTGACTTGGCTGTCAAGAAGGGCGAGTTTGCCAGCAACGAGGTCGTCAAGAAGACCATGGAGGCTGCCAAGAGCGGAAACGGAAGACTGCACCTTTGCGGTCTCGTTTCTCACGGTGGTGTGGTACGTTTACCCTTGGATCCGCAAGAGCCCACAACAAGAACGGCATTCTAACAGGTTTACTGTAATCAGCACGCTAAGCAGAAGCATCTGTACGCTCTCCTGGAGGCTGCCAAGCAGTACCAGGTCCCCGAGGTCTACATCCACTTCTTCGCTGATGGTCGTGACACGGACCCCAAGTCCGGTGCCGGCTACATGCAGGAGCTGCTCGAAACCATTAAGGAGATTGGTGTTGGCAAGCTGGCTACGGTTGTTGGCCGTTACTACGCTATGGACCGTGATAAGAGGTGGGACAGACTCGAGCTTGCTCTGAACGGTATCGTTCACGGCAAGGGCGAGGAGAGCAGTGACCCTGTCGCTACCATTAAGGAGCGTTACGAGAAGGGAGAGAACGATGAGTTCCTGAAGCCCATCATCGTGAACGGTGCTGAGGGTCGTATCAAGGGTAAGGACACCTCTGTATTACGCCGCATAATCGTATTCCTGCTAACTCGTAACAGATGATGATGTTGTCTTCTTCTTCAACTACCGATCTGACCGTGTGCGGCAAATTACCCAGCTTCTCGGAGACGTTGACCGATCTCCTACACCCGACTTCACATACCCCAAGATCAACAAGCTTGTGACCATGACACAGTACAAGGGTGGATACCCCTTCGAGATCGCATTTGCGCCCCAGCACATGGGCAACGTCCTGGCTGAGTGGCTCGGAAAGCAGGGTGTTGAGCAGGTCCACGTCGCCGAGACGGAGAAGTACGCCCACGTCACATTCTTCTTCAACGGTGGTGTTGAGAAGGCCTTCCACCTCGAGGAGCGTGACGAGTCGCAGGATCTTGTCCCCTCCAACAAGTCGGTGGCCACTTACGACAAGGCACCCGAGATGTCCGCCGACGGCGTGGCCAACCAGGTCGCCAAGCGTCTGGGCGAGCACAGGTTCCCCTTCGTCATGAACAACTTCGCCCCACCAGACATGGTTGGCCATACTGGTGTGTACGAGGCCGCCCTTGTCGGAGTCGAGGCCACCGACAAGGCCATCGGCAAGATCTACGAGGCGTGCAAGAAGGAGGGATACACTCTCTTCATCACTGCCGACCACGGAAACGCCGAGGAGATGAAGTTCCCCGATGGCAAGCCCAAGACTAGCCACACCACCAACAAGGTGCCGTTCATCATGGCCAACGCGCCTGAGGGCTGGAGCCTCAAGAAGGGTGACGAGGCTGTTCTCGGTGATGTTGCGCCTACGATCCTGGCGGCCATGGGTCTGCCTCAGCCCGAGGAGATGACAGGCACCAGCCTGCTTGTCAAGGCATAGAAACTTTGCAATAGAAAAAGATCACATAGAAATGCGCTTATGTGAGGTTATTGGCTAGGATAGCACTGGGGTTTATTGGGATTTTGGGGATGGGGCTGTATATAGCACGATTAGACGATAGACGAGCCGGGACGGAAGACGATCCTGGAATGAAAGTATTTATATCTCCAAAAGAAATCATTCTCATCTTTCTATCCCTTACTCGCGCATGCGTGGTGGCTGCTTTGCTTATGGGATACGTCTGTCGATAGCCCGTCTGCCTCGCTTTCTGAGAAGCATGTATGTATAGCCGTGGTAGTCTAGCTGGATAGGTTGGCCGTCATTGTAATGATACGTGACCATGCTATACTCGGAGTTTTGGTACCACAATGTTGGTTTTGGAGTCGATCACAGTCCACCGTTTTCCATGACTCCTGCTGCTATCTTGAAGTGTGAAGAGCTTCCAAGGTCAGCTTCACAGATACCCACAAATGATCACCAGACTCTAGTCTGGGCCCGACCTACCCTTAGGGCGTACCGTGTTCTACCACCGGTGAAGAGCTCTCGGGTTGTTCCTCTGGTACCTGCAGCGGTGTAGGCGTGTGACTCTTTTGAGAAGTGAAACGTGGGGAATTGTATGACAGGGAATTCCCTTCAGATCTAGCATAAACCTTAGGAGGCAATACTACAAGATGGCTAAGCCTATGCGGGAAAAGCATCCATACATCTTTATATACGTGAACGATGAAGCTCGGAAGGTTTCTATGCTAGATAGACTTTGCAGTTATGGGAGACCCTTGTTATCGACCTTAGGTTGAGTTGAGTAGGTATTCCTGTGTGTACCTAGGAATGGGGAGAGCAGCTTGGGATCTGGGACCGAGATCCATCCATGTTTTCAAGCCGCCCCGTCTGGCCCTGAAACAGACCCCCTCCCCCCCCCAAAATGTAACTGGCGGCAACATATTGTGTGGCATCGTGACAAGCCTCACCACGTGAAGTCGAGATGTCGCTGTTGGATCCGCTTTCATCGTGATCAACCGGAGCCGTCGTCCCCGGCGGAGTATCGGAACACGCCCGCTCCAGGGGCAGCAAGGGCCCCAGTGCTTGCCCAGGGCGAGCCATAGTGGTGGTACCTTGATCGGATGTTTCATCAAGGGACGAACCGAACAACCAAGATGGTGGGTTTTCCAGATCAGATCGGACAGATCCAGAACCTTGGTCGTCTCGCCACCCGTAAGGTTGATCTTTTTTCATCAGCGGATCCCTTGGCAATTCCACAAGATTTTCAAGATCAAAAAAGGGGTTAAAAGGTATATTGATAGTTTTCATATTCGAGCCCCCACCGATCGCGGGTTGACCAGACGATCGCGAGGGCTTCAGCTCGGGGTGCCCAGATCGAGAGGGACTCCTAGTGGCTTGTGCGACCCCCGTCCGTCGTCACTCTTGTTTGTCAAGTGAGCTGGGTAAGCTGCTGGGCTGGTAGGGCAGCAGGGACATGGCTCCGCCACTTGGGCCAGAGCCTCTTTTTTCAGCTCTCATGTACCTTGCTCACTTAGCTTCCGAGTCTAGAGACCGTCCGACCGTCAACGGTTGTCGCCGAGACTTCGGCAAACATAATAAGGTATGCGTGGTATACCCATGAGTTTCCCCACGTATTCATAGTTGATTGCAAGGCTTTAGGTATGTTATATATGTATATCAAGATAAACTGGTCCGGCCGGGGGATTATCATAGTAGTTGCGTCGCAAAGAGCCGGTCTGGCCCGGTCCAAGGACGGGGAAGTGGATACATCCGGAGAGAGAGCATTGAAGATCAGCATGCGGCCCCCGGACGATGGATCCGTACGCCGCCAATGCACATGATGCATGCCAAATAGTGTACACTAAGTGTCTACGTATGCTAAACCGAAAAAGCACTTACAAAAAACATACCGATAGTCAACATATTCCATAGGAAGTGACTTACATGCCTGGTCACGAGTCAAGTCCCAATTGAAACGACGAGACGTTTGCATTGCCATTTGGGGCTCTGTGCGGATCTCGATCGATCTCACTACGATCTTCAGGGTCTTGTTTAGAGCTCGTGGCTTCTAGTTGGCTTGTGAGAAAAATCAAACCGTTACAATTGGACCAAGGACGGATTAGTAACACCCCTCGGTGTGAGATAGTCACAGCCTCTGCATACCCTTGTGTACATACGGATCCATACTGGCGGGGCTGTGGATTTCCCGGCTTCAGCTCTTCTTGTGAGCTGCTGAATACATACCAGAACACCACGAAGTTACCGGCGCTTGTCAGGCCTATGGTGCGGAAACACCGGGGCGTTCGGTTTACAGTTTGTAGAACCCATACTTAAAAAAAAAAGCCTCAACACTTTCTCAGTTACTTCGGAGGCTCTCAGAATTAAAAGTGTCCCAGGTTCCAGGATGAGGTGATGCGGCGTGACAGCAGACCTTGGAAGGGAAAATGCTGGAAAAGACTGGAGGTCTTCGCCTTCACCGACTCTGCTCATCATCCGATCATCTAAGGCAATCGCATTTTCCACCGTCTCATCGGACAGGACCGATGCAATTGGCTCTCTGCGCATATTGCTGTGGTTCCGGTTCAGTATCAGTGCGCGTCTTAACACCTTCGTCTTACCGCAGATCCTCAGATGATAAGTAAGTGTCATGGTCATCATGACTGCCCCCCACTACTAGGAAGCTGGTAGGCATCGTAGATCTTCCTGGGGTGGTGTCTTCTTTTGCTGAGATGGCATCTCAAAGTAAAGAAATGCGTTGTCATCTGTTCGCCCTTGAGATCCTGTTGTGATCCCTTCCGTCTTCCGGGGTGCTGCTACCTCCGGGACTGCTAAATCCGGCAAATTTGGCGAAAGTGGCTCGAGAATAATTGCGAAGCATCGTTATCGTCTGTCCAGGTTTGTCCACTCAGGGCTATCAGGTGACCTCAAGAATTCGTTCCCATTGGAAAATAGATTGGTGTGTGTGTGTGTGTGTGTGTGTGTGTGTGTGCGTGTGTGTGTGTGCGATGCAAGGTTGACTCGTATCCGTTCAAGCAGCTTGCTGGGGAAAGGGGGCTGCCACTGTGTTGCAGGTGCTCAGCGGACAGTGCTGCCGCCATAGGAGCAAAGTAAAATGGGAAGCCAAGCCTGACGGCAGCGAGGATGACGGAAAACTGGCTGCGCCGTAGATGGAATCGTCGATGACCCGTCAATGCTGCGGTCTGGAACAGGCTATATCTCTCACTCCTCATTAAAAGAGAGTTGATCTCATCCCCTTCAGGTGATACGAGACCAAGGGAGCAGCGCAATCTCATTTGAACCGTCGCATCTGTCGAGGACCATTAGCGACCCGTTTCAAGTTCTCCAGAAGACAACCGAAGCGCCAGCAAGGCAGGCTGGCAGGTGGACAGGTAGGTACAGTACTCTGGTATTTCAATCATGAGCTTGCAGGCCTGCCAGGGGGGCTTTCAATGGGTTGAGAAGGGCAGGTGCTGTCAAGTTTGTCGTCCAAGGCCGAAAGGCCGTGTGGGCTTGCCGAGTTGAAGATTTGTCGATGACAGAGCCAAAGTCAGATCGCCGGGAGGACGGAGATGGTTTTTGTCGACGACAGCGTGGAGATTTGGGGAGACGGCGGCATCTCGTACGTGGGTCCAGAACCAGGTCCAGAACGATCATGATTGGCTTCACTGTGTCAAAAGACAAGCCATTGGGAGCGATTCAGCGGAGTTATGACGTCATAGTTAGCCCATTCCTTGCAATGGACCACTCCCAGGGCGTTGTTGTTCTATGGTTTTGCTACGGATCCATACTAGGCACCTGGCTGCCCTGGCTGCGCCTGGGCATACCACAGTACCTACCTTGGTAGGTACATACTCAGGCTAAGTCAGGGTCTTCTACATACCCTAGGTATGGTGGGTGGATAGTTCAAGTATCTCCCATATACACAACTACCTACATAGGTGCACCCACCACCGTGGCTGCAGCCAAGTGAGTGGACCCCTGCCTCGGCCACTTCCTTGAGAATCGGCAAAAGCTGATTGCATCTGAGGTCCCGAACACCAGAAAAACAAAACCCAAAAACCGTTGACCCTTATTAGCAAAGGCGTGGATGATCTCTTTCTTGGCTGGGCGTGTGCTGGAGACATCTAAAAGCTTCTGCTGGTGGATGTGGCGATATCAAGATCAGCCCAGAACCCCCAGAACCCCCAGAACCCCCAGAACCAAACCCCCAAACCAGCCAATCCAGAAATTCGAACACCGAAGCCAACAGAAGAATCCACGCCGTTGCCACACGGATTTCCCACTGGCCTACCTAGAAAGTAGGGTTTTTTGTGGACCAAATAACTCTCCAGCCTTGTACATAGGAAACGGAAACCCCCTGGTACTGGTACTGTAGCAAGTCCAGGCAGTTGACGTTGTATGTCGTGTAGTGTACAAAGTCGACAGGTACTGCACTCAGGGTTATCCGTAGTAGTGTGGCAGCAGTTATGTTATGGTAGCAGTAGCCGCAACACGACAATCTCGATTCTCATCGTGATTCCTCTCTGCCCTGCGTCACAGCCCGTCGCCTCTTACAAACACTCACTCCCCGACAAAACACTTCCGTTCCCGACTTTCGGGTTCGGTAGAGTTTTGGTTGAACCTATTTTCTTGACATTCAACCGCTTTGCAGAGACTAGCTATCTCATTATCCCTTACACACACACACACACACACACACCACGCATACCAATAACAACCTCCATTATATCATTCCTCATCAAGGCTCATCAACACGCCCATCAACGCCCTACTGTTGTTATACAGTAGTCTGCAGTAGCGTCGCAGCGCATCTAGCAAGGTATGGTCCGCTTCAGCATCTCCTTGTTTCCTTACTGTGCAGTATCGTATGCCCCTCCAGCCTCCGGGGTCAGCCCGCTGCCGCCATCGTCGACCGGGCGCACTTCATGTCCCATCGGGAGCTCTTCACAGGGTGTCCGAGTGGACCTCGGGGCTCTTGACCGTCTAATTCGTACACACAATCTCCTTCTTTCGCATGGCGTGCTATTCCCAGGACACTTCAAGTCACTACCTACCTCATACACCACCAGCTTTAGTCACCGTATACCTAGGTCTTTTGAAGTCATCGGGCCAAGGACCACTCCTTTTCGAGCCCTTGCCCTCTCATCTTTGGCCTTGAAAACAACACCTTCTCGCCCAAACGTACCGTGACCCCAAACATCACCACCTCCTTATACTGTGTCCCCCCCCCCCTCAGTTCATGCGCAAACCACCCGTGTTGGCGGGTCCCCCTGTCCCAATGCAAGTCTGTCCACCAGGCACGTGGATGAAGACCCGTACAGTCTTTCAACACGGCTTCAATTAACCACATGCTAATGGCGCCTTCAAGTGACCACGTGGGATAAACGGTCAACGTTCTCGTCGGCTCTACAAACTTCTTTCCACTCGCCCCACATCAGACTGGGAGTGTGTCATCCTTCACTTGGGCATGTTCTCAACACAATGCCATGTCCACACTATCTGATCCAGAGGACAACGCAGAATATCGATCATGATGCCCAACTCCCAGGGCACACTTCAGGGGTCATTACCCCTACCACCTAATGCCCGCGGTCACCCTATGCCGCGGAGGGCATCACCAGAAAACTCCGTAACCCTTCGTCACCACCGCCTCGGTCGGGATGCCTCCATGAAGCCGCCGTCCGGAACCAATACTGGTTCTGGAAGCCCGCCGAGGAGAGATTCATCTGGAGAGAGCCATGCCACAGGCCAGAGTGACCCCAAGAAATGGTTCGACAGGTCCAATCGCAACGCTCCTGCTGCTTTTGATCATGCCACTATGGACGGTATGTGTTTGTTCGAGTTAGCTCTCATTGTTGTAGTCGACTGACGGTTTTGTAGTCGACCCTCCGTTTTACCAGAAGCAGTCCGACTCGTCCAACGAAGAATTAAATAACCCAGGCCGGGACAGTGCATACCCGTATATCCCGTCAGCGCTTCAGTTCGATACCTTTGGGCCCACCATGGAGCAGAGCAGTAGCGCAGAGGACTTCCGGAGTGTGATTGACGATTTGACGATTGAAAACAAACGACTCAAGGAAGCATTGAAAAAATATAAGCAGTTCGGACGAGACCTGCTCCGGGAGGACAAGCTATTCGAACTCAAAATCCACGGCCTGCCGAGGACGAAGAAGCGAGAGCTTGAGGCGACATTGCGCGACTTCGCCTCAAGCCTCGAAGGCTCGCCGGCCGAATCGTCACATCGAGCAAAGCAGTCTTCAAAACATGTGGATCGACTCAAGGGGTCAATCTCGAACTCGAAACACGCCTCCTCGTCTTCGTCGCGTTCACGCCCTGTAGACTCGGCTTATGCGTCCATGTCCACCGGCCCGAGCTCGATTGGTCTCACCAATGCGTCTTCAGGTTCGTTCAGCAGGCCATGGCTGGCCCGTGCTAGGTCGGCAGCAGATCAAAAAGTGGAGAGCTATCTTCAGGATATCCCAGAAGGCCTATTTCCTCGCCCCGTTGTACTGACTGAGAAGGACAAGAAGAAGCTGGTCGTGCGCAGGCTCGAACAGCTCTTCACGGGCAAGACACCAATTCCCAAGAGGGACATGATTCGTAATCAGTCAGTGACCCTGGAGACTCAGACGAGCGGCGGGGCGCTCTCCGTACCGCCCCAGACTATCGAACCGTCCAGGGAGGCCCGCATTCAATCGCCTGAGTTGGGCCAAAAGAGGAACACTCGAGAGGACATGTCCATGGAATCTTCAAACTGTGGGGATGATACCCAGGGGGATCTCACCAGTGGTAACACCACCAGTGAGCGTACTAGTAACGACAATTCACCACCGACTGCCGAGCTGCCTGAGCAGCGAGCCACCAGACCTCGCGACCTCGATCCCGATCGAGCGCAAGTGCCATCCGAGAATATGCAATACATCCGACACCTCGGCGTGACGGCTCCAGAGTACCTGTCCCAGACCAGATTCAGACCGCAGGATGTTTCCATGGACGAAGACGGCTGGATACATCTCAACCTATTATGCAGTCTTGCACAACTGCACATTCTCAACGTAACCCCCGACTACATTCGCTCGGCCGTCAGCGAGAGATCGGCAAAGTTCCAACTTTCCAGAGACGGCCGAAAGATTAGATGGCGTGGTGGCATGGAGGGTACGAAGTTTAGCAGCGACAGCAGCGGCGACAGTTCTCTGAGAAGCCCCGAGACCGAGGTCACGGACGTCTCGAATGGAGAGGGACAAAGGAAGAGGCAGAAGACTGGTAGGCAGGCGTCTGTGGCTTCAAGCAGGACACAAACAAAGTTGCGACCCCAGAATCCATCGGAGGGATTTCATTACAAGCCTCTCTTCACTCGAAACCGCTCATCATCAGAGGAGACGTCGTTGGATGATACTATTTCGGAGTATGGAGCTGTGGAGAACAGTAACTTAAACTCGCGCTCGACGGGCTTTGTTAGTGGGTCTGGGACACCAACCAGGAAAAAGCGCCGGCACGACGGCGCCATCATCTACTACACCGGTGCCCCATTCTGCACAGATCTCTCGGGTGATCCGGGCGACTTTTCTCCGACGACGTACATGACCTCTACAGGCCAAGAGCAGGAATCTATGCTGACCGAAGAGGAAATGCCCGAACTTGTTCGCACCACGTCTGGGTCATCTCTCCCCTTCCGTCCCCTTGTCGATGGTCCCGAGCAGATGGAATTGAGTAATGAAGAGCCGGAATTCGTCACGGATGATACAGACATGTCCGAGGACGATGATGGGTTCGGATTTACCTGGAGCGACGCACCTGAGAAGCTTCAGCTGAAACCTCTCGAGGCTCATCTTGAGCCGTTCGGTCTGGGGGGTGTCACACCTGAAGACCACTTCGCAGTAGTCGTCGTCACCCGCCACCCCATCAATTGCCTCACAAGAGGTCGGCCCGGTATGATCCGGTTGAGATCGGACGAGACGACAGCTTCGGTCGCCAGTCGCATTGCAGCCCTGACGACGAATTCGCCGGGTACGCCGACCCAGGCCCTTAACCGCGCCTGCAACGTCGAGTTCGAGACCATTGCGAAGAGATATAAGAAGCTAAACCCCCTGCCCCTCCCGCCACCTGCGATGTTCTATCCACCATTTACCGACACGACCGAATCAGAGGGCTCTGGATTCGAGGACGAGTATAGTGGTGAGGAGTCTGATGGATTCCTGGACGACTCAGAGAGTTTGTCGCCGCGAGGAAACCCCAACCAGCCAGGTGATGTTTTCGGCCGAATGGGAGCCTTTGATTCGGGCGAGGATGAGATTATGGGCAGCAATTCTAGGACATCGCCCAAGGAGTCTATTCTTCGGAAGCTGTCATCTGATTCTATCCGACTGGAGGGGGGCTTCGGCAAAGGAGTCGATCTGCAACCGGACAGCTCTGGTGCCACGGCTGGCGAGGCCAGTGGCTACAGTAGCAGCCGGTCGAATATGGAGGAAGACGAGTAGGACTGAATATAGTTCCAACTCTACGATATATATTACACGAGGATCTGCATCCGTGTAGAAACGAAGGGAAGGGCATTTCTCGTTGGCACTACTACTGCATTTGGTGGAGGCGTTGGGATTTGCGTTTTGGTAATTGTTTTCCTTCGTTTTTGACAGGAGATGGGCATCGTTTATTGGGCATGATACCATTTTTTTCTAGGTGCACTCGGCATTTATTATAACAAAGGATTTTTGCCTAGGTTTCTATGAGGCATTGGGAGTGAAGCATTTTCTGGAAACCGTTATATGGCATAGAAGCAGGATGAGTTGTGAGATGCGAAAGTGAAGCCATATGAGCGCAATGATAAGAGATTGACGGTGGAGTTCTATAGTAGTGGCCTTCCATCATTTGGTAACGGTACATGTCATTCAAACATGGCATACGAGTTCTAGTTTTTATGAGACAAGATCTCTTATAAGTCCCAGTCTTGACCACATGCTACCTCCTTGGTGACGATGGCCTTGCGACGACCAACCTTGGTACCTTTACACCGTGAGTCTTGCATGACCTGCAAAACATTCCGTAGCATTCCTCTACCGAGAACTCAATAGATACTACTATATTAGGTAGCTGAGCCCCTTTCCCTTCTTTCGTTTTGATTTCTTTTCTTCTTCTTCTTCTTCTTTCTTTTCTTCGTGGGACCAAGAGATGATAGATAGGTGTACAAACATCGAGCCGGCCAAAGCAATAACCTACACGCCCAGAACTGTCCACCAACCCGATCGTCTCTAGGATGCTCGAGTGGCATTTGCAGAGAACATGCTCATGAAGACGCCGTAGACCAAGGACCCCGCCTTTACGAAAGTGGCCGAGCCCCGTCTCATGCCCCAGCTTGTGGCCGTGGCGAACCACCCGCCCGCCGGCACAAATCCGCCGAAGAGCACTCGCTGGAGCCATGCTGCGAGGGACCCTATACATTGATGGGCGTTGTTAGCCATAAAAATGACACAAAAAAGAAGAAACAAAAAAAAAAAGAAGAAGAAGAAGAAGAAAAAAAAAAGATAGATACATACCGGCCCTAATACCAAGATTTCCAAAACCTATGACCCGCAGTGGCACGAGGATGGGCCAGGAGGGTCCCAACAAGATGGTCATGACCAGGAATGTCAGAAGCAGGATAAGATAGATGCTGAAACGAGCCCCCATTTCCTCCCGTTTCTCTTCAAAACATGTCTTGGTGGTGTCGTAAAGCGCTGCCGCATACTCTGACGGTTGGTGGCGGTCGGCGATGTGGGTGAGGTCTTGGAGGGCCACCCAAGTGCAGTGTTGCGCGACGGTTTGGACCTCGACTTGTGTGCGGTTGGAGAGTTAGCGCTATGTCACGAAAAGGTGCAAGGAGGCCGGACAGTGATGGATGGATGGGGGGGAGGGGGGTTTTTTTCTTCTTCTTTTTCGTTATATATACCTCCGAGCTTGATATGGTCGACTAACAGCTGGACAGAGTTGAGGGCAGTCTGGTAGCCCCAGCCGGATTGCAGGGCGGAGATGTGCTGCTGGACGTGGTGCTGGGCTGTCACGACTGAGGAGACAGTAGGCACTGATGCGATGTTGCTGATAGCATTGGAGGCCATTTTGAGGAGTTCATGGATGTCCATGGTGGGTGATAGTGTTTGTATTGCCGGTGGTGGTTGATGGGGACCGGAGGAAGGTTGTCTGGAAGCTGGCAAAAGTGCATGTACAACCTCAACCGGGGGAAATATGTAAATGTTAAATTTCTGAACTGTACCTGTGGATTGGCTGGAACAGTTCCACTGACTCCAAACGTCAAACGAGAATCGGTGATTGGAATAATACATACGTCGCAGTGGACTTCGCCGCTCGGCCTACGAAGTACTCTCCTATAGGAGTTGCGAGAAGCAGTACAATACTAGGACGCGTCGCCAAACCAGTCTCAATTGGCAGGCTCGCTATAGTGACCAAGCTAGTAATTGTTGAGAAAATTGATCTCTATTCCCTCCTCACATCAAAGATAGGTCAACATCGCAAGGCACAGTAGCCTGATAACTTGGGGCGGCAAGTTGGAACCCACCCATTTCGACACACCTCCTTCTTGAATTTCTTTCAATGAATAGCATTATGACCCCAATATTGTCTTTTTTACCACATAGAACAAATTACCGTTGAATTATAACTTCAAGGACGGGTGCAAATAGCTACCTAGTAGGTAGTTTTGGCAGAGAGTTTACAATCCCATGCCTCCATCACCCACCCAGGCAGGCTGATGTCTCCAGGGTTAGGGTCAGAATCAGGGGGCCGTCCCCTTAGAGCCTCAACCCCCGTTATACGCACAAGATGCAGAACTGCAGGGATCTTAGGCCAAAGAAGCTGCCCCACCATCAAGCTGCCCCAAGTTATGAGCTCTTGCTTCAGTCCACCACCACCAAGCTGCAGCATTCTGTGATAGTTGACCTCTGCACACCGGTCAGCCCAAACTATTGTCAAGATGGCAGATAAAGGAAAGAATATCGCCTCAAGGTAATGGAGTATTCAGAAACAGGATATTGATGTCTGCAGAGCGCTGACGAAAGGTCATATACACAGGACTAAAGATGCCCCCACCAACCCACGCGGCATTCCATACGCGCCATTCGTCGACAAGGTTGAGGACTATGTAACCTCCCGCGCCGATGTCGAGCCCACGCTGCGAAACTTCCAGGAGATGATTGCGTGAGTCGCCGAGTTTGGGTCCCTTGTCGTCTGCATCGAATGTGGGAGCTGCGCGCAGCAAGCCGGACTGGCGCAAACCCTCCGCGCTGTGTCACAGTTGGCCAGGGAGGAGATACACTTGGCTGCAAAGTGTTTGATGAGGAAGGCTGGCTGGTTAACATACGCTGCTTGAACAGGAAGTACCAGTGGATGGAGTCGAATATGCAACGGAAGTCGGCTGGCCTGCAAGACAAGATACCCGATATCCAGAAGACGCTGGACTCAGTCCGGTTCCTGAAGACGAGAACGGTAACGATACCAGCCCGCCTTCAATTGCGCTTCGGCATTGTGAGCGAAGAGAATCAACGGCTGACAGGGTACCAGGACGAGACGGATCCCATAGAGACAACATTCGAGCTGAACGACACATTATACGCCAAGGCTGAGGTGCCACCTACCGAGGAGGTATACATCTGGCTTGGTGCGAATGTCATGTTGGCATATCCGATGGACGAGGCGGAAGCGCTGCTGGCTGAGAGGTTGAGCAAGGCCAAGAAGAGTCTTGAGGACTGCGATGAGGACCTGGAGTTCCTGAGAGAGCAGATCACGGTTAGTCAGCTGTCAATTCCTCCTTTGGTTCCCCTCCAGTCCATTTTCTGGGCTTCCCTCCATTAATATCTGGGCATCACATGCTGACATCAGCCAGACCATGGAGGTTGCAACGGCCAGAGTGTACAACTGGGATGTTGTACAGAAGCGGAAAGACAAGGGTGAGGAGGACGGCAAAGACACAGAGGTAGCCAAGTCCGGTGGCTGAGACGTCTCGGCCGTATGATATTAAAGCCCTCAAGGGGGAATATTTGTTGTCGGCCTGGCCATGACGACCACATTCATGGCCATTGGGAGGGCCATGGCAAAATGACGAGAGCCAACACCCCCTAGAGTGTGCATCGCATCAATTGCCCTTAGATGTACGAGGGCATTATGAGGAGCACCCAAGAGGGGATGATGGGGATTTCAGTCCGGGAGTCGTTGTCCCTCATTCTCTAGAGGCAACACCCAGATGTCTTCCCCAGACCATCTACAATAAATGCCGGATAATCACAATATTGACGTCACCCCTTAGAGATGATGATGATGTTGATAAGAGACGTGTCTGGTTCAGCCAAATACAACATTGGAGGCCATAGTTGTAAGGCCTATGATGATGACCTTGAAACAGTCGGGAGGCAGAATCAGCTGATGCCGTGTGCGGTGCTGTGTTGTGTTGGACCCTCAAAGATGCTTAAAATACAGTTGAGTACGGATTACAGATCCCTAGACCCGGTCTGAAGCAACCTTGGATGATAAGACCATACAGCCCCTGAAGACTTTCATGATATTTATGGTTCCGGGTGGCCAGGGTGCCCGGGTGTGCACTATGCACTACCTACGTATTCAGGCATGTGTAGTATAATATACTATTATTGAGTACATAACGCAATCTGGTGCTTGGAATGCACTGCTGCAGCTCAGCCTCTAGAGTCAGATTCGGGCCAGGGAAAGTGCCCCCCATGTGGGAAAGCGGGATTTGGAGGGGGGGGGGGAGTGCAGGGAGACAAGACAACTAGGTAACTGGAAGTGGGACAACACTTGAGCTGGCTTATGACGACACGTTCCCCGGCACACACACGCCTGGGCAGGCCTCAGAAGCCAATCCCCACCAAAACTTCGGACAGCTCAAATTAAATACGGGGGTGACATCGTAGAACATTGGAAGCTCGTCTCTCTGGACCCCACAACAATACCCCTGGTGATCTTTCTGGACAACACCGCTTCTTCTTGACCCCTACTACTATCATCTCCCCGAGTAATCTTCCCAGTTGTACTCGTAGGCGTACAGGAAAAGAAGAAAAAAGATAATACATACCCTATCTTTCCCGCCCTCCCAACTCCCAACAACAACAACAACAACAACAACAACAGACAACAGCACACTTGTCATCTCCCTCCTCATCTTTTTGCTTCATCCCACCATCTACCCAAACGCATTGCCCAGGAAACTCTGTCAGTATGGCTGCCCCCCAAGAAACCGGAGGCATGGAGCTCAACCCCAAGTACGACGACTATGACTTCCCCATTGTCGCTTCCGTTCAGGCCAACGGCCACCCTGGCCACTTGACGCCTGAGCAGATGGAGAAGGTCAAGCAGCTGCGCGAGTCTCTCGAGAAGCAGGGCTACAGCGACCGTCTGGACACCTTGACGCTGGTATGAACACCCCTCCCCCACCCCTTTTCCTTACTGCACGTCAAGTACCTGAGAACAACGTATGGGCTAACACTGAGGCCTCTAGCTGCGATTCCTCCGCGCGCGCAAGTTTGACCTCGCTGCTACCGAGAAGATGTGAGAGCTCCTCCTCTTCCCCCGAATAATACGCGTCGAGATGGGTAGAAAATGAAAGAATGGAACCACTAACATGACATAGGTTCGTCGATGCCGAGAAGTGGCGGAAAGACACCAAGCTCGATGAGATACTGCCTACATGGGACTACCCCGAGAAGGAGCAAATATTCAAGTACTACCCTCAGTACTACCACAAGACCGACAAGGTATGCTTTCCCACGCACTTGCACCCAGTTCCTGTCCTCACCTCGTCTATCAAGAAGGGGGAGACAACCTACCAGGATCAGGACAGCTACTGACACGTACTTTCCGCACAGGATGGCCGGCCAGTCTACATTGAGCAGCTCGGCAACGTCGACATTGCTGCCATTAACAAGATCACCACCTCGGACCGCATGTTGACCAACCTGGCCGTCGAGTACGAGCGCGTGGCTGACCCGCGTCTGCCCGCCTGCTCTCGCAAGGCCGGCCACCTGCTCGAGACGTGCTGCACCATTATGGACCTCAAGGGCGTCGGCCTGTCCAAGGCCCCCTCCGTCTACGGCTACCTGAAGCAGGCCTCCAACATGTCCCAGAACTACTACCCCGAGCGTCTCGGCAAGCTGTTCGTCGTCAACGCTCCCTGGGGCTTTGCCACCGTCTGGTCCGCTATCAAGGGATGGATCGACCCCGTTACCGTGCAGAAGATCCACATCCTTGGCAGTGGATACCAGAAGGAGTTGCTGCAGCACGTCCCCGCCGACAGCCTGCCCAAGGTGTTCGGTGGTAGCTGCGAGTGCCCCGGTGGCTGCATGTTCAGTGACATCGGACCCTGGAAGGATGCCGAGTTTGCCAGGGCCCCGAAGTGGGAGAAGAAGGCTGGCGATGCTGCCATTGAGACCAAGAAGGACGACCCTCAGCCCGCGGTGGAGAACAAGGACGCTCAGGCTCCTGTGACCGGGGAGGCCACGGCTGACGCCCCTGCTCCCGCTGCTGCATAGATGGCCATCTCTGGTCGTTGGTGTTGAGCGTTGATGGGTTTGAGGAGTTAAGAGGGCAGGTTGTACATCGTCGTGGGTTTGGGAGTGGAATATGGGAAAGAGCGGCAGTAGAAGCACGGGAGGTGTTGAGAGCCATGAAACGGCATACAACGGTGCTTGCGTAATCAATGCGAACCTGGAATATTGAAGACCCAAAAGCGGTCGATGCTTTAGAAGCTCTGTGCCTCGTCATCTCTAAGACCCTCGTGAACCTTCCTTGGACCAGATAGAGAGCCTGTAACGGCGATGGTCTTATTTCCTTCTCCATGATCAGTGTCTGCATATCGTCGCCGTAGTCGTAATGATCAACCACCATTGAATCCTCGCCATGGTATCATGCCTTTTGGAACGCCCCCCTGACTATCGGGACGTTCATCGGCCCAACTCCCAAAACGCCAGAAACTCCCTACAAATGCCCTTGCACAATCCCTCCTAGCTCATCTCTCAGTCACAACATACTGCCCGGCAACCCTCGCCCTCTCCATCTTGGCCACCGTGGCCGGCATGTCCCTCTTCAACCGGCTCAGAGTCCCAACGAGACCCTCGTAGCTCCTCTCCACCTCATCCTGCCTCTCAAGCGGGCCCATACCATCCAGCAGAACAGTCTTCTTCTTCCTGCTCTTCTCGCCCTTATCACCACCACCGACGTCTCCCGCGCCACCCTGCTCGTCACCAGGTGGCCTGTTGGCATTGGCATTGGCATTGGCATTGGCGTTGGTGTTGGTGTTGGTGTTGGTAATCTCCTCATCCAGATGCGCCCTGGCCCGCGCGAGCGCCTCCTCGTCCCCCCTGACGCCCTCCCAGAACCCGTCCGCGTAGGCCCGCGCCGCCGCCGCGGGCACCTTCCTCTTGAGCGCGGCGATCTCCCGCATCAGGTCCTCCTCCTCGCGCGCGAGCTCCTCGACGCGCGCGCGCTTGCGCCCGTCGAAGGCCTCGTACTGGACCTCGGGCCCGTCCTCCTGCTGCTGCTGCTCCTGCTGCTGCTGCTGCCGCCTGCGCGTGTTGGGCGAGCGGGTCGTCCCCGGGGCGGAGAGGTAGACGCCCGGGAAGGCCTTGGGGTCTAGGTCGAAGCCGTTTATGGAGAGGTTGGGGGCTGCTAGGGTGAAGGTTTGGGAGATGTACTGTTGGTTGGTTGGAGGGGAGGGAAAGGGTTAGTTTATCTTCTTTTCTTATTGATGGATAGGTTGGTTTGGTCAATTGGTTCCCGGGAGGGGGGGGTGTGGGGAGGGAGGCGGCTGTGCTGGTGCATTGTTGCGTATTTTGTTACGTCGCGGGTTGCGCGTTGGAAGGAAGGGAGTTTTGTCGGGAGGAGTGGAAGGGGGTGATTGGTGGGTGGGCACTGGGGATGGGGATGGGTAGTTGGGGAATGGGGGATAGGGAGAATCATCACGAACATCATTGACAAGCTTCTCGATCCTCACGCGCAGCTCGTCCTCCTCCGCGTCGTCCTGGCCCTCGACGGGCGGAAACGCGGCCGTGACATGCTCAGTCGCGGCGCGGCGCACGTTGTTGATCAGGAAGGTCAGGTCCTCTGGGGACTGCAGCTCGATTTTGCGATGCGCGCCGTCCATGGTGGTGTTGGTGTTGGTGTTGGTATGTGTGTTGCTTGCCGAGGTTGAGGAAGAAGAAGTACCGGCGGCGGGGTGGGAAGGCTGTCGTTGCTCTTCTTGGATTTGCTTGTACGAGGAGCGCCTTCGAGCCGGCTGGTTCATGTCTTTGCTATTTGGGATTTATATACTGTAATATACGTACGGAGGGAGGTAGGTAGGTACGGGGGGGTTATGATGTTTAAAAAAAACCACCGGGGTATGTTGGGCAGACTGATGTCTATGATGTCAAGCAGTAGGGAGGCATTGTATGTTTCATCATGGTAATAATAGATGTATGAAATATAGTCAAGTGCCCAAGTGCCTGTCCTGCGATTATCGTCTATCGACGTCTTCGTCGTGGATTGGCTCAGATGCGGAATCAATACCGCGAAGCGCGTCAAACTTCAGGTGGTCAGTGCGCAATCGGCGACCTTCCTCCACTGCTACTGATATACGACATAGTGTAAACCTACGATCCACCCAAGATACACCAAATGTTGACCCAGACAGGACCTGCAGTATCAATTGCATTGACTATCAATACAAGGACCATTGGAATCATCTGAACCTTGAATAACAGATATTGACGCGAGATTAAGCCTGGGCAATAACGTTAAGCTTGGTGCACAGTTCCTACTCGAGAGATTGAAGCGCTTTACACAAACTGTTGAGGAGCATCGAGTGCGAAAAGCCTGCCTTCTTTACCCGGCAACTTCATGTCCCAGTCGTAGTTCATATATAGCACACAGTTTCATACAGGACAACCTTCAATGCAGCCCAATCCGTGTTGGGTTGACTCTGGTGTGTTGGTTACTCGGTGAATACTTTCTCTTAGGTTTCATTCCAGCTACTTGGCTAGGTAAAAGCGGGCACGGGATGATGCCCAGGCCCGAGTTATACGTGGTAAAAAGCCGTATATACCTAGGTAGGTATGTACCACAGTATCCGACTCATATCCTATCCGCGTATAGATGTACTCAAGTGTAGTCTCGATACAGTGGGGAAACCAGCAGTGCGGGCCGAGACAGCTGGGACCCATGCCCCACCCACCCCCATCCACTTCCCTTATCAACAACCGCGGGGTCCCAGACGTTTCTTATCAGCTCAACTCCAAAGTGCTTGCATGGGGCAATGGGCAATGACGAGTGCGCGATCTACTGCGATGTATTTTGTCGGCGAGCTTCGCCCCAGCAGTCATAATGATACGTAGGTGGCTCCCATTGGCCTTATTGTCGCACAAACTGCAACTCAGACTTCATATATCCATTTTCAAGGAAATGGGGACTGTACAAGTCTCAGTTCAAGAAAATAGCAAAGACCTTTTAGAGACTTGTCTCACAGATGTACCTAGGTACACAGTATTCCGTACACAGAGAAGACCTCGGACGATAAGTCCTCGCCGTGCGAGTCTAACAACGGGTAGTCCCTTTCACTTCGTGCCTATAGGATGAGCCATAATCGTACGACTTATTCTTTGGTGGGTTTAGTTTCCAAGGTTGTCCCTCCATTTAGGACGCTCGGATGTCAAATTGGTAGAGGCACTTCTCGTATAGCAGCATCTTCGCTGGGCCGGACAATCGTTCCAGCCCCCAACACTGGAGTGTCCAAGCAAGTAGAATTACGACACAAGATTGTAAGGTTAGTTCCCAAGATAAAAAATAACAGAGTTGAGTTACCACACACTCTAAAAAGTTTGAAAGCATACGGTCAACATCGATTTCTGGATGGCATCGATGATAACGATCCTGCTCTCCCTTGTGTCCATGCCCAAAAGAACGCCCCCATCCAAGACCATCCATAAGACCGTGATAGCAAATAATTACAACCGTCGCGTGAAAGAACAAGAAACTACCAAAAGACTCCCTTTCATCCATTCTGTAAAAGAAGACCATAAAACCCCTGCTATGATAAAATGTGTATTTACGCGCATCCTCCAGCCCATATGTTGAGGGACCACTGGCTTCAGCCAGTATTAACCGAACCGATCATCAAAGGGAGGAAATCGAGCCGTACGCCTTTGGGGGGGGGGATAAAAAGTGTGATCGTGAGAAAGCCGTTCTAGTGCCGTTTGCCTGGTGAAAAACTGCCGAGACCGCCAGCCTAGTTACGAGGAAACATATTCGCAATCTCCTCATCCGTCAGGGTGATCTCGATGACGGGCTCTCGCTTGTTCTCGAGCGGCGTGTAGTCGTAGTCGACGTAGGAAGGCAGGAAGAGCTCGGGGTTCCAGGCGAAGCCCTGACTGGAGGAGAGGTAGGAGATCTGTTGAGATGCAAGATCAGCTATGTTGTCGCTCGACGGTGTGATACCCCATCATTGACATGTGAGACTTACCAGCCGAGGCGGGCCGTCCGGCTCCCCGATGTTGATAACGGTGGACTCTGACTTGGAGATGGCGGAGCCTGTGATAGACGCATGTTAGATATCACGACATGATAAGGCGATATCGGGAGGGGTCAGCTGCCCGCTACCGGGGGGGGGGACCAAGACGTACCCAAGAGACTGGGGCGTCGCTCGTGCACCATCTTCTGCTTTTGGGCTGAGGTCGACGACCTGGCGGGTGTCGACGGCGAGGTCGAGTAGGTCGACGATGAGGAGCTGAGGGGGCTCTGAGACGAGGAGGATTGCCGCATGGCGTTGGAGGGGATGTCGATATGGGACGACATATTGGCTGATTACTACCGGCGATGCTGACGAGGAGAAGTCGAACAAGTTCGTTGTAACCAACAATTAGATGTTGACGTCGGGGCTGGAATTGTTGGCAGCCCGAACAACAAGGTGTCGGAGGAAGTGATCATCAACGATAAGTGAATAACCGAGGATGAGCAGGCTGGCGGACGGTAGGGAAGAAGGAACTAATGAGTGATGGCCGTTGGGATTATTACGAAGTGAGTTCCAAGGTTTCCCAGTTGAGAAAGTTAGGAGACGGCGAATGTGAAGGCCGAGAAGTGAAGTTGGCCGATTGTTACCACTGCGACGGTGAGGTGAGGTTGCCGGAAGGAAACGGGGGAAGGTTGAAGAGTGTTAGTCAATGGGAAGGTTGGTGGATGAGTCGGACAAACAGGGGACCTCAAGTGCTTGTGAGGTGACTCCCTGGCTGGGGCTGCAATGCAAGGTGGTGGTGTAAGTGACTGGCTTGCCGTACTGTGTTGGAGGTATCGCCTCATAGAATTCGAGGCTGAGAGTTACTTGGCCGGGTTAAAGCATACGGTACACACGGTTATCAACGAGGTGCTATAAGTTCAAGGCACAAGGCTAAAAGACCGCAACCAGTGATTGCGCAATATTGATGGAGAACAGTCGTCAATGCATCTATGTACTATGTGTTACCATGGAGGGAATCGCGAAAGAGGACAGTCTGATGATGAAAGTTGATGATGTATTTCGACACACCTGTAGGCAGATGGCTCTCTACATCCCAACCAACTTGGGCAATCCCACTCCACCTATGGCCTGCGCCGTTTGTCACTCACACAACACATCTTGCACATCTGCTGGGCAACTCATCTGCACCGTCAGACAACCCGACCAGTGGGGAAGGATACGTCCTCCAATTAATGGTAGATAGTCGGTGATAGTGAACACAGCCAAGACAGGGGTGCTTCGGTTGTTGGGAGGCTCTTTGGCAGCTGGCAGGCCAGGCAGGCTGGCAGGTGGACAGGTTGTGGCAAGGGGTGGGTTAAGACTGACGGGCACTTGCATGACTGTCCCCGTAATCGGCAAAGTGGGATACCCTTGGCCAGGTGGGTGGGGTTCACGGCAGGCCTGCCGAGACATTGAAGAGAAGCCACATGCACGGACCAAGATGGCAAGCCACAGCATAAGCTTCTAGCTATCAATAGCGTAGTCAGCAAATGTGGCTGGAGGAGCTGGCGTTGACGTTCGCGTTGCCTGGAAAGCAAGCAGCTGGGACGTCGCCGTCTTGCTTCGGTCTTTCCAACAGCTTTCTTCACCACCACAACCACCACCACGCCGCTTCCAACCCTTAACACCCACCCATAGCGAACTTTCCCCCGGTACATATAGAATCACTCTCGACTTCAACCACATCAAACCCCCCTTTTCCTCGCGTTTCGATCATCCACAGCTATTACCGACAAGATGGGTGACGTCCTGGTAGAAAGCCCGGCGAACCATCTCGCAGCCACCAAGAAAGCTGCGCCCTCCACTATACCCGCCATCGAGAACTTTGAGGGCATCGGCACCGACACCAGCGACGACTATGCGAACCTAAAGAAACTGCAGAGGCAACTCGAGTACATCCAGCTGCAAGAGGAGTACATCAAGGATGAGCAACGGAGTCTGAAGCGGGAGCTTGTCCGGGCCCAGGAGGAGATCAAGAGGATTCAGAGTGTACCGTTGGTCATCGGCCAGTTCATGGAAGCTATCGATCAGAAGTAAGTTACCCTATGCGGCGGTGAAATGAACATATGGATGAATGGTGGTTCTGACAGGGCGCTATGAAACAGCACTGGCATAGTCCAATCCTCTACCGGCTCCAACTACGTCGTCCGCATCCTCTCGACCCTCGACCGCGAGCTCCTCAAGCCATCATCCTCTGTCGCCCTGCACAGGCACTCCAACGCTCTTGTCGACATCCTCCCGCCCGAGGCCGACTCCTCCATCGCCATGTTGGGAGCCGACGAGAAGCCCGATGTCTCGTACGCCGACGTCGGTGGTCTGGACATGCAGAAGCAGGAGATCCGCGAGGCCGTCGAGCTGCCCCTGACACACTTCGACCTGTACAAGCAGATCGGCATCGACCCACCCCGCGGTGTATTGCTGTACGGACCCCCCGGCACAGGAAAGACGATGTTGGTGAAGGCCGTGGCGAACAGCACCACCGCCAACTTCATCCGCGTCGTGGGCTCCGAGTTCGTGCAGAAGTACCTCGGTGAGGGGCCCCGTATGGTCAGGGACGTGTTCCGGATGGCGAGGGAGAACTCGCCCGCGATCATCTTCATCGACGAGATCGACGCCATCGCCACCAAGCGGTTCGACGCGCAGACCGGTGCCGACCGAGAGGTGCAGCGTATCCTGCTGGAGCTGCTCAACCAGATGGACGGCTTCGACCAGACCGCCAACGTCAAGGTCATCATGGCGACGAACCGCGCCGACACGCTCGACCCCGCCCTGCTGCGGCCGGGACGTCTGGACCGGAAGATCGAGTTCCCCTCGCTGCGGGACCGTCGGGAGAGGCGGCTGATCTTCTCGACCATCGCGTCCAAGATGAGCCTGGCGCCGGAGGTGGACCTGGACTCGTTGATCGTGCGGAACGAGCCCCTGAGCGGTGCCATCATCGCTGCGATCATGCAGGAGGCCGGCCTGAGGGCTGTGAGGAAGAACAGGTACAACATCATCCAGAGCGATCTGGAGGATGCATACTCGTCCCAGGTGAAGGGGACGAGTGACGAGAACAAGTTCGACTTCTACAAATAAGCGATAGTTGGTGGTTGGCCTCGGGAGTTTTGGCTTGGCTTGTCTGGCATGATAATTGCATGATAATTGCATTCGAAGCCTATGGATGACGGTGGAATAGACCCCAGGGACCAGGGAAGGTTAAGAAATGGATAGGATGGAGAATTAAGAGACGTCTCGATTTGGTAGGCGTCCTTCCCCCATTGTACAATACAACAACATGAGATGATGCACGCATGCCTGCCTGGAATCCCTCCTCGAACAGAGTCCGTCTTTTATCGTCAGTGAATGTTTATGTGTGTTCTCTTACGTCCCGAGTTCCGCCAGACCACCACACACACGCCTCGATTCGACAATTCTTTCGACTCAAGCAAAGCCGATACTTCCCCCTCTTCCTCTGGTCTGGACCCCTTAGTAGTACCGCGAATTGCGCTCCCTGGGTTGCTCATACTTGCTTCCTGTCATTGTCGCCCGCAAGGAAGTCCCTACCTCGCGGCCGCAGTGGCAGAGGTGTATGTATGTATGTATGTATGTATGTATGTATGTATGTGTATATTGGTTCTGATCTGGGCAGGGCATCTCCTACGTAGTTTGATATCGGTCAAAGACAGGACGAAATTATGGCTGATAGATATGTGGCTCTTGAAGTTGAATCATTGTATGACAACACACACACCACAGAGGGCAAGTAGATAGATAGATAGATAGATAGGTAAATGTATGGATACAGTCAGGTCGTCAGACCTCTTTTTCTTCCCTTTTCCTCTGAAAAAGAAGGAAGAATAACCTAACCTACAAAGTAGTCATACAAGAGACACACCCAAACATACATGACATACATAGGTTAGTAGTACATTTTTGTTCCCCCCCCCCCCTTTTTTTTTTTTGGTTTTGGCCCTTCCTGTATCGATTCATTTTCCCCTTTGCACCCCGTCTAGACTTTTCAGAGGGCGTATTGGGTATATCCTCCGCTTTTTTTCCCCCGCTGCTTGCCATGCCCTGTGCCCTGTGCCCTGTGCCCTGTGCCCTATGTCCTATGTCCTATGTCCTACCCTACCCTGTCCTGCCCTGTCCTGGGTTTGACGCCCTCGGGAATATCCCTTTCCATGTGAAACTCCTTTCGCTGTGAGACCAACAAGAGATAACAGAAGAAGATTCCCTCCCCTCCGCCCTTCCTTCGGCCGCGCTATGCCGACATTACTTTACTTTGCCCCCTATTAAACCGCATTTCATTCATTAACCCATCAATCTCATCAGACGGACTACCGTTTTCCGATCACCGCGCAATGAGCGCTTTCAAAATCCATACACACACATTTTCCAATAATACAAAATGGTGGTCACCACCATACAGATGCGAACCAACCCATCCCAGTAGATAGAAAGTTGGATAGGGATAGTTGAAGATCCCACCCAGCCTACTCCTCGCTCAAGAGCTCAGCACAACACCCAGCTCGAACAGCAACTGCACGAACCGCGAGTGCAGCTCGATGAAGAAGTCCGGCATGCCGACCAGCTCCGCCAGCCCCCTCGCCTTGAGGCTCACCCCGCTGCCTGCGTACCCGCCGCCCATGCGGCGCGACAGCCCCCCCATGCCACTGGACAGGAACCCGCTGCCGGTGGTGTTGTTGCTGCTGTTGTTGTTCTCCATGGGCTGGCTCTGCGGCTGCTGCTGCGACGACATGCCCATGCCCGGGCCGCCGCCGCCGCCGCCGCCATACATACCGCCTGCCGACAGCGGGCTGCTTGCCGTGCTGGAGTCGTTGGCGTACCTCTCGGCCTCGGCCTCGGCCAGCCCCTGGATCCATGCCGCGAGCTCGCGGAACGCGTTGGATATGAAGGTGAAGGTCTTCATGGCCAGGCGCTCGCGGTGGGTGGACAATGCTAGGAAGGCGTATACCCGCTTGTGCCCGCGCGCGTGGACGTCTGGTATCCGGAAGATGTACGCTGTCGTGTAACCTGCGCTCGGGTCGCCGAAGAAAATGGGGCCACCAGATGCGGCCGCGCCGGGACTGTGGGTGGTTACGAAGCCGGATGTGGTTGGCGAGAGGGGTGCGTTGCTGGCATTTGTTGCTGTGCCCCTTGGCAAGGTCTCGAAAGACAAGGTGCGGATACATGAAGCGCGTACTACGGAGAAGGAAGAGGGCACGACGGGTTCGTGGGTCGAGGTGTAGTCCAGGTAGTGGGTGTGGCCACTCATCTGGGAGGTGGAGCTCGCACTGGAGCGAGAGGTGGTTGAAGTGAGGGTGCCTGTTCGGCGGTGTGTTGGTCTTCGAGGCTGCTCATCGTCGTCAGATATGGTTGAGGCTGAGTTTGTGGGCGAAGCGTCGCCTGGTACACCATTGCCGTAGACTCGGGCGTAGGGTGCGCGCGTGCGTAGTGTCAGTCCTGCATCTGCACCGCCTCCTCTCGAAGTGCTCTCTTGCCGTTTGGGCAGAGTCAGCGCACAGTTGTCGCAAGGTCCAGCCCGTTTCGTCACAGTCTCGTCGTAAGTCCTCTTGTAGTTGGACTCGCGGCGCATATGCATTCCTCCTATCTGCGACGATTCCGATGGATGTCGAGGGCTGGCTGGGGGTGTGTCAAGAGCTGCTGTAGACGATAACTGAGTTGCGCGACGAGACGCAGCCCGATTTATTGGACCATCTGGCTCGGAAGAGCGGTTGCGCTTGCCATCGACGTTGAGCCTCTTCAGAGCTTCGTTGATAGCGGCGCTCGAATGGATGGAAGATGAAGGCGTACTGGCGCTCGAGGGCGGTCGGTCGCTATTTGCATCATAAGATGCTTCTTCGTAGCATGCGCTACATGGGACTGGCAAGCCCTCCGTGACCATAAGCGGCGTTGGGCCGTGGACGTCACAGTAGTGCGCCAGACATAACTGGACACCGGGGATTAGTAACATTTTTGAGAGTAGAAGCTGTTATGCGACCATTATCACGAACTCATCCAGTGAAGTAGATCAAGTAAGACAAAAAGGGCAGCGTAAGAAAGGAAAAAAGCAGATGATGCTCGGGTACTAAAGAAGACGAACAGACGGAGGGAGGGTTGGGTGATCGGGCTGAAAGGGGATGATGATGATAAGTAAGTAGTATCAGGCGTCAGATATAAGGATTGGCCGACCTGGTTGCACGGGAACATCCCAGAAGGAAGGCCGGGAACAAATCCATGGCGCACGGCGATCCATTTTTAGGGAGAATCAGGGAAAAGGAAGGTCATAGGGTAAAGAAGCCGCGTTGGGTTCCGTTTGACAAAGTGCAAGTGTCTCATGGTCCATTCCAATGGTGCGACGTGGGGGCCGGTACACAGCGCGGTTCCCGTAAGCTGGTAACCCGGCGTTGACGCAGACGATGGAGGGTGAAAGGTGAGACGGTGAGGCGGTGAAGGGCATACTGCATAGTACGTAGGCAGGACAGCGTGGGATGACGGAGCAGGAGGGATGGAGTGGGAGGGTAGCACCAGCATGCCCTCCTGGGAGAAAACCCAAGGGGCTTGTGAAGTACATGGTGTGTAGGACGAACAGTTGATTGTTAGGCTGTCGGCGTTGGAGATGGGATGGGATCCAACCCAGGCAGTGTTGGTGTGTGTGTAGTAGACACGGGATATCCTCTCCCTTCGCTCACACACAAGCCCTGCATCGAATCCTGCCATAATCCCACTCATCCCAGCACCAAGAATGCAGTATGGTGGTCATGATAGAGAGGGGCTGGATGGAGAGGGCATTTTGATAGCCAGTGATAAGTGTGAAGTAAATGAAGATCATGTATGTCATGCATTACAGTGTGTACTGCAGTTTGAGTTGCATTCTTGTGTAGATCAAACGGAAACGACTGGGCGGGCTAACAGCAGTGCGCAGAGGGGGAGAAGGATAGAGTGTTTTGGATTCCAGAAAAAAGGGAGGGCAAGGGCCAAAAAACTCACTATAGACGTCATGGCGCTGCACTCTATACGTTGTAAAGGTTGTTAAGGCGAGGGGTACAGTATCACTGTACGACAGTGTCGGATTCCGGGGCACAGCTCGGTTCCTTGCGATGCCTGTCAGGCAGAGTAGAAAATGCGGCTTGAATGCGACTTTGATTCGACGGAAAGGGCTGGATTGAGGAGATGCACATGCACGCCCCCCCCCCATCCAGCTGAAGAAGTTGTCGCGGAGATTCCGGTCAAGAAGAAGAAACAAAAACGATCGGAGGGGATTGCGAACCAGTGGGCGAAGCGAAGCGAAGGATGCGATGCGATGCGATGCGATGCGATGCGACGCGACGGAACATGCAGAGTGGTAGCCCTAGGTCGCAAGTGCAGTGATGTTGCAGCAGAAGCAATTTGTTGAGGGTCTGATGTATGTAGTCCAGGTAGTGTAGTAGTGTAGTAGTGTAGTAGTGTAGTAGTGTAGTAGTGTAGTAGTGTAGTAGTGTAGTAGTGTAGTAGTGTAGTAGTGTAGTAGTGTAGTAGGTGTGTTTGTAATGTCAATGTGGTAGTACGAGCCCAGATGTCCCGTAGTTTGTATGCCTGTCAGCTCAATCCCCGATAACGCGGTCGACTCGGAGGTCCACGGCTGCTGCAGTAGCTCGTAGTTGTAGTCGGTAGCGTAGCGGTTCGTAGCCTGAAGCTTATAGCTCTGCTGCTCGAATGGTTCCAGATCGTACGTGAAGGGAAAAGACTGGCCGGCGCAGGCTGTGCCTCCTCCGTCTCTCTCTCGCTCTCACAGAAGGACAGAATCGTGGGTCCCGCTTTCGGTAGCTCGGGACAATGATGATGCCACAACCCAATATTGCCGTAAGCTAGCTGACCGACCGAACTCGAATGTGTCCCGAATCGTGTTCTCGGGACCTCGGGAGGTCAATTGGGAGTGGGTGGTCAGGAAAACACCAAAGGCGGAAAAGGGGGGGGAGGTGTTGAAAAGAGGAAGGGAAAGGATGCCCCTCCCAGGTGTGTGTGTGTTGGTATGTAAGTTGTAAGATTGTGAATGGAAGGAATTGGCTTGTGATCGCGGCTCCTTAGTAATGACGGGACGGCACTCCGAACAGATTGATGAAGCTCCGGGAACTGGGAACTGGGAACTGGGAACTGGGGACTGGGGACTCTGAAATGGATGGGACTAGAACCCGTGAGACTAGAACTTAAAATATATGGCCAAGAGAGCAAAGAGGGAGACCGAGAGACCGTGCTCTTAGCTTCGGAAGTCGCTTATAGAAAAATATATCAATAAATGGATAAATGGATAAATACCACAGCAGATAAATGGATAAATATAAAATAGCAGCAATAAACAAAAACAAGACAAAAAACAACTCCTCAAGGGGGCGGGGGGGTTCCGTCTTGGGCGTTCTTGAATATCAATATCAATTCAATATTTGACTGTTGGCCTCCGAGGGCAGCTGAAAACAAGGACACCACCCAGTTTAATCCTCTGAGGTGGAAAAGCGAGCGGAGAAGACACACTGACTGGACTGCTTTCCAGAAGAAAGGAACTCACAAGTCGCCGCCGGGTCCTACTTCCGATCCCAAATCGAAATCGCGAATCGTGTCAATCATGAATCTCGCAGAAGCACATCTGCCAGGAGGTGGCGTCGTTCTGGTAGTCTTGAAGTCTTGTAGTCTTGTAGTCTTGTAGTCTTGTAGTCGCCTTGTCGTCTTGTCGTTCCGTCGTGTATGGCCCGGTCCACAAAGGTTAGTTCGTGATCGTGATCGTTAATCATGGGCGGGCCGGCGGATCAAAGTCTGGAGGCGCACAGCCCTGGGGACTTATATATCCTGTGACAAGTTACGTGTAATACCGTAAATCTGACCGGACGAGCATACCCAATGAGGAAATAATATTACAAGCAAGCCATCCTGACAATCAATCCTGAGAAGTCTCTTTGCAGCTGAAATCTGCAACCAAACCCACTTTGCCTGCTTGCCCAGCAGACAGAAGTCGTTGCTGCTGGATAATGGATACTCCCTCTTCATAACTAGGTAATGAAACTTAGTCCATCTTGCCCCATCTCCACTTGGGTCCCCAGGTCCCGAGAATGGCGCCCTCCAGATTTTTTTCTTTCTTTCTTCCTGCATTCCTCTGGAGGCAGTTTCTGTCAAGCGGTTGGCTCAAAATCGAAGTTCTGCTCGAGTAATCGTCCAGTTTTCCGTGCGGAGCCCTTCTCGACTAGTACACTAAGTTACCTAGACATCCTATGGCATGGTGAGGTTCTTGTCCTGCAGCCCACTAGTATATTAACCTGCAGTTCTTAGCTCCCTTGCCAGCCTGCCTTGCAGACTTGGACGTTGGCCGTTGGCCGTTGACGAGCTCGGTAACACACGGACAACAGTACTGTGTAGTATCGAAAGTTGACCCCACTACTCGCTGCACAGCAGCTTTGACTGCGCATCAACCCGCCGACGCTGCCGCCGCCGACGACCCCGGTGGTCGTGCGAGTGATGTGTGTGTGTGATGCACAGGCACTCGACGATCAAGGAGGGTGCAATAACCTGCTGGCTTGTCCTTCGGCTGCTCGGGTATTACCGTACCAAACTTTGAGGACGCAAAAAGATGGGCTCCACGAAGGATGAAGGGGCTGACTCGTGTTGGCGTCGGACATAGAGGAAGAGAAAAAAAAAAAAAAAGTCACCGCCAGATGCAAACACACGTCTTGCCTCGTCTATTCCCCCCCCCCCTTCCCATCTTCTCGTTGTCTTCCCTTCCTGTCCCTCGTCATCCCTACCTCCGCGGACAACGAAGAAGGGAAACATGGTCGTGATACTGCTAGTGGGAGGGAGGAGTGGACCTCTTCTCTCGGAGTGCCCCTCATATCTCGAGGACAAACTGGGGGAGAAGGAATAGCGGGGCGTTGTTTTTAGTAATAAAGCGGCACCAAGGCGAGGAGATGGGTCCATGGAAAACTTCTAGAACAGATTGCAGGCCCCGAATAAACCGGGCCCGAACAGGAGCCCTCACGGATTGGCCTTGCAGGACAGGCTTGCAGGGACAACAACACACTCTCTCCCCTTGTCACGAGAGCGCCCAGGGCGCGCGTGTGGGAGTGGGCCTGGCAGATCTCCGAGCCATGCCCCAGTATATGGGTGGATCATTTGGGAAGAGCATCACGCAAGCAAACTGATGTTCAACACTCAGGGTTGGAGACAACGGCTACCACGAAACACCGTCGGACCCGGGGTGTTACTACGGTTCTCACCAGGGGAGTGTTGGGAACATGCTTGGGCACGTAGCAGGATGGACGACAGCCAAGACGGAGGTGGAGGGTTGTTTGTTTATCCCTGAACCTGGGACGAAACCAGACGAGCCTGACAACACCCAACAGCCTGACAAAAGTTTCATGTGAGGATGTGATGATGAAAGAGGCTGAGAAGAGAGAAAGGCTAGGGAAAAAGGGGGCAAACCAAGTACCGGCACCAAGCAACGTGTCAGTCAGTCCGGACAAGGCGCGGCAGTTTGATGGGACGCTAGCCCAAGTTCAGGCTAGTAATGAGATCCCAACCAGACAACTTTATGCCTTTGTCCCTCTTCTCTTCTTCTCCATCCAGACGCTACTACTGGTAGTGTACAGTGTACATAATAAGGTAAGTCGTGGCATGGACCTAGCATCTCGTCCGGAATGGCCTCGGGAAGATGCCGTCGCGAGCAGTAGGTAGTTTTCTTTGTTAAGGGCATCATCCGCTGCAAGTCTCCGGGTGGCGTTCAGCCCTTTCATCACAGTACACCGCTAGGCCAGCTAGGAGAGCTAGGCCAGCTAGGCCAGCAAGGTCAGCAAGGCCATTGAGCCCGAACCCTTGTTGGGAGAAGGAAGACACCTCGATATCTGGGGTAACAAGCCGTGACTTTGACCTCGGAACTCGGGGCGTCAAGATGTAAGATTAGGATGTGTAATACGAATCAAGGTCGGACCGGCATGGCTGGTGGAACCTGGGGAACAAATAAAATAAGATATACCGATATGATACTAGCTAATGTACTGGAACAAAGCAAAACCGTGAGGCTGAATTTGCAGCACCAAAGGAAAAAGAGAGAAGATCGAAATGTGCAGGATTGTACTTTGTAAGCCTCAACCGTTGGATCGGCGGCCGGTAAGTCGATCTCGTCGGTGGTCGGTCGTTGGTGGTCGGTGGTAAAACCCATGACCCATGACCGACTCCGTTTGGAAGGATTTGGATTTGGGGTTTCTGCGCCCCAAACCAAAGAAGTCGTTTGTTTGCCAATCCTTGCCTAGGTCCATCTCGATGATATGATTTCCAATCCCTTTTCCAGTGAATGCAACCTTGGGACTCCAAGAAAAGAAAAAAAGAAGAAGAAAAAAAAAACAGGAGGAAACTCGAGGAATGGCTGACATGGGCATCGTCATGGAACATGTTCAAAAAGGCAAATTGCAATATAAAAGACCCATGTTGCCATGCTTGATCCCTGTTTGCATCAAATGTCGCGTGGTCACCATGTGGTTTTTGTGGTGGTGGTGGTGGCCCAGTCAATATCATAGTGTAGTGTTGATCTACCTAGGTGGTATATACAGTACTATCAATAATGTCGTGCTCACCGCTCACCGGTCTTCCGGGTCAGTGTCTCGCTCCCCCACTACGTATTTACCACTCACTGATATGCGAGCTGGACATCTGGATGGTCGAGGACTTCAGGAGCATGTTGAGCAGGCGTCGACCCTGGGGAGATTTGAAGTACAAATTACGGGAATCGGGACGACCTCTTTTACACACATGACCACCCACCCACTCTGCCTGCCGCTCGGAAACTAAACCGGGGGGGGTTCATACGAGACATTGACATCGCGGTGATATTCCGACTCCAAATCGCACAAATCAGATATCACAGAAAAGGTACGGTTCAAACGGAAATGGGAGTAGAGACGGGACACGTTGGGGTATACATATATACATGGCAACGGAAGACGACATATCATGATCATACCATATATGGACGAATTACCTACTTAAGTAAATATTTGTGATGATGACACACCACGGAGGAGACGTCATGTTCATGCCGCCGACCATCCTCCGTGGAACTCGGGACAAGATGGCAACTCACATTGACACCGGTGTGCAACCCTCTCGATGTGAGATCAACGGGATTTAGCCGCCGCGGTCCGACATCTCCTGAACCACCACCTGGGCACACCAACATGCCGTTTGTGTTTGTCTTTTTTTTTTCCTTAACAAGTTCGTCCGGCATGAACCCAACTCGGCCAGCTCGGACCTCATCAGGCAAAACACCCTTGTCAGTTCCCAAGGGAAGAAGAAGGAAGAAGAAGAAGAAGAAAAAAGAAAAGACGAATATTGGCAAAAGGAAGAAAAACAAACGCGGAAGATGTGGCGACCAGACGGCAGGCTTCGTTGTGTGTGTGTGTGTGTGTGTGTGTGTGAAACTACCACCTGGTTGCATTGACAAGTCTTCAAATGTCACTGGTCGGCTCCGGAAGACGACGGCATACGTGCCGGGTATACAGTTCAGCCAGCCATGATATCATCCTCGCAGCCTCTCATTCTCAACCATGGCTGATCGGTCCCTATGCCACACATCGATCATATTCTCCTCAGCTGGGCCAAAGCCCCTCCCCCCCATCCTTCTTCAAACTTACCCCTGAGCATCCCTCCTCCCAACAGGCACACACTACCCCCCGAGACAACCCTCCAATATTGAAATCACACACAGCCGTCCCCCTTCCTTCCCTCACCAACCCCGATCGACAATCACCACCTCCACATCCCTACCACTAGAATGCAACACCACGGCCGCCACCGGGTCCTGCAAGCCGCCCCCCACACCATCCCGGGGGGGGGGGGGGGACTCCCCTCCAGGCCCCTCGCACCAAGCCCAGTTATCAAGATCAAAACAAACAACCTCCTCAGCCGTACCCTCAAACCCGACGCGCCCACCTGTCCCGCGGGCCCGGCTGGCTCCTTGCCGCGCAGGGACCCAACAAGTACTGTATGACAGACTCCCCTTCCCCCATTCCCCCATCCCCCCCCCCCACGTACACCGACCGCCACATTGCTCACCGGCTCCCAATGCCCATCTATCTGCCTCTCGGGTGTTGGGGGTGTTGCTAGGTACAGGCAGGTAGACACGGAGGCGCCCTTGTCTCCTTCAGCCTAGCCTCTTGCACGTCCTCATCCTCCTCATCCTCCTTCCTCCTCCTTCCTCCTCCGCAAGGCACATCCCGCGCTGGGCTGAAGAGAATGCCCGGGCTGAGCACCCGCCCCCCCCCTTGCCCCGTCGAGCGTGGGCGACGACGTAGGGGCGGCGGCCCCCTCCCCCCTTACGGCGTGGGAGGTGATAAATCTTTCTTTTCTTTTTTTTGTGTGTGTGTGTGTGTGTTTTGCTTTTGCCTTGGGGGTCACACAGGCGGGTATAGTAGTCCTTTGGGGGGAGGGGGGAGGGGGGGCGGCAGGAAGAAGCTGTACCATTGCGAAGGCTAGTGTGACCCTGCTGCTGTCTCCGTGGATGGTGCGGGCGAGTCCCGTGTGGTTGAAGTCGCTATCGAGATCCATGGTGATGGTGTTGTCCTTGATGAGGAGGTCAGCCCGCCTGGGGACGACGTGGTTGTCTTCATTGTAAATGAGGAGGGTGGGTTCGGATGTCATCGTTAAAGCTTGTCTCCTTATTGTGTGTGTGTGTGTGTGTGTGTTTAGTGGTTTAGTTCCGAATTTAAGGGGATTTGTGTCGGAGAGGCGTCGACAATGGGTGATGTGGCGAGAGATATATACCTAGGTATATATATAACATTATCCACGTGTACGCATGTTATATCCAGTACATATCCAGTACAACACCAGCCTCACATATCTTCAGCTGTTGGTCCAAACTCCCAATCCTTGTTCCCTTCTTAGACTCCGGTACCACGTGGAAGCAGCAGCTCGAAGGAGGCTCCGGGCTTTGATATTCGTGTATTGGCGGTAGGAGGTAACCTTGGAAGGTACCATACCAACAGACCAGCAACGACAGTGAAGTCTTCTCGTAAACCTAAACCAACCAATTCAACCTCGTCGGATCTTGCTTGTGGTTATAAGCCTGTCGGTAGCAGAAAAGCAGCACTAAAAATCGAACAAGAGACAATCTTTCAAGATAGAAATTCCGCATCGCATCTCTATTACGGTCAGTGCTATACAACTACAATGCGACACTGATAATACCAAACCAACCTCCCACACTATAACCCCGGCGGTGTGGGACCATGACTGATGAGATGAGGGACAATAGTGCTTTCCGAGCACCGTTTCTCCCCCGGGACTGTATAAATTTCGCCCTGCCCTGCCCTCCCTCATCTCTATCACTGATAGAACTTGCTTCCCCTTCCTTTCCCTGTCCATAATATCGAAAAGCTTGCCCGTGGGGATATATGCCACAATGCTCCCCGGGCCCTCACCTCCATAATCAAAAAAAAAAAAAAAAAAAAAAAACCCCGAAAAAAAAAAAAACGCGGAGCGCAGCCTATTCCCATTTCCCTGTGCTATGCTCAAATGATACCGTTTACACCCCATCCCACCACGCCCCCATATGCTATTCACAAGTACGCCAACCCCCCCTCCCCCCAAAGTACTCTTGGTATTTGTGCTCACTCTTGTGCCCACTCTTGTGCCTAATGCTGCCTCCTCCGCCTATACCTTCCCCTCCCATCCCCTTCATAGGACACACTCCTCAGCCTCTCAAAGCCAGGCGGTATGGGTATCAAGAAACCACCTCCCCTCGCGGCATCACCTGCCCCGCCGCGGGTGCCGCCGCCGCCCCGTCTATTGGTCTTCCTCCTGGGCCTGGATCCCTACTCCTCAACAAAGGGGTCGACCTCCAGCCTCTTAGCCGCGGGCGCCCCGTTGTTTCCCATGTAATCAGCGTCAGTGATCTGCTGCTGCTGCTGCTGCTGCTGTGCCGCCGCCGCCGCCGCCGCCGCAGCAGCAGCAGCAGCGGGGGTCCCGTCGTCGCCGACGGGGCCGTATTTGTCCTCCCACAGCTTGCGCATGACCTGGTACAGGAAGAGGAACTGCGTGTCCGCCTGCACCATGTGGCGCCTCTGCTCGCGGAGCTGGTTGACCGTGTGGAAGATGAGGTCGTCGCCCTCGACCTCCACTGCTGTTGCTGGTGCTGATGCTGGTGCTGGCTCCTGGCGTTCGACGTCCATATCGACCTCGGCCTGGACCTCGGTGCTAGCGACAACGTCATCATCGTCGTCGTCGGTCTTTGGGTTTCCCCTCCGGAAATGCGTGGGCGAGTCCCAGTTCTCGAGCACGCCGGCTTCCAGCTCCCGGATCAGGTGCTCCAGCGCGATGAACGTCCCGCTCCTCCCGACGCCCGCGCTGCAGTGCACGATGCGCGGGTTCTCGGGCTTGGCGTTCTTCTCGCGCGAGAGCTGCATCAGCTTGAAGAAGCTGTCGATGTCCTCGAGGGCCGGGACGCCGAAGTCGGGCCATTTCTTGTAGAGGAAGTGCCAGACGATGCGCTCTTCGTAGTCATCTGGTGACTCGGTTGGCGGTGGCTGTGGAGTTGTGGATGCCTCACGATCGGCCAGAGATTGGCCGAGGTCCACAGTGACACTGCTGGCGTTGCTGGCGTTGTCCGCTGACACATCCTCTTCCAGCGGTGTCTTTAGTGGCGACAGCATCTTCACATCGCCGTTCTCATCGACCGGATTATTGGGTCTAGGCGCGCTTTCACTGGGGCTGTTGCGACTAAGTCCTGGGGCTTTTGTTGGATCCTTGTAGACCCTCACCACCAATTTCCTCAGCTCGATAGCCTCCCCTGCCTCCGTCTCCTCGATCGCCTCGCAGCGCACAGTCGCCCTGAAACCGTCGCCAAATTCGTCTTTCTTATTGACCTCCATCGGCGGATCGTCTGGACCGCGGGGGAAGTATGGATAGCATTTCTCCATATTCGCCTCATGCGTCTCCGTCAGCATGACAATGACCCCCGGGCTCTCAAGCTGCTCCACGACCATGCGCCACACGTGGTCCGCGGTCTTTGATTTCGGCCCCTGCATCGCGATATACCGATCTGGTCCACCGCCCGCTAGGCCCGACAGGCCGGCAATCGTGCCATCCTGCTCCCCAGATCTTGCGCGTGTAGCTTCTGGTGCTATCGACGTCAAGGTGATGGGACTCGCGTTGATATAATCCACCTTCCCAGGTGGGACCTTCAGCTTGACGCGGTTGTTCTGCCATGGCTGGATGTTCATATAACGGTCCAGCTTCCTGAGGTGATCGCCCGTGACCCGTGCCCATTTGAGGTCCGGCGAGGGGTTGGTGAAGCTCTGCATCGTCCGGTTGCGCTCCATCCATACAATTTCCTGGAACTTGGTCTCGATCTCCAGGTCCGACAGCGACAAGAATGAGGGCATCTTGGGCGGGCACTGCTGTTTCTCGAGGGTCCCGTCGCCATTATTGCTGTTGTCTTGTAGCGGTTGTGAATCGGCAGTGCCTGTTGTCGCTTGCGACCTGCCACTGCTTCTCTGGGAGTCTCTTCTGAACGAAGGAGAGCTCGTTGGCCGTTCCGTATATGTTTCAAAGGCCTCGAAGCTATATGTAGCACCGATCGGGGACTGAGGGAGGGATCCGGCCGGGGGTGATCGTGCGCGCTTGTGGGAGCGGCTCAGCTCCCGGAGGCTGCGGAAGGGAGAGAGTTTCTTGTCTTTGTACGGTATCTGAGGGCTCTGAGGAGGGAGCGAAGCTGTCTCGGGGGTCGTATTGCCAGACCTGCGCGGGCTATCGGTAATGATGGTAGGTTGTGTTGGCGAGTTCTTCCTGGTCTTCCGGTGGAAGCCGGACCGTAGACGGTCCATCGCGGAGGTTTCTCTGTGATGCGACGAGGAGTAGGAGGACTTGGTGGCGTGGTAGAGTCTCGAGTACTCGGGGTGGGGTTCGTTGGCCGGAGAGGATGCGACTACCCGTCGTCGCAGAAACGGATAGTATAGAGAAGTCACGTTCGGGAGTACGGCTTTGGTACGTATGTGCGAAAGAAGTGGAAGATTAAGAGGTGGGGTTCTACTCCCCACGTAGCTACCCACAACCCTTGGGCAGAGTAATAATAATAAAGTGAGCGACCAGCAAGTGTCAGGAGGTCGAGTTGAATCACTCGACGCCACGACTGGTGACTCAAGTGGCGTAAGAGTATCGCGGAAATAAGATGGGATGAAGGAGTGTCGAGAAAATAGAGGCCGCCACGGGCCAGACTACAGCGAGAGGGATGTGCCCTGGGTAGAGTATTATACTCAGTGCCGAGGCTCTTTTCGGATCTCGTATGATGCAATGCACAAGCAAGGCAATGCAGCCAGCCGCCTGTCCGATACACTCGTGCACACAATGCGATTGATGTATCAGGCAGATGGATGTTCGGGGCGTCGAGCACGTGCCGAGCTGGAGGCGAGGAAAGCTAAGCCTGGAAATAAAAGAAACAAGGTGGGCAATGCTAGGGCAAGCTGAACTCTCGTTTCACTCGACTCGTCTGGGGCAGTGCGCAGGCTATATGACTGACATTATCGAGATTGAGGGTTGAGGTCGAGGTCGAGGGCGAGGTCGAGGCAGTTTTAGAGAGAGCGAGAGAGCGAGAGAGAGAGAGAGAGAGAAAGAGAGAGAGAAGAGTCGTTTGTGTGTGTGTGTCCTCATTTGCGACGCATTCCCGAGGCCGTTTCTGGCTGGCTTCTCGTATTTGTTTCGTCGAGGGACACAATCTGCGGTCAAGCGGCCTGTGACGGGCAAATTTCTAGATACTTATGCACAGGAGACCGTCCAAGATCAGACAGATCCCGGGGGGCCGAAGGAGAAAGCGCGGCAAAGAGGAAAAATGAGAAGGAAAAAAGAGACCAGGAAAATCAATAAATCTGGGGTTGTATGTTCTGTGGTGACGGGTCACCGGGGACATGCGTTTTTGGGTTTCGGTCACAATGGATGGCCGATGATGACCTGCAGAAACCCCGTGCAATGCATCAGCAGCCCTGCGTACGCCTGGCACGCCTGGGAAGACCGAGACAAGATTGATGTGACGTGACAGTACTGTGTGTCTGTATGTGGCCTGCGCGCAGATCCAAGTGGGTTTCAGAAAGCTGCTAAGGTGTTGCTAAGCTTATTATGGTAGGCGACCAGGTTATCCAGGATGACCAGGGCGACCAAAGCGGATGGACTCATCTGATTCCGGCAACCTGGAATGGCATCTGCACGCCGGAAAAACAAAACCAGCCAATATGCCTGTTATGTATGTATATACCGACCTGCCTAAATGAGGCATGTGATGTTTTAGGTATTTGGTGTAGGTATAGTGGACCGTAGTTCACGTAGTATATAAATTGCAAGCACAATTTATTACTGTACATACATACCTACCTAGGTAGTGTATGTACCTAGGTAGGTACATAGTACATACATCACACACCCACCCCTAACCTTGGCGTGCCTGGGAACCTTTAATTACCTACCTAGGTACCTAGAAAGCTAGGTAGGTAGGTATCCAACATGCGGACGTACACAGTGGCTGAGTGGCCGTATCGCTATGTACATCATATTCTTGTAGATCTATCTGTATCGGAAGCTAATCTGCATCAAATAATAATCTACAAAGTACACTACGTCGTCATCGATCGTTGACGAACCATGCGTGCCTGACTGCCTGCGAACCCGTCGCACAAGGAACAGTATATATCTATACACTACATATGCAGGCGATCCCGCATACCACCTATAACCGAGACATACGCTCAGGAGTACCTACCTCCCTAAGGCAGTTCCAAGGTTGATCAACAAGCTTGGAACCTTGAAACCTTGGAACCTGCCTGCCTGCCTGCCTGCCTGCTACCTAAGTTGTAATAATCGGAGACAACCCGTATCAAAGTACGTACTCGGTTATTGGCCCAGCGTTTTCGGCACATTTTGAACGGTTGAACTGCTCCGAGAGAATATTGATCCGATATCAAGTACCGTACGTTACGGTACGGTATCGCGAGGCCAGATTTCGAGCTATGTAATTTTTTGGGGGGTTTTTTGTTTGTTTGTCATTTGACAAGTTCACATTATGTCTCAATCAACCGTGAGAGGAGAGGCCCGCCATACCTAGGTAGTAATATACACGGAATATCCCAAGACCCGGAAAGCATACCTACCTAGGAATCTACTTCCAGCCTATCTTTTAGCTAGCCCAAATCCCCATTTGACCGACCTGGTTATCCTCTCCCACTTTTCCCGGAGAACGCCAGAATCTGCAAGTCGCTCGTGAAAAGTACGACCGTACCCCGTAGAAGAAAAGAAAGGAAAAAACACCAAAACCCCAGCTCAGCCCAGTATCGGTGTTGATATCGTATACAGTCGAATGATATTCCCTTGTGTTGTGTGCCCCGTCGGGCATTGCCTAATGCAACCACACTATCACCGCAATCCAACAACTCACGTCGCAGAGTAGACTGCGGTAACATACCGCCCGCACTCCACCCTCTGCTCAACACTCACCTTCCGCCCCTTCCCATCCTTTCCTAACCTCACCGTCTGCCTAGGTGTGACCTGGAACCGATGTTCCTCCCCCTTCCTGCCCGCCTTAGCATCGCCCGCACCACCATCTAGCGGCCCAATGTAGACAGGCGTGTTCGAGTTGCTCCTCTTGCCATTGCCCAGCTGGTAGAACTCGTTGCCGCCCCACCATACAACATCAGAGCCCCAGTTTGCATCATTTTCATTTGTCTTGTCCGAGGCGTCGACGTGGGTCGCGTTGGCCATTGTCGCCGCAGTGTGCGTGCTGCCCACAGAAAGGCGCGCAAGTCTTATGGGGACGACCTTATTGGCCTTTTCATCCCACTCCAAAAGGCCGGATAGGGCCTTGATCTTAGCGGGCCCGTCGGAAATGTGAGTCCACATGCCGGTTCCCAAACTACCCTTGATACCCTCGCCCGCGGCCCAGGTGTCAGCCACAACCTTGCCGAGGTCGCGAGCGGGCACTACATCTGAAGAAGCTTGTTGGTTCGCAACCTTGGTGGCGTCGACAGTGAAAAATGAGTTTGACCCACCAGCAGCTATCGTCGTCACCTTAGGCAGGTACTCAGATCCCTTGTAGAGCTTATTGATAGGTAGGAGAGAAGGGCTGTCGATTACAGGGGTAGATGGCTCAGGAGGGATGCCGAGTTGGCCAACTGTATTGTCACCAAAGGCAAATACCCGTCCCTCGTCGTCCAGTACTAGCGAGTGGTAGTTTCCAGTGGCAACTTTCTTTGCCTTGAAGCCTTTAAGTGCGCTGATTTCATGAGGCTGGTCGTAGGCTCCTTGTGGTCTTGTTTGCCAAGTCAAGCCTGGAATGCCAAGCTGACCCCTTGACGGAAAGTTCTCTGAGCTTGACGCGGCCGAAAATACACGGCCCTTCGAGGTCAATAGTAGTGCGTGTTCCAGTCCACTGCTGACATCGACAACCTTCTCGTTCCAGCCCAGATCCTTGGGCATCAGTGTGCGGTAATTGACCGATGTCGCTGGGTTTGACCAGAAGGCTCCATTTGATTCCGTCTTTGGCGACTGGTCCGCTTTAGCAACTGGGATAGAGTAGACAGAGCCACCGGACGACAGAGCAAGAATGCGATCCCTGGAGATGGCCAGCTTAGTGATATCCTTGCCCTTGAGAGTAACAGTCGGCCGAGGGTCCTCTGTCCAATATCCCGTTCCCCATTGTACAAGATCACCGTTCTCCGTAACAGCTGCACCAAAGCCTTGGTCAACCTTCAAGTCTCGCAGCAATTGCCCATCGAAGAAGGGTAGCCGCCTCGGTGTCTTGACCACCGTCTCCTTCGAGTCGGGCGCAACCACCTTGCCAACATTGGACCCCCAGAGGTAGACACCAGGGTTCTCCCAGCTCTTGCGGACCTGTACATGCTGCGAGGAGATCAAGTCGCGGTTCTCCTCCTTGTTCCTGGGTGTCTTGCGCTTCTTCTCGAATTCAATCTCGGCTTGAGGGATCCCAGTGGCGGTGTTGTCGCCGACGAGCAATGGATATGCCCATGCTGCACCAGCAAGTACTGTTACACCGACAAGGGTGATACCTATGACCTTTCCAGGCCCCTGGCGTCGTGGTGGTAGCGGTGGCGGGCCCGGGAAGGAGCTCGCATGGCGGATTGTTGAGCGCGCGGGGCCTCGAGAGACTGATCGCGAGAGGGCGAGGGATGAAGATTGCCGCAGGGCGACTCTTGACATTGTAGCCGACATCATTATTGGCTACTGGCTCTTAGAGCAGCTATTCAATGTCGAGATAGATTTGCCAGTAACGTAGTATGCATACTGGGGTGCCAGAAAAGGATCTTGCTTAGGACGGTTCAGAGCAGATGGGAAAGAGTCCGGTAGTGAGGTCATCCGCCCAGACTCAACTTTCCTTTAGTAAAGCTCGGGCTCTGAATGGAGGATCATTTGGAGCTCTGGGACCCCTGTATTTTCGGTTGCTGCCCCCGAACCTCAGTTGTCTGGGTTGTCCCCCGCTGCAGACAAGGACCCTCAAAGATCCCTGCTTGGGCCTGCACTGGCGGCATGGAAGAGCCCCACGCCGAACTGCGGCTGCAATCTGGCACCACCGCGCCCAACGGCGGCAGGGCTGAAGCTCCGTCAAGAGCTCCCCCGGATTCGGACCCCATGAATCTTGGAATACCTGGGCACCGCACCCAGCTTGCTTTCGCAACCTTACTTAGAATCCACGGCGCTCCACGGAGCTCCTGCTTCCAAAGTCCAAGATGTACGAGGACTCGTGGTATAATTATATACCAGAGTTCCAACAGCAGCAACCACAGCAGCATCGAAGGGCCCCCTCCCAAAGCTATGGCCATCGACGTAGAAGCAGCACGCTATTGCAGCAGCCAAACGTCAGTTTGTCCCACATTCCACATACCGCGATGCCGATGCAGCAAATCCTGACACTTCATAGGGTACAAATGCGCCCCACGACGGAGCAGAAGACCTGGAGGAGCTGTTAGAGGAGGAAGACGAGGACTCTCCCCCTGAGGCAGACCTTCCGCGACGAGCGCAGTCCTTCTCCGACTTCCACGACATTGTGCGGATGGGCTCTGTGAACGACGGCCACAAGAAGCAAAAGAAGAGAAGACAGGATAAGAACTGGGATGCATTGGCATTGTCCGAACCCGAGGATGTTTTCGACGACGACGACGATCTCGCCCCCTTTGATACCTTGCAGGACGAGTTACTGGATGCCGGACAGCAGGAATACACACTCTACGGAGAGCAGCTTGCAGTAACAGAGCGGCATTTGGAAACATTGATAGAAGATACCAACAGCGCTCTGCAGCTACTGGCTTCCCTATCCGAGTCGTTCCGTGGGGTGGAAGAGCAGACAAGCTCCTTCCAGGCCCAATGCGAGGACTTACTGTCCGAGCAGAGCCGGTTGCAGAAGCTTGCCGATGATGTTGGAACGGACCTGCATTACTATGCATACATCGATGGTGTCAGCCGCCGGTTGAACGCGCCAGGGGCAGGCCGACTGGTGGAGGACGAATCGTTCGGGGACATCTTGCAGAACCTGGATGCTTGCATAGCCTTCATGGAGAAGAATCCTTCCTACCGGGACTCGGAGTCTTACTTGGCGCGATATCAGTCTCTCCTGACCAAGGCTCTGCACCTGTTGGAAGTTGGCTTACAGGCCCGTCTTGACAAAGTCTCTACGGACATATCGAGGCAAATAGCGGCGACGAAATCCGAATCCGCACGGCATGCTCTCGCCTATGGACGCTTTGAGGAGATGATGCTGGAAGATACATTCTTCTTGATACCCAACGTCCAGAAGGTCATACACCATGCCTATGACCAAGCTGGCAACGCACTCTCTGGCACAAACTCCGACATCTACTCGAACACCGCCAACAATATCTTCCAGGCGTATATTGCAGCGCGGGACCGTGACCTGAGGCCTATCATCCAGCATGATCTAGACACCTTCAAGAAGGAGGTCAAGGACGCATCCATAGAGACAGCAACGAGGAATTTTGTCAAGCAGAGCTTTGAAAGGTCTTACAACGAGGCCATGCTATTTGCAAAGATATTTGCGGTTGAGCCGCATTACAGCACCGATCCCAACTCGGCGTTTGTGACTTTGAAGTCACATCAAAGAGTGATGGTGAACGCGACCAATGTTGTCCCCATCGCGAACAGTTTACAGTCTGCGCTGCAAACTGTGGAGTTACAAACAATCTGCAACATCCTTGGATGGATTACGAACGAATACCTCATCTCTGACTACGAGGAAGAGGAGTCCGCATTTTCAAGGCATTGTCAAGAATTGGCAGCGAGGCTGTTAGCAGAACACCTGTGGGTGTTCACGGATACTGCATTTGAGGCAGAGATTGGAAAGTCTATTTCAAAGGTGACCGTGCTCCCGGGCGAGCTCAAAATTGGGCCTGTTGTGGACGGTGCAGCATCGTCGAATGCGTATCCACCGGTGAAGCGGGCTTTGGAGTTGCTGGTTATGTTTGACCAGTCCATGCCTAAGGAGCGATGTGTAAGTGCCTAACAACCGGACTTGAGCCCAGGTCATAGTGCTAACTGCAAAGCAGCAACGGAACAGTCCTGTCGTCTTCAAGATTGTTAAGGAGACCATCCAAGTCCTCCAACGTGCCGAGGCCCGCATCAAGGCCACCAAGAGCGGCACCGACTCTGATCTCTTCATGATCAAGAACCTCCTCATCCTGAAGAATGAACTCGTGTCCCTTGAGATAGGAGACGTCCGAAATCAAGACCCGGGAATGCAATACTTCTCCCATATATGGAACAACCTTACGCCACAAAATCTCGTCGGCTACGTCAGCAGCTTCATACCGGGCGCTGCCTCCTTTTTGTCCCGTGGCTTCACTGTTGGACACACAAGCGTGCAAGCACCTCCAGCCGCAGCTATAGATAACCAGGACGCAAGTGAACAGCTGGATGATTTGTTAAGACAGGCAATTGGCGCCTTCACGCTTCGTTGGGCAGGATTATTGGGTGATTCAGGAGCGAGGAAGACGGGTGGGAAGAATCTGGACAAGCTGGAGAGGGATCTGGAGGAGATGTTACAGACGGCATTTAGTAACCAGCCAGAGGTTATTGCGAAGTTGAAAGAGGCTATTCAACTGCATATAGAGGCACAGAAGAAGTAGAATAGACGGTGTGAGTAATTACCTGGGTAGATATAAAGCGAAGAGGCCTCAAGGGGTAACATAATTCATTGATGATGTTTTGGAAGCATATTGCGGATAAGTGCATATTCTGCAATTGTGCCTCTAAGCACGCAATCACACTATCAGTATTTCCGGGACCGGTGTCGGCGGCTCGCGGCTGAAGCTGAGCTGGATTACTTGGCTATCCCAACCAACCACTGTTTACTAATTACCCGAACTTGTCTTTCAAACGTATCCGTTGAACTCACCCGAAGCCCAATTGACCTCAAGAGAAAAGGGAAATCTCGCCGACAGTTTTCATAAATCACACACACACAACGGCCATCGCAGGGGCGGGCAGCAGCTAGTTATGGCGGACGCTCCAGCCGATATTGAGGCTCACCCTCACCAGCAGGGCGGCGCGGCGCAAACGGCGAAGGACTTGTTTTCAGGAGCAGCGGGAGGTGTAGCTCAGGTGCTGTTGGGTAAGCCCTTTGTCTCAGTTCGGTGAAGGAGTTTGAAGAGCGACAGGCATCAGTGCGGTCTCGAGATTAAAAATGGTAGTGACGGCGGCGAAGGAATGAGTGAGAATGAGCAAGTGCCATTCCTCTCAGAAATCTCATGGATGACATCGCGCTTCTCACTCTCTGAACGGTATCAAAACGACATCCCATTTCATCTCACTAACAAGTTTCCCCAGGCCAACCCTTCGACATAGTCAAGGTCCGCCTACAAACCTCCACAACCAACACCTCGGCCCTAGCCACAGCAACCTCCATCCTCAAGAACGAAGGGCCCCTAGCCTTCTACAAGGGCACCCTGACCCCCCTCATCGGGATAGGCGCCTGCGTATCCGTCCAGTTCGGCGGCTTCCACGCCGCAAGGCGGTACTTCGAGGAGCAGAACGCGCTCAAGCACGGCGCCGCCGCGGCCGGGGCCCCCCTCTCCTACGGCCAGTACTACGCCGCCGGCGCCTTCGCCGGTATCGCCAACACCGTCCTGTCCTGCCCCATCGAGCACATCCGCATCAGGCTGCAGGCCCAGCCCCACGGCGCGGGCCGGCTCTACACCGGGCCGGGCGACTGCGTGCAGAAGCTGGTCCGGGCCGAGGGCGGGGGCGTGCTCAAGGGCGTGTACCGCGGTACCGCGGTCACGCTGCTGCGTGAGGCGCAGGCGTACGGTGTGTGGTTCCTTGCGTTCGAGTGGCTCATGAACGGCGACGCGGCGCGGAACAAGGTCAAGAGGGACGAGATCTCGCCTGTGAAGGTTGCGTTTTATGGTGGTCTGGCCGGTGAGGCGCTGTGGTTGTCTAGTTACCCGTTTGATGTTGTCAAGTCGAAGATGCAGACGGATGGGTTCGGCAAGGACCAGAAGTACAAGTCGATGAGGGATTGCTTTGCGAAGACGTGGAAGGCTGAGGGGGCGAGGGGTTTCTGGAAGGGCTTGGGGCCGACGCTCTTGAGGGCTATGCCTGTGAGCGCGGGCACGTTTGCCGTGGTGGAGATGACTATGAGGGCGATCAACTAGGGTATCTAGACAGAGGACGAGAGATCTTGTCGAGATGGGAAAGTGTTGACGAAGCAGGCTAAACGGGTTTCATTATTGGAGGGCATGTTCTTCGTGACGGGTTCAGGTAGTTCAACACTGGGAAGGAAAACAAAATCAGGAAAATATGGTCATAGACGTCAGAATTGGGAGAATGGATGGTTTCTGTATTATATTTCTCTTCTATTATCTATTTATTTAGAGGATCAGACTCTGATCTAGTCACTGTTCTCAATCCGCCTCTGCAAGATCATCCTCGCATTCAACGGCTCCAGTGTCTCGATACCCAACTCCTCGAGCACACCCCTCGCTTCCTGATTATCCGTAAACACCCGATCAGAAGCCCGGCCAAGCGACAATCCCCCCTCCTCGGCTTCCAGGGGTAGGTTGAGCAGCTTCACGGCGTCTGCGATCGTCCCCATCGTCGTGGACGAGCATTCAGGCACGTACCGATCGACCATCGCGAACACAGCATGCAGGTCGCGCAGGAACTGGGCTGCTCCCAGGGCAGTGAATTTGTTCTTGCGTAGGATGTCACCCCAGAGTGTGTCTTGCAGGCTGTCAAGAGCCCTGCGAACCACACGCCTGAATGTGGCGGTGCTGAGAGTCCGGGCAAGAAAGTCGAAGTTGCGCTTAATGATCCGGAGGGGTTCGTCGAGCTCGGCTGTGATGGCTAGTTGGTAGGGGTCAACTATGTGTTGTTAGTTGGAATGTTTTCCTTCTGGGGACAACGGGGGCTGCCTAGGGGAAGGAATCGTATAATATACCAGATGCTGGGTCCTCGCTAATGACCGTCCACTGCGCCCTTTGGATATACGGCCGAAATGAGTCTGCATGCGACCTAACCACCGCCTCAATCAAGAGTTCCTGAGCTGCCGTCCGTCGGCCGTCATATGCTTTGATAGTTTCATCGAATAATATTCCACCGTTCTCTCCGGTACCGACGGTCTTCGATGTCCGACCTTTGACTTCGTCATGGCTCATCCCACCCGCAAGGTTACTCTGGTCCTCGGACCTATTGGCCCTGGATTGCAGCTGGTCCCACAGATCCACAAAGAATTCTTCGTTGCTCCAGTCCTTCAAGGCGTTGACAACGTGGTCGGAGCTGCCGTATACCTTGCATAGCGTCTCGAATGCCCCCGTTCCTTCGAGCGCTGCGAGCTGCTCCTTGGTGGCGCCATACATCATTTTGCCTGTCGTTGATGTCAAGGCCTTGTAAGCGCCCAGGGACTCACTCAAGCGGTCGTGATACCTGTCTAAGATTTCCACCTGGATATCGATCAGGAAACGTAGCTTGTGAGAGAACCTCCTGATACGCTCGTATTGAGTCGTCACAGATCGCAGAAGGTCCATTACCCGAACCGCGCCGTACGTGGGTTTAGTCTTGCCGGGCCCGCTGTATTCATAATCAATCTGCCCGGCATCTGGCGTTGCCATGATCGCCTTGTATCTTTCATCGGCAAAGGTCTTCTCGGCCTTGAGCCACTTGTCGAAGTGCTTGTCTAGCACCTCTGAGGTAAGACCACCCCATCCCTTCTCGAGATCTCCCCCGTCGTAGTTGAATCTAAATCGCAGGTTCTCGTCGAAGGTCATGAGCTGGCCCATCAGGCTGCTTAGGAAGACTGGATCCTTCGTGGCCACTTCCAAAGCTGAGTTCACCTTTTCCCTAATGACCGGCAATATAGAGGTAATAAGAGCGCACGTCGGGTCCATGTAGACCATCTTGTTGGCAGCCGCCGTGTCGCTGAACCTGCTGGCAAGGATGAAGCCAAAGTTGTCCCGCATGAAGTCGTCCCATTCCTCTAGCAGTGCTATGATCCACGGGAAGCACTGAGTCCCAATAACCTGCGGATTGCTCGTCGGCTTATCGCTCATAAAATGGTAGCGGAACTCCTTGATCCAGTTTTGCGCCACCACATCAACCGGCAGCAATGTCACCACGCCGGTCGAGTACAGCACTTCCGGCACCTGCAGGTCCACCAGCTTCTCAAAGCACTCCCTCCACTCCTCATCGATCTCCGACCTCGCGTCTACCTTCTTCGGCCACCCCCTCTTCTTGAGGATGCCATCCATCTCGGCCCACATAGTCCTCTTCATCTCATCCCAGAGACTCTCCGCAATGCCCGCGACATGGTTGACCAGATGCGTAGCCGCATAGTCCGCGGGGACCTGCAGCTCCTGCAGATGCGTCGCCAGCTGTTTCAACTTGGTGTAGGGCTCTAGCGCAGCCTTTGGACTCCTGGGCAAGTGCGACCTCGCCTCCGCCGTGAGGTTCTCGACGTCCTGTAGCAGCAACAGATACTTGTACGCCAGATCGACCTTGGCCAGCTTCCGCATGGGCTGTTCCAGCCTGTGGATAGCCTCGTCCGGCGCGTCGGACCTGGCGACAATCTGCAGGCGCACGTCGATGCTGCGCTGCAGGGACTGGAAGTCGTCGATCTGCTTCTGGAGGGACGCCTGGCGCTGGTCTGCGGATTGTCGGGCCGTCTCGAGCGCGCGGGAGGCGTCGTCGAGCTGGCTTTGGAGCTGGGTGTGCTGTTCTTCGATACCGGCGAGGAGCTCGTCCAGGTTGTCGAGGTCCATGGAGGATTGCAGCTTGTCGTCGAGGTAGTCATCCAGACGCATGTCGTCTGTCTGCCGGGAGTGGATGGGCGGACGGATAATGGAAGCCATGGTGACGGCTGCTCAATCTATTCTAGACAGGAGGGAAGCTTCAGAAAGGTTTGGGAGGAGGCTTCATCCGCCAATGGTCCTCGTGATTGATGTATGTTGTTGTTGTTGTGCCTGGGACTTCTCAAGTTTGGTGGACAACTGTCGCAACTGGCAATCTTGGAACTTGGAGCTGTTGTCACAGTGCTATTTGGCGGACCCAAGCTTCGATGACAGGGGGAGGTCCACCGAAAGTCGGGGCACTGGGCCGCCTGGGGTGCATACTAATACGGCCTAGTATCAGGTGCTTAAGTACCTAAGGTACTTAGTCATCCACCTCTAACAATGTCCAGCTGGTTTTCTAGAGCTTCTAGAGACAAATCGTAATTCCGAAAACAAAGCACCGTGGCAGGGGTTACATGTAACATGTATATGATTTGGCTTCCGAATCATACCTACCTAGGTAATTAAGATTACCGTTGGCTCGGAAATCCTGCCGGACTTGGATCCGAGCTGCTCCACGGTACGGAGATCCGAACCTGGGGAACGCTATACTAGACATGTATCAAAACATAAGCTTGGATGAATAAGGACCGCTTTTGTACTTGAATGGGGCCCTTTCTGCTTACTGTCATTACAAATCACTTACACCCTTCGCTTGAGACCCCATTGTTCACATCTATAAGGCCAAACCTTCCTTCTCCAAGCTCTGGGCTCCAGTTCCATACTTGGGCTTGAGCTGAGGTGCCTTCCCGGATACGCCATCCGCCATCATCAACAACAACCAAAACAATGGGCTGGCCTTGGAGAATCTACACCGTGGACGATGAGGCGAAGCATCTGAGGAGGCAGACACTTGACAGATATGCCGGCTACGCCCAGCTGTCAGCATTTGCTCCCATCGTGTTGTTCCTCCTCTTCAGGCTTTCATTCTGGATCCTGAAAAAGTTCGAGGCGCGACGGGGCTCCTACAATGCCGTCCCTGCGTCCCCGTCGCGGAAACTACACAGGCAGAGTCCTCTCGGCGCCTGGGAGGCCCGGTTCCGACGGCTGCAGTGGTGGCTTGAGGATGATGTTGTCTGTCTCGGTCAGACCTGGGGACGGAAGGATGAATGGGTTTTTGGACTGTCGTGGGCGTCCTGGATGACGCTTCTGAGTGTGCTGGAGACGGGGGATGGTGAGCTACCGAGAACTCCATGATCCTTATACATACCCACAACATCTCTAACATTCCCGTAGACTATTTCCACGTCACAAAACGATTTGGTATAATCGCCATTTCTCAATTGCCACTTCAGTATATTCTTGCACTGAAGAGTCTCAACCCGGTCGCCTATATCTTTCAGTCATCACATGAACAGATCAACCGATATCATCGCGTCCTCGGTGTTATTGTCTACGGCCTGCTCTTAGTGCACGCTGGTCTGTACTCGAACTATTTTGTGAAAATGGGCCTTTTGCTGCAGAAGCTCACAACATCCCGAGCCGTTATCACCGGAATGGTTGGGATCTGGGCCTTCACCTTCCTGAGCGGGACGGCTCTTCGCGTGATCCGGGATTACTCGTACCGGATATTCTTCATCACGCATCTTACCGTTGCGATGATCATCCCGCCACTGATATGGTTCCACGCCCACTCATCGAGGATCTTCCTGGCCGAGGCGCTTTTGGTCTTCCTCGTCGACATCATCTCTCGGAAGCTCGACACGGTGACCTCGATGGCGACACTGGAGTCAATACCAGGTACCAACCTCGTCAAGATCACCACCTCCATCCCAGTCAAGAAAGCCAACCGCTTTCGAAGCCATCCGGGCTCGCACATTTATCTTCAGATCCCAGCCGGATCTCGACCATCTACGAGCCCGGTTTCGACGGACTACCTCGTCCATGAGTTCCTGTTCAACCCGTTCACGGTCGCAGCTGTGGATGAGGAGACGGGAGCTATCACACTTGTCTGCCGGCAATACGGCGGACCGATGACTTCCACCCTCAAGCATCTAGCCAATAAAATGGCACGTCAAGATGCTGCTCAGGTGCCACTGGCCATTGAAGGGCCATACGGCGTCCCTTCGTATTTCCCCAAACTGTCGGGAGGCGAGTTTGACCGGATATTGTTGGTCGCAGGCGGTGTTGGAGCAACATTCACCGTGCCCCTGTACCACGCCCTGGTGAAGGACAACCCGTCTACAAAGGTCCAGTTGGTCTGGGCTGTACGCAGCACCGGCGACGTCGGCTGGGTACTGGCTGGCAAGGATGGCAAGGCCTTTGCCGGCAACGAGAACGTGCAGGTATTTGTGACGGGCAGTGCAGATACTGAGGGCGGCCAAGGGGCGGACGGGGAAGGCGTCGAACTGACTGTGATGAATGGCGACCATGAGTTCAAGCACCAGCTTATGCGGCCCAACCTTAGAAAGATTGTGGATGATGTTTTCCATCATGGCTCTGACGAGAGAGTTGCTGTGTTGTTCTGTGGACCGACTAAGATGGGCCGGGACCTGAGAAATCATGTTGGGGCTTGGGTAAAGAAGGGAAAGGTAGTGTTCTGGCATAGTGAGACCTTTGGGTGGTAGGGTGGGTGGTAGGGCCGCCTGGGAGCCTGCCCATCCGTCCTCATTATCTGCCCAAGATCAATAGAGTACACAGTATGCATCCATCCGCACTTCAACCCATCTGTTACTAGCAATGAACCTTGCCAGAGCAACTTGAACCGTACACCAGCTATGCGCAGCCCCTTTGGGCCATGCTTGCCTTGATGTTCTGCATGTGCAAGGCATTCATTCCAACAGTGTAGCGATCATAACTCTTCTGGCGTATACTCCCCGCCGCATTGGTAATGGCTAGTACGTGGGGACTTTCCCACACTGGGAATCTGAGGTAGGAAATCTTCTTTCTCAATGTTGCTCATAATGGGCTGTTCATGCAGATCTACGTCTTTAGTACCTTCGGCGTGTCATTCTACACATTGAGTCTTGAAGATATATATATATACATTCATATGACAGCCACCGAGTACGCATACCTAAGTTGCCCATTAGCTGCACCCTATTGTTTCTCACCTGGTAGATAAATACCTAGATACCTAGGTACTTACTTGAGTACGTACATTGAAGAGCCAGCATCAGGTGGCTGGTCGACCACCCAGCTATATAAGCGCAGATAACAGATATACCTGCAAGCAATTGCTCGGTGGTGCAGTGGTATGGTGCGGTGTGGAACAGGGACGCCGCATCTAGGCCACAAGCCATTCTACAGAAACGACAGTGATTTCTACTCTGGATCTTAAAGTTTCCCGCCAGAGGTTTTGCCGTTCAAGTCAACTATGGATGCTATTTTTTTTTGTTATTTTTTGTTATGCTTCTTTTTTGCTTCTTTGGCTCTCCCCCTTTCCCCTTTCCCCTTCCCCCTTTTACTACTTCCTCTGTTTTCATCTTCCCTCTGTCCTCGCAGGATGTATGCCAGCCCAGGTGTCATAGAGATGATAGTACGATGAGCAAGGAATTTTTAACCACCACCTTCATGGAAAGGATCTCGCGGTCTCGTTGACTGATCGTGGGTTCTTCAGTACGTGGAAGCCCGTAGGCAACTCACGGCGTTCACTGGCTCATAACTCGTGAAGGAATTGGCCCATACCTTTTCGATTCCCATGCCCCTATGCTGTTCGTGTAATGATAGACGTGAAACATCATCGCTATCAATCATACAAGCCCTGCCCGCCTAACGCCCATTGCCAGCCAAACCGTCATGGACGGTACCTAGGTAACAGAGTAGTCCGCCCGCTTTGCTTTCCAGCCACCATTAATTTTCCGACCTCGCAACCCAGTAGAAAAATCCATGCTTCCCTAATCGGCACGCTTCTTCGGCTCCTCAACATCGCTCTCATCCGCGCCGCCCCAGTCATCCGGTGCATTCTCATCCCAGTTATCCACCTCCTGCTCCAGCGTCAACGTCTTGCTGCTGCTGGAGGAGGCCTCGCCAGCAGCGCTGGAAGCGTCCACGATGCCGCTCTCCTGCGCGCCGACCACGCCCTCGCCCAGCTCGATGTCCCCCTCGTCGAACTCCCCGCCCGGCACCGCGGTGTACGTCTTCTGCATCCGCTTCCTCTCGAGCATGCGCTTGTGGTACCAGCTGCACAGGCCCAGGCCGGCCAGGCTGCCCACCACGTTGGCGACGATGTCGTAGAAGTCAAAGTCCCGGCCGTTGGGCAGGAAGCCCTGCAGGAACTCGGAGCCGACGCCCAGGCACAGGGTGCACACGACGAGGGTGAAGTGCAGGGTGCGCCGGCGGTTGGTGTCGATGATCCAGTAGAAGACCACGGTGAGGAGGAAGAAGGTCAGGAGGTGGAGGAGCTTGTCGTTTATGTAGACGTCGACATGCAGGCTGGTCAGCCCGGCGTAGCCTGCTAGTAGCAGGAGGAAGAAGAAGGCTCCTGGAGGGCGGGGGAGAGTTTAGTTAGCAGCTGAAACTTAGGTACTTTACTCATTTTTGGCTTTCGGTGCTAGCCCTTCCCCCGTGCGACCTCGCGAGCTTGGGACGCTGGGGCCATGGAGAAGTCTCGAAGGAGGAGAGGGTGAGGGGAAGGCTAGGAGGGGCTGACGAACCTGCGAAGGGGAGTCGTATCCTCATCTTGTTGCGCGTAGAGCTTGATGTCGCGAAATGGTTATAAATTGTATGGGGTACTATTCATACTGGCTGTAATCAATTTGGTTTCCGAAACAAAGCCGATGAAGAGCTTGTTAAAGTACTGAACCAAACAATTGGACGTTTGCGAAACCATATGGGTGGTTTCTGTATGTATGGTACGAAACCCAGTTCCAGATCCAAGTTCCAGGATGAGGTGGCCTGGCCCTGGAATTGGCTTCCAAGGTTGCTTGCTGCTTTGCTGCTGCTTGCGTGCTCTCCCGCTCGCCTGGCAGCCTGGCGGTTCTGGGCAAGCCTGGACACCAACGGCTCCACTCGGCCCAGAGCTGTTGGGCCCTTGAAACTCCACCTGAGGCACAGTTGATCCAAGCGCCTAGAGTACGCCCTGTCAGCCTGTTGGGGTGGCAGTTCCATTTTCAGATTCTGATATATGTATCCCGGATTTTACTTTGATATCTGCCTGGTATCTACCTACCTAGATACCTTGGTAGCCTTCAGCTCTGTGACTTAGTTTAGTATGCCAAGTATGCACTCCCTATTACCCTAGCTTCGGACGTGAAACGGCTCTTAGTCTTTTTTGGTCGCGTATTATCTGTCGTCTCCGTTTTCTTCAGCAGTTACATACATACAGATCCGGGGATCCTGTTGCATTGCATCTGCATCGTTGTCCTGCACTCTACGATCATGACTATCGCAACGAGGTGTATGAACAATCCTCCCAGAACCGCAGCTGTCTTCTCTATATGGTACGTAGTGAGAAATCTTAGAATTCATATAATACCTACACCTAAGTTACTCCACTTTGTCTGGTTGTGTCTTCCCTCCGTGGACCGTTTTGCTTCAATGTTCTAGGCGGCATCACGTAAGCGGAGTATTATGTAATCCGTGTCCGTGAATATGATGATTGAGTTTGAGGTATACATATCAGCCAAGAAACACAGGATGCGGTAGGTAGGTAATAGCAAACAGTATATAGAAGTGCATTCCAGAGTGGATAGAAGGGCTTGGTACGCAGTAAATGTGTTTGATTGCCCAGCAACTGTCCGAATTGTCGAGTGTCGCCGCATAATATAATTCATGGATGGCATTGAGACAAGAGGTACCTTAGTGACGCCTCTCCAGGCGCCTCGGCCCACTCCTGTCGCGCGACGGTACTTGCTCCACCCAAAACGGGTATGCGCTCTCCAGAAACAACGTCAATCCATCACGTCGTCCAACTTCGCCATCCTAAGTCCATCACTTTCACCACCACAACGGCCAGCACCATCCTGCAGAACCATCTTCCCATCTATTTCGATGACGCGCTTTCATCCCATGCACATTTAGTCATCCTACTCCGACCGCAAGGCGGTGAAAATCGACCTCACCCCCCGGCGCATGGGGTGTACGGCCGTCCATCAGCCCTGCCAATTGACCACAGGACAATATGTCCTTAAATCAGACCCAGAATGGCTGGCCGACACCTGCCGCCAGCCAGGGTAATGGCACTAGGGTAAACCAACCCAGTTCTGATGGCTCGTCGCGATCAGTGAACGATGCGACAATATCGATGCCTGAGGCATCCGACAATCACGACGACGAACATCGACGCGCCCATTTCGCCCAAATCTTTCGCAAAACCGATGCCAAAATCGCGTCGCTCTTCTCCGACGATGGCGACATCAACCGCGAAGCTATCGAAACCCTGAAACGACCTCCGACTGCTAATGGGACATTCAACCTACCACCCCCAACTACCGATCACACCCCCATACAACCGCCACCCCTGAAAAAGGCAAAACGGGTCATTGACGAAGACGACTACGGTGATGACGACGACGAAGAAGAGGAAGATGGCGATGATGAGACCAGCCAGCCAGTACCAAACAAGTCACATAATGCTGCAAATGCCGCCGCCGCCAAGACATACCTTTCTCCATCCAAGTCAGGAAGCTCTCCGGTGCATTCTGTCTCCTCCCCAGGCAAGAACGCCGACAAAAGCAAAGAAGATGGCTCGTCGCAAGGCCAGGAAAAGTCCTCCGAAGATGCGCGCAAGGAATTGGAGGAGGCCCGCAATGCGACCGAGGAGGCTGCTAAGCGCAGCTTTCATACTCTATTTTATACTCTCGAGAATGACCGGACAGCTATGCTGGAACAACAGCAGTTGGAGGAGTCCGAGAAGCAAATACAAGCCGAAATGGACAAGAACGGCGGCAACTCCTCTAACGACAGCCCCGGGCAAAATCACGGATCCCTCAGTGGCGCCAATCTTGGTGCATCGAGTCTGACCTTGAAGCATCTGATCGCTAGGATAGACATGAAGCGCAGCCAGGTTCAAGCTACTGATCAAGAATTGCGCAGTCTCATGAATGAGGTTAGGAAGAATCGGTCCAAGTGGGCTAGCGAAGAAAATGTTGGTCAGGAGGAATTGTACGAAGCTCTCGATAAAGTTCTTAGCGAACTGAAGGCCCACACTGAGTACTCGACCCCGTTCTTGCAAAAAGTGAGCAAGAGGGACGCGCCGGATTATTATTCTGGTAGGCAGCACTTGAATCGCGGAAGGACTTGTGCAATCGCTGACATTCCCCAGTCATCAAGCAGCCCATGGATCTTGGTACTATGACCAAGAAGCTTAAGCAACTCCAATACAAATCGAAGGCTGAGTTTGTTACGGACCTGAATTTGATCTGGGACAACTGCCTTCGATATAATCAGAACTTGAGTAACAACCTCCCTCGCATGGCTAATGGCATGCGCAGGGAGGCCGATAAGCTCATCCCTCTGATACCTGATTTGGTCATCAGACCTCGTGCTGAGGTTGAGGCCGAGGAAAGGCGCAAGCAAAACGGCGGCGAGGATGATGCTGGTGACGATAGTGACGACGAGCCCATCATCTCCTCCCGCGGCCGTACTCAAGGTACCAAAGGAGCCGCCAAATCAAGGAAAGCTCCCTCGGACCAGAAGGAAGGAACGCCGAGCACTGACTCTAAGCCGATACTTCAGCTGAATGGAATTTTGGCCAAAACCGGCCGAGAGGGTTCCGAGTTTGGCGAGGGGAGCAATGGACTCGCGACGCCTCCCGTTGGCTCATTCACGCCCGGTCAGTCAGCGGTCAGCAATGCCGATGGCATGGACATCGATGGTCCTTCCTTGAACGGCATGGCTCTGGACCACGCTCTAGGCGAGGCGGCTGAGCAGGAATTCGAGGATGAGGAATACAAGATATGGAAGCAAGTCACCAAGAAAGATCGTGCTTTGATAGCTCGAGAGCGCTACAAGCTTTTCAAAGGGAATAAGTTGAACCCTGATGAGCCCGCAATTCTCAGAAACAAAGCTGGTATGCGGCGTGTGCTCAGGAGCCAAAAGCAAGCAGAATCTGCCGGCATTATCACCACGATGGGCGCGGACTCCTCAGCCATTGCAGCCAAAGAGGCGGCGAAGCCAGTGGAGACCTTGGCAGAGGGTATGGAGGATGATGAAGACCGAACCCTTCCCGATTACTACGAAGCCAATAGTCTCGTCCCGGATATCCCCTCGAAGCTGCAATGGATCGAGGACGATGAGGGCCAAGTGATAAACCAGCACGAGGACGTTCTACGAATGGTACCAAGAGGATCCTTCATTGCCCCCGAGAGCATCCTGACGAAGAAATTCGACGCGAACCTACGACAGATGCAGGAAACGAGGAAGGTTGTCTCAAAAATCAGTGTCATCAAGCAGATGCAGATCCAGGCACAGGTTTATGCCAACCAGTTCCCCAAGTACGAACCAGAGCCATTCATGGAGACAGACATCGAGCCGCACTTCGTCGCGGGAGATGCACCTGTTGTAGCACCCGAAGTGTGCAGATCCGCCATGCAGCGTTCTGTGGCTAAAATCTTCTACCATGCCGGATTTGAAGAATTACAGCCATCTGCGCTGGATGTGGTCACAGACATCGCTGGTGACTATTTTGCGAAGCTGATTCGCACGTTCAATGTCTACCAGGAGTCCGAAAAGAAAAATGCCACAGGCAAATATGCTGAGCGCGGTGCTAAATTCCAGCCTCGCTTCACACAAGAAGAGGTGATCCTGCACACGCTGAATGAGAGCGGCCATAGCCTTGAGTCTCTTGAGGGCTACGCAAAGGACGATGTCGACCGACTCGGCACCAAGCTTGCGACAATACACGAACGTATGAAGTCCCATCTCGCAGACTTACTCCGACCAGCACTCAGCGATGCCGGGCCCGACGGAGCTGGTGCCTTCAACGATGGCAGCGAGCAGTTCGTTGGAGGCGACTTTGCCGAAGAGCTTGGTGAAGACTTCTTTGGTTTCAAGGCTCTTGGTCTGGACAAGGAGCTCGGCCTCGAAATGATGTCGGTGCCTCTGCATCTGCTTCAAACCCGTGTTCGCAACACGTACCAGTCCCAGGCGCAGGCCGCTGGTCCAGAAACCCAAGATATGTTCGAGCCACTTCCTCCTGCAGAGCCTGTCTCGAAAGAGAATATCCAAGGACAGATTGGGCTTGTCAAGAACTTCTTCCTCGCCAAGTTGCATGCTAATGGCGATCAACCTTTGGTGGAGGATGAAGATCTGCCTGTCAAGCAGAAGCGGCCTCGGCCTCGTCTTGGTGCCACCGGAAAGATTGTCTCACCCCAGAAGCGACCACCAAAGGAGCAAATCGCCCTGGCCAAGAAGAAGAAGAAGCTCGAAGCTGGCAAGGCTCAGGTCACGGACCCGAAGCCAGGTGGCACGAGCGCGTCTCCGGAGAAGGCAAGGAAACTGAGCAAGAACGTCCCTCAGCTTCAGCCCGGTATAGAGCGCGTTGACAGTATGCAGAGCCAGGGCCCCGCCAGCAGCCCTCCTGGAGACATAAAGGATGAAGGAGGTGTCAGCATGCTGAGCCCGGAGAGTAATGAGCAGTAGGCCTGCAAACATCCGACTCGGCGTGAGCGGCAAATGAAAAGCGTCAACGCATATACAGAGGCGACTTTTGGGCCTATCCCGACTCGGCAACGACCACCAATGTGACCGCCTATGTGGTCCATGTTGCTGCCCTTTCGCTCTCTACATTACAACCTTTCTGCTCTCGAAGCTCCACATCTTGCAGCTTGCGGCTCACCAAACAGTACTTGTGCCAGCAAACTGCATAACTTTCGTTGCTGCAGTGAACCCTTGTCGTTTCCAGCGACTCGACCTATAGAACTCTCATGTATGAGATGGCACACTCAAACAGCTCTACTTTCGCCATTGTCAAGGTTATAAGGCCTTTTGAATCTCCGGCATCATATGGCCTGTATGTACCCTGATAATGGCGAACAATGACGGAGCGGAACCGACTGCCAATAGAGACCCCGGGGTCATTGGGTTATTGGTAATATTGGCCATGGATTAGTTTGGCGGGGTCAATACTGTGTCAATATTTGTTGTACGAAAAAGTTCATCCTCAGTCTTTTCTTTCTACTATGGGCGGCGACCGGTTATGACCGCACTTCGACTTCGTTATCGAGTATTCGGCATGACTTGCGGCATTGATCACAATCAATATGCTTTTTTCGAATCAAACTTTTCGTTCTTCAGGCTTAGGCGTCATCATAGGATCTACAATATCAGAAACGAGGAATGGAATCACAGGGGAAAGAACGGTCGGCCTTTTGTTTTCTTTCTATCTTTGCACGTATGGGACGAAACGAAAGGGGAACAGACGGAGGTCTCATGATGACCGGTTCTGTTCAAGGCCTCAGATGATTCCTCTACCGAAAAGCGATACCTCCAACTACTGCATTTCTATTTTCTTTCTTTTTTTTCTTTTCTTTCTTTTCTTTTCCCTCCACCAGTCAGCTTCTGAGCTGTGTGTTTGTTTGTACCGAGAGCACGGGGGTTGGCGTTTGGCGTGCGGCCGTCTCGACGTCAAGGGGCCGTCTCCTTTGGCGATTCTGTTCTTTTCTACCCACTTCTCCCCATCAGACGAAGATATGGGCAGGATTCTGCAATTTCAGTCTAGTTCGGTCGGCACATTGTCCCCTTTGATTTGCTGCTGGAGGTTTGTCTGGCTGCTTGCTTGGTTTGGATCGAATTGTGTGTTTATATTCTGGGATGGATGAGGAAACTGGCTGATGCTGCGCCAGTGGAGGCTGTGCGATGGGTCTGGGGGGTGGGGGTGGGACAGGAGACATAGCATACGCGTGGGAATTTGGGACCGGGCCGAGGCAGTATGAGTGACTCCATAGGGCTTCCTGCCGAGTGATGGGTAGGGAGGAGGTAGACAGCAATGGGTAGTTGAGCCTTTTGCCTCGTCAATTTGAAGAGCAATTGAAGATCATGTTCAAGTCACGGTATCGAGTCCCAAGGCCTGGTGTTGACGCATCTATTATGTAAATGACCGTTGCTTCCTTGATCCAGTACTACCGCGCTTCTCGTTCTTTCAAGCATGAACGTATTTTGCTACATCCCATGACCAAGTTCTCGACCTGTCACCTCATTGCATGATATTGATGCCAAAGAAGCGGTGATCTAACCGTAGCTCGCCATGTATAGCCGACGTAAGTATGGGTTCAGCCATCATCTGCCCGATACGTCCGTAAGAATGTCCTCCTCTGGGGGCAACGGACATTTATAATCCATGATCACATTTAGGCAAGACTCTTCCATGAAATTTTGGCACTCATCCCACACCTGTGCTGCAGTCCCAAACTTTTCTCTCAACCGAATACCTGCCTGCCAGTCGTCCAGGTCGGGGTACTTATTACGCTCGTCAATCATCTCGCGGAACAAGGCCAGCGTCCTTCCGGAGAATATCATCTCCACAATATCCTGGAACCAGAGGGGCTGAGCGGCCAGGAGGAAGGCCTTTGGAAAGCCTTCTGCCACGATGCTCAGCTCCATTGGAAACGAATCCGTGATCACATCCATTTTACAATATTGCATCTCCTTGCCATCAGGGGCGAAATTGATGGAAATAGCCATGTCGCCACCGTGAAGGATATAAGCCAGGAATACTGCAGGATCAACTTTGCCTGGAAAATACACACAAGGATCTCCGTCACCGTCACAGCTCTTTGGACTCAGAAACCTTCCTATGTCTGTCTTCAAACGCGAAAGATACAATGCAATACTTTGAGTCAGGTAGATTGCTGCTCCCTTGGGTGAGACAGTTTCCCCGTCCAATATGATATGGATCATCTCGAGCCATCTCCGACCCCCTATAGATGGTGAGTTCCTACATGAGATCCACAGAGATGGCATCACGTGGAAGTCATCGAGGATCTTCGCAAACCGCTTCTTATACCGGGAGACGTATTCGTAGAGACAGGTTTCCGTCACGATATACACGGCAAGCTCTACAGCTGGCGACACGCCGGAGGAGTTTTCCCCGCCACTGGCTTCTTTGGCCTCAAAAAACGCATATTGGAATCTCTTGCGCCCCTCAACACATTCTATGAGATGATCCAGGAAATCGCAGATGCGTCGTTCGTCTCGTCTTTCAGGGCCTTGCTGTTGTGTCTGGCATGTGGATGACAGATACTCTTGGATCACCATGCAAACATTGTAGGCGAATTCGTTGTCGTGGCTGTTGGGGAATCCAATTATCTTAACGCACCCTAGAAAGCACTGCCAAAGGATATGTAAATGGCCATGATAACCAGCTAATCTATGTGTCTCTTTCTTGATTTTCGGTTGTTTCAAGAACTCGACCACGGAACGGTGGGTGAAATCAACAAATAATGAGTTGTCACGGCCGATAACTTCAAGAAGCCCCTTGCACACACCGTAGACTTGGCGCTTGGACTTGATCAGCTGAACTTCGATCTGCTCGTGGGTCGCCATTGAGGGTGGCTGCTTGGTCACAAAATCGGGATCGAGGACAATATCACCCAGGAAAGAGTACAGCCAAAGAGGAAAGCCACTGGAACAGATGCTCCTATGCTCAACGGCCGCGAAGGTCAGTAGGGCCTTGGCCCTATCTGAGGAATCTATGCCGTCAAACATGCATTGCAGGAGGTCTTCAAGCTCAACGGGCAGAGCGTCGATCTTTTGTTCCAGGGCACGCCAGCTATCGCCCTGGATGATGCCGGCCTCGACGCCCCTGAGAACCAAAGTCACCCATAGGAACACACCTTGGGCCTTCTCTAGGATTCTGGATTCGATCATGAATAGGGTCAAGCTGTCGACACTTGTGATGCCCGCGAAGCATTGGATCTCTGCAAGTCTGCCCGCCACAACGGTCGCCATGTCGGGTCGAGTCAGGTCTTGCAGCCTAATCCCAGGGCTTTTGTCGAACCCGCTCTCGAATTCGACGTGATGCCGGCTCGAGGCGATGACTTTGATCTGGCCCTTGCTTTCTCTGACCCAGCCGAGTATCAGGGCGACTAACTGCTGCTTAGTCTTGTGATGCAGTTTGTCTTCGAATTCGTCCAGTCCATCAAGGAAGAACCCGAAACGATAACGATCGTACGTCTGGGGTTGTCGAATAATTTTGTTAAACGCTTCCTCGATATGGTGCTGTTCCAATATGACCAGGCCATCCGTGAATGATTGAGTGTCCGGCCACTGCGTTGGAAACGCAGTTGGAATGAGATCCCGAGCATCTGACAAGATCGAGTACAAGAGGGACCGAACCAGTCCGCGCTGGCTTTTCTGCGGATCCGACCCGGGCTTCCAGAAGAAAAAGAAACCGACGACCAGGTCCTTGTCACCTGACCACCTTCGAAGATGCGTCCTCGTCTTCTCGTGCCTGGACAGATATTTCATGAGGGTGCTCTTACCGGCGCCAGGCTTGCCCAATATGTGGAAGACGGCGTCTTGGGGCGACACCGGTCTTGCTTCGAGCCATTTGACGAACTTATCCCTGGCCTCGAGTTGTAAGCAGCGATCAATGGGATGGGAATATTCGATTTTATCATCGACAGGTGTGTGCGGATCCGGGACGTGCTCGTTGAACATCCACTCGAAGGTCCTCTCGTGGGCGTCACTCACTCCGGCAAAGCGATCATTCATACTGTCGAATCGCAATGCCCTCAGGATCTGATTTTGACGCCGTCGAAGGATATTCTCCTCGCTGGTATCCAGAATTCCCCTCAATTGCTGAAGTACTGCCTCGTCAAGGCTGCTGACCTGGAGGCCTTGGCGCAGAATGTCCACGCCCTCCTGAACCGCTGTGATATGGGTTTGGTTGGTCGCACTGGTCGCCAGGAACTCGGCCCAGGTAGCTTTAAAGTCAGATCTACAACAAATCTGTCAGTATGTGTGCCATCCTGGTTGTCATCGCTTGACTTACTGCATAATGTGAAGTAGCTGCGCGCTCATCTGCCCTTCACACCTCGCCAGCCTCTCCTCCAGCTCTTTGATCTTGTCCCTCGCGAACCGGCTTCGGACAGCGAGCCATACAGACACGATGGCGCATTTCTTCCCCTTCCCCCTCCTTGACTTCGATAGTTCCTCCCCCAGCTCCGAGCATATCTTCTCACACTCCGAAGCTGCATCACAGAGCCGCTGTTGGTCTTCTGTCAGCAGCGAACTTGACGTGTCGAGTCGGACCGCTTGACTGAGAGCCTGTGATCTCTTTGCTATGGATGCAGCGCTTTCGTCGGCCTTTGCGGCACCTGCGGGAGAGCGGTGAATTTCCTTCGCCAGGTTTATCATGTCTCTCCCGCAGGACAACAACTTCAGAAGATTCCCTGTGAGGGAGAGGATGGAGAGGGGGTCCATGGCGGTAGTGAAACGTCAGTAAGGCACTTGTGAAGTAATCTTTTGGAATGACATTATGAAGTTCTCAGGGTAAGAGGGTTATGAATGAGGAAGGGGTGTAAATCTGCTCGGAACAGCCCATCACGACGACACCAGCAATCCTGATCATCCTGGTAACACATACACACACAGAGATACACCTACACATGCCTCGGTTTGCTGTCTCTCCCACCTGTGGATGCACACACCCGGGTCACTCAACCACTCGGTCAAGCAAACCGAAACGGGATGCTGCATATCGACCTCGACACCACTCGAACTGACGTCCGAGTCTCGCCGTCGAGCAAACGTTTGCAGCCAAACCCGCACGACGCGCAAATGCAAGGCAATGAACTTCTCCTCATCCGTGATACCAGTCGGCGAGTTCGATTGGCTCAACATCAGTGAACGACATTGTGAGACGGTTCGTCCTCGGCAAACCATATCTCCTCCCCACGCAGACCGAATCTAATCCCCAGAGTTACCTCCATTCCTCCCAAGATCCCTCCTTACCCGCCAAACCTTCGACCCAATCGCCCTCTTCTGGCTCCCGTGGAGCCTTTCAGTCCAGGGTATCACCTTTGAGCGCCCATCCATACCATCGGGTATATCATCTTCATCCATGTCCTTCTCAGATACCTTGCCTTCCCTCTGATAGACGCGGTAGTAGTGGTCCTCGGTGTACGCCCACGTGGGAGAATCGAATTTGCCCGAGACCAGAACGACCTTCTTTCCACTGAGTTGCGTCGGCGATAGTGGTGTAGATAGAGCAATGGTCTTCTTCCCTGCATCGATCCCACGGACCAAAGCAAGGCCGAGACAGCGTGAGTATTGTGGGTTGAGAGGCGCGGAGCGGCGGATATAGGGGATCTGCTTTGGCGTTCGCTGTGTGAGCTTCTCGAGATCCAGAATTTCCTCTGGGTATTCATCGGCATGCACATCAAAGTCGTCCCTCTGAAAGATACGGAAAGCCTTGCGATCCTCAATTTCAACGATTGCGAGGATGGTTCCGTTAATCGCATCGGCTAGAAGCTCTGCGCTTGGCTGGTAACCGTAACATACCACTCCTAGGATTCCGCTTTTAGCTCCGCTATATTTCACCAAGAGTGGTGGGACAGACATGAGCGTTTGTGAATTCCATCGAATATCATCACCAGCGGTCTTATCTGGATCTACGTGGAAGTAAGACATGGCTTGCATGTGTCTGAGGTGGACAGCAGTTCTGGTCGTGAACTCACTGGACTGAGACGGAAGAGTCGTGAAGCCTATGTTTTCGCAGGCTGACTTCAGTCCTTCAATTGTATCCTCTGGGCCGTCCTCAGACATATAGATAACTTCGGCCGGATGTATCTCAGTTATCAGATCCACCAGTAGTCCCAGCCCGGTGCCTTGTACCCAGCCGGGAGTGTTTATTACAAGCGGATGGTTCTTGCAAGATTTCTGGTAGTGCTTAAATAGTCCCAGCACGCAATCTTTATAATACTCGATGTTGGACGCTGGAGTCACAGATGCCACAGCGTGTGATCTTAATATATGTTTGTCACCCAGTGTGGGATGACAGAATGGGGGTGATAGATTTGGTCCGCCAAGTCGCACAAGGGAAATCACGCCCGGAGGCGAGAACTCTGGCTGTCCGGGGTCGATATCCATAACGGCGATGCCTGGCCATACCCGCTTCTTGGTGCCACTTTGAACGGTCACCAATCTGTTGATTAAGATCCGCGATAGCGTTGACTTCCCCGATGATTTGGGGCCACAGACTAGGACGATCGGGGGTTCCTTCCGGCTCGGCCTGACCAGGTCGGCAAGTTTCTTGTTCCACTGGGCTGGGGATTTCAAATCCTGGAGCATTGCCTTTTTAGGGCCATCTGCGGATGTGGACAGGATCTGGTACGTTCGCCGTGTGATGTCTTCTCTTGAACCGACCTCATTCCAAAGGTTGCCAAAGATTGGCGACGACTTTTCTAAGGCTCTCAAGGCAGGGGCGCCAGGATGGTGAACGAGTTCGATGGTCGATTCCTCCGAGCATCGCAAAACAGGAAGGGCATGACAGTGAGGTGCATGGACCCAGTGTATCGACTCCGAAGGGTAGATCGTGGCACCTGAGATGGTGGCCGCACCGCTTTTCACTTTGATGCCGTAGCTTCCAAGGATGACGAGACGCTGCTTTATATCAGCAAAGGTGCAAGATGCATGGAGTGTGGGAGGGAGAAGAGAAGATGAGGGAAAGAGGAAGGAGAGGAGAAGCCTTACCTCTGCCTCGGGAAGTTTCAAGACGGCAGTCCCATCAGTCTTATGGCGCAAATTACTCTTAGTTGGCCTGAAGGATGACAAGTGGACAACTTTGCGTTTTGGGGGGTCATCAACGGTCTCAGGGGTCTCTATACTTTAATTGAGTCAACATATGGGATGATTCACATCAGAGAAAAAGCAAAGTACAGTATTGACTACAACATACGTATCGTCTGCAGCAGGAACTTGGGCGCTCTCCAGCAGCATCTTCTCAAAAGTACCAGAAGCCTCCTTCTTCAGAGAACCCCTGACTGGCATCTTGCGCCTAGGCTCTGCCCCAGCAGCATCACCGCTGGGGCTATCTACCCCATCGTCTGCAGTCGGCGAGGCTGCATCTTCAGCAGTAGTTGTCGATGCCTGCCTTTCAAGCAATCTCCTTCGAAGGGCGGCAGCACTCAGCACTGTAGAAACGAGTTAACATATGTTGCCTTGAGCTTTTTTACTCCTCCGTTAATTCGGACTTACTTGGGGCGCCTGGGCTCACTTCGATCTTCCTCTTCTTGTTTGAGGACATACTTTAATTTGTCATTTCCTCATGAGCTTCATTCGTTCAGTGTCGTCGTCTCAAGTCAACCAACCTCAGTTTGGGTTAAGTGCCCCAAGCTCAAATCGATAGTGGGGCTCGAGATCTCGGAACCCTCAAGCCCCCACTGCTTCCCAAGGTTCAGAAGTGCTAGTGCCAGCCGAGAACCCGTAACCTACGCCTCAGGTACAGTAGCGTTACACCCAGGTGCTCTTACCCCCCTGCCAGACACGCCTAAAGGCTCCCTGTAAGTGGTCAATTGGAACCCCACCTTGACCCCCAATGTACCTCCAAAGTTTCTTTTTCCTCATTTTCTGTTTGGGAAGACGCGCGCGACTGATGCGACTGACTGACTTTTTGCAGAAGAAACTTCGCAAAAACTTCACCACACTTCACGCTTTACGCCCTCGCGCTCCTACCCGTGTGTTAATATTTCCTCACCCGGCCCTCTATTAAGGTCGTGGACAGCTGCATTACCTTTGCAAACATTGTTAGAAACTGCCTGCCTTTTGGCTCTGCGCGGTTCCGCTTTGTCGCCATCGCGAAACGCCTATCTTTAGATCAGCTGTGTGAACCGCACTGACAACTCAACTCTACCGGTTGAGAAAGCGCGACGCGAGGCGAAACGGCACGAAAACACCCCCTCACGCGTCATCACACCCAAGCAGAAGCGACGCGACAGCCAACCGCTCCGCAATTAGGAAAGAAGAAGCAGTCGAAAGTCGACTACAGGACAACCGATTATCCCACGCCTGGCCACCCCACCAAAGAAAATGGCAGGTTCTAGGGCTCCTTCTGGGAGCCTGCGCGCTCACGCCAGCACGGCCGACAAGGCCCGCACGGGCGGCGTCTTCAGTTCCTATAAACCAGCTGCGCCCAAGTGGAAGAAGAACGAGTTTGTCGGCGACGATTCTGGCTCCGAGAGCTCCAGCAGCGACTCTGACTCCGACGACAGCGACATCCAGAAGGAAGACGCCTCTGATTTCAAGAAGAGGATCTCCCAGACCCCGACTTCTAAGAGCAAGGCCAGCCCCTCAAAGGCCACTCCCGCAAAGACGACTCCTGCCAAGGCAACCCCCGCCAAAAGCTCTACTGTCAACGGTCTGACTGCTTCGGTCAAGAAGGAATTGGCTGGTAAGAAGATAAAGAAGGAGGAAACCAGCTCTTCGTCAGCCTCTTCTGAGAGTGAAAGCGGGAGCGAGAGCAGCGAGTCCAGCAGCGACGAGAAAGCTACCAAGGCGAGCGTAAAGGGCAAGCAGGCCAAACAAGTCGAGAGCAAGCCAAAGCCAGCATCGGAGTCCAGCGAGTCAGAGACATCTAGCGAAAGCGAGAGCGAGAGCGAGAGTGACGACGCAAAGAAGTCCAAGGCGAAGACGGAGAAGAAGCCTGCGGCACCGCAACCAAAGGCTAACGCGAAGCCTGCCAAGAAGGAAGAGACCACGTCCGAGTCTGAATCCAGCTCAGAAGAGAGTGAGAGCGAAGGCGGAAGTGAGGACGCGGAGGTTCAGATCGCACAGCAAATTAGAAACGATGTTCAGTCTGCAAAGACGGCCAAGGCTCAAGTCTCTGCTTCTAAGAGCAAGGCCAAGGCCAAGGCTACCAAGGCACCCACTCCCGAAGAGGAGGATGACGACGGTGATGTAGAGATGGTAGACCAGTCAACGGCTCTGACGAATGGTGGCAATCCTACGACTGTGTAAGTTCTAACAGACCTCTCTGGCCTTGGTCGGATGACTGACAACGCTGCAGCGGCTCTGTACCCGAGTTTGTGGCACCCGACTTCCATCTGCGCAAGCTAGAGGGCAATGTCGACGCTTCAGATGTCGCAAGCTTCTTTGAGAAGGCTAAGATGGACGGCAAGCAGGTCTGGTACATCACTGCGCCAGCTTCCCTCCCTGTCACGGTTGTGCAAGACTTGACTATCCCAATGGATCAAGCCCAGAAGGGCTTGCCCGTCCTCTCTCACAATGGCGATGACTACCGTATGGCTTTCGACAACCCCGCTGCGTCTTCCTCGTTTAGACTTCTCATCCCCAACAAGAAGGGAGACGAGTATTCCATGCGTATGCATTTCGTCCACCCCGAGCAGACTGCAATTTGATAATGACTGACATACTTGACATAGTTGAGCGACCTGTCAACCAGACCATGCACTTCACTCGCAGCGAGACATTCCCTGCTGAGGGCCCTGCTAGCATAGTTACTACTCAGACGGTTGCTACGACAAAGCCAGCTCGTCCCCAGCCACAGGGATTGAAGGCTCGCTACACGCCTCTTGGCGTGCCAGCCCCCAAGCCCACACTTGCTCCCCCTGCAAACTCAAAGAAGCACGGCTCTGCAGCTCAAGAGACAGCAGCGACCAGCTCCAAGAAGAAGCGAAAGCACGGAAATGACGGTGAGAATGGACCAGCAGAGAACACCCCCGCCCAGAAGGACTCCCCGGGCAAGAATATCAACGCTGAGAAGCCCGCAAAAAAGCAGAAGACAAGTAAAGGTCAAGAACAGGCCCCGGCCGGACAGTCAGGTCGTAAGGAGACGCCCGTGCCTCTGCCTCCCCAGGTCAACGGCGGCTCAAGTGCCAAACCCTCCACCGCCTCCACCACCAAGCGCAAAACCACCTCAGTCCCCTCAGCATCTCAACCGGCACCCGCTTCTAGGAAGTCCGCATCCCCAGGTGCTCCTCTCCCCTCCACACAGATTCCTCCCAAGCAGACTCCCGTTCCTATCCCCATCCCCAAGGCCGCCCACGTCGTGGATCTCACGGGCTCCGGTTCGTCGTCGGACATGAAGGAGCGGAAGAAGAAGGACAAGAAGGGGGAGGAGAAGCTCAAGGCCAAGGCAGATAAGGGCAGGTTTGAGGTCGCCTTGGCGAACATCGCGAAGAGCCCCAAGAAGGTCACACCGATCCCGCCGCCGCGTTTCGGTAGCAAGTAAACAGACGTACCTGTTGGTGATAAGAAGGTTTATTTTTATTCTTATGAGCACATGTCACCCACCAGGCGAGGGTTGCAAAAGGGAAATGATTTGAGCGTCTTTGTGTGTGTGGTTCGCTTCGCCAAGGAGTGGGTAGTTCTGACTGGCGGAAGATCTGGACCAAGGAGGTTCCAACGGATTGCCGGCGACTGGAGAGGCCATTGGGGGAACGTACGAAGATACGCAAAACTTGGCATGGTAGTAAAAACATTGCGAGAGGTTTTGGTCCTTTCTGTTTGAGCAAAGACCTACCTCCTCACTCACTCTCTTGAAACTGGGGCCGCCCAAGTCCCCATGGACTGGCTAATTTGATATCATTCTTGGTCTGATTTGGAGAGACACTTTATTTTTCATGGCCCTCCTTCCTGGAAAGCACGGCGTTGTAGGGATAGGCAAAACCCCCTTCCCCAAACATCTCATCCTGTTCTATGTTCAACCCTTGGAAACAAGCAAGGAGGTGGAAGGCCGGGGGGGGGGGCTGATAAGGATACCAACATTTCCCCCCATGATCGTACGAAATACCTACCGTATGATTTGACAGGAGTGAATGGGATCAAGGGGGTGGAAAGAGTCTGACGGAGTCGTCTCACTCACGAACCTGTACTTTTTTTAGTTTCCAGAAAATACCGTAGGCACTGCCCCAAAAGGGGTCTCCGCAATTAATTCGAGGATTATTCGTTCTGGTATGGAAGAACTACATTAGATTTACCTTTTCCTCGGTACAGCAGCGTAGTGAGTGAGTGTGTCACATCTCATCCAATCCTCGAAGGAAGGGAGAGAGAGAGAGAGAGAGAGAGAGAGAGAGAGAGCGCCCTACAATCAGCACGTTCGGACTCGACCCACCGCGTCTGAGTGGCTCGTCCAGTATATTGGGACTTCATGCCGCGCGGCCCCACGGTAAAAGTAAGCCAGCTGATCGGCGCTGCCCAAAAAAAAACAAAAAAACCACCCCCCCTTTCTGCCAGAACACACACGCTGACACAGGCGATGATCTTTTTTTCTATTATTTATATTATCGGGGGGCTGTGTCACCACGGAGAGTCGGGCTGTCGGGGTATATACGCAAGGAGTGAAAAGAGGGTTCGAAACAGCTGGCGACTAGATATCTGGCCTTGTTTCCCCCCTCCCTTCTTGCCCCTCCGTCTTCTTTTCCTTTCCTTTCTTCTAATCGTTGTTGCCTAAGACTGCACTGTCACTTTGGGCTTTTGATACGGCTGGAGTACTGCGGAAGCGAGAACATGGTCGAGGTCTTCAAAAGGAAGCCCCTCATTGCTCAAAGCTATCGATCGATATTCACAAGGCCAGGAAAGGACGAAAAGAGTTGAGTATATGTTTCTTGTATTTCATTTCTTGCATTACAGCTGCTTCGAGCATTATTTCCTACTGCAACAACACCTGGCCCTTTGCCGGTTCTCTGGTGGACTGCTTGTCCACTTCACTTCCTTTCCTTCGTCACAGGGTCCTTACACCCCACCCTCCCCTTTCTATTCCTAACCAGCGGTATCTGTGAAAAGAATTACCGTATCCTGAAACCATTACCCATCATCAAACCCCTGCCTTTGTATCGTCTAATTCGTTTTCCATAAATTTCGTGTTGTGTTGTGTCATTTGTTTATGCTGATGGCGAACGCCTTGCAAAAATGCTGCTTGTTTATTGGAGGGGGGGGGGGGATGATTGCTGAGGAGGAAGTGTGCCGCATTATGGTTATGTTGCTGACCCGACCTTATCCAGACAATCACGGGGGGTATCAAGTAATATGAAGCGAGAGTCGCAGAAAAAGAGTTGAGTCTGTTTCGCAAGCATGCATGTGAGCGAGTGTCGATATGTCTGTATGTGACGAGGGGAGCTCGTCAGACGGGCACGTTGGCATTGGGATCAATCAGCCATCCATCAATACAGGCCAAGCGAGATTTCTTGGTAATATATCCTCGCCGAATACAAGAATTCGATATCGATGCAGACAATGCCAAGTATCTGTTCGGCTCATGCCGAGAAGGAAGGACTGCAAGGCTGAGGTGTGCCACCTAGCCGAGAGCGCCAAGCAACGTGTTCGGCTGGGCCGCTGAGATTGGCTGGACAGGGTAGGGGTCCAGCGGATCACGAGGAACGAGAAATAACCACGACACAGATGGAAGGGGTTTGACAGTTTAAAAGCTGTCGGGAACCCATACGATCCGGTCGAAAGCGAATTTCCTTGTCTACCTCATCAGCACAACCTCACTGATCTCGCTATCCCGTGCGGGACCGCGCTCGTCATCCCACATCAAGTGGCCATTCATAGTCATCGGGATAGTGACGTGGTTGAAATCCGTCTCGGTCGGCGTCGTCGGGCTCAAGAGTGTTGGGCTGGTGGTGCTTGTCCTCGGTGATGAGGACACGGAGAAGCTCGAGCTGCTGCCAATGGTCCACTCATCGTCCTCGCTCAAACTGGTACTTCTCCTCTCAAGCAGACCCATTCCATATCCGCCACCGACACCGACATAACCAGCCTCCTCGTCAAGCGTCTTGGGCTTCTCTCCGATTTCGACGTACTCGTACGCCCACCGGTTACGCTTATCGGACTGTTGTCGTGGAAGGTATCGGGTACGCGCGATGTAGTAGATACCCGTGGCGATCAGGCTGCCGCCAACGAGATCGACTGCGTAGTGGTGGTTCAGGTACATGGTCGCCCACCACAGCCAACCGACGTAAAAGATGAAGAACGCCCTCATGCGTGGGAAGGCAAAGCTCATGAACAAGGCCTCGAGGGTGGCGTTGGCAGCGTGCAGGCTGGGGAAGGCACCGAAGGGCATCGGCGCCGTGGTGAAGCTCGTGGTGTACATGTCGAATCCGAAAAGCTGGTCAACCCTCGCAAGTCCGGCAGGGGAGCCGGACATCCCATAGTGGGCGGGCTCGAGACCATGCTCTTTCTCATACCACGGCGGGGTACACGGCAAGAGGATCGAAAGGGTCACGCCAGTCAAGGCGAGCCAGCCGAAAGATCGCGCGAACACGGGGGTCGTGGAAGGAGCGGCGAAGACAAAGAGAGCGAGGGAGCAGACGGCCGGGCCGGCGAAGTGGCCGATACCGTAAGGCAACCAGGCCAGAACGTCGAGGACGGGGTTCGTGTGGGCGGAGAGAATGTTGGAGAGGTTGGCGCCGTAGAGAACGTTCTCGAGGGCAGGAAGGACCTTGACCCAGATGTGTGGGCGGTATTGAACAGGAATAAAGCTGTGGAGGTTGATGTTAGCTGACTTGCGCAGGACCATGGGCAGAACCGCCGACTAAACTGCAGACGAACTTACCGACTAGAGAAAAAGTACAGAAGGTATATCCATATTGGCATCGAAGGCAGGAAGAACTGTCTCGTCGCGGGCATCAAGCATACCAACAGCGAAACCAGCGGCACCACAATCTTAACGAATATGGGCATCGGTGCTATGGCCAAAGAGAAAATCATGAAGCCCGCCAGCGCTGGGTACTGAATGTCCAACCAGTGCCACCTGTGCCGTTGTATCGCTCGCACGCCATCGATAGGATTGAATGAGGTCTGCAGACCCGTGATGCCTGACGACTCATCGTAGACATGTCTCCTTGGCTTCTTGGACCGACTCCTCTTGCTGCTGCCAGGCCGGAAGGTGTGGGGAATACTGATCTTGAGAGCTCCGGGCCACTGCAAGTGCGGGATTGCCAGCTTTGGCTTGGGCTGTATCGGGAAGGTGTTGATGTCCTGCATGATGATCGACTTATAGTATGCGGACAGGACGGCCTGTTCCGCCGCCGTACCTCGAGTTCTTGGGTGGTGTGGGAGGACGACAAAAAGCTGTCCAAGAAACTGCGGGTGGTCGGCAGTTGCGGGCGTTGAGAAGTCGAAGGTGTAGGCAAATAGATGACGCTATCGACTGCTCATATCATGAATCCGATTACTTGTGGTCGGCGAGAAGCTAGAGATGTTTCACGGTTTGGTGAAGAACTGGGAATGCCAAGGATATAAAATGTAACCAAGGTCGTCTTTGCTGTCCCTTTCCTTGCTCTTCCTTTCCTTTCCCTTCCTCGTCCGAGTATCCCCGTTGGTCCCTGTTGGTTCCGTTGGCGACACAGCAAAGAGTGCCGTTTGATGCGTGAGTGGGTCTGAAGGATGGAGGGTGCAGTATGTACCTTGAGTGGCAATCGGCCGAGTGTCACTCGTTAGCACCTTTTGAGAAGTTTGACGGATAGGCAGAGAGAGAAGGGGAGAGAGGAGTGTCAAAAGAGATACAATGACAAAAAAGCTTCAGGCCGAGATGGGAAACCCTCTGTTACTAAATGATTCTCCTCCTACCAAGCAAGTTTAAAAAAAAAATCAACACACCAACATGTCCAGCAAGCAAGCAGGGGGGCGGTTGGAAAAGCAGGCCATCAGGATTTCCGCATGCGAAAAGTCGGGCAGACCCAAGTCCCCGAAAGTCGCGAGCGCTTCACTGCTTTCTGCGTTCTAGAGCTCCCAAAAGCCCATTCAGTGTCTTGGTACCGGTACCTCGGCGGGCCCCGAATTGGGGTCGATACGATCGATACTTGCGGCTGGTGGGGTCACTGGTAACCCACCTTACAAGCTTTGCAGGAACTCTACTTTGAACAGGCACGACACAAGGTATGCCCAAGCGTATTCTCAGCACATCGGTACTTGGGTACTTTGACCGATCCATTTTGATTCCGAGGTCATCGATCGATTACATCCGCGCCTTCCGGTTAACCCGTACTCTTCATACTATGTATGGTTGGTACACAACAAACTGACACACTGACACGCGATACGTTGATTACCTGAAGGAACTTGTGAGGCGAAACCTGAGAACACCTGCAGTGATGAGGCACGCGAGCTTCCTTCATAAGCACCCATGATTCAAAGCTGGTTTCTCACTGGACAACCCAAAGTTTGGTAGCATCCGCATACTACCTAGGTACATAGTAGTATGCTGGTGGGTAGATGCCTCCTGTAGAATACTATAATTGGATCGATCTAGATATCTAGAAGTATCCTTTTCAACCAACAGGACAGACAATGCAATGTTGGACGAAGAGTAATTAAACTATAGCACCATTTATGTTGTGTTGGTGGGCATTTTCGGGCGCTTCATGATGCAAACCTAACAAGTAACTACCTAAATACTGTGGTACAGTAAGTACCTAGGTAACCTCGGAGGGTTGCCGGAAACTGCCCGGAGTCTTTTTGTTTGTGACTGTGTGTGTGATGAAAATCCTATGGGCGGCCGGCGTTGACGGACAAAAGGTCAGATACTTTCGTGGTATCTCCGGTTTGGAAACTCCGAAAATAATTATCTGCGGTGGTGGCCAGGACGGGCGGTATGGCAACCTTGGCAGTCATTTGGATCCTTCTCATCTCTATTTGTACTCGGTGCATCCTCACTACAGCCTCGCCGACGTAACGAGATGGAGCAGATGATGCCAAATGTAAGCTCACAGTGCTGAACTGACTGACCGACTGACCACTATAGGTATGGACAGGTTGTACTCAGGTACCTACCTACCTAGGTAGATAAGATAAATTCACGCCCAGGCAGCCCGTTGCATTGTGCTCCCAACTCCGCGGAACAACTAATCAACAACTGGTCACGAAAATCCGAGACTGCCCAGGTGTTTTGGCGTTCTGAGTACAGGCGCAGAGGTTGATGAAGAATACATATGCGTACCTACTGTGGAGGCGTGCTGGAGTGCTGGCGTGCTGGGCTCTGGTGACCGGCTAACAGGCAGACAGGCTAGGCATGTTGCAAAATCCCGGGACCGGTCAAGCTCAGGGATTTCCCATCCCACCAAAAAGGTTGCTGCTTGCCGCCCGACAGGTGCTGTGCAGGGCTGATTGTGGAGGGCCCGCTCTTGAAGGGAGCTTACAAATCCCCACATCAAGTGCTACCTAAATTGTGGCAGCTACATATGGGATGTACTGGTACATTGCCCACCGAGTGACAGGGCTTTTCCCAAGGATGACACACGCGGGCCAACCCAACTCAAGTGCTACACTAAGTGCTAAGGCAGAATGGAGAAAGCCACTCAGGGCCCATCTTACAAATTGGAATGCAGCAGCCATCTTTTTTCCCACCTGCTTTCAACTGAGACATACGTTGCATCTCCGTGACAACGGGTTCGCTCCTTATGCTCCGTCAGGATGGGCTTGGTAATACATACCTAGGTACATACATACGACTGCTCGACTGCCTGACCGCGGGAACAAAGAGGAGGTTGATGAGTTGGACAGGCTTCTTGCAGAAGTCGAGATGTCATCACGACCAGTCAAACTGAGTCCCTGGGATCCCCACTTTGCCCGAGCGTGTTCAAAGGGGACAACATGCAAGGGCCTCAAAAGGGCCACTGCCCAGACCGCGTTGCATTGCCGATTGCTGCTGAATCGTGATGATGGATGCAAGTCCCGCAAGTCTGCCATCGTAGCTGCGTACATACATAGTAGGTACTAGATATACATACCTAACCCCTCCCCGGGCCAAACCGATCGTGATGCCGATCAGTCGGACGATTCTCTTGGCTTTGTCATTCGGCCACCCTCTCTCGGCCAGCCCCCGACTTACCTACAGTATGCCTATCTACAATTATTCAGTGTATAAACGATTGCGAGCCCCCTCCCATGGAGTCCGGCTGACGAGAATGTAACCATCGTGAAGGCTCCCCGTCGCCGACATCAGGCCGTCAAGTCCGTCGAGACTGATAAAAGAGGGATCGTGATCAGGCCCTGGCGGTCTTTAACCGGGTTCCCACTTTATATCACCAGCGGGAAAAAGATTTATGTGACGGGCGGGCGGGGCGGATCATTCATCCATTGTTCTCGGTGCCGAGTCCGAAGCGCGAATGGAGTCGAGAAGATTCAGACTCAGAATTTGAAGCTTCAATTTCAGAAGCTCCTCCTTCACGAGCATGACCCCTGTCCGGTTCAGGAAACAAGACGGGAAACTTCATGCTTCACCCCAGGTTTTCATGTAATACCGTCGGTTGGCTTCGACCCAACCATTGGCCAACAAGCAAGTTGCTGTCGCCGGCCAGCATTACATCAAGGCTGCAATGAGTCCAAGATGGCCACAAGCTCCTCCAAAGTTATTTGTAACCCAACCTCCCAGGCTGCCAGGTCAGGCTTTGGACAGAAGATTGACTCGAGCCTATTCGCTCTAGAGACGCAACTAGGGGGAGTAGCACGGACGTGCGGTAGACACGCGACCGGAGTTGCCAACGCCACACCAAGTGCGGTCGGGAGCGTCGGGGGCGTAACAGCTGGTTGGCAGGCTGACTGATGATTAAAGATCACAAGCAAAGCCCAGCAGATCACTGGACATCTGGAGTCGCTATTTTTGCCAGTGCTTTGCATGGTCACATGCGCGGCTACCTAGAAAATACAGAGATAACCTTATCATTAAAGAGCCCTTTCCCAGCTGATGAGAACCCGATGCAGTGTGCCATGCGTACAGTATCTCTGGGACCCGTTCTTTCCAGCCTCCTGGAGACCTCGGGAACTTAATCTTCCCCCGTCCAACTTTTTTGTTTTCTCGTGTTAACGTCAGGTTGACATGTTATTATGGGCTTTTTCCTCTCCTCGTGTCTAACATATCTCACCGATCACGATTAGGGACTGTCATCGAGGATCCGGGGGACAAGATTGTTGATCCTTATCAACGTACCACAGTAGAAAGATTAGCACGTCATTGTGGGCTCCTCCCAACTTCGGTTGAGGTAAATCGATGGGCGGAGTTTCGGGGAACTTTCGACGGTGAGCCCGACTCCGGACACCCGGAGTCTCGGTAAAGCCTCTGTACATAACAAACCGCAAGCGGACTTCTTTCTTGTCGTGTCTCACGATACCTACTGCGTGCTGTGTGCTGTGTGCTGCGTGTTACCTGGTTGAGCTATGGTCACGAACAGAGGAGCTGAGGAGACAAACGGTGTATCACGGTTCTCCTTCCTCTCCCCCGGCTTTCGTGCCCGGCTATTCTGTCCCGGGCCCAGAGAAATGTGGACGTTGGCGCTGAGACTTGTAAAGTATATCGGTCCGGCTGATCCGCAGGTCGCAGGCCACACTCGCCTTGGGTTTTCGAATTCACGCAAGGCTGTGGAAGCCGGTGGCCCCGTCGTCGAGTGGCGCGAACACCCTGGCCGATGTCCTTCTCTGGTTGCTTTGTTCTAGGCCTTTCAGAGGATGTCGAAAGGTGAAAGACTGCTCGTGTTCGTGGCCACTGTCTTTATACTGCAGACCCCCTTTGCTGTGCCGCATATCCAAGTAGTGGGTGGATGGGAGGGCGATGGAGGAAAAAACGGATCATGGACGATAGGAGAATTCTGTGGTGGCAGTTGCTCGCATAAAGGCGATCGCGATGCCATCCTACGAAAGCAAGTGCCTATGCAAGTATCAAAACGGAGTCTCGTACAGACAAACCGCACATGAGATCCTCTGTATAGGTTTCTGAATGTATTGGGGGTAAAATACATACGGACCTGAGTCCTACGACCATCGCCGATATGTGCTGTACTGGATCGATGTTGAGATGCAACCGATAGGAAAGTCACTGAGCTTCAACGGAAGTTTTCGAAACTGGCAATTTTTGTCATTTCGCCGCCCAGCCTATCATCTGATACTCTGGTCCCGTGCCCTAACATGTACAATTGAAATGCCGCGCAACAAATATTGGCTGATGCACATGGATATCATGAAGTGAATCGCTCTGATCGATCTCGTCTCGACCTCCGCGAACCCCCGGTCCTCCCCGGTCCTCCCCTACCCCTCCCCCGCAAATCCAGCCCCAACACACCGTGTCACAACAACGCCGACCAACCCCATGTCTCTATTTATCTCCTAGGCGGTGTCCACAGCCCCTTGGATGTTTCCACAACCTTATTAACTTCCATACCGGGTCTCAGACTGACCGGCACCTGACTGGCATGGAGCGGCGGGGCATCGCGCATAGCGACATCACTGTCCTGCTGTGTGCTATATCCAGAATCGTGGTTGGTCCGACCGCTCGCCATGCTGACACCGCTGTCCTCTTTCCTCTCGGCACCGCCGCCGCCGCCCCGGCCCGCCGCCCCCTTGGCCGGCTCCTGGCTCTTGGCCCCGTCCATGAGCCCCGAGACGCCCTGGCCCTCGCGCAGCTTGTTGATGGCCCGCACCGTGTCGATGGCCGCGTGCAGCGTCCTCCGCGCGTTGAAGTTCTTCTTGACCGTCGGCAACAGGTTGGCGCCCTTGTCCGAGCCGTCGCCGCCCCGGTAGCCCACGACGAAGGGGTGTTGCAGGGCCTCGTGCGCTGTCATCCGCCGCGCCGGGTCGATCGTCAGGCACCGCTGAATAAAGTCCTTGGCCGAGTCTGACACCCCCCGCCAGTAGTCGACGGGCGTGAAGCTGTAATCCGCGTTGAGGATGGCCTGCATCTCCTCGAAGTCGCTGTCCCTGTCGAAAGGCGTGTACCCGCAGAGGAGGAAGTATGTGATCACTCCCAGCGCCCAGATGTCTACCGGCTTGCCGTGTCCTGTCTTCTTGAAGATCTCCGGCGCCATGTATCCGGGTGTGCCGCATGTGGTGGTCAGCACGTGGAACTGCTGCTCGTCCATGACCCGCGACAGGCCAAAGTCGGCGATGAGGAGGTCGGCGTTGTCCTCCGGTGTGCGGAATAGAAGGTTCTCGGGCTTGAGGTCGCGGTGCACGATGCCGTGATCGTGAAGGTAGGCGACTGCGGATAGGGTGGCACGCACGAGGTCGGCAGCGTCGGCCTCGTAGTAGGAGCCCTTGCGGCAGATGCGGTCGAAGAGCTCGCCGCCTAGGGCTAGGTCGGTGACGAGGTAGAGGTTGTTCATGGTCTCGAAGTAGTCGACCAATGTGAGGATGTTCTGGTGGCCCATGGAGACCTTCTTAAGGACGGCGATTTCATTGCGTACCTACACGGGCGGAGGCAAAGGAAGCATCAGCAATCGTGGTCTGCAAGGGGGAATGGTCCATCAAGAAAGCAAGGGAGGGGATCTTCTGGCGCACCATGTGTTCCCTTCCGGACATCAGCCTCTTGTTGATGACCTTCGCGGCATAATACCGCCCTGTGTCAATGTGTACACATTCTTTAACCACCGAGTAGGACCCTGCTCCTAATGTCTTGCCCACTTTGTATCTGCATGGTTGTACTTGAGGTGGTTGGCTGCCATTGTTGGCGCCTGCTTGCTGGACTGCGGCTGCCATTGTAATGAGGTTGGTCGGTGTGGCGTGGTTTCTCTATGAGGCGAAGGGGGAGAAAGAGCTATTTGGCCCGTGCCCCGCAATTGATGTCGGCACTGGGTCGTTAGGCGATAAACGAGGCTCCGTCTTTTGCGTTTTCCCGGATAGGTATTTTTCAACGATGGTAAAAACCGGTCAACCGGATTTGTGATATCTCTGGTTCTTGTCGATGTTATGTCGATGATATGTATGCCCTGTCTTGAGAAAGGAGAGATTGCCACGGGATCAAGCAGATACCAGAAACAAGTGGCCTGGCCAGGAGGCTGTGGGTCAGAGTCTCCGTATTATTTACCCCGGAGTACTTCGTAAGCAGACTCTGGCACTTCGCTGTGGACAGTCAGGAAAGTCTGGAGATTAGAGTGTGGTGGCCTGGACGATTCGATACCCGATATAGAATTGATACGAATTTCTTGCGCAAGAAGGAGATTGAGAAATTATGGATTAACGGGTTGCAATGTTCAGGAAGAGACTGATGCTCCTGGAATCGTGGGTGCCCAGTGTGCCTGTCAGTCCTGTGTGCCTGTGTGTGTGCCAGTTGGTGTTGTCGTTTCGTCAGCAGCCCCTCATATGCTTACTATCTCGAGCCAATCATCGGCATACAGCCTGTTGTTCTTTCGGATGCGGTGCGACTATACGATGAAAAGGATTCGGTGAGGCCTCATCAGGTTGCCCTGTTCGTGAACTCAATCAACCATAAGGGGTTTATGATTTTTATTCATTTCAGTGGCCCTTTCTAGACCGAAAATCAAATATTTTAGGTCTCTAGAAAAGCATGCCACAATAGTTACCCCTGAATCGTTCAAAAACCGTTGAGAGCTTACCATCTTAGCGCTCCGCCCGACACGCAGGGCTCGAGAAGAGACCGAACCGTCTCTCTCTTATTCGGAATTTCCTTTTCTGGCCTGTTTCTTTGAGCTCTGAAATTTCTTTGATCTGAGTCGCGCCTCCCGAGACGCCTTCTCCCTGTTCCGGATTTAGCTCTAGGTCAGGCAGTAGGGTATATTCGGGAACAATACTGACAATGCCCCGTGTTTCTTCCGCTTTTCAACGCTCGTATCACCTGGCACAGCATCGCTGTACATCCTGTGCAGTTCTTCAAGGAGCTTTGCCCTGTTTTCCTCGGCATTTGCGTTCCTGTCACGCTTTGTCTGCGCCGCAAACGAGACGCAGTCCTTTCCCTTGACGTAGTACTTGGATAATCGCAACAGAGGATGCATCATCTTTGGCAACACCCGGTGCAGTTCTGGTACTGACCAGGTTGTGATGGCCTTGGTCTCGGTCCTGGAGCATGTCAGGGAAATATAACTCAAGGAAGAAGTGAACCTTGGGATATAACCGACTTGTTGACGTGTTGGCCTCCTGGACCACTCGACCTCGCAAAGGTTGTGTCACCTTTTGGGATGGAATCCTCATTGAAACTCTGTCGCCATTTCCTGGCCTCGGCTAAATCATCGGGGTCTAAGGAGGCATCAAAGGCCTGGTACCGGGCAAATCTTCTCCATGGTGCCAGGTGGACAACAGGTGTAGGAGGATGGGCAGAGCGGGAGACGAGGCTGGGAAGCCTCACCATTGAAGTCCTCATCATCGTGGCTTCATTTTATCACAGAAACAGAAGCGTTCCTATCGGTTGCCCCCACAGGACTTTTTCTTTGTATAGGCAGTTCAGATCGTGAGGCTGATGTACACGAGGATGAGAGGAAGAACTGCTTCCACCATATCAAACCCAGCCTGCTTAGTCATTTAGTCAATGTGGGTTTTGATTGGTCAAACTCACTTTACCTACCTACCTAGGTATGTATGTACCCAAGTACTTCCTCTGACCGTTTTCAGTTCCAGTCATTGATTGCGGCGAAGCAAATCACTGCCAGTCAACCTTCTTGTCAAGCCAGGAGTCACTCTGACTTCTGAGCTGAATCAACATCAGGCTATGTCCGTATGTGCCTAGGTATATAAAGTACCTAGGTATTCTACAGAGGGTACTCAACAAAGTTGAAGTGTACTTAAGTACCTAAGGATTCATCCGCAATGTACCTTCCAAGCTTCCATTTCCCCAAACTTCCCCTCCCCCACTTTAGCGCAAACTCGATTTTCCAGTGGCAGCAACATTGTTTGAACCGCCTTTCCAACCGTGCAATCAATCGTTTACAACAAGTCAACATCGTCGTCTTTCCACACATCGTCTCCCACCGATACCTACACTCCGCCTTGCCTTTAAATGGTCATGTACCTGTCCACAAGCTTGAACAACTGATCACTCCTCAATTTCCTTTTCTTCCCACTCCCACCAGTCCGCTTGATGACAGACGAGAATCCAACTCTCGAGGCAATTGCCAACCTCAGCCCCGTCTCCCCACGTCCACTGCATAACACATACAGCGTACCACAGGTTCTTCCAGAGCTCCAGGATCAGGCCGAGAATCCAGACGTAGTTCCCCTTGAGCCGACCACCTTCCGCACAGCTGCTGCCGCCATGGCTCCCGAGCCTGACCCTCCCGAGACACGAGACACTATCGTTGTCGAGGGGTCTTCCGGTTCAGACGCGCTCGATGCCAGCGTTGCTGATGACGACAGCTTTGACTACGGCGAGGATGGAAACCCTCAGGAGCAGGGGGGCCTACAAGAGGAGGCTGTCGTTCCTGAAATCGATGATTATGCGAGGACATTTGATTCGCCAGGAAGGGAACAGGCCGAGGTCGCGAATGAGGAGGGACAGGTCCAACAACAACCACAAGAAAATGTATCAGACGCGCCAGAATCCATGAACATTTCCGATCATCCTGATGCTTTGTCGAGGCAGTCTCCCATCCAGCCTGTCTCTGCTGATCCCACCCACAGCCCGCCCACGCAAGGCTCCCAACCGATCCAGTCCGCAAATCCCGCCCAAGACACCACTATTCCCACAGAGACGGTCCAAGATCATGTCCCAGTCTCCCAAGAGGCATTGCCAGCTACCGTCAGCACTTCTCCCAACCAGCCCCAGGCATCGGTAACATCTCCTGAGGCGGAGAAGGTAGAAACCGATAGGCCCCAAGGTGCCGCTCCCAAAGAAGAAGAGCCCGACGTCAAGTCTGAGGACGTCGACATGAACGCGGGAGGTGAACCCGATGCCACTGCCATTGATATCCAGAAACTTGTCGATGAGATCACGGCCAAAGCGGAAGCGGAAGCCGAAGCCGAAGCCGAAGCCGAGCAAGAGCCTGCTAAGCCTTCCGTACCCCTCCATACCCAACCCTCTTCTATGGATGTAGACTTGCCTTCTCTTCCTCCCAAGCCTGCCTTGACTCAAGAGCAATCCAAGCAGACATATTCGCCAGCTTCTTATCATCATGCCTCTCTTCCCAGTGCTCCTTCTTTTCCACCTACATCTGCTGGTCTTCCTGCCCAACCTCCCCCACATGCCAATGGCGGCGCGCCAGCCGTCCACATGTCACAGCAACCCAATTACAGTGCTACTCCATCTCTTTCCTCTTATTCCAATGCTTATCCGCCTGGCACTGCACCCTCCCAAGCCCCTGGATACAACGGACCCGGTTTACAGCAGACCTATGACGAGTTCCTGGCAGACGAACGAAAGCACATGTCCGAAGCAAAGTGGGAACGCTTTCCTGACGGGTCTCGAATTTTTATTGGTAAGCATTCCCAGCTGACAAGGCTGAGACATCTAAGCTGACGAAGGCCATAGGAAATTTGTCCCAGGAAAGAGTCTCCAAGCGTGATGTGTTTGAACTGTTCCATCGATACGGTCGACTGGCACAGATCTCCCTCAAGTCAGCATATGGTTTTGTCCAGTACCACACTGTTGATGATGCTCAGGCTGCTATGAATGCCCTCCAGGGTGCTGAGGTCAAGGGTCGCAAGATCAGTAAGTCGTGACTTTGTTCTCCATCCTGCGGCCAAGCTAACAATGCTCAGATCTTGAGGTGTCAAAAACACAGAAGTCAAAGAAGGAGCGCGAGCACTCTCCAGAGCGGCGCAACCGAGATCGAGGTGGCAAGGGCGCTGATCGATATGATGGACGAGATGGCCGACGATCTCGAGGAGATGATTACCGCCCTGGCCGGTCACCATCTCCTCCAAGACGCGGTGACACCCGGGGAAGACAGGACCCTTACAATCGAGACCGGGGTTCCTATGATTCGAACAAGCGAAAGCGTTCGCGCTCTCCGGACCCCTATACGCGACACGGCCAGGATCCTTATAGGCGCCGGAGTCCCAGTCCGTACGGCCACGGTCGTCAGGAGAGTGATCATCTCGATATCCCACGTCGCTACGGAAACGACGTGCCCGACGTTCAGATCCTGCTGATGCAGGATGTTCACAAGGATTTCGTCGAGTGGGTACAGCGAGCCTTCTGGGAGCGAGGCCTCAAGGTGAATGCGATGTTCTTGAATCCTCGCTTCCCTCGAGATGCGGTCATACAGCGACAGATTCTTGAAGGTGTTCATGCAGTAGTTGAGCTCGACATGCGCGCTCAAAATACTGCAAAGATCCCACTCCAAGTTTTCGATCGGTCTGCTGGTAGCAACGTCCGCTTTGATCAGTACCAAGATCTGGACCCTCCGATCGCATCCCAGCTGGTTCTTCGTGCCAAGGGCGCCGTTGCTCAACAGCCGGCCTATCCACCTCCAGCTAATTACCCTCCTCAACCGTACGGAGCGCCAGCACCTTATGGAGCGTACCAACAGCCGCCGACACCGGCACAGCAGCCTCCAGCGGCCGCGCCAGACCTGACGAGTCTCGTGGGCCAACTTAGCCAGATGGGGAATGTCGACAACAACACGTTGCAGACTATCCTCGCGTCACTTCAGCCAGCGCCTCAGTCTCACATGTCTGCTCTGATGCCACACGCTCCACCAGTCATGACCCCTGGTGCCCCGGTTTCCGGTGTTGACCTCAATTCGCTGATCAGCAACCTCGCTGCGGCGTCCGCTAATAGCGCGCCGCCTGCGATGGGAGCACCTGTGATGCCAACTTACCCTGGATCTGCGTACCCACCAAATTCCCGTGGGTCTCGTGGGCCTTCAGCTGCGGGGTCGTCGGATCCTGCCCGCGACGTCCAGAACATCATGGATACTCTTGCTAGGATAGGGCGTTAAAGGGCATATGGACTAAACGAGGGACCGGCAAGGGTGCCGTGATAGTTTTATTGTAGCTGTTTGTATTTGAGTTAGGATTCGCAAGTGATGGTGACAACGGTGGCGCTTTTTAGAGCATGGTTCCAGCTCACTGAGAGGCTCGATGGTCTTCTTATTGAAAGAGCTTGCGGAGGAATTGATACGTGACTCGCCGCTTATGGTGTCCGTTTAAAGAGCTTCAAGGCTGAAATAGATAATCACAAAATGGTGTAAATGCTCATTGCCTGCTTTTGACCTTTATCTGCTTTATATCGCTTAATGTCCCTTGTTTTCCGTCCAGAAGCAGAGACGCTGGTCTACTATACAATTTGAGGTATGCTGCAAGCTTGTCCCGTATACGCCTGTATCCTTTTTGGCAATAGAAAATCATCGTTCTCGTTCAAGACTGTCACCATATCATGTACCATCACTGGTTATTGCCCTGCAACGCCAGCGCAGACGTCCGCACAGTCACCTGCTGGCGAGGCCACTCCTTCCTCATCATCAAGACCACCATGCGCGCCTCCCTCTCGCTCGCCCGCTCGGCACTCCAGGGGTCATCCCTATCGGCCACCCGACCATGGTCATCCCCGACCAGGTACAGCCAGCGCCGCAGGTTCTCCCGTGCCGAGGAAAGGAGCCCGCCGCCGCCGCCGCCGCCGCCGTTGTCCCTGTCTGCGCCCTCCACGGGCCAGATCCCTCTGTCCTCACACGCCAGCAGCACTTCCTCCTCCTCGAGCGCGTCGACACCGCCGGCCTGGGCGATGAAGTGGTTGTCCTGGTCCAGGTACGCGAGATGCTTCCGGACCTTGCGCGAGGCGATGACGGAGACGAAGGAGTCCGGCAGGAGGGACAGAGGGAGGGCGTCCCAGATGGAGGAGATCAGGTTCAGGGAGCGCGCTACGTGGGCCGTTACGTCGCCCGGCGAGAGGCCCAGGCACGCCTGCTGCGCGGACCTCGCCGCCGCGCCTGCGGCCCCGCCGCCCTCCGCGGGGCCCTGCGAGCGCCTCTCCCCCCCCGACGCCGCCACTGCCGCCCCCGCCTGCTCCCCGGCCCCACCCTCCCTGTATATCACCTCCCCGTACCTCTGCCCCAGCCGCTCGAACGAGGCGCCGCGGCGGTCCTCCGCCTTGCGCCGGAGCTTCTCGACCTGCTGCGGGATCCGGCAGGTGATGGGCACCACCCCGGGCACGGCGAGCACCACAAGCGGGGTGAACTCCCCGCAGACGAGCAGCATCAGCGCGAAGACGGGCAGCCGCCGGACGTCATGGGCCCACCGCCGCCGCAGAAGCTCGGTCGACCGCGTCGTGGCGGCGGCGGTCTTGGTCGGCGGCGAGGCCGTGTCGCCCGGGGGCGTGTGGTCGGGCGGGATGCCGGAGGCGGTGTTGAGGGACCATACCAGCCGCGTGTTGATGTAGATGTGGCGCAGGCCCGTCTTGTAGAAGGTCAGGTAGGCCTTGCCTGTTGCGAAGAGGTGTGGGAGCGTGCTGGTGTTGGGGTCGCGCTTGGGGAGGTCTAGAGGGGGTGGGCGCGTGGTTGGGGGTGGGTTGGCGGCGGCGGTGGAGAGGATTGGGGTTGTGGCTGATGTGGTGGTGGTGGTGGTGGTGGTGGGGGGGTTGCTGGGTTGGGTCTCGGGGGCGGAGGGGGCTTGTTGTCGGGCGTTGGTGGGTGGTGTTGTTGAGAGGGAGCGCGCTGCGAAGCTTCTTGGTTGGTGGTTTATGCGCCGGGTGGGCGCGTTGAAGGTCCTGGCTAGACGGGCGGAGGTGTTGGCCGGTGTGGTGGACAGGAAGGTGCGCTGGATGCGCAGCTGGGTTGTGGATATCATTGCATTGCTGGTGGTGGTTTGTTCCAGTTTGTTGGGTGGTGTTGTTGGAAAGTAGCTAGGTAGGTAGTGGATGGGGTGAAATTTACGACCTGTCGATCCTTTGGAAATTTTGTATGTATTGTAGCCTGGGACGGTTGCCATGATGATGCATTACGTCAATCCAGTATGTACCCGTCACCTCGGGTCATCGTTACACTACGTATGTAAAGAACCCATGTATATGTCCGCTCCTTGATCGAATTTCAGACTATACGCATTTGTTGTTTTCTGCCTTCCTTCTTATCCTTGTCCTTCTTCTCCCTATGTTCGTAACCTCAATTTACAGCTTACAGCTTACAGCTTGGACTGCGGCTTCGGAAGCACCCTACTTCTACGATTAGTATATATTTCCCATCACCTCGGATTTGGCTTAATTCACATACGCTGTGCATTCTATTTCAACATCTGTGTCGAGGGGGAGCTGCTTGACCGCAACGCAGGTCCGGCACTTGAAAAAAAGGATCGGGTTAGCCATCTGTACAGCTCCAATTGCATCTTTATCAGGCCTCAGGCCAAGAGCAGCCTGACTCACAGGCTTTGGGCTCGAAACGAAGAACTCATCGTAGACCTCATTCACCAAGGCAAAGTTGTCCATGGTGGTGATGAAGACGTTGACCTTGACGACATTGCTCAAGCTGCTTCCGGCTGCCTCGAGGACGGCCTGCATGTTCTTCAGGGTTTGTCTCTGTACTGCAAGTTAGCTACCATAAATTCATCTGGAGAAGTTGAGTTTTATGTGGGCTTACAGTCCTGTCCTGGACTGTTCCTTCCACAATCTTGGATGTTTGCGGGTTGAGGCCGATATTGCCAGAGCAATAAACCATGCCATTGTACTTGATGGCCTGGGATAGCTGCGGGCGCGGCTTAGGAGCCTTCTCCGTGAGTACTGCTTCGGCCTTGCTCATCTTGTCGGGTAACTTGTATCTAAAATTCACGGAAATAATCTGTGAGCATACAATGTGTTCTTACTCAGGTTGGGAGGAGGTAGTAATGGAGAATGAGAAGAGACGGCAGGATTTGAATGAGAAATGCCATGTTGATAAACTATCGGCCGCTGATGATGCCGGCTCGGTCATCTTGCACAGCACAGAACGGAGGCGGCTACAATCGGACCCGCCGATATCGTGCCGGCACATCAATGCGTGACAGCCATGTGAGGCTTAATTGATTGGACAGGGCGGCGAAAGGTAGCACCGGGAGTCAGGTGATAAAGTTGAACGACTTATCATCAGTGGATTCGATGTTTTAATTGTGTGGGCATACAAAGTTTCCGACACGGGGTTTTAAATAAAGTTCGCATACATCACCATATAACCAGTTCCAACCCATCAATCATCAAGTCCAAAAGACCATCAGTTGTCACCACGTCGACGACACCAGCGACAAAAACAAAAACAAAAACACGGAACCACCGTGAACACCAGGCATCCATCCAACCGATAGAAAGAGACAAAACACAGCAAGCTTTTAGCAGCCACCGCAAGCAGGACCAAAAGGAAAATAATTCAGGTAACATCAATAAGAGAGGAGAGATCCCACGTGGGTGACAAGTGGAACACCAGACTCTCGACACACAGAAGCACGCGAGATATGCACAGGGATACTCAGGTACCATAATAGTACCTAGGTACATAATAGTGTTCCGTGGCACGCGTGGCACGCATTCCCCGCAGTCCATTTTTTAACGAACCCAGCTGTTCGGGTCGTCCCGAGACAAGGCGTCGGATCCGAAAATCCGGGCCAGTCATAATACACGGAGTTTTGACCGCAGCCCGCCCAGGAGAGGGGACCTTTGATTGGAGATTAGCCCGACCCTGGCTTGGCTGTCGAGATGGGCGATCATACTCACAAATACACGTAAGTCCATTACGGACGACATTCGTCAGTCGAGCGCGCTTCCAGATTGCTTCAAGCATCGAACTGGGCCCCGACGCCACACAATTCGTCATCCTCGAACGAGCGGACCGAGGTAACCTGGGACCCCTGACTGGACAGCGAAGCATCGACGTGCTGAATTTGCGACGATGCAATTGCCTGCTGTCGCCGGACTGACTGGCCAGCCGCCTCGTCGGTGTATGCGGTGCGAGCGATGACATTGTCGAAGTCGAATGTGTTTCGTCGAATGCTGCCCTTCTGAGCATCGCGACCCGCACCGGTCGTGGCTGGCCCACTAGCACTGAGATGATGTCAGTCTGGGTTGAGGGCAGTGTCAATACTTTGTGTCTTCACACGTTCCCACCCTCACCGAGGTAATAAATGTTAAATCTGACCGGTACCTGATAAGAGGCCTTGTTTGATCTTGGACCCACCTGTGGCTTATCCTCCCAATCACCGACGCTCCTTTTTAATATACCGGAGCTGTCCCAGCCAATGGTTCAGATTTAGCATTTAATACCCCTGTGAGGGTGTCAGTGTAGGAGTCAAGGGTCAATTGATCCGACCCTAATGATACTTCCCGGAGAGGAACCTCCGCCTGGACTTTTATGGAGGTGTAATAAAAAGGATTAAATGACGAAGGATAGAGACGTACACAGAGGGTACAAAGGACTCAGGCCGCAGTCAAAATGGATAGGGGTACCGCCAACGCCAGATTTGAGCGAGATGGCGCAGAAGTGAGAGGTAAGACAAGAGAAAGAAGTCAACTTGCCTCGATCCAGCGGAACCTTGATGCGGTTGGGTAGACATAGCTTGCAACGCTGTCTTGACTAATTATATTGGGCCGCAGTGATGTACAGAACTTGGGAGATAAGGGGACAGGGAGACAGGAGACAGATCACTTTTTTTTGAGGGGGGGGGGAGGGGGTGGTGGAAGGAAGGTCAGGGAGTGAGCAAGAAGAGAGAGAGAAGTGCAAGAACAAGCCAATGAGAGTAGTGACACTTAGAAGTAGGGGAACCCCCACTGGGATATTTCAGCCGCTCTGATCTCGGGGAGAGTTATGACCTGAAAAGAGATGTAGATTAACATGTCTGCCATCGTTCTCGTGGGAATGTCTGCCTTTTAACTGTCTTGAGTAGCAAAATATACTTCGAGATCAAGCGGCAGTTCCCGTCGTTCCGGACGGCCGCGACGGCAGTATGATGTCTGAAGGTTTGCATATTCATTTGGCCCCTGTTCCAGATATCCCGTTGAAGGTCCTTAGACACAGCTTTGTGGTGGTGATGCTAACAGTGGAAACAAACGTTATCTACGATTGGTACCCAAGGTTGCAGAACACCTTCGCCCCTTACGCGGTACTGCATGCGCTTATAATTAGTAATACTAGGTAGGATGGCCTCCGTATCAGCGTGTACTGTACCCGTCCTGCCCATGTTGCTGTGTGCCGACAGGCGTACAGCAACCGGACATGGGGGGGGGGGAATACGGCGGCTCAGGGATTGCAGACAATAGTACGCTCCACTTACAAAGAAAGTCTATGATACCGAGGGGGCATGGACGAATCTGCTTGCGAATTGAAGCATTTATACTCTATCGACCCAGTTATCCAGATGTTGAAACAAGTCGTTAAGCCGTTGAGCCTGTGTGGGCCGTTGCCTAAGGAACTATTATATTCCCGAAGTACTGTATTTTTGGGCACGCTACATGTAGCGTCCGCGGATTGCACCCCTTTACCGACAGTCCTGCGCCCCCCCCCCCGACAAATGTGATCCGGGGTGTCAACATGTCCAGAAAATGCCGACCAGGGTGGGTGGGAGTGCTACCTATGTCAGGACAGCGCCCGCGGGGAATAAGAACCCGCGTTCGCCTAATCGGATATATGAACTCTGTTTAAATGATCAGCAATTACTTGAAATACACAATGTAAGGTATGAGGACATGAAAAAGTAAGTAGATGTAACCAGACACGAGTGGGTGCAGTACGTCGACGGTCCAAAATAAGAGAAATTGATTGAGACCCGACCCAGAGATGGGGAGGTGTGGGTTATCATACTTATCCAAGTAGACAGGATCTTTTATAAACAAGTCGAGTACTCCATGTTGCTAGTGGTTGCCGCGGATGGTGATCCGAATAGGGAGAAAGAGCATCAACCCACACACAGTGAACTTTAGAAGTCGTATGTCTTGATTGATTACGCCCGCGAGCCACAGCTCACAGGGTGAATACAAGATACTTACAAAATCGATCAAGGATTTAGCCGTACTATGATTTTGCCCGCAATTCCGTGAGGGGGAAAAGAAGAAAAAGAAAGAAGACAAAAAAAAAAAAAGGGTCCGGGGGGGTGTGGTCTTGGGGGTCTCACGATACAAACGGTTTCACAACAACACAAGCACAGCAGAACCTGTTCCCTTCACTCATTGCATCTCCGCGGTGCGCAAGCGCAAATAGGAGCCTGGCAAGAATAGAAATATATCCATGGATGCGCTCTGGTTGCCTTAATCTTATTTGAAAATGCGACGGAACACGGCCTTTGCTACGTAGGTACTAGACTTAGTACGCTAGAGGCTTGGGTGCACGTACCAAAACGACCCACCAGCTCCGCCGTATTCTTAGTAGTGTACATATTGAGATCTGGAAGAGACGGCTGATACCGAAGCCCAATTTTCCTTCTCCTTAGACTAGCCCAAGTGGTCGTGGTGTCGTGGCAAGATGAACTTTAGATTCTGAGACTACCTACCTAGGTCCTCAGGTATATGGGACTCTCCCACGATAGACTTCATAATATCGGGTTGCACAATCATATTATAATGTCCACCAGCTGGCAATTAGTCCCCCCCACACCTTGTGGTCCCCCACACCTTTGTGGTCCCCCACACCTTTGTGGTCCCCCACATACAGCTATAGTGTGGGTGCCTGCCGGGCACTGAGCTGCATGCCTTTGTGGAAGGGGCTTGGTTTCGAATAGCTACTGTGTGTATCGACAGACGGCCTGTACAGGAAATAGCTGGCGTGGCGTGGCAGGCAGGCAGGCAGGGTACGTTATGGGTTATGGGAGTTCGACGGGATTGGTGCAAACAGCCCCATGCCTATATTACAAGTGGAAAACGGCAGGTATTATGGCGATCCGCGTCCCTGATGTAATTATTGCATAAGCCATCCTCCCTGTGCCGACAACAGGAGGATATGTACGGAGGTGGAAGTGCATATGTACAGCAGCTATTCAGTTCAAAGAGCAAGCCGTTTTGGTGAGGACATTATGCACTGAGTGGAGCATGATCGGCATATTGATCGGCGAAAAGTCCCTTTGCGCGTTTGGGGTTGGTTCCCCTTGTGGACTGTGCTCAAATAGGCTTAAATTTCGCGCCACCTTCTTCCTTTGCATGGCTCCACCAACTTTCCGGACAACCTGACAACTTGACGGCACATTGTCAGCTTCGACCTTGAACAACCTTGAAGCTTTCCAAAGCTTGCCAATAACACACTAATCAAGCTGCTGTCGCGAGACTTGCTTGACCGGCCTAATTGCTTTTCTCTTCTGTATTCTACAATGCTTTCCTTAGCGTGGTGCTACAAGCTGGCTGACTTGAGCATCGTCCCTTTGTATGAACCATACCCACAACAGGGATTTATTTCCTTGGGCCTCAACGAATGTCCCCACGAAGCCATCACAGGCCAACCGATCAAGTCTGCATTGGGATGTCGCCCGCAACCTCACCCTCGCCCTCACCCTCGCCCTCACCCTCGTCGTCATCATCGTCTGCCTCCATCGGAGATGGAGAACTCTTATCTCCATACACTGAAAACGGCCGCTCGGTCTCGAACTTCTCATCCAAGCCCGCTAGCACAATCTTCCTCACGCTGTCACAGCTGGCGTCGCAAAACTCCCTCGGCACGCCCCGCCCGTAGTCCCAAACCTTCCACACATTCTGCATCACCGGCCCCGTCCCCCCGTCCTTAGCGAGCGCCCGCACGAACCGCCGCGTCATCGGAAACCCTTGTCCCCAGTATTCCCTGTTGCAGTAGTCCGTCCAGGCGTGGTACCTGCTCCGCACGCCGGGCCGCCACCTGCCCTTGTCGAGGAGGAGGAACGCCCGCTCCTCCTGCTTCATACCGATGAATCTGGGACACTCGTCGATGCTGTGCGAGACGTTGTTGCACACGACGCATACGGCCTTGTCGAAGTGTTGCGGGTCCCACTTGATGCAGTCGATCGCCTCGTGGCCGTCACGTCCGCACCAATCACACTTGCCTGTGCCGGCCTTGTTCCCGAACCGCCCGGGGGAGTTGATGTGTGCCCGCAGGACCTTGGTGATTGGGTCGGGCTCGTCATTGAAAACGGGAGGTTTAAGGAGTGGAGTCAGTCGGATTTCACCATGTGAGGCAGCGCCGGCGTTCTCATTGCTATTGCCATAGTTTCTGATACACTTTTCGCCGTTTCCGGGCTGGTCCAAAGCAAGGCCAGGATCTTGGAAGATCCAGTCGTCTTCTTCAGGCACGTAGAAGACCTCGGCACCTGGTGCAAGGGCATCATACTTGGCTGCAGCTTGGGTTTGTGGGCCCATGAAGGACCCCAAGCTGCCCAAGGTCATGGGCTCAGCTGGGACTGCTCCACCTTGGTCAAAGTCACCAACGTTGATCTGCTGGGGAAGACTCGACTGCCGGAACTGGGAAAACGATGAAGCTCGTGCGCCGCCTTGGCCGCCAACAAAGTCACCCTGCTGAGGGTAGTCGAAACTCTGCTGGCCATGTGTGTAACCCTGAACCGACCCGCCACTGTGTCCAAATGTGCCGAAGCTCTGTGGAGGAAGCCCTGGCTGCTGGCCTTGTTGGAAATGCTGGGTGTGCTGTCCAGAAGAGCCAAAGACGTTCTGCTTGTGGAGTTTGCGTCCACTGTCCCAAGCTTCAAGGTCCTCCTCAAGCTCGGTGAGTCTGTCCTTCATTTGCCTCATTGAATCCTTTCGTGTGACCGGCTCTCCTTGTCCGAAGAGACCCTGAGCCATTTGCTGTGGAGCTTGACTGGTGGGCATCCTTCGGACAGATCCACCTTGTCCTGCGACGCCGACATAGGAAGAGCTAGCTCTGGCTCCGCCGTTGTGGAGATGTGACTCGGGGATTCCGACGATGTGCCAGGTCTCTCCCGAACGGTACCTTAGATGGTTCGTAAGGGTCTTGATGATGTGTTCGTTGTCTCCACCAATGCTAAAAGTTCGAGGTCAGTACATATACTCTTGCCGATGACTATTTTGAAAGAGTGGGGTGGGGAGGCGGGGAGGGGGGGCAGATGGGCAGATGGGCAGATACATAGATGGGCTTGGTGTTTTCTGACAAATTGCCAAAACTCCTCGATAGCATCGAGATAGCATCGCACACCTGGACAAAGCCACGAGGATCTGGCGGCAAACGAGAGCATCAACTTACGCAAACTCTTCTCCATCATTGATCTGCGGCGCAATGTAGTTGTGGCCCAAGGGCACATTGCTCAGCGTGATGAGCCGACGGTCGTTGTGGTCGCGAATGTTGCCGATCTGGATCTCCTTAGGAGCAACATACATATGAAGCTCTCCAGGACGGTTGTCGAAAGACCGAGGATCACGTTGATTGCCAGCGGAGCTGCTGGCTCCATCGTACCGCTCCATTCTCGCGCTTGAGACGGCGTGCTTCGCGTTGGCGGTCGTTCGGTCGCGTTGGCTGTGAAAACGCCAATGTGCATAGCATCAGAAGATACCTTATGATAGGTAGGTACTGGGGCTACCTAAGCTGGTGGGTAGCAGGGCCCTTGGTACACGATTCTGAAAGCCAGCTGGGTCAGCACACTGCAGAATGTTCCACACACCTTGGGGCGACTTGGTATATGGATGGCTGTGTGGTATTTTTCTGGGAGTCTTGGCCCCCCGGAGGGCCCCCCCCCCAACTTACCTCGCTTTGGGGTTTCTCCCCTGCCAATCACTTCTTAATCACAGGGAGAGATGAGTATGTGTTTTGGTGCAGAAAGTTGCTTGAAGCTGCCCAGCCCAGGTGTTGGAGCAGAGCTGTAGATGTTTGGGTGGCTTTGACGCCGGCTTGTGGAATATTTTGCTACACAGGACATGCAAATGAGGCTATTACAACAGGCTGGGAGGTGTGGTCCATGGGCACAGTAATGATGCTGGTCTAGTTGTCGACACATAACACACGCTTCACTGGATCGGTGTCAATTAGATTGATATCTGGAAAGCTCTTCTGAAGTTGCCTAGCTAACTGTTCAGTCAGGCATTCACAGACCTCGAGATTGCCTTCAGTCCAAACCGGCATCCATCCACTACCACCAAGACACATGAGCTCTCTTCAACGATATTGATCTCTGTGTCCAGCCCCAAGCTGTGTGAGATGTTCGATGCTGCTGATCTGCCTGAAAAATCGTTCCAATAAAACATGCTGGTCTTGACCTTCAGGTAAATTGCCCCAAAATTGTTAAATAGCTTTGTGCCTCCTCGATCCTGCTGCATCCTCGACATTGTGCACTGGCTCACCTCGTTGCATCGGCTCCCTAGGCTGGTTCTCTCCATCCCATTGTATGTATCATCATACTGAACAGCCACCTACCTGCCTGGAACATCCCACTCCGGCGAACTCACAAGGATTCTTCCTGCCCAATGCCTTCCTGCCACGTTTGCAGCACTATTTCGATGTGACACTGCTTCGCTGCCAAATCTTCATTCACGATCCGGTCTCCTCGTCCTACTCACGCCTTCGGAATGCAGGCTGATAGCGATTGTGGACGAGCAGGCCTCGCTGCGAAATGTGCTCGTTCGTGCTGGCAGGGAAGGCGCCCTCATTGTACTCCCATTCCTCCGCCGTCGAGCTGGATATCGAGAAGATGGACATGATGCTGTCGCTTCTTCGTTGGTGATCCTGGTGATCCTGGTGATCCTGATCATCCAGATCCATCTCAGTGTCATCCTCGGGCTCAGCATCACCATTGAATGGATTGTATTCATCAGAATCACCCGCATCATTGACTCCACTCGCAACGATGATGGTGGCGTCGTCGTCTTCGGTGCTCTGCACGTCAGTGTCTTCCTCAATGCTCTGCATCCTGAAGTTGTTGTTGAAGCTTGGCACGTCAACGCCATCCTCGGTGTTTTGAATTCTGTCATCAGTACTTCGTATATTCGCATCATCGTGGTTGCTTTGTATGCCGAAGCTGTCTCCAGTGTCTTGCATATTCACCTCATCAGCAGCCTCTTGCACCTTGTTGACCTTCTTATCCTTCTGCCTGAGGGGGGAGGCCGGCACAAGGAAGTCTCCACACAGAACCGAGCGCATGGACACGGTGATGAAATCAGACTTGGCATACAGAGGTCTGAAGCCCTCCTCGGGGATGTCAAAGAGGGCGCGGCCAGGGCACTTGTCCACCTTCTCTCGGACGCGGTGGCTCCGCTCATCGTGGAGGAACCAAGCCTCGGCCAAGCCCTCCACCTTGGTCATCATGAACGGGCGGATCTTGCCAGTCGCCCTCAACCACTGCTTGTGATACTGCGCGGTGGGCATGTATCCCTGGGGGGAAGCCGTATCGTTCAGGATCTGCACGAGGAATTGGAGGTCCCAGAGCTGGAGGTAGAAGAGTCTTCGGCAGTGGGGGGTGCTGTCACCGGGCTTGTTCTTGGGCACCTCGCCGAGCTCGAAGGCCTCCCTGAGATCCCTCTCGAGGTTGACGATGTCGGGATGTGTCTGTAGACCAGATTCTTGCATGTACAGCCAGATGGCGTCGTGGTTGGCTTCGACTTTATCCTTCTTCTCATCCGCTTCGTAGATGATGTTTGCCGTAATCGGGAGCGTGTTGCAGGTGGCGTCGTCCATGTCTGGGACAGGTCCGAGGGGTGGCACGTGGACTCCCATCCGCAAGCAAATGACGTACTGGAGGACATAGCGGACGAGATCGATCTCGGCCTGGAAGATGGGGTGTATGAGGATCTCGGTCAGGAACTGACAGCACAGTGGAGTGAGATACGTTGCTCCGAGGCCGCGCTTGCTCTTTGGGTGGGGCTTGAGGCCGTAGGTGAAGAGGTCAGTGAGCGGCACTCCGTATCTCTCGAAACATGCTGCCCAGAGGATGGAGTTGCTGGACAGAGGAGTGATCAAGGAGGGGCCCTCGTCTGCGATGGCCTGGCAGTCGCGAATCAGCGCCGCTTCCTCCTTGTCGCTCCACAGGGGCTTGCCGATGAATCGAAGCTCGCGCCAGGTCCTCAGGCCTGTGCGGTTCGGGGCGAACTTGCTGTCGAGGATCTCACGAATAGCCATGTTTTGTTGCTGGTTCTTTGTTTCTCTTTTGGTCGTTGTGAATATCTTCTTTGGGCTCTTGGCTGATTGCAAGCTCTGATTCTTGATCTGATGGAGACTTCTGCCAGCTCTTGTGATGGGGGGTCTTTTAGCACTGCCTGATGGATTCTACCTGAATGATTCTGCTGGTTCGTGGTTAGCCAATCAATCTTTCCGAAGCTTGCGTACATGATGGTGAGAGGCTGGTCCTTCTACTCACTGGTTGCCACAGCTGTTTCCTTTCTAAGCAGTTGCTTGCCGGTTCACATCGGACGACACCATTTGATAGAAAGCTGGCTGCAAGGTCCCTGGTTCGGCCGACTGGAGTTGGTACCTAGGGTAGGCAAGTGATATCTCTCTGCACTTGTACGAAACCACGTGAACCTTTTGCAGGAAAGTGCGGAGAACAGGTCTCCGGGCCTTCTTTATGTCTTTGGTGAACAACGGAACAAACGTTAGCTTCTAATTCATATCTGGGATTTGGCGAGGCGGAGGCGTTACAACGCGTTGCTTCTTAGCTCGATGTTTCTAGCATGGGAGAGAGGAGCACTTTACTGACGATTGTATGTGAGTCAATAGGGAATTTCGCGAAGAACGGTGTGTTGCGTGTTGCCAGTGTTATCTGGGTAGTTCCAGAGGGAAGTTGAAGTTCGCGGCTGTAGTGTGGTGTACACCTGGGCATCCGTAGTATCAGTGTAGGTGCCAGTTCCAGGGTTCATGTGATCCATGGATAGAATTGAGATATGTAGTGCCTAGGTGTGATTGAAGCTCCGTATTGCCAGCAATATCTGTTTCGAGTTACTTCACCACAGTCATATGGCTGACCCAACCTCGATAACGACCTGCTTGGTTTATTAATGTCCCGACTTGGCAGTAATTATGCCAACAAACACTGTCAGTTGAAGATAGTTATGTTTGTCTTCTTGAAGTTCGGAGACATTCGCAATACTACTTTTCAGTGGCAGTTGAGCGAGGGCTCGATTCCAGTATCTGAAGGGAGTCTTGATAGAACTCTACCTATAGAAGGTGTTTATAGGTTTTTATATATATATAGCATATATAATAAAGAAACATTACGAGAAAATCAACTTAAACGTTGAACTGTCACCGCGAAGCAAGCTTCAACGTTGAGGTCACTGTGCACCTGGGCATGCAACGAGACCTAGTTATTAATATATAGAGACTGTGGCGGAAAGAGATTCACTGATAGAGGTAGGTGTTGCTGCTAGTGAGACGGCTACAACTATACTTTGGAGAAATGTGATGAAATCAAAGAAGGGGCCGTTACATTATCATATAACCACCATCGACAATAATCTCGGCGCCCATTTGGTAGGAGCCTGCGTCACTTACAATATCCACAGCAGTACCCCTGAGCTCGTCCGGCTTGGTGATCTTACCTAGGGGTATCAACTCCACCCACTACTTGCTCAACTCCTCCAACTCCTCGCCTTCGTTGACCACCGTCTGGATATACACCGGCGACAAGGCATTGGCCCGAATGCCGTGTTCACCCCACTCGGCAGCCATGGACTTCATCATCATAACCGTGGCCGCCTTGGAAGCTGGGAGAATTATAAGCAGACTGTTTCTGCGGCTGATTCTCGATCCTCCCGGACATCAGCGAAACCATCAAGATGGACCCCTCGATACCCCTCTCAATCTGCCGTGCGGGCAAACAGGAACGTGCCGTTGAGGTCGAACCCCATCATCTGCTTCCACTGGTCGAACGGGTATTCCTCGGCAGAGGCCAACCCCCCCCCCCCGGTGAACCGGCATTGGCACACAGGACGTCGACATGGCCAAAGTCGCGCACGATCACGCCAAAGGTCTTCCGGAACCCACTTCCTCATCCGCCGTGTCGCGCTCGTAGCCGCGGAGGCCAGCGGCTGGGAGTCCGGCGTCTCGTGACCTCGGCATTCATGCTCCCTAAAAGAATTTTTTTTCTTTTCTTTGGGAGGCGGGGTTTGGCTGATCCAAGGAGAGGCCCACGACGACGCCGTGGCCTTCGGAGCGGCAGAATGCCGTTAAGACCTGTCGTCCGAGGCCTTGTGAGGCCCTGCGGATGCTTGGGTTTGAGTCAAACAAACATGTTGCGAGGTGGAGCCTACGGAACTCGGAAACTTTTACCCAGTGACTACACATGCTGGTCAGTTGGTGCGATTGTCTATATCCGTTCCGTGCGTGGTGTTACTTACCTACGCAGATCTTACTCTCCAGGATCAAGAAAACATGACAGTGTGCTGAAAACCCCCCCCCCCCGTAAGCAGAGTGTCTGCGATGGTAGAAGGACCTTGGGATGCACATCTACTGTGTACCTAGGTAGGTAGACATCACAGTGGGTTCATAGGTGGAGACCGATCGACGAAATAAAGTTCCGCGGACCACTCTTTTTATGCCAGGGGAGGAAGTGACAGACAAAGAGTGGGGGGATAGGCGAAAGTGAAGGTCGATCGGTAGGCAATCTGTAACGAATGTAAGCGCATGCCTCGAGCGAGAACGTCGGGATACTTTGTGCATTGCGGGTCATATACACGCCACGGAGGGAACATCGTTTTCCCCTCAACGTTTTCTTTGAAACAGTGGAATGAAACTAATTTGCTTGCTAGCTAAAGTCTAATCAACGACATACAGGTGAGTGGCTATATTCTACGCCACCCAGAACCAGGCCTTCTGTGCCCAGTTCTTGGCCACCGGCGGCCTGTCCTCAGCCTCAAGCGCGTCCATCTCCCGAACGCCAGTGATGACATCAATTTCCTCAGTGCTCCTGGCCCATGGCGTCCGGAACCACAGCTTGTGTCCCAGGTAAAGCGCCATGAAGATGGGCAGGGTGATGTACGCCGCTAAGAAGTCGCCGACGTCCCAGTTGCCCGGGAAGAAGACGGCGAAGCCGTTGGTCAGCGTCAACACGACCAGCACAGACATGACGAAGTACGTCCCGTACGGCTGCAGTCTGGTCTTGTAGGGCAGCGTGTGCAGCAGCCCCCGGAAGTCCATCGCCTTCCTGAAGCGCAAGTATGTGATGCAGCAGACGACCCAGGCGATGAGGCCGCTGATGGTGGAGATGTTCACGAACCAGTTGAACACCACGGCACTGGTCTGGCTCACGCTCAGGAACGCCAGCAGACCGACTGCCCATGTAGCCAGAATAGCCATGTATGGGCTCTTGAGGTTTCCAGTCTTGGCGAAGATGGCCGGGGCCTGACCGTTCAGGGCCATAGCGTACAGGATTCTGGAACCGGAGTAGAGGAATGCGTTTCCAGCAGACCAAGCAGAGGTCAGAATCGCCGCGTTGATGAGGTGGGCGAGAACTGGGATGCCCCTGAGGGTGATACCGATGACCCAAGGACTGGCGCTGGCGTTGGAAGCGCCCGACAGGAGGCGAGGATCCGTGGACGGGCAGATAGATCCGATAATGAAGGCCCCGACACCGTAGAAGATTGCCAGACGCCAGATGAAACGTCCCGCGGCCTTGGGGATGTTGCGCCTCGGGGCGACAGTCTCACCAGCAGCGAGGGCGATGAGTTCAGGAGACGTCACATAAGAAAAACCAGCTTTCAGCAGGGCAGCATATACAGAGAGAAAGCGGCCCGTGTTGCCCGAGACAAGGTACTCCTTGATCGGGCCATGTTCCTGCCAGTACCAGAAGCCGATAGCCTTGCCATCCGGGGCACCTCCACACATGATACACAAGCCAGTAATGATCAGGCCAACGATTGTCAGGAGTTTGATGCTGGCGAACCAAAACTCTGCCTCGCCGAAGATCTTGACGGCGAAGACGTTCAACAGCAGGTTAACACACAGGATGATGGCAATCCACGCAGCCGAAGGAACTGGAGTGTCCCAGTACTCGAGGATGAGCGGTCCTGCCGAGGCCTCTGCTGCGAAAAGAATAGCATACGCATACCAATAATTCCAACCGGCCGCGAATGCAAGACTTGGCTCAACGAAGCGCTCGACAAAGTAGGGGATTGTGGCTCCCTTCAAAGGAAGGTAGACGGCGATCTCGGCGAGGATGTTCATGATGTTCCACACGATTATCATCATGATCAAATAACCGAGGAGCAGGGCGAGAGGGCCACCCAGCTCGAGGATAGACCCTGAACCGATAAAGAGGCCTGTGCCGATGCTGTCCTTATTGTCAGTACCTATGCCAGTGCGCGAGAGTGGGGGATACAAGGACAAAAACTCACGCTCCACCGAGAGCCAGGAACTGGATGTGTCGACTTTTGAGACCTCGCTCGAGCTGGTCCTGAGCACCAATGAGGTTGCGCGTGCCATCGTCGAGGATCCTGACCTCGCCCACCTCCTCATCCTTTGGGTCCGCCCATCTCTCTGGTGACTGATCCTCCCGCTTGGACATCTTTCCAGGCAGTGTCCGGTGTCTCCCTGTGGTTCAATGGCACCTGGCGATGACGTCCTTTCGACCGAGGGATTGTTGGACCAGCCGGTTTTTCCCTCTCGTGGATGTATGTGTATGTGTGAGAGTGGGTTGAATGAAAGTTAGCCTTGATGCCACGAATATGAAAGGCGACCTTGACGTGCTTGTTGTTGGGGGAGAAATATGAATGTTAAGGCCATTGCAAAGAATGCCATCTCTGATGCCCTCTACCTACTAAGTAGGTACATAACTTTCTTGACTCGGATCCATGACTTGAATTTTGATGGCCGTGACTAACCGACCCCAGATAACAGAGGCCCACGAGGCCTTGGCTCCTCAGGACTTGATAGCATTTGTGGGGAATCGACAAAACTTTTAGTCACGACAACGTAACTTGACCTACTAATCCAGCGCCTCGGTACAACTTACGGTGGTGCTGCAGCGATCACTTGTCAGATCGGATATAGGATCCTTATCTGCTATCGTCCTAATTGCCCCCTCAACTTTACGTCCACATTCGACTCAAGCCTTGCTTGCCTTGGCATACCGGCCGCCGCAACAGTCTTCTGTCCACGGATGTTATCGGGGGTATCAGCCCTGCACACACCTCTCGGCGTGAGATCGACGCCGAACCATACATCATTCCCCAGAACAATCTCGCATTCCATCGGTTGATGGCTGCTCGCTTGCAATAATAGTCCCCAACGGAACATGTCTGTGATGTTATCTCTGTCCCTGGTCCTGCAGCCGCGCAACATGGCCATCATGACTTGAGTATGTATTCCCAACCACGCAGCCCACGTCATGCCAGTCAATGGTGGACCAAGCTTGATACATACTGGTCCTCCATGGAGAGACCTACTGCATAGGTCAGGGGAACCATGGGAGAATTCAGGGACTATACTATGTATGACTTCGCCCCCAGACCTTCCAAGCCAAAGGGTGCATATATTATGGGTACCACTCAGCCCGACTCTGGCCGCACTGTTGATCCTACACTGCAGATGGCCTACATAGATCCCAAGGGCTAACTAAGATGTAGTGGTAAATCTTTGTGGCCTCATTTGATGACGAAGGTGATACCGCATAGACAGTTCATTGGGCAATCCTTAGGATTACGAACAATCGGCTATGATCCTTGCAACAGATAGATTCTTAGCCTCCAACGGTCTACCGCTTTGCTAGGGATGATTATCCATTCTGGTTAGCTGTGAGCACTCTCGAGTGGCGTCGTGTCCTTCTCATGCTCGTAATCAGATTAAGTATCCTCCGGGCCGGGCAGCAGCGGGGGCGCCAAAGGTATCATAAGGCCAGTTGCAAGCAATTGGGATTGGGTGTGATACCCAGCTAGCCACTGTGGGCTCTCAGCCTTCTCTTCTTGGTTTTCGCATGGGCTGCTGCTTGGGTGGGTACCCTAGGGTATTCATAGCTCCAGAGGTCCCTATGATCTGTATCAGTTGATTACTGTTAGGCCTGTCATGGGCTTTCACTATGGCCGGGGGCGACCTCGGGGCATCCAGCGTCTCAGGGTTCGTAAAGTGACTGACTGCAAAGGAAACATTCATAATGAGAATGGGTAATATGCTCAGTTAGGTGAGTTTAGCCCGCTCGGGTCATTCCGGACGCCCTCCTTGATCACGTCTTTGTCCAGATGCCTGCTTTCACGGTCTTTAGGTCGTTGTAATTTTCGGTAGTGAGAGAAGCCACCAGTCAGAGGAGGCCCGGGGTACTCTCAAGAGTTGGCTCTTCCTTCCCCCGTCTCAGTTTGGACAGCCATTGAGGCACATCAGGAGGCCATTGAATAGAAACTTTCCAAAGTCAAGTCTCGGTCCCTCGTCAGCCCGTCAGCCCGTCCCATCCTGCAGGTGGTGGCTCTTTTGCCCCTGCTATTGATCGGTGAGAACCTTGTAGTGTTAGAGAACCTTGAGAGTAACACTACATGCCGATCTCTCCTGCACCTTCTCGTATCTTGTTACAGGCAACCAGCCAGTGGACCGCAGCAAAGTACGAGATGGCAGTTCTCGAGAAGGATGAACAATTCCTTCCTCCTGCGTCTTCCTGCATCCTCCTGCTGTTCACCGCCCCGCTAAAAGCAGGGGCAATTGGGACTGCTGTGACTTGCCTCCACATGGACGGTCAGTGTCCTATCCGACACGTGGAAGGATAAACATAAGCCTAAATAGGACAGCTTTCATCCTGTAGAGGAACCACTGCTAATAATGTGCAGCCTCCCAGGTCCTGGCAAGTTACACTTCAGCGAGCTCTTGAATACATGTTCTCAGCTGATTACCTGATGAGATTAGGCATGGAGTTTTCCAACATATCTACAAATGAGAGACACTGAATTATAATATGAGGCTCAGGGCTACGGTCAGTCACCTTCCCATAACTGGTTGATAGTAAGTGTCCGAAGCCTTGAATCATTTGACTACATAATGCCTGAGTGCATGCCCATATTGTAGACGATAGAATATCACCTCCAAATCCTCATACAAAGCGTCCACCGATTCTGGTTTTTTTTTCTTTCTACGATCATGATGCCTCTTCCGTATTCTCGGTTGTTGGTACCTCTTTAGCCACTGGGGCCTTTTCCTTCGCCGAAGGGCTGCTCCCAGTCCTCGCTCGTATAGGAATTCCAGAGAATGGGCAAGTCTTGGGAGTTGTTGGGCTCTTGGGGGTACTCTCCCCTGGAGCCTCTTCCTTGTCTTCATCGATCTCTTCCAGGACCTTCCGTCCATCCAGGTATCCCTCCGGCTCGACCTCGTGCTGCTCCATCTCATCGATGAACTCGTCGCCGTCCCGGACATACCACTTCGCGAACAGATCGTTCTGGATCCAAATAACCTTCCCGAGGGCCTTAACCAGCGCGATCTTCCGATCCATCTTGATACGGGGATGCGAAAGTAGGGCTTCCGTCAGAGTGTCCTGGATGAAGGCAAGACAGGCCCCGATATGCACGTATTCAACGTGCAGGGGGTGTTCGCGTCCTCTTCCGACGTGCATCATTCTATACATTCCGAGTTAGTTGGAGCCATTTCGATATTTCTGTTAGAGACGTGCAGCCTTTCACTCACCCAACCTTATCCAAGTAATACCAAAACTCCATCGTACTGGGGTCAGAACAGAGCTTGTTGAGGTATGCCCGCAGGAACATCTTCCGATGGAGGATCTGAGGGCTGTTTTCACTCAGGTTTGGGTCGACTGGACCCTCATAACTGGTACTCCTCGTCTCGAACGCCCTTGCTGTGATATCATATTGCAGCAGTTTGTGATAGACAATGTTGACGATGGCCGGGATCAGCTGCTTGATGTACTTTGACCCCGTAATAAGTGCCTCGATGTCGTCTAGGTTATGGTGTTAATGCCATTGCATCGCGGACAGAAATAGTTCCCGGGACTTACTCGAACCGAAATCCAGGAATGTGTGCAAGTACTGGATTCTTGCCTCGAGGTTTGTGTAGAGATCCTTGCGGTCGATATGCCGCATTGGCCGGTGAAGATTAGAGGCGGGACCCATCGTGAACTTTTTCTATGTGCGGTGTCGAGATTTACAGGAGGAGATTTGTTGAGTTGAGGTTGGTTGTCGTCGCAGTTATCACGGAAGTTCGAGAACAACAGATGAATGCGTAGATGGCCGTGAGTATTATTTCTCTTGTTCCAATATTGATTCAACGCCAAGTACAGACCGTTCTTTATAAAGACGAGTATTCACTATTCCCCGCGATTCGCGACCCCCATGAAATCTAATTTCATTATGCTCAATACACATCAACATCATGTGTTTTTGGGATCTCTGCTGACAATCGAGGCTGTCTGGTTGGATGGAGTGATTGTGGTCTGATGTGGAGCCAATGTCGAACCACCCTTTTGCGGAGGCGGATTCCGAAACATCGTCTCGAACAAATGACTACCCCTGCCAGGCGATGCTGAGCACTGATATAATGGCGCTTTCCAGCCCGATTGCTCCCGTGAAAGCCGTACCCAAAGGCAGTTTCGAAAAAGAAAAGATCGGAATTCGAACCTCGCACTCCTCGCTGGTCTGAGGTTTTGCTCGAAGTCGAAGCCTTGTTCGGCAGTCAAGCCGGCCCCCTCCACCAACATGAGGCCCCCCGGACAAATCGGGACTCTCCCCCTCCCCCCCTGTGGCCAAATTTTACATCAAAACCCTACCATGCGCTGACGTAAGATCGCCACCTTTTCGACAACATCCCTTCCCCCCCCCCGCCAAGCACCGGGGAAACTTGATGTTCAATATGTCGCCGGGATGATCGACGCTCGCCGACCATCGTTGAGAAGTACCAAGCCGTTAGTGAAAGACCCCGCACGGCTTACCAGATACAGGATTGCACCGGCCATCTCCTCCTCACCACCGGATTTCTGTGACGGAATCCAGACTTGGCTGTCAGGGGGTCTCCTCCTCGGGCTTGCGGGTACTGAGCATTGCATGTGGTCAACTCGGACGGGAAGACTATTTCCTGGGGTGTCAGGAAGCCCTCAATATACGGCTGCAAAACAGTCTTCACAGGGAAGGGAATTGTGACCATCTACGTCCAGGTGCCATAGCATTCGCTCGGATTCCATACGCAGCGAGGATCGTCGACGCCTGCTTCATCAGTTGCGTGATGGCGGCTTGGCTCCCCCCCCACCAATAGGATGGTGAAGTCCAGTAACCCCTTGAGAAAGCCGCGAGACTGGCCGTGAAGACCACTTGGCTCTGGATACTCGGTACTCTTACACCTGGTGAAATAAGCCCCAGTGACGTTCACGTGAAAAGTTTGTGTGTGAAGTCTTCCATGGAGGCGCTGAGAAGCTGAGCGCGGAGGTCGGCCAGGGAAAGAGATTGATTGTAGTGATTTGCTGGCCCAGCAATACCACTGTTGGCGACGAGGGGATTGATGTAGCCTACATCCTGAGAGACCTGGTCCACCGCAGATTGTATTGACTCCTTGGAGGTCACGTCGCATGCTATAGGGACCATGATATCGGGGTACTTGGCTGCGCTTTCCTTGAGGACCTCTAGGCGGCGGCCGAGGATGTACACCTCGCGAGCGCCGTTGACGGCTGGGGCCTCTGCCATGTTCCAGCCAATGCCTGATCAATTGTCAAAAATAGTTACAAAATTCTTTGCAGCATTTGTATCAGGAGTGAAGTCAAATGGCTTGTGTCGGCTTACCTGTCCCTCCGCCAGTCACCACGGCGACGATGCCGTTAACCCGGAAAGCGCTGTTAGTATCGAGCATTTTGAATGTTGTTCTCCTTGCTTAGTTGAGTTTCTTGTTTCAGTGCTTGTGCTCTCAGTACTCGTCACAGTACTTGTAAGAATATCTGAAACAAGGGACGTCACCCAATATGGATAAAGGCTCGACGGAGTTTAAACATGGATAAGTCTGAAGATTGACACCGCAGTCCTGTGCAGCTTTGGGTGTTTCCTCCCAGCGTAAGTAACACTAGGCAATATTGTCGAAGAAATTGGTCTCTCCACAGACCCTTCCTACTTACCAAGATATTGCGAGCCCATGGGTAAGAAGTTCCCTGAAGATGAGAACTTCCCATCTTCATATTTGTAATCTGCTCTCACAATCGAGATCAAACTCCAGCTTTACCTTGCGCACCAATCCATTTTCATCGACCCATCATGCCTCTGATCTGCGGCGAAGAGTTGTTTGCCTATGAGATGGGAACCCACACGAACACATCATACAGGGATCTAAATGCTGTTAGCTGCGATGCAAGTCGAGAAGGGCAGGTGCTGCATACCATTCAGAGTATGTGGGTCTCCGGCGTGAGCACACTTGTAGCTGGAGTGCAAGATAAATTCGTAGCTGTCGATGCTCCCGGCATCTAGAATCGGAAACACGCTGTCGTCCTGCCGGTCTAGGACGATGAGGACATTTGCAGGTGTGGTTTCCCGGAAGAACGCCGGCCGCCACGACACAGCATCATCATCAGGCTTGTTGGTGCTAAAGCAAAGGTCGAAGTCGTAGGCTACTTGGGAAATACGGAGGGAGTTGTCGCGATGTCGAAAGCCCCAAGTACGCAGTGTGTAAGTAAGAACCTCGACATTCCAGCTTTGTGTTCGCTGAAGATGGGTGTAAACCATAGTGCTTATTGTTGTAAAAGTGTTGTGGGTGAATAGAGATCGTGGGAGATTGAGTTTCAATCTTTTCTTCAGCGGCATCCCCGGCAATAATGGCCAATAAGTACGGGAGGACGTTGCAGACGATCTGTAGGGACGCCCCTTTCATAAGCCGCGTAACGTTAAGCTCGAACAGCTGGGCAGGCGTGCCCTAATATAGAATATTAAATATCGTTAGCACCTTCCAAGTGTTTAATATGGGAACCGTACCGTAAAATATAACGGCTGAAAAACGGTAGCTCTAACGGGTGATTAATAGTACGGAGCCTGAAAACTGCCAGCTTACGATAAGACCTTATCGGCTGCACCAAGGTACAGTCCGCGCCACCACAAAAATCAACCTAAATGTAATGATATTAGCACTACATCGCGCAAGGCACAATTTGGTGGGACCTTCTGATTGCCCGCCTGCCTGGCTGGGTACAGGCTGTATAGTTCTGTTCTCCGTTGGGCCGTCTCTTTTCTGATACATAATAAGCTGAAAGCAAGGGCATCCCGAGCATACTTCAGACTTGAAGGAAACTTCTTCTCTGCTTCAAGAAATGGCTGAAGTGTTTAGATGCATTGTATATCTGGAAGCTAGCTATCACTTCTATCAATATGGCACCTCATCTTCCGTATTCTCCCCGATAACACCATTATTCAGGTGTTTTACTCTGAGGGAAAGGAATGTCTTTCAACTCACTTCCCTCTTGTATTGGTAAGACTAGGGTACCGTGATGGTAGCGGTATCCGCTGCTTTTTCCGAGATCACCATCTGCAAGGTCCTCGAGTTGTTTGTACGGAAAGCCCGGATTATAGCGGCAGATGTACGGGCACCGAGTATCCGCGAGATGTGTTTTTGCAATGGTCGAGCCGGCGGTGAAGCATATCGACGTAATCTTGGCATCCCATGTCGCTTAGTGAACTGTGTTGATATAAACACCTGCTATGGTTCGACGGTGTGCTGCGCAGCCGTTTTGCTTCTAACACCTGGAGCATGTTGTCAACTTCTTTAATTGCGAACGCAACATTCGTTCAGCTTGGGCACAGCAGGCAACCCGAAGTGTAAAAAAGTCTCCGGGCTTTTGATAATGCCTTCCTCCGACTCGCCAGCTGAGCACCGCCCAATGTGCCGCTATCTCACGTGCGCCTGTAAAGGGAATGGCGGCATGCAGGTTCCCTCCTTCGGCGAGGAGCGAGTCCTTGATGGACGACGACCTTCAAAGGCCATGAAAAAGCTCTTCTGTCTACCTCGTCAACACATCAGCAATTCTTATGGATCTTCTTCTTACCCCAGCCGACCCGGCATTTCCCACCGACGACGCGCCATACCTTGCCGGAGACAAACAATGGGAGCGTGGCTGTTTCCTGACATACGCTGATAGCTGTCACATCTCCACCATTGCGAATCTTGCATCCTTGCCAAGTGAAGAACTGCATGGTTTCCTCCAGACATGGCTTTTCTTCGGACTTTTGTCCGAGGCCTTGGGCCTGAACGAGCAAGAAGGTGGCAAGTACATCGTTGATCCATCCCAAGCGAAAGCTGAGCTTGAGGTCTTGTACAAAGAAAGTGTGTTTGTCAAGGAAGATGGGAAAAGGTACATTACTGGCTCCAAAGCCCTCGCACTTGGCAATCTGATGAAAGAACGTATGAGGGCAGCGGCCGGGATCGTAGGCGGTATTGGGCCACGACTGATGTACCTTGATGGCTGCCTCCGCCTTGCGTTCCAAAGATTGTTTGATGCGAATATCACGGAGAGACTGGATTACAACATCAAGTACTCTCTGGCTGCCCTTGGAGAGTTATTATCAACTGCCGTATCCCGGGCGATAACAAGCGCCCAAATCCCACAAGCACCCCAAGCCATATCGTATCCTTGGAGCCGTCAGTATCTTGTCGCTGGAGGATGGTTGGAAGGGCAGATGCTAGCCCATGGGTGGTGTCTCAGCGAGATCGAGAAAGCCCGAACGCAGTTTCTGGGACTGAACACCATGCACTACGTCAGTCGATTGAAGAAACTTGGGCCTTGGAGGGATCATTCTAGGTGCCACAAGTACAGGTGCTCGGCCTTCCAAATTAGAATGGATGAGTATCAGCCTGCTCATGCCTCCCAATGCCGTGGCTGCGATCCGCTCGATGTGGATATCGATGGTGTGATGAATGTTTTGGAAAAGACGCAAACCTTTCCTGTGCTGACAGGCGAAACATCGTGGAATGAGCTATATGAGAGGGACGAGGCGCAAGTCGAGGCTTTTGAGCCAGACAAACCCTACGTTGCCTTATCACACGTAAGATTTTGGCTATAATACACTCAGAAATGGTGCTAATAAATAATTGATCATAGGTTTGGGCCGATGGTTTAGGAAATCCAACTGTAAATGCCTTGCCTAGGTGCCAAGTCGAGCGTGTTATCAACCTCATCTCCAAGTTCCAAATGACTGTCGATTCCGATCGGGGAGAAAAAAGTCCAGCCCCTTACAGAGCTTGGATTGACACTCTATGTTGTCCTGTCGATTGGGACGGGAAAAGCATCGCCCTCGAGCGCATAGCTGATGTCTACCGAGACGCCGCTCACATTCTTGTCCTCGATGTCTCCTTTACCTCCTATCCATCTGAAGCCGTCGATCCTGCAGAACTTCTGTTCCGAGCTGTGAGCTGTTCTGCATGGATGCGTCGACTTTGGACATTCCAGGAGGGTGCCCTTCCGCGCTCTCTTTTCTATCAGTTCGCGGATCGCGCTGTCACGAGTGACGTACTTTTCCCGAAGTTGTACGAGGCCAGTTCCAAGGATGTACGATACTTCAGGCTGTGTATGGATCTATGGAATGAGCTCAGCACCTTTGCAAAGTTTGCACCGCACAAAGAGCCGGGAACACTTGCGCACATGCTGGACCCAGGTCAACAGCCTCAGGATGTCCTATTGAAACTGCAATGGGCTCTCAACTTCCGGTCGCTATCTGTACCAAAAGATGAGCCACTTTGCATCGCAACGCTTCTTGGCTTCAAGATCGGGCTTGTAGCAAAAGAAAATGGCAAACATGCGGCACAGAAGCGAATGGCGATAGTATGGGGGATGTTAGCAAAGCGATTGGGTGGTATTCCACCTAGACTGATATTTTATGTCGAAAATCCGTTGAACATAGAGGGATTCCGGTGGGCGCCGAGGAGCTTGCTGGCTGCCGATGTCCAGCAGTCCACGGTGGATGACGCGAGCGATCCTTACGCAGAGAGACCATTCTTCGAATCGGCGCTGGACCTCAACCATCGTACCATCCGCTTCGATTGGGGCCCTGATACTAAGCTCTCTCAGCTCATTTCCGAGGGCGAAAAGAAAGGGCTGCGGGGTACCTATTGCGGCTTCAGAGTGTATTCTCGACCGTATCCAGGCGTGAAAACTGCCCCGGAGCAGTATAGATTGCATCCTTGGGATGGTGTCCTGGCGAACAACATTGAAGACCGGTTACTTGTAAGGGAGGAGGAGACGGGCAGTTGGTTCGTGATTGCCGAGTATCATCGCAGCTTGAAGCTTGCAACTTGGACAGACGAAGAGAGGGCTGTTTGGGACAGGACAGCAGGCACCCCTCTATGCAAAGCCATGCACACTGGACAGTGTGCTATGATCCGAGACAATGCTAGGGACTCTGTGATGGGTAACAGACAAAAGTCAGAGGTTTGTCTGATGGTTCTAGTTGAACAAGAGGACGAGACGGAGCTTGTTGTGCGAAGACAGTTCAGTGTTATTCTCTCAGAGGCGACGGAGGCAGACACAATCGTGGCTGAGACGATGACGGAGCTCGCGGCAAAGCTTGCCAGTGAACATGTGACGGCCGATTTTATTGCAGTACGAGATCGAATAGACTCAGATGAGTATACTTCGGTAAAGAAGAGGTTGAGGGAGCGCATGACAGAGCTCGTTGCAGAGGAGGCGAGGCCGGCCTTTGTCAACGCTGCGAAGGAGAGTGAGTCTCAGGACATCCATGAGTCCATGTGGGCATGTCTGGCAAAAAGATTTTCGCATCAGATCATACTGGAGAGAACGCCAGATAATCAGCTCTGGCTGGTAGATTAGGGGAACTCTCCTAAGTATTACTTGTTCGTCACCACGCGCCAGTTACACCAAGGGGCTTACCCTAACCCTGGGAATTGCATTCCGTTGCCCGTCACACCTTAATCAGACACACGATGTCATCGACAGAAACAATCCCCGTCACTTCCACAAACAAATCCCAAGCAGCAACGAGCTTTAGAAATTCTGATTGTTCAACAACTCTTACATCAGACCAGAGGCAAACTTATATGTCATCTGTGTGAATCTATCTAAATTGTCATTTTCTCGAAAACAAACTCAAGGACCTAAACCCCCTCATCATCCCTCCGGTATCGCAAACCAGAATCACCCACTTCACTACCCACCATGTCGATTGTGAATGTAACTCTGGTAGGCGCGACCGGCAACCTCGGAGCTCCTATGCTCGACGCCCTCGTCGGCGAGGGCAGCTTCAAGGTGACCGTCTTCCAACGCGCCTCGTCCAAGTCCAAACCGGCACACCTCGACAAGATCAGCGTCGTGAGCATCCCCGACGACGTCCCACTGGCCGAACTCACGGAGAAGCTCCGCGGCCAGGACGCAGTGGTGGTCTGCGCCCGGCCCAAGAACGTCGCGGAGCAGGTCAAGTACGGGGAGGCGGCGGCCGCGGCGGGGGTGAAGAGGCTCATCCCGGCCGACTTCGGCAGCTGCGACAGCGGCGGCGACAGGGAGAGGGAGCTGGTCAAGCTGTTCGACCGCAAGGTGCAGATCCGCGAGAGCCTGCAGGGGCTGGCGGCCGAGAACGAGGGTTTCAGCTGGACGAGCCTGGTCAACGGGCACTTCTTCGACTGGGGCCTGCGGGCGGACTTCCTGCACTTCAACCTGAAGACCAAGAAGGCCGATATCATCGACGACGGGAACCAGAAGAGCTCCCAGGCCACGCTGGCGCAGATCGCCAAGGCGACCGTTCGGATCCTGCAGCGGCCTGAGGTGACCAAGAACAGGATGTTGTTCATCCAGAGCTTCTGCGTGAGCCAGAACGAGGTGCTGCGGTCGTTGGAGAAGGCTATGGGTGTCAAGTGGGAGACTGTGAGGTATGATTCTGAGGAGTTTATCAAGGAGAAGAAGGCGTTGGCCGACAAGGGCGATATGGATGCCATTGAGGACCTGGTCTTTGTGCTGGGGGCGATCAGGGGCAATTGGGAGGAGAAGCCGGACTTCGCGATGGACTTGCTTGGCCTGGAGAATGAGGATCTCGACGAAGTTGTTCAGAAGGTCGTTGATGAGATTTCTTCCTCCTGACGTACTGATCACTTCCCAGGCACAGGCACGTTAGGAATCACGGTCCTGATTCCTTGACCGTATATAGACTATAGAGACCAAAAGCCCGATATAGAAAATGTCAAGCCTGCCCGTGCTACGTTCTTGCTAAAGGTATTTCTTGGTCTTTGCTCCTGGGTGTCGAACGAAGTGCAACATGTAATCAGAACAATGTAATTACATAAATACTCGACTGCACCTGGTAGACCTCGAAGCACCACTTCACATAACGATTCACACTATACATATTACAGCATCCCGCCCGACTATCGAATAGGAAGGGGGATGTCTTAGTATCAGAATATCCTCATCCTGCAGCGAGTTTATCGAGATATGATCACATAAAATAATTGATAGTCATATTTTTGTGTTTCAACCTACGGAGTATGCATCAATATATACACAGCATACAGTAACTATAGGTAAATCTTGGAACCTTGGAATATTAATGCTACTCAATGCAGGCTAACGTGTACGGGTGCGTGTGTTCAGGGGACCCGTAACCCCTTCGATTCGCGTTATAGTGCGCGATAGCTCTCACTCTGCGGAAACCCACTTTTCCTATATATGAACACCCATGTATATATAATTCAGTTAGTTAGCGGGGGTATTGATTAGCGTTTACAAGCATATACTAGCGTATGCACCTAGTAGAGTTTATAGCTAAGTATATACTGTATAGACTATAGACCTACTATAGTTATTAACTAATCAGAGCCTACGCACTATATAGGCCTGCCCCCGCTAAAGATCTTCCCGCCTTACCGCTTATAGCCCGTTTCTTTATAGCGGTATATATTAAATAGTAAGGTAGTATATAACTATATAGACTACTACTTTACCTATGTAGGGCTTGTATATAGACGGTATAGTATAATAACGTATATAACCGGGCCTGTACGGGGGTGTACAGCTAATTGGGAAAAGTGGGTTTCCGCAGAGTGAGAGCTATCGCGCACCATACGCGTCGCGTCCGACGCGTTCTGGACGCGACGCGTTCTGATCTTCCTGAATTAAAACGCAGAACCCTTCTGACCTGTGAACATCCATACCCTTACTTTCTCACACCTCGAATTTCGCCAAGGATCTAATAGCAGTTTAGATCAGTCCTCTTCTAATACTTACCTATCAATATGCCTCAGCGGTACTCACCAGACCAAGCGGTACCACCTGCCCCTGACCAATATAGGCAGCTTGCTACCAAGGCGGCACGGAGGGGAGGTCGCACTCCAGGTCCATCGGCAAGGAGCTCGCAAGCATCTTCAGAGAAGCGCCGCGGACGGGACAGTGATGACAACTACGATTCGGGTGCTTCTGTGCCCGGGAAAAAGCGAAAGTTGGAGGACGAGGACGCCTTAGGAAATGTGAATCTCGACGACATGCAGGACCTTGAAACCATAAAGGCATATCTGAACGACGCCCTTCTGTTCATCAACAACCTTGGTGTTGCATCCCGTGGGTTCCCATCTTCTCTAATCCTCCGCATGTGTACTTAGGCATGCAATTATACGGACTGACAGATGCTGAAGGGGCACCGGCAAACCTGCGTCCTTTGCTGATGGCAAGGTCTGAAGCGGCTTCATCAATGGCTGCAAGCATCAGAAAGAAGATCTCGCAGGCGTCAAGTAGGCTGCAAGATGCTATGTATGCCTATAAAGACACAGGGACCACCTCCGATGATTTCAGTAAAGCCATGATGGAGTTCCTACCGGGGATTCGGGGGCTCATGGAGTTTAAAGACCCAGACTCCCTGAGGCTTTCCTATGATCTTGTCGTGAAGCTCTCGGGCAGCTCCTATGGTTATTTGGACATGCCGGACAGCTGTGGCTACGGCGATCGTCCATCGGATGAGCCGGCAGACTTGCTCCTCACGAAGCTCATCCGCAAAAGACTTGCAGCAGGTGAGATCTGGGATTGGAAGGGCGATCTTGAAGGTTTGGATCGTACCTCGAAGCTTCTTGAGGAATACGGTATCGAACCTTGGTATTCGAGGTCGAGGCAGGCCCTTCGAGAACAGGTCGCGGACGCAGGACAGTGAAATTAGATCATGGGGTCGCACATGTGTTCCTACTCGCCGATCATTCAGTTTCAGTACGGCAAGTTGGGCCAACTTGATGGGCTTTCAATAACTGGCCATGGAGTCACGTACTCCGTTGGCCTGAGGTCGCTGCAAGCCAACATACAGTCGCAGCCTTGAACAAAAGAATCCGGGCCACGGGCCCAACATAGGGCTGCCTTCCCGACCATATGATACAAATTTGCGGCGCGGTGCTTTCCTGAAACCTACCCCCAAACTATACTCGGTAGTTTCCAAGGCCACCCAATGAAACTTTACAATGAAACTTTCAGCCCCCGAGTACTGCATGTGGTTGTTATAATGTAGGTAGTCATACGGCAGTCAGTGCCACGATGGCTGCCTCCTTTGTATGTGCTTGTGCATTTCTGTATGGCTATTATTGAATGTGAAGGAAGTCACACGGTCAAATATTCACCTACCGATCTTAGTAAGGACCTATGTTGTCATGGGTATTTATCATGTCGAGAAAACGCATCAAGTGATATTCGGGCTGTGCAGTTTTTGACTCATTTGGGACTTTGGCACTTTGCACTGCCATTGGGTTTGGTTGTTTGACAGGCCGAGAGTTCGACCACTGACGGCCGCCCAGCCCGATGACTTATACTGTACGCTGTTTAGCGCCACAGAGGCCTCTGAATTTGAGGCTTGAAGTGTACTTATTACCTGGCAAGTACCTGAAGTTACCGCTCGGTAGGCTTTTTTAGCGTGGCGTTTCGAACACTGCAGTCAACAGCGTAACAGCGACCGCATCGGAGACATAAACCGAGGCAGTGCTGGGGCATCATTGATAACATATCTGCTATAAACCAACGATGGTGGGCAACGAGATTGTTAAATACATACTCGCTTTACTATTTACGAAAAAAGAAAGAAAAAAAACCACGAAATTCTCTGACTACATCAACACTCAAATAAGAACAACGGACTTGAACTGCAACCATCAAAGACAAAGGACCATACATAACCAAGTACCTATACATTTCCTGAGCAGATTATGACCGTTTCGTGCCGCATACGTTCGACATCACTCAGTCGCTGCACCAGCTTACCCATCTCATCAAAACCCCCCAAACTATCTCAAAGATCGCACACTCTCTCGATGGGCTCATCACTCGCCATCGCACAGGGAGGTTCGTCGCGAAGGGGTACATGGCGAACAACACCACAATCCAGGGGAACGATGGACACGAGGACCAAAAGCGCCGACAAGCGTAAAGCCATCATCATCTCCGGATTTACGGCCATCGGGAAAAGCTCCTTCTCTAGAAACACCGAGCTGCGAAGGAACACTAACCTCAACGTCATCGACTTGGACTCATGTGCATACAGCAACAAGCCAGGCTTCCCGGAGAATTACCTGAATGACATCCGAAAGGCGGCAGATAAGCCATGCATTATCTTGATCTCTACGCACGTAGGCCTACCTACTCAGTTGGCCAAGGAGGGATATTACGTCGCTCTCGCGTATCCGGGAGGCGGCATGGATGCCAAACAGGCGTGGCTGGGCAGGCTCGAAAAGAGGGAGCAGGGAGGCAGAAGCTCACGGCTGTACAAGGCCATGGATGAGAAGTGGACGGTGTGGTTTGAACGAACGGCAAAGGAACAGGTCACCAGGAAGTGGACGTTATCCAACGACGAGTACCTGAGTGATATCTTTGGGTCTATCTATGCCGACTTCGCATCCTTCAAGAAGCGCGGCCGCAGGCAAGATGGGATCTGAGGTGCGCCACCCATCACCCGACGACGATGCGATTAAAGACAACTATCGCTATGAAATAACAACCACCACTCACAAAGTATGGCAAACCCAGAGCGATGCCACCAAGGCCAATACCTTTCACCCATAGCACCGCCATTAATGGGGCACCCAACAGCGAGCCTAGTGTCTTAACCAGCATCACAACAGAGAAGACGTGTGTCTCGGTGTCTCCCTTGGACGGCAGCACTTGTCCAACACCATCATTCGGACTGTCCAAACTGGTCGATGAAATAGACGGCGATTTCAACAACGACAACGTGAAGATAGGAAGCGCAGAGCCGAGCGCATAGACGAGGAGTGCCGGCACAAGTAACCAGATAGTCGCAGAGAAAGCAATGGCCAGGGCCCCGATGACAGAGACCGCAAAGCACAGGTTGGCGAAGCGCATATTGATGCGATCCGGCAGGCCCGAAAGGTCGTCACCAGCTCTTCCTCTTTGGGCCGTGGAGGCCAGCACGCGAGGCACCACGACGGTCAAAAGCGTGAAGTTGACGACGGCCTTGCCGGAGAGCAAGTAACCAGCCGAGGCGAACGTCCAGTGGTATCTCTTCGAGATGTATTGGACCAGGAGTTTCGTGTCCGAGCTCGCCAGCGAGGCGAGGAGGAAGCAGATGAGCAGCAGCGAAAAGTTCCGAGGGTGGCCAGCCAGGACGGTCTTCAGCGTCCGGAAGCGGTTGGCGACTGACTGGAGGGCGGAATGTTCCGAGTCTTGAGCCTTGAGGAGAGGAGAGGACAGGAGTGGCTCTGCTTGTTCGTCCCGGTGGCTTGAAGATGCACCGTGGTCAGGGAGCATGGATATGATGGGTATGGCGATCGCGAGAAGCGCGATCCCGATGTAGAATGGAAGCCACAGCAGAACTGACATCGATGCGGAGGCCAACGCTGGCCCGAGCAAGTTGACAATGTACGAAATAGAGCTCATATACCCAAAGTAAGATGCGCGAAGAACGTAGTCGTCTGTGATGCTTGCCGCTAAGGAGTATGTGATGGAGTTGAACACACAGTCACCGCCCAGGAAAGACAGAATAGGTCCTGCAAGAATGGCCTTTGTCGGAAAAAAGTAGTTGAAGTAGCCAACAAAAACGGCCCATATTAGCATGAAGATTCTTGGAGCCAGGTTAAGCCATAGCACTGCTCTTCGCCCATATCGCTCGGCCACGAATCCAAGGGGTATCGTCATAACGAAGTCTGTGTAGTTTTAGCCACCAAATTCTTCAAAAAGACAAAATACGAGTTGTTAAGAACTTGTTGCGTACCACCAACTATCCATATGGTGTCCATTGCACCCTGGATTCGCCCAAGACCTTGCTGGACAATATCCACCTTGCATAGTTCTTCCTCGACGCTTCCATCAGGTCCAAGCTTGGATGGGTCGTGTTCACTATAGAACTCCTGGCAAAGACGTCTTTCCACGACCCTATTCAGGGGCAACTGGTACAAGCTTGCTGCAAGGTTGACAAGGAGGAGGACACCGAGCAATGCCGCGATGGCTGACCTCGCAGGTTTCCGCGGTCGTGTTGAGGTATTGATAGCCTCCTCATCTAGAAGCTCGTTACTAAGAGGCATTTCTTTTTTAATCCTGTCCAGGCTCTCGTAGTTCGCGTGGTCTGAGAAAAACACCGGGTGTTCGTAGGCGCCGAGAAGTGCATCACATGCTTTTTGCGACACCTGCTGGGACCTGGAGGGTTTTCAACGAAGAAGCGTTTATCCGCGCGATCCTAATATTCAGTAGAGACCCAGAGTCTGTAGCTTCGGTTTCTTCACGCAGGCCTGTCGTTAACTATGCTCTGGAGTAATGATTATGGTCGGAACTCTTGATGTGGGCTGTGCGAGATGTGTTATGGTTAAAATGACGGTTATCGGATGACCTCGGGATTGCAAATATGCAGATTCCCGCAAAAGGCTCCGCCTATTGAATTGCTAATTATCTAGATATTGCATACTCAAGTCACTGACATGCATTATGTATATATACGGTAGTCATTCATCTCAGCTGCAAACCCTGGGAAGGGATTCCAATTCAGAGGCATTATTTCCTGACAAACAATCCAAGCTATTACTTTGTTGAAAATCTGGCCTTGGAATAGACTTTCTGGGGCCCTGATCAAAGACGACACTAACAGAAGTGCATCAATTCTCATACCCGACACCGTAGATGGTGGCGCCACTGCCACGGTGAGACACGACTGCCGGTATGGCACAGCTTAACACGGACGCTCCGCGCTTGCTATTCCTCAAGCATACTTACCTACTTAAGTAGGTAGGCAGCAGATCCCAACTGAGCCGAAAGGATGTGCGATGGCCGCATTCTTCAGATTCATCCAGAGTTTTGATTTTGTCAAGGTCGGGGAGTTACCTACTCAAGTAGGTATCTAGGTATACGGGATGGAACACCAGGAGAGTATGGTAGATTGAGTTCACACTGCAGAAGGTTAGATGCAAATATTGGGATTTCATAACTAGAACAGTGGTAGCAGGCCACCTAGGTAGTCAAATCTATCCACACTCTCTACAAGTACGCATGTCTAACCTTTCAAACATTTCGAGTCAATGACGCATTCTGTGGGTGTACCCTAGGTATCCATGAATTGCGTCTTATCATTATAAGAGGGTATCTAGACAGTGTGGATAAGAGGTAGCGCTTCGTTTGTGATTTGATAGATTCCTTCTTCCTCTATTCTCTTCCACGCAAGGATACATCGGTCCATGATCACATAAGTCGCATTTGATGTTCCTCTGTGAGCAAGGTTGATACCTACCCTAGGGTACCCAGGGTACTACTAACTAGGGTATTTGGGTGGAAACGATGTGCTATCAAGGCAACAGCAGTGCCAGATGTACACCCAAGTTCTATTGCCGAATCTCCCGAGGTGCTCAAGTGTGTAAGTGGTCCGTCCTCAACTTGCCTATTTGGTCCGCAATTTATTTCAGGCAGCACTCACTTACTGACCGCTTGTCTGCGAATACATTGAAAGTGAACCGAACTGATCAAATCCGATCATCAAAATGTAATTAGGGAATCCCTTCAGTTGTTCTATCTCTCTACCGTGATATTCAGTTTCAAGACTGATTGGTCATAGCCTATCGAGCGCATGTATGGGACTAAATATATGGGACAACTTCAAAAGTGAATGATGGCAACAGATACGTATACTAATTCCCACTTCCATACTCCCCACAAATTCATTGGTCCATTGGTGAATACAACCTAGTCAGACTCTACTTGTAGTTCATTCAATATCAACCTACCGTTTCCGAACAGTATCTGTATCCTGGCTAGCGTGCTATCTTTCATATATCTTTTCGTTTCGTTTTACAAACCAACCAAAAGTGCACATTTCATAACCCGAGCACAACTACATAGCCACCAAAACAACGTTTCTCATGTGCCTCACAGCTCAGCAACAACAAACCAACTGCATCATCGTCTCCACCATGGTCATATCTGCCTTGGAGGGCCCCTTGGCCGGCCTGCAAAGCCTCGTTGTTGCCCATACTGTCCAGCTTTTGACCACCTTTGACGGTACCTACAATGGAAACGAGACAGAGCAGCTCAATGTCCCAATGTCATTGGCGGACTATCAGCTTCTTGATGAGCTCCTTTTTGGAACCCCAGAGCAGCAAACGAACACGGATGGTATGTGCCACTGCGTCTATTGTTTTACCTTTCACACCCATCTACCCACTAATCCTTTCAGTCCCTTTTTCTGCCCTACCTGTTGTTTCAACTGCGTGTCTCCCACTTGGATTGCCTCACTGTCTGCCTGACACCTAAGTCGCTTATATTCCGCCCTATTTCCCGCTCTGTTTACCTGTAACTAATCCGTGACCATCATCCAGAGCCAGATCCCTCAGCTCTTCTCCAACAGCTTGGCAAGAATCTCCAGAAGCTACCCATTCGTCTAGCTTACAACTCCATCCGTCAGCAGCTCATCATCATGTTCAGCACCGAACTACGCCGTACATTCTCACAAGAGCTTGGCTCCATATTCCGCGATCGCCTCGCCTGCAAGTTGAGCGAGTTGGCGAATGACAAGGCCCTCACTCCCGGCCTCCGTGACGAGGCACAGAACATCTCAGATATGCTCATAGCTTCGTACGACTCTCCCATCATCAACCCAAGCACCGGAATTCACGAGATGATCGTCCCTGCTGTACTCCTACTCGCGGATGACAAAGGCAACATGGACAGGCCCCTCATCGTGCTGATGGTCGACTTCAGTGGCCAACCAGATGATGAGGACGCTGCCCGTCTTCTTGATATCTACCCGGATGCCACCATAATCCGGGCAGATGTACCATACCGCCGTCCACATGCCCGTATGGCCGCATACAAGGCTGGCAACATTGCCTCTGTCTACAGTTGCTCATACGACATTATCATCCGAGCCGGCACTGCCGCTACCACCAACTCTCACGAGTATTCCCCTGCATTACCAGCACCGTTGTCGTCCTCTCTTTCGTCCAACAAGCTACGCTACCTGGTCCGCAACCGCCCACTAGTGAACGGTCAGAAGGACAACGAGGACAGATCAATCGAGCTGCCCCTGGCGATGCTCCTCCCAGAGCTTACCTGGCGGATCACCATGGCCCATCCGGCCGCCGCCGGCCGGCTGACCGTCAAGCTGCAATACGCCAGCCTGCGCAGGTGCTTGGGCATGGCTGCGGTCAGGCAGAAGAACATGGACTTGCTCCGCCAGTCATCGGCCGGGGCAGGGAAACCTTCATCCGCTGATCCACCGCTCGGGGCTCTTGGTTTTGGCCTTCCACCATACCGCAGGCTCCATACGCTCACCCGCTCGTTGACACCAGCCCCGGCCCCAACTCACACTCGCGTCTTTGACACCGACAGAAAGGACTGCACAAATGATTTTGCCCTCATTCCTCATCGCCGTGGCCTAGGTCCCAGCTTTGCGGGATGTGATGGTCGCATTCCTGGTAGCTTTACTACGGTTGGTGGACTTGGTATACCTAGGAAAGACATGTCGACCTTGAGAATATTGTTGGGTTTCGGGCGTCGCCTTGCTCGTCTGGGGTAGATTATGATTCAAGCTTGTGTGGCCTTGTTCACGAAGGAGATAGGAGGCTCGGTCCTAACCGAGGATCATGTATCAAGCTGAGCTGCTTGGATGAATCGTTTCCAGGTGTTCGGTGTTTCTCCCTTGCCTTTTGTCAATACCTACCCTAAGGTACCCATGCTGCTTTAGAAGTTGCGTTTGCAACTCTTTTTTTTTGATTTCTAATAGAAATTACTTTACTATTCTACTGTTCTTATAAAATCCATGTGTATCAAGAATTAAAAACAATACGTAAATCCAAGTGTACATACTTTGGTGCCCGTTGCGACATTCGACAGCACCAAAGCAATCAGCCCTGGAGGTCACTTAACCTTGGAAGCTAATTCTTACATAGCACATACGTGGTAAGAATATTGTCGACGCTAATCGTATGTGAGAGAAAGGAGAGAAGAACAAAAAGACAAAAGGTTATGCGCCAGCCCGGAGTCGAACCGGGGGCCCATCGAATTTACACAAGTCAGGTGTTGGTAACATGAAATGGCAACGATGGATTTTACCGCTAAACCACTGGCGCGTTGTATGAATTAGGACTGATTATATCTAATAATAACCATTGATACTGCTGCAAAACAAGTCATTTCTCGGATTCACTACTATGGCATAAACATTTTTTTTCCCCAGTGGCCCCTTCCCATCCTAAAACATTAGCTAAACTAATGCAAAGCTAATGCGTAATCTGTATTAATTTTTGCTGCCTTCTGCCGAATGTCATATGATGTAATATTGAATGTGTATATTGTTCTCTGTCTTAAGATACAAGTGAATAATTCCAACCGCTTTAATCTGGCCTGATCAGCCACGGAATAACCTACTAACCCGTAAGGCAGGAAGGCACATATACAGGATAGGAGTGGTCTGATCAGGACCAAGAAATCTCTTAACCGGGGGTGCGAAGCCCGGAACGTGATTGAAGATAATCGCTAAGCGGTAGTCCTGCTATGCACGCTGCTAAAGGAGTTCTCTGTGTTAAAGCAAAACGGCTGCGCAGCACACCGTCGAACCGTAGCAGGTATTTATATTAACACGCCCCGTAAACTCTGCTTAGGAGAATCGGTATTTCTGCTAGTTTTTTATTCGTTCGAACGGCTTATATCTTGCTTTCTCTCGACTGGAATAACGGCACGAACGGACGGGATAGCGATTATCGCTATTTACCTAAATATTTTCTATCCGCTCTTACTATTAGACTACTAGAGTATAATCGTACTAATAATATATTAAAAGCAAAACGGCTGCGCAGCATACCGTCGAACTATAGTAGGTATTCATACTAACAAAATTACAAGTTTAGATAAGAAAGGGAAGGCTTTTGATATAGGTTAGGTAGTCACCAAGACAGTTTCCTAGAGGGTGCTATAAATTCAATGCCTCTTTAAGGGGTGCCTATTATCTCCTCCACAGCCAGGTGCTCTTGATGTACCTCTCAGCTATTGGCTCGAGGAGCTGATAAAGAGCTACGTTACTTGATCAACAGAACAAAACCTCCATATGCCAGTAAATATCACCATTCCCATGAAGCCTACCCCTAGGTATGCAGAGTCACATGTGAATCTATATGTCGTCGCAACCACTTATCATTAGCCAATTCAGCCGCTGAACTCCTCTTCTCTGGTTCCCATTGCAGCATCTTCCTCATCATTCTAAGAAACAACACCCTGTCCTCGCCTTCCAAGCCGGTGACCCCTTTCTTCAAGTGGCCTCCGCTCGGGCACAGGGATTCCGGCAGAGAAATGACCTGCATACTGAGATCAGTTTTCTGAATACCCTAGGGTAGGCTACATGCCAAGGGTCATATATAGGGGAGTCAGTTACCCTCGTCTGAGAAGAAAGTGTGCCTCAAGTTTGCTTGCTCCAAAAGCTTGGAGGGCGGCGGGCCAAGCAGCGCAATCATCTCCGCGAGATGGGCCCGACTACGGTAGGTGGTGAGTTCCGAATCATGCCCGGTGAAAAGGTGGCCCCCTTGATAGATGTCCCAGATCTGTGCAGCGAGATGTCAGCATGTGTCCTCAAGTAGCCGGACCAAAGACAGCTTTGGAAGGGAACAAGTGATTTAACATGCAACCAACGTTCCAAACGTCAATGCTGTACGACGAAGGCTTCTCAAGTATCACCTCTGGAGCACTGTAGACGTTCAGTTGGACGTCTTCCACATGTGGTTCAGTGCCGAGGACTGCAGATCCAAAGTCGCATAGTACAGGAGCTCCCAATGGCCTCGGCATGTTGAGCTCCCGTGAGACGTATACAGTCCATCCATCGGCGTCTTCTTTTCTCGGTGACGGGGTGGTGAGCTCTGCTTGCTCGAAGTCGGTGAAGACGCTGTTGTCCCCTACCCCAAACATGAGGTTGCTCGCTGATATGTCTATTTAAAGACTGAGGTCAGTAAAGTGGGCAGGCAGATCGTTATGTGGGTGTCATTTTCATGCTCCAGTATACCTGTGTGAATGATCTGGCATTCTGTATGCAGATAATCTAGCGCATGAAATGTTCTTTGAAGGATAAAGCCAAGACTGGGGCCGGCAGTCTTCGGACTGGGTTGCGGTGCAGGAAGTCCCATGCACTCTCAAACAAAGGGGGATGGACCAAACACCGGTGTTACCCATCTGGACCATCGACCTTGAAGCTGTCAACCAACGTTCTGACAGCGCTGCGGCCAATATGGTGCTTGGAGCCTGCTTCAATGCGCCTGTACATGTTGACTTCGTCGTCCAACTGGTCGCATATGGCCTTTGAGTTGATGAACAGTTTTAACGTGACATGTTGGCAGAAGCTGAGCGGAATTTGTGAGTGGAATGAGCGTACTAATGCGGATGTGGCGAGGTATTCACTGACCTTAAGTCTCGCGCGAGCTATACAGTCGAACTTGTGCCATTTCAAGCTTGCTCACGATCTGGTATCGCTCTCGCAGAATCTCTCACAGAAGCACAGGATAGTAACGAGAGGAAACGTAATCAGTAATAGTCTCTTCGATCTTCTGGGATGTAGGTATCCGAACAAAGTTCGAGCTGGAGAAATCAAGTGGTTTCCAGCTTCGAGGCAAAGAACGAAAAATGGGGGTAAGAACCATGTTATATATACACCCACAGCGTGTCGACGTCGGGAATTCAAGAAAAAAAGAGCGATAATAGTGACTCAGCGGCGGTTGTCACTTTAGAACGAAATGACACCCCCCCTCCTGTTAACAGGCTTATTCCGCGCTATACCCTCAAATCCAGAGCGAACAACTAGACTTTCTAGTATATAGTATAGCTTTATATATACTACCTGGATAACAATATAACTAGTATCATTCGAGCCATCTCTTTATAAGCTATATCTATAATTAGCCTACTCACCATAGTAGACCGGTGCGGACGATGGTGGTTATACCTGTGCTACCCAAGGTGAGACAGTTTGGACCATGTTTGTGGCTCGTATGGATAGCGTTATGCATGACTACTTTAGTAATTATTTGCAGGATGCGCGGCCGTTGTGTAGCTCATACAGTACGTTACCACCTGCACAGATCCGCACCTTGTGGTCCCACGGGGTATGTTGTTCTTGTTCACTTGAACCCCGGAGGATCGGCTGGTAAATTGATAATCCGTTCATCAAGAGTTGGACGATGAGGAAGATCCGATCCTCATTGACGAAAAAAGACGCTGAAGACGAGCCTCTACGATGGGATAGAATCACGGACTACAAAGCCCCTAATCTCGACAAATGGATTGATTGGTTGCCGACACACCGGGATCGCGATAAAAGTATATCAGACAAAAGCCTGCCCTGTAGGTGTTCATAATTCCAATCGAATCTCTTGGAGACAGGTGTCTACTCATAAACCTATATCCAAGGTAAGGACTTACACCTCAGGTCAGATCCTCGCCAAGCTCCTCATGCCCTCTGCAGCATCGACACTGGCTCTGCGGCTAAACATCATAGGCCGCTCTCTATCGATTTGGACGCGGGTAGATCGGATATGCTGTGCCTCCGCGCTGTGACCCCTTTCTTTTCTTGACTGGGGCCCTCTTTCTCGTCAAAAAACCAGTCAAAAGACTCACCCTTCATGTGGTAGCTTTCCAAGTCCCAGCCCTCCGCAATTCGTACGACAACTTCCGGGAACTCATTGAGTTCTGAATAGCCCTGGTCCATTCTCCAACGTATCTTTTCGAATATAGACTCATGGTGGTATTCCCAAGGATATCCAGCAAACGGCAACGCAGTCAGAAGTTCAAGTACCTCAATGTTGTGGAGGGTACGCTCTGCAGCAGCGCGTAGCTCGTCCCGGAGCCCTCGAGCCTCTGCGGCCCGGCGTGCGTCATATAGGTGTATGGCCAGCTTCTGGACGTCCTTGATATGATCGTCCACAGAATGAAGGCTGGCTACTCCGAAACCAGGCTTGTGGTAGTGGGAGGTTTCATGTCGTAATTCGATGACATCGACTATCGTCTTTCGAACCAGGTCTGCACAGTTATGTCTTGACTGGAAGACGTTGGCATAGCTACCAAAGGCCTCAAGGTACTTTCTTAGCTGAAGACCTTCGAACCTAACCTGTTGCTACCCACTAGGGTAGTCAGCCCTGCATATTATAGGTTGATGTTTGCTCAGGTAGTCCCAGAAACACCGCTGTGCCACCTCTCGTGCTCGAAGCAGGAGCTGGAACTGAACCTCGTCGTTGATGCACAAGTTTGCCAAGGGACCGTCAAGCCACTGGTTGCAAGTACCCTCCAGCCTTGTCTCCAGCGGTAGTATATGGAGGTCTGTAATGTCTTTGTATGCCTGTTGCGACATGGTATACGGTGTTTGATTAAATTCTAGTCTGTGAAGCTATCTCCTTGTACTTGTGAATTCCCTCACATGATGCCGCCGGTTCTCTCTCGGAGATTCAAATGGCGCACTAGTCGACGTGCCTGCTTTCCTGCTCCTGCTAGAGCCCCAACATTCTGGCTGCAAGTCAGCCTTACAACCATCTTGGCCCGGGTAGATTGGCTTGGCTTTATATAAAGTAGAGAATTTGGATTTAGACTTGTTAGCCGTGGATTGCGTCGATCTCAAGAAGCCATAGTTCTCTTTAACCAGTATGCCATCCTTGTAATGGTATTGCTCTGGCAAACAGGATCCGGTGAAGTCGCGTGTTGATTCCCATGCGGACGGTTGAATTGTAATTCTAACTGCTGGAGGTATTGGGGGTTGTTGAAAAGTAGGTGACAAAACTTTGAGTTCTTGGGCTGTCTTAGTTTCTGAAGCCTGTGTAGATTTTGTATACCGTGGCAGCATTTGCGGAGGTCGGAACCCTATCGTTCGTCTTTTTTGGTTTCGGGAGTATGTGGATGCTTCTTGAGAAGGAGCTCGAGTCGCCTGTTGGCAATGTTCACTTAGATTCACCTCTGGTGACTTGTTGCTTGTTGGGGAGGAGGGAGGTGTTTGTATAGAAGAGGCTCGAGTTGTTTCTCGGCGAAGCTCTACCCATTCCTTCTTCAGCCGTGAGATTTCTTTTATATGTGAAAGAAGCTGCTCTTCGGTCTGGTCAAGCTTTGCCTTCGTTATTGTTGGTAGGGTTCCGTTCGTACGTACGATTTATCTGAATAGTTTGTGTATTTTATTATTATTTCTATCAAGTTCCAACCTAGCGATGGGCGCCAGGAAGGAAACAGCTAAGTGCTACGTTTCCACAAGACGGAAAGACCTAATACTAGGCTATAGCTAGGAAGGTACGGCTATACAATAGCCGTACCCGCAATACTAGTAACCTTTTCTTTTATAAAGACAGGTCCATCGTGAAATAAAAAACCAAATTCATCGTAAACTTAACGCGTCTAAAACTCGCCGTTATAGCGTCCGTAAGTAATACCGTTAAAGCTAATCGCAAGACTAAAATCCATCGTAAAAGCTATCATATAACACGCTAAGCTTTCTCCTCAGCTTTCTCCCTTCTTAACCTTCTTCCTTCTCTGCTAATCACGACGTTCAGTTACCTCTCTATCTCTTCAGTCCCTTCGACGTGCGATCGTCGTCGTTTAGTATTATCGCGCGCTTTTTTGCGGATATCTTAGTTAGAGTATAGTTAAAGTTTAGTCTAGCATTTAGCAGTAGAGTGCATTTATTAGGAGTATTTAGCAGTAGGGTATGTTTATTAGGAGTAGCGGCCAGAGTACTCTTCTTATCTTTATTCGCCTGCTTCTTTATTGCGGGTACGGGTCTTCGATAGGGTATCGCTAGCCCTTTTATATACGGAGGTCGCACGCGTTAGTTGCTTATCTAGTATAGAAGGTTTTAGATCTAAGTTAGCAGGTCGATCTATTTCTTCGATATCTCGTCGTTGCCGGTGCAATAGCTATAGAAGATATAGGGGATCGAGATTCCTTTAGGGTCGACTATTGCAGCGATCGCAATAATTTTATATTTCAGGTAATAGTTATTCTAATAGCTATTATTACTTAGGGATCCCACTAGTATAGCCTCTATTATTCCAACTTTCTCGATATCCTTACGTATCTTTCTAACTATCGTATAGGATAAAAACTGCTTATCCTAGTATATAAAGTTATCGATAATCTTTAGTACTACTCTACTAGTTTCGTTATAAAGGAAGAGTATCTTAACCCAGGCTATAGCTTTAGCTTTAAGGTTAATAAGTTTAGTATCGGCGATACCTCGAGAACCTTTCTTTTTCTCCTTTAGAATCGCCTAGTCTTATATAACTCTCGCTATCGTCTCTTTAGCTAAGTCGTAGTCGTTATTATCTATTAAGTTACTATAGATATCGAGGGGACGATTATCGTTATCTTCGGTAGCGGTCGCGTTAACAGCCTTAATAGCTTCGGCGGTACGAAGGGCGGCAGCTGCGATATCTTCGATATCTACTATTTCTCCTCTGATTTCGTCGTATTCGGCTATTTCTATAGCCGCTTTCTGCAATCGTTGCTATTAAAATAGTTATAGGAAAGGTAGTAATTAAAATAGTGATATCTTTAGGAAATAAAACTGCGATAAGGATATGCTAGCTATCGAATTGATTATTATAAGGAATAGAAAAGTAGGAGGTTTATAGAAAGAAGTAGGAGGTTTTATAGTTAGCTAGCGGCGGCGAGGTAAGTAAAGGAGAAAGAAAGTGCTAGCAACGCGTTACGCGTTCCCTATTAGGAAGTAATAGGTCTTTCTACTTTAGGTCTTTCTACTAAACTATCGACGCGTATACGAAGCTCGTTACTTTTAACTAGCTTCTATAGTATAGAGTTTAGCTTCGCCTTCGTTATAGCGTCTGCTAGATTATCTTTTCTATTAATCTATCTAACCTCGTCGATTTCCCTCGCCTCGTACGATTATCGCAGTAATATAATATCGATTATAAGGCGTTTCTCTCGCGTTATCCTAAGCTTTATAAGGTATTCGTATAGACTATACGAATCTATATAAATAACTAACGGTATATCAGGCAACGATAGTCGTCTTGTAATTATTCTAATAATCGTCGCTAATAAAATACTAATATCTACGCCGTTTATTATTCCGTAGATTTCGCTTGCTAGGACGCTCCTAGTAACGCGTTTACATTTTATTAATAACTAATAGAGAACGTTTCCCGTTAATATAAACTCTCGTTCTTATATACGAGCCTCGTTTACTAGGACGATAATATAGCCGAGTTAAGATATTAAGTCCTAGTTATTCGCGAACGAACTATCTACGAAGACGAAGAGTTTTGCTATAAAGAGGTCTAGGGGGATATACCTAATCCCTCGCTAGGTATTATCTATTTGCTATAATAATCGCGTATTTAGGTACTTATAGTGTTCCTTCTTAGGGCTTTATACCTATATAGTAATTAAAAGATTGTATAATGCTTCTAGTTAGTAAATAGAAGCTATATACGCTCCCTGGGCTCTCTGTTCTAGGTAGCGTTAGGGGCTATTAACGGCCGTCGTATCGATTAGGGCAAGTTTGCCTCCTTATCCCTTCTAGCGAATCGTAATAGATCTATCGTTATCTATAACTATACGAGCGCCGTTATAGTCCACGTATCGCCCCTATATTAGCATTATCTTCTCTTTTACCTATAGTTTCGCCGTATATAATTCCTCGTCTTCTCTATCTTAAAATGCCTGTATACCTAATAGCAATATATCGTCTATCTGTATACCCGCAATTCCAAAGGGTTATACGGGCTAAGCATTCTATATCGAGTTTCTAACTATAATGCTTTTAGTAGGTATTAAACTAGTGAACTCCGGCTTCCGTAATACCGTATAGAGGTTTAACGACTCTAATAATAGTACCTTACGGATATCTACCCTTAAGTTCCTTTAGTAGTTCTATAAGGATCGTCCGTTAAAGCTCCGATTTCGACTAGGGATAGGCCTAGGTAATATCTCGCAATATTAGAGATATGCCCTCGTATATTATTAACGATAGCGCTATTACGATGATCGTTCTCTAACTTATACGTTAGATCGTTAAACTTTAAGTTAATATAGAGTCTTTTTCTTTATCGTTATATCCTTAAATAATTAATCTGGACTTCTCGTATAGTTTTATAGCTTTACCCTTAATTTCTCGTACTATATAGGATTTAAATAGACGATAATCGCTATATCCCGTTAGCGATTATCTCTCGAATTTAAAAACTCCTTTTCTAATAAGTTTGTCGATTTCTATCTTATCGGACTCTTTAAAGGGCAGGCTAGGCGTTATAATCACCCCGTCTTACCTTAATCTAATAGTAAGAGCGTAATTATCTTTTTCTTTTCTCGATATAAATATAATAGTAATCGAATCTCTTACCTCCGGTAACGATAATCGTATAGGATTTAATATAAGGTCTAGCTAGGCTTTAGCTTCTTTATCTTTATAATATCGCTAGATAGATATAGATCGGAATATAGCGGGTCCTTTTAGTATATCTAGGGTTACGTTGTAACCGTTAATAGAGATAACTTTATACGGGCCTTTCTAACCCTCTTTTTCTCGCTATATACGTACGTCGCATTATAATAGGAATGTTATATTAGCGATAGGTCCTCCTCGCGTATTTAGTACGTCGCGTACTTACCGCTCTGCTATTATTCTCCTAAGGGCCTTTATAGCTTTAGATACGGCCTCCGCCCGTTTCTATATCGCCTACGATAGCGGTAAATCGTACGATATTTGTAAGTAGGCGCTAAAAACTAGGAGTGTAGGGACTAATCCGTTAAGTCCCGTAGTATCGTTTATAGCCTTTACTACTATTTATAGGATAGTATTATTACTTGTTTTACCGTATAGGTCGGTATATAAAACCTTAAAAGCGCGTTTTAAGGGGTAGTAATACCTCTCGACTTTTCTAATAGACTAGTATACCTCTATAGGCACCTATTTATATATAATCCCTATTATCTACGCCTCCGAGCGAAATTCGTTTAATGCGAAGTTCGTATCCGTATTGTACGTAATAATATCGGGTAGTCCCTAGTACGTATTAATCTATAATATACGTAGGGTTTACTATATATCTTTAGTGCTTATAGACTTTAGGAATCTCGCGCCCTAGAACGCCGTCGCCCAGTCTATAATATAAAGGACTAGGCGGCTAAGTAGATATATTACGTTAACTAAGATTTCGTAGTTAAATTCGCAATCGTTGCGCAGAGTGAATTTAAAATATCTTAGCGCCGGTACGTTTATTTAATATTGATAATATACTTTTGTAATCTCCGCTATAGCTTATCTATTAATATCCGGATAACTAGCCTTCTTAAGTAATCGGTATAGCCGGTCTATTACTAGATATCCGAACCGACGATATAATCTCTTTATCTCTATCTTTAAGAGGAAGTATATAGTATTAGCTATTTTGTTAAAAAAGAACTATAGGTATCCCTATTTCCTTAGTACCGGTACGGTAATCGTACTATTATAGTTAATTATTTCGTCCTTAATATTATTATAGTATACTTTAAGTCGGTCTATATCTGCTAGATAAAGCAGAAATAGCGTTTGTATATCGATAATATAAAACTTTACACGTCCGATTAGAGTATTTACCTTTATAATGCCTATCGAGTTAATAACTTTCCCGTTACTAAACTTAATTCGAGTAGATCCTACGGTCGTTGTATTAATCTTATAACTTAGATCTTAACGTTATAGAGCGAGGACTTATTTATATCTAGCCGTAGAGATTATTAAGGCTCTTATATCCGGTAAGATTCCTTAGAAATAAGTTTAATTATACCTATTAACTAGAATAAACTAGCTAGCTACGACGGTCGTTTTAGCCTTAAAGATATCGTGCCTTATTAGCTGATAGATAAAAGATTCGTTAGCTAATAGATTAATACCTGAAAAATATATCTTAGTATTACGATTATCGTTGTTTTCCTCGTCGTATTTATAGAATTTATCTTCGTTTTCGTTATCGATTTTACAACCTTTAAAATTACTTAGGAAAGCTATAAAGTCGTCCTCGCAACCTTTGTATTCGTATTACGTTAGGTAACTTATTTTAGCCGAACGTCGTTCGTCTATAGGATGCTTAGTTAACTAGTATCCTTCCTTCTTATATATAAAATATCTCTTTTTCTATAGTCTATTTCTACGAGTATCGTTATTTCCTCTACTAAAACGACGGAAGTTTAAGCTTCGGCTATTACTAAATCCTCGGCTAGGGAAGCCTTGTAATAGTCGTCTTTCGCGGTTATTATATCGACGGTCGATATAGTATTAATCTTAGATATCTTCTATAACGTTAATCGCTATAGTATAACTAACTTGCGTTTCTACTACGGATCTTAGGTCCGAAAATAACTCTTCGTATAGTTATACCGGCTTAAAGAGGGCTATTTCTAGCTCTAGTACGCCTCTGTAAGCTTTAATAACCGTTATCTACAGGTTATCCTCTCCCGCGTAGTCTAGTCCTAGTACCCGTTAATATAATTATAGCTTATTAAGTATAATTCGCAAAATATCGTATAAACTACTATCGGGGTTCTGTATTCTTATCTTTATAAACGTTATCGTTATCTAGTCTATATAGTAGTACTAGTAGTTAAGGTCTATATCGAAGTGCGTTTTAATTTTCAGGTACGCTATCGCAAATATATTAGTTCTATTTATATAATAGAGATAGTATACCTCCGCGCGATCTCTAAGCATTCGAGGAAATACCGTATAGAATTAACTAGGTTAGATCTCGGCGTAATAATAGATATTAAAGAATATCTTTATCTTATCGTCTAATAGGTTATACGGGTCCCCCGAGTACTTCTAAGTATACTAGAAGGTCTTAATAAACTATATAGACCTTATAGGGTCTAGCTATTTATTAGGAACCTGCTATAGGGGAAGTAATTTATAAGGGTTATACTTAATATTTAATAGTAGCTGTAGTAGAGGAGCTGTGCCTACGCTCTATACGTTAGCTAGGTATAGCGTATATCTCTAATATAAGTTTTATCTTTATCTATCTATTAGCGATAGTCCTAGTTACTGCTTAACCGTTAGTAGTATATTTCTGTAAGGGTTTTGCGAAGACGATAATCGTATTAATAGTATCGAAGGTAGGCCTAACTATAGGCCTAACTGCGATAGTCGTATAGCTGGATTCTATATATCTATTAGCTAGGCCGGTTTAGGCAGGTTAGCCGGTTACTGCTGCTATTCCTATAGAGTTGGTTATCTCTCTCCTAGCGTTCCCGTTAGCGTATTAAGATTTATACGATATTCGTTTATATAGGATTCTAGTACTAGAGGGATATTGCGAAGCTCTATATCGATCTATAGTAGTCGCTCTTCTACTTATATTAAGGTATATAATTACGGAGCTACTAGTTAATTATTTCTCCCTATAAATACGCCTTGCGTGCGTAGAAAGTTCTTTAGTAATCGTCGGTATAGCGCCGGCAGCCGCTTAAATATTTCCGGGGTCTACGTTATAAAATCTTCCCGGTATATAACGAATAGATTATTATTATATAAGTTTTGCTAGGTATAACTTGCTAATATACTCGCTAATCGTATAATTAGATGCTTTTCTATAGCGTTAGGTTCGGGGCTTATAAACTATAGTCCCGTATTAATATAGCCGCGGTATACTAGGTCGAATATTGTATTTTCGAGTAATTTATTAATTTAATATCTTCTAATAAGGATAGGTTTTTCGGCTTTAGCTATGATTATCGACGGTTCTCGTAAAGAAAGATAATAGAAGGTCGTAAAGGAAGGTAATAATTAATAACTCTCGTAGGATAAAATAGTAATTAACGGCTTGCGGCTCTTGTAATGGAAAATCGTAATTAACGGCTTGCGGCTCTTGTAATATTAGGTAAAATAAAGGTAGCAAAATGGAGGTTTTTAACGAAAGGGTTAAAGAGAAAAGAGGCAAAGAAGCAAGGTGTCTGTTCGCCGCGCTTTAATATCAGGCTTCGCCGCGCTTTAATATCGTCTTGATTAACAAGGTTTTAGCGATTAATACGTAATTAACGCTTACCGTCTAAAGTGCAACGAATATAAGGACAGGGAATATTACGATCTTTGGTTAGTCTTCGTAACGGTTATCTAGGGGTCTAATAGTTAGGGAAGCCTATAGAGATAACTTATCGCTATTTAGCACTTAACGGGTATAGAGGATGTAATTCGCATTAGGGAAATCTATAGACGTTAATCTCTTTTACCTTGCAGATCTATAGTGCCTACGACTACTGATTAGTGTTGGTAGGGTTCCGTTCGTACGTACGATTTATCTGAATGGTTTGTATATTTTGTTGTTGTTTCTGTTAAGTTCTAACCTGGCGATGGGCGCTAGGAAGGAAACAGCTAAGTGCTACGTTTCCATAAGACGGAAAGACCTAACACTAGGCTATAGCTGGGAAGGTACGGCTGTGCGATAGCCGTACCCGCAACAGTTATGTCCAGCTCCTGGGTCACAGGATGCACCAATTTGACTATCTTAAAAGTGTAGTAATAGACTTTATCGTGAACATAGGCTGGCTTTGAAAAACCTGGTATTTATGTAGTATGCAAAGTTTAGAATCAACAGTTGAATTATATATTCGTAGGAGCAAAATATACGGCATCTAGGGCATATGGTTCAACGATGTGTGTCCAGCGAACGACCTAATAGCACAGACCAGCCACTTCCCATTCTTCGCTATTTCAGTCCATAAAGTGAAAAGGTTATAAAAGTGAATGCAGATAGCTATCATTCTCGGCTAAGTCATGTATAACAGGGGAGTACCTAGGAATTTTATAAGGTGAATGGCTAGCCAATGATTAATCCAGTGTTTAGATCCAGATTATAAGATGATGACCTGGGGCATCGAGCCTCAAGACAGAGGTTCTGTATTAGTCAAGTCTATTGGGAAGTCTCTTAAGGGATATGGTGCTATCTTTTTCTCAATAAGAAACTCATGAAGTGATATCTGGAAGCTAGGAATAGCACTTAGGTATTAATAACACAAGCTCTGAGCCCTGAAGCTGTTTTCCACAGCTAAAGAATTCGCCTTCACCAACTACCAGTCAGGAAGATATCGCTAGCTCTGGAATATGCCGTTAAGACTCGTTACTCTCTCCTAAACCCAGGCCGAAGGTGGAATAACCTAGGTACCTGATCACCCAGGGGCAGCCAGAAGCATTAATGTTGCTATCAAAACATGAGGCCAAATAGTACTTCAAAACTGAGCAAGATAACGTGGCAGTATTAAATCCGTGTACATGTACTTGTTATCATTGTACTTGGCACCAAGATACTGTGTGGTGTCTCTTTCACGAAAGTGGGACCGTTCGGAGCGCTGCTGCCAGGCGCAGAAAACACTGTCCTTGATCTTTTATTGCTGAGCAGAAACTAAAAACGGTGGTCTCACGTTTTAGCGGCAGCCAAAAAGGAACCGAGACCCTACTCCCATGTGTGCCATATCAGCAATACTGTGCCCGGGACCGACGCTCTGGATGGTGTGCTCACAGTGAACATGGTGGAGCTGAGTGTGTTTGGCTGACGACGGTGTTGCGAGGCACCGTATGCTCAAACTTACTCCATTCTACTAGTTTAGAAAACCAGTAACTCCCTTCACAATTTACCCCAAGGCGGAGTTCTGCTTCAGTCAACTTGTTCAAAGCCCAGCTGAACCTGGACTTCAGGAGATGCTTAAAAGGAAGGGCGTGCGCAATAGAACAAGGAGATTACTTGCAACCAGCAAAGCTTGTGTAATCGTCTCAGACACTATAAGACTACCTAGGCAGTCAATTCCTGCGGAAAAGCGGACAGCAGACTACCCTAAGGAGGGAAGGAAGCTGAGGTTGTTGGCGGCATCCGACACCACTACGGCAGTGGCCGGCTGAGTGGCTATCAAGCCACATGAAGTCTCGTAATTCGATGTGAGAGTGTTATCTTCTGTGGTGCGACCGAGAAAACTGCACATTGAAATCTTACCTCTCTTAGACGGCACAACGGCATCTCTTTAAATACACGCCCGGGCGGCGGGCAATGAGTAGTAGTTGCGTGTGGTAACACGTCAACTCAGTGATGTGACACATGCAAGCTGCGAAGAAATGTTCAGCTTATCGGTTAGTCGTATTTGCCGACGAGTAACGAGCAAATGACAATACCCAACGACATAGCCTGCAATGTTACAGTGCCAACACATCCCCGGTTGCTAAGAGATGCACCGGCACTTACACTTTCTCGGATCATGGCCTTAAAGCCTCCATTGTGTTGGAAGTGGAAGTCATGGTCTGGGTAACCCGCACCGGCACTATCCATGTCTCATTACATATAGATAGCTCTACCCACTCGAATAGTTTCCCGGAGCTCTCGCTCCTTCAATGCAATACAGTTTTGCTACAACCTTCCGGCTCAACACATTGCATTTTCATATTTAGCCCTGGTCACGGATTGCGAGTGCCTATGGAATTTCTGCCTCTCGTCATTGGCCAGATCACTGATTTGTGGAATTTCCCCAAAGCCCGCCCAAGACTATCCACTTCTGGACAAGCAGACAGGTGAGGCTGAGTTTGATACTGGGGCTCCCCACGCTAACAAAGGTGATCCCAACGCCACGTTGATTTGGCTAGCTGAATGTATGCCACGTTGACCTGATCATCGAAAGACTGCTGCATTCCATTGGTTTTCATACGCCCTGCTCTGGTGAAACATCCAGTCTAGCTGGCGTTGACCTATGAGAACCTCGTCCCACTGGCACATCACGAGCGGATGACCTTTCAGCCGCACCGAACGTGCTTCATCTCGATTCAATGGTCAATGCACCAACCCCTCAGGGTGTCATAGATCGTATTGATCAACATTCAGCATAAAATACAGGACTCGCAACTCCGAAGGCGAATGCCCATATCGCTACCTCTTTCTTGACATCCTTGGAAGCTAGCCAACCATCATCCTGTTGATTACTTATTGCGCCCTCACACCCCGTCTCTTTGAACATGTCAACGCAAACAGCCATGAAGACAGCACCATTTGCACATGGTGACTGCTACAAATACGAGTGGGCTCGCTTTGTAGCAAAGAGAACTCTCGAGAAAGACCTCCAAGCAGTCAAGGCCCGCATCTTGCAACTTCCAAAGCAGCCCGATGGCCTTCAGACTGGATTCCCAGGGTTTCCCATTTCTGAAGGGACTTCCATTGCTGATCTCTACAAAGAGACCAAAAAACTGACCGGTGGCGGTATTACTCCTCCCGAACCTGGCAAATTCAAGGTCGGCATTGTGGGTGCTGGCGTAGCCGGGTTGTTCACAGGCCTCCTGCTCGACTGGCTCAACGAGAAACTCGAGGGAAAGCTGCAAATCGACTACGACATCATTGAGGCTGCCGATACGCCACGTCTTGGTGGACGACTCTTCACCCACAAATTCTCTGAAGCTGAACATGACTACTATGATATTGGGGCGATGCGTTTCCCGGACAATGTTATCATGGACAGGTACGTGAATCAGACAAGCGTAGATTTAAGATTCTGACAAACGACCTAGAACCTTTCGTTTGTTCCAATATCTTGGGCTTGAAAAAAACAAACGAGGCGGACTTGTTCCGTATTATCTCGGCGACAAGAACGATGTCTGCCCGGCATACTTCAATGATGTCCCTACGGTTGGGAATATCTGGAATCTGAATGATGGCGTTGTTGACCCGTACAAATTGAATAAAGGCTTGCCTGAAGATGAGAAGATTCCTGTTGAGTAAGTCGAGCCCAAACGCGAACATGTTGAGGTTGAGTGCATTTGGCATGGTGCTGACACGTCTCTTTTGCCCCCGCAAAGGCTGCTCAAAACTGACCCGTCGGAGATTACCTCTAAGGCTTTGATGGAAGTTATCAAGGATGTAAGAGAGACCATGGACCGGTTGAGGGCAGCGGGAAACAAAGGCAGTGATGCAGACAAGTCCCAACTGTGGGCGAAGTTGATGAAGATGGATCATATGAGCACTCGTCAGTTCTTCTCCTCGTAAGTATCTCGCCATTGACAGTTATCCTCCTTTCGTGTTGTCATCCTGGACTGACCCCTATAAAGAGTAGACAATGGAGAAGGCTTTCCAAAGGGTCCCGGTTTCAATTTCAATACTATTGAGTGGCTGGAGTGTGTTACGGCGTAAGTCACCCCAACTAGACGATTTATTTTCACTGCAAATCGTTGACATCTCTCCAGCGGGACAGCATTGTACAACCAGTCGCTGACGGAATGCGTCATGGACGAGCTTGACTTTGACGAAGGCGAAGGCAAAAAAGGCTTTTGGTGTGTTGATGGCGGAGCGCAGAAGATCGCAACGCTGATGAGCGAGCTGGTCAACAAACGCGGCCAACGCATTCAATTCAACAGTCAGGTTACGGCTATCGACGCGAATGTTACGAAGCGTCAGGAAGCTTTAAAAAATGGGAAGTCATACGTGCCGATTACGCTTAAAATCTCACAGACGAAGACTAAGCCCGCGGCAAGAACAGAAGACTATCTCGCTGTCTTCAACTCTACCACACTTGGAGCACTTCAGCGTATGGATCTAAAAGATGCGGGTTTATTGTAAGCCAGTTTATACTTTTTCTTTTTGCTGAGCCGTCACTTCATCGCTTCGTCACTACGACTAACACGCATTTGTTAGGTGGGGAACAAAGCAAGCCATCCGTAACCTGGGCTACGACGCATCGAGCAAGGTCGCCATCAAGTTCAAGACGCCATGGTGGCAACTCGCCCCTTTTTCCATCAACAAGGGCGGCGTGTCCAGAACCGACCTCCCACTGCGCGTGTGCGTTTATCCTTCCTACAACATTGAATCCGATCTCAATCCAGATTGGAACAAGGAGAAGCCCTCCGTATTGCTGTGCTCCTACACCTGGGGCCAAGATGCCTTGCGAATCGGCTCATTGATCACGCCGAACTCCCCTGCCGGAGAAGAGCAGCTCAAAAAGACACTGCTGCACAACCTCGCCCTTCTCCACGCCAATAAGGATATCAAATACGAGGAACTTCTCGAGTTGCTCAACGAGCAGTACGTGACACACCACGGCTGGGATTGGTACCGCGACCAGAATGCGTCAGGTGCCTTCGCCTATTTTGGGCCCGGCCAGTTCAGCAACATGTGGGAGGAGATCATCAAGCCCAACGCCTTCGGCCAGCTCTACCTGATCGGCGAGGCGGCCTCTGCTCATCACGCCTGGATCGTCGGGTCCCTGGAAAGTGTGGTCCGCGCCGTCTATGTGATGCTGGAGGGCTTGGAAGAAGCGAACGACCACCCGGAGTTCACGGCGTATCGAGATGCTATGAAACTGCTCAGAACTGACAGCGGAGAGGGGCTTCCCTTTTACCCACTACCTCGGGAGATGCCCAAGCACCTGGACCATCACGAAGGAGGAGCACAACCCGCGTCTGCAACAACCTTCTCAGGGCTTACAGCCTTCTCAGGCGAGTCTAACGAGGGCGAAAAGAAAGAAGAGCATGACTTGAGCTATGCCAGCGGCTTGGCTATGCTGTGTCAGATTGAGAGTATTTTCGAAAATTTCGAGTTCAAATAAGGAGCCGATTTGGGAATCCTTCTGTGCCACTTTACGGCAAGGAATAACCATCAAAAGGTCACAATTGCTTGCTCCCAACCACTGAGGGTTTGCTGGTCTGGAAGGAAGAATTGCCCCTCGGTCCGATCTAATCAAATTTGGAAGACAGCTAGCTATAAAGGGTTCCGTGCTGTGAACTATGGGAAATATGACCGGAAAGTGAACGCAGACATGTACCGAGATACATGATCCTTTTCCCTCCCCAATGTTTCTGTCTTGTTCAAGTCTGCGTTGCTTAGCTAGTATCCTCTCGATTTATCATACTGTTGTCCGAAAACACAGATTGAGCGACTTATCTTCAGTGAAGAGACTTTCCACTGTTCAACATAAGTAATATCTGCTGCGACATTATTAGACTTAACATTATTTTCTTCAAGCCTTCCCAATCCCCATTCATCAGGAGACTATCGATACAGAATTACTGGAACCACAACAATAACAAATGCCCAGATTATGCTCCCGAGTCGTTCCCTAACCTGCGTCGACCTTGTTACATATATCATATGCTCAATATTGCTAGAGGCAAAAGAGCGCAGACAAGAGCACTGAGAGGGGACAACCGCAACTGCAGCCAATGCACTTGCGGCATACACACCAAGCTGTTCAATATTACAACCTCACAAGGATGAATTAGGCCAACTGGTATGGATGAAATGCCTGGGCAACAAATAAATATGTGTTCGCGTATCCAACATGATTAGCCGCCGGATTTGTCTACATGTGCAAGCTGCTTGCTAGCTCATATAGACACCGTCCCACAAGCTTGGTAACCTCCAGGGCTCATCATAGTTTATCATCTATGAAATGAACAGTTCTGATAGATACGGTAAAACATAAGGAGTCGGAAACATTCTAAATAGGCGGTAAGTTGTTCTCGTGGGGCTTAGTGTAATCGGTTGCAACATAGATACTCATCCTGAATTGTTGTCCATATTGACAGCTTCAAGATTTGCATTATCTGAATCTTCACCGGTGATATCATCGCAACAATAAAAAGTCGTCCTCTGCGCCTACGTCATTGAATATAGCATGATAAGACTCCACAATATGTGGGCGAGTCCACGGGTGAGTGGGCCAAGGACCCAATTGAACAAGGCGAACATATCTTAGTCATATCCCGCAGCAAATACGAGCAAGCCAGGAAGAATGTGTCCGAACTAGAACGTCCAGAGCGGTCGAAAAACTATTAGAATTGAAGATCAACGGGGACCGGTAGATCGGGTTGGAAGTCGGTGACGTTCACTATGGATGTTTTTTTCCTCCTCTCTTCATTCCCTGTCGGGCGGATCGGTGAACTCGGTGACGTCGATCCTCGGCGGCGGCCGGTGCTACGATCGGAGGTGGAGCGGAGGAAGCGGAATACCGGGATGCCGGACCTTGTTCCGCCCCTCAGTTGCAACTCGATTAAGCACCCACCTGGCACACAGTCTGCTGTTGCTGTCTGTACGTTTATCGTGTTTACTTGACGGATGATGGGCACCTAGGGGAGGGAGGAAGGTAGGCCTTCCTGACAGGAGACCAGGAGCTGCATATAGCCCCCCGTGATGCACCGGATTTCAACAGGCGACGCTGTGAGGTTTTTAGAAGAAAAAAAAAAAAAAACTCATGTGAGGCTTTTGATCATTAAGGTTCGTGATACCCCTCTTTCCGAATACCTCTCCCACATGCATACTGCAGCAAGCCTTGCCAGTTGTCTGCTCGTGAGTGGAAGACCCGGAAAGAACCGTGTACTGTGTCGATTAAGAATTGTGAGACATGCAGACCTACGTCCGAGTAGCGACCGAGGGAGCCATGCAGCCATGCAGCCATGCAGCCATGCAGCCATCCATGGTGGCATCGCATTCGCGCCTTGTGTTTGCGCCGCTCTTCTCCTTGCCCATGTACACATGACATAGGTTAACTGTGGTACGTTTTCTGCCCTGATCAGAGCACCTGGGCATCGGAGTGATGAAGAGACTGCGTAGTAAGCTCCAGCGAGCTCCGACGAGCTCCAGCCATAATGAAGCCAACTCTCCATCCTCTGGTGGGGCAGAGTGGTGCATAGATGTGGGTTCTGCCCAGGTACGGAGCCTCCAGGTACGGAGCTTCCAAGTACGGAAATACCATGTGCGGTACATGAATCGATGATGTCACAGTGATTAGGTAGGTAGTCCAGACGGGCCACCAGCTTTAGCAACCGTTCAGGAGGAAGCACACCTGAGCACATGGTGAATCGGGACCGAATCGAGAGGGAACGGGAGAGAATGGGAAGGAAAGATGCCGTTTGTTGCCGTGGTTTCATTCGGAACTAGAAATCCACCTTGATTTCGGCACCAATACTATATAGGAGCAGTACTACCCCTCCTTTTGCATCTCTCATGATTTATTTTCCTCACTCTCATACACCACAAGATACCCCAATAACAAATAACTCAAAAATACCCTATCCCCTCTTTCACTACCACACCAACATATACCACACAAATCCGTCAACATGCCTCAAAAAGCTGCCGCCGCTGACTCCCTGAAGGACCTCTTCTCCCTCAAGGGAAAGGTTGTCATCATCACCGGTGCTTCCGGCCCCAAGGGCATGGGCATTGAGGCCGCACGAGGATGCGCCGAGATGGGCGCTGATGTCGCCATCACATACGCCTCCCGCAAGGAGGGCGCCGAGAAGAACGTCGAGGAGTTGACCAAGGCATACGGTGTCAAGGTCAAGGCCTACAAGTGCAACGTCGGCGAGTACGCTCAGTGCGAGGAGCTCGTGCAGTCTGTGCTGAAGGACTTCGGCAAGGTCGATGCCTTCATTGCCAAGTATGTTGCCACCCCTTGTCTTATCCATATAACCCTCTAGACGTTTTGCTCAACCATACTAACACTCATCTTTTCACAGCGCTGGTGCAACAGCCAACTCTGGAGTCATCGACGGCTCCAAAGAGGAGTGGGACCGCGTCATCAACACCGATCTCAACGGAACCGCCTACTGCGCCAAGGCCATCGGCCCCGTCTTCAAGAAGCAGGGCCACGGTGCTCTGGTCATCACCGCCTCCATGTCCGGCCACATCGCCAACTTCCCCCAGGAGCAGACCTCTTACAACGTGGCCAAGGCCGGCTGCATCCACATGGCCCGCTCCCTGGCCAACGAGTGGCGCGACTTCGCCCGTGTCAACTCTATCTCCCCCGGTTACATTGACACCGGCCTGAGCGACTTCGTTGACAAGTCCGTCCAGAAGCTGTGGCACGACATGATCCCCATGGGCCGTGACGGTCTGGCCAAGGAGTTGAAGGGTGCCTACGTCTACTTGGTTTCTGATGCTTCCACATATACCACCGGTGCTGATCTGGTTATCGACGGTGGATACACCTGCCGGTAAACGGCTCGATAAATGTTGGCTAGAGAAGAGAGGATTGGATATAAATCTCTCGCCCCCTGTACGAAGAAAGCGTACATACCAGGATGGAGGAATATCCGGAATGGGGGTTGGCCGGGTCACTGCCAGTTAGACTGGAAATAGAACAGATAGACCGGTCGATAAGACGAGCTCAAAGATAAACCAAAGATAAAAGACAAAGAATACAAAAACTTTATAAATAATTCGACCTGATGCTGCCAATTTCCCCTCGCTGTGATGATCATTCGAAATAATCGGGATCTCAAATGCCCCTCCGACCCATTCTGAGTACTTGTTATCTACTGCTAATCTTAGCATTTGCTTCAATTGCAATAGCAATATGCCTAAATGAATCAAAGTAGATCATCCCCGCCTCATAGTTAGACTGAAAAATCTTGTGAAAAGTGTTTTGCGATGATGCGTTGACGTGTTGCAACTTTACAATGTAGCTGGTGAGCGATCTCTAAGGAGGGGCAATAATGGCGGGGTCAATTGATAGGTGGGGGGGCATTTTCAGACGTCACTGCTGATGTTCCAAGCAATGTCCCAACGGAGCCCGGCTTCTTTCACATGATCGCCTGCTGCAGCTTCGGGGGGTTTTATATGCATTTACTCACACAGATAATCTGGTGAAACAACAACCACCTTCCCGACCAGTCATACACCTCACCTATTCATTTGTCTCCACCAGGATCTTGAATGCCCCTTCGCGTCTCATTCAGCCCATCGGCCGCTACCAGGCATCTCAATCTCGTCAGCCAAACCCTGACACGATCATTCCCACTATCATCAATCTCACCACAACCGCCAACCACCACCACCACAATCCACCCACGACGACCCTTCACAATGACAACCAAGACCCAAGAACCAATCATAACCTCGATCGAGGACCTCCCCACCACAGAAGCAAAATGGGTAGCCCTCAAGAAGATCACCTACACAGACCAGACGGGCAAGTCGCGCACCTGGGAGTCGGCCACGCGCAAGACGCGCTCCTCCAAGGCGGGCGTCGACGCCGTGGCCATAGGCAACATCCTCCTGCCGCCACCGGCCAGGACGAAGACCGCCCCGGCGTCGACAATGCTCGTCATCCAGTACCGCCCCCCGCTGGACAGCTACACGGTCGAGTGGCCGGCCGGGCTGGTCGACCAGGGCGAGGAGGCGGAGGCGGCGGCGGTGCGCGAGTTCAAGGAGGAGACGGGGTACGACGTGACCAGGGTGCTGAGCGTCAGCCCGCCCCAGGCCGCGGACCCGGGCCTGACGGACGCCAACATGCAGCTCGTCATGGTCGAGGTGGAGGTCCCCGAGGGGGAGGGGGAGGGGGAGGGGGTGCTGCCCGAGCAGAAGCTGGACGACGGCGAGCACATCACGCGCGTCGTGGTGCCGCTCTCGGAGCTGTACGAGAGGCTGGTGGCGTATAGCAAGAAGGAGAGGTTTGTGGTCGCGGCTAAGTTGTTGCATTTCGCGCAGGGCATGGAGTTTATGAAGACGCAGAAGTACTTTTAGGTTTGGTGGTGCGCGTGCTAGAGCCTGAGGGGGGGGGAGGGGGGGCGGGATGTGGTGAAGAGACAGCTAAGTGGTTTAGACAGAGGTCCTTCAGACTAGAGAGCGAGATATCATCGCGATAGATACGGCAACAAGAAAAGGCATGTTCTATTCGAGAATTCATGAGAGAAAAATGCGCTTCACGACAGCTTCCACTGCACACACGTCTATCCTCTGAATATGCTATTTAGGTAGCATCAACACGTCACAAAAGCCGAGAAGGGTCACAGCTCCCCAGCCGAGCACTACTAGCCTCCCCATCCAACAAAACCTCACTCACAAGCCTCCCCGTCCCGGGCGCATTCTGTATCCCCCAGCAAGTATGCCCAGCCGCCACAACAACCCCCTCGTGCCCCGGCACCCGCCCGATAAACGGTCCCCCCTGCGGCAAATAACAAGCCTGCCGGGCCAGCACCTCCCCGTCCCGACCCAGCTCGTCACTGATCGCCCCGACCTGCCTCACGATGTCCTCGCACCGCGCCCGGTCGACCTCGACCTCGGCCGTCGTAGGCGGCAGCGCCACGGCGCTGTCCGTCGGCCCGCACGCGTACGCCGTGCCGTCCGGCCGCGCGTAGATCTCCGGCTCGACCGTCTGCGCCCTCTTGACGCCCGGGAACCCGGATGGCAGCGTGATGGACGTGAAGAGCGCGTAGGGGGACACGGGCTTGGGCGTCCTGATGACGACCGAGTGGGCGCGCGACGCCGTCACGGGGACCTCGGGGAGCAGGCGGGGCGTCCACGGCCCGGCGGCGACCACGGCGTCTGTCGTCGGGAGGGTCTCTTCCTTGCCGTTCTTGATGTACGTGACGCTCTCGACGTGTCTGTTGTTGGCCTTGTTGATGCCCGTGACCCTGGCCCCCGTGATGATCCTGACGCCCTTCTCCTCCGCGAGCTGCGCCATGCTCCGGGTGAACAGCTCCGGGTGGACCTGCGCCGTGTTGTCAGGCGTGCCCATGCCTTCGTACGCCTCCAGCGAGGTCTCGCTGTCCAACCAATCCAGATCCTCCGGCGCGCCGAGGTCCTTGAGCCGCTTAATCGTCTTCCTGTGGTCCTTATGCAAACCTCTCGTCACATCCCCCGCACCGCCGCTCTGGGCATCCTCCTTCCCCCCAACCACTCCACCGGGCAAACGAGCCTGGCACTCAACCTGACTAGCATAACACCGGCGGTACCCCCACCTGGTAGCACCACCATGCTCCTTGGCCAGCTCGTCATGGAGCCCAAAGCTCAGGGGCACGATATTAGACGGGAAAGCCCAGAGGGCCAACAGCCCGCCGGCCTTGCCGCTCGAGCCGCCCGCGATGCCGTCGTGCGACGGGTTCCTCCCCTGCGGCGGCGGCGCCGTGGAGCTCCCTGTGGGGTCGGCGAGCGTGGCGGGGTCGGTGATGCTGTCTTCGGTGCGGCCGCCGCTGCTGGTCGATGCGGCCTCCAGGAGGGTTATGCGGTGGGTGGAGGGGGAGTAGAGGGGGTGGCGGGTGAGGAAGTAGGCTGTGCAGCAGCCGATGATGCCGCCGCCTATTATGGTGATGTCCTTCTGGGTTGGTGGTTGTTGTGTGGGCGACATGATGTTGGCGCCTGGATGGTGAGGGTGAGGGTGAGGGTGAGGGTGAGGGTGAGGGTGAGGGTGAGAGGTTGTGGTGAGGTAACGACAACTGAAACGGAAACGAGCTGGTGAGCGGACGATGGATCTGTGCATCTACGAGTGTATCTCTAGCTGTAGGTTGTCTTTGATCTCCGTCTCTGCATCCGCTGGTGAGGTGGTTCAATTTAATTCCGTACTTAAGTACTTAAGTGCTTAGTATGCAGAAGACTCGGAGGTGACGTTTTGAGCAATTACGTCATACAATTGCTCAGCAAGTGGATGGCATCGGCGTCGACGCAGTATATATATATATATATCACGTTTTACTGTGTATGTACAATTCAGTAACGTGCATGAGGAAATATTGCGATCCGTGATAAAGAAGCATGCGAGCGTCCGGCACCTCACTAAGAGAAAGCAGAGTCACGGTCTGATTCTACGAGATACAGTCCAGGCCTCAGAGACGGGAGAAAACAGGGTGAAGTATCATGACCACACTGACATTCCTAACCCGCCATGATATAATATACCTAAGTAAGTAGTTTTGTTAACCTTTCGATCTTATGTTACCTACCTAGGTAGTTGCTGGATTAGAAGTATGAGAGGCTTATCGACCGATAGCCCTCTGAAGGTGCGACGCGGTCGCGGATAGCGCTGCTCTCTGTACGATATGTCTAAGTACCGACTCGACAGTGACAACCTCCCGAGGGCGTTGTGTAAGTCCCAAGTAAACCCTTGTTCCTGGGGCACGATCTCTTCTACCAATGCAAAACGAGGAACTTCAATGCTGAGGCATGTTACGCAAACTATCACCACATAGACCGGGGACGGACGGCGGCATGGTCTTATCGGGAAGATTTCCCGACTACTTGGTGAAGGAGCTTATGAGAATGGGAAGGGAGATCAGGGTATGTACTTTAATACTCGTCCAGTCAACCTAATGTATGGACGTGGGCATGCAAGGCACTCAGAAGATAAAGTACCTAGGTATGCTTATAGTTCAAGATTTAGTGTAAGATTTTTCATCGTCCGATAGGATCATCATAAATATATACAACAGCACATGCCAGGTAGTTCGCGATAGCTGGCCTCGAACCGGTCCAAGCCGGCCCAGCAAATTACAAGAACAAATAAAAACCAACCCCGAGGGTGACGCCTCATGGATAAAAGTGAAACCTCCCCAAGAGCGCTGGCCCTCTTTTTTGTCTTGGTGGCCCACCCAAGCCGCCAAGAACAAAACAATGCTGAAGAAGAAAACGCGAATAGCTTTTGCACATGTGACCGTGGGTTCGATGCGACCAAGTACGCCAATGTAATCAATCGTCGAAAGTCGTAATGTGATGATGGCCCCTCAAGACGAGGAACGGGACAGGGGATTTGACCCTGCTGTATTAAATCCCGGCCGCCCTGGCAGAGATCAGCAGAGAAGGATGGTCGCCGCTCAGACGCCAAACTCCACAGCAATGCGATCCCAAAAACCGCAACCGAAATGGTGACATGCTCCCTCCTCTTCCTCTTTATATGATGCGTGAAGATAACAAAAATGCCTCAGTTGGAAATTTCCCCAGAGTTTTGAGCTGGTTGAACTCAATCACCGTCGTGAGCCGTCATAGCTTGCCCTCTGCGCCCGCCAATCTTGCTGTGGCGGCGTAACGGCACCATCTCTGTTGCCCATAGATCCGAAGCCAGGCATTGAGCTGTACCTGTTCAGCTTCTTGCGCTCTTTGACGCTCATGGTTCCCGTCGTTGTGGTCGGGCCAAACGTCTGTGCGTGTGTCGGCAACGGGGCCGGCGGGCTGATACTCTCGGTGGCAGTGGAGCTGTTGGACGACCCGGTGCTGTTGGGGGTCTGGTAGATGTATTCGCCGTCGACATAGATGGCGTTAGAGACGAAGGTTGACCGTCTGTTGCGGCGGCGAGTGTAGCGCTGCTCGAGTCGCCAGAGCTCGATTTTGGACTGGATGCGTTCGAAGATGCCTGGTGCCATTGTGACGGATGGATGGACTAAATGACCAATAAGCGTGGTGTGGGTAGGGTAGTACGGCGTCGGTAGTTGTGAGGTTGGTCAACGACAGTGTTGTGGGATGTTCGTGTGTGACCGATGAGATACTTCAAAGTGAAGCAAAGCACCCGCGTGGTGTTGGGTCAATTGATGGTCTTGAGCGTATGTTCTCGTGTCTTGATAGACTGTGGTCTTCTTTCTTGCTCGTGTATGTTCTTGTTCTGGCGGCTCAAATATTTATCAAATGGTGGAGCTTCTTGTGTGGAATCAATCCGGTATTATGTGCTCCGTATATTCTGGTAGTGTATGTTCTTGGAAATCAATTCTAAAGAGAGGAAACGAAACTGAGAAGAGTTTCTAGGTTGTTTGTTGGTAGGGAGGGACGGAGGGGAAAAGAGAGAGACCGAGACAGCAGAGAGGAGAGAGTGTGAGTGGCTGGGGTCGGACAAGCTGGGTTGGGTGTTTGGTCGAAGGAGAGGACTTCGGTGGTCACTGTGAATTGTGACTAGGCCAAAGGTAGTTTGGCAAAAGAGGAAAAGAGGGAGGACGACGCTCAAGGTTTCGGGGCTTCGAGGGTTCGCGTTGTACGGGGTTCGAGACTCCAGACTTTCCAGATTCGAGATTCGAATGGGTCTTTTGATGTGGAGTTGGAACCAGAAGGTGGCGCCCAACTCCATAAAAGACGCACGATTGAACCAAACAGACAATACGGACGAAACGGACACTCACCTGCTGGACCTGCGGGCAATGGGAAAGACCTCGGGGCGGGGATGCTCACGACGCTGCAGGGGAAATGCACTTAAGGACGCTGCAACATGGCACGACCTGGGCGGGCCTGGCGGGGCGAACTTGCCGATTACTGTAAGGAACTTGCAAGGGACTCGGCTAAACGAGGACGATACGGGATCTAACTCCGTACCCTGATGGTACCACAGTATCTCCTTCCCCACAGCTATCAATCATACATCCCCTTGATCCCTACTAGCTCTCCACACTACCCGCCGATCCATGTAGCCCCTGGTCTAAGAAGTTGCTGACCTTTCCCGGAACAGGAAAGCAGAAGGGGGGCCTATGCAATCTTTAGCGCCGCGCTATCGCCTGCGAGAATGCACCTGCACTTTCAGACACTCGGGGCACTGAGAACCTTGGAACTCTGAAACATTGGAGAAGAAAAGGGAAAGTACGCAGACACACAGACACACTACATACCACAGTACACAATCGTGACAATGGAATCGACGCAGGGGCAAATAAATGCTCGTAACTTGGCATGCTTAGGTTCAACGCCTGAGCGCGTACCTATCTTGGCACCTTGGTTCATGGTTGTTGCCCTCCAAGGAAGTTGATCACTTGTGGCTTTCTGTGGCTGTCGTGCAACCAACCAGCCGTTGCATAGCCAAGGACGGAGAAATTGTGACCGTCTGAGATTGACGAGCTTTGCAGTTGTTAGTGGGCCATGGCCGACATCAAGTACTGCCCATGTATGTACCGGACGTCTGGCCTGTCACTGCTGTCTGGTTTCCAAGGTTGTCTTGTCACAACAACCTTTAGCTTACGCCATCATTCGTATTTATTCATCATCGACTATCAACATCAGCGGAGGACCCCAAGAATAAGAAGGCTCCAGGTCTTCTACAGTACGACATGCACCATTTCCATTAGTGGTCTTCAAGGGCGGGCCACGGCCTGAGCTTGCTGGAGCTTGTTGAGCTCCGCTGCGGGTTGCTCATCCCTGCAGTCCACGTGTGCCTCACGACATCAAAAATGAATGGCATCGACGCCTATTATCAGCTATCATAAATAGAGGAAGGCCATTATTCTAGCGTGGAACATGTATAATATATCTAGGTATTGCCAAGACTCCAGATCTGTCTTCTTGCTATTCGCGTGTCCCGTTCACTATACAGACTTAGGGTATATGATGCAACTTCCGGGACCTCTCTAATTATATAACCGATGTTGAATGAATTTCCCGTAGAAAACAGATTACACATTGAACTTATGACCTGATATCTAGAATGATCCATTCTTTACAGATTTACAATTAGAGACAAACTTTTGATTACCTGCCTAGGTACCTACTAGAGTAAGTACTCAAGTATCGAGGTCTTGACCGCTAGGGGTAAGTTGCCGCTACCCTAGGGTAGACATCACAACAGCGAAGACTCGCCGCATGTGAAAGGCCACACGCAATAAAGACGATTTAGGTACTCCAGGGCTTATTTGATACTGTTAAACACACATACCACCGTAAACATAATATTGCAGTTGGCATGTCACTAAGACGTCCAATCTCATATCTTGCGCTGTCCAGGTGTAATGTGAGCAGTATCATGCTGAGGACCTCAAGAGGTATTACGCGGATGTCTCGACGTAATAATGTGTCTCTTGTCTTTAAGGCTTCCAGTAATACGTATATTCAAAATGTATTGTGGATGCTAGGCTCTCACTGCTAATCCATGCATAGCTGTATTGTGCGCTCCCAAGATTACCCTAGGGTAATGTCCACCACTTCAGCATAACTACCCTAGGGTAATGCCCAGGTGGTTAGCCTCAGTCAATACCTAGCCGCGCAACTCGCTGAGAACTTATACGATACATGTACAATGACGGTTTAACCTGGAGGCTTTGGGCCCTTTCACCGCATGTGTATAGTATACCTAGGTACCTGCTTCTTCTTTTTGCTGGTCAGCTCTAGGTAATTATTGACGGATACCTACCTATATATCTGGCTCTATTAGCAAGCACCCGACTGATATGGTCCAACGGTCTTGAACAACAGATAAAGTCGCTACGGGTGCATTTTTTTTTTTGAAACCTCCTTGTACCAAGTTATGCACACATCGGCACTCGTTCTACCTCCAATCATTGGCGCCTCGACGCCGGGAATAGCGAGTACCTACCAACAATCACCACAATCTTAGGACTCGAGCAATGCCCCCGGCCATAAGAAGCAAATCCATACCCCCCGCCCCTGGGCTGTCACTACCTACATTGGTACACAGACAAAGCATGGTGTCTAAGAGTGACCAGGGATCGAGGAATTTTCCGGTCAACATCACTTACCCCCCGCCAGCGCTATGTAAACTGCTTGCGATCTAGGTCTCAGCTGCTTGACTTGCGTACTACCGAAGTAGGCAATATGATGCTTGGCAGCTGCACTAGTGCCGCCACACACATCCGGATATGAACTCCGGACCATACAGTTGAGTCGATGGCTCTTCACCGAGGTCTTTCGCAAGGCGTAGCAGGCATGCCGGTGAGACAAGAATCAGGAACACTGAATTTTATATATCACAATACATCGGTGAAACCTGGAATGTGGCGGTAATTTTATCATTTTATTATTATTATTTTTATGTTTTAGTTTACGAGACTGCTTTGGGCCATGGACACTTGCGCCATTAGCATCATGTGCGCTTCCTTCGCCTGCAGGTTGAACTACGGTAGCCTAGGTGAGGCGGACTTTTGTAGATTATTGCCTCTGGATATCTGCCAGATCCAGGGCGAATGATGTGAGTGATGCATCACCTCGCAGGGTTATCCACTTTACTACCTGATGTGACGCGTCTTGCCCATGCAACTCCGAACAAATCTGATCGAAGCCCCGTATGTTGGTTTAGGAATGGATGGCGACAGACAAGGCATGGATCAGCACCGGGGCTTACATATGGAAGCCTCGTATACTTTGTTTAAAGACCACTTGAGCAACCAATACAAGAGCATATCCAAATTTATACTTTTATGCTCGAACACCAGGCCATAATGCTACATCTCAGTCACCTAGACAGGCATTGAGTCTTCAGCTGACCCGTACCTTCTGGTACTCAATAATCACTCAGCAGTCACACCCATGCGATTGATTCACCTTGCGCCTTCTCCTTCAAGTAAATAGTGCAGTCTCGGTAGCCCGTTCCCCGCCAGCTGTGAGTTCCTCGGATTTGGATATCGTGCCGTTATTTCCAGAAGAGACACAGCTGATGCCCACCAGAATCAAGTTCCAAGGTGGTAGCAGGAGTCACTTTAGTCACTTAATCACGGCACTTTCCATCCTCATGGCGGCCTGGGCACCACTTAAGACTCGGATCCCTCCTGGGCACATAAGCTTTTCATTTTTTGATAGAACGTTGTCTAGCGTCCATAGCCAGAGTGTCTGTTTCAACGGAAACAACCAGAGTCAAGATGGACAACCAGAAGCTTACTCCAAATAGCGACCTTTCGAAAGATAGTAACCCTGGTCCACGAATCCCTGGTGCCAAGAATACTCCTGTCAAACGCATCGCCTTCATGGGCGGCAATGATGACTTCCGAGCGGCCAGAATGCGTTGCGCTCTTGCCTGCGAGGAGTACAACAAGTTGGGGGAGGACGCTCCTATCGAGGACCGAGTCAGAGGATGGCTGATGTGAGTCCACACCATCATGGCGAGGATTAAGAACCGGCCTGAGGTCACCCGGCGAAAGAATGTACAGCCAACGATGGAAAGAAAAATGCCAGCCAGATACAAACATACGGGGTGTCCAACTGACAGCTCTCTTCTCCAGAATTACCGATCCCAACTACGAGACAAACAACAGTGACAAGTCTCCCTCCGCCGTTGACTTCTCGAACCTTTACAAGGGCGGTCCCAAGAACTATGATTCTGCCGCAGACGTCGACACTCCTCCCGTCACTCCCACTGCCTTTCGGGCCCCGGCCCCTCGTCCCACAATACCATACATCAAGACCCCCATCCACATAGACTATGGCCTACGAGTCCACATTGCACCGACCACCTTCATCAATCGCAACTGCGCCATCCTCGACACCCCGGTCGCCGATATTGTGATCGGCGAGAGATGCTCCATCGGGCCGGGAGTCACGATCATCAGTGTCGGACACCCAGTGAGATTCGAGGAGCGGTGCGAGTTTGAGAGCGGGAGGGCGGGAAGTTGGGGCGCGAAGGTGGTAATTGGTGATGGTGTGTGGGTTGGAGCTGGTGTGACGATCTTGTAAGTCCAGAACTGAACTTGTCAAAACTACCACCATTGCCGGCGGCCTACTTCTTGAGAGAGGGGATGAGGGGACGCAAGTACTGACGAAGCAAACATAACTACAGACCCGGCGTCACTATTGGCCCTTATTCGACCATCGGAGCAGGCAGTGTGGTCGCCAAGGACATCCCACCTCGTTGCGTGGCTACTGGCAACCCGGCCACCGTTCGGTATATTGTGGACGATGTGAAGGTAGCCGCAACTTTCACTGAGACTGTGACCACGTTGGAAGATGCTCTGAAGGCCGGACGTGAGGAAGGTGATTGAGGCGGCGCGGACCAGAGTCCTGGCTAGAATATCCAACTTAGGTGGGGTTTGTTGCATGAAGACCACACTGCCGATAGAGATATTGAGATACCCATAACCGTTGATTTTACCATATTGAATGCTTCGCCTGGTCACTAGTTGTAGCGGAATGTTTTACTCCTCTTCTTCTCTCTGTTCAGAGCTTTGTTCTTTTGGACATATGTATATGCTCGCTGAGGGAGACCAGAGACGTGATATGTAACTGAGAAAACGAAACTAGCATTTCACACTGTATAATCATTGAAAGCATAGTTTCTGGATCAAGAGACGATGCATATGGACAGAAGTAAACAACGACTTCTTCGCCGAAATTGGGTCACATACTGTCCTAAAGTGGAGGCACTCCAGGGCTTGAAGTGTTTGACAGGAACCTTGGAACCTTGGAATGGATTGGCAGGATCTATGGGCATTACACATACCTCATTAATTACTACAGTGCCAGAATCTAGTCTCGAACTATTGAAGAAACTACGTCAAGCATCATATAGGTTTCATGTACGGAAGTTGCATTGATTACTCTTCCATATTGTTGTACGCACGCTCGTGTTCTTGGGTTGACAATGATGTATTTAGTCGTCTTCTTCCATTTGCATCCCGAGGTCGTTCCAAGACTCTACTACTTTCCATATTCCCCACGAAACACCTGTTTACTCTCTTAGGAGTTCTACATAGAACCCAGTTTAGTTAAGATTCAGCATACTTCGAAAATGGCTGCTTCTAATAGCGCTTTCCAAACAACACTTCCACTTGAGCTATGGCTACAAATCGCGGAATTCCTCATACCTCGGCCTTATCAACTCGAGTGCAGCAATACATCAGCCGTCATATCCCACAAGTACACAGAGTATATACCCAACACTTTGGCAAACGACACCCGGAGCATGAGGAGGGCTGTCGTCCGTGAAGTGAAAAAGACACAGGCGACTCTCAGCAGCCTCATCCGCACTTGTCGAGCATTCCACAAGCTAATGAACCCCCTATGTTTGTACCTGCCCACCAGCCCTTTGATGATAGATACAATTTATGGGATTCCAATAATACTGACATTACCACCTGAAGTGTACCAATCCATCCTCCTTGCCGTGAACAACAACAACGATAGATGTGACAGTCTCATCCTACTCTTCCGCACGTTTGTAGAGATACCCGAGCTTGGCTGTCATGTCAAGCATATCGCCTGTCTGATCAATCTTATAGAGTATGGTCCCTGGCCAGGAAATTACCCAAGTAATGGAAATCAATCACTCATAGACAAGAGTTGGAGGATTTACTGTCCTTCATCACTCGCATTCCGTGGGATACCTCATTACGACCGATTCCGCGTCGGCGAATGGATATTCGGGAATGTCCTCCTTGCGAGCCGAAAAGTCGAATCGCTTGTTCTACAGCTCCCACGCAGGATCCTCATCTCTTCGGAAGCATACACCCTTTCCCAAGATATGGGCTTGGGTAGAACACCCCAGTATGAGACCCTCAATAGGGTCCTCAGTAACACCAATTTACAATACCCAGAAGCTCTGAAGTCTCTCAGAACCTTGAAGCTCCAGTCAGATATCGTTGGGGACCCACGGGGAGAAACTGAAAGAGCGAATGTGGGTTGTATTCGCATCGATGCGATTGAAGTTAAATGGGATGTCTGCCCAGCGTTGTTGGGAGCCCCAAACCTCTCTAAATTTGAGGTCATGGGTCATTCACTACGTGGGCTTAAAATACCGAAACAGATAACGGAGCTGTCACTTTCGGGTTTCTATCGAAACACCACCCTACTGGCTTTCGTCATACCTGTCTATTCCCCTAGGTTTAAGGCGCCTGCCCCTTTGCAGAGGCTTACCTTACATCTCTTCCCAGAGTTCCACGGCAACACTGCTTTATACTCACAATGCCTGAAGGATGAGGTTAGACACATCGAGGAACGGGAAGCCACAAGTAGACTGGCGCGTGGCATGTATGAACGTTTCATCCGGCTCTGTGGACCCACACTCAGGTCCCTCGACTTACAGACCATGGGACGCATGAGTGCCGTGCTCAGCTGCGGACGCCGCGGATCTCATGGCTGTTTACGCGGGATACGTTGCTTCCCAATGATGCACAAGCTGGAGGAGCTCACGATCGAGCTGGGTGTGCTTGTTGGGTGCCCTTGGCACTCAGGGAAGATCAACATTGGAACCATCCTGCCTCCGAACCTTCGGGATCTCGTACTCATTGAACGTTGGTTTCCGTTTTGCCAGGATCATCTTTGTCAGATAGACTGCCACGACTGTGACAATCAGCTGCAATACGGAAGGGTACTCCTGACAATGCTCAACAAATTTGCGCAACATCAACCCTGCACCCTCCCCAGGCTCCGCACGTTAACGCTCATGTGCAGTCGTGCCTGGAGGATGGGCTCTCTCGGTGGCATGCCAAAAAACCCTGACCATGTAATGTGGAAGGATCCAGCCATTATCCGGACGTATGTGAATGGAATATGGAGTGATCAGGATGTGTTTTACTCGAGCGCGATCCCAGCCCCCGGCTGTTCGGACTTCGCGAGTGTGTCCAGGAAGTTCGCTAAGAACGGGGTGGCCGTTGATATTGGCGTGTTGGCGCGGGGGAAATACTATACCTCTGACCCCAGGGGGTCGAGCAAGGATACGGCGGAAGGCCGGGAGATATCCAGAAGTCCCGTGCTGGGACTTGAGATGAGGAATCAAGCGTCTTAGCGGATCCACCCACGGCTTCCAATTGCTGAGACTTTTGCTATTACAGAGATGGATTAGAATTAGGGGCACTCGGCCGGTAACTGCTCTATGCATCCCATCATTGCAGGTGGATGATAGAGGGATACGGTTGGGCTATAAGCGCATATGGCTACCTAGGATATAGCTCACTCTACGCCTGCGATATCTCTGGGGAGGCGGATGAGCGACGACCGTCACACAGCGTTGGTTTTTAAATTTGTCTACTTTCTTTGGAAAATTATCCCCGCATCCTTTATTATTCTCGTATCGTTGTGTAACCAATTAGCGTCTGATATAGGCCTTGCTTTCTCGAAAGGCAGTGTCGAAGCCTTCATCGAGATTCAACATCTCAACGTATTCGTTCTCAATCATGTCTTGCAAGCGAGAGGACTCAGGATCACAAATTTGCCCCTCTAGTTCCTCCAAAGTTTTCCAAGGCCTCGGCGGTGGCCAATTCCTAGACCAATTACGAATGGTCTCATCTTCATTATTGACCACCGTATTCCAGACTAGGACAGCTGGGCGAGCAATGTCCGAAACGATCTGTCTCACAGGGATGTTCGGGCCAAAGGATAGGACAACACTGTGCTCGTCCATTTCCAGAAAGCCTCTTGGGTTGTCAAGTATGGTGATACCGACTTCTTGCAGGACGGACTTATCGACTTCAGTGTATACGGGATCCTGGGCAAAGCACTTGATGCCAACAGAGCCACGGGCTTCGATACAATTCTTCAGAGTCAGCATCAAGGCGTGCTGAACGATGCTTGTGTGCCGTCTAGACTCATCGTTCTTCGAGAAAGTCGAGTTCGCGAACGCGATGATCTTGGTGATGGGGCCAGGAATAGATGCCGTCTCCACCGCCGACCTGAGCCTCTTGCACCCCTCGCTAGCTTCCCAGGTCTTGATACCAGCGTGGAACAGCTTGCGCGTGAGGTCAAGATCATTGTTTTGGCCAGGATCCACTGTACGGTACCCAACTCTTAGAGGACAATAGGCCAGCTGGGAGAGGCCATAATCCACCATTCGGATCAAGTGTTGGTACGTCCGGAACCCCAGGTTGAGTCTGGCTCTTTGTGCAGTGTTAGCCTTAGACCATTCAGTTGGTACCATGGAACCTCTGGTGATACAACCCGTGAGTTTAATCCACCATCGGAAGGGAAGGGGTGCAGTGTTCGGCATTTACGGCCAGAGAATCGGAAGTGCCTTCTGCATCGTGAAGTAGACAAGCCTGCCACATCCCAAAATTAATTAGGGGTCATACCTGAGGCCTCCTTCATAATAATAAGGCTCCAGCACGCAGTAAGGTATTTCGCTCTCCACCATCTTTCCATGGATTCCTTCGATCAGGAACACTTTACCATCGACTGGCTGGCCATTGTCAATCAGTGTCTCCATCTCGTCAACTTGGTGCATAAGGTTCTCCAAGGCGCTCTTTGTGAAGAACTGAACGCCGCTGCTGTAGATCGCTCGGATTCTGTCTTTCATCACCCTCGCCTCTATCGTTTCCGCCGGAGGTATGGGTGGTTCATCCATGGTTGGCGTTGGTTGGCAAAGATGGTCGGAATATGGAAGGAAGTTTGTGAAGAGGGGTAAAGGCGAAGCGGTGAGATGTTGAGCAGACGGTCCCGGGCCGTGTTGTCAATGCTGGGCAGAAGCAAAGATGGGGTGCTATTATTAAACAAAAGCAAAACGGCTACACCGTCGAACCGCAGCAGGTGTTTATATCAACACGCCCCGCCCCGTAAACTCTGCTTCGGAGAATCGGGATTTCTGCTGGTTTTAATTCGTTCGAACGGCTTATATCTTGCTTTTTTTGTTTCTTTTGTTTGTTTTTCTCAACTGGAATGACGGCACGACTGTTGCTTTTGCCCAAATATTTTCTATCCGCTGTAGCCATTATACATACTACTCGAGCAAGATCGTACTGATAATATGTTAGAAGTAAAACGGCTGCGTAGTATACCGTTGAACCGTGGCAGGTGTTTATATCAACCGCTGTTCAAGGTTCCGGATAATTCCTTCAACGGCTGATGGAACGAGGCGTATAGCCGGATAATTAATGCAAGGCAGGAGGAAGGGGGAAAAGCTGCGGGCTCCAGACCATATGTGTACCCTAGGGTATATAGAGGAGCCAAGATAAGAGCCCTCGCCTTCTCAAAGGGGCACGCGAGGTAAAATATTAACCTGAAACGCCCACTCGGAGGGCCACGGGGCCCGAAGAACCTCTAGGCATACATGGCTGCCTGAGACAATACTTAAGTAAGTAATATGTAGGTAGAAGATGTAGGTGGGGCCCCCGGGGGCAAATTCAGATGGCATCCTACCGAATAGAGGATGTCAACCTTGCGGTCTCATCCTATGAGCCACAAGCTCTGTAGTTACCCTAACTATAACGCCTCTTTGAAGATGTAAATTGGGCTAGAAAGGGCTGAGGGTGTCAAAGAGGGACATGCTCCGAACCTAAGGGCAGAGCTTACGATCCCGAGGTCAGGATCGCTTAGGACCCAGGGAAAAGAACTCGCAGTGACTATAATGCTGTAATTATCAAGAACCGGGGATTACAAAACTCTGTTCCAGTTCTCTTGAGATTTACCCTAATATGTACCGGTCCCTCCCATTGGCTATTTTTACACGTGAGAGATTTTCATCAAGCCTCCCGTCCTTTCCGATAATATGCAAACCGCCTCCTCAACCGCCACGCTTTATCCTTCCTTGATACCTCCGTCGAGATTTTTTTAATCCATCCCATAGCCTAGTTGGCTTGATAGACCCAAACGCTTCGCTGCCTCTCCATGAATGCAAAGTGTGTAAGTATTTCCAGCATGCTACCCGTCATCTTTCCGTCACTAAAGGAGTGGGTTAAAGTTCCACGCGGATAAATACAGGTGCCCAGCAATCTGGGCCCGTATGGGCTCGACAATGGGTTCTAGGACTCCAAATGCGCTGGTTGATACAGGCTTTCTGATCCGGAAAGTCGCTTCAGCAATCTTGCGTTCTCCACTGTAATAATATATTGCCAAAGTATGACGAGGTTGCTCCAGACAATCTATGTTGGCATCGAAGATGTCTTCTGTAATTGTCTCTGGACTTCGGCGAATGTCTATATGGTGTTGACGCCGAATGCTTTGATAGCCTATAAAGATCCCCGCGGAATCGCCGCGCGCGGCTGGAAAGGTGCGTGAGTTGTTTCGGTTTCCTCGTGTATTCCGACGGATAAATTGAACACATGTGGGCTATGCCCGTGCTGTGAACGCAACGACTACCTGCCATGGTTAAAAAAATCCCGGTATATCATGTTGCGGGCTACACAAGTTACAAGGGTTGAGGTATTCTATTGTATCGCCATACATCAAATCAAGATAGGCAGAGCCTGATCATGATATATTGCAGACTTATTCTGCATCGGGAGATGATAAGCTAGGGGCATCCAACTGTAGAGCCGCTTTCTAATGTCTCTGTCCCGTGTTTGTGACGTCGAAAGCATATAGGCGAAGTAGTGGCGAGGTAATGTGCGTGGGAAAAAGTTTTGCGTTCAAGTCCGACGGCACTCTGACGTGGAGATTGCGGTACAACTACGAGGTGTGAGTGGACATCCACGCTCACGCCAAGGGTCTTACTCCCGTACGCATGTGACGTGGCAAGTCATTGGACAAAGGGGGCAATAGAGAAGACTAGTTAAATAAATGAATAAATGTTCTGATATAACTGGGCAAGTCCTCGTTCTGGCATAGTATTCTCCTTACTATCGATAGATACTAAAACATTGCTAAAATGGCGCCAATCCAAACCGAAGATGCGTCTGACAGCCTGTACCTCGGCCTCCTTTCCTCACCTGAAGACTACAATAATCCCAATACGGGAAAATATTCTTACAATCCTGATGCTCAAGGGCAAGGCACCTGGCTCGTCATCATCGACACTGGCTATGACTGGGAGCGATTTCCAGAAGTGAGTCGCACGACACTAGTATTAGCAGACGGCTGGCTGGCTTAGTTTCCTTTCCAATTAATGGTACCAGTCACACCACTACAGCAGCTCTGCGGGACTGTTATTCTCGCTGTACTCTAACACACCCTACAGGAATTCGGGAGACCTAACGATCCTCGCCCTATTGTGGTCTGGAATGTCCCAGAAGACATACGGAACCGCGAACTTCGTGTAGAAGAGATCGAGGGAGGTCTACACTGGCCTCCTAACGACGAACGTGACCGTGGCGACCCCTTTGACGGCGTTCCAGAGGGACACGGCACGCAGTGTGCTATTCTTGCCGGGGGATTACAATCTGGTGTTGCACGGCGAGCTGGATTATATCTCATTAAAGCAGGAGGAGCAGTGCTCAATCAAGATGGGGACGTTGTGGAAGAAGACGTTTGTGCGGACTCCCTAGTGGCTGCTCTAGACCATGTGTTGGACAAGCTTCGTGATGGGGGTTTGCCCCGTGGAAAAACCGTCCTTGTCATTGACACGCGTAAGTACTTGACCTTGCGCTGATTCCGACCCAGACATCTGTTTGTTCTCTGGTGATACTAATATTATGTGGTTCTTAGTCTGGAACATCAAAGACATGAGGAAGAACGTATGCCGAGGCGAACAGGGATACACGGAATGGCACGACAAGATCGCGCACGCTCTCGACGAGCTCGACATCCTCGGCGGAGTTTTGGTGACGGTTTCGGCTGGAAACGATGGCCGGGAGAAACCGCCTGGACTCACTGATGAGTATATGCCTAATATTTTGTCTGCGCGGCACGGCTCGCCTCTTGTTATCACCGGAGCGGTCAACAACCAAGGCCAGCTTGCTAGGCTCTCTTCGCCCGGCTCGGGAAAGGTTCCGATTACTTGCTATGCAGTGTACGTTTTTATCTCGGAAAGGATTTTTCGTTCTGTTTTGGGCGACGGGGAAGGGCTACCTTCTCCGGACGACATCCGCCTCGTGCCACCCTCTACTCCACTGTGGTGGTGTTTGCAAACGAAACAGAGATAGAAGCAGAAAGCTAATCCATCGTGCCGCAGGGGTAAAGATATAATGTTGATAGACCTTTCGATTGAGCAAAAGAGGTTACAAGAAGGAACTTCATTTTCTGCGGCGATAGTGGTATGGCATTCCTCTTCCATACTTGCCATCGAAGACTGCTGACTGACACTTAATATAATGCTCTAGGCTGGCCAAGCTGCATGCACCGTTTCGGACCCGCAATTCCATAGGCAACTAAAATGGGCCAGCAACGACGTTGGTGGCGACCGGGTAGGTAACCGTCTCAAGAAATGGTTCTCCGAGGAGGGGATGGGGAGCTTTCAGAGAGTCGCAAAGGAACACATGCTTGACCCAACAAGCACGTGGGAGTAAGTCAACCACATTGAATGACCCTGTTTCTGTCCTCCTCTCCCACCCCGGTGTTTTCATGTTTGTGTGTGTGCGCGCGAAAACCGGACTAAGCCCTCTATAGAGACTATCCGATACCTGAAAGACTCAACGTGGTCTGCAATAGTTGTGCCACCCACAACCTACAGGATGGGCACAACATGGATGGGGACTTGGACGGAGAGGTAGACGGAGAAGTAGACGGAGACGTAGATGGAGAGGTAGACGGAGAAGTAGATGGAGAGGTAGACGGAGCAATGGATGGAGAAGTGGATGGAGAAGTGGATGGAGAAGTGGATGGAGAAACGGTCAAAGGTAAATATCCATTCAAACACTGAGAGGGCGAGAGAGATTTTAAAGCGTTATTCTGCGCGCCATCGGTCTAGATAGAGGTGTGCGTGATGGACTAGCATAGACTTTTTGAATTATTGTGTATTTATTTTGACGACAGCACTCATGGTGATTTGGCTTAGTGGTATCATGTATTCCCATGTCATGACGGAACTGTAATGAATAGAAAGACCAAGGTTTCTAAGCAAACCAACGCCGGCTAAAAACCCAATGTCTCTGCGTATAACCTTTTCGCACTTTTGCAACACCTCAAAAGATGTCCGTCACGAATCTCTCATTCCTCAAACCCTTGACAAAAGCATCCACCTCCTCCACTGTATAATCCTCTCCCTTCTTCCTCGCCCCCTCCATGATCAACTTCCGCGCCACACTCCCAATCCCCTGCGCAAGGTCCTTACTCCCACAGATGTAGAACCTCGCGCCCTCGTTCCACAGCCTGTCAATGTCCTCGTGGTCCTTGAGCATCCTATCCTGCACATACTTGCACTCCCCACCCTCCCGGCTGAACACCCACCGCAGGTCCACCGCGCCCAGCCTCGCCCACTCCTCAAACTCCTCCTTGTACAGCTGGTCCCTGTCTGGTCGGCGGCAGCCGACAAACAGCATCGCCGGGGCTAGCTCTTTCCCGCCCTCCGAGATCAGGGTGGCGCGCTCCTGGACGAACCCGCGGAACGGGGCGATGCCGCTGCCGTTGGCCATCATCACGACGGGTGTCTTCTCCATGTCCATTGGCAGCCGGAAGTACTTGTTGGTACTCCTCACGGAAACGAGAACACGGTCGCCCGGGGCGAGTCCGCGCAAATAGCTGCCTGCGACGCCGAGGAAACGCTGGAGCTGTTCTTCCCTCGTTGCGGACTCTGATGTGGCTTGGTACCATGCCGGGGCGTCCAGAACTGCATAGGTAAGGGTCACGGAGTTCGGGCTTGCTAGGGGTGATGAGGAGATGGAGTAATGGCGTGTGCGCATTGGTGGGAGGAGAGATAGGAATGTGGGGAAGGGAAGGGGGATGGCGTCCTTGTGTCTTGTGAGGAGATCGAGGATGGTGATGCGTTTCTCAATGACTTCAGAGGTGAATGCCTCGGGCGACAAATAGCTTTCCAGTGTCTTCTTCACCTCCGCGTCAGAGCAGACAGATACCAGTATCTCAATGTTCTGTTTCGTCGCCGGCTGCGATATTTCAACGTAGCCTTGGAGCAAGTCGAAAATGCCAATAGGTTTGCCCGTCGGGAGAGACGTAGCAGAACCAGGCTTGATAGTGATCATCCCGTCCCAAGGAAGATCGAAGTGGTTCATTACTCGCCGGACGTACTCCTTGGGGTTCAGCGGCAGCACGGCAAGGTAGTCGCCAGCAGAGTATGTCATGTTCGACGGCAGCTCGATCTCGATGTGGCGCTTTTCGGGCTCTCCCGGTGCGGTCAGGACCTTGGTGTCGACCACATTGGCCCATTGGACGTTTTGCTGGAGGTGTGCGGCTCGCTCCTCGGTGGTGAGCTCGACCTCCATGTTGGGTATTATCGAAAATGTGGACACGTCCTCAGATGAGTCCGCATGGGGTTTCAGGATCGGCCAAAGGTGACTGTTCGTCCAGTTCTCGAAATCACCATATGTGTTTTGCTTGCTGACATCCGAGTGTCCACGCTCCGCGAGCCTCTCCGCGCCAAGCTTGGGCATGATGTCGTCGATGAGGATTGGGATGCGTTGGAACGTTGACGACCAGTCACTGTGGCCACAGCCAAAGACGGTGTATTTAACACCCTCGAGTCTCTTTCCATTGGCCTCCTCTTCCCCTGCCAAACTCTCCAACCATGCCACGAAACGCGCTGCATCGTCCGTTGGATGACCCTCATACGAGGAGGTAATCATTACCACTGGCTTCTCTGTGGGTACTTTGCCCATGACTGCATCCAGCGTCTGTACCTCAGCTCGCAAGCCTCGTTGGGCACACTGGCCAGCCAGCTTCTGTGCAAGTGCCTGGCAGGTCCCCGTGTTGGATCCGTACAGAATCGATAGGGCGTAGTCACCATCCGCTGCCGCCATCACCTCGATCCCGTTTGCCGCACCATCCTGCCCACGGTCACCGCCAGTAGAATTCTCACCACTTAGCCTCTGCATCAGAATCGTCGGTGTGATGCCCTGCCTCAGACTGGCCCGCATGTAAAAGTTCTTTGGCTTGATCGTCAACGTCTGTACCACCTGCATCTCGTAGTTCGGATCGTCCAGCTGCATGTCGAAATTCTGCAGGATCAGCGCGACAGCGAGCACGGCCTCCTGCCAGGCGAACGCCCGTCCGATGCACGCCCTCATCCCCGTGCCGAAGGGCTTCCAGGCGTTCTTCGGCAGCTTCTCGAAGTTTTCGTCCAGCATTCTCTCGGGCTTGAACTCGGCTGCGTCATCTCCGTATATCTTGGGATCCTGCATGATCTTCCCGATGAGACATACGACGGATTTACCCCTCGGTATCGCGTATTTCTTGGTGCTTCCGGGTGCCTTGGCGCCGATATAGACCGGCTCCTCGGTGTTTTCGGGACGAATGGCTCGGCTGAACGCTGGTGCGGTAGGCGTGAGGCGGAGTGTCTCGCGGAGTACGGCGTTGATGTATTTTAGTTCGTTGACGTGCTTGGGCTCCAGTTTAGAATGGCCTACTATGCGGTCTACCTCGGCTTGGGCGGCGAAATAGGCTTTTGGGTGTGTAAGTAGTTGAAGAAAGGCGAAAGAGAGTAGGCCAGAGGTCGTTTCGTGGCCTGTAACTTATGTCAACACACGGAGATTCCTTTTAGATATGGCTTCATGAGGGGCATTCACCAGCGATCAGAAATGTTTGCATGTTTGCAGCAATGAGCTCGTCTCGCATGGTATTCCCCGTCTTGGGATCCTTCCCATTGATCAATGAGTTGAGCAGATCCTTTTTCTCTGTTGGGTGGTCCCTCCGATATTGCACCAGATCGTGCGAGGTTTTCTCCATGAACCCAAGGCTGTTCTTCACCTCCTCGTTGTATGACGGGAATAGCCTGTTGATGAGTCCCGCGAGCTGTCCGGAGCTATTTGCTGCGCCCAAGGTGGTGTTCATCGCCTTGACGAACGGGTGCATGTCTTCCTGGTAAAACGAGTTGAAGCGGAAATCCATAGAGCACAGGGCAATCGTGTCCAGCGTCAGGCGTGAAAAGTCCTCGGAGGCTTGGATCTTGTGCTGGGGGCCTTGCCTCGCCCATTTCAAGACAAGTTGTGAAGCGATGTCGTGCATTTCTGATCACACGTTCTTCCGTTAGTCTTCCGTATCCCCTCACTTTATTCCTCTCCTGGTAGCATCGTGCTCAGGCTACAGGGCCTCACCATCAAACATCTCCGCCACGGCCAACGGCCCAAAAGCCGGCATCAATATGCGATGTGCCTGGCCCCAGTCGTCCTCCTTCTCGCTCTTTTGCGTGAACAGCCCCTGCGGCTTTCCAGACGCGTCCGCCGCCTGAGCCAGCTTGCCGCCGAGCAGCTTGTAGAACCTCGTCTCGTCGCACATCTCATCGAAGAGGTCGAAGCCGCTGATAAAGACCGACTCGCGCCCGGGCGCTCTCACTTTGAAGATTGGGCCATATATATCTGCGAGGCGCTCGATTGCGCGTAGTGGGACTTCATCTTGTAAGTCGAAAATGTTGCCCACGAACGGCAGGCCTGGAGGCCCACCGATCTCTGTGGGAACGGCCATGCTCTTGCTGTTGAAGTCTGTTTTGACGATATGTATATGGTTAGTGGATACCGGCAGGCCAGCGATGTCGTCGTGTATGCTTTCAAGGTGGCAAGGAAAATAAGACAAGAAAGGGAAAGTTCGAAGTCAAGGGCGATGTATGATGAAAAACAGAAAGGATGGGGGCAAGTAAAGCAAAGTCCGGGATGACCGGGGCTTGAAGGATGAAGCGCCCCCAAAGTTGAGTCGCGGCATCTTATATAAAAGCCGGAAGGATTCTACGATGGGAAGTGGCACAAAAAGACGTGTCGTTGGGTGTCGTCACATGCATTAGCTCTCCAAAGAGGCGCAGGCTGACTTGGATAATAGGAATGAAACCGATAACGATGTCAGCCACTAATCCCGAGATCCTCGGGCTGACACCTTGCAGTCCGTTCCATCCCTGTGTATGCCCGACGCCGTTGGATCAATAAACTCTGTTGGTTTTAAGATCGCCATTCCTCGGCGGTTGATACCCGTGCTGAGGTTGTTGAAGAGATGATGGAATCCAAAGAGTTGAAAGAAGACGAGGTGTCTCCAGGCGGTAGCATGCTGCTGCATGGTGGTGTTTTTCCTTTCCAAAAAAAGGTCCCTCACAGATCGGTAACAAGCCGTACATGTATTACAGTACCCCTGAGTACCCTAGGGTACATACTTAGGTATCTTAGGTGGGTCTGCGGCTTCACTAAAACCTGTATCAAACAACCGAAAGGGCTGAAAGGGATCCTTTTCTCATTGCCAGATTCGGGATGGCGTGTCCTCGGTTTCGTTTCGTCGTGAGAAAGGAAGTGCCGGTCTACTGCAGATCAAATCCTCAGAATGGAAAAGTGTAATGTCCTGAATAGCGTAGACCTCGGAAGCCGGCATCAAATCTGCCCCGATCGAGTCGCACGCACGTCGTTCTCGTTTATGTTTACTATGTATTTCAACACTGATTTGGGCACTCCGGCATTACCGTTCTTTCTGGTCGAATTTGCATGTGGCTCCTTTGGTGCTCCTGCAGGCCATGTCAGTACTGGATTATACAAGCCTCCCGTCCCAGGTGCCGCTTCGCACATCGTTAATAGAATCCCATGGGATCTCATTAGTCATTATTTCTGTTGTCAGTGGTACCTCCAACGGGCCAATTACAGCGACTATTCCATGACTCTCCGCATATCCTAATCATCGTGTGCGCCCTCTTCTTCCCAAGACAAGACCCTTACTCCGTCCGGGCTGAAATAGCTGCGAGGCGATCATGCATTATGATCCAGCAGTGGCGTGTTATCAGAGCCCAGAGTTGCAGTCTCCGGTTCCTCCAAGCCTTCTTCCATGGATTCCAACCATTGTAGCACGGGGAGTGTGAGAAGCAAGAGTGGTACCAGTTGACCAAAGCCCCAGGTATCCTCTAGACTGCTTTCCTCAACTCCCATGGTGGAATGCCCCTTACTCCTGTCATGGAATATCAAGCGTATCTCCACACCAATGACGCCCAACTGCATAATGACATAAACAAACTCAGACATGCAAATATATAACGGTATATACAGCAGCAACGAGATATAACTCTGAGCTCCCGCCCAGGGCCACCGCCCGTATATCTGGAACCAACAGCACGCATAAATATCTAAAATCCAAACGAGGTAGAAAATCGCGAGCCCCTTTTGTTTGCCTGACTTCGGTTTGCCAAGTGCACATGTTGCCGGACAAGCATACTTGCTGTCCCAGTCGACATATGCCGAAGTCCAACGTATATAAAAGAGCATTACGTTCAGGGACAGCGTCAAGGCGACTCTTAGGATTAGAGACCATTCTATGCCTGTTGGCTTTTTCCTTCTCCTCGCTTGGCCTGTGTCTTCCGATGCGGACTCGGAGCTCTCGGTGCGCGTGCGCAGGGCGAAGAAGGTGAATGAATGGATGGAAGGGATGATGAAGCACGAGTCCTCCACGATGCTAAGGTGGTAGATCGAGATGGAGCCTGTTTCATTGAGCTTGTATAATGCGGCGACAAGCATAGCAGTTCCCGTCACGAGCTGTGTGTCGCTCAGTGATAGTATAACATCGTAAAGCGACTTGGCCATGAGGTGCGATCGTCGGGCTCCAAGCACTCTCTGGACACGATCGGAAGTGTGTTGTCTAAGAAACTTGTCGATGGGGTTGATGCCATCCCCGGCCGACTTGCGTTGGACAAGCATGTATAGAATCGTGGTAATGAGACTTGATATAGCCGTGGCAATAAATGCAACCAAGACCTAGCAGGTAGTGTCAATTGATGCTTTCTTCTGGGCTGGGGAGAGGCGTAGCTCAAGTTACTAACACCGATACCAGCGATGTCCGGGTCTGCCTCGAGTTTCGGGCAAGAAGAGCATATATTTTCTGGAGAGTTATCCATTTTATTCCTCCCAAGGAGGTGACGATCTAATGGACACCCCGAATATCTAACACTTCAAATATATTGTTTCATGGTACAAGTGGTGCAGGTCCGGATTGGATGAGGCGAGAGCAGAGAAAATGAACCAGTAGCTCAAGGGATCAACAAGACCATGAAGTCAGTGTAGCAGGCCCGGCCCTGGCTTTTAAGAAGGCTTTTACCAACCCTTGGGAATGGAGAATAAACGTAGCTGACGCATACCTAGGGTAGCAATGGTGACATAGGAGGCTGGCAACTGCAGAAGTCATTGGTTCTTCAATCAAATTCCAAAGTGCTAGCTGACCATCTGCATTTGCAGATCAGCTCGCCCGGCCTCCCTGCTCAAAAGGTTGGGCGGCTATGTCGAAAACATGTTGAACATCACTATAGTACAGTGACTATGTATACTGCTTACTGGCGTCTTGGACCTTTTGAATGCAACCTATCATGCTATATTGCTCCCATGAGGCTCGAGTATAGTATGGGAACATCTGCATCGTATTAGTACCTACCCTACCATAGGGTAGACTATAATCCTCAGACAAGCTTTCAATTAATACAAAAAATTACATTATAGTTGAGTGGTAATTTATAGCCCTTAATACTCTAGCCCTTTTCATCCCCAGCTCTCTTATATGCTAACATCGTACTCATCTATCACGCTCTTTGGCTTGACAAATTCTCCGAGTGTCTGATACTTCAAGTGATGTATACCAAAACCTTCAGGTCCACCAATTTCAATTCCCCTCTTGGAGCCTGTCCAACGATCACTTGCCGCGATACCAAGCACGGTGACAAGGAGACCATACCGGTACTCAGGGGTACCAATGGCCTCGCCGTTCTGCGCGTCAATGACGGAGATCAAGTCGGGCACAATGCTAAGAACATCTTCCTGTCTCTCGAGAGGCTCACCGTCTTCGTTCTCGGGGTTACCCTCAGGCACCCTAAGCACGGCGATGTTCTCGTTCTTGAACGGGATCTTGATCAAGCCCTCGAATCTGTCCTTGCTCTTCCCATCATCCAGAGCACCACTGTCGTCATTCTTTGCCCCGGCGACGTCCATCCCCTCGATGAGACACTCCCCATACACATGGCCCATCCTTAGCGTCCGCGTCACGCCCACGATCTTGCCCTTCCACAACACCTTCGCCGCCTTGTCGCCCCCAACCTCCTTCACAATCTCCTCCGCGACCTCGTCCACCCTGTTCTCCCGTCTCGCCCGCTCAACTGATCTGCCTATCCGCCATGCAGCGGAGATAGTATGCTCAACCACCCACCTCCTCGTCTCAGCCCCGGTAAGCGGTGCCTCCGCACACCCCGTATGCGAGCCCATCTGGCTGAGCGCCGCCCTCAGCGCCCTCTCGACCTGGAGATCAGACGTCGCACTAGTCATAATGACCGTGTTGCCATTACCATCACACATAGACAAGGGACAAAACACAGGCTGCCTCTCGTTGAAGACAACAGGCGTAGTCTGCCACTTCGTAGGGTAGGCTCTGCCCATCCAATCGCCATCCACGCACGGCACGTCCATGTTCGTAGACGCACCGAGGATCATACCCTGCAGACCGTTCCCGCCGCCGATCTCCAGCGCGATCATATGCGTGGCCTTCCGACCCGAGGGCAGGATCTTGGCGAGCTCGATCTGCGCCTCCATCATCTCGTCGCCCTGGAGCTTTTCGATCCCGACCGTCGGGCTGCCCATCCCGCCGCCGCATCCGACCTGGTCCGTGTCTTTCAGGTCGTCTGGGGAGACCACTCTGACGACGGCCCCGGCGCGGATGAGCTGGCGCAGGCGGACCATATGAGGGTAGGGAGAACCGCCACCGCCCGTGCCGAGGATGTAGCAGCCTGTGCTGATCCAGGCCAAATCGGTCTCGTTGACGTACCAGACGCGGTTGTTGACGGTGGGGCGGTAGGTGTCGAGGTCGACCTCCGCCGCTGCCTCCTGTGACTTTCCGGGCTTCGCGGTGCCGTTCGACGTAGCCGTTGTGACCGAGGTGCCGTCGTTGGTGGCCTTCTTCTCGTACTGGTCCATGTCGTTGGACCCGGCCTCCTGATCATCTGTGCTCGGCACGGTGGCAAGGTCGGTCCGCGAGAAGTCGAAGTCTCCCGCCGCGCGGATGATGAAGCGCGACTTGTTCGCGATGTACTGCAGGGGGAGGGCTTCCATCTCCACGATCTTGACCGACTCCCGTGAGGCACCCGCCGCGACCGTCTTCTCGATGGCCTCGGCGGAGATCTCTTCGAGGAGCTTCTGGCTCGATTTGCTTTCTGTCGACTTGACTGTGTCGACCACGGCGCTGACTCTCGCCATGGCTGCTCCGATGGCGTTTGCCACTTCGGAGTAGCGAGGCTTGAGGACTTTGCTGGCGCCCTTGAGTTCGTCGGGGGAGATGACTGCTCCGCCGCCTACCAGGAGGACAGGCAGGTCCTCGGGTGAGGTCTTCATCATATCGATGACCTTTTCGAGCTTCTGCTTGATGATTGCCTTGACCTCGGTCAATTCGCTTGCAGAGAGCTTTCCTTGTACCAGCGATGGGTCACCGATTTTGATATCGGCACTGCCACAGACAGTAGCGTCCGTCGTCGTAAGGACATTGCCCCCAAAGACGACAGCCTCTTCGGTGAGCTTATATCCCACAGAGTCTGGCCCGACGGTGGTAGGCTTCCCATCTGTCCCTTTCCGGATGATCGAGCCACCACCCAGACCAATACTCTTGATATCAGGGCAAGAGAAGTTCATCCTCACACCGGCCAGCTCGCTATACGCAGCCTGCTGTCTAGGAAATCCGTTCGCAAGCAGGAGACCGACATCACTCGTCGTGCCACCGATGTCCACCACCATCATCGCCTGCCCCTCCTTCTCCTCGCCCTGGATCAAGAAGGCGGCACCGCGCATGGAATTTGTCGGCCCACTGCTAAACGTCCTGATGGGCAGTTTGGCAGCGACGTCACCCGCGAGCAGTGTACCGTCGTTCTGCGTGATGAAGACAGGACAGTCGAGCCCCAGCTTCCTCACAGGCTCCTGAAAGCTGCGGATTGTCTTCCGGGCGAACGGCAAGATGGCAGCGTTCAGGATGGCGGCATTCTCCCTCTCCAGGAAGCCCAGGTTCGCGACCTCCTTGCTCATCACGACGTCCACATCACCCCCTAGCTCCTGCCGGGCGATCTCTGTAGCCCGCTCCTCCTGCCGGTACACCGTGTCGATGGGGCTGAAGACCCCGTTGATGACGACGGCCCGGATGCCCATCCCCTTGATGATCCGACACTGCTCCCTCACGGCGTCTTCGTCAAGCTCCCGGATCAAGTTCCCGTCGATCTCCAGCCCGCCCTTCACGCTGGCCCAGTAGCCCAGCACAAGCTCTCTCATGTCTTCGGGCCAGTCCACACACGGCGGCGCATGCTTGCCGAAGGGGCCCGCAATTCTCACCACGGCGACCTTGCACAGACGTTTGGCATCTCGCTCGACGACGGCATTGACGAAGTGCGTCGTACCGATCGTCACCGAGGCCACGTCGGCTGGGTTCACGGCGGGCGTGGTGGATGTAAACATCTGGGTGATGGCGGCGTTGATGCCATCGCTGGGGTTGGTGGTTGTAGGCGATTTGTGGTAGGCTATGATGCCCTTGTTGGGCGAGGAGGTCAGAGAGGGGTCTAGGATCACACCATCTGTGTTTGTACCGCCGACATCAACGCCGATGCGCAGACGTCTGCTGGTGTTTGGTTGGGCCATATTGATGAATCGCTAGATTCGTCGTGGTGGGTATCTTGACTTGTTATCCCTGGATTACAAGGGAAAGTGGTAGTGGTTGCGTGACTATGAAGGAGATGACTACTACATAGTCCACAGGAACAGAATACACCTCAGTAGAATATCATTCCATGAATGAAGCTTCTGATTAGAAGTTATCGCGAGCTCATTCCGATTCTTTAAGCCTCGGAATTGGCCCGAATGCCGGCATCACTTAAGCGGAGTGTGCCTATCCGGCGGTCCTATGATAACGAGCGGGATCCCCGGCGATATTTCCGCGTGGATAAGACAAGTTGACCACCGGCCCGATGATCTATCATGTCTACCACAGTAAGTGAGTGCAAAACCAAAATAGTTGTGTGATGTAATTGGCTGTTGTGTAACGTTGCTGGGTAATAGAATTCAGCTAGAGATCAACGGGCGTCGTCTTCTTTATCTCTAATCAATAGAGTGCCAGGCTATCGATGGGAAGTCGAAAGAGACTTGACACCACTGCCTTGGCAGCTTTGAACCCCTTATTCGAGGCTGATAAGCAGCTCAACCTCTATCAGGGCCTTGTAAGATGATATAGATACCCCAGAGAGAAGGCCCAAAGCTGTGAGACAGGCGTCTCCTCCCTTGATTCCCATCGAACACATCTCCGGCTTTGCTGTGATATTCCCCAGCAATGGCTTCCACCGACCTCAGGTCCCGTCTTGGGGCCATCAAGGAGAAGGTCCGCCTACATGGCGATGAGTCCAAGCATGAACAGACGGACGCATGGAGTAACAGAGACTTGATTCCTCTCCCACCACAGAGGCGAACATGGAGTATGTTCAAGATTGAACCACCATCCCCTTTACTGCACCAAGAAGAATGCTAACCAGATATCTCGCCTCACAACAGACTGGTTCCTTTTCTTCGGATACTGGACCATATCTTCCCTCAACATCTCCAACTGGCAGTCCCCCAACACCTTCCTAACCGAGGGCCTGTCAGTCGCCCAGTCCATGGCCATCATAGTGATCGGCCGGCTCCTCATCTCCTTCTTCTCCACGCTCATCGCCTGGTGCGGGCTGACCTGGCACATCGGCTTCACGGTGCAGAACCGCTTCTCCTGGGGCCTCCGGGCGTCCTACATCCCGCTCCTGCAGCGCATCCTCCTCAACTTCATCTGGAACGCCGTGCAGTGCTGGAACGGCGGCCGCCTCGTCGCCGTCTGCCTGACGGCCATCTGGCCCAGCTTCGCCAGCATGCCCGAGTTCCTCCCCGAGAGCATGGCCGCCGTCACCACGGGCTACCAGTTCATCGGCTTCATCGTCTTCTGGACCGTCTCCTCGCCCTTCCTCCTCATCAGGCCCGAGAAGTTCAAGTGGCCCTTCCGCGTCACGAGCATGTACTGCGGCATCGGCATGCTCTGCATGATGATCTGGGCGCTGGCCAGGGCCAAGGGCGTCGGGTCCCTCATGACGCAGGGCCAGAACGTGCCCAAGGGGTGGAAGAATTCCTCGTGGCTGATGATGGCCGGTATTAACCAAATGATTGGCGGCATCGCTGCAGGAATTACCAATGGATCCGACTTCAGCCGTTATGCCAAGGGGCCGAAGCACTACATCGGCGGTACGATATTGTCGGCCTGGATCGTGGGTGTCATGGTCTCGTTCATCGGCCTGGTCACCACCTCGGCCGCGCAGAAGATCTACGGCGAGGTGTACTGGAACCCGCCGGACCTGCTCATGGTGATGATGGACCACGGCCACGGCTCGTCGCGGGCACGCGCAGGGGTCTTTTTCCTTTCGTTCGGCTTCGCGTTGACGGCGTGCTTCGAGAACATCTGCGGAAACGCCGTGGCTGGTGGTATTGACCTGTCCGGCCTGTTCCCTCGCTATATCAACATCCGTCGTGGGGCTATAATCACCTTCGTCGCGGCCTGGGTCGTCCAGCCATGGCAGCTTATCAACAAGGCCACGACCTTCATCAGCGTGCTCAGTTCGTTCTCGGTGTTCCTGAGCCCCATCATGGGCATCATGGCGACGGACTTCCTCGTGCTCCGGGGGAGGAAGATCCGCCTCACTCACTGTTACCGTACTCACGAAACGTCGTACTGGTTTACTGGTGGAGTGAACTGGCGGGCCATCGTGTCTTGGCTCTGCGGCTGGGCGCCGACAGTGGGAGGTCTGGTGTTGACCGCTGGAGGAAAGAAGGATGGTCCGAAGGCCTTGTACCAACTCTACTATATGGCTTTCCTTGTCGGTAAGTAGAACTCTGCCAATGTTGTGACATACCCGCTCTGCTTCTACAACGTACTGACTTCCTCTGTCTAGGCTTCTTTCTCAGCGCCTCCCTCTTCTTCACACTCAACAAGCTATTCCCAGTTCCGGGCATGGGAGAATACGATGAGGTGGATCACTATGGCACATTCACTACTGAGGAATGTGCGAAATGGGGCGTGATTCCTGCCGAGCAGATGCCGGTCGTGTATGGCGATGACAGCAGCGCGTCACACATCCAGGAGACATTCGACAAGAAAGGTTGAATGAAGGTTGTCGACTCAACATGACAAACAAAGGAAGGAATATTTCCATAGGTTTCATTGCTTCGTTATGAGCACATGATTAGTTACAATCTGAACGATTCAGCGTAATGATAATACCACGTCCCTTCACCCTGTTCCCTCTCCCTCTCCCCCGCCCCCCAAACCCAAACGTCTCAGTATGTATCTTACTATCTTACTTCCCATCGTCTCGACCTAAATACCCAAAGTACCGACTTGTTTTCTTCAAAAGAAAAATTAAAACAACTCCCCCCCTCAAGAGCCTCCCCTTGGCCTAACCCGAACCTGAAACCCAACCGGCCTCAAATTAAACCACCCATCCTGCCGCCCGTCCAACTCCCACCGGGGATCCACCATCTCAAACTCGCACTCCCTCACCAGCATCGCCGTGGCCACCATACTAAACTGCCAAGCCCAGTGCTTCCCGATACACTCCCTCTTCCCGTTCCCAAACCACTTCTTCACGCCGGCCGGCAGCCCTTCAAAGCTCTCCCCCATCATCCTCTCGGGCCTGAACGCCAGCGGCTCCTCGAACACGCTCGGGTCGCGGTTCACCCCGGCCAGCACGATGATCATGGCCTGGTCGTGCGCGACCTGGTACTTGCCGCCCCCGAGGAGCACAGGCGTCGCGTCGACGGCGCCGTCGGGCCGGTGCCGCGGGATGGGCTCGATGTTGAACCCCGGCGCGGCGAAGCTCAGCCTCAGGCTCTCCCGGACGATCCCTTCTATGTATCTCAGCCTGGACAGGTCCTCTGCGCCGATCTGCCTACCACCGCCATTGCCGTTGCCGTTGCCATTGCCATTGCCATTACCGTCACCGTCTGCCCCCGTCCACGGCCCGAGCACCTCGTCCAGCTCCCTCCTGGCCTTGACGAGGCACTCCCTGTTCCTGCACAGGAAATACACGGCGCTGGCCACCAGACACGGCGCGGTCGAGCTGCCGATGGGCATGGAGACGATCTCGTCGATGACCTGGGTCTCGCTCAGCCCTTTGCCGGTCTGCGGGTCCTTCCCCTCCATGAGCGCCCAGAGCAGATCCCTCCGGTCCGTCGGGTTCTGCCTGCGGTGGGAGACCAGGTCGGCAGCGTAGGCCTCCCGCATGACCCTGGTCGCGCTGCGGAGCTTGCGCCCGTAGAACAGCCAGTTCATGAACCCCGGCCGCGTGGGCCTCTTCATCGCCTCGGAGGTGGAGTCCTCCATCCCCTTGATCATGGGGTGGTCCTCCCTCGCGGAAATGCAGCCGAGTTTCTTCCCGAAGAGCGTCAGCGTCGTGGCCTCGAGGTTGAGGCGGTTCAGCTCGTTTATGAGTAAGATTCCGCCGCCGTTACTAGTAGCAGTGCCATCACCCTTACCACCACCACCACCACCGTTCACCGTCCCCATAGCCCCCTTCCCAGTCCACTTCCGAATCAACTCCCGCGTACAGTCCACCACCTCCCCACACAGAACCCCAACCTCCCCCGGCGACAAGAGCGGCGCACAGATCCGGTGCGCAACGCCCCACGACTCCTCGTAGTCATACGCGGTGAACAGCGCATCGTGCACGGCATACCGGATCTCGACGATGGGCCCGCCGACGTACTTGCGGAAGCGCCTCTCGTCGCAGATCTCGTCGGCGAGGGCGGCGCCCGCGACGAAGACGACGGTGTGGCCGAGCACCGTGATCTGGAAGATCTCGCCGTACCGCTCGGCCAGGCGCTGGAGGGACTGCCATGTGTTGGAGGGGTTGACGTCGAGGACGTTGCCTACCAGGGGGAGGCCTTTTGGTTGGGGGATTGGGTGGGACATTGGTGGTGGTAGTGGTGATAGTGGTGGTAGTGGTGGCGTTTTCTGTTGTTTGGGTTGGTGTCTGTCATGAGTCTGGTTTGAGGTGTAATACTTGATGCGAAGGTGAAGAGTCGATGCTCTCTGCCTTCTTGGAAAGTCATCAATGGAGGAGACTCAGCTCAGCCCACTCCGCTGACGGTAGCACAATAGAGAGACATCCAATGACCTTGATACATATATGAGACTTTTCCTGCACTTCCACAGATAGTTAGTGATCGTACCCCGCAAACACACAGAAAATGGGGAGGGGAAAGACATCAATAGTCAGACAGATCGCCATGTACGACGCAGTAGCTCAGCTCAGCTCTTCGATTTATTACTTCCCCCCTACCGGATTCAGCACATTCCATGCAGCTAACCACCCAGGCCACCCAGAAATTGGGGGGGAGGTGATGTCAAACCTCAGCTGTGGCTGGAGGGTATCATCCGGAATGTATTCCTGTAAGCCGGAGCCACATACCAATGTATCTACCTTCCTACCTGTCATCCAACCATACAAGGCTATCTATTCCTCCCATTTCGAAACTCCAGTATAGGATCGTGGGAAACTCTCCTCAGATCGACCTTCTGGGTGGCATTCAAGATTTGACGACCTACAAGAAAAGCCATCCTCAAGATGCTAGGTCCACCGTGGGGCGACAGTTGAGCAACACAACAGATGTAACATTTGTACCACTAGACGCATCACGGGCGATCAACCCAACCTCCCCGTATCCGCTCCTGTGCGAGTCACGGTGTCGGCAAGTCTCAGACAAAACATACCGTTGATGAACGGCTGATCACCTGATTGATGCTCCTTCTCCCTGTCGAGGATGGCACAGCAATAGTCGCCTGGCAGCCCAGGTCAGTTCAGCAGAGGTCAAATGTAATTGAGTGCGTCAATCTCCAGGGGAGGAGAGATTGGTGGGCGCGCTCACCGACAACATCAGCCACCCATTGTTTATTACCGGATAGCTCATCTGCTTAACATCTCAAGTACCACCCATAGTTAATCAAAGCACAATCACAGACTTCCATCCTAAACAACTTCACATTATCAGATATATATGTATGCATGTATGCAGTGTGTATCTTTCCCAACTCCCCAGAAAACCCCATGCCGCGCGAGCCATGGGATTATACTCTTATATATATATATATATACAGGAAGAAATAGAAAGGAAGGGGAGGGGGGGGGAAAGACACTCCCGCCAACAGCAAAGTCGCCTGTGGGTATCACGAAACGCTGCGACGCTCGCAGCGCAAAACAAGCCTGCACGCCCCAAGAAGCAGTCCCCAAATAAACATATCGTACCCAGTCGCGCCGACAAAATCGGGCTCGTTGCTGAGCAAAATCGCTCGAGCAACAGTTCGCCCGCCTCCAGAGTGTCCAACCGACCGACCGCTTCGGTTCTCTTTAATTACTTCTTCGTATGTGTGGGAAGTTCGTCGGATGACATGTATGTGTGTGTGTGTGTGTCTTGTATAGACACCCCCGCACCGCTCCTCCATTCATACCAGTACCGGGAATCATCCGCTTATTACGGCCTCAAAGTGAGGTCACCTTCCGGTTCCTCAGGGACGACTTCCTCCTCGAGATCAAATGTGCTTTCACGACGGCCACGGTCGCTACCGCCGTCGTCATCCCAATCATGGTGCTCAATGTGGTGTTGTCCGTCATCATCGATATCGTAACCATCCAGATTCAAACTCCCCCTCGCCGCCCGTCTCGCGACGTCCCTCTCCCGCCATATCTCCGTCTTCCTCGCCTCCGCGTGACGCAGGCAGTCCACATACGTGCGGAACTTGACGATCTCCCGCAGAAGGTAGCTACTCTTCCGCTCCCAGTTCGCCATGGCCTTCTGCACATTGGATCCGCGGGGGCTAAATGCAAGCAACATCGGGCTTCGTAGGGCATTGTGCTGTTGCAGCTCGTCCTCGATGGACTTGACGTAGTTGAGCAGGGTCTCGAGCTGTTTGCTCTCGGAAGCGTTGGATGCTCGCATCGATTGTGTAGGCGGCGTCCAGTCTGCAATGGTGACCCGGTCTCCAGGGAGCTTGTTGGAGGGGTCACCTCGGCTCCCTGTGCGCTGGTTACTGCCAAAGTCGAACGAGCCAACGGAGCGGAAGCTGCTGCCGCGCGAGTGCATGCTCGAACGGCCGACAGCACTGCCACTACGCTGTCGGCTTGTTGTTGTGCCTGCTCCCGTGGTCTTGTCCTCAGAGCCCGTCATCTGGCTCATGGCCGTTACGAGGGCACTGTTGACGATATTATCGCTCCAGCCATACTCCATGTTTGAGATACCGCCTACCAGAGGGTGTGTACTAAGCCTCGCACTCCAATAATTGGCAGTCGTCACGAATTCCTTGCATATTTCAGGAGTGCCGACATGGAAGAGGTGCACCGCACCGGTGGGCAAGGACAGTGCCCACACATTTGGCCTCTGCTTCGAGTAGCCCGGAGGCGGAAGAGCGGATGCGAGTGCAAGCCGCAGACTCCAATTGCCGAGGCTTGTGGCATTTTCTTGCCAGTTGCCGCCCCCAACCACGGCGCCCTTCTTATGAGTCTGTGCATTGCGGCCGCGTCGGCCCGTGGACTTGTTGGGCGAGAAAGAGAAGATGTTCATTGTGCCCTTTTGGATGACCGCAAAGACCTCGGTCCAATTCCGATCCTTGGCCTTCTTGTCGACGCCGTCCAGATGGTGCTTATGAACAACCATACCCTCTTTGACCCATGGAGGCCCGGCAAGCTCGAGCGACTCGTCCTCTAGCAGCTGCTTCGGCTTCGCCTCGTCGCTTACCAACGATGTGACGCTACCCATCGGATCCTCGCGGATGATGGCCTGACTCAACGCATTAGCAAAACCCATCGACTGCTGATAGCCTTCCCCACGCGAGAAGTGCGACCCAAACGAGTCCATGGACAACGATCCCTGGGTTCTACCCAATGACCCACGACTCCAAGTTGCTGCCGAGTCGACGGGGCTCCACATTGACTGCCCATCGTCGAAGCTCGTTCTACTAGATGAGAATCCTGCGCTGCCAAACCCTCGAGGCCTTGATCGACTCTTGGAGGACCATCGCGAGTTGGATGCACGCATGGACTCCGCGACTCGCCCTCGCATGGACGTGCCCTCCGATGGGGCTTTGCTGAGAACACTCGGGGAACGCTTCAACATGCCCATCACGGAGAGGTTGCCGGAGGCATGCTGATCTGCTGACTGCTGTTCTGCACCAAATAGCGGCAGGGCTTCGTCTCGGATGGACGCGTAAGTTTCCTTGAGCACAATCTCCATTTGAGACTCCCAAGCTTTCAGTGAACCATCAAAAGGAGCCTTGACCAAGGGCCCACAGTCGTCGAGTTCCGTTGGCGCATCGCCTAGCGCTGATCCGGCTCTCATAGGCATCTTGACAAAAGAGTTGCGGAAGCTGGATCTCTCGTGTTCGCCAGACCTTCTGCCCTCCTCAAGGTGGCCCTTCCCTGGCAAAATGCTGGCCCTGTCGAATAGTTCCGGTGCGGACTCGGCCAAAGCTTGTCGGATGGTCGTCATTGTGTTCTTGATAAACTGACTCCGAGTCATCTTGTGCTCAATGTCGGCCATATGCAGGTCGGTGTTGAGCAGCATGATGGAATAGCAGATGGTGTGGATGACATCTATACACCCAGTTAGTAAGTTTCAAGAAGCAGCCCAGAGGTGGACGACCTTACCTATAGACTTGAATCCATGGTTAGGATTGCAGTCGCACCATCGGGTTGAGAATGCCACCAAAATCCGATCCACCTGTTGCGTCTCTGCCCTGAGAACCAGTCGATTGCAAACCTCTCGTAGACATGTGACAATGTTCTTGTTCTTAAAGTCGTACAGATCCATGTACACACGCAGAACCCTCTGCCTAATCAGACCTTCCTCACCCATCCATGAGGCAGCCTTATCCTTGGGTATGAAATCCTCCTTGCCGTCGAAAATCTGCTGTGCTTTGTTCCGATCGTATTCTGTGGGGTCCCCAACAATGAAGTCAGGCTCGTCGAAGGGTTGATCGGGTTTCGGCGTGGTAGGCTTGGAGTCGGGCTTAGAGTTGGGTTCGGAGTCTTCGATCGTGACACTCGGGATGCTGGCCATGGATACGCGTGTCTTCAGTTTCGGATCGGTGGTCAAGGCGCCTTCGATTGGCAACTGCAGACTGTTCGGTCGGTCACTCTTGTCGGTGCTCATGCTATCCTGCGTCAACCTGTCCAGCTTCTTGTCCCTTATGGTTGTGTTAGACGAATGTGGCGATACAGACTGGCTCGTCTGTAGCGGGGCCAAGGACGAACGGCCTACGCCGCCGGGCGATTTTGACCTGTTATCTATAGCAGATAGTGACGCCCGTTTTCTAACCCGTTGGGGGCTATCTTCACTATCGCTCTCATCGTGTAAGAAGGAATTGGTACGTTCGTACTCGTACGGTGATCTTGAAGTATTTCGTCTGGGAGTCGATATTCTTGGTACGTCCCCCGCAAGGCCGTCCCTCGCTCTTGTCTCGGACGGTACAGATCGTATTGTTGCTTTCGGGTCAGGCTCGTAATCTGGCGAGAAGCCACGAGCGTGTAGGTCGACTGGCGGGATGTCGTCGTCGTCGGAGAAATCATCGGGGTGGTGGAGCGGGGTAGCCAGGGCAGAAGCCGAGCCCGACATCATGAGGTAGGGGTCCATGGCTTTCCTCAAGCTGGTGGCTGGGCTTGGTTGCGGACGAGGAGTCATGACATCGAGACGCTGGTTCGGAACGGGAGGGAGTTGTGCTGGCGCAAGGACGGGCGGTGGCAAGGGCGGTAGATCGGCTTCTGTGGTGGCAGACTTCTTACGACGTCTGAAGAAGCTGGACGGTTTTTTCTGGAGACCATGTGAGGAATGGTTCTGAGATCCCGGCCGCGATGACGGATTGCTGCCCCCTGACTTGGCCTGTGAACAAGGCTGGTTGGGGCTGTTGCTAGCCACCGCGGCGGACGGCAGATTCGAGGAGACAGAATTAGAAATGGGAGTTACATTGCCAGATTGTTCTGGAGCTGCAGCAACAGTAGCAGTGTTCTTGGAGCCTCCGCCAAACATCCTCTTGAAGAAGCCCGGCTTCTCCTTTGGCTGCGAGACAGGGTTTTGGACGGAGGGCGGCTGGTGCACGGGCTCCTTGTCTTTGGCCTTCTCATAGCCAACATTTGGCGCCGGGGCGGGGTCCTGATCTACCGTTGGTACGGGAGCGGGAGTGGGAATGGAGACAGGCATAGTGATAGGCAGGGGCACGGGCATGGGAGGGGTTTCCCGAGTGCTGAATTTTGATTGTGCTTGCCGGTTGGTGTTGGTGCTCCGTGAAGATTTGCTGCTGCGTTTGCGCTCGAGATTGACAGAGCGGACGGGAGAGAGCGGCTCCCCCATAGGCTCGGAACGGGGAAAGGACGGCATTGATGGCATGGTGGGCAGCCGACGAGGACCGACAGGTATTGTGGGGGTGGGCGCAGCATCGTAGTCGTCGTCGCCGCTGAAAAAGTTGTTGGAGAATTCGACATGCCATGGCGAGCCTTGTTGGTGTTGGTGTTGGTCCGGTTGCACACCATATCCAGCCGCAAGCTCAAAACTCGAGGAACGCTTCCTGCCGAGACCGTGTGCCCACCGCTGACTGCCCAGAACCTGTGCGTAACCAGCAGCGGCCCCGTCAATACTATTTGTACTACTGCTTTTGCTCCCCCTCCCCCCTCTTGAGTGTAACGGCCGCGAGGCGGGTGCGCCCGATACGTTCCGGTGGGTGGACATCTCGCGCATACTGTTGATCCTGCTCAGGGCGGATTGAAATCCTGTGGAGCCGCTGTTGCTGCGTCGGTCTCGGGACATTGTACTCGAACTGTCTTCATAGTCGGAGCTGTGCGAGTATCCGTGGCCGCGCCCGTGTGCTGCAGTTGGTGCCCTCGAGGTGCTCGTGATTGTCCTGGCCGTCGCATCTTCATCGTAATGGTAGGGGTTACCAAATCCCAGCATTGCGCCACTGCCCTGGGTGCCATTCATCTGTCCCATGCTGAACTGGTCGAGAGACAGCAGCATGTTACCGAGAAGGGAGTCGCGGGTGACATTTCGAGGGGAGAGGGAGAGGTCGTGCGAGTCTCGTGTTTGAGGATGGGTCGGGGAGGTTGGGACGTCGCGATCCCGTTCGCAGTCGTTCGAGAAGTCATTGTCATTGTTGGACATGTCGACTGGCGAGAGCGTATCGAGGAAGGTCTCGACAACCCGGTGTTTCACCCAATCGTGGTCGGGATCACGGTCACGGTCACGGTTGGGTCGGTCGCGTTCCTTGTGGATCTGCTGTGCATCCCTATTCTGATCTGGGTAGTAGCTGTAAGCGGAAAGTTTGGCGGTATTGGTTGTTGTCGATGTAGCGCTACGGTTTGCACCCGGACGGTGACGAGAAGAGGGCGAGGTGGCGGAAGGTGGAAGAGAGGACCTGAGACTTCGTTGTGAGGACTTGGCCGGGACTTGTGGTGGCGGCGATAAAGGGGTCGTAACGGTGGAGGAGTCGTTATAGGCGGCAGTGGTGTTGGTATTGGAGGTAGTTGATGTATTCGTATTTATGTTAAGCTCGGGCCTTCGACGGTGATGGCTCTTCCGAGGGGGGTCTTCAGAAGGATGCATACTTAGTTGGCCCTAGGTAGTTGGTCTAGCTGGCCTAATCGGTTGTGCTGTGCCGTCGAATCGCAGCGCCTTGGTTGGAATGGGTCTAGCTGATCGTGTAGGCTTAATCTCATCCTGGGTGAATGTGACGAATGATGCGCAGTGTGATGCACAATGAGAGAAAGGAGGATTGACGGCGGCGCATGCAAATGCACGCCATGCAAGGCCCCTGGAATAGACGGATATGTACGAAGTACGTACGAACTACTGTGACAGACAGACTACACAAATGTATAGTACTGATACACCGAGCGTCCGTGTCCTCTTTTTATCTCTCCAAGTAGAGATGGCCGTATATATTCGGTGAGCCGGCACCTGCTGTTGCTGTTGCTGTTGCTGAAGCTTTGTACCGTTGGGGTCGCTGCCAATTACGTGCCGAGGCTTGTATCGAGGCTTGTATACTTCAAGGTTTCCAAGCTTGGTGGTTTTGGCGTTGGTGTTGGCGTTGATGTTGGCGCTGATCGGTTTGTTCGTATTGATGCGATCAATATTTAGATGGAATTATTGGCGATCTGGATACCATAAAAGGACGATTTGAAGGGGAAAAAAGAAAGGAGGATATTCCGGGAAGCCGATTTATGGTCAAAGACAAGCAGAGAAACAAAATCAATTGCAAGAACAGACTGGCTTCCTGGCTTCTGATTTTCTGCTGTGGCAGTCAGTCAGTCATTTACTCCATCAGTTCCTTCCCTCCACATCCTTTCCAACTGAGCTCGTTTGCCCCCTGCCCGCCAGGACATCCAGTACTTATTAGTACTATTTAGGCTATCTCTCGCTGGTTCACTGGCACGGCTGGCACGGCTGGGTAATCGCGCTGTGGGCTTCTTTTTGAATCAACGGAGACCAGGGCCACGTTTCTCCCCACCTACCTAAGTAGTTTTAGGTTTCCAGCAAATTATTGTTCCTAGTGTGCTCCAGGGCTGCTGCTAGATATACCTTAATATCTACCCAACCTACCTGGCTACCTAGGTACCTGACCTGGCCAACCTTGAACACCTGGGCCGTGGGCAGTGGTACTCGGTACGGCATACACTGGTCCCAGGTATTTTCATTATTCTCCCTTCCCCTTTTTCCTTGCATCTATAAAATGCTATGTGGACTACGTCCGTAAATACATACATACCTGGGGTATGTACTTAGGTACCCAGATGCAGTCTCGTTCTATCACGGTACACACAGGAGTCACAATACATGGTACAGCACATTTCGAAATTTCAAACCGGATCATCCACTCCGTCTCCGTGGACCATCTTCACCCATCATCCATCAACGTCAGACCGTCTCTGGCAAGCAGTGCAAATCTAAGCAGTTGCTTTCCCCCCGATCTTGGAGGAAACCCCCAAAGAAACGACCGAGAGAGATCGATGGTGGGGTTATTTGGGGTCACTCGGGCCCCATTCAGGGGCAAGTATGTACATAACCCCCCCCCCCCAAATCCTCCCCTGTCCCGCCCACTTTGTATCCCTGTCAGGTACATGCTAGGCATAGTACGTGCATTAGTTGAAGGGTCCGAATCAAGACTAATTTTAGACCTAAACACTCTAAGCTGCCAAGACAGTAAGAGGAAAGAAAAGGAAAGAAAAAAAAGAAGGTTGAATATAAGATGTACAGCAGATCACGACGATCTGATGACAATATTAATTACTCAAATACGCATCATCGACTGGTCAGCTGGTCAGCTGGTGCTGGCCAGGCAGTTCAGGCTACCCTAGGGTAGTCAGGCCCAGACGTTGTATCATCGCCCAGCTTTTAGTATGCTTAAATACTTGTTGATGAATCCATACCAATATAAATACAAAGTACCCTAAGGACATCAGCATCAAACGAGAAAAAGGGGACCGTTTCTTAGCGCCAGCCCGACATACTTGGTCTTACATACATACCCTACATACCTACACAGTACCTAGGTACCTAGACAGGTACCCATGTAGTCTTGCGTAATATTTGGCACGGAAAGAACGCCAGTTGGAGACTTGACGTTGCCGCCGGTTAGATGGTTGATGGTGTGAAAGCAATTTCTAGATGAGCTTGATGCTCCTGTCGTAGTATTGTTTTTACTGCAGCCGCTCAGGAAAACGTGGCAGTCCCGGCGAGTGAGCCGAGTTGGGTGGTTCCGTTCCCACTTGAACCATAGATGAGATCCATGGCCACCTAGGTTAGGTAGGTACCTTACATACGTATATGATCTATAGGTACCTCATAACAAGATGCCGACGGAATCCATCATCCGAGAGATATCGAGGTACAACTACCGGCCGAAAAGCCCCTGAAGCCTGCATTTATGCACTGCAGGATTGGCAGCAGACTGCAGCAAGGGTTGTTTAATATCGAATCTGCAAAAGAGCAGATAACAAAGAAACCGCCTCCAACGAAACGACAGGGCAAGAAAGAAGGAAGAAGAAAATCAAGCACAAACGGGTGGTCTGCAGCCCCTCAGGGGGATCAAGCGCAGATTGCCAATGTCCGTGCCCTGGTGAAGCGATCGTCATTATACCCAGGTAATCTACAGTATTGCCCAGGAGTAAGGTGTCAAAGAGCCGACTGACATCTGTCATCCGGCTTCTCACATTACACATCCCACGATTAGCTGCATTTGAAGGAACACGAACGATAACGGCTGGTGATGCAATATACAGTGAGTAACACAGAGTTGGGTGGTCATCCATTTGCATGGTCGGACTGCCCAGATCCACGGGTGGTAAGTGTAAGTGGTGACGGCAGCAGCACGTGAACTTGATGAGCCGCAACACACTTTCGGTTGTCGCACCCTCATGAATCCTTCCTTCATACAATTCTACGTACCCTAGGGTAGTCTGGGGCGGAAGATGGATAAAACACGGACTGCACCAGGTCCGGTCCACATCAATCCCAGCCCCTCGGGTCTGTTGGGTTCTGGGTTCTGGGTTCTGGGTCCGGGATCCAGAGAGGTTCCTGCACGGCGCTCTCTCCGGCCTCCACCACAACCTGCCGCTCACGAGATTAAAACGGAGACGCACCCATCAATGGTGTCGATGGTGTCAATGCATAATACTATCTGGTGTAACTATCTACCTGGTCATCAATGTTGATTCTATTTCATTGTCCTCTACTGGTGCTGATTGGAAGCGATATCCGAGTCAACCTCAGGGCCCGGGTGTCCACCACCTTGATCATGTTGCTCCGCCTGTTGAGGGTTTCCAGTCTGGTGGGCGGTTTTGCCAGTCAAGCTATATCTCCATACTCGCTGCTCAAATTAACACGGTGGAATAGGGAGCCTTCGTCGTATAAGTTTGGAAAATTAGCACGACACTGAAAGCATGTCCTGTGGTACTGTCTTGTTGCAGGTACACGTCGCTACTAATGCACTTCACCAAAGCCCCCATTAATCCGGGACTTCCATCCAGTAGTCCATTATTCTCCATTCATCGTTGAAATAGAAAGTCTAATTATACCACTTCAACGAGGAGTGCTGGCGCAACTCCAGGCCGGCCTGCTCTTTGTGTCTCACGGAACAGAACCACCGCTTCCGGACAAGATACGGTGACCTCTCTTTTGTGCTGACCAGGTTTCCCGCCCGTGTAAGAACAAAACACAAATCCTTGCTTTGACTAAATACTATAGTATGTATACAAGCTTTGACAATATGTCGAGACGGCCTTGAAAATCCATTCTCACCTACCGCAAAGCCGCGGACACGGAAAATCGAGGTTAACTTCAAGCACGGAGCCTGCAGGTCCCTATACACAGAACACACACGTTCCTTTCCGAATAACAAATGCAAAAATGGCAAATCAAGGACCACCTCGCGGGGATGCACTGCTCCTCCAGAGATTAGCAGCACAAGTTGGAAACAATGCCGGCACAACCGCGGCCGGCGCAGCCGCGCCAGCAGCGCCGCCGCCATCGTCATTAGCACCACCACCACCAGGCACCTCCGAGATGTTCATGAGACAATTCAGCCCAAGATACCTACAAGAATTCCGCCGGGTCAAGGACATGGTGAGCAACTTCTTCGTCTACCACCAACATGGCCTCTCGCTCCATGCGGAAAAGCCCTGGGAAGATCCCAACCGGCCGCCCGTCTGGACGAGGCGGCAGGGCGCCTGGGACGGGCGGTACTCGGGCGACCCGAACATCCCCATCGAGCACCAGGTCCGGATGAGGTGGCTGTTCCGGGACAGGGGCGGCGGGAGCAGCAAGACCAAGAGCGATATTGCCAACCGCGGTGCTAGGGCTGTTCGCCGGTTTCTCCGTGGTCGGGGGTGTGATGTGAGCTTGCTACAGGTGCTGGGTTGGGGTGGGAACGGCGTGGCCTCGTTGTTTGAGGTCCGCTCTGGGAGTGGGATGGCGCGGAAGAAGATCGTTGTGAAGTCCATGCTGCGATCTGGGCAGGGGAACGACATGGACGCTGAGAGGCGAATGACTTTGGTTTGTCTATCGACTCCATGTGGAATTTCTAGTACGCAGCTGTGGATGACGTTGGCTAATCAATAATATGGACACAGAACCTTAAGCGGGCAAGGCATATTGTCCAGATGCTAAGCTGGAGGCTGGAGTTGATGGCCAACATAGATCCTCCAAGTCAGATCCCTGGTGCCACGAACGGTTGGGCCCTGATCGACGGAAATAAAGAACTGCTGACTCTTGAGTACATGAAGAACGGTGATTTATGGGGGTTTATCAAGAAGATTGCTGCGGCTGGTGAGAGGACCCCCAACAAGATTTTGTGGAAAATATTCTTTTGCCGTAAGTCAGGCTTCTTCATTTTGCCTATCCCCACTAACCTGCGCATATTTTACTAAACTTCTCAACTCTTTGTCATTGTCACAGTTGTCAGAGCCTGTATATCTATGAAAGTTCCGCCAAGACTACGAACAAGTGCCAACGGAGAGGCCTTCTGGGACAATTCTGTCGGGCCTGATCTCGTTGAAGGCATTCCTTCTGCAGCAGATCCTACAAGGAAACATACATTGGACGTGGTACACTTTGATCTTGATACCAAAAACAGTGAGATTAGCCCAATAACTCTAGTGTGTCTTACATGATCCGACTAACTGGCTTCACATCAATCAAGTCCTAATCGGTGATTTCGATGACAACGAGCACCAAACAGCCCCGATATTGAAAGTCAGTGACTTTGGTTTAGCTAAAACCAATACAGATGCAATTTTTTCGGAGCCGTACGTCATCTTCCTCCCATCTGAGAAGATATTCATGTTTTTTCCCTTGCATCTTGAATCTTGATACTGACGTACTCTTCTTCTAGCATACGGGCTTGGCTTAGACGCAAAGCCGGAAAGGTCCAATATTTACTGCCTGTACGTATCACGTTGGTACTTGGTGGCTATTCAAGAATACAGATATGTTGTGCTGATTATATTGTGCCACACGTAGGAGCAATTTCATAAAGAGTGGGAGCACATCGATGTTTTACCAGAATTAGAACAGAAACAACCGACCGTTGCTGGTCAATACGGATCCTGGAGCAATGTATATGCAATAGCCCTCGTAAGTCGAGAATCATCGCACACCCCCTTCATACCTTTACAGACGTACAAGACACAAACTGACGGCGGGTGATGGAAAGAGCATGCAACTCCTCATCAGTCAAGCAGGGCCTCCCTATCCACCAGTTGCTCTCGGGCCTCTGAACCACCCAGATGGAAATAATCTCTTCGAGGTACCACCTGTGTTTGTCGATGTCCGGCAGAACAGAGTCAGACCTTTCTACACCCACGGCTACCAACTTGAGATAGAGATGGATGTTGACCCGCAGCTGAGACATCTACTCATGCGCTGCCTCGCAGACAAGCCCACGGACCGGCCCACGCTTCAGGAGCTAGAGGAATGGATTTGGTCCAAGGAAGCCTTGCCGGGATGGAATGATCCTAATGACGGGACTAGGGCATGGTGTGATAGGATATTCCGGGGTGCACCTGATGTGAGTTCCACTTACTTCTCCATGGTATGGTTTGGATTTTGGTAAGCCAGAGTGCTGACACAGTTGGTTTGAAAGGCTCCATCGTCAGCGGCAGAAGCACACCCATCACTCGCTACTACGCTGCCTCAGGCCCCTCCTCCACCTCCCATGATTTCATGGGATGGTAAAGATTCCCCGGGGTCGAGTCATACATCGTCTTCTAGTGATAATAGTGATGGTGGCGGCGTCCAACTCTAGGTCCCCTCGAGATAGTCTTACATACATACCAGTTTGAACACAATCCCTTCCCCCACCCCAAACTGACTATGAATCTGTTTCAGTCCGAATGGTTGTAAGCTTCGGCATCTGTGGAAGACGGAACAATCTTTATATGTAACGTGGAAAGGGGGTTTGTGAATGGGGTGGGCGTATCCAAGTCCTAAGATTCGAATTTTCCTTTGGCACATGACGACGAGGACTTAAGATATGGATGCGCGTTTTTTGAATGATGATTCCGAAAGAAAATTACGATGGTACACATTGTATAGTTTAATTAGTTACTTAAGTAATCGTTTGGGCCAGGCAAAGATAGATCAGAGACTGCAGAGTGTACACTACGTGCAGACTATCATTGCTTGTCTGTATACATATGTGACATGTGATTATCACTGGATAAGAGAGCATCTTATCCTCTTAAGTTTCTTGAAAGTATGGTACACAGTGTCGATCTGGTGTCTTACATGCATATCGATCCTAATTTTCCCAGCTTTCACCCGCTCATATGAATCTGGCACGTGGGTTTCCCGGGATGATATCCTCCCGTATTATGCACTCATTACATGCATGCTACACTACGCGCTGGAGATCAGGCTTCCTCCCGACTTGCTTGGCGCACGTGAACCCAGGCAGGGAACCTAGCCCGTGTCATTGAAGAGCCTCATAGCTTATTTCAACGGTTCCTGGTCCTCTCTCCACTCCCCGAGGGCCATCTCCCAGTCAGTATCACCTCAGAAAACCCCTCTGCCACCATCACTTTTCCGGAGGCGGAAGTTCTCAAACCTTTCGATGACCTGAATGTGGTCACTCATCACCCCCTCCCGGAACTTTAGCCGAGACCCCCTCAAATATGTACGCTATGTATATCAAGTCTTCCCACCATTGGCACAAAAGATTACACCATATGTGATTTCTAAATTTTGGCCCATTCCAGATGCCACCCAACTCCAAAAAAAACATTCCGAGTACAGAATTTGCTCAGTCGAAGTCGTGTGGCGACAGCCGGTTGAGATAACCGTATAGCCCGTCCCCGCGCAGTGGTTCCCCACCCTTAAATATCACGAAAATACTGTTGGCGACCATTCGTCAGAGAGATGGATTGATAAGGCCGTGCCGTACAGTTGCGCATTGTGGCGGACCTCCTATAAAAAATCCAGTAACCGGATTAAGCAGTTGCTTAATTACCAGTTGGACGGGACGCCCGCTTCGTGGTTCTTATCAGGCAGGGAGGGGGAATTTGTAGGCTTGAGGCCTGTCTGGATGACGGCAACAGCTATCACCAACAACCCAACATGGCAAATACGGCACGCCACGGACTAGTCCTCCTCCCATGAGAGTTGTGGCACGCCTGGGCTTGACTGGTCGGCTTAAGGTTGGATCAACATGGGATAGTTGATGTGGCTTCTCCGGCGAATTGATTGAAGCGATTATCATTGACCGAAACACAATGCAGCAAGAGGCGGGGGAGCTTGTGATCACTCTGTTTGGTCAGCCAGACTCTAGGTGTGTTGCCCCAAGAAGGCAAAACCCTGGTTGATAACATGACTTGATGAGTGTCCATGGGTCAACACCAAGCTGCAATGCAACCGCATGCCTGGAGTGTTGTATGGTGTCATCCGAATTGCCTATAACGGAAGGATATTCCGCGTACTACACGACGCCTGGAATCATTTCGAAGTATTTGTTGGTACGACCTTGCAAATATTGACGATGTGATTCGCGAGGCTAAAAGATGCTGCAGGGAGTCCCCTTCCTCAAAAGCCCGGTGGCCTACTCACACCTCCCTGCTCGGTGGAAGTGGTCTGTTATCGCAATGTTGCAAGCTTCTAGGTATAATGGAATCTCGGTTCTGGACGTGCCATAATGTGAGCTGTGCGAGCATATATCTGCAAGGTAACGCCAGCTGCAATTCAGGGTCGGAGTTCTCGACCAGTCTCCCCATGCCCTCCTCTCCTCTCTCACCTTAGGCGATTGGCTTGTCACCTCCCCCCCCCCCAAAAGAATCTCAACACTGAGATTCCCTTTATCTCTTTGAACATTTCAATCAACAACAACATGGAGACGGAGAAGGGAGACCTCTACATTGAGGAGAAGAAGGGTCTTGACCCTTCCGGCTCCAACCCCTCCCTGGTCGGCGAGGAGCAGAAGGCGGACGCCTTTGCACAGCTCCGCGAGCTGTATGCCGAGCACGAGCTCGACTACAACTTCCCGCAGGACCTGCTCCAACGCGCCAAGGAGGCCATCGACAACGAGAATGCAGACCCAAACGCCGAGAACACGCGCAGGCTGGTGCAAGAATTCCAATTCCAGTCGCAGCTTTCCCAGAACGACTCGCCTTACCCTGAGGTCCGTGCCGTGGTCGACCCTGTCGATGACCCCAGCCTGCCTGTGAACACCTTCCGCGTGTGGGTTCTTGGTACCTTCTTTGTGATCCTGGGTACTGGAGTCGACCAGTTCTTCTCGCTGCGTTACCCTGGTATCTGGGTGTACTCGTACTTGGCTCAGTTCCTCGCCTACCCATGTGGTGTCTTCATGGCGAAGGTACTTCCTACTGCGAAGGTCCCTCTCGGGCGTTTGTCCTTTACTCTCAACCCTGGTCCATTCAACCAGAAGGAACATATGTTGATTACCATTATGAGCAATGTCGGTTATGGTGGTTTCAACGGCACCGCCTATGTCACCTACATCTTGCAGGTTCTACGCATGCCTTTCTATTACAACGATCAGAAGCTTGTCAACAACGCCGGATGGCAAATCACACTGGTTCTTGCGACCCAACTCATCGGTTACGGCACAGCTGGTCTTGCTCGCCGCTTCCTCGTCTAGTAAGTGCATGCCTTTGTCCTATATCCTCCTTGTCTCCCCTAACTGCCGAATGCTGACATTGGTCCACCTCCAGTCCTCAATCTATGATTTGGCCCAAGAACCTGGCTCAGATCGCCTTGAACAAGGCTCTGCACCATGAAGACGGCCGTGAGGAGAACGTTCATGGCTGGAGGATCTCCCGTTATCGCTTTTTCATCATATGCTTTCTTGGAATGTTCTTTTACTATTGGTATGTTTCTTGTGGTCAAGAATGATTCCGGTTCCACGCTTTGAATACTTGGCACATACTGACCCTATATTTAGGTTCCCTGGCTATATCTTCCAAGCGCTTTCGTACTTCAACTGGATGACCTGGATCGCCCCAAACAATGTGAAACTTGCTGTCATCACAGGAAGTGTTTGCGGATTGGGTCTCAATCCATGGACAAGTTTTGATGTAAGTCACCGCAGCTGAACAGACGGTTCAGGCGCCCACCAGAATATGGTGAAACAGAGATGCTGACCATGTGATACTTAGTGGAATATGGTATCCTTCTTGGCTGACCCCATCGTCTATCCTTTCTACTCCGTTGCCAACCTTGCGGCGGGCATGGTAAGTATCAAGTCTTTCTACTAAAGCTTTTTGAGGTATCTAACTATAGAATAGTTTATTGTTTCCTTCTTCATTATCGTGCCCATCTTTTTCACAAACGTAAGTCTTGCCCATACCCAAATAGAATGGGATATGAGACCATTTGCTAAGTCAATACATAGGTGTGGAACACCGCCTACTTCAATATCAACTCCTCAAAGGTGTTCGACAATACCGGCAGTGCCTACAATGTCAGCAGGGTCCTCACTTCCGACTACAAGCTTGATGTTGCCGCGTACGAAGCATATAGCCCCCCGTACCTTTCTGCCAGTTACGCCATTCTCTACATGTTCTTCTTCGCCGCCTATCTCGCCTGCATCACACATGTGTTGCTCTACAACTGGAGGGATCTGGCCATGGGCTTCAACTCCGTCAAGGACAGCATTAAGAAGGGCCGAGGACACTGGTTCCGGAGCTCGCGTGAGCAGTTCACCGATGTCCACAACCGTCTCATGATGAATTGTATGTCAAATTCTCTCATTTTTCCTACCTTCGGTTCTGGAGACGTCGTCCAGGGACGAATTAGAGTCTACTCCAGAATTTCTAAGACATCTCAAGCGAGTCTGTGCTGACTTTGACCGTTACAGACAAGGACTGCCCAGAGTCCTGGTACATGATCGTACTAGCCATCGCCTTCATCCTCTCCTGCGTCTCGACCCTGTACTATGACACCGGATTCCCAGTCTGGGGCATCTTCCTCGCCATTGCGTTCAGTATGACCCTGCAAGTTCCCATTGGAATCATCATGGCCATGACCAACAACGAGATCACCTTGAACGTCGTGGCGGAGCTGATTGCCGGCTACGCGTTTGCCGGAAACCCCCTCCCCAACATGATCTTCAAGATGTTCGGGTACATTGCGACTGCGCAGTCCATCCAGTTCGTCGCCGACCTCAAGCTGGCGCACTACGTCAAGATCCCCCCGCGCCTGGTCTTCATGGCCCAGCTGTACGCCACTGTCTGGGGCGCGCTCGTGTCCATCGGCGTCAACGACTGGCAGCTGTCCAACATCGAAGGGGTCTGCACCGCCAACGCCACCGGCTCCTTCACCTGCCCGGGCACGTCCGTCTTCTTCACGGCGAGCGTGATCTGGGGTGCCGTCGGGCCCAAGCGCATGTTCACAGACGGCATCTACAACCCGACCCTGTACGGCTTCCTCGTCGGCGCCGTCCTGCCCGTCCCCTTCTACTTCCTCGCCAAGCGCTTCCCCAACAGCTGGGTGCGGCAGATCCACATCCCCGTGCTCCTCAGCGGGCCCCTCAACCTCGCCCCTTACAACTTCAGCTTCTTTGTCCCCTGCCTGTGGGTCGCCGGGTTCTTCAACGTCTACGTCAAGAGGAGGTTCTCCGGGTGGTGGCAGAAGTACGCGCTCGTCATGACGACGGCGTTCCAGGTTGGCCTGGCCCTGTCGGCCATTGTTATCTTCTTCGCGGTCCAGTTCAAGCCTGTCAACATTGACTGGTGGGGTAATAATGTTCCTTTTGCTGGAGTGGATGGGAACGATGAATGTATTTTGAAGTATGTTCCTGATGGCGAGCACTTCTAAATAGGCGCGTGTTTCTTTTCTAAGAGTACCAGAGAGGAACTACGTAGATGGTACGGTAATGAGATAATTGGAATGCGTGCATGTATGTACTTGGGCATGCGGACGATATCCATGGATACCCTAGGGTATATTAATTATTTCTAGTCAGAGAAATATGAACCATCACACACCGCATCTCATCTACCGGGTTTTTCCATTAACTGCATAACAACCTAATTCGTAACATTGGCGGCCTACCAAAACGCTAGGACGGGCTAATTACTCAGAAACGGGGCAGAGATCGTAGTACCCATCAGCATTATTCCCCCACCAAGTAGGGAAAGGCCTCGAGGGCCCACCGGCGCCGAAGACGGCAAACGACAGGATGAAGAGCACAGTGAGACTGGCACCGTCGAGGGCGCCCGTGACCAGGTACGAGTAGTCCTTGAAGATGCGGGGGCGGTAGTTGCGCAGGTAGAACTGGGTGAAGAACCCGGCGACGACCTGGCTGAAGATGACGCAGGTCTGGCTCGCATTGTACGGGATGTAGCCCGCGTACTGGATGAACTGCGGCAGGTTGAGCTCGGAGGTCGAGATGCCTCGGATGCTGGGGATGAACTAGTATGTGCCACAGAGTTAGATATATACGTGAACACGGGAAACGCGGAAGATCTCCAGCTATGGGATACGAAGGGGGAAAACTCACATAAACGAAGATGCGATGGACAACAACGAGACCGCCGCCAATGGCCAGGCCGATAGGTACCATGCTGTACAGGCCGTCAGACCCGTAAAGATAGCTGGCCAACGCCCACGAGGTTGCATTGGTATTGTACGACTGCATGGTGGCACCGCTCCAGGAAGAGTTTCCGTTGCTGTTGACCAGAAGATCGCGGTTTCCGTTGATGATACCGATCATGACTGCATAGTTGACGAAACCACCTAGAATGGTGCCATAGATTTGGGTGAGAAACATGACCCTGGGAGGGATTTTTACTTGGAGCAGGTCAGCTTCAAAGAGAAAGAAAACAAGAAAGTAAGGAAAGGGGTGGAAGTAGTGCAACACTTACGGTATTCGCCCATCTTCAGGTCATTGCACAGGGTGACCGCGTTGGAAATGACATTGTGCGACCAAGCTGCAAAGTACATATTGCCGACGGGGCGTCCAGGAAGCATAAGACCAGCAAGCATCTTCGACAGGTTATTCGTGGCGATGCCGTTACCATAACGAGAGTAAAGTATAGTACTCTACGAAAGCGATGTTAGCAAATGTGTCGTGTTGACGTGCCGACTTGAGATAGGTATGACTTACCAACGGTGCTATAAATATTCCCAATAACAGCGACACGATATAACCCCATACAGGAAGTGTGATGTTTTCCTTGATGACGACAATCAGGCCAATAACGAAACTGACAACAAGAACAATGATATACCACCACCACGGCGTTTCCTTGTAGTGCTGGGCCATATGGGCATGATGGCGATCGTCATATCTACCCTGTCTTGCGCTCTTGTACGCCTTCACGACGTCCCCGCCCCAGAAGAGGAAGCAATGCATGATCAGGGCGCCAATCTAAATTATAATCAGCTTGTGAGAGGGGAAATGGCTGATCGACGGGGGTATTGGTACTTACGGCAGCATTGGCCATGAACATGGAAAACGCAAACGAGCCAGTCAGTCTCGGCAATCCGTTCTCGGCTAATGCGGTTTGGTTGAGCACACCGCCGGTGAATACATCGGTGATGGGGTACTGCAGGTTTCGTTTGTTAGCCATGATTGGACACAATCATCAAGGGAATAGCGGATGGATCCGGCAAGCTACTCACCTTTGAGCCGTCATCTGCTCTTAGACTCGTTGACATGAACGGAAGCGATCTAGATTCCCAGGCATTGGTGTAATAGATGCCAGCCATCGCGGCAAAGCAGACAAGATATCCGACAGCCGCATGGATTTGCAACTTGAGAGGAAGAGAGGTATTGAAGGAAGTAATCTGCAAGTAGTTGTGCCTGTCAGTTTCCTGCTTCTTGTATGGGTGAGCGGCTTCTCACGTACGTATTGCCAGTCCAAAGACACACTGAAAAGTCCCATTCCCTCGTTGTTGATGGATCCGCCGAACACATTGGTGAGGACAGCTGCCGTGTTGCCAGTGGCTTTCATTGCGGCCAGGCACTTCAACATTAAAGGTTAGTAAACACTCAAAACATAACATATCAATCCGAGTCCGTCTAGATAGTCGTTGGCAATGCTTCAGAGCGGTGATGCCTTCCGAACGCCTGCTCCGTGGCATCATTTAACGACCCCAGAGACAGACACATCAAGTAGATCAGGTGGGGAGGGGTGAGGTTGCATACCGGAATAGAGATGGAATTGAGCCATGGGAAGATATAGGCTGGGAACCACTCGTAGGCGAACATGCCGGCAAAGCTGTACCAGAAGTATCGAAGCGGCTTGGAATTCTTCAGGTCCTGCCAATGGAGTCCCTGGAGGGTCTTGACCGTCGGCAGAGTCGACCAATACACGGCATCGACGTGCCAGACGGCAATGGGTCGCATAACGCCACAGATTCCGTAGCCAAAGAGCCCGATGGAGATCACACTCAAGATAACGGTGGCGGCAGTCAAAGGCATGTTGTAGAAGAGATCCTGGGCGGCGAACACCTGGACACTGGCGGAAGCGTTCGATGCTGATGTCGCAGTGATCGCGCAGACTGCGTGCTCTTTCAGGGTCCACGGTCCGGGGTTGACGAAACTGATCCACGAAACCCACCGGGGAGGTTTTCCCTGGCCACCTTTCTTCCTCCATCTAGCCTCGAATTTGTCTCCACGGGGAAGAAAAGCGGCCCACGCTTTACCGAGGAAGTATGCGATAAGGACGATGAAGGTCCCTGAGATGGTGACCGCGGTCGGTTTGAACTGCACCCGTCCGCATCAGCCTCGTGCACAGGAAGACATATGGACATGTTGACCAACCGTGTATATCTGGCTCATGACTGCCTGGAAGCACGAGAGACCAGAAGCGAGGAAGATGCTTCGAAAGGTCAAGGCAGGATCGAAGTCATCGCGCACTATTTCGGCATCCCGAGTCAGCCATGATGGTTACACAACATCAATCACACAATCTTCAAATTTCCCCTCACAAGCTGAAGCCCAAGAAATGGCATTAAGACAATCACTGAGATGGTTCACAGATCTGTCAGGAGAGACAGGCTACTTACTTGGGAGGAGGTGACGAGCCGCATCTTCACCGGTGATGATGATGACATCGTCGCTGTTCGCATCACCATTATCGTCTGAAGATGGAGCAGTCTTGAGTTTGTCCCCCAATGTAGGATCTGTGTCGGTCCGTGCAGTGCCCAAGTTGACAACCTCTTTCTCATCGGCTGCCGGATGGGTAGGGACCGAGAAGACCTTCCCCTCGATGGGGTTGAGCCCCCCGACGATGATAGCCTGGTTAGCAGCGGCGTTAGGCATTTTGCCTAGAAGCAATGTTTGGAAATTGTCTTGGTATAGAGCCAAATAACTGGGGAAGACGGTCGATGTCAGTGCAGAACGGTAAGGGAGGGAGACCCGCAGGAAGAGTGAGTGCGATAATCTGGTTGGGTATGGTTACATACTTAAGCTTCTAAGAACTGCCAAACCATGGGCAGTGGTAAACTTATCTCACCATATCCAGAGACCCGGGCCTACAAAACTCAATCGATGAAGCTGTGAATACCTAGGGTAGGGGCTGGTAGGGGATCAACCCAACAGCTTGGCGGTGGCGTGGTGTGCTGGACAAATATCTCCCAGATAAGAAGGTCGTAATGAGACTAAGCGGCGCCGAGAAATCAGATGAAACTTCACTGCACCCACCCAGGATGGCATGTTCGAATTATGGGTGCTGGGGTGCTTTGTTCCCTATCACGTAGAGGCAAAGAAGTGTCGCGATAGGCCACCAAATGATGGTCATCGCACGCCATCGCACAACAACCTGGAAAGTCGACAGCCCACAACACCAACGAACTATGCAAAGTACTTAATTCAGAGCTAAGGTACATAAATAAAGATGTAACTGTAGTAGGAAGGCATGCCAGAGGAACCATTCCGATTCGAAATGACGATTATAGAACCGATGACAATGAACTTGTTCAGGCGACTCGTAATTGGCCGGACAGTTGCTAGGCATGAAAACGAGACCTTGCCTCCCCTTAATAAAGGCCTCCCCTTAGTAAAAAATATCTAGGATGGGCTGTGCCGAATTCAGTATCGTGCATATGGTCCCATTCGGATATATGCGCAGGTGTAACGGTGCAGCGGGTGAATGTAACCTCCAGGGCTGAGGACCCATTCTCCCGGATAACGTGCTATTGGTGGTGATGCCTTCAAAAGTGCGGGGTGGATAACTCTGGACTTCGTGGGATCTCTTGACCATGACGAATTCAATCAGTATCACTTCGGCCTTATCTGCTTTCATGGTAACTAACCCCTTGACTACCCTAGGGTAGAATGCCTCTTTCTTTCTTGGCCGTCCCACTTGTCCAGTATTACAATTTCATCACTCTGGTACATAGTCTTGTCAAACAAGTTCTCTCCAACAAGTTCTCTGGATAGCTCAGTTGGCAGAGCGATGGACTGTAATTGTTATCATCTGTAATCCACAGGTCGCCGGTTCAAATCCGGCTCCGGAGACTCTTCTTTTGCTTTTTGGTGAACTCGTGCTACCGACACTACCGATTCAAAGTGTCAATCAATGTGGGTCTGTCTCTGAACATGTTACATAGTACCATCTCATCATCGTATCCTGCAGTGATCATGCTCTTATAGTAAGAACAACTGACCCTGAGCACTCGTAGGAATTTGTGTTGTACCAATTATTTTCTACAAACACTTAGTACACTATGCATATTGATCTGGATTACATCTATTGATAGGGTTAATTAATTAAGGCTTAGTCAGTCAGTACCATCCATCCCCTTGACTTCACGGGCCGGAACGCCGAAGTCGGTTCGGATCGATCATCCCAGTCACAGCCGGCAGCGCTCATTCGCGCATACACACGTCGCAGTTGACTCGATATATCAGCCTCCTCCGCTCCCCCCCCCCGTCTCAAACACGACCACCATCCCTCCCACTTCAGCCTCGTTCCGCATATCTACCTCCCTTGCACATGCTCCCCCGTGCAAGATCAGCCATGGCCTCAGCAGCACGTACATACCTGGCCTTCCACCACGACGCCAAGCTGCACAGACTGCCCACGACCGTCACGGCCATCTACCCCTTCTCATCCCTCGAGGAGTTAAACCGTGGCCTCTTCAAGCAGGGCACCGACGAGGACCATGTCGTCGTCACAGAAAAGACCATCTTCCACCCCCAAGGCGGAGGCCAGCCATCCGACGTCGGCTCCATGTCCGGCCCGACCGGAGATGTGCTATTTGATGTCCAGGCGGTGCGCATGGACGCCGTACGCGACGGACAGGTCCTCCACTTCGGCCGCTTCAACAAGACATCACCAATCTTCCAGGCCGGCGACACGGTGGAACAGGCCATCGACGTGGAAAAGAGACTACTCTACTCGCGGCTGCACACGGCCGGTCACGTTCTAGGGGCAGCAGTTCGGTTCCTAGTGGAGAAGGAGGTGGAGGGGTTCGACGAGCTCAAGGCGTCGCACTTTCCCGACTCGGCGGCGTGTGAGTTTGCGGGGCTCATCGAGGCGAGGTGGAAGGAGCCGATCCAGAAGAAGGTCAACGAGTACATCGCGGCCAAGATGCCTGTGGAAATTGACTGGTGGGACGAGGAGGACTTCCGGAAGAATGGGGCGGAGAGGTTGATACCGGATCGGAGTCTGGCGCCGCTGGGGGACAAGTTCCGGGTGGTCAATATCGTTGGGGCGGAGGTGTATCCTTGTGGAGGTACGCATGTCGATTCTACGGATCTGTGTGGTGAGACAAAGGTTAAAAAAATATCGAGGAGCAAGGGTACGTCAAGGGTGAGTTATACTGTGAGTTAGAGGCAATTGGCCTACTATCCAGGGAAATAGAGATTAGACCTTGTCTTAAGCCGGCCTTTACCGCTGAGTCTGGATTGCTGTGCAGCGGGGACATCAGTCCTCCATGGGGTGGCAGTGGACTGCATGTGGTATCGTGTATAACAAACGAATTTTTGTTTCACACGTGCCCATTGCCTGTAGAGCCTAACATGTTAAGGTTGCGCCAGAGCGATCCCGGGGCCCAGAACGGCCAGGCTGCCCGGGCAGCGCACAGCGGCGATATGCGCCACTCGTGTACTTACCTAGGTAACCAACTATCATGAGCACCTGATAGCGTGGACAACGTATGATAAGAACCATGGCCGCGCGTTCGCAGGCGCTCGTCGGCGGCTGCCGAGGAGCTCTGTGAGAGCCCAAAAACAACATCCTGTGTGCTCTCAGACAGGTTTCACAGATTCTACTCCATTCAGTACCTCGAATGTGCTTCGCTCTGGTGCTCTAAAGTGTCTCGTAACATAAGAATATCTCTTGGGAAGAGGCTGTATAGCATGAAAGAGCTGATGGAGTGCTATCATATACTCGGAGGTCCTGTTCTAGGGTTAGATTAATACATACTCCTATTCCTTATCTCCTTTCATTGTTGTGCCACAAACCAATTGCCGTCATCACAGCCACGGCCTCCCACTCCTGTCCCAATATGCCCTGCGCACCACTTCCCTGGAACTGAAACGCTGCAGCTTTCCTCCAACTTAAACCGTAGAACGCGAGCACAGCAACAGTCTCCCTTCCACCGGGCTCAATATGCCCACCTCCTGCGCTGGTATCGGTTGCCAACCGTACCAGCTTTAACCCAAAGTGCTTCCCAAGTAGTCTCACTGTCGGGCCTCTAGTTTGCCGCCACTCGAAGGTCTCTCTTCTTGTACCGACCCCATTGGGTGAGGGTACATTCACAGTAAACCGTCTCTTGTTCTCGAGGGTGATTGTGCCGGACGGGAGGATGACCTTGTCACGGGGTCTCTTCTCCCTCCGAAAATGACTTCGGTGAACGAGTGTACCAATCCGGGCATCGCGCGCTCTAAGTCCATTATGCAATGAGACTCTGGGCCATGAAATGGTAATGCGGTACATAGGTTCTGTCTTGTGTATACCAAGGTAATATCGACAGTGACGAAAGCTCAAGCAGTAGAGGTTGAAGCTGACCGGGAAGTGGGCGCCACGAGGTTCGGAAAGGAGAGGCTCTTGGTCGCCGGTGGTAGAGTATCTTGGTTGGTTCGTGATCGTAGTGTCATCGTAGGCGATGGCTTTGAAGCTGACTTGTTGTTTTGAAGGGTCGTTAGCCTGTAGGACAGGCTGCGCATTCTGGTTCCTCGCAAGCAAGATGGTCGGCGCCGTAGGATTGTTCCTCGCCCGTGAAGATGCCCTCATAGCTCTCACTGCCACTCCTCTCCGCCTAGGACGACTCGAGTTGGCCGCTGGAGACCTCGTTGGATGTGCAAGAAACATAGCCGTACAGAGTCGATATGGCTGATTGGAAACTCTGTGCTCCGGGGAAGAGGATATTGAGGCAATGTTAATTCCATAGGCTTTGTGAGACTTCGTGATGTTGTCCCCAGTAGGAGTCTTATTGACGTGAGTGGATGACACGCAAAATCCCAAGAAGGAACTTCAACCAAGTAGGGGGGACAGCCAATGACAGACAAAATTGCATCGGCTCCTTCCTCTTGGCCGCCACATGAACTTGCCGTATTATTGTGAATTCATGGTTCACTTTGGTGTATGTCTGTAGGCGCTAAAGAACTCATCTTCGACTCCTCGTCAAGGTATTGAATCTATATAGGAACCAGCAATAGAAGTGACTGTCACTTCTATCTTATGCTATTTCCACATCCGATGTTTCTTCAAGAGACTATATAGTATTATTGTATGACCACCTATGTAGTAGCGAATATTCATCATGGGATGCGTAGAAAATCCTAAGGGCTTAATTCCGAAGGTGATTCCGTCGCATATGGTGTTGTTTCCCCGACTACCGGAATCTACCATACCACTCACTACCACTCTATATGCATGCCTAGTCCAATAAACATCGTTTTGGTGGATAAAAAACAAAGGAATCACAGTACCCTAGGGTACGCAATCCCAGGAGAAGGATTTTAACAGGCCGATTACCCCCTATGATGTTTCGGATTTAGTACGAATCGCCGATGCCTCTGAACATCTCATGCATGTGATATCATATCACAGGAGCACAGAGCTATAAATCAAGCAGGATTCTTATTCACAGACGTTGGAACAGTTGAGCAGAGTCCCGTTCGAAATCCAGAACATACCAATCGTCTTTTTTTGGTGTTCGATATACACGGCTCGACAGGATGTCCGACCAAAGCGCTCCTGCGTTGCCTCTTCTCGGCAAGACTGCGATCGTAACGGGGGCTTCTCGAGGACTCGGCGCGGGTATAGCCTGGAAACTGGCTTCAGATGGAGCAAATGTAAGTCTATGGGCATATTAGCTTCCTAGTGAAAGGGCTATGATGTGAACAAAGTCCAGTGGCTGATTCCTCCCCTCCCCCTTTCTTCCAGGTCATCCTCGGTTACACATCCCCAAGCAGCGCTGCAAAGGTCACAGACCTCCAGGAGAAGATTCGGTCCCTCCCGCATAAGCCCAAGACCCACGGAGTGAAGGCAGATCTCGGCCAGCTAGGAGGCCCCAAAGAGTTTGTCGATGAACTCCTCAGCTGGTCATCCGGGGATCTGAAGATCGATATCCTGGTCAACAACGCCGCCACTTTGACAATCAAGACACTTTCCGAAATCACTATTGAGGACTACGAGTATGTCTACAATGTGAACATCCGGGGAACCATATTCATCACCCAGGCGGTCCTTCCCTACCTCCAACCCAAAGGCCGGATCATCAACTTGTCCTCTACTGCGGCGAGAGACGCTATCCAGGGGAGTAGTCTGTACAGTTCCTCCAAGAGCGCCATTGAAGGTCTGGCTCGAACCTGGGCCTTGGAGCTGGGCGGCAACGGGACAACAGTCAATGTGATTTCCCCTGGGCCCGTGCCTTCGGATATGCTTGACAATGTCCCAGAGTCTATCAAGGAATCGCAGAGGATCAGGACGCCCCTGGAGAGTCGGTTTGGCTCCGTGGAGGAGATCGCCAACATGGTGGCTTTGGTGGCATCACCGGCGGCGAGCTGGCTTACGGGCCAGTGTGTCAACATGAGTGGAGGATATCAGATGTTTTGAATACATAGCATGTGAATAGCTGGCAGAAGAAGAGCCAAGCGATGGTACCGGGATGTCCTCCCCTACATCACAAACACATACAGGTTCTTTAAGCTACATTCATGTTCTCAACACCAGTTGCCGCACCGTCTGTCCTCATTGTAGCCCCAACAACAGGAATATCCTCAGCCTCTTGGTCGCTAGGGTCCCACCCCTCTCGCTCATCCTTCGGCATGCGCACGAAGATAAGGTCAAGGACCAAACCAAGAATCGCAAGCGCAACACCAAAGTATAGCACAGCTCTGAATCCATAGACTTCGCCTCTGTTCTGTTCCAGAAGCTTCGTCTCTATCGTGCCCGCGAATCCAAGGCCCAGGCTGTTGCCGTACAGATTCAGGGTCCCGATTAGACTTCCCGCGATACCTTGTTGTTTCCGGCTGACGCTGTTGCTTGCTATGACCTGTGCGGCTACGTATACCAGGTCCGGACATAGACTTCCCAGGACGATGGCCGGGAAGGTCTGCGCCCAGTAATTCTGATGGACCGGCATGGTGGCCAGCAGCAGGTTGGACACCAAGACGAACACCACTCCCAAGGCGACGATGTACTGTGCCGCAAGTCTTGGAATCAGCCAGGCCGCGGCGAAAACGGCAAGAACAGAGCCCGGAACGAACGGCGTCCAAACGATAGCGATTTCCATGACGTCCAGGCCGCGGAGGATTTGCTCCCACGCGATCATGTACCAGAGAGATATGCCGAAGGACATATAGCTAAGCAAGACAACAAAGAGCAGTGCCGTGAAGGTAGGTGCCTTGAAAATAGTGACTGGCATGATCGGGTGCTTAGCAACGTACTTCTCCCAGGCGAGGAAGCTGCAGAACAGAACGGCGGAGAGGAGCAGGAGGGCGATCTCGTAGGGCGTCGACCACCCTGCCGAGGGGGCCTGGTTCCAGACGAAGTTGAAGAGCAGCAGGCTGGTGAGGCCCAGACATGCGCCCGTATAATCAATCTTCCCACCCTTGTCGACAGGGATCTCCCGGGGAAGAAGGACGAAGAGGAGACCAAACAGCACAGCGCTGAGCCCGGCTATGAAGACAAACATCATCTGCCATTTAGCCGTCTTCATGAAGAGGCCCGCGATGATGGCACCGACCCATCCACCCACCGGCGCAGCAGCGGCAAAGAAGCCCATGCTCAGGTTCCGCGTTCTCCCGGGCGGGACCATGATGGTGATCATGGCAACTGCGTTGGGCATGATGAGCCCGCCTCCTATGCCTGTCAGTGCTCGGACGGCCACGAAGGAGTTGTATGTCGGGGTGAATGTGTTTATCAGCGAGAAGACGGCTATAATGACTCCGCCCAGTAGGAGTATTTGTTGGTGGCCATAGACGGCTCCGAGCCGACCACTGACTAGGACAAAGGTGCTCTGAGTGAGTCTATGATATAGCTTGTCAGCCATCCTTTTTCACAGGTACGAGAGGACATAACTAGTCACTGAGTAAATCCGTACGAGTATGAAGCGGGCATCCAGTTTGCCTCTCCGGGTCCGACATCACGACCGAGCTTCTTGCTGAATGCCAACCCCCCGCTCAATGTCACAAAGTTGGCAGCATACTGAAAGAGAGGTATCGGTCAGCAAACACGTCCTTCGTCAAACCTGCCGAGCAAGTTCCCATTACATATGGGATTATGTTGGCTCTTACTTGGGTGAGACTCGCAAAGATAACGAGAGTGATGATCAAGACCCTCGTGGACTTCTTCAGGGTACTCGTGGGCTCAGCATTGAACACCCTTGCTGGCCGTTGCGGACTGGGAGGAACGTCCAGAGATAGAGGTGCAGCTGGAGGTTCTGTACCAGGCTTTATAGGCGCAAGCACTGACATCGGAATATCCGCAAGATCCGGAGAGACGACCTGAAAGGTCGTCGCCGTCGTCGTTGAGGAGCTCATGTTGTGCTGAAGTCAGCTCGGGATCTAAGCATAAGAAGAGGAAGAGATAAGGGACGTTGCTGGCTCTTCACATCTGCTTCTTATATGTAGATTCCAATGAATTCCTTGTATGGGACGGGCGTGTGTGTCAAGCCAAGAACTTCACGTGCTTGTACCTGACCGCCACAATACGTCGTCCCCGCATCGGTGCCGATCTAAAGACATGGGAAGGGGTCGGGCCTCAGTCACCCTGACGAAGTTGGTCTATTCAAATGACTCCGAAGGGCGTACTTTGTACGCTGGTGTCAATCGGGACTTGATTGCATGTGTTCCTAGGACTTGACAATTCAATTGCCAAATTGCCCTCCCGTCTGCATTAATTATGTCTAAGGGGTCTTCTCCGGCGGCATGGGATGTCTTTGATTCCAGGTAATTAAGCAGCACACATTGGACGCTATTGAAACACGGCAAATGCAATCCCAAGTTACTTGGGTTCGTTCAAATCTCTCCCTACAGTACCTTGACTATAATGCGTCTACTTTACATACTACTGTAACTTACATAGTACAGCATGAATCTGGGCGGTTTCTTCACACCTTGGGTCTGGTCTATTAAAACGTATCACTCCGGCCCCGAAGGACCCGCCCGACCAACAATCTCGCTTTCTCCCACGTGGCTCGGATCCTTCTGGCCGCATTCGTCTTGATTCCTTGCAACCATGACAATCTTATGGTCTGAACGTATTTTCTCCCCAAGCGCATGCCTCCGAATGAGCAAGCTCGCGAGCATTGCAATGCCCATCACCACAGTTACCTGGATAAATACATGTTTCATCGCAACTTGAACCACCCCAATGGTCTTTTCTCTTTCATCATTAGCAGTCATGCTGTCAAGGTTTCCTATGAGCTGCGGAACGCTCAGTCCTGACGTTGTGCCCGTGTCGAGCTGCCGCAGCTCGTCGAAACACACAAGCCCGCTGATGCTTATTCCCAAACAGAGTCCAATGGTCCTGATAAATGAATAGGCGGAAGCAGACATGGCTATACTTGAGTTGTCGAAGGTGTCGTCAAACGAGGCGTGGATGGGAATGAGGAGCGAGTTGAAATTCGGTGCGACACCAATCCCGGCCACCAGGAGCAGGATAACGACAACAGGCATCGGCGTAGTCTCGTTGAGCATTATCAACAGCCCACAGCCAACAGTGGCGAGGACGAAAGAGCCCCAGATGAGTTCTCGATATCTCCTGGTGGCCGTGATGAGGTACCCCGCCCCAGTGCTCACAACTCCGAACATCAGGACGAGCGGCAGCATGCTTACTCCGCTCTGAGAAGCACTCTGGCCCTTGACTGCTTGGAAATAAATTGGCAAGTAGTAGTTCAGCCCCATATATCCAATGGAATGAAAGAAAGCCGAGACATATGCCCCTATCCGGGTCGGGTGAGTAATGAAGCGCAGCGGGATGACCGGCCTAGTCGCCCTGGTCTCCGCGAAGATGAAGGAGACAAGGGCGAGGACCGAGATAACAAGACAGAGCACAATCCGAGCTGAGCCCCAGGAATCCCCTAGCGACGCCCAGTCAAAGGCCAAAAGGAGCATGATGGTGCCTGTACTGATGCTGAGTATACCGAGAAGATCGAGGTTCTGGACGGATTGTCTAAGGGACTTGGTTGGCCGTACGATATTGAGGAAGAGGATATTGACGACCAGACAGATAAGACAGATTGGAAGGTTGACGAGGAAACACTATAGCACACAAATCCAATTTAGCACTTGTTGTCAGAGGACAGGAAAGCCAGCATAACTCACCCATCTCCAGCTGACATGTTGCGCCAGCACACCAGACAAGACCGGGCCAAGTGCCGAAGCGACAGCCCAAGTGGCCCCGATGAAGCCCTGGTACTTCCCACGCTTCCGCGTGCCGACAAGATCCCCAATCAGGATGAACACCAGCCCCGTGATCCCACCGGCCCCCATCCCCTGCACCGTCCTCGAGGCAATCAGCATCGAAATGTTCTGCGAGGCGCCACACAAGCAACTGCCGGCCATGAAGATGGAGATGGCAGCTAGCAACGTCCACTTCCTCCCAAACACCTCGGATGCCTGGCCGAAGAAAGGCATCACGACCGCCTGGGCGAGGGCGTATGCGGATCCTACCCATGTATATCCGGAGTTTGAAGACCCTGCCCCGAGGCTGAGCATGATCTTGGGCAGGGCGGTGGACACGATGGTCTGGTCGAGGGCGGTGAGGAACAGCGTCAGGAACATGCTGGCGACGAGGATGGCATGCCGGGCTCTAGAGTAGCCGTTGGGGTTTGCCTGTGGGTTTTCTTGGGATGACTGGAGGGTCTCGTCTGTGCTGTCCACATCCGTATGATATGGAGTGTCGACCTCCGAGATGGGCGGTAGTCGTTCTGGGTCCTCCATGTCGGACGATTCGCAATGTCAGATCTTAGTATCCTCTTGATGTCAGTTAGTCGACCCGGAGAGGGCAGCCTGGGTTGACATATATGCAAGCGCTGAGCAGGCGCCACTCCAGTTGGGTTCACATTTATAGGACCGCTTCGAGTTGGGAGCCCTTGGAGGTTGTGGGGTTCAAACATCTTAACGGAGGTGACATAAGTCGTGAAACTGTGTAAGCCAATACTATATATGATGCATGTCACTACATCACTCAAGCATCAGACGCAGATCCCATTACCTGAGTACATGTTGCCACACACTCACTCTTCACTCCCTTTCCTCTTCTTGCAGACGGGGCCTTCCGGTGTCACCTGGACAACCGTTGGACTCGACGGGGGCGGAAACATCCCGCGGCCACGGCCGTGGAATTCCAAGTCAGGGGCAGTCTTGTTGTCCGACCTTGCACAAGGGAGAGACCAGCCGTGAATATCCCTGCGGAGTCTTACGTGTGTTAAACATTCTACCTGCTTGGGCCTCCGCGAGGTGAGGTAAGATTTCCCGCCGTTGCCTTTGACCGTTGCTTTGTTGCTCGCAACCGAGACATCTTGAAGGAGTGATCAGCAGTAAAACTAGATACCCATGTACGCACGAGTCCCGACTGAGCCATTAGTGCCTAACTCAAAAGATGCGATTTGGAACGCCCTTGCCGACTCCCTTTGAAGGCAGTGAGGGTGTCACAGGCCACAAGGTGAACCTGATCTTCAGGTACCTGGTTCAAACCCAATCGAGACCTTCCAGGGCAATGCCGGACATTGGTCCAACTGGGAATTCAGCCTGCCCTCGCCCCACCTTTTTTTCTTCTTCTTTTTCCTTTTTTTGTCCTTCCTTCTTTTTCTTTCTTCTGCTCCCTTGTCTCTCCAACCGAGCAAAGACAGAATTTGCAATTGATGAATCTCCCCGACATAATTGAACAGGGGAGAAGGGAGTTAACCCCCACGCATCACGATTCTGACGGCAGCGGGCCAGGGATCCCGAGGTTACAACAAGTTCCGACGTCCCCTGTCGACAGCACCCGATCATGCAGCTTGTCCAAGCAAACCTCAGCTTGCAGGGTGTCCCGGCCGATCCACGAACTGCATGAACACACGCGACTGAATCTCCGGCAAGGCGTGTGAGATCCGTTGATCGCCCCAACTTTGCGGAGACCGTATGTAAAGTCCTCATCAATCATCACGTTTTTGCATACAGCCTGCATGGAAGGGTGGTAGTGTCAGGCCGGATTAAGCAAAATAGCCAGCCAGGGTGCTTGTCGGTGTGATACGTCACGGGAAAAAGCAGCTGTCACATGCAGGATCGCTCAGCGTTTAACCACTTGCAAGCAGAGCGCTTGAGGTGATGGGGACAAGCGAGCTGCATGCAGTTGGACTCTTCGAGTGCTTGTGCTCGTACGATGGATGGGGCCTGGCAGTGCTATCAAAGCCCCTGCCCTCCCGCCGTCCAACGGGCTGTTGTTGTTGTTGTTGTTGTTATTGTTGTGAGGTGCTGCGATGGTAATAGCTAAAGTACGGATCTGACCAAGAACTGCGTTGTACTTTGGTAAGCATGCAATCTCTCGCGTGTCAGTTGTTTAGCGGCGGCCATCGCCGAGTTACACGACGCTGCTCTCCGAGACATGCTGACGGATATTTATTAATAGTCTCAGTCCGGTAATTCCCCGGTACCTAGGTACCTAAAGTCGACGGGACTGCCGGGTTTCATCCGTGGCTATAGGAGACAGACAGATATGGCCAACTCAGAGAGTAATGAATGGTTGTCAGAGAGCCAATCTGCATATTGATTGTAACCGAGGCACGAACCTAGGGGCGGATAGCTGCTCATGGTTGCCGCTGCACGCGGCATATCCTGCTGTACATAGGGTATGTAGGTTACCGGCCCCGGGGAGCTAAGGCTCTGATTCCTTCAAGTAGCAACAAGTCAAATATCATTGACAAGGCCGGCCCTTAACGAATCGCAATACAACCATGTTCTTGTAGAATATACATGACCGGCCCAATCCCGAGACATGCTGTCACCAAGTGAACGATGGCACGCTTAGGCACGCCCATAGCGCCAGGGCTGGAGAGTGCTGGAGCCTACTGGAGCCTACTGGAACTCTTAACCGTTACACAAACCTCGGTATATAGGTTTCAGGGCCGTAACCTCGGTAATTAGTTTGTGACTGATATGACTTTCTTCTCCGTGTGATATAGGGTGGCAAAAGAAAAGATATAGTCAAGGTCAGATACATCATATGTACCCTTACTATTACGGGATCCGGAGAACGGCAAAATGATTATTTGACAACAGTGAGATTCGAACTCACGCCCCTTTCGAGACTACGAATGAGATATTCTGGATAGAATCACCTGAACGTAGCGCCTTAGACCGCTCGGCCATGTTGCCATGTGTTTCTCTGGCTTAGGGGCGTTTATACTATTGTATATTCGTTCAGAGTGGAGCAGGACGTGAGTCGCGATTCAGGTTGGCATTAACGGCCACATCCAGGTACACTGTCGGACACGGATCATAATGCGCGCTGTGAAGAAGTAAGCGAGGCGCTAATGGTATATGTACGCGAAGAGCTGAATGTTAAGCGAAAAGACTATACTATGACTAGTACCGCTCTTCTCAATATAGGCCACAGGGATCACAATTAATAGTACGGTCCACCTGTGGAGGTGATCAACGATACCGAGTGTTATGGGCGAATCTACGTGCGAGTTGAAGTCCTGATCCTCCATCGACCCAATTCTTTAGGTCTTCGAGCAAATTGATAGGCCTTGATCCAGTGGACCGTACTAATAATTGTAATCCCTGTGGCCTGTTACGACCGTAACCCCCTAACATTCGTTACGATAAGGTTCGTCCAGCCTGCCAGCTCGCTGCCCTTCGTTCGCTATAGTGGTATCCCTAGGGGAGGCTCCAATTCACTGCCTAGATACTTAAGTACCTACGGAGCTAAAACTCGGTTCGGTTTCCTAGACTGGTGGTTCCAAGTTAGTAGCCGGGCGCGATAAGTTTGGAACATCATGTGTGAGCCCTAAGTTAATATCCCATGTATTGAGTACCTGAGGTTGTGTGTGGAAGTAGAGTACTTCAACAGGACCACACTTATTGAACCCTGCACTTCCCACTAGGACGAAAAGCTAATCAAGCACGGTCACTGATTTGTCGTGCATGAACAGTTTCAAACACAAGCCATTTAAGTAGGACGGACATATGCTCGCCGAGACTGTCTCTGACTGTTGCGGGGAGTAAGTGCACAATGAGCAGACATCATCTTGCTTTCTAGCCTGTTGCCGACTACATACCTACTTAGTAGGTAGGGTAGTACATGTCTGAGGAAAGAGTCACAGTCTCATAGATAAGACTTGGACACATCCAATGACTCAACATACGTGCAAAGGTTAGCATATGAAGGAGGGAAGGTGAACCAGATGCACGTTATACACGGCCGATAGGTCAGGACCCAATTCCATTATTGTTTTATTTTTCTTTTGGATATGGGGGGGGGGTGGGATGGCTGATTACTAGGCATTAGGCAGTATAGACAATGTTTTTAAGTGTGGTATTTCAAAGAATGCGACATGAGACATCCGTATGTCATAGGTTACCTATGAATCGTCTCCATACTGAGGTCGAATATCGAAAAGATTATCTGCCTTGGTCTTCTCGAACTCCTCATCACTATAAAAGTTCGCTCTAACCTCCACTCTTCCGCGGGCACCAGCCAGGAAGAACTCCTGCTGCGACACAGGCAGGTGCATACGCTGCCCATAGTTCGGGTGAACGGGACTCTATAACAATAGACAACAGAAGTCAGCGATGAGCAAACATTTCCCGAGTCCCCCAAGATACACTCCAACCAAGCTCGTAACTTACCTGATACCCCAACCCAAGCATAATCCGATGCTGGCCGCTATGATTCGGCATCCCAGCATGCCAAGTCCTTAGATCCCGAATCATGATATCCCCACGGGACACCACCGGCTGGACCGGCGGCCTGACTGCCCGTCGGGCCTCCTTTGCCTCCTCTGTAATCCAGGGGATGCGGTCCCCATACCGGAAGAAATTTAGCGACACGCGCTGCTCAGCCGTGGCCTCCATCTGGTCGTCAAAGGTAGTGTTGGCGTGCGAGCCGAGCCAGAACTCGGTCGCGCCGTTCTCGGCCGAGAAGTCACACAGAGGCACGTTTGCGATGAAGTAGTATGGACATGAGGGGTGGTCGAAGCTGGAGTCCTTGTGTTTGTTCTGGCGTAGGCCTGAGGTGTTGGCCAGGGCTGTGTTTGATGTGAGCCAGTTCCAGATGGGGACGTGGCCTAGGTATCTGTTTGGAAATTCGGTTTAGCATAAGAAATTACCATGAAATTCCGTTGATATTTGGTAAACTTACGCGTTTGCGACTTGCAGGAGGAATGAGTTGAAGTAACTAATTCAACCTCTCGGTCAATAGCTCTTCACTTCGAATATTCAAGTCCGTCTTGAAATTATGAGAAACATATATCAGGAAGCACAGCACTCATGATACACACTCGAAAGACAAATAAAATCCATAAAAACCCTAGGGTAATTCCGGACGCTGAAAGTACGTACATATCGTCGTATAAATGCTCCGGCTTATTCACGAGCAGCCTCTGCAAAAAGTAGCAGATATCACAGCCCCCGCGGTACGGGGTAACGGCCAGGGTAATAGGCGGGTAACAGGGCAGAACCTAAATAAGGCAGGGGCGCTACAGGCGGGAAATTTTATTAGGGTTAGGGTAAAAAAAAAAAAATTCTTTATTTTCTCTAGACTCTACTATATATTTATTCCTCTAGGTATATAATATCCTAATAGTAATAATAGTTTAATTATTACTCTCTAACTATAGCCTATTCTTCTTTAATTTATTTAAATACTATTTAATAAGCTATTTAGAATAGCTAATAAGCGATTAGTTTCCCCTTTCTATATCTATCTATCTTACTATATATTTAGCCCTTTAATTAAACTATTATATATAGTAATTAAGCTCGGTAATAATCTTTCGGTAATAGTAAAAGTATTATTTATCCCTTCCCTTTAATTTTAGCCCCTTCCGTTATTTTAACTCTTCTTAAAGTACCTATCCTATTAAGCCCTTATATTAGATCGCTTAAAGCTTTTTAATAGTTTTAGTAAATTATAGTAAAACGATAGTTATAGTATAAACTATATTATATTTTACTATAATTAATATCTAGACCTTTAATATCTCTCTTACTATAAGTTATACTAGGGATAGAGATAATACTTATAGTATAATAGGAGTAGTTATTATAACCGGATATCCTAGTAATAGTAATAGCGGTAATCTCCTCTCTTATTCCCTTCCCGATAAGTATATCTGCTTATACTATTATTATCTTACTATATCTTAAAATTTATAAGTATTAATATATTTCCGGCCCTTAGGTAAGACCTATATATATATCTTAGTTATAAATTATAGGTTTTATTATTAGCCGACCTCCGCTTAAAGGTACTTTATACTATATTTAAAAATAATAAACTCGGTTTAAATAGCCTTATATAATATACTTTACTTAAATATAATATAATAGAAGCCCTTAGCTATACCGGGGATAGCCTTTTTAACCTAGATTAAGTATATCTCTTATAGGGCGTTAGCTATAACTTCCTTAACCTATTTAATAAAATCTTTCTACTCCTTATAAGTAAAAAAGGGGTCGGTAAAAATATAATATTAGGGGAACTCCTTAATAAAAAAGATAGTATTTTATAAAAAGATATTATAAAGCTAAAGTAAAACTTTAATAAGGGCGCCGGTTAAAAGGTATAAAGTTTAAAACCCGCTTATACTTAGCTACTACTTTTCTTTCTCCTATACTTAAGCCTAGTCGTTAAATATTAGCTAAACTTTAATATAGAGTTTAGCTAATAGCGTAATTATAATATATCCGATAATATATATCTCGGTATATTATAGGTCGAAGTTGGTAAAGCTCCTTATAAAGTCGATAAAGAGGCTCGATAAGTAATAATTAGATATAGTATTATAATTCTACTACCCGGCCCGGTAAATTAAGGCCTCGGGTATATTATTAGTATCGGTATAGCGCGCTCTTATAACGTAAGGGGTATATATAGTTTTAAAAGCTTTAATCCTATATCGTTCGAATAAGTAAATAATATACTTAGATAGCTATATATAAGAAACGGTATTTATATAATTTTTCGTATCTTTCCGGAAAACTTTATATTTATACTATTTATCCGGCCGGGTTAGGTTTAAAAATACTTTAACCCCTTTAACCTACTATAAGTAGAAAAGCTAAAAAATATATTAGCTAATACTATAAGCGAAAGGACTCCGGTATTATAAATATATATTATATTCGACCTTACTATACTAGTTCGTTTTACTATAATTTATTATTATAATAAAAGCTCTTAAGGGTATACTACCCGCTTATAGGCCCTTTTTTAATAAATTAAAGCAGAAAATATTAATAAGCTTTATAGTTAAGCAGTTATCGGAGCGTAGAAATATATAATTACCCTATAGAAAGTTAACTATAATATATAAATAAATACCCGGATCTCTCCTATTTTCTATCGAGACCCTTTATATAGTTTATATAAAGTCGGGAATCTAATCGGGAGTATACGAATCCTTAATTATACTTATTAATCGGTTAATAAAGTCTATTCTCTTATATTCGGCTAGTTCCCTCTTAAGGTTAAGGAATATCCCCTTAATAGTTATACTCTATAAATATAGCGCCGGGTTAATCCCTTTAGCTTATTAGATAATATAGAGCTTAATAATAGTAATAGTATATTACTTATAAGTATTATATAATAATAGAAAGTATAGAAGGATTTTAATAAAGGCCTTATATACTACTTCCTTTTCTTTAATTATAATAAAAATAAGTATATCCTTTATATCCGTAACTATAATAATCTCCTCCTATACCTTATACCTATTATTAGTTTTAATCGGGGTAGTAATATCCTAATCCCTCTTCCGCTTCTGCTTATAGCTACTAGCATTACTACCTTACTTATTATCTTACTTTAGGGCTACGATAGATTCTTTCTCTAAGTACCTTTATTTCTCTAATATATCCTTAAGCTTCGGTTTATTCTTTAGCGCGCGTTTAATTATTACCTCGCTTATAAATAATAGGAGCTTCCTCTCGTTTATAAGGTCTAAGGGGAGGGGCTTATTAAACTATACCTATATACTATAGTTATCGGGCTAGCCTTATAGGATAAGCGGGAACTTTAACTTAATATACTAGTTCTATATTTTTAATAGTATAATAGTTAGTTTATAAAGCTTATTTTATATAGTATATAAGGGTTAGCGAATATTTACTTACCCTCTATTCCTACTACTTCGGTAAATATACCCTTAGTATCGCCTTTAGCTTATTAGATAGCGATATAGCTAAAAACGCCTTATAGTTAGATTAGAGAGTATAGAATAGCTTATTATCCTACTATTCTTAAAGGATATTATAAGTAGTATTAGAGGGAAGCGCTATAATTAGGTTAACCTTACTACTTAAGCAGAAGTTAGATAATAAATATATAAATAAGATCTAAGTTCTAACCTAAATATTTATATCGGTTTAGAAATTTCCTATAGAGATTAACTCGGTAGATAATCTTTTACCCCCCCTTTCCGGTAGCTAAAGAAGGATTTTAACCCGAAATAGATTAAAAAGCCTACTAGGTCGAAGCTAAGGAAGTAGGAAAGAGTTTATATTAATACTAGAAAGTAAAGGGTATATAGTAATTATTTTAGAACTAAGTAGCGTAAGATTTCGCTAAAGGATTTAGTAAAAAAAAAGGTAAAAGGGGGGGGGGAGGGAAAAGAGATATTAGCTAAATAATATAAATAAGTTTATTAAGTAAGTTTTAGGATAATCTAAAATAAGATATTAAAGTATAGTTAAAATATAATTAATATAAACTATTCTACTTAGTAAACGCTTTTTCCTTTCCCCTTTCCCTTATCTAAAAAACTCGCCCCCCCCGGCCCTCCTATATTAAGCTTATACTTTATTTTCTTTAATAAAGTTTCTACTATTTATACCTCCGATATAGCGTTTAGTATTAATATCCGTATTATAAGGTCGATTATTAGTGCTTCGATATTTTCGCAAGATATATTAAAAATATCTCCCCTAATATAATAACTTAAGCTAGGACCCGGTTTAAAATCCTTTATAAACTTAACCTTACGTAAGTAAAAGAAGGGGCGTTTCGAACCTTTACTTTATATAATATTAATATAAGTACTATAGAACTAGTAGGATATACTAACCTAGCGTAGGAGTAGTTCTCGAAGGGGGTATCGGAATAAGTAGTATATAGGGATATAGCTATAATATAAGTAGGTTTACTAAATTAGCGTTATTCTCTTAATCCTCTTAAATATAAAGGGAGAATAAAAGGTGCGATTATAAATCTTTACCCTTAATAATAAGCCTACTAATCCTACTATATAAGCTTTTAATTTTAGCTATAGATTTAAGCTCGCTAAAGTATCTATTAAAGATATTAAGAGCTAAGGCCTATAATTAAGCAAGTAATATCTTCTTAGGCTTAATATAATAATCGAAACTAAACTCGACCTGCTTTATAAGATTAATTAATATAACTAATATATCGGTAATAGTATTATCGGATATCTTAGATATTTCGGCTATTATATATAAAAGTCTAGGTAGGATAATAAGGTATAGGGGTTATAAGAGTTCGAATATAAATATTTATATATTCTTATAGTAGATCCCCTATAAGCCGGGGTAGATTAATAGGTACCGGATACGCTTAGGAGGGATATAGAGTTAGATTTAAGTAAAGCTCGGCTTACCTTTAAGGTATATAGTAGAAATATTAAGTCGGAAGAATACTTTTAAAGAAACCTTACTTTAAAAGATATTTAAAGTAGGCCTATAAATAGCGAAATATCCGTTATAACTAAGACGAGACCTTTACTAATCTATAGAAGTCGGGAAAGATTATATAATATCTAGTAGTTACTAATCGAGTTATTCCTTAAGATCTTTTAAAATATTAAATAAACTAGCTCCGATAATATCTATAGGTCCGAAGTTAAAGTCGATATCTATTAGTCTAGAGTTATTATTATTAATATTAGTATCGGTATCGGAGGCGGGAATTTATCGGGTATTACGTTTAGCCCGCCGGGATAAGCTATTATAGCTACCGTTTCTAATAGAGGTAGATATAAGGGCAAGGTTTAGGCCGTATAAGGCCTATTACTATATTGCAAATACGGTTTCGTTAACGCTAGGTAATAAATAACTATATAGTGCCCTTTATTTAAAGAGCGATAAATAACTATATAATACCTCCTACTAAGATCGATAGATAACTATATAGTGCCCCCTGCTTAAAGAGCGATAGATAACTATATAATACCCCCTGCTTAAAGAGCGATAGATAACTATATAGTGCCCCCTACTTAAAGAGCGATAGATAACTATATAGTGCCCCCTGCTAAGAGCGATAGATAACTATATAGTGCCCCTTACTTAGAAAGCGATAAATAACTATATAATGCCCTCTACTAAGAGCGATAGATAACTATATAGTGCCCCCTACTTAGAGAGCGATAGATAACTATATAGTACCCCCTACTAAGAGCGATAGATAACTATATAGTACCCCCTGCTTAAAGAGCGATAAATAACTATATAGTGCCCCTTAATCTAGAAACCGGGTAACGGAATTAAGTAGAACTATAGTCTAGAGATATAATAATTAGTTTCCTCTACTTATAGAGTCTAATCCCTTATATAGAAGAAGGAAATCTACTTATAATTTAAAGTCTAGAAGACCTAGTTCTCTAAGTATTAAAGCAAATCGGTAGGCCTTATTCTTAAAGGAAGGAATAATAATTATCCTAGTAGCAGGTATAGTATACCGATAATAGCGTTAATAATAAATATTAAAGTAATATTTAAAGAGAGGAAAGGATTAGTAATAGCTAATAAAGTTTAAGAGCTAGAGGTCTAGTAGGTACGAGAAATAGCTTACTTATAACCTCTACGTTCGGTAAAATAACGCCGAGCGTAGTATAATAATGTATAATCCCGATAAAAATAAGATATATTATATAAATCGGACCCGTATCGGTAAAAGATTATTTCTATATTCGATATTATATATAATATATCCTTAGCGGCAAAGGCTTACTATCGGCTAAGATAAGCAGCAGTTAGGTAAAAGCTAGCTAGAAGCCTAATTATAATTAATATTATAGGGTGCTAAATATTTAAGGAAAGTAGTTAGTATTAAAGGGTGCTAAATATTTAAAGAAAGCAGTTAGTATTAAAGGGTACTAAATACTTAAAGAAAGCAGTTAGTACTAAAGGGTACTAAATACTTAAGGAAAGCAGTTAGTACTAAAGGGTATTAAAAAGGAGCTAGATATTTCGCACTATTTAGTACTAACTACTAAAAGATCTATATATACTAGGTATACGTACTTATAGAAAGTATATATAGGTTTAGTAGAATAGTATTATATAAGAGCTCCGGTATACGGGCTATAATCGTTCTAATTATCTACTTCCCTAGTTAGGGTAATTTAATTATTTTATATAAGCGTAGTATTAGATTTATTAAAAGGCGAGGAATCCGGAGTATCGTTTTAACTATTAAATAAGCTTTATAAAGCTTTTTTAAAAGCCCTAATAACCCTTCTCGTTTCCCTATTTACTAATACCTACTCCTTATCGATAGTATTATCTGCCTCCTATTACTTAGCCTTTTTAAAAGCTCTTATAAGCGTTTTAGGCGCTATAGCTAACTCTCCCTTAATTAGAGCAGCTATACTCTTCCGCTTTCCCGTCTTTATAGTAGGGGTATCCTACTCTACTTTATCAGTACTTTTACCTTTACCCTTACCCTTTTTAATAAACGGTATATCCTTCTATTCTATATCGTCCCTACTTTTACGCTTTCTCTTATTTAACTTAAAGGGAGTATTATTAAGGGGCTTTTTAAATATAAACTACCTTCTTTTTCTCTAGCTATTAAAGTTAATCTTAGCTTACTTATTGCGTATAATCTCGGCCTACTCTATAATCTTATTAGTATTATCGACTATCTGTTTTATTATATCGAAGATAACTAGCTAGTTAAAAGTATTCTTAAATTAGCCCGATTCTTAAATACCTTTAACTTAAGTATTAGGGAGTATATCTAATACTTCGCTAAACCGAGAAAGGAAATCCTCCTTTAACTATCCTTTATCCGTTTTATTAAAGAGTAATAGCTATACTAGTTAATAGTAAAAGTTAGTAAATATATAAGTATCCGGTAAGTTAAAGTCCTCTATAATATCCGGGTACTTTATCGATTAAATATACCGGTTAAATAGTTAGCTCTAGATTACCCGAAGAACCTTATATAATAGTAGCTCTTTAAGTTTATTATATAGCTCTAGCTAAACCGGGAACTTAACCTTAATAGCTAGTATCTATACCTCTTTAATATATACTTTATACTCGAGATAGTTATAAGCTATATTATTAACCCGAAGTACTACCTAGGTAACTTCCGATTTCTAATTAATATAAATTAGACGGCCTATAAACTATATAGTAGTACCGAAATTCTAAGGATATTATATTTAAATACCGAAAGAATAATAATAGTATAAGTTTAGCCCTATAGATCTATAATACTAATTAAGTATTATAATATCGATATTAGCCTTCGAGTTATTAAACTTAGATATTTAAGCTGCCTTTTCTAAGGAGGTTATACTAGTACGAATAGATAGGATTAATATAAACGCTTTTTCGAGGATAGCGGTAAGAAGCCTATAGGTTATTAGCTTAAACCTTAAAAAAGATTAATACCTTTAAGTACTAGATACGGGATAGTTATTAATATTAAATAGTGCGAATAAGGAGGATAGCGTATTTAGTACCTTTTAATACTAAATAGAAGAATAAGCTAGTTAATACTATTTATTACTAATCGGAGGGTAGACTAGTTAGCACCCTTTAGTACGAACCTAAGGAATATAGATTTTATACTTAATAGTATTAACTTAAAGAAGGGGTTTACTTATAGTTATTCCTAAAGAGTAGTAACTATTATTAAAGTTCTCTCTCCTTTAGTAGCTTATTAAGCGATAAGCTCGAGAATACGGGTATTAATAGGGGACTTATAAATAACCCGGCTTAAGACGGCCTTCCGCTTAGTTAAGATAAAGTTATACGGATTATTACTATATACTAGGAGCTATAGATATAATAAGCTTAAATCTCTAGTACTATAAATAATCGCTTTTATATATACCGCGCTAAATAAGAGGAAATTACTATCGTTATAGGCTATTTCCTTAATAACCTATCGAGTAATCTTTTATATCTTTCGTTTATTAATTCTTATCCGGGCCGATATTTCTCCTATACTAGTAAGATCGTTTATAGCGCTTTCCCTAGATACTGCGCTTATAGAGTCCTTATTATATATAGCCTTATAGCTTAGCTAGTTTATCGAGGCGATTATAAGTATACGGAGGAGACCCGGGTTTAGGCGGGCGGTAATATCCTCGCTATTATCTATCGCTCCTATAACGGGGTTAGGCTTTTATAGAACCTCGATTAAATCCTCGATAACGCCCGTATTATCGTCGCCCTTTATTAAATCCTAAAAGTACTTATTTATAAAATTATTTACCTACGCCTTATAAATACCGTACTTAAGCTTATAGGTCTTTATATAGTATAGTAAGATATTATCCCTAGGGTAGATAAGCTAGGGGGAACTATCTATATAATCGGGGAGCTTTATAATAATATCTATACCCTAGCGTATTCTAATATATACTAGTATAGCCTTAACGATCTCCTATACCCTCGGTCCGTTATCTATATTATAAAAGGCTTAAATATCCGGTAATAGGGTTTACTATAACTATCTCTATAATTTATACGCCTTATAAAGCTTATTCTTATAAATATTAGATATACTATCCGGTAGAAACCCTAGTATAGGGCTATTTAGGTTAACTTTAAGTTCGGTATTAAGTTTAAAATAACGGTTTAAATCTATATTTTCTTAAAATAGGTTAGTAAGCCCCCGGTAATTAAACTACTTATTAATAATAAGTATTATAGAAACTATAACGAGTAAGACCGGGTTTATATTAATATCGTTATAAACCGGGTTATATATTATACGGATAGTTATTCTAACGAAGCGAGATTAGCCGGTATAAGGGTTATAAACGGTCTAGTACTCGTTTAAGATAATATATTAGAAATAAAATCCCTTAGGGAACTTTATTATCTAGTACCGCTAAAAGAACCTAGGGTATATAGATTATTCCTTTTTCGTTTTATAATTATAAAATATAATCGGGTTACCTTTCTTAACCTATTTATTAAAAAGCTTCTTATAAACCTCGGACGGGATATTAAATCTTTTCCCGAGTAGTATACTATATTCTTCCGGGTTTAAATTAGCTATAGCTATATCCTTATCCTAGTTATTATCCTTAGTAATTTTAAAGCTACTACCGCTATAATCGGTATTACGCGCCTCCTTTACTTTAAGCTCGAGGATCTCTTTATCGTTATCCTTATTATCGTTAATAAGGGCTATATCTTATTCTCGCCCCTCTAGTTATTTACCCTTAGTAATATCCGATTTATAAGCTACCTCTACCGTCTTATAGATTAGGTCCTATATATCGAACTCTTAAGGACTAATTCGGAAGGGTCGGTAGCGCTTATCCTATATAAAGCCTAGACCTTATATCTTCTTTATTATTCGGTAAACGGTAGTAGAGTAAGAGAATAGCTAGATCTTATATATATTCTATTATATAATAAGGTTAATATTTATAAAGAGTTAGCACTTTTAAGTATTAAAATAGGACTTTAAGATACCCCTAGTTAATACTTAAGGGTATTAACTAAAAGGGTAGATTAGTTAGTACCCTTAAGTACTAACTAGTTAGTAGTAGAAGTAACTTACTAGGGATATATTTTTCTACTTAACTATAACCTCTATCTCTATATAGAGCTACTCGATCGTTATTATAGCTTATTAGAGGGTAGGGTTATAGCTAGTATTACTCTTATAACTATAGAATAACTATAACTCGAAGGTCTTATTAGCGAAGTAATAATTAGCTTTATTAAAATAATGCTCGATAATAAGCGCTAGTAATATAAGTATAGTAGGTATAATTATATTAAATTCGTCCCTAGGGAGTTCGTTATACTCGGTATAGCCGGCCTCTTTAAGTAAAGCTAAATAGAAGTTAATAGCTAGTTTTCGTTTTATAAGGAAGATTAGGGTTTTCCTAATCCCTATATCGTTAGTAAGCAGGGTACTATATATAGCCTTATCTACTATATATCGCAGGTAATAGATATCTATATAATTAATTAGTAACCCGGAAAATTATAGGATAGGGGAGAGTACTTAGTACTTATAGATACTAAGAATAAGGGCTAGTTTCTAGTACCTATTAATACTAAGTATTAAAATAGCTTATTAATAACTTAAAATAGCTTTAAACCTATTCCGTTTAGGTTAAGGGGTTTACTATACTTATTATCCCTATAATTTAAGCGTAAATCCGTATATTTAATATCGTCCTTAATATCCTTATAAACTATTTTAAAGTCCTCTAGGGCCTTTTTAAATAAGATTTTAACTAATAGTCGGAAAGGTATAAGGCTTAATATAGCGTAATACTGCTTTAGCTATTCCCTATACTTTATATAGGTAAGCTTTAACTATTCTTACCCCTTATTCGTATTAGCCTCGGCCTTTTCGATACTTATACCGAGTATAATAGTATCGGCGTTAAGGTTAGAAATATATTAATTTATACTATAAGTATCGCTAAGTAGAATACGAAACTTTTCGAAAATATCTTTATTCCGAATAAAAATAACTACCGGCGTAGCTAATAACTTACGCCGGTAAACTTTATTTACTAGGGATAGTATAATCTAATAATCGATAGGGGCGATCTTAGATATAGAATCGATAATTTCAGCTCTATAACTATAGCTACGGCTACTATTACTATTATAGTTAAGCCTCTAGTAACGGGCCGCTATAGCTAAAAAACCTATATATCGCTAAAGATTTTTATAGGTAATATAAATAGTTCCTATAAAAGCGTTATCCGGGATTTTCGCTTAGAGTTAATAGAATTCGGTAGCTATATCTACTACCGCCTATACTATAAGGTTATCCGGTATATTATCTATATTATTATCCGCGAAGCGCTTATAAATAATAGCTATAGCGTATATATATAATTCGATACCTTTATCGCTAAATATAAGCTTTTTTTTAAAATCGAGTCCTCCTACCTTCTTCTTATCTATAATTTTAAAGGAGTATCGCTATCGGATATAAGTAAAATAAGATATTACCCTATAAAATAAGTTATTATATAAGAAGCCTTATAAGTAATCGTTACTTAACTCCCGATAGGTATAACGCTATATATCCTTTATATCTAAGTTAATCTTAGTCGGATAATAAGTAAGGTATTATAGTACGGCTATATTCGTAATCGCGTATATATTAATTTTTTCGGGTTAAGCGCTACCGGTATTACCGTTTTTAATTAGCTATACCGGTTATACTAGGTTATTTAATATAAGTTTATAGATTACTTTTAGCCGGGCGTTTTTATATCCTTTAACTAGCTTAATATATTACCTTTACGCTTTTATATTAATTACCGGGTTATTTTAAAATTTATATACCTTCGCCCTAATTAGTAGGCCGAAGAACTTATATACTAATAAGCAGTTAGTTATTATTACTCTCTAACCCTTATATATAAGTAGTTTTAATATTCGGGTTAATACCTTTAAGTATTAAAGCTTTAAGTATATACTCTAGTAGTACCTTTAAATATTAATAAGCTAAAAAATAGCTAAGTTAGTATTAAAAGGTGCTAATAGGTTAAGGAATAGCTAAGTTAATATTAAAAAGTACTAATAAATTAAAAAATAGCTTAATTAATACTTTTTAATACTAACTAAATAAAAATAGCCGAGTTTATATTAAAGAGTACTAACTTATAAAGTAAAAGAAAGTATAGTATAAGGGAGGAGGGGCTATCGGTACTACTAATACTTATTTTTATTACTTACCGAGATAGTTTTAATATATATAAATATATTTAATTTTATCTAGGTTAAAGATCTCGCTTATTACCTTAATAAGTTTCTCTATAAATTATAAAGGGTAGTAAAGAGTAATTTTAAAATACTATTAATCGATAAAGTTTAAATTATTCTTTACCTATATCTTTATAAGTACTCTAGCTTTCTTCTCCTTTATATCTAGAGCGTCGGGCGCCTTATCCTACTAATCTAATAATAAGCGCTCCCCTTTCCGGTTATAGATTTCGTATATAAGTAGGTAGCTATAGTTTATAAATAGGTTATACTTCTAGGCTAAGCTTCTAATAATAATAATCGCTTTCTTTATCGCTTTATCGGCGAATTCCGGGTATATTTTTAAGTCCGGGATAGTAAATAATATATTAGGGCTCCGGTTTAAGGTAAAATACTCTTTAAAAAACTAGATTTAAATCTTAGCTAAAATAATAGTTTCTATATCCCTATATATATTACTAGATATAGCGCTTATAGGTATATCTAGGGCGTGCTAGGTCTCCTTATTACTACTATCTATCGTATTTGCTATATTCTTCGCTCTCGCTCTTACTCTCCTTTTTATAATAGGGACCGTTTTATTACCCCGGGTACTGCTATAGAAGCCCGAACCTTTTAATAGTATCTTTATAGCCCGTCTCCTCCTTAATTTTAGCTAGTTAAATCTAGCTCTTAAACCTATCCTTATTATATTTTTTAGCTCTCGTTTTACACTAACTTTTACCTAGCTATAGCTTTTTTTTAAATTAATACCTTTAAGTACGAGTTTAGCGGCCTATAACCTCGATAAAAGCGGTTAAGAGAGAAGTTTATTATAAGAAAGAAGAATTAAAATTTATAAAGGGGGGAGAGAAGGCTAGTATATATATTAAAGGGAGAGGTAGTAGCGGTAGTAGCTTTTATAATTATATATAGCGCTAGTAGCGCGGAAACTTTACTTAATTAGGTAAGCGTTATAAACCCTAGCCTTAAAGCGCTATTACCTATAGTATTCTACCGGGCTATAAGGCTTATAAAAGGTAGCTACGACGGCTACTAGCGCTATTACCTATAGCCTTTTTTAGGGGCCTGCTACGCTAGCGCGGCTAGGTGACTTAGGGCCTTAGGTAACGGTCACCCGGGGCGGTGACGGGCTGTGATAAGTAGTCCTTCCTCGATTACCCTGAGTATGAGTGGCTAGGCGAGAAGTTCTAGATGCGTCCTAAAGAGATGTTTACAACCCTCCCGAAGATGTTCAACCATATTACACTGCCACTGCTTGATAGGGACGCCTACTGTCGCGATGTATCCTATGCTAGTGCTCTTGCTCGGAATCGTAACGAGCTTTTCCAGTTACTTCAAGAGCGAAGGGAGCAGAGGCAGAAAGAGCTAGTAGATCTGTGGCTGCAGGCGTTCAGCCGGTTCGGTATACGGCCGGGCTTGCTAGAGCGGGAACCTAGCTGGCCTGACGCAATGCGTATCGCTAAGGATCATTCATTCGATACCCTGGTCCGCTTCTTCGCCAGTTTCCTGCCCGATATCGACGAGGATGCAACGCCGCCACCTGCATTGCCAGCCAATATACCGAGCGACTCAGAGCCACCTACGGTATCTTCGCGGGAAACAGCGGGTTCACGACGTGGTACCGGAGGCGTATCTGGGTCATCGAGCTGGACATGGGACCAGAGTGATGAGGGACCTAGGCGCAGCAGCCGTCTTCAACAAATGAAAAAGTCGAAAGAAGATGCATCAGGGAGGAAGAGGAAGAGGGAATCGGGCCAGGTCGACGACTACAAGTTACAACCAACTCAGAAACGGGGACATCCAAGGGCCAAACGGAAGAAGAAAGCACCCGCGGAGCGTCCACCGCATCCAGGGCACAGCGCCGGCAGTCATTCGAAGAGGAAACCCTGATAGGGTCGGGTACAGTCAGTGGCGTTGCTCACTTTACATCGTCGCGAATGGAGGCGGGCACTGGCGATTCTGCGTACTGGTCAACCTCAGGTTCGGGTGCAGCCGGCGGCGATACCCAAGGGGTCACGTCTCTCCCTCTGGCCGCGGACAGGGTAGGGAAGGACAAAGCGACGTATGCTGTCTTGTTTTCGTAGCTCCAGATGGCAGTTGTCAAACTTGGCGCCACCTCCGACGGGGAGGGAAGCATGATAAAGCATCAATGATATAGCATGGCATTTTATTCACTGCTCTATATCATCAAACAGTATTCTAGCAAAGTTAATATACCACGCGGAACGGCTGGAGCGGGTTTCTCAAGGAACTGGGTTCAACTCCTGGCTTTACCGTGTGTTGTTGCCCCTCACTTTTCTTTTTCTCCCAATTAGCACAATGATGAACGCCTCCTTGAGTGGAAAAACCGGTGTGTGCAAAATACAGTTGCGCAGGATTGAGTCGGTCATTGAATATATAGAGTGGCTGACGGTTACGTTGAGGTACCGCCCAGTCGGAAACCGGCCCTTCATCTACCCGAGCACCTATCTCCAATTTTCATGAAGATTTAATCGTCTCCGTTGAGCCCCGCTGTCTCCGGGATCTCTACCGTCCTTCTCCCTTTCTTATCCCCTCGACTTCCAGGAACTCAACAATGTCGTCATCAAAAGACCAACTAAACAAAGATCAGATGGGCATAGTCAAGAAGCATGCGGGCCATGTTTTGGAAGATCTCTTAAAGCTTCCAACACCTCTATGGTCTGATGTCGGCTATGATCAAAGGCAGGAATTATGCAACAAGCTACTGGACCGACTCAAGGAAAAACACAATAAAGGAATTGCAGAAATCATCGAGGCAGATCCGGACATAGCCAACAAAATTCTTGCAGACAAAGTGAGATCAATGCGATATGGTCAACGATTAAAGCGTATGCGCCCTCCCTAGAACTCAAGGTCATAGGTACTAACGAGCTTGTCAGACCAGTCGCAGCACCAACCCCAGAACGCTAGCCTCGATGAACAGGATAGCGCTTCTGCCTCTCATAACGATGGGTTCTGGGGATTCAGGCCCCAGTGAGAGGTACAGGGAATTTTGACCGCCGCTTCCCAATCCTTGACCGCGATGCAGCCACAGGACGATGCTCTGGGCAGTTAGAACCTGAGGGGAGGAGCTGGAAGACCTGAGACCACCTCCCATACTATTCACTCTCCAGTACCAACTTGTCTGTCGTTAGCAGCATCTTCAATACGTCAATTGATCACTTGCGTCCTAATGACCAAATCTTCTTCATGACGAGTATGCCCTTCCATGTCGCTGAATGTACGCTTATTGCCTTTGTCAGACACCTCTGGCTGAGGAGCCTGAGGGACCCGGGGCGGACTCGAGGGCACAATGCTTGCTCTCGCAGGAACCAATTGCCCACATAAGAGAAAAGCCTCCAAGCTCTCGCGATTGGACGTCGAAAATGTCAGTCCTTACAGGTTATCGTACCTCTTCTTTTGTTCGAGTATGAGGTTCTAGACCCGTAACATCAGCTAGAGCTAGTGCTGAACGTTATGGAAATACACTTTATCACGTCCCAGCATGCTGCGAGCAGCATTCAATAGAGTGGAGTCTTGCGACTGTAGAAGGGGACTGGTAAGGTAATCCAAATATGTACTTGACTTGGACAGCCGAGGATAATGTTGCTGAGAACTGACAGTCATAATCTGATTGGGTCAGCCGGTCTAGCTATCGGCCGCGAACAAGATGAAAAGCAGAGAGTGGTCAGTCGACGAGTTATACCAGTCACGGTCAGACAAAAAACAGGGATGAATCGCTAGCAGTGATCAGGGTACAAATTGCTATAAACTACATGTATTATTCAAACCGCCTACGGTCCCACCCCAACCCTCTCCAGAAACTGTCTCTCTGGAGCCGTCTCGGAGTTTGAAAACAGGCAATGAAGTCCACCTTGACAACTACGTTCGTTCCAATCATTTCGACTCCATACAGTGCAGTTATCTTTATACGCTCCTCTGGGATATCTTCCTCATCCCATAGCGATGTCTTAGGATCTTTGGAGAATCCTGACCCAGTCCACAAGTCGACGCAGGTCCTGCGTTCCTCATCCTCCAAATCCATTATCCTCCCAGTGAAATAGGCACAGCGGACCTCGGCCTTGAAAAGGAAATCACCACCCTCGTTCTGAATGATATCGAGCACCTGTACATCATCTGCTTTCATTAGTCAATGACCTTCACGAGCGGGTTGAACAGAATATACCGGCACTGTCGTCGCTTGCGCTTTCCTCCTCATAGCGACGCCGCATCTCTTTCAGTTCTTTGTGAGATGGAGCTCTGCTATCGGTGCTTTGATTAGGGTTGGACGAGCTATGGCCAGGAGGGCAAGGCACAGGAGGTTCCTCGGGGAACAGTGCCATCTACACCGAGACATCGCTCTTTCCGGACGCTACCGAAGACGTATAATCGAGAGCGACTGTGTCCAGCTCGGCTTCGGGGGGTGGGGAGGTAGACATGATGAGTAAGATGCTCGTAGGTGCTGGGGAACTTGCAGTCTCCCGGATGGAGAGCTTGTTTGAGTTCATCACTGGAAGAAGCAGGGACACGGATCCCCCTTTCCTCAGCAAATATATCCACAAGCTCCTCCGGCCAGTAATATAGTGTTTTCAAGTCGTCATTACAATGACTTTGAAGAGTCAAGAAACTGAGGACGGACAAGCCACTTTTCGAGCACAGTGCACACAAACCAACCAAACGTCATACAGGCATCCCATGGGATAATATATCGGCCCCCATCCGGACATCACTCATCTATTCACTATTATGAAATCTACCTAGACATCGTGATTGCTGCGGTTGAGGCAGTGCCTAATGAGACGCAGAGTAAACACGTAACAGTACATGGCGCTGGAAGAAAGTTCATTACCAACAGCAGGAACCTGTGAGCATCCAGACCAGACACTTACCGTCACTGCACATCGCCAGGATGCGGCTCAGCTGCAGCGCAGGATCAATGTTCTACTTGATCCATATTCCCAGGACTTAGCTGACCAGGTATAATTCTGGAAGACCTCGCCTTGCCGCCAACGAATAAACGCAGGCCGCACAGGTAGTCGTCATCTCATCGCTGCCATGTTGGCTGCTGGCGAGACTACCTAAAGTTTCGAATATCCACTAATGTGGACTGATCTGGGATGTTGAGAGTAAAGGATGCTATATATCCCTATCACATCCACCTTTACACCCCTGCCTCCCTCCCGACATTTATCTCATTGGATATCATTCACGCAGTGAATCGGCCCAAGTATTTCTAAGCGACTGTGGAACTGGATTTAGCTAGAGCCTTTGACAATGACGCTGTTCGATACATTCCAAAGCGCATGAGATTGAGTCGCTCGCTTGCCGAGCTCAAGAAGGAGAAACCCGACGCCTCGGGAGCCTTGATTGAGCGCGAGATTGCCGATTTGGAGCGCAAGGATTCTGAGCCTTTGCGCAAGATCCTTGACCTTCTCGAGATCCACAAAACACGCGAGTCCTGGGACGACTACAACAAGCGCACGGGTTCCGACAATGGTGAGGATGCAAGTTGAATCTTGGGTGCTGAGCGCGAGGCGCTCGTTGATTCAGGGATGCAATTTTGATGAATATCTACACGATCTGCAACGTCTCCGACGTCTAGATTGCCCGGCGCCGGCTATCATAACGTAACGTTTTCAGCTGCACCCCGAAGTCTACGAGATCTGTAACGTCTCCGACGTCTAGACTCATATATCCCCGCTCGGCTGGACCACTATGACGTAAGGATTTCAGCTGCGCCTCGTAGCTTACAAGGATTGCAGCGTCTCCGACGTCCAGATTCAGCGATTCCTGATGTCGTCATATCTCCCCGCCTATATCAGACCATTATGACGCAATTATTAAGAATCGGCAATATGCTCTGCCGTTTTTGCGGTTCCGGAATCTCCTTACGGTTCCGGCGTCTCCTTAATGTAGGCCCTGTTAATCATTATACCTGCCCGCCCGCCTGAAAGTATGTATGAATGTGATTTCCAACTGGCTATCAAGCTAACCACGTGCTATGAAAAAATATCTCAAGCCGGATAAACAACATATGAGCCAGTAAGGTGCACTTTCTTCCTTCCTCTTCCTTCCACACGAACACAACACTATCACATTGTCATGCTTCCTTCCCCCCTTTGATACTCATACTATCACTCATTACCTATCATCCTGTTTGCTCCTCCCCAACACCATTACACTCATTTCTCCCCCTTTCATACCAACATATCACCTAACACCCATTACACTATCATGCTTCCTTTCCTTCATGATGAACCTATCTCATTGCTCCAGGTGCTTGCCCTCCCGGTCGGCATTTGCACTCAGTCGACTTCTAGCCATCTCAACAACCCGATATTACGCGCCAGTTCCAAGCTACAGGGTTCGTGAGACCCTGGGTCCTGGAAGATAGTAAGTCCGGCTGTCGGGGTGGCTGGGACCTCAAGCACCCACATATGACCTGTCTGTAGGGACTATGTGTGGCTGAAAGTTTGGCCTGCCAATACCCGTAATCATAATGCTTGACACCGGTAATGGTACGGTCGACGGAAGGCCTGCGGAGCCAATCGACGGCGCCCATTACCAGATGGAGTCAAGGCTGCTCCCATGAAAGCCTGGGTGGGCGGGAAACTCCTTGGGCAACCTTTTTGAAAGCGTGTTTGTATCATCAGCTAATTCACCTCGAATACAGGCCTCAAGTTTACGCAATATGTCTGAACGCCAGACTGACCCGGACTGCGCCGAACCCACCACTGTCCTTAACAAACAGGGCACAACAACAGATCAAGCAGCGCATCCCATTGGCGGTCACAACGCTCTCGAAGCTGGCAGCTCGCGTGAACTTCACGTGGCTCCCGGCATCGTCGATCTGAAGCACACAGATGTTGATGCAACATGGCAGAATTCTCGACTGCCTGGACTGTTTGGTCTCTACTGGGACTGTGCTTCGAAGGCGTGTTTGAGACTGCAGGTCTGTATCAACATTGAGGCAGATTCTAGTCTTGGCCACAGGTTGAATATCTACCTATTCATCCCCCCGGAACGCATTCAGCAGTTGAATGTCGTACCAGGGTCGAAACTCTTCGGCCCTAATACCGAGACGCTTGATTTCATTCTGTCCAGCCCCCCATTTCTGGTTGTGCCTAACCAAGCTTGGGAACCTCGGGATTCTATGAGCATAATAGCAAGGGATTTGATTTACAACCTAGCAAGACAGCTGAAGTTCACACTCTGTATCAAGATTCCTGGACATGTTATGTCTGGTCATGACCTGAGCTCATTTTGTGTGGCAGCTTCGGCCGGTCGATTGTCAACGTGCAGCGATCGGGCTGATCCGAAGAGATTGTACAGTGGACAAAACATCGCGATCGAAGGTCAAACGCTACGAGATCATGCCGATGTTGGGATAGTAACTGGCATTTCAGCGGACTCCGCATTTCAAGGAGTGCCTGCCCCAGAATACACTGAATCACCGCCTGCGCTGGGTTTGGCACCAGCATACAGTAGGTCGCTTCGAAATCAAGCTGGTACCAGTCAACACCCGATCTGAATGTTTGCTTATTCTTTGATAGGTCATGGGAAGAAACGACGCCGCCAAAGTAGCAGTATCGAGTCCGCTGAGGATTCGAGCCCACAAGGCAAGTCACCACTGTGTATTCATCTTTCCACATTCGCTTACGACGGTAATCTTAAAGACAAAGGCAAGAAACCTTTCGGTAGTGTCATGGAGTCTCTGCAACGGGACGTTGATCTGATTGGCAAAGGTGTACCTCGTATGTCCACCCTGCTAGAGAGTATATCAGCGGCGGAGAGGTCTCTGTCTGTGAAATTAAAAAATATATCGGCAGCGGAAGAACGTGTCACTGCAAAGTTAGTCGAGGTTTGGGAGGTAGATAGTCGGATCTCAGCAATACTGGCGGAGGAAGAACGAGATAGGGCGGCAAGACTGGCGGAGGAAGAACGAGCTAGGGGCATGCAACACGCAATGATTCGAGATATAGCCCAGATCTCAAATGCTGTTGACAAAATACATGGGGAGATGGAGCAGATAGCTGAGCGGACAGTGGTACAGACTGCGTACGGCATGATTGACCACTTACGGACAGGCTACACCCTCTTTCGTCGGGAAAATACGCGAGGCGATGGAGCAGACAGCTCAGCGGACAGTGGTACAGACTGCATACGGCATGATTGACCACTTACGGACGGGCTCTACAGCCTCTTTCGTCAGTGCCCCAGACATCTCATTCCAATATATTATGTCAAGGTGTCTTGCGCCCATCGGAATTATGCGGCATGACAAAGTACTTCGGTTGAAAACTTCAGTGGGTGCCCTTGCCTTCCTCTGCCTCGTACCTCAGAAGCCCGCGATTATTTCTTGATTATATTACCCTAGGGTACCCTGGAGTTGCTGCGCGTTAGCTAGCATCTTTGACAACCTCAGTGCTAAGGGCTTCCACCCCCGAGTTGTGATATTCTAGCTGACTGGTGATCACCAGTGCTTGCGTCCCTATTACTTCCGCTCATAAAGAAAATCTGTTTGATTACTGTAGGTGAAACTATGCCTGCTGGCCAATTGGGATCTCGAGCCTCTTGAGGCAAACAGCCTCAGGCATCCATCCGTGTAGTGATGCTCCCGCTATATCCACCAAGGAGCGATATCAACGCTTTCGTTTCTTCTGCCTCTAGGAGACCTTCACCATTCCGATGCCTCCATGTCCAATCACCGTGGCTGGCCGTCAGTAGCAGTAGCACCTCTGTAAGGTAATCAATCGTCATCAAGTATGAGACCGATCGGATCTTCCCTAGTTCCAGCTCCAGGGGCCTGATACACAAAATGCCCTTCAACAATATCCATACAGATATTTCGAGAATTTCGGATTTCTAGTGCACTGCCATGACCCAGGACCAAAGACCGGACCGGACCGGACCGGAACGGGTAAATATCAACATCAGTTCTAGTAAGTTTCGAGATTACCTGGTTATTAATGAATGTAATCCTGGTTCAGTGAGGCAGATATATCTGTGCATTGTATGTGACTGTCTAAATCTGTTTAAGCCCTCAATTTGACACCATGAACTCTTTCTACATGGTTCTTGAAATGATTAATATCTTGAAATTCAAGTAATCCTCCCTTGCACTTTAGGTGGTGGTATAAAATCTGGTTTACAGACTTCAACTTATATATATTGTTGGTAGGGTTCCGTTCGTACGTACGATTTATCTAAATAGTTTATGTATTTTATTATTGTTTCTATTAAGTTCTAACCTAGCGATAGCCGCTAGGAAGGAAATAGCTAAGTGCTACGTTCTATAAGAAGGAAAGATCTAATACTAGGCTATAGCTGGGAAGGTACAGCTATACGATAGCCGTACCCGTAACACTAGTAACCTTTTTTTTCTTTTTATAAAGACGGGTCTATCGTGAAATAAAACTAAATTTATCGTAACTTAACGCGTCTAAAACTCGCCCTTACAGCGTCTGTAAGTAATACTATTAAAGCTATTCGCAAGATTAAAAATCTATCGTATAATACGCTAAGCTTTTCCCTTCTTAAACCTTCTTCCTTTTCTACTAATTATAACGTCTAGTTACCTCTCTATCTCTTTAATCCCTTTACTATACGATCGTCGTCGTCTTCATCTAGTATTATTGCATATTTTCGTATAGGTTTCTTAGTTAGGGTATAGTTAAAGTTTAATCTAGCATTTAATAGTAGGGTACGTTTATTAGGAGTAGTAGTATTTAGTAGTAGGGTGCGCTTATTAGGAGTAGCGGCTAGAGTACTCTTCTTATCCTTATTCGCCTACTTCTTTATTACAGGTACGGGTCTTCGATAGGGTATCGCTAGCCTTTTTATATACGGAGGTCGTATACGTTAGTTGCTTATCTAGTATAAAAGGTTTTAAATCTAAGTTAGCAGGTCGATCTATTTCTTCGATATCTCGTTATCGCCGGTGCGATAGCTATAGAAGATATAGGGGATTAAGATTCCTTTAAGGTCGACTATTGCAGCGATCGTAATAATTTTACACTTTAGGTAATAGTTATTCTAATAGCTATTATTGCTTAGGGATCCTACTAGTATAGCCTTTATTATTCTAACTCTCTCGATATCCTTATATATCTTTCTAACTATTATATAGGATAAAAACTGCTTATCCTAGTATATAAAGTTATCGATAATCTTTAATACTACTTTACTAGTTTCGTTATAGAGGAAAAGTATCTTAACCTAAGCTATAGCTTTAGCTTTAAAGCTAGTAAGTTTAGCGTCGGCGATACTTCGAGAACCTTTCTTCTTTCCGTTTTCCTTTAAAGCCGCTTAGTCTTGTGCGACTCTTACTATCGTCTCTTTAGCTAAGTTATAGTCGTTATTATCTATTAAGTTACTATAGATATCGAGGGGACGATTATCGTTATCTTCGGTAGCGGTCGCGTTAGTAGCCTTAATAGCTTCGGCGGTACGAAGGGCGGCAGCTGCAATATCTTCGATATCTACTATTTCCCCTCTAATTTCGTTATATTCGGCTATTTCTATAGCCGCTTTTGCGATCGTTACTATTAATTTAATTATAGGAAAGGTAGCGATTAAAATAGTAATATCTTTAGGAAATAAAACTGCGATAAAGATATACTAACTATCGAATTAATTATTATAAGGAATAGAAAAGTAGGAGGTTTATAGAAAGAAGTAGGAGGTTTTATAGTTAGCTAGCGGCAGTAAGGTAAGTAAAGGAGAAAGAAAGTGCTAGTAACGCGTTACGCGTTCCCTACTAGGAAGTAATAGGTCTTTCTACTTTAAGTCTTTCTACTAAACTATCGATACGTATACGAAGCTTATTACTTTTAACTAGCTTCTATAGTATAGAGTTTAGCTTCGCCTTCGTTATAGCGTTTACTAGATTATCTTTTCTATTAATCTATCTAACCTTATCGATTTCCCTCGCCTTATACGATTATCGTAATAATATAATATCGATTATAAGGCGTTTCTCTCGCATTATTTTAAGCTTTATAAGGCATTCGTATAGACTATACGAATCTATATAAATAACTAACGGTATATTAAGTAACGATAATCGTTTTATAATTATTCTAATAATCGTTGCTAAGGAAATACTAATATCTATACCGTTTACTATTCCGTAGATTTCGCTTACTAGGATGCTCCTAGTAATACGTTTATATTTTATTAATAATTAATAGATAACGTTTCCCGTTAATATAAACTCTCGTTCTTATATATAAGCCTTATTTACTAGGACGATAATATAGCCGAGTTAAAATATTAAGTCCTAGTTATTCGCGAACGAGCTATTTATAAAGACGAAGAGTTTTACTATAGAGAGGTTTAGAGGGATATACCTAATCCCTCGCTAGGTATTATCTATTTACTATAATAGTTACGTATTTAGGTGCTTATAGTATTCCTTCTTAGGGCTTTGCACCTATATAGTAATAGAGAGATCGTATAATACTTCTAGTTAGTAAATAGAAGCTATATACGCTCCCTAGGCTCTCTATTCTAGGTAGCGTTAGGGGCTATTAACGGCCGTCGTATCGATTAGGGCAAGTTTGCCTCCTTATCCCTTCTAGCGAATTATAATAGATTTATCGTTATCTATAACTATACGAGCGCCGTTATAGTCTACGTATCGTCCCTATATTAATATTATCTTCTCTTTTACCTATAGTTTCGCTACGTGCAATTCCTCGTCTTCTCTATTTTAAAATACCTATATACCTAATAGCAATATATCGTCTATCTGTATACCCGCGATTCTAAAGGGTTATACAGGCTTCGTAATTAGGAGATAAGGGTCGTATATCGAGTATTCTATATCGAGTTTCTAACAGTAATGCTTTTAATAGGTATTAAACTAGTAAACTCCGGCTTCCGCAATACCGTATAGAGGTTTAACGACTCTAATAATAGTGCCTTATAGATATCTGCCCTTAAGTTCTTTTAGCAGTTCTATAAGGATTGTTCGTTAAAGTTCCGATTTCGATTAAGAATAGGCCTAGGTAATGTTTTATAGTATTAGAGATATGCCCTCGTATATTAACGATAGCGTTATTGCGATAATCGTTCTCTAACTTATATGCTAGATCGTTAGACTTTAAGTTAATACCGAGTCTTTCTCTTTATTATTATAGCCTTAAATAATTAATCTGGATTTCTCGTATAGTTTTATAGTTTTACCCTTAATTTCTCGTACTATACGGGATTTAAATAAACGATAATCGCTATATCCCGTTAGCGATTATCTCTCGAATCTAAAAACTCCTTTTCTAATAAGTTTATTAATTTCTATTTTATCGGACTCTTTAAAGGGCAGGCTAGGTATTATAATTACCCCGTCTTACCTTAACCTAATAGTAAGAGCGTAATCGTCTTTTTCTTTTTTTAAGATAAATATAATAGTAATAGAGTCTCTTACCTCCGGTAACGATAGTTATACAGGATTTAGTATAAGGTTTAGCTAGGCTTCTTCGTCTTTATAATATCGCTAGATAGATGTGGATCGGAATATAGCGGGCCCTTTTAGTATATCTAGGGTTACGTTATAACCGTCGATAGAGATAACTTTATACGGGCCTTTCTAACCCTCTTTTTCTCGCTATATATATACGTTATATTATAATAGAAATATTATATTAGCGATAAGTCCTCCTTGCGTATTTAGTGCGTTATATACTTACCGCTCTACTATTATTTTCCTAAAAGCCTTTATAGCTTTCGATACGGCTTCTGCCTATTTCTATATCGCCTATAATAGCAGTAAATCGTATAATACTTATAGGTAGGCGCTAAAAACCAGGAGTATAGGGATTAGTCCGTTAGGTCCTATAGTATTATTTACAGCCTTTACTACTATCTATAGGATAGCATTATTACTCGTTTCGCTATATAGGTCGGCGTATAGAACCTTAAAAGCGCGTTTTAAGGGGTAGTAATACCTCTCGACCTTTCTAATAAACTAGTATGCTTCTACGGGTACTTACTTATATATAATCCCTATTATCTACGCCTCCGAGCGAAATTTATTTAATATAAAGTTCGTACCCGCGTTATACGTAATAATATCGGGTAGTCCCTAGTATATATTAATCTATAACGCACGTAGGGTTTGCTATATATCTTTAGTGCTTATAGACTTTAAGAATCTTACGCCCTAGAACGCCGTCGCCTAGTTTATAATATAAAGGACTAGGCGGCTAAGCAGATATATTACGTTAACTAGGATTTCGTAGTTAAATTTATAATCGTTGCGTAGAGTAAATTTAAAACGTTTTAGCGCCGGTGCGTTTATTTAATATTAATAGTATACTTTTATAATCTCCGCTATAGCTTTTCTATTAATATCCGGATAACTAGCCTTCTTAAGTAATCGGTATAGCCGGTCTATTACTAGATATCTAAACCGATAATATAATCTCTTTATCTCTATCTTTAAGAGGAAGTATATAGTATTAGCTATCTTATTAAGGAAGAACTATAAATATCCCTATTTCCTTAGCACCGGTACGGTAATCGTACTATTATAGCTAATTATTTTATCCTTAATATTATTATAGTATACTTTAAGTCGGTTTATATCTGCTAGATAAAGTAGAAATAGCGTTTGCGTATCGATAATATAAAACTTTATATATTCGATTAGGGTATTTACCTCTATAATACCTATCGAGTTAATAACTTTCCCGTTATTAAACTTAATTCGAGTAGATCCTACGGTCGTTATATTAATCTTATAGCTTAGATCTTAACGTTATAGAGCGAGGACCTATTTATATTTAGCTATAGAGATTATAGAGGCTCCCGTATCTAGTAGGATTCCTTAGAAATAGGTTTAATTATACCTATTAACTAGGATAAACTAGCTAGCTGCAACGGTCGTTTTAGCCTTAAAGATATTGTATCCTATTAGCTAATAGATAAAAGATTCGTTAGCTAATAGATTAATACCTGAAAAATGCATTTTAGTATTACGATTATCGTCGTTTTCCTCGTTATATTTATAGAATTTATCCTCGTCCTCGTTATCGATTTTACAACCTTTAAAATTATTTAAAAAAGCTATAAAGTCGTCCTCGCGACCTTTATATTCGTATTACGTTAGGTAACTTATTTTAGCCGAACATCGTTCGTCTATAGGATACTTAGTTAACTAGTATCCTTCCTTTTTATATATAAAATATCTCTTCTTCTATAGTCTATTTCTATAAGTATTATTATTTCCTTTACTAAAATAACGGAAGTTTAAGCTTTAGCTATTACTAAATCCTCGGCTAGGAAAGCCTTATAATAATCGTCTTTCGCGGTTATTATATTAACGGTCGATATAGTATTAATTTTAAGCGTTTTCTATAACGTTAATTGCTATAGTGCGACTAACTTACGTTTCTACTATAGATCTTAGGTCCGAAAATAACTCTTCGTATAATTATACCGGCTTAAAGAGGGCTATTTCTAGCTCTAGTACGCCTCTGCAAGCTTTAATAACCGTTATCTATAGGTTATCCTCTCCTATATAGTTTAGTCCTAATACCCGTTAATATAATTATAGCTTATCGAGTATAATTCGTAGGATATCGTATAAACTATTATCGGGGTTCTGCATTCTCGTTTTTATAAACGTTATCGTTATCTAGTCTATATAATAATACTAGTAGTTAAGGTCTATATCGAAGTATATTTTAATCTTTAGGTACGCTATTATAAATATATTAGTTCTGTTTATATAATAGAGGTAGTATACCTCTACGTAATCTCTAAGCATTTAAGGAAATACCGTATAGAATTAACTAAGTTAGATCTCGGCGTAATAATAGATATTAAAGAATATCTTTATCTTATCGTCTAATAGGTTATATAGGTCCCCTAAGTACTTCTAAATATACTAGAAGGTCTTAACGAACTATACGGACCTTATAGGGTCTAGCCGTTCGTTAGGGACTTGCTATAGGGGAAGTAATTTATAAGGGTTATACTTAATATTTAGGGGTAGTTGCAGCAGAGGAGCTATACCTACGCTCTATAGGTTAGCTAGGTATAGCGTATATCTCTAATATAAGTTTTATCTCTATCTATCTATTAGCAACGGCCCTAGTTACTACTTAACCGTTAATAGTATATTTCTATAAGGGTTTCGCGAAGACGATAGTCGTATTAATAGTATCGAAGGTAGGCCTAACTGTAGGCCTGACTGCGATAGTCGTATAACTAGATTCTATATATCTATTAGTTGGGCCGGTTTAGGCAGGTTAGCCGGTTGCTGCTGCTATTCCTATAGAGTTAGTTATCTCTCTCCTACTATTTCCGTTAGTATATTTCCCGTTAGCGTATTAAGATTTATACGATATTCGTTTATATAGGATTCTAGTGCTAGAGGGATATTACGAAGCTCTGTATCGATCTATAGTAGTCGTTCTTCTGCTTATGCTAATATATATAACTACGGAGCTACTAGTTAATTATTTCGCCCTATAAATACGCCTTACGTACGCAGAAAGTTCTTTAGTAATCGTCGGTATAGCGCCGGTAGCCGTTCGAATATTTCCGGGGTTTATACTATAAAATCTTCCCGGTATATAACGAATAGATTATTATTATATAAATTTTACTAAGTATAACTTACTAATATACTCGCTAATCGTATAATTAGATACTCTTCTATAGCGTTAGGCGTAGGGCTTGCAAATTATAGTCCCGCGTTAATATAGCTGCGGTATACTAAGTCGAAGGTTGTGTTTTCGAGTAATTTATTAATCTAATATCCTTTAATAAGGATAGGTTCTTCGGCTTCGGCTATAATTATCGACGGTTCTCGTAAAGAAAGATAGTAGAAGGTTATAAAGGAAGGTGGTGATTAATAACTTATAGGAGAAAATAGTAATTACCGGCAACGGTATACAGCTCTTGTAAAAGAAAATCGTAGTTAATAGCTTGCGGCTCTCGTAATATTAGGTAAAATGAAGGTAGTAAAATAAAGGTTTTTAATAAAAGGATTAAAGAGAAAAGAGGTAAAGAAGCAAGGTGTCTGTTCGCTGCGCTTTAGTATTAGGCTTTGCTGCGCTTTGATATCGTCCTGATTAATAAGGTTTTAGCGATTGATACGTAATTGACGCTTACCGTTTAAAGTGCAACGAATATAAGGATAGGGAATGTTACGATCTTTAGTTAGTCTTCGTAACGGTTATCTAGGGGTCTGTTAGTTAGGGAGGCTTATAGAGATAACTTGTCGCTATTTAGTACTTAACGGGTATAGAGGATGTGATTTGTATTAGGGAAATCTATAGACGTTAGTCTCTTCTACCTTGCAGATCTATAGTGCCTACGACTACTAATTAGTGTTAGTAGGGTTCCGTTCGTACGTACGATTTATCTAAATAGTTTATATATTTTATTATTATTTCTGTTAAGTTCTAACCTAGCGATGGCCGCTAGGAAGGAAATAGCTAAGTGCTACGTTCTATAAGAAGGAAAGACCTAATACTAGGCTATAGCTGGGAAGGTACGGCTGTGCGATAGCCGTACCCGCAACACATATATTCCCTATCGAAATAGTCGTATATAATAGCAGGTCGATAGTACCTAAATATCCGTTCTGCAACAGTCTGTCCCTTATTCCCGATATAGCGTAAGCATTATATCCTTTGTATTAGAAGAGGAAAGATATCTGGCTCGGGAGACTCCTCCTTAATTAAGGCGTCGGCTAATGCCCTTCGACGGATATAGTCTCGTTTTGCTATCTCTTGTTTACCGTAAAGAGCGGTTATTAGCTCGGTAGCCTGGATACGGAGGTTAAACAGCTATTCGTAGCTTAGTTTCTCTAGCTGGTTAACTAATATCTTAGCAAGCCGAGCCCGTTCTAGAATAGAGATATTAATAGTCGGCTTAAGGTACTCCTCTGCTACCTCTCCTCTTGCCTCTATCTTAATATCCCAGGTCGGCCGGTTATAAAAGTAATAGTCGCGGTACTCCTATTATATAGTCTTTATACGTTATGCTCGCTTGCGAGCGATTAACTTAGTAAGGCTCCTAATTTCTTCTTCTTTGTAATGCTTACGGATCCGGTATAGACCACCTTTAAGGTGCGCTCGCTGTTCCTCTAATTAGAGGATCTCGGCTGATATGTGTAAACAGCTTAATAAGTCCGTCTTCTATAGGCTCGTCTAATAATGCATTTTAAAGGTCGAATTATACTTTCTCGTTAATATATACGCTATTTAAGGTAGCCTATTTAGGGTCGTAACGCATTATCTAGTCGCGGACGGTATCCGATACCTTTCTATTCGCTGTATTTGCTACGCCCCGGCGGAATGCCTTCGGGCCGATACTCTTCTTAAATCCGGCATCGAGAGTTTACCGTTCTATATCGTCTCTTAATTTATAGTATAGAAGAGTTTTATCTTAAGAAGTAACAGAATCCTTAAATCGGCGGAATATAAGTCGCTTAAGCTATTCTTACTTCTAACGGAGAGGGGTATAGTTAATTAAGCTGCGGTTCTTCGTCTTAAAAATATATCGAGCAGTAGTTAGACTCGGGGCATTAAATATACTATTATATAGTGCTAGGCTAATAATAATAGTAATAGGATAGAATATAAGCCTCCTAGTAGTTATAAAGAAAAAGATAGTCCTAGGCAAATATTAGTTATATATATAAAGGAGGGGAATATGCCTGATAGTCTTGCTTACGGCTTTGGCTTATAATCTGCCCCCTTATAGTAAATTAACTTAATTGCTATAGCCAGCACATCCCTTCCGGTTAAGGGGTGGCGCACAACCATTATGGAAATGTCCTTATAGCAAAGTGCCTTTGGACGCCTACGGCTAGTAGTCTCCTGCGCAAGCAGTTCTTCGAGCAGCCCGGAATACTCCTTACCTATAGTATCTACTTCGTCTTCGTAGTCGGACGCTTTAACCACTTTCGAATTATACAGCTCTTGCCAAGTCCTATCTTAAAGCTTCTTTTTCTTATTATCTATAGTCTTAGTAGGCCGTACCCTAATAAAGCGGCAGAGCGCCCCTACCGCAATATATATAGCGCGCACGCGGCGAACTCTAACGAGGGGCGTAGGCTAACGGGCGCTACGAAATATAAAACGAAGGTATTAAAGTTAGTTTATATAAATATAGGGAAGAAAATACTATATTTTGTTTTATTACTCTATAAAGGGGGTTTAGGGCTCCTTAATATAACCGCCGCAGGCACGATAAGAAGGGGATAGGGGGGTTATACTTTACCCTAGTTACTTTATTATTCCTCCCCTAGTAGCTTAGTTTATAAGCTACGCCTTAAGATAGTTAATATCTAGGATCTCTAATTAAAACTAAAAGAGAGGAAAGAAAAAGACTATTATTAAAACTAGAAACTATCGCGCTATTTATTTTATATAAAAACCCTTTTAAAAATTAAACTTAATCCGGATACCTATATAATTAGTAAGTCCTTTATATCTCTTATTATATATTCTATATATATATATTAACTATAATTAAGTCTAATTTATAATCGTTATCCGCTACTTCCTTATTTAGGGCTTTAACTAGCTCCTAGGTAAATACTAGTATTCCTTTACTATAAAGAACTATTTCCTGCCTCGATAGCTTCCTTTTCTATAATCTATACTTTATATCGTTTAGTATAATTAAAACTAACCTAGTTAGGCTTTAGTTTAAGCTTCGTTATAGTATCCGTTATAAGTATCTAACCTTACCTTGCCTTATCCTAAATAAGAAGCTTAAAAGCTTAAGGGGGCTTCGGGATAATAATCCTATAATTATAAAGAGTATAGCGGCCTACCTATTCTATAGGAGGTTAATTAAGTTTAGAAATAAGTAGCGAGATTTAAAAAGGGCCCTATAGCGTTTATAAGACCTCCCGGTTAAAGGGACCCGATAAAGACTCTTTAAGTAGTATAAACGGTAACGAAAAACTTATACCTCCTTTTCCGATAAAGGATTAGCGCTATTTAAAGGGTACTACGCTAAGTTATAAGCGCGAGAAATTCCTTTTATCTTCCTTAATTAAAGGTATAACCCTATCTTTATCTATAATAGATATAAGATAGAAACTTCGGTTTAATACTATATTTAACTATTTTATTATAAAAGTTTAACTTAATCGGAAGATAAAGCTATTATAAATAAAGCCCTTATTTTCTCGAAAGTTCTCTAGGTCGTCCTTAGGACTCGGATTAGGTAAAACCTAGCTAAAATTAATAAAGGTAGTATTAAGGTAGTATTCGCTTATATATAAATAGTACTTTTTATATTCCTTAAGGCTAATTAATAGTAACTCGGGTTAACGAAAATAAGCTAATATATAGCCGAGCTCCCTTATATAGGTTTTTAGGTAAAGGTTAACTATTTTAACTAAAGGTTTACCGGTTAAATTAAAAAGACTTCTAGCTTATATCTAGTCGGTATACCCGATATAATTACGCTTATTTAAGATTTCTATACTCTCTAAAAGCTATATTCGAAAGTTCTTAATTATAAAGAACTTACTCGATTCTTATTATCTATTAAAAGGTCGATTTATATTATCTACTATAATTACTCCTTCTATAACGGGTTTTCGTAGTTTAGCTCGAGTAATTAAACTATCGATCTAGCTATATATTTATTTCTAGTATTTCGGGTTACTAGTAATAACTTTACTTAGGTAGCTATTAATAACGAAAGCTTTTTAATAAACTTAGTTATACTATATAAGACTATACTTGTTGGTTAGGCTTTACCGTACGGTTTACAGAACGTACGAATCTATTATAAATATCATTCATTCGTATATGTATTGGTAGCTAAAGTCTAAGTTCTGGAAGCTATTGCAGGTAGCAGAAGTAACCCTATATAGACTGGATTCTACCGGCTGCCTAATATTCCTTTAACCGCCTACCCTTTATAGCTTAGTGCCTAATCTACACTAGCAGCTTTTCTTCTTATCGTAATATCCTCATCCCTAGTATTAAAACTCTTTAAAGCAAATACTCGTTATAATCTCGTCTATTTATTCTAAATCCATTATCTATCGTATCCTTATACCTAGTCCCGTTCTATATACCCCTCTATACGAATTACTAACTTATTTGTAGCTATAAAGCGCTCTAAGGCCTTATTTAGTAATATCTTCGTTAGGGCGTTAGCCGGGTTATTATTTCCGTTAATCTATCGCACCTTATAGATCTCGCGTTTCTTATACGATTATCGTAGCGATATAATATCGATTATTAGCCGCTTCTCTTTTATAGTCCCGAGCTTTATAAGGCACTCGTATAGCGAGTATAAGTCTATACAGATTGTAAGTAGGATCGCCGGCAGCTCGAGAGAGTTAATAATTATCTTTAGAGTAGAAGAGATTATAATACCGATATCGAATCTATTTACTATTCTATAGATCTCTAAAGCTAAAATACTCCTAGTAACCCGTTTATACTTAGTTAATAACTAGTATAGTATATTCCCGCATAGTCTTCGTTATATATTATTATCGCCCTTCTCCTTATTAACTATAGCGATTATAAATCTAATCTAGGAACTAAGGTCTCGGTTATTTACGAATAAACCGTCTACGAATATAACCAGTCTCGCTATTAAGAGATCTAGAGCGATATAGTAGAGTCCCCTATCTAGGTTCTCTATCTGCTACTTTAAGCGCTTATTTAATATCTTGCAGTCTTTCTTTTCTAGCTTCTGGATCTATACTGTAATTAATAGATCGAAAGCGGCTTTTAGTTAATAAATCGAAGCTAAGTAGGCGCTACGAGCTCGCTACTTAAGATAGCGCTATATATAGTTAGGTATTATAGAATTAATAGTCTTAATCTTAGCCCCTTATCCCTTCTATCTTATATCGATAGATCCGTTATATAATATCGATACTCTCGTACTATTAAATTCTAGGGGTATTTCTAATAATAGTTTTATCTTCGCTTTATATCTAATTTCTGCTTCCTAGATCTTCTCCTCCTCTATTACCGAGAACTTCGGGGTTCCGAGTATAAGGGTATCGTTAGTCTATATCCCGATAAGGCCGAAGGCGTCCTTCTAGCTATCCGTAACTAGAAGATAAGGGTCGTATATAAAGGTCTTTATCTAGAGTCCTACGCGATAGTATTTATAATACGTTATCTACTAGTAAACTCCGGCCTCGGTAATACTATAAAGAGGTTTTATAATACGTATAATCGTCCCTAGTAGGTATCTGGTTTTAAGTTCCCGGGGTAGTTTCGCTAGAATAGTCCGGGCTAGTTCTAACTTCGATTAGGGATAGGCCTAGGTAATATCGCGAAGTTCTACTAGTATTCCTATTTTCGTTATTAAAGGGGCGAGAGTAGTAAGCAGGCGTTAGCTAATACGTTAGATTATAAGCGATTAAGTTAAAATCTTCTCTTTACCCTTATCGTTATACCCCTGAATAATAAGGCGAGATTTTTCGTATAGCTTCTTATTCTTTCCTTTAACTTCGCATACTATTCGGGCTTTAAATAAACGATATTATCTATAAACTTCCTTATTATAGCGCTTAAATCGGAAGACTCCTCGGCTAATTAGTTCCGTAATTTCCTTCGTATCCGACTCCTTAAATAGGTCGCTAGGGCTTATAATTACGCTATCCCGCTATAGCTTTAGGGCTAGTTTATAGTTTTCCCTCTCTCTCTAGGTTATAAAGGTAGTCGGCTTCGGTTTATTCTTTAATCCGGGTAGTCGTCCTTTCTTTCGAGGCTTCGGGGGCTTAATAAGAGGTAGCGTAGTAGCAGAAATCGTAAGCTCTTAGCTTAAGAACCCGGGCATTTCGGGGTTAGCATCCTTATAATAGTATAGGCGAATAAGCGTAGATCGAAATTTAACGGGGCTATTAAGTAGGTTTAAAGTAAAGTCGTAACTATTAATAGCTAATAGCCTATATAGACCCTGTTAGCCTTCCTTTTCCCGCTAAACTCGTAGCTTACTCTAGAGGGGTAACGCTAGCTAGTCGTCTATATCTAGGCTATTTCGGGTATAAATAGCTTCGTTAATCTATCGTTCTGCTAAAAGCTTCTATAGCGTACTTATTACCTTCGCTATTACCTCCGCGCGTTTTAGGGTCGATAGTAATAGTAGCGAATCTAGATTTATTCGGGGAAAAGCTCCGAAGATAAGCAGTATAGGTATAAGATTATCCGGGCCTATAATATCGTTTATAGCTTTTATAGCTATCTGTAAAATAGCATCTTTACTAAAGATACTACTTAGTTTAGTAGAAAGTATCTTAAAAGCGTAACGGAAGGGTGCGTAATATCTCTTAACTTTACTAATAGATTAATAGGCTTCTATAGGAACCTATTTATACGTAATTCCCATTATTCTAGCTTTATTTCTAAACTCTACCGAAGCGAAGTTTATTCCGGTATTATAAACTAGCTAGTTAGGGGGCCCTAGGTATATATTAATCTATATTATTCGTAGCGCTTCCTATATATCTTTCGTCGAGAGGGAGGTAAGAAAACGAGCTGCTTAGAATAATATCGACGAGTTTATAGCGTAAAGTATAGGTTTTCTAAATAGATATATTATATTTACGATAAGCTTATAGTTAAAGTCCTAGTTATCCCTAAGGGTAAATTTAAATCGATAGGGAATAGCGCTATATATCTAGTAGTAATAGTAAAACTTTATAATAACCTTTAAAACCGTATAATTAATATCGTAACTAGCGTTCCTAAGGAGGCGTAATAAATAGTTAATAAATAGGTGCCCGAAGCGCTTATAAAAACGTTACAGCTTTATCTTATTAAAGAACGCGCCGGCTTCCGATTTTAATAGGAAGAACTAGGGGTAGCCCTACTTACGAACTACTAGTATAGTTCTCTCTTTACCCTATTCGCCGGTTCGGACTAACTCGTTTATAGTATTCCTAAAGTAAACGCCTAGTTTATCTATATCTTATATATAAAGAAGGAAGGGTATTAGAGCGTTAACTATATAGAAAGTAATATACCCGATAAGCGTATTAACTATAATAGCGCTAAGAGATAACGATTATAAGCCTTTACCGAATTTTACTAGGGCTTCGCCGGCCCGGGAAGTATCTAGTTCTATAAAGGGGTTTTCGCGATTTAGGGCTAGATATTAGTTATAGCCTGCTATAGAGAACTCGGTAGCGCCTATATTAGGAATAATACTCTAGAATCTAGTCCGGGAATATCGATCTTTAAGAGTAAACTATAAAGCCAGAGTAAGGGCCTTCTCGTCCCTATAGCTAATTTCCTTATTATCGGCGTTAATAAAAATCGAGTAGAAGAATACCGAGTCTATTAAATATCCTATAGCTTCTATCTTATTATTATAGGGGTAGCCGCTAATATCCTTATCGTCCTTATCCGCCGGCAGCCTATAAGTAACTTTATAGCCCTTATAATTAGCTAAGAAAGCTATAAAGCCTTTTTCGGAAACTAGCTCTCCGTTATACTTATAGTACGCTAGATACTAGCTCCTAGATCTTTACCTCTCTTCCGGGGTATACTTCGTAAACTAGTAACCTTCCTTACTATATATAAAATACTTTTTTTAGAAGGGTTAGCGTCGGCCGCGGTTATTACCCCGGTAACGGTTATTACTATAATAGTTACCCCTAAAGTTCCCTTTAAAGTTTCCTCGGAAGTTAGAAGGTCGACCTCGTTAGCGGTTATTATTATATTAATAGTCGAGATAGTAGGTATTATTATAGTTAGGATTCTATTAGTTCTAGAGAAACTAATTATTAATACTTCGCTTTAAGCTAAGTTCTAGGGACGAACGGAGGTCCTAGAAGAGCTTCTCGCAGGGAGCTGCTAGTATATAGAGAGCGTACTCGAATTCTAGTATACCCTTACAAGCTCTAATAATAGTTATTCTTAAGATCTTATCGCCTTCGTATCTAGGGCTAAGGACGCGTTAGTATAGCTAGAGTTTATCTAATAGTATACGGAAAATATCTTAAGGGCTCTTATTAATATTATCTTTATCGTTTCGCAGCCGATTAAAGTTAATTATCGTCTAGTTATTATAGTATTACTAGCAATTCGTATCCGTCTTAAAATAAGTCTTTAGCTTTATATATATAGTAGCGAAGTCGTTAGATATACCGATATAGTTAATATAGTAGTGCTCTACGCGCCTAGTAAGAATTCGTAGAAGGATAGCGTAAAATTAATCGGGTTTAATACTACTATAGTAGCAGAGATTTAGAAAGATCTATAGTTTATCGTCTAATAGATTATACAGCTCTCCGGTCTACTTCTTTATAGGATCCCAGGCCCTTATAAAGGTTATAATTTTATCTAGGTCTAGGCGCTTATTAAGTACTAGTTAAGGGGGAAGGGTCTTATAGGGGTTATATACCGCTATTCTATTAGCAGGGTATTCTAAAAAGAGTCTCGCTATACCCTATTAATTATATAGTATACCGGCTAGACCTAAGAAGTTCGCTATTTATTCGTTGCCCTAGAGTATTCTATTTAGGTATTATAGGCGCTGGAATAGCGTAGTTAACTACTGTTGCTATATAGGGGGAGGTGCTTAGTATTATAAATTCGGCAGATTTACAGGCGTAAAGTTCGGTTACTGTAATAGCTATAGTAGGGTTAATATCTGTACTAGCTGTAAATACGCGTATATATTTAGCTGTAAATTCTAGTTATTATCCTCGATAGTTTCGATTATATTATCTAGGGCAGCCTAAGCTATTTATAGTTATAATTCTGCTTTAATTATCTAAGCAGATCGTACGAGACGAATAGGATTTACGCCTAGCAGGAACTTCGCTATTCTATACTCTTTATTAGGCTATTCGGGGCACTTTTCTATCTTTATAACCTTTAGGATTTATAGTATAAAATAGCCTCTTTATAAGCTAGTATAGATCCCTCTCTCTCGAAGAAACGTCTTTATCTCGTATCTCTAGTTTATCTCGATAAGCTTAAATATATATATATCCTAGCCCTTAAAGTCTTCCTAAAAGTTAACTAGAAGTTCTTCGTTTATAGCCCGTCGGCGATTAAGGTCGTCTATAACCCTTATAGCGTATATAGTCGCTTTTACTTTATTAAGGTCTTCTTTCGTAATAGGAGAGATCTATAGGTCTTCGTCGATTACTTTCCAGCCTCCTTTACCTACGCGTAAAGTTCTCTATATCTCCTCGATATAGCTTTAGAGTAAATTTCGTTCGGCCTTACTCGGAGGGGTCTCGGTAGGGGTCGCTATTATTAAGGTAGCTATAGAGAAGACGTTCCTACGCTATACTTATCGACTAACTACTAGTACGTTTAAGACTATTTACCCGCAGATAGTAATCGCCTAGATTTTATAGCGCGGTAGTCTAACCTTTACTAATCTCTTATTACCTATAGATATAGTTCGATTAAGGAATAGGGTCGAGATTAATTAATCGAGTAAGCAGGAAATCGAAGGTTGAGTTCGTAATCTTTCTAGGGAAAAGATAAGGTTACGAGTGGTTTATAGAAGGAAAGTTTAAAGTTATAGTCGTCTATAGGGAGGCAGATGTTTTATAGTCGCTTTATGAGTGAATTCTGAGTTGCGGTCAGCTATAAAGAGTAAATCTAGTGAGAAAGAGACTATGTTTGGGTTAAAGAGGGTAATTTTTTTTTTTTTTTTTTTTTTTTTTTAGGTTAAAGAGAATGGTTTTAGCGTGTAACTGCCTGATTAAGAGGCCTAAGGTCTCGAAATCTCGCGGTTTTCGCGGTTTCGTAGTCCCAGGAGGGGTTTTCGTAGTTTTAGGAGGAGGAGGTTTTACGGTATCGAGGTTTCGGGGGTTTCTATTGCCGTAAGTAAGGTTATCGGCGATAGTTTCTGCGTAATTAAGGCGCGATTAATAAGGTTTTGCTGTAAGTAAAGCAATCGACGATAATTTACGTGATAGTATGCGCCGTTAGGTTATAAAGCTTCTCTCCGCAGATATATATCGGCCGTTAGTTAGTTTCGAGTTATCGCAGTATATCGCGGTAGCGGCTTTACGATAGCTATCGGTTAGGTCTCTATTCTCTTTCAGAAGTCTCTGTAGTAGATAGATATCTAATCGTAAACTTTAACCTTAGTATAGATCTCGCGACTCGTTCAGGCGCTAAACAGCCTATAAAGGAAGTCCTGAATTAGCGGCTAGCGATCGCGAGAGCGTTTTATCTCTTCTTCCCTTGCTATTAGAGATTACTAGTGTAATTACTAATTAGTATTAGTTAGGCTTTACTATATAGTTTATAGAACGTACGAATCTATTATAAATATTATTCATTCGTATATGTATTAGTAGCTAAAGTCTAAGTTCTGGAAGCTATCGCAGGTAGCAGAAGTAACCCTATATAGGCTGGATTCTGCCGGCTGCCTAATGTTCCTTTGACCGCCTACCCTTTATGGCTTAGTGCCCAATCCACAATACTAGTTATTTATCGAGTCTTCTACTACTTAAAAGATAAAGCGAAAACTAATTAATTCTATATTATAGGGGGTAGTTATAGTTAATATAGCTTTATAGTCTCCTATCTTTATTCTCTCTATATAAATCTATACGTTATTCTAGAGATACTAAGCGAAGTACTTTATTTTAGTAAGTATAAGGTTAAATATAAGTTTATCCCGAGAGTAGATATACCTTTAAAGATTATAGAGAGCTAGAAGGTAGCGGTAAGAGTTAGTTTTAAAGATATAATCGGTATATAAGGTCCTTAAATCTAGCCTAGGAAAGAATTAATTAATTAGAGTCTTATACGCTTCTATAGGAATAATAGTATTATAAAAGTAGGGAGGGCGGGATTTAATTAAGTTTAAAGTATATTTTAGGGGAATAGTAGTCCTTAGTATATAGGCTTTATTAAAGGGATTGCTGCTAGATAACTATTAGTTAATAGCTAAATAGACGAAGGGTTTCTTACCTATCGCTTTCTCCGCCTTAATAGCTAACTATATACGTGCGTAAAAGTTTATAGTAATTAGGTAGGATATATAGAAGGGGGATTATAAAAGGTACTAGTTCTTAGGTAATAGTAAGGGTAGAAATAATAAGGAGTTAATATTAATAAAGAGTATAAAGTAAAGGTTAGGGGGGGGGAATAGTATAAAGGGGAAAAGAATTTAAGAATAGTTCTAAGTAGCTTTAAAATAAGTAAACGGTAAAGTTTTAAAGGTTATAAATCGGCGTAAACGAGAGTAATTTATATAGTCTTTATACTTACCTTCTTAGGTAATAATAGCTACTATCTTTAGTAACTAGTATAAACGGTAACCCGGGTAATTACCCTTCCTTCTCTTTTTAAACGCTTCTAATTACTCTACCTCTTATTATTTCTTTTTAGTAGCTATTCTTTTTATATCCTCCCTAGCTCGCTTTTTCCGTTTTCTTATTTTAAATCTTTAACTTTAACTCTTCTCTTCCTCGCTATTATAACTACTCTTTAGTAAAGCTTATTAGTAGATATTAAGCGACCCCCTTTACTAGGACTCGTTATAGATAGTTAGCCTAGTTTTTATTACTTAAACTAGCCTCTTTAACGGTTTATAAATAATAATAATACCTAGCTCCTTTCTTGCTATAAAACTCCTCGGCCTTTTTATAATCTTTTCTTTATTTTAAATTAATAGAGAGCTATTTTTAAGGCCTTTAAGTTCTACCGTTTTAAAAGTAATACTAGTTAGCTCTATATTTACTAGGAACCCGTTTCCCGTTAAAAGCTTATAGATCTTTCGATACTTATTAACCTAGTTATAAATAATATTTAGCGAAACCTCTATTATCCTTAACCTATCGTTCTCTATTTCGAAGGTAGAAAGCCTTTCGGTTAATATATTTAGCGCGTATTAATTAAAAACGCTTAATAATAGGCTTTCCTTATTACTATCTTTAGCTATTATAACTTAGTGCTTTATAATTACTATACCTCGAGATTTAGAACTTTATTTATAGAATATATCGATAAGGAAACGGGAGAGAAAAAGAGATCCTTTATAAATAGCCCTTTCCTCGAGTATCTTTCTCTTCTATTTATCTATTCGGGTACTTATACTAATTATATCTTTTATATAGCTAGGGCTAACTATAATTATTATTAGGGGTCGTTTTAGAACTAATTTCCCTCCGGTTAAGCGTATAAGTATATTTATAGAAGAGCTACTCCGGTAAGTGCTTATTTAAACCTAATCGATTAATAAAATACTAATACTAACCCTTTCTCTAATCTTACCGATTATTTAAAGTCCTTAAGGGTCGATAACTAGAAGGAATATTTAAAGTATTAATCGATTTAATTAAAAAAGAGGATAGGATTAAGTAATAGTAATAAGCGCTAGTTAAATATATTAGATAGGGTTAATTAGTTAAGGGATAGAGAGGGATAAATAGTTTCTTAAATAAGGGTAATTAGGTCGTTTTCCTAGGTTTTCTTAATCTCTAGGTTTAAATTTTAGCCGGAAGTAGGATTAATTATAAGTAATAGGCTTCGGGAAGCGTATATATAAAAGACCTTAGCTAATCGAAAAAAAACTTTTTTTAAGGGGGTATAGGTAATTATCTCGGAATAAATCTATTATTTCTTCCTTAGCCGGCTACTTAGCTAGCTATTAGAGCTCTCTTCCCCTAATAGCCTTAAGTAGATAAAAAGGCTGCTCTTAGGACTATAAATACTATTAGCTAAATAATCTTTTTTTATAACTACTATTATTAAATAGATATATATCCTTATATCCTTTATATTAATATTTATACTTTAATTTTAGGCCGTTATAGCTATAGTATATATAATTTATAGTAGCGGAACGAAAATTAAGCTAATTATATTAAGGCTAACTAGGTAAGATAGGGGAAGAAAGGAGGGGAAATAAGAAAAGGAGTAAAGAAAAATAAATACGGAATAGGAAAGAAAATATAAAGAACTCGGAATTAACTAGAAAATAAAAAGGGAAAAAAGTAAATAGAATTAAACAGAAGGAAAGAAAACTATTAAAAAAAATACTTAAATTAAGTAAGGAAAACTTTATTAATCGAGATAGAAAAACTTAACTATCCTCTTATTTATCGGTTAATAGTATAATTAAAAAGCCGTTTTTACTTAACTTCTATATAGGAATCTTAATAAACTAATTATTTTATTTAGCTCTATATATCTTAGCGGCTTCTTTTACTATTACTTATATCTTTAGTCCTATATATTTATCGGCCTTTAGTTCCTTTTTACTTTCGCTTTTAACTTTCTCCTCCCTTATATCGAGAACGTTAGGGATAGAAATTTCTATAGGAAATTAGTTTTAAGTATTATAAGTAAAACTAGATATACTAGGTTAATCGGGGATTAAGAGCTTAAATATTTAAAAAGTATCGGTAGATCTAGCCTCTTTTTTATAAACTTCTATAAAGCCTTTGGGAACTCCCTTTACTATAAGTAATTAAAATAAGGTTAGCTTATCGGTTAGGCTTTAAGATTAATTAAGGTCTTTTTCCTATAATATTAGCGTACTTAGTTACTAGATCCCTTTTTTATCGAGAACGAACTTCTTAAGGTTCCGGGCTATAAATATCCCTTTAAGTTTAATTCTATCTATAGTTCGCAGCTTATAAGCTCCCTTATTATAAACTTAATTAATAATAAATAAACCCTTTTAATAATATAAGATCTTTATAATTATTAAATAAGATATTTTTCTAATATAGTTATAGACTAGTATTATATTACTTACTTTAAAGCGGTTCTTCCGGATAAGGCTATAAGAGTTCGCTTTATCGGCTACCCGCTTCCGATACTTAGTAATAGCCTCGATAGTAGCCTAAATATTCTCCTTTTAATTAGCTATAATTCTTAACCTAGCGTGGAGAGCTTCTTCCGGGCTTTAATTCGGTTACTATAAAACTACCCTTTATATCAGGACTTTAACTTCTAAAGTATAAGCGGCTCTTATCCGAAAACTAAGTAGAAAGGTATATATTTATATAATTACTTAAAAGATATTCGGTCGATAAAGAGAGCGAGCTTTAAATACTTCCTCTATACTAGTTTCCCTTAAAAGAGCTTAATAATAGCGCTAGTAATAGAGAAATATCCCCTTTCTACTATACCCTATACTTTAGAATTATAAGGAGAAACCTAAATAAGTTTAATTTTAAGTCCTCGGATAGTAAAAGCAAACTCTGTTTTATTTTCTAATCCGTTATTAATATTAATAATTATAAGGCACTTATAAGCGAAAAGGATATCCTTAATAAAGAATCTTTTTATAATAGTAGTATCGCTTTTCCTTATAGGTTTTATAATAACGTATCCGGTTAAATTATACTTAGCTTTTATAAGATATTAATATCCCCTATCGTTTAGTATATATTAAACGTCGACTTTAATCTTTTCGAACGGCCTCCCGGAAATAATAGGATAGACGCTTTCGCTATAGGTCTTAGAACTATAGAAGCTATAGATCTTATAGGCTTTAATAGCTTTAGCTATATCTATTTAAAGCCCTTCTTAAAAGTAAAGTCCTCGGATCCTTATAATAGTCGTATTATAGCCCTTATAGCTAAACAAGTCAATCCATGGATAATACTTATTCATACGGAAGGATCATACTCACCACCACCCACTTGTTGCATATAAGCAGGGGTTAACGGTCCCAGAACCCTCCAACGACGTCGGGTAATTAAGCGCCAGTCTGTCGAGCAGATCGCTTGTGAGGCTTGTGCTAACGTAAACCCGTTCATTTAATCGGGCTAGGTCCGTCGATAGATTCTAACAGTCGTTTAGTGTTAGATTAGGGGCAGCCTAAGCACATTACTAAGTTCAACTTGGCCGACCCTATTACGGAACATGCTTATATAATAGAACGTAATCTATATCAGCCCATCTCCACTCCTCCATCGAAGCTAACTAATGGAAGGTCGACTCCACTCTTACTTATACCTTCCTCGGAGTAACCTGCTCCTTTAGCTATATAGGAGCACGCATCCCCACTAATTCTCGCTTGAACATCTAAGTGATATTTCCCGTTAGGATGCCTTTATCTAAAGCCTATCAACTCTAGCCGTCTTTAAACCAGGGCGATAAGAACGATCAAACAAGCTATCTCAATTAACACACTAGAAAAATAGATAGTGCTAAGGTAGACTTCAGGGTAGTCGTCCTCCTCAACGCACTCCGGTATCTCAATATACACCCTATACAACTACGTCAGGCCAAGGCATCGTTAATACCGACAGAGGAGATATTTGCACGCGCTAGAGGGACTACTGCCTTAGTAGCATGGCTTGCTTTAAAGCAATACTCTCGACCACTAGCTTAAACCCTAAAAAACAAATCTCCCGCATTTCTTCGAGAAGTAGCGAGACGGTTAATAGCCCGGATACAGAGCGAAGGCCTAGATTATAAGTCTCGTACCTCCTTCTGCCTATACTAGGAGCTTACGCTATCTTCAGTACTTCTATTTGCGAAGCAAAGGCGGCCTTCCCATCTTCTAATACCACCTGCCGGAGGTTATAGAGCGAAGCCTAATAGCATATTAAAGGCCCCGAAATTACTTCCAGCCCCGATTCTATACCCAGAACGACAGGTCCGTTCCCACGATCCAAGTTATGCTATACATGCCCGTTAAAGCCCTCGGCATTGCCTTCCGCGCAGAATTGTAATAGGTATAACCTGTTAATGGATCTGATCAGATTTAGGGGCTCTAGTAGCTAATCAAGAGATAGTCTAGCTAGGCTGGTAGGAACAAGCTGTCGGCAAAGGGTTGCGATAAAGATGGGAAAACTTGGAATCCGCCTAACAGGCATAGCCTTAATATAGTCTATGAAAGTAAGCAGGTCGGGCCCTAATCGACTAGTCAAACTACACATCTCTATAAATCTTGCCGTATATATTTACTTCCAGGTAATCCTCTTTACTACGGGTTATCCGTTCGAAATTAATTAGGTCTGCAGCGGTGCTTCCCTTAGCTCAACGAAATATTTAAAGACTAGACTCCCATATCCCGCTCTACCTCCTTATCCGGAGCCCGCGGGCAGAGCGCATCCAATATATAAAGCCCGCACGTCGTGCGATATATTATCACTTGGTACTTTATTGCTATTAAGTAGTTACTACCCCTCTATCTGCAGAGTGCAACCTAAGACTCTGGACATATAGGACCCTAAATAGAAGGCCGAGATCTCGGACCTTGCTCCCCGGCTACAGATTAACTAATCGCGAGCTCGCTTCGTTACAGAGCGCGACCCGAGACTCCACATCCTACCCTGGACATATACTTTTAGAGGGCCGCGACCGCGGTCGTAACTGATAAATAGGCTAATCTATACGCATCTGAGAAGACCTCTTCGCCTCCGGTAAGCTAAAGCAAGAGTTAGTATTCTTAATAAATCAGGGAGCATACATATGAATTAGATCCACCTAGATTACCATAATCCTTTTATACGCCTGCCTCGGCGATACTCTTGCTAGTCTAGCTATCCTTGCCATGTGTGGCCCGGTCTGTTATATATATTACTACGCATAAACAGGATCTTTCTTTTAAATTACATATCGCTGCTTCTATTCTATTTATACCTTGCTTAGAATATATACTGATGTTTCGCCACGTCACACATATTGAGGTACTAGCTTAGAACTCCTGCAGGAATGCAAGACATCTAGTTAGGTTAGGCTAAGCATAGCGACTGGAATACCGACACGTTTCTAATCTAGCACGAATAATTAGCACTCATATTATCAGCTTATCTAGATATATCCATAGGTCTTATAACTCCTTGCCAACCCAACTATACTTCGGCTACAATAGCGCTTCCTCCGCTTGCCGTCACTAACGTGGAGCCCCGATAACTGCATATCCAAGACCATTCCCATATTATACTGCACTTATACACATCCATATATCGCCAGTGTCGACTACTGCAGCACCCATAAACCCTGCCACGCCTATAATATACATGCCGTCAGGACTTTTAGCAGCTAAGCTGCAATAAAAATTGAGACTTCAAAGAGTAACCTACTAATACAATTGTGCCTCCAGCTTAGCGAGGTTTAGGTTGGGGTAGCGGCTTGGGTACACCTGTCGTATCATACCCACCCCTTCCTTGGTTGCAGAACGTAGTCTTAATATACATATTGGGGGTAGTATGACGTAATAGGGTTAAGAATAGATAAATTAATACGTTTTATCTCTGAGTTAAGATCTCGTTTCTTGGGATAGCAGTATCTTCGGCCTTTATAGCTAGTTCTAAAGACCGGCCTGCCGTTAGGAGGGCCAAGCTATTACATAGAGAAGCCGAGGAAGACCCGACTTACGATCCTTCGGATACTATTAGGTTTTCTTAGGTTTATATCTCAAGTGATCGGATCTCCTAACGGTTATAATACGCGCTTATCCTAGGAGTAAAGGAGCGAGCTATGCTCTCGAAGGAACGCAACCTACCCTAGGGTAGTTTTATACTGGCTACACTAGAAGGAGTTATATAGGAGCGCTTGCTAATCTAATATAGAGTTAAATCACTTTTATATATAGGGTTAACCCATTTTTCATATACATATATAGGTCTATTACATTCATGCATTTAAAGTTAGCTCATTTCTCTAATCACTTTTGGAATAGCTGTATGGAGTCGAATCACTTTTCAGGTCCCGAGGTTATTTTTAAGATAGTTGTGTAGGGTTAGATCACTTTTAGCGTATGTGTCGTCGCGTACTATTGTTTCGTACGGACCCCTAGTTACCTAATAGGCAGGTACCTAGCTTTTTGCTGGCCTTTATTACGTAAGGATAATACTCCGGGTAGGTTTCCGGTTAGAGATCAACTATATACGCTTTAGTATACTATTCCGAAAGAAGGCTTTCACTTGTTTTAAGGGATATTGGTTTACAGACTAAACTACCGGACGGAGGGAACCGCGGTAAACGCTTCGTCTACCTTACTAGCAGCTTACTAGGAAAGAGGCCTTAGGCTGGGAGACGATTCAACTCAAGCCTAAAACATAATATAAGGAAGGTGGAAGATAAGCTACCCTTGCTACAGCTCCCTTACTATACTCCTTCGATCTCGATTTCTCAACTACAAACATCCTTTAATCTATATCTTTCCGCAATAAAGTCTTCCCCCCCACTCCATAGCTATAATCACTCCCCGGAAGCTCCCCCTTATCTGACCTTGGACAGGTCAGGAACGTATAATATCAGCAATATATCAGATGTTAATAGGACTAATGCGGCTACGGCAATTTAGTGAGCAGTATCTCTTATAATCATCTTAACCAGATATCTAATAATATATAGGCCATATACGACTGAATATTATAACCAGGTCGACCGTTAGGCTGGACAATACTCGATAGAAGAGGCGTGGATATTTAAGACAGTATATAAACGAAGCCCAGTCCACGTATTAAGCATGCCGTCTATCCTATGCATCGGTTACAACTCAATCCCCTGGGCTCTATACTATACGGCCGAGCAACCACATTCCGAAGTCGTTATAATTAACCACACCTTATACTTGGACAGAATAGAGATTTTACATAAGAAGAAGGCCGGGGCCGAGTACCGACGCCCTAACAATTACAGCACCTGCTATCTGGACTCACTTATGGACGTATCTAACATAGAACCTTATTCCTAAGACTTTATCCGAATTTCTAAACTCAGCTTACGGGTTCCGGACTAGCCTAGGTTTCTCGAGAGTATATACCGTCTTTTAAAGCTAGACGGCTGGGTCGAGATTTTCGACGTTTCGGTAGTATATACAGATGAGATAAGCTCTCCCTAGTACCCCGTCTCGGTCCTTTAGACCGGATATCGCAACTCGGTCAAAGATACTAGGGCGGCCTTATCTAAAGCTAGGTTTTACAGGGTAATAATAGCTTCAGAGCGCCACTCACTTAATGCATGGCCAGGTGAGGACTATTTGAATAACATCTACGCAGACCTAGAGTGGGTTATGGATAGCATTTGGGGATACCAAAAAGAAGAAATCGATAAGTTCCTAAATACATTGGAAAAGTCTGATCCTTCCAAGGCCAGTATAGGCTTGTAAGTACCGCTATTCCCACTCTGAAGAGAGAGTGCTAATATAGATTCTAGTACTATATTCTAGGCATCCTGATTTTCGAATGCCGAGGAGGATACGCACTCGGGGCACTAGGCGGACGAGAAGTCCGAGGACTTAGGGCACTAGGCGGACGCGGAGTCCGAGGACTCAGGGCACTAGGCGGACGCGGAGTCCGAGGACACAAATTTGGATATAGCGTTCAAGCACTTAGCTATAAAGGATATGGACGCGGAGTACGACCTCGGGAGTATTCGAAGTGTAAGGGATTGGAATAGGGAGGGAGCGGAGTTAATAGGAAAGGGGCATAAGGACTGGAAGCTTCTAGCTACGCCTAATTACCAGTATTTACAGAGGAATTAGGCACTAAGGCGTTAGATACTGAGTCCTTAAAGGGGTCTAACAATACACCACTAATCAGCCTTGCACTCCTTATAGCCAATGTATTATCTAGTTCGCTACAAGGTCCTAAGTACTTCTATCTATTCCTATACTTAGAGGCCTAAAGTCCAACATAAAGACTAAGTAAAGAAGGATCTGCATCCTATCGCTACTTCCAGAAAGCAGTATTATACTAAGCCCGAGATAAGGCTGCAGAAGAGACGGCTATTCGTTTTCGGTGAAGTACTACTAAATTATAACAGGGAAGCAAATAAGCGTAAGGGTATACTACCAGAATATCCCCAGTAATACTCGTATTAAAGATCCTAATAAGGTATAGTCTGATAACGAACAGCGTTTAAATTAATTATACAGTAGTTGGACAGGCCTAGCCTTTCTATATATATCGCACCCAGCCCAATCAAATTGTCCCGGGTAGCAACCACTGCGTGAAGTTTTCTCATCACCCTAGAAATACGCTCAGGCAGCGATTGCGGTATCTTCGGCTATAGCTCCGTCTGGCATAATACTCGCATAGCGGGAAAGGAGTCAAGCCAGTTTATTCGCTAGTCTCTCAACTTTAACTGTAATCATTCAACTACCACACAGCTTTACCACAGACAAGACCTTATTATAGTAGTACAGCATCGTTATTATATATGCAATCTAACTCTATAGGATAATACTGCACTTCGAGCCACTAATAAAGATCTCAATACCTTTAGGCACTATAGCTTATCCATCGCATACACCAATTATACCTACGGGTGTATCAGTACTCCCAGCTCTATAAACCCAGATTCCGGAACCCTTCCAGTAGATCTTTTGTCCCGTTCTAACAATCCATTACGGGGCGTTTTCAGCGTAGGTGAAATCAACATTATCACCGAGGGGCTTAACGTTTAAGAAAGCCTACAAGTCTATCAGTATATATTGCTATTATACTTAAAGACGCTCAATATACTATATCAGAGCGATAGATTTAAGTCTAGATTAGATCCCCTTATAGAAAGCTAGTATCAAGAAAACAGAGATATATCATGCTTAGGTAAAAATCGATATAGTTATGCTAGTTCATTACGTAACCTATCCCATATAAATAAAGATAACTAGGCTAACTTTGAAACCCACCCCCCCGCCCCCCCCCCTTCTCCCTAAAATCTTTAGCCTTTCGAGCAGTAAGTTGTAAACTACCATTCTTTCTGAGAGGTCGAAGTATAAGGGCTTATTGAAAGTCTTAGATGCTCCGATTATCTTTAATTCGGTCGGCCCCCCCGGCCCCCCCTACCCCCCCAAACAAAGATTTTTACTATTAAGGGTTATGCCCTCTTCGCAACGGCTTAGGTAAGTATTTAGGTAGCCGGCCACGCCCTACCTTACATACAGTGGGTCACTTATAGAAATTAATCATCAACCCAACCTCCTATCAAGTCGGTCTCCTACCATTAAGTCCACCTCTTAGCAGTAGCACAATGGACTATATTCCTCGAATACTCGAGGCTTATTATAACCCAACCCATCGCGCCGACTTCGAACCCCTTTGTTATAGTTGGCTCGATGTACTAGCCGGGAATAGCTCCTTTACCGACAAAATAATAGCTTCTGCCGGCTCTATACCGGCATAGGTAGCATACCGCTAGTCGCGAGCCAAAGTAGCACCGGAATACAGAAACTTTGCTAGAAAGGAAGACCTAAAGGCTCTTCTGAGTTATTTGGATACGGCTACCGACGATATCAAAACGCAGGTTACGAAAGGTCTGAAAAATCGACTTCAGCATAAAGAAAAGAAGTAGGCAAGGAGATTAAGCAGGGTACCGGCCCTCTAGAGTAAGCTTATCGTCACTCTATATATATAATCTTTCACAGTAATGCTAAGAAAAAGATATAATAGGCTCCGATAACCCACCATCTTCCTTATCGCTAGATCACACCGAACAAGCTTAGGCTAACATCCACGGATCAGCTATCGCGCAAGCAGCCTTAACACCGAGTTACACGGAGCGTAACCTACTTATACTGCTACGCTTAACTAGCACTGGCAACTATAAGGAGTTCGAGCCAGTACCTAGTATCCCTTTATCATCGTCTACGAGCGGCTTATACCGAGAGTCCCTAGGTCCTCTTCCTCCTCCTCTCCATCCTCCGGATCGATCTCCTTATTGGTTACCAATATTCCCCCCCCAGCATCGGGCTGGTACAGTCTCTAAGTTCGGTAACTAGGCAGATAGTAGTAGGAATTATACATCACTACCACCGCCTCTAACTATTGCCGAATCGGTATCTTCCGAATCAATAGCTCGGAGCGCAGCCAATATCCCTCAAAGGATAGCAGAGGACTCACAGTTATCTACAGCGTTAGGACGGTCTATAAATCCCGGATCGATCAATACTATACTACTTAATAACCCAGACTGGATATCCTTAGTCTATATTGATACTAGGGAGATAGAATACTATTTACCGCCGTCACTTACCGGTACACTTATACGAGTTCCCTATCCTAGCAGGCTAGGCACTATAGCTATATATATATCTTTTTCCGTTTCCGGCGACCCTATCAAGTAATCTTATCCCAAATACTAATTCTTTCGATATCTCAGCACAGTACACGGGGCGGCTTATACAGGATCTGTTTAGCGCCGAGTTAGTTCGCGACGGCCAATCTTAATATATTATAACTCTAGGGGGCTTACGGATGGTTCCCTGTCCTTAAATTACATTGCGAGGGGCTAGCGGGGATATACTGAGGAGGGTCTTCGGCTTGGATCTCTATCTTAATATAATGTACTCCGCGGATACGGGAAGAGGTTCTTTATAGATGCTTATCTTACAATACGCTAATAAGAAAGCAACACTCTTAATTTGTATATCTGCGAAGGCTGGTTTTATCCTATGGAAGAATATGTTCTCTAAACAGTAGAACATACAATTATTGATATAAGTTTATCATCATCTTACATGTACAGACAGACCCCTGAAATCATACTAGCTATCGTCTGCTTCTCCCAAGTCCATCTCTATATCTACACAGGAACTCTAGGCGTCGACTAATATCGCGCTATCTCCGTCCAAGCTTGCCCCGAAGACTAAAAGCAGATCTACTATATCCGATTTCCACTTTGTAAGGCGATATCCATTACAGATATGCCCCTATCTCCTCTAGCAGAGGGGTCGGCCCCGTGCTCTAGCAAAGCTCTTACCGATACTAATAAGCTCCCGCACTCGGTCCGTATCTCCCGCAAGAATAGCTGTAACTAATAACGTCGATTCGAATTCTTCCGGGGATATACAGGCTATACTAGAATACATAAGAGATCCTACAAAGGGTAGGTGGCAATAATAATATAAAGGATCTAGCGCGTGCAAGGAGCTTATGTAGAGGAGGCTCATCATACTTTACTAGCTGAGGAATCCTGTCCGGACGGAAAATAGTATACTGAACTATGAGCAAGATACTTCCTGATACAAAAGAAATAGACTCAAGGTTTCTAACTACCCCTATCTTACTAAGTACGTCTCTTTTGCCCCTCAGGGTCGCTTATAACTGAAGTTACCTTTAACCCTTGCATATATATATCAACGTTTTCCAACACTACAAATTCAATATCCAGATTATCTTTATTTTTCTAAATTGCAAAATCTCGATGCGCATAGTTGAAGTCGGGACTACCACTAGCTGTAGAATAATGATTAGCTCAGTTATCATGTAATACGAAAGATATATTTAAGCCAAAAACTTACTCACGAGAATCCTCCTTCCTGGGGCAAGGGCCTCTAAGGTAACCGCTTCATAAAACTTCTCTTTAACATCCTCTTTACTATTCCCTACACAGTTATATACGCATCTCCAATGCCCGTTTAGCTTAAAAGGCAGCTTATCCGTCTTTACTTTTGGTTTAGGATAAAGTAGCCATACAACAAGAAATTTCTGGAGTTATTCAGTTCTTCTGCTCATCGTGGAGAGGTACCTAGTAAGTAGCCGAAGGGAGGAACTCACGTTCTCAGGGTCGAGGGACTGTAATAGCTAAAGCTGGTCTTATACCCATCTATCCTAGTAATTATCCTCAAGCCACCAGAATAGATCAACATAACGTATTTGGTCACGAAAAATTTTTTTTTTATCAGGCTTCGTAGCTTTATCGTAGACTCTGCGCGCTAATAGAGTTAACATCAATAGCATAACAGCAGCGATACCGCAACCTTCTGCAACGAGAATAACTATATCGTAAATCTCAGGCCGTAGATTTTATCGATAAGGACCGTCCAGCAGTATTCTCTGCCCTTAGGTCAAGCTCAACGAGGTGCTATACTTCTTACTCATATCAATAATAAATAGGACCTCAGAAGTATTCCGCAACAGCCCGTTCCAACCCTGCTACTAGGATGCTATCAGGGGATAACTTGTAAAATAGTTATATCGCAGAAGACTTCCTGGGCGGAAGATATAAAAGTAGCTTCCCGGAGCAATGGAGATCGGTTGAGATATGCGTACTTTGAGTTATACTATCTAGTCGTCGTTTTGATATAATGCGACTAACGCACTGGTACTAAAGAAAGCAACTCGGATTAGCCGGTAAGCAGCCCCAACTATAAAGACGGATCCGATAATCCCAGTAAGAACTTTAGTTCTAAGGTCCGAGTTAAGTAATGTATGCCACAGTATACTGGATAGGCAAATCAAGCCTAGGGCAAGGTGCAATTTTGAAAGGCTCCGTATAAAGTGCTTGGGGCTATACCATAGCGTTATCAAAAAGATAAGAAGAAGGCAAGCAGCAGCCTGTTAGAGATAACAGTACTCAATACGAACCAGATAAGTAAAATACTAACTATATAACCCGATACTGTTTATCTGGTAGAAGAAGCCTCGTATCGCGCTACTATAAGTATACCGTGGATACATACAAACAGGACCGCTAGCTATCCGGTTAAGCGATGTATAAGATAATATATATAAATAGAGATACCGAGAAACTCTACTAGTGGATTAATCCGCTTCCCAAGAAAGGTGAAGACTAGATTAACACATGCAGTAGTAGCTGTGATCTTCTAAAGGCTAGTAGGTGCTATGAATAGTAGCACGATGTTTAGACTCAGGTATGCTGCAATAGCTACGACTTTAAATCTTGTTAGATTTATCCATCGGTTTGCTCTAAGTAAGGTTAGAAATATTAAGAAGCGAAGGAAGAAATATTTAAGGAACGGAAATATAGAGTGCGACAAGAGTTATATCGAACGAGAAAGGATAAATAGCGCGAGAAACACTCCTAGAATAATTAAATAGATATTGATTGCATCTATGTTATAAAAATTGGAAGTGCTTATTGATTAATAATAGACAGTACCCAGTCTAAGTTACAGAACTTAACTTTAAGATAACGTTTCTGTAACGATTCCGAGCAGTGCATATCGAATAGAGCAACTTAACTGCTATTATAAGCTATTTACAATAGGCTTAGGAAGCTCCCTTATATAGACTAATAGAAGGAGCGCTTTATAATAAGTAAGCAATGTAATAGTAAGCCTTAGATCTATAATATACCCCCTAGATAATACCTAATCGTTTATTATACGTATTGTAAGCTTACTATTATAGTATTTTAATTAAAAGATAAAGGAAAAGAGCAGTAACTAGCTATAACGGCTAAAAATAGCTCTTACTATAAAGACTCGAATAAGCTTATAAATAGCCTTAAATAGCTAAAAATAGCCCCTACTATAAAAACTCGAAAGAGTATAATAGCGCCTTCTAATAAGTATAATAAGCTTAATAGATATAAAGAAATAATATTTAATAATAGCCTTATATATACGGGGTACTCTCTTTAAGAACTTATATATAAGTCTCCTCTTTCTACGCGCTTAGTTTAATATATAGATATATATCCTATCTATATAACTACGTATATATATATATAAATATATATATAAATATTAAAATACTCGCGCCTCTCGCTTTTACCTATCTCGCTACGCGAGCTATAAATAAAGTAAGTTAAACTTAAAAACTATATTTTTACCCTATTTTCGAGCTTATTAGCTAACCTTTAAATAACCTATTAAGAAGATTCCCCGCGCTTATAATAACCCCCTTTCTACTCGTTCTCCTAATAAGTAGGAGGCTTAGCGAACGCTAAGCCGAGTAAGTCTTCTCTACTACCTTTAATAAGCTCGATTTTAACTTTTTCTAAATAGGTTATTAAAAAATATAAAGCTTACGCTTCTACCTTTACTACCGGCCGCTAACCCGGTATTTATCGTACTATACCCTATATAAGCTATTTTCGCTTTATACTAGCCGGTTACTCGACCGGAGTATATTATAATCTAATTAATCCTAACTAATTAAGCTACTACTTTAAATATACTTCCGGGTATTAGTATATCCCTATCCCTATGCTTACCGCTTACGTTATTACTAAGCTTATCGCCTCTTTAAAGGTAGATAAGGATAAAAGAATCGTTTTAGCTATTTATATTCGGGTCCGTACCCTACTCGATAAAGCTAAGTAGGCCGAGGAGGAAGAAGAGGAGGAAGAGGAGTATTCCTTTATTTTTACTAAGTAGAGTAAAGTTAGTAAGGAGGAGTAGGATAAAGAGGAGAAGATTAAGGGGGAGGAGCGTAAGGCGCTTAAGTTAAAGGTAAAGGAGGGCTTAAGTATCCTAGTAAACCTGCTCTTTTAAGTAAAGGTTTTATTTCTATATTTAAGTTTTTCGGCTAGGGGGCTCCCCTATAAATTAAGTTTTTTTTTATACTTATATTAAATAACTAGCTTATATTATAAAGATTTAATAGTATTTTAAAATATTCGAATTACGCTTTTAATAAAGTCTTTATAAGCCTATTAGCCGGTATAAGCTCGGTTAATATATATTATATATAAAATAAGCCCTTTATATACTTTTATTTAAGCTATATATTATAAATATTAATATAACGGAGCTTTATAGTTACTCGTTTATTATCTTTAAAAATTAGCTTAATAGTTTACTTATTATCGTTATAGAGATTCTATAAGTTTCCGACTTCGAGAGCTAAGCCTTAGAGCAGTCTTTTAACAGCTATAAGCTTTTAGCTATATAGGCTATACTTAAAAGCTTAGCTTCTATTATTAATATAGTAACTATATTTTACCGAGTAGCCTACTAGTAGATTAAACCTTTATAGAGTATTATAGTATATTTATAGAACGATCGTTTAAACTCTTCGTTATCTATAAAAGAAGTATCTATTATAAATATAAGCATTTCCCTCTATTCCCTCCCGTATCGAATAGCGAGCGTATACCTATATTAAAGGTAAATAATACTTTATTTAATAAACTCTAAGTACTTTAATCTAGGGTTAGTTAGGAAGTAAGAGAGCTATATAGCCGATAAGGCTATATCTGCCCGGATTATAATCGTAGTATATAAAAGTAATTTAACGCGCTTTTAATATACTTTAATCTAATTTTTTATAGCTTTTCCTTCGAACTTCTTAAATAGTATCCCTAATAGTAGAGTACTCGGAAATAAACGTTCTATTAGTTTAAACCGCTTAGCGATCTTCTTAATATATAAATCGTAAGCTAGATATAGTTATTTAGCTACTTTATTTCGTATAATATATACTTTAAGGTATTATTCTGCCGCACTCTAAGCTTTTACTTTATACGCTTTTATTAGCTTATTAATTACTTTATAAGCTTCCTATTAGTTGTTTTTATAATAGATTATAAGGTAATCGTTTATATAGAATATTAAAGTAACTATTTTCTACTTATTCTAGAAGAAATACTACTCTTCTATATTTAGCTTTAGACCGAGCTTCTAAGTATAATTGTAAACTCTTTATACTAAAGTAATAGAGTATCCCTAAGTTTATATAGCGTATTTAATAGTTCTATATACTTTCCGGGCTTTTTAAACTTATCCGGGAGCTTATAATAAACGGGCTTACTGTTAAATATAGCGTTTAAAAAGGCGTTAACTATATCGAACTACTTAATCTCTAAATTAAACTAAGTAGCTATCGCTATCGAGACCTAAAATAAGCGTACTATAAGTATAGCTATATAGATACTCTAGAGTATATTAACTAGCTATAGATCTCCGTATATATAAATACGCGCCTTTCCGCGCTTAAGAAATCTATTCTAATCCTATTTATATATAAATACCTATCTAAGCAGGAGTAGCTTTCCTTTAGCTATATCTTTATTTATCTCCTACTAAGTCTTTCTTTCGATTAGGGTATATAATTCTAGATAAGTAGCTTTTATAAAAAGCTTTACTATTAAGTAATTCTAGATATCTCTTTAATTATCTAATAATAGTTTAAGTAGCTCGTCCCTATATAGGTTTTAGGGAAAATAAGTAAGCCTAGTACTCTTTCGGATTATTAAGTATTATTATACTATTATATATACTATTAAATATAGCGTTTTATACGCTCGGTTACCCTTATTTAAAGCTTTCTACTAATTAAGTAAGAAAGTGCTAAAGAAGGTTAACTAGCTCCGTTTTTCTAAAATATTAATTAATCTATCTTTAAAAAATATTATTATAAATATTCTACCGCTCTCTAGTAAAAGCCCTTTTTAGCGCTAGCTTACCCTTACTCCCGGCTTACGCTTTATTTACTAAGAATAACTAAGCCGAAATAATCCTACTTATAATAGTATATCTATATATACTATAATAATATTTCCGGTCTGCCTTTCTAGTAAAGGACTTTATATACTCGTATCCGAAACTTTATTACCTTTAGCTTTATATTAAAAGTCTTACGCGCCCTACTTATATTAAGCTAGATCTTACTAGCCTACTCCTCTTTTAAAAACGGGCGGCTTATTACCCTCCGTTACTTTAAGCTATAGGTTAGGTATATTTTTAGGGCTTAATAGTCCTATTAAGGGTTATTTACTTCTTACCCCCAAGCTTTTAAGCTATAAGGTTAAAGGCTTATCGAGCGATTAAAGCTCCTTTATAGCCTACTCCTCAGTATTATCTATAATACCGAGCGCTTAAGTAACTAGAGTTATATTTAGTACCTCGTTATTTATAATCTCGAATAGTATATCTATACGCTCGAAAATAGTAAGACCGTTTTCTTCTTTCTTTTACTTATAAAAAAGCTTTTTATCGAAGGTAATATTATATATAATAATTACTATATCGAGCACTAGAACTTAAATATAGTATATATTTAAGGCCTTATATCCTACTAAATACCCGATATAAGCTTTTAGGCGTATTATAAATATATATTTATAGTAATTAATTTCCCTAGCTTTATTAAGAGGGTACGCTTAATAACTATAAGCGTAAATATTTCCTTAATCGGGGTATAGATCGGCAGTAAGCTTATAAACTCGTTATAAAGTATACTAGCGGAAATACTAAGCGAACTAAGCCTCGAGAACTTAATTTAAAGACGCTTAGGCTTTTCTCTAGCTTAGTAAGCGATTATATAAATATACCGCCGTTATACTTATTTATAGCTATAGCCGTTCTAGTAAGTTAGCTATTATACGTATTTTAATTAATTTAATAATAACCTCCTTTCTAATACGCTTAATTCCTCTATTTAGCTTATAGGTAGAAGATAGGGTAAGCTCGAGTTCTATACCTTTATATTTATACTATTATTCGTAGTCCGTACTATTATACTTAGAGATTACCGCTTTCTTATTATCTTATCGAATTTTATAGATAGAAAGCCTATATTTAACCTTTATTATACTTTAAAAATTCCTAAATATAGGAAATACCTCTCTCTTACTCTTTATCGGAATTACTTCTATATAAAGCACCCCTAAGAACTTATCTTTAATTACTAATAGCTAAAATAAGATATCTAACTTATATAAGAAATCGAATAAATCCTACTTAATCCTTTAAAATAAGTATTATAAGCAGTTTTTAAATACTTATCTAGAAATAACCTATAAAGTATACGCCGTTATATAATATTCGTATTTTATATATTATATATTATTAATCTTTACTCTTTATATAGCCTATACTAATACCCTTAAAGCTTTTAATTCTAGATATTTTAATTATAAGTATTAGAAAGCTTCCGAATCTTCTTTAACTAATAGTAGCTACGCTATCTTCCTTTAAGTTAGTACGAATATTAAAAGCGTAATTATACCCGTATTGCTTATTAGAATTACTATTTAGTTATTTAAGTAAATAGATAATAACTTATATTTAAGGAAAACTAGGTTTTAATAATATATTAACTACTTAACTACTATATTCTATTCGAGTATATTAAACCGAAGAGAGTAGTTTAATCCTAAAAACTAGATACCTGCTTACTTTAAATAAGCTTCCGAAACGATATTTATATAGAAACCTTCTATTACTATAATGTCTTTAAGAACTAGGTCTTTAGAGTTAAATCCTTTAGCTCTATTTATAGCGTTTTTAATTACCCGATTTCCTCTAATAGTAATCGGAAAAGCTATAATCCCTACTTTTATAAACTTATTAGAGTCGGCCCGCTTAATCGAGTTCGGAATAAATAGGTTTTCTAAGTTAACTAGGTATAAGGCTTTATAGTTATCGAGTAGCGTATTTTAAGAGAACTAGTATAGGACGCTATAAATAATAGAATAAATTCTAATAGCCTTTTAAGCGGAGCTCTCTATAAAGAAAGTATTAATTTAACTTAGAAATAATAATCCGGCCCGCTTATTTTCCTATTTTCCTTTAATTTACCCCTTTCCCGAGAGCCGCTCTTTAAGATCGGCCTAGATCGATTCGTTTAAGCGCTTTTATATCTCGCTTACCTAAGCGGGTATAAGAGAGTTCTTTCTAAGCTTTTAAGCGGTTTTAAAAAATCCCCTAATAGCTATTTCGAGCTCTATATACTCTTCCGTATCCTAAGGGTATTTTCTTCTATATAGGTAAGGTTATCTCGGCCTTCTACCCTATAGCGCTCGTTAATTAGAAAAGGCGATTATTATAAATATAGTAAGCCCTTTAATAGTTTTATAAGCTCTTTCGTAGCTTATACTAATAAACTATATACCTAGTTATTCGAGCGTAAAAGTTAGATTTCTAAGCTTATTATTTCGGACTAGATTTTATAAAGTATAGCTAGCCTAGTCCGGAGCTATTTATTAGCTTATAAAGTTTAGGAAATCCTTAGCAGCGAGTATGCCTTATATATTTATAATATTATAGGCTTAAGCCCGGAAGAATGCCCGGTATTATTAAGCGTGCTATTTAAGAGGGTCTTTCCCTCCTACCCTTATAAAAACTAGAGTTATTCGGTATTCTTCGGCTATAATTATCCTAGCGCTCGATTCTAAAGGGGCTAAATAGTCCCTTAAAGCTTAAATAACTTATTAAAGCGTAGCTCTCCCCTAAGAAACGATCTTAACTTAAGCGGAAGTAAGTAAATTAGGGTTAACTATATAATTAATTTAATTCTAGATTACTTAATAGCAGCTCGAATTCGTAGATACGATAGTGCTTTTTATAATCTACTACTTTTATTACTATTCGAGTTCTTTAAGCGCTTACTTTTTATCTAGCTTTAATAGTACGCTCGGTTAATCGCTACGCTCCTTATTACTAGCTTCCTGCTAGGCTTAAAGCTCCTTTATATAAGCTATTTAGGAGTCTGCTATTTTAGCGTTAAATAGGCTATTTAAAGTAAGCTATTCTAGGATCTCTATAATAGATTCTAACTAGTTAGGGGCTTCGGAATTAACCTACTCCTAGATACCCTGGAATATATAATAGAATTAGAACTAGAGAAACTAGATTAGGTAGCTCCTTTTATTATAAAGAAGGATTATACCTATTAGGATAGTTTCGGAGGTATTAGAAGATATATTATTTAAGTAAATTTTACTTTAAGAAAAGAGCGTTTAAACGACGAGAAGATTACTCTAGAATCTGTTATTATTAGGGTCTATAAGACCCGGGCTTATAACTATAACGATTCCGAGCAGTATATATCGAATAGAGCAACTTAACTGCTATTATAAGCTATTTATAATAGGCTTGGGAAGCTCCCTTATATAGACTAATAGAAGGAGCGCTCTATAATAAGTAAGTAACGTAATAGTAGGCCTTAGATCTGTAACAGTTTCTTTTATAATTGCTAAGATAGATAACTATAATCTAGATAAAGAAATTAATCCTTAATTAAGGATAAAGAAATTTATAATTAAGACTAGCTTTAATTTAGGCCTGAAACCCTTAAGCTAGGTTGCGCGCGGCCTCTAGGGTTAGGGTCTCGGGACCACCTGCAGCTTTAAAACAGCTCGGTTCTTATAATGGGCCTAAGGCCCCTGAAATAGCCCTTCTTATCTTCCTTTCGAAGGGACTATTAATATAATTATTTCCTTATTTAAGGGAGCCACCTAGGCTGAATGAGTACTAGCCAAGGTTTCCAAGAGACCTTAACTATACTACGATCACTATAAAGCAGAAGAGAGGCTTTATAAACGTAAAAAAAGGATTTGCTAACCGGCGGGCGGGACTTATAAAGAAGGCAAATACACTTTACCGCCTAACGGGAGCATATATTATAATGCTTATTAACTTCGATAGCGACGTTTATATATATAAGTCCAATAGGCGTTTCGCCTCTGCCTTAGATAGCGTTATTATTAAGCAACGCTTTAGCCTGGATAATATCGTAAGCGCACGCCGACGTAGTAAAATATAACTATATAGTTTAGCTCGGCCTGGACCCTACCTGGGGATAGTTACGTCTCTCTCTTCTTCGACCTCTTTAACGTTTACTATCTCTACTATAGATTCTACTACGGACTCGCCTATACCTAACACCGAGGGGCTAGTCCGGTCTTTACCGATAGGAGAATATATTAACGCTATAATTAATATAGTATAGAAACTATCTAGGCTAGTATACTCTACCTCCTAGCAGCTACCTAGATATAGCTCCTCGGAATTAGAGTCGCCTCTATCCGATAGAATCCGCTCCTCTCCTCCTAAGATAACGTTTTACAAGATGAAAACGGCGCGTAAAATCGTTTTAAAGATGCAACGAAGCTGGCAGACGCCTTCTTTACTTATAGTGGACTTCTTTTTAGTTTAGATAGAAAAAGAACCCTAAAATTAGATATTGTTTTAGAGCCTTAATTAAGAAACCTAGAGATGGGATCCTAATTTAAGTCTTTATCTACCTATATAAGAATTAGTTGTAGCATATTATTAGATTGCTGATGTCTACTATGCATAATCCTATAATTCCTCCTTTTCTCCTCTATTATTCTTCCTTGCAATATTATTGCTATAATGTATCTAGAATCTATCGAGCTATAGTTAATTAGAATAGTCCGCGCACCTATCTTATACCTCTTCTACCCATTAAACGCTACACTGTAGTATCGCGACTACCTACATATCGGAATCGCGAGAAAAAGATATAGCTATTTAAGTTAACGGTACTATATAAGCCTTATATCCTCGAAAACCAGATCCTGATTAAGATCGACTCCGAAACGCGGATACGACTTTTAATAACGCTATAGGCCTTAAGTAAGCAGCTTAAAGACCCTAATGCAATTAGATACCTGCTACCTAATTTTAAACTGCTTTATTCGGATAGCCGGTAACGAATTAAGGCTGCGCGCAAGCGATAGGGAGACTATTTCGAGTAGATAGTGCGACTTTATTATATAGGCGTACTAGGTTTATGCCCTTAATAAGTTATTTCTCGCTAAAACTAATCTACTTATAAGAAGGGCAGCAAGCCTACTTCCGGCACCTCTTTAGACGCCGATATAAGTTATTCTCCTTTAAGGTACTATATACCGATGGTGAAATTTACCGGAAGCTTCGCCTCTACGAGAACCTTAACTTTTCGGAGAGATAGGATTAGCTTAAACGACTAAGCAAATGTAAGGAGATTATTTTACGAATGTTCCTCCGTTACGAAAAACTTGTAAACTCGCTCGATAGGCTTTTAATCTTTCTAGGACTCTAGGCCGGCTTACAACTTAGAAATATTTATAAGCAACTTGCTTTATACTGCGAGGACTACCTTCTAAACTATATAGACTATATCTACTAGATATAGTCCGAGGTAGCGAACGGCGACGAGAGGATAGCCTAGGCTATAGATATAGATATAGTTAAGTACCTATAATACTATATCCTAAGCAGCTCGGATAGCCTTAAGATTAAAGGTCTTTTTCAAGATATAAAGCTATTCCCCGACGTTACAGATGAGATTACTAGGAATTCTCTATAGGAAAGAGTACTTAGGCTAAATTATTTTATTCCTAGTATCGAAACCTTTTATAAAGATTCGAAATACCTAAGCGTTACTATGAAATCGATTAGGGTATAGGTCGCCCTAGATATAGAGATCTACGGTCTCGATCAACCGGCACTAAGTATAATACTTAGGTCGCATTTTATACCTAATAAGGAGCAGTTTATTAAAGTTGCTAAAGATTCTTAGGAGTTGCTTTTAACTTATATAGATATAGAGCAGCGCTGCTCTTTTATATATAAATAACTATTACTAGCTGCCTTTCGCAGATTTATAGATCTAACTAATAACTCTCTAATATAGGAGGCTCGGAGCTAGAGGCTCTAAGGAATTATAAATAGTTACTTTATCGGTTAATTCTAGGAAAAGGCCTATAGGTTAGGTATTACAACGCCGAAAGTTTAGCAACGAACAACTTATACCGAACCGCTAAAGCTAAGAAATATAGGGGTTTATACTACCGAGCTGCATAAGACCCCCCCCTCCCTAGATAGGAGGCATACTATATACTAGCACTTACCTATAGCTTTAATCGGAATTATTCGATAGTAACCTAATACGAGCTAGGCCTCTATCGAATACTAATATACCGGCGCCGCTTTATATTTAATAAAATCTTTTATTTATACTCCTAGGCAGCCTTCTATCGTATATAATAAAGGAGGATATTATTAAAATTAGGCCTAATCAGGCCTAGATTAGTGCCCCACACTTGCTTTCTAGTGCCTACGGTGCCCCTAGTATAGTAGTTGCAATCGCTATTACCTAGCTGCTATAGATAGCCTTCTAGCTACTATTCGGCTATAATCGGTAACGCTTCGGCTTAGCATCGGTAACGCTATAGTAACGCCTCGGTATCCTAGCAGCTACGCTTCGGCTATAATAAGCTCTTAGCGGCTATCGATATTATACCTTAGCCTACTATAATTACGCACCTTCCTTTCTAAGCCTTATAGCTATAGATCTCTATATAGATCGTTTCGGATCCTATAGCTTCCGAGCGATAGCGTTTATACTTTTTATATAAGGTTAGCTTCGGAAGGTTTATTCTTCCGCTCGGGGTCTTCTTTCTCTCCGTTTAAAACGCTCGGGCCCTAAACTCTTCTATATATATAAAATAGATAAAACCGCCTCTAATTTACTTACTAAAAGTAATAAGGAATAATTAACTCTTTATTCTATACCTAGATTTATAAGCACTTTACCTCGCACCCTTTAAAAGCTCTTCTATTTAATCCTAAAACACCTCCTTTATAGCTATATTTATAAGGGGCTTATAGGCTTTATTACGCCTATAAGACTTCTATAGTTTTATAGGTTATAAGCCCGGAAAAGAATCTTTCTTAGGAACTCTGCTATATTAACCCTACCGATTTTACGTCTTATAAAAGTAAAAAAAAAATTATTTTTATCTTTTATCTAGCTACTCGAACTCGCAACCTCTACGCTTTTCCTATTTAGCTATACCAGGCTAAAATTACTATCGCTAATTACAGTTATATTATACTTACTTCTTAGATATATATTTTATATTACAGTATTTACTATAATATACTACGGCATTTACAATTATAAATCTACTACTTAAACTACTATACTATAGTAATTACTTTTCTATATTACTAGATATAATACCCTAGTTAACTCTCTAGTCGTTATATCTCTAATATAATAAACTAAACTAATTACTACCCCCGCTATTAATTAATACGCTATTTCCTTCCTTTTAGCGCTTATCCTATTAAAAGATAGCTAAATAATAGGCTCCCTTAGGCCCCTTCTAAGGCCCTAAAATACCGATAAACCCGATAGCTCTTAATAACTATAACTACCGGCTCCTATTATAATAGCAGGTAATAAACTTAAATTCTAGGGTTATAAACTTAAATTCTAGGCTTCTTAGTCCTAAATAAATTACTAGAATTATTAATAACGCCCTCTAAGAGTTTAGGACCTACTACGACTAGCGTTTCGCTAATTAAATTATAAAGGTCCGAAATACTATCGCTTCTATAGTCGCTACTACTATCCGGGAGGCTTTCGCTACCTAAGCTGCTACTATAAAGCTTCTAAACCCTCTATAGCCTACTCCCGCTCCTACTCTTACGCTTACTTAAGCTATTCCGGAGCCCCTAGTACCTGCTATTACTACTTCCGCTTTTTAGGGCTCTCTAAGCCGAGAAATTACTAAGCGCGCTTATTTAATCCCTAAAGAATAGCGCTTTAAAGGCTCTAAGAACTACGAATAGTAGAAATAAGCCCTAGAAATAATATTTAAAGCTATTTCTTACCCTAAATTTATCTCGAACCCTTATTTAATACTTAGCTTTCCCGATAACGAATAGGCTATAATACTAATAATTATTAGAGATAGCTACGCTCTAATACCCTAGGGCACTATTTTTTAGATTTAAAACCCCCTATAAGCTTATTAATAACTTATTATAAGGGGCTAACCTATAATATAACTATAGGTAAGTACTAATAGGATATATTCTAAAGTATAAAGAAGGAAGAGGAGAGGTCTTAAAAGGAGTCCTCTCCGTAGGCTATATATATATAAGTATCTCTACTAAGGGTCCGTAAAGGGCCCGTCGAAGGCCCGTACTATCCCCGTACTATTAGGGTTAGGGTCTATAGCCTATAACTATATATACGAGCTACTAGGCTCGGGCCTATAATATAGCCCCCCCCTCTTGCCGGCGGCTATATTATAGCAGGTAGTAAAAATAAGTACCTAAGCACGGACTATTAGACCTATATAATTTATTAAAATTAAGTATCTATATAACTATACTAGCTTAGTAGTCCCCTCCCTAGATATATAAATACCTCTTTCCCTACTTACCTAGGGATTAACCTAGTTCCCTTCTATCCTTACCCTTAACCTATAATAAATATATAGTAGTACTTATACGCGCCTACTTAAGTATTCTTAGATATTTATAATAAGTATATAGTAATGTCTTAGCGTATTCTCGGGTAAAAGCGAGTAATCCTATAATAAATATATAGTAGTCCCTCCGCGTAACCTTAAAGAAAGATAAATAATTAATTAATTAAATAAATAAATAATATATCGGCTACTACTACTCCCTCTCCCCCTCCCCTACCCTCCTGCAGCGGACCTAGTAGAGGTTATAGCGGTAATAATAATAAGCTCGATATAAGTATAGAACGAACCCTCCCCGTATCCGTAAAGCTAATAATTATATAGAAGGGTCGTCGCGCTATAAGCGCGTATACTATTATTAGAGACTCCGATAATAATAATGCAGCCCCGCTTAAGTAAATAAAGTATCCCTATAATAACTATTCGAGCCGTTTCTTTAACTATAGCAAACTCGATTATAAGCGTAGTTATAGCGCGTCCTATAAGGCGTATACCCGGGGCTATATAAAGTGCGATTAGGGAAAGCAATTATACGCCGGGTTGCTTAACTTATAACGTACCGCCTGTAAGCTGCTTCGTATAGTTAATAAGGGTAACTATATTATATTAAAGGGATATAAGAAGGTTAGTAATATATATAGATATAAGCTTACTTTTTCCGAGGAGTTTATAGTTACGGGATATAATTAAGTTACAGCCCTTAACGCTGCCCGTAAGGAATCTTTATATATTATTTACGCTATTACCGCTACCCTATAGGGTAACCGTTATAGCCGTTAGTACGCTTATAACTTTTTCCCGGCTAAGGATATAGAGTCTCCTAATATATTTTAAACTATCGGATAAATAACTTCTCCTTACGCTTATAATAAAGCTATAGTACCTTTTAACCGCTAGCTATTTTCTAGCACTCCCTTATATTATAGAATTATTAGTACAGCCCCTATAAGTTAGTAACTATAGAATATAATAGCGTAGGGACTATACGCTTTAGCGTAGGGAGTCGGTAAAACTAACGCTAGCCTAGTTCGTATATCGGTAAGTAACTAAACCCCCCTCTCCCCCCCTTCCCGGGGCCTTAACGGCCCCGCTATAAAATCGTAACTAAAGAAGTTAATAATAAATAGGACTAGTAACGAGCTTTCTAGGAGGAAACTTATTAGGATAATCGCTATCGGGAGGAGAAGGACGCTACCCGGGATAATATCTTAGTAAGTATAGCGTATTTATTAGCTAATTTATATAGAAGGACCCCCCGGGCTTAGGGCGGGCGCCGGTCGGGATCGCTCGTATTATCGTCGGGAGGATACGAATCGTTACCGGAGCTATAGGTTACCGGGGTATTTTTATCCTAAAGGAACGATACCGCTTAGCCGGGTATACTACTTATACTTATAGTTTTTTTTTATATACTAGTAAGATCCTAGGAACGGGAGCCGGTTACTTAACCCTACTTATAATATAATAATCGTCCTTTAATATAATATACTTATATTATCCCCGTACTTACTTAATCTTCCGCTATTATAAAACCGGACCGTTATTAAATCGAATATCCCCTTACTTAGTTTTAAAGCGGTTTAAGGCCTTAGTATCTATAACTATTTCTAAGTCTACCTAAGTAGGGGTATTATAGTTAGTTTATTTAATAAATACCCGACGATAGTTTCCCCTACTTAGCTTATTTTTAATAATTAGGATCTCGTTTATATAGTATTCTTAGTAAATTATCCTATCCTCCGGGAATAAGACTAGGATAGGCTCGGGGCAGGAGTTTATCTTATTCTATATAAGTAGCGGGTTAATATATACCCGTTCTACTAAATTAACGTAAAAGGTTAAGTAAATATTCCTAGGGATATTAAGGGTAATTATAGTTAGAGTCGGGATAATAAGGACGGTATATTTCGAGTAAAGCTAATTTAACTTCTTTTTAAAGCAGTTCGTCTTAATATTATATAGTAAGAGCTAGACTTAATTACCGATAATAAACTTCTCGGTAAAGCGTCGGTAGCGGTTTACTCTAAACTCCTATTATTACTAAGCGTATATTATCGCAGCTTAAATAAGGTCGGTTCCCTCTTAAAGATAGTTAAAGAAGGCGACGGCCTAGCTTTATAAGCTGCCCGATAGCTTAATAGTATTTAGTAAGCGAGCGATTATATTAATATTATAGTTATTTAAAAGGTAATTCGGATTAAAACCCGTAATTAAAGAGCTATAGCCGTTTAACGTTAACTAATAGGTAAAAAGGTAATCGGGCTAGTCGAACTAAGCGAAGGAAATAAACGCCCGGAGGTACTTCTAAACCTCTTAGTTTACCCGTTCTATCCCTCCGTCGCTTTATAGGTAATAAGCCGTAGAAAGGAGCTATTATATACCGACCGACTTATAAAAGTATAACTAAAAGTCCCCTACTTAATCCGAACTATAATTATTAATAAAGAAGGATAGAAATCCGTAAAATCGCTACTATACGTTATAAAACCTTAAAGCGTACGCTTCGGCTTCTATCGAAGTTATAGCCTCTAGCTAAATATACTTCGAAAGATAATCCGTAATAATTATAAAGCAGGTAGGTGCCTCCGGGGAGTTTACCGGGAGGTCTATTATAAAATTTACCGAGAGCTAGGTTTAAAATCGGTCCGGTACCGGAAGGGGCTATAAAAGCCCTTAGCGTAAGCGCTATAAAGGGGTACTATATATATATACGTTATAATTCTAAACGAAATAACGGACGTTCTAAGATATACCGTCCTAATAATAATTACGTTAGAGAACCTTAAAAGTATTATTACGGCCCGGGTAACTAACTAGGGGGGAGTTATAAACTTATTAAAGGATATACGTAATTAAGGGCTCCTAGTATAGTAGCTATAGATAGTACCGGTATATTAGCGCTTTATAAGTATTAATTATATAATCTATAATCTACTTATAGGTTACCGCTTCTTAAGGGAAAGACTATATATTATTATATACCGTTATAAGACGAAGCCGGTAAAAGGGGTTATTCGCTAGGGCTATATCTTAGAGCGCTTATAAACTAGGGTTAAGAAAAAACCGGTTACCTAATAGTATAGAAGGATCCTATAGCTCCGCTAGTTAAGCTAAGGAGCTAGATTATAAGGGAATAGTAGCGATATAAGAACGTAACGGGGATATTATAAGAGTAGGATAAAAGCGTAGCTATTTTATATATAAAGTAAGGCAGGAGATAGATAAAAGCTAAAAGATTTAAGCTAAAGGCTATTCGGTATCCCCTATATCTTATTCCCGACGGGAAAGTATATCCGGGCGGGCCGCTTATACCCCGGGACGATATTTTAAGTAGAATCGGAATAGGGAAAGTATTTTAGATTATCGGGCTTAGCGCTTAAAGATTAGCTATAGCTAAGTAAAGTACTCTAAGCCCTTATAATCCGTAAGTACGATAAACGGGGAGTATACATTATAAAGCTCGGATAACTATACTATTAGATAGGTAATAATTATAAGAAGTTCTTTATTATAAATCGTATAATTATACTCCGCTGCTATAAAGTAAGCAGAGTAATAAGCTACTAGCTATAAGATACTATTAATATCGTACTAGGATATATAGCCTCCTAGCGTATTTTTAAAGCAGTTAGCCTTTATAACGGTATTAAGATTCGGATCCTATTAAGTAAAGATAGGGGTAGAAATAAAGGTAAGCTTAAGGGCCTCGAAAGCCCTATCCTTTTCCTCCGTTTAACGAAACGGTACCCTTATACGAGTAAGGCGGACTAAAGGCTCGATTACCTTAGAGAAGTTATAGATAAAATTATAGTAGAAATTAACGAAGCCGAGGAAGCTACGGACTTTATAAAGCTTTATTAGGGGCTTTTAATCTTAAATAGCTACTATTTTAGCGGGATCGGTATAGACTTTAACGCCGGCCTTAATAATAAACCTAAGGTACTTAATCTCCTTAATAGCGAAAGTATACTTCTTAGGGTTAAAGTATAAACTAGTATCTCGAAAACGCTATAGTACCTTATAAACCTTTTATATATAATCCTTTCGAGAACTATTAGAAAAGATTAGAAGATCGTTTAAATAAGCTATTATATAGTTATCTAGGATATCCTATAGAGTATTATTAATAAACTATTAGAATATTATAGGAGCCCCGGTAAGGCCGAACGGATAAATAAGCTACTCGAATAAGCCGAACCTTATCCGGAAAATAGTAAAGTAGTTATCGCTTAAAGCTATTTAAATATAGTAGAACGCTAAGCGTATATTAAGCTTAGTAAACTACTTCGCTTTAAAAAGGGAGTAAAGTATCTCCTTAATTAAGGGAAGCGGATAATAGTCCTACTATATAATCTTATTAAGTATATAGTAGTTTATATAAAAACGCTAACCTTTATCGGCCTTTTTAATAAGGAGTACTAATACCGTTATAAATAAAGTACTAGCTTATACCTAACCCTTATCTATTAACTCGATAACTTATTTCCGAAGTTCTAAGAGCTAGTCCTATAGTATATTATAAAGTAAACCTTATAGGAGTTTAAGAATATAGCTATCGTTACCCGGCTTTAAGCGGATATAATAATCTAAGCTATTATAGTATAGGGGAAGTTCGGATGCTTTATCCTTATTAAAAAGGTTTATAAAATCGCTTACTTTAGGAGGCAGTATAGGCCCGCTTTAGTCCTATACCGGTTATAGTATATATAAAGCTATTAGCGTAAGGATACGTATTATCTTATAGAGACTAGTAACTGTAAAGGTATAAGCTAATTATTTCTTCTTTTACTCCCTAGCTATAATACCTATATAGATACTTCTAATTAAGCTATAAACGTAAGCCCCGGTAGAGCGTTAAGCAGCTTCTTAAACTATTATATTATCGGCCGCCCCGATAATAAGACGGCCCCGCTAGGTATCTAGAATAACGTAGTAATATTGCAGCTAAGGAAGGCTTAATATTATATTGCAGGCTATCCCCGGGATTATATAAAGGTAAGCGGGATACTATTACCTATCGAGGTCTATTATAATCTTAGCTATATAAGTAATCGGCTAGTTGCGCTAAAGGCCTAAGACGGTATTTAAATTATAAGTATAGGGGAGATAGATTTACTTTAATCTAAGTTACTAAGCGAGACGTTTACTAATTATACTATAATAGTTATATCTATTATTAATCTAAACGTTAAAAAAGTATATATTTTTAAATAAAACTAGAATAAGGAAGGGCGGCTTATCTATTCTATCTTAAATCTTATAATATATAATTATATCGTCCTCTATTAAGGGATATAGATATCGGGGCTCTTAAGAGAGATTAAACTTAGGAGTTAAGCTTTTCCCTTACCTTTAAGTAAGTTCCCTTCGTCTTTAGATAAACCCGCGTTAACCTCTAGTAAGTAAACTATAATCGGAGCGTAAGTAGGAAGTAAAGAGTAATTATAAATAAAATACTACTAGGAGCTATAACGAAGATAGGCTCTAGCGTTATATCGGGTATTATAGATAGTTTCCGAAGTCTATTAAGCCCGATACCGGTTTTCGGAATAAGAGGAAGATAAGGTAGAAGGAGGCGACCCTTTATATCCGCCCTGCTAGTTAGAAGGGGCGCCTTTACCTCGGTTATAGGATTACGATTTATAGTATCTAAAGTACGTAGCGTTAACTCCCGATATCGCAATATCGCTATTATAGTTATAAGATAAAGGATTAAAAGATAGGTAACTCTAGGGAGAGGAGTTTTAATAGTAACTGCTTAGGAGGCGTTATTTAAGGTCCTATATCTTTAGATCCTAAGCGATATTATAATATCCCGTAACTACGCTAGTATAGGAGGAGCGGTTAATATTTCGTCTAATAGCCTTTTTACGAATATATAGAGATAACGTATTATAGAGGTAGTTAATTCGGACTTTCTCCGTTTAATAGAGGCCTCCCGCTATAGCTAGTAACTATTCGAAGTCGATTAGGAAGCAAGAGAACTAGTAAGTATCCTATATACGAAAAGCGTTTAGCTCGGTAAGTATAGTATATATATAGTATAGGTCCCCGAAATAGTTTTTAAAGTAATTTAGAAAGTTCGGAACGTTATAGGTCTAGTTACCGCTACCCTCCTTATAATAAGTAGCGACCTGCTATTAAACGTAGGGAGAGAGGGAAAACTAGAGGAAGACCTATTAATCCTATTAGTTATTAATAAAGATAATATCGGTATATAGTTTATACTCGATAATTACGCGCTAGGAGCGAAAGATAGCCTTATTACTATTATATAGTACGCTCGAGGGAAAAGGTTTATAATATAGGGGCATTAAGGCTGCTAGCGCTATAGGATTAAGTTAGATATTAATATAGCTAGCTATATCCGCCGGAGAAATATAGGGATCCGGAACTATAAAATCCTGCTAAGTGCGAAAGGTATCGCTAATATTCTGCTAGGGGTCGGTATATACTATACCGGGTATCTGCTAGGGGGGTAGGGCTATCTGCTACCCGTTTATTAAAAGGTTATCTGCTAGATCTATCTTATCGTTTAGGAGAGGAATTTATAAAGCTTGTATAGCGTCGTCTGCTATTATCTGCTCTACTAGTCTACCCGCTAAAATATTAGAAACCGAGTTCTTTTAAGGAACTAGGATACTTTAGAAATATAAGGGGCTAACCTATAATATAACTATAGGTAGGTGCTAACAGGATATATTCTAAAGTATAAAGAAGGAAGAGGAAAGGTTTTAAAAAGAGTCCTCTCCGTAGGCTATATATATATAAGTATCTCTACTAAGGGTCCGTAGAGGGCCCGTCGAGGGCCCGTATTATCCCCGTACTATTAGGGTTAGGGTCTATAGCCTATAACTATACGCACGAGCCACTAGGCTCGGGCCTATAACAGCTAGTATTTAAATTTAAAGTCTTTAAGCGCTTATTACGCTTTAAACCCCTTCTAGAAAATCTCTAAACCTTTTAAAGGGCCTAGTACTTAAAAGAAAGTTTAGTTATAAAGGGGGTATTAAAATTAGGCCTAATTAGGCCTAGATTAGTGCCCTATACTTACTTTCTAATACCTATAGTGCCCCTAGTATAATAGTTATAGTCGCTATTACCTAGCTACTATAAATAGCCTTCTAGTTATTATTTAGCTATAATCGGTAACGCTTCGGCTTAGCATTAGTAACGCTATAGTAACGCCTCGGTATCCTAGTAGCTATACTTCGGCTATAATAGGCTTTTAGCAGCTATCGATATTACACCTTAGCCCATTATAATTACGCACCTTCCTTTCTAAGCCTTATAGCTATAGATCTCCGTATAGATTATCTCGGATCCTATAGCTTCCGAGCGATAGCGTTTATACCTTCTATATAAGGTTAGCTTCGGAGGGTTTATTCCTCCGCTCGGGGTCTTCTTTCTTTCCGTTTAAAGCGCTCGGGCCCTAAACTCTTCTATATATATAGAATAAATAGAACCGCCTCTAGTTTACTTACTAAAAGCAATAAGGAATAATTAACTCTCTATTATATACCTAGATTTATAAGTACTTTACCTCGCACCTTCTGAAAGCTCTTCTATTTAATTCTAAAACACCTCCTTTACAGCTATATTCACAAGGGGCTTATAGGCCTTATCACGCCTATAAGACTTCTACAGTTTTACAGATATTACTACCGATAATATATATAACGAAGTTAATAATTATTGCGAGACTATAAGCAGAGGTAATAGCTTATTCTCAGCTAAGGATATTAAGATAATAATAGATAACGGCGAATAGCCCGGGGTGCAATAGCTAGAGAAAAGGACCGAACCGCCTACTAGGGAAGATAGGCGTTATTCGAAACGATATAAGAAGGATAACGAACTATAGCAGAACACCTCCTAGAACTAATAGCAGTAAGATAGGTATTAGCTACCGAGCGATACAGAGCTACGACGGTCGGTCTTACTATATCCTAACTTATCCTAAGAAATAGACCTATCCCAGAATTAATAGCAGCAGGATAGGTCTCGGCTACCGAATAATATAAAGCCCCTACGGTCGGTCTTGCTATATTCCGCCTCTAAGACTTACTCCTAAGAACCGGCTAGCCTACGGCGTCGAATACTAAATTAACAGTTAAGGTACGGCGTTCTACAGCTAAATAACTTAAGTCCACAACGGACGGTCTTCCCGTATCCCGCGTCTGAAAGTCACTCCTAAGAACCGGCTAGCTTACGGCGTCGAATATAAAAGTAATAGCGAAGGCAAGGCGTTCTACAGCTGAATAACTTAAGTCTACGACGGACGGCCCTGCCGTTTCCAGCTACTATAGGATATTCGCAGGAACCTAATAAATCTATACCGTAACGCTAACCTCCGGCTGCGATCTACTTTAATAACGGGCGCGTTACAGTACCGCTAATCCAAGGACTTCGAACAAGAAACAAAAGGAATCCTACTAATTCGGAACAATTTATATATACAAGGGTCGAGACACCTAGACGAAGCCCTTTAAGAGGGCCTAGTATTACGCCGTTAACTTAGGAGTTAGCAGGACTATTATTTAGTAGAGATCTAGGTCCGGAGAGCTTAAAGGAATTATAAAACAATTCCCCTCTTTTACTCCTTATTATATAAGTCCTCTCTCCTACTAACTAGATCTAATCGACTAACCTAACCCAGATGTCGCTGCTATACTGCGTAGCTCTTTAAATCGTCTCGAGTCCGTTATCTTAGTAACTTAGTCCTTATATATATAGCGTTCTTGCTTCTCCTAGGCATTAACTTCTATAACGGGAATCTAATGGGTTATAGCACAGTAGCTCGATTTAATAGCAGAGTTATTATAAATTAATAACGAGGTTTGCTTACTAAAAGAAAGAAAGAAAGAAAACGGTAATAACTAGCTATACGAAACTAAATAGAAGGTGTAGGCGATAGGGTAGGCTTATCGGAAGGCAACTAGTAGGGTTTATAGGGCAACCCTAACCCTGCTAGTTGCCCCACCTGCTATTCGCCCTGCAATTATAATAACTTCCGAGTATAGATATCTTAAAATATTAATCCTTCTCTTTTAAAAGTTATTAGCTTTGTATCTTCCTCTGCTATCTATTAGCTTTTGCATAGGAACTGCTTTACTACTAGCCTACTAGGTAGGAACGAAATCTGTTAAACCTTATACGAAAAGCGGTTAAGCAGACGAAGCAGGATGTAGTAGTTCTTCCGCCCTTCGAGTTATAGCTCTATATATACTTGAAATTAGACCTGCCTTAATAAGGGGACTTATAGTAGAGAAATCTTTAAGTAGCTGTAAAGCGGGCTATCGTCCTTAAAGGGATATCCTTATAAGATCTTATCCTCCTATCCTATACTTACGTACTATAATATCGCGTATCTATCTTTATTAATCCGCGTTTCGAAACGCATAGGACTAGAGTTGTAACTAATCCTCTTAAAAATAATAAGGACGTTATATAGAGGAGACCCTATATTATCGATAATACTATAAATAAAAGGTGCTATTAGTATTGCCTATTATTTTCGAGATTAAGTAAAGAGTTTAGGATACGAGAATAGATATAAAAAGCAAATAGAAATCTTATACTCGAACTTAAGGTCTAGATTAAGATTATTAGTAATTTAAGTATTTCGTAACTATAATCGTTAGTAATAGTTTACTAACCTCGACTTAGGCTAATAGGAATATAAAAATAGATTAATCCGACGTAATATTAGCTTAGGGAGCGGAGTCGCCGATATAGAATTTGGTCGATCTTGGTATACTAAGGACATCCACCGGCTAGACCCCTACTAATAAGCAATATCTAAAAAAAAAAGAAATAGTATATAGGGTATAAGAAGGCTCCGCGAAACTCTGTATTTATTAATATATTTACTTATAATCTATTACTTCTTATACCCGCTATTAGTTAGACGACCTATCCTCTAGATATCTAAGTTCAATTCCCTCTAAATCTTCGTTACCCTATAGCTAGTCGAAGAAAGGATATAGAAGACTAGCTAGTATCCTTATAAATCTAGATATTCCTTCCTTTAGTTTTTATAAAATCTCTTATTCCTAGGTAATCTAGTTTTTAATCTACTCTAGCCCGTTATATACTTTCTAAAAGGTATACTCTACCCTAGTAATGCCCTTTTCTAATCGGGTTAGATAGGAATTAATACTGTTTAATAAACTAAATAGTAAACTAGTTAGCCTAATAAACTAGATAAAGGTAGCTCCTTATAATTACTTATATATAGCTTTCGCTCTTAGCAGGTAGTAAGGTAGAAGCCTCTTAAAGCTACGGAAGATCTATAATATTATTATTTATATTACTAAAGTCGAAAGGATCTAGGTTATTATTAAATTCGTTAGAATTAAATTACTAATTAGCAAAGGCGTCGTCTTATTAGATATTATCTATAACCGGGACTCGGATTAGATACCTAGCGTATAGGTAGGTAATTCTGGATACTCCTAACTTATACCGTAATATTACTACCTATTATAAATATAAGTTTTCTCCGGCAGGACGGGATCTCCTTAATTAGAATCTATACTATTATATTTAATATTACCCTTAGTTTTTAAAATAGCTACTAGCGCGTTCCGTATATTAACGGATTCCGTAGGGCACTAACCTATCGATAGTATATAGGTTAGTATAATTAACCTCGGCTGCTATTATACAGGTATAGCACTAGAAGTACGATATAGTACGGCTACGGCGTCGGGAGTAGCGGGTTAATCCTCCTCGGCCACCTGCCCAGGCGCAGCACAGCTACGGTATTAGTATATTTACGGCGTCGGGAGTAGCGGATCAATCCTCGGCCACCTACCAGGCGCGGCACAGCTACAGTATTAGTATAATTACAGCCTTAGGGGTAGCGGGTTAATCCTCCTCGGCCACCTGCCTAGGTCCGGCACAGCTACGGCGTCGGTATAATAATAGTGTCCGGAGTAACGGGTTAATCCTCTCCGGCTATTATAGCGCAAGTCCAGTACATTTAACCGAGTTCTCAGTGATTAAGTAGGCGCGACCGAAAAGATATATTCTATTTATATACTATAACTCTATTTCCCCTAATTTTCTTAATATAGAAGGGTAACCCAGTAAGGGTAAATAGGGGATATAAGCGCGCAATACTATATATAACCTAGAAGTATTTAGCATTATAGCTACTGAGAAGGTTTAAGGATAGGCTGATAGCGGCCGATATAATAGGTAGAGCGTATTAGAAATAATTATTACTACCTGTATTTAAGTCTATACTTCGTACCCTTAGTTCTAAGAAGAATCGACTTTAATTCTATAATATATCCCTTAATTATAAGTATCTATAACTATAGAAATATAACGATAATTGCTTAAGATAAAGCAGCTAGGCTTTATCGTGCTATAATTCGGAAGCGGCGTCGTACTTTACTTAAAAAGGCCGACGAATTTTATAAAGTCTGTAACGCAGAGGTATATCTTATACTTTATAAAAACAGTAAGTTTTATATCTACTCCTCTAAAGAGAATAATACTAAATAGCTACTATCGCTTAGTAATATCGTAAGTTAGTATCTTACATATAAGTATTAATATTGTATACCTAATATATATTATAGGAACTTATATATCCTATGCCCGAGATCTATTATCCGGGTTACGTTAGCTATGTAGAACCGGGAGGGAAGGACGCAGAGGTAGCTAAGGTATCTTTAGACTCTAGTAACTAGATATCTAGGCTAATTTCTTAATTTGTTTTATAATATAATATAAGTTATAACTGTTTTTAATATTCTAAGCTCTATATAACCACTATTAACATCTGCTATATATATGTATGCTTCTACTATAATTAACTATAACTTGCGCCGCCGAAAATACCTAGTCTAGCTTTACAGTTCCGGGTTATATTTGCAGCACAGCTTCTTATTCTTTTTTTTTAGCAGTTGCTAGTTCCTATTATTATTAAATACTCCCGTCTTCGTCTACAGATTCATTAAGGGTACCTTAAGTTTCACTAGTAAAGCAGTTACTATAGCACCGTTCTTCTGCCGCGTACTCGATTACTACAACCTGCTACTCCCTAGCGTTTATATTACTATACGCCCACCTACCTGCTAGAGCCTTATAGTAATCACTAATCGGAATAGATTCGCTAGTATCTGGTCGTCGGCTCCTAAATAGCCTTAATTTATCTACGCAGAATAATTCCTAATATTCGTTCTTACTTTTAACCTTCTAATCCGGAATACACCTTACTAATCTTCCTAGCGAACAATCTATACCGAGGTACATCTTGCTATAATACCTCAGTATTGCGTTATTCTAAGCCTTATAGAGAATACCTACCGAGTATAGTATATATCGCTGCCGGAACCTGCATTCTAAAGTTATACCTTAACTAATAGCGCAGGCCTAGTAAGTTGCTTAATTTAATAAAATAGATAAGTCTATAGGACTTAAGGACTCCGGCTTACTTAGTGCTTCTATAGGAATATAGAGAGACGTAACCCCGAATGCAGGGATGATATTTTAAAGGGACTTATATAGCCAGACGGTTTAAAAGTTATCTGCCGATATTTACTAAACTATAGGAGTAAACGCTTTATCTTTATCGGGTGATTAGCAATACGGGTTAGGAACTTTGGAAATATCGTAGGTTAATTAGGAGGGGAAAGGGGCCGATAGGAATATAAAAGAAAATAAGCCTAATAAGCATTAAATGCTGCCCACACCTATAGCATAGTCCCGCTCCCCGATGTGCATCTCGTTGCCGGTCGATGTCCTATACGTTACAACTAACTGAATACTTTATAAGCGGCCTGTAATTAGACTTTCAACTAGTGCTTTAGGTATATATTTATATTCGAGCGTCTATCTACCCGCTAATCTAGTTATACATCCTCCTATCGCGACGTACTTAGATATTTAACGCCGTTGTTATAGGCCCGAGCCTAGTGGCTCGTGCGTATAGTTATAGGCTATAGACCCTAACCCTAATAGTACGGGGATAGTACGGGCCCTCGACGGGCCCTCTACGGACCCTTAGTAGAGACACCCTTATATATATATAGCCTACGGAGAGGACTCCTTCTAAGACCTCTCCTCTTCCTTCTTTATACTTTAGAATATATCCTATTAGCACCTACCTGCAGTCGCATTGTAGGTTAGCCCCTTATAGCCGTTAGCGCTTAGGCCGTTGCTGCCTAGGCCGCTGCTGCTAAGGCCGCTCGATATAAGAAGCGTATAGTAATGTAGCAATATAAATAGTATTATATACTATTTCTTCTACCTTGCGCTCTACGCTTACGGAAATATCCGACGCAGCTTTCGGCTTTACCTCGGACCCGGTAAGCTAATAGGCAGTATTAGTATAAATGCGCTATACCTTATAGTCCTCGATTACTACCGGGCTGTAATCTCCTAGGGGATATACTGGACAGGGAATAGGGCCGGCCCTAAAGTAGCAGCGGCGGATATATATACAAAGGCCCCTTACTATAAAGGTAGAGGAATAGAACGGGCAAGACCCGGGAACCGGTACGCTTTGCTGTTTATCGCCATTAGAGTGCTCAGCTACTACTTCGGGGTTGCTAGGGAGCATTAGCCGGGACAGATCTCCGGCAGCATCGTCGTTCGTAGTTAGGCAGGGCATACACACCTCGCTATCCACCCTCGCTACGTAGTTGCTCGTTTAGGATAGACAAGCAAAGTGTCAGGCTCCAAATGACACAGTGGGTCACGTGACGGATCAGGCCCTGCCGGCCTATAAAAGGGGTGGCCCCAGGCCCTTCTGGACAGAACTTAGACGGTAGAGACCAGCTTCCTTTTAGCACGCATAGTAAATCGCTGCGTCTGCGCTGCTTAACCACCAAGTCCACCCTGCTCACTCTGCCTATAATTCCATCTCTGACACAAAGGTCTCGGCTAGTACAATAGTAGCGCCTAAGCTAGAGACTATAGTAGCAGGTAATGCTTCGAATTAGTAAATATAAGCATCAGTCTCTAAATCTTCCGTATCTAGAGAAGTAAGGTCTGTAATAAGGCTTACGCACGCGGTAGAACTATCTAGGCTCTATAGTAATAGTAAAGACTCTATACTAAGATTGCCTTTTTATAGAATAGGAGTTAAAAGAGCAGGATCTAGTAGGACAGGGTCGATTAGCGAAATATCTAATATACTAGATAATATCGTATATATAGGCGCCGCCCGCCCTAAACTCTGGGATAGTAGGAGATTGCTATGCCCGCTCCGGCGCTGCAATTTATACGGAGAAAAGAGAGGCTTAGGAGATACGGAACTATCGATCTTCCGCTTAATACCGGCCTTAATCGCCTCTATAGGCTGTTCCGCGAAGTATCTAATACCGTAGCTATAGATGAGCTATAAATCGTAATCTTCTAATAATACAGATATACCGTTTCGCTATATGCAGATAGGATAAAGGATCGGTTCGGGTATATACTGGAAGTGCGACTTGCGGATATATAGTAAGAGGCTTTTCTGCGGGATAAAAAGATTACAGAACGGGCACCGTTCGGCCGAGCGAACTCCGTACCTATTAATAAGGTGCGAGAACTATATATCGAGATTAAGCTCGCGCTTATCTAGGCAGGTAGCGTAGGCGAGGCTCTCGTCTTTATATTAGGCATCCCCTGTATGTTGCGAATTATTATAGCTAAGGATATTAGCCGTAGCAATATCGCGGCGATAGATCGCATATAGTATCTTCGGGGTCGACTTAAGCTTAGCGGGTATAGTAAGAAAGTAGGGAGCGTAATGCTTGCTATATATCTGTTCTACGTAGTTGCTAAACTCTAATAGGCTAGAGGTAATATAGCTATATTAGGGATAGGAGAATTCTTATTCTAGGAGAGCCTTATAACTAATAGCGTACCTTATTATCTTAGCCCGGCGCTAGAAGGCCTTCCTGCAGATCAGATATATCGCTTACCTCCTAGCAATAAGCTACGTTATAGCGGCGATAGCCCGTGCTTTTACGTCGGCGTTAAAAACAGTCCCGGGCGCCTAGGCCCGTATTAATGAGTTAATATCTAGACTAGTATACGTAAAGCTGCTAGTATAGTACTCCTCTTCCTAATTATCTTAGGCCTCTTACTGCCTGCCCTCCTAACTAACCGGCCGAGGATGCTATAGGCCTAACTAGCGAAACTGCGCCTTATCTCTAAAATAAGCTTCCCGGCGTACTAAGATAGCTAGTTCTTCCAGTCTCTTTATATACAGGGTAAGTCTCTAGGAAAGGCTATAGATCTCGGCCGGATCCCTTTAAGCATTGCGTAGAGCTAATATACGCTAGCGCAGGGCCATTGTATCTTAGCGGGATTCTATCTCTTACCTCTATACCTTAGTTATATAGATAAGCGCGCCGGGATCGAATCCCTTCTACGTATAGTTAAAGTACTTAAAAAGCTACTCGTTATCGCTAGCAAGGTCTCCGAAGGCCGCACTCTATATATCCTAACGTATGCGTACAGATTAGTAGCTCTAGTTATAAACCTTTTCAGTATAGCTAAGTATTCGGCACTTTAGAGATAACGGCATCCCCTTATCTATAATCCGCTAGAATTAAGCATAGTATTAGAAGCCGAATACTAAGCTAGCTAAGGGTAACGGGGGATTAAGCATAATGCCTTACCTTTAAGGTTTACGCTAGCGCTAATACGCAGAAAGTATAGCCGAGGCGGTTTTTCTAAGCCCGCAATAAGATAGAGCCGCTTAAAATATATACGGAAGGTGCTGTAGTTTATCTTACAGATACGTTATTCGAGATACTCCTTCTTCTACTAGAGGACCGTAGCGCCCGTACTGTCGAGCTAAGGCTGGCTAAATATCTCCTTAACTATATAATAGCCGGTATTAAAGACGTCCTATCGGATAGCCTCCGTAGCGATAATATAAGTTAGATCGAGGAGGGGAGTAGGTATTAAGGTTATAAAGAAAGTAAACCTATAAGGTATAGGTTAGCTAGAGATAGAGGTAGGTAGAAGGAGCTTTATATGCCCGCGGGAATTTACCGATCTCTATCCGATTTAACTAGTACTTTTCGCTTAAGCTTATTAAACTAGAGAGTTAGGTCGGCGAAAATATAAGGCCTGCCGGGTTTATCTAGATCCGGTAATAGATAAAGCTAGAAGTCCTTTTACTTAATATTCTCGAGCATACTAGGTTTATAGCCGGAAATATATAGGATAAGGAGGTATAGGTATATATTAACTCGAGTCTACTACAGTATAGGGATATCGTTAGTACGCTCCTAAAAAGTATATAGTAGCCGCTCGATATCTTAGTATATTATAGCGACTTTTTTGTATTAGCTATCTATTATTAAGCTAAACTCCTTCTTTAGATCTTCGTTTATCTATTTAATCGCTGTTAGATAAGGGCCGCGCTAATTATTATCGTCTGCGGCCTAGGGAAGGCTTACCTGGGTTACTTAAGCTATAGAACTAGTATCCACAGCCCTAGCGGGTCCCTAATACCGGGCGAGGTAGAGCTAGCGCTTAGTCTCTGCGGCTATCCTATTAAGGACTTGCTCCTAAGCTATAGCGATAAGAGACTTCTAACTCGTATTAACCGAGGTGATAATAGTAAGACCTTGCTCGTTACGCTACTCTTCTAGGCCTTAAACGACCTAGGGCTTCGTTAATATCTTAATAAAGAATTATAGGAAGTTTCTACAGTAAGCTATTACGCGTTCCTAGTTCTTAATATCGTTTCCAGCTAGCTATACCTATACTTAGTCCTAGAGGCTAGAGCCTGGGTTTGTAAATTGTATAAAACTAAAGTATGCTAGAAGTAATTAGTAAGTAAGGAGAGATGGATAGAGCCTGGAGGGCAGGTGAGAGAGGGAGGGAGCTTACTCGTTCTAGGCCTTGAGGGCCCTCTCGCGATCCTTCGCTGTGGACTCGGCATAAGGCTATAACGGCGTCGTACGTTTTGCCTGCAGGTTCTCCAAGTTCTTTGCTGCACTTTAGGTATTTTCCGCGGTAAAGCGTATCGTTCCGGTCGGTCTGCGCCCCATCGCAATCGTGGCCCGGAATTCGCTGGGTATAAGTAGACGAGAGAGTTGTTGTCTGTTTTAAACAAGAGAAGCGGGAAAGCTTGGAAGGGCTAGGGGTGAAGGCGATGAGGCTTTGGAAGTTCGTGGAGTAGAGAGGCGCAGTATAGTGTAAAGGAGAGGGATTATAGAGGAGGGAGAGAGTATCTTCTTAAGTACCTAAGGGGCATAGCTGGCTGGTGGGTAGGAAAGACGCAGGCGCCGGTCGCCCTCATCTGCCTGCCTGCTGCTTGCGCAAGGCACAGGAGTGGATTACCGTGCCGCATATATATATACGCCCTCTTAGTAACGCGCCCTCGTGAGGCGGCCATGATGTGGCCGGCCGGGGTATGATGATAAACGGGAGGAAGACGGAGACCGGGCCCCGGAAGGGCTGGTCGGAAGAACGGCCGACGGTCTGGCACACGCTTTGGGGAAAACGGGCGTGGCTAAGTCAGCCGCTGAGGGTGCACTAGAATTAGCACTCCGCACTTAGCCATTTCCTTCCTGGCGTGCCTCCCCAGGCTGGAACTTAGAAACAACAACAATACACAAACCATTGAGACACCAAATCGTACGTACGTACAAGACCCTACCAACAATATGAATACTTTCATTGGAGAACTTGACCAAGGAAGCCTTATCTGCAGAATTGTGAGGCGGCGGCCGTTGTGGGGCTGCTACACATGTGCATGCGTGTGGGCGTCAATTTGTGTGGGGGGCGGCTAGGATGTATCGTGTACATGTGAGAAACCTACGCGCCTTACTGTCAACGACCCCGAAAATCGAGGAATGAGCTAACTAAAATAGACAGCTGCAACAGCGATTTCTCTCCTTATAGTGTAAGGTGCAGGGCGAGTAGAGGCCGGTCTGCCGCTCTTTGGCAGAGGGCGTAATCGCTTGAGGGGCATCGGTCTGTTCAGTCTTCATTAGAGTATATAAGTCGTGGGTTCGGGTAGCCTTTACTAAGTGCCGTCCTGAGAAGCAAGTGCAATACAGAACAAGTCTATCGGGATACAGGCCCACCACTTAAGTAGTTCGTCTGACGAGGTCGGAGTCAGCCGATGGTGGACCTAGCAGAGCGGGGCGGAGATATAGACTATCGGCGCGTGCTAAGTGGACGCCGGCAATCTCTTCGAAGTCTTTCCCTAGGTGATTATACCAATGAGAAAGCCTAGTGTATACAGTTCGTATCAGTCTGTATCTTACTTGAGCACGAAAGCGGTACGAATACTATTCCTGATTTCGACATTGTAAGTGTTGATCCTCAACCCCTCTTTTGTAAGCCGTCAGATGGTAACCGGGAGTGATTCATGTTCAAGACTGTAGAGTCAGTTGTTTCTTTGTTTCTTTCTTCGATAAGCAAATTTTGAGGGAAATTTTGAGTATGGTGAATAGTTAATATGGCATTCATAGCGAGTGAATGTTGACAACAGCTCGGCCTAGTAGGTGACCCAAAATAATAAACAACTACATCGCTGAAACAATCGCAATCTCCTGATCCCAAAAATTATAAACAGAAATTGACATCAAAAACAGTGTCATAACAGTCGTCAGAAACTCCAATCAATACAATACTCCTATCCCAAACATCCTATGCCATAAAGTAGTAAGTGAGTCTGTACACCCACCCCATGAAGCCATTTTGTCCTTGTGGTTTTTTTTTCTTTCTCTTCTCTTTAATTCCTTTTTTCTTTCTTTAGATATCGCCATCAGTGCATTGGCGCTTCGCTCCTCGGGCCTCGGTCTTGCGGTTGGCCAACAAGTGGCTGTCGTCGACGTAACCAGCGATGACCTGGTCGTCGTCGACCATCTCGCCGTTCATGTGCTCGAGGAACTTCGCCTGCTCGGCGAGGAAGAGCTTTAGCTTCTTGGTGGACACACCGCGGCCTGCGGCGCGGGACTCGCGGATCTCCTTGAGCTCGACGCGGATCCGCTCCTCGAGCATTTCGAGGCGGTACTCGCTGAACTGGGCGTACAGCTCAGCAAGGTCAGAGACGGGGCGCACCGTGGTCAGGACGGTGTCGTCGCGGAGGAGAGGGTTCTTGGGGCGGAAGGAGGTGACCACTGTGATTATGTCCAGTCAGTCAATTGTTTCTATCAAGCTGATAGTGTGTTATTGGGGGTTATACTCACTGGTGATACGCTCCATGGCGCCGAGGGCACGGAGAGCCTGGTGCTCGATGTAGCGACCCTGGAGGATAACAGCGCATCCCTATGTAGAAGTTTTGTTAGTCCTTTGTTTTCTTTCATTCAGATATATTCAGATATATTATGAAAAGCCAAACATACCATCTGGGGACCGCGGACCTTAATGATCTCGCCGGATCCGGTTCGCAGGGCCGTCTCGCCACCAACCATGTTGGTGCAGTCCGAAAGCATGGTGACGCAGACGAAGGGGTAGCTGTCAGTGTGCCAGTCGACGGAGGAGAGCCTCTGCTCGCCGCCGTTGGCCTGGACGTCCCGCAGCTCGCCCTCCATCTGCTCCTGGGACTGGGCGGAGAGGTTGATGTGGGCGATCTCAAGGTCGATGGCGGGGATGAGCTCGATGCCAGCGATGTTGGAGATGATGCGGAGAACCTCTGGGTTCTTCCACGCATCGTACACAAATGGTGCGTACCTGTTAGGGATTACTTGTTAGCCATCATTGTTTGTTGCTGTGATGAGATTGTCCCGATATGGGAGGCATATGATAGTGGATATATATCACTTACTTGCTGGCAAATCCTCGGAGCTGGCACTGAGAGAGGTTGCTGGAGAACTGGCAGTTCTCGATGACGTCCTTGCTGAGAACCTCCTCCCTGAATCGCATGACGGCCTCCTCGTTGAAGAGGGGGAAGGGCTCGGAGACGGCAATGGGAGACACGCCACTGTTCTCAAGACCAATCTCCTTCATCGTGTGGATCTTGGATGGAGGGCTGAAGTTCAGGTGCTCAGCAGGGTTGAAGGGACCCTTGATAGCTGGCCTCTCCTGCAGCATAGGGGGGTCCATGATGACTGGTGTCGCCGTCCAGCCAACGCTGGACTTCCGGCGGAAGTGAGAGCCCATAGGCATAACTGTTGCGGCGGCCATTGTGAATGAGAAGCTTGGTCTGATGGAAAAGATAAAAATAACAAGTAGGACGGATTAAGGTTTGCGAGAGGCAATATTTAGGGCGATGAAGACCGTTGGCCGCTTTGATAGATAGAAATATGAGATGTCTGGGGAACAAACACAAGAAACATCATGGCGTCGGTCCAAGGCTTCTTTATATTATGCTCTTATCATGTTGCTAGGGAAGACTGGGGAACGCATGGATGGAAGGAGGAGGATGAAAGCACGGGCACTGTGCCACCGGACCGAGTGAAGCGTGGAAAACGCATCGTGCATGTATCAGACACGACCAGCCATTGAGCACAGTACAACTGGATTGGATGGCGCCCTGATTGATAACGGCAAATCCGTGCCATCACGATCCGCGAAGCCCAACCACTGTGAAGACTACAGTTTCTCTACCCAGACAAGACTTGGAGATGGATCATCCAATCAGCATAGACCCCCAGCATGCTTTTGATAGTCGATTAAGCCCCCCCCCTGGAGGGTTCATGGTTGGTCTCGAACACGATAAGCACTGTCCTCTTCCGCTGTCCCTCTTCAGCAGAGCCCAGTATCGAGTATAGGTGGGGAGAGCTAGTATCGCCGTTAACGGACGCGGGAAAGCACCAAGAATTGGAGTGATCAACTCAAACAAAAAAGGTGTGGAGGAGACGAAAAGGAAGTGACGAGGGTTTGAGATACTCATGGTATCTTGATCTGGACTCCTCGCTCGGCGATGGCTCGGCGGTCTGGTGTGACGGGGAACCTACGACCTGCCTCGGCTGGACATACTGAGATGGACTGGCGTGTAGTGCCTTGAGGATATACCTAGGAACCTGCATCTCATTAGCCCAACGGCTATTGCAGCAATTGCCGGACTGGCGAAGCCTCGTCGGAGCGGGCACGTCAAAGGGAGACACGTGATGGGCGACTGAGAGCCTTCTCTGTTGGCCGACGTTAAAACTCCCAGCAAAAAGGTCCAGAACACCCTCCTTTTTCCCCCTGTTCTGTTCCCATCACCTCCATCTCTTCCTTCCCCTCTGTGCATGCCTAGCGTGCATGACTCTGTCACTCCGTCTTGGGATATTTTGGGAGACACCAGGTGCATTAGATTGGGTATGCACTACTACGTCGTTGCAACTTGCGAAACAATGATAAGACGGATTGGCAACATATATCTCCGTTAACGGAGGAGGGTCCGGGATTCATGTAGCAATTTGGATAGATAAGTGGCCGTGGTGGCGTTGCAGATATCAATGCCGGCTCCATGACTGGCTCCTTAGCATGCCAATCTATTTACCCCACAGATCAGATCCAGAGTTCCAGCCCTGATTCAAAGCCCCCAGACCAACTCCTCCAAACTTTATCTTGGTTTGTCTACGGTTCAGTCGGGAACGGGAAGTGCGCTACTGTTCTTGTGGTGATGATGATGATGGAGATGATGATGCTTGGCGGTTCGCCCTGCCACTATCACCCATTATTCAAGCAGCATGACTGGCACGCACGGCACATTAACTCTACTTTCTCCTCGGACGTAGCCGACTGGTACAGCTGGACCCACAAGGATCTCTATCTCCAAACCCCCAACCACGCCAACCACGCCAACCACACTTGAACACGATATCTCACAGCACCCGTATCCGTACTTCCCGGTGAACAACAACAAGGCGTTGTAACGCCCTTCATGTAGGACACTGGAGATTCTACTCCGAGCTGAGCCCAATGCAGATCACACCTTCCCCCAACTCGTAAACGCCTGTGACCCAAGCAAGCCTAGCACACTTTCTTATTACCTACCCAATGTATCGATCATTGGGCATCTTGGCAACTCATCGCGAGTCCTGACCAGATCCACCAATGGTAATACGTCTTGCCTCTTCCTTGCCCGAGAGATCAACATGGCTATGCTATAGTTGCCCAAGATCAACTTTATTTCCTTTTTTTTTTTTTTTTTTGGTGCTTATCCGTAAGCCGGTTCGGTTGGTGTGTGTTTCAGAGTTGGTTGTTGATGACTCAAGTATCTACCTAGATAATCACATCCACACCTCAGCTCACCAAGTCACTTATAACATTTTTTATAACAATTAATTGTTGCCCATCATAGTCGATTGAGAGACAGCATAAACTTATCACTCCAATTAAAATCCGACGTAATCTGTACGTACGTAATGGAAATCATATTGAGGGGGAACTGCATCCAGCCGGCGGTTAATGTGGAACACGTGTGAAGCAAGTAATTAGTTGGTGCTGGTGTAAGTATACTACATAGATCAAGTGCCTAGACGGTTAGACCGGCTGCCCAGGTGCAGTTCTGGGGGGCTCGGGCTTCCACCAAGTGTCAACTTTTGGTCCTCACCACTGTATACTCGGTCCGGTACTTGACCAACCCTTGCCCACCCTTACATTGACCTACACCTTATCTGGACCATGCAGCTTGCTCGAAGCCATCGGCCATCTCTGGCCTGTGACAGCAGGATGACGGACACCCGTGGCCGTTCAAGGTTCCCCAGAAGTGACCGCCCCAAAAACCCACTCCTCCCCCTCCTCCTCTTTCCTCTCCCAAGCTTTCATTCGAAATGTCACGGCCTTCAGACGCATGGCATTTCGGAAGGTCCCGATCCTTGCTCGAGGTCGCTTGCTGTCCTTGCTTCTATGGGGCAAGGAATAAGTCATCCAAAGGCTAACCAACTAATATTAGAGATGCTCTATCAGTTGTCTTAATAATGCCTACATGTATTTAGCCCAACTGACCATGTATACCCTTTTTTGACACCGGAGTACAGATACCCGGGACGCGTCTGCCTGACCCTCATTCGTCCTCCAGACCTCCTCTACTTCATGCATCTACACCGCCGCGGTGTCATCAATGTCTTGGGCTTTGATTGATGCTGACCTTGGAAGCCTACACGTGTAAGGCCTCGAGAGATCTTGCAAGGGCCATTATCAGCAGCATCCACATCAGCCATCACAATACTAGTCGAACTGGGCATGTCTAATCATGGCCAGCTCTAGATCCCTGCAGTGGACCGGGTCGGGAGCCCACCTGCTGCAACCTATCCGCTTCCGATCCCCGCAATGTTGGGAATAGATACAAACTTTATGAGGCTGTGTCAATATCAAGTGGCGATGAGACGTTATCTATGAAAGGTTGTTGGGGTCTTGAAACTGACAATTTCAACCATAACCCGCCCCTGGCGAGAGCGCGTCTCCAGACCGTCTTTCAACCGCTTGGCTGAGACGGGAAAATGAAGGTATTCCGTAATTATCAAAGCCTCCTCGGTCACCGGTAAGCTAGCTTGCTGGACCAACTCCACCGTTGCCATCACGACGAGATAACAACAATAGGAGACGGACGAATTGCTGCCAACCCGGGCCCTGGCAATGCCGAACTTCGAGCGCGCGGCTGGCAACGACCCTCTCAGGCCAGAATGTCCCTCATCCATACCTACATGTCCTCTTCCTTTCTCTCTTCACCCGGGCATCTATCTCGTTGACGCGACTTTTGGGCTCCAACCTTTTTCCCCAGCTGGACCCGCCGTCCTTGCCGCCCCACCGTTCTCATCGCGATGAGCCAGAAAATGCGTTTCCCGCGGCCTTGAACGGCCTCCTCGGCCAAATTTTCATCTCGACGATTGTGTGTATCAAGCTCATCCTTCAAGTCTCACTCGGCTCGAGAAAAGAGCCGAGTAAGTACTGGAAGAAAGTCCTCTGAGCATCGCGTCGCAATGATCGCTTTGCCGGTGAGAAAGGGGGGGGGGAAGGGGGTGGTAAAGTATCACACATGAAACAAGGAGCATAACGGCAGGACAGAATATAACACTTTATGAGAAGCTCAACTGACGTGAACCAGAGCACCGATAGTCATGCCCCCATCACATGTGCGGATCGCGGATATTCCGACCACTGCCTGCCGAGGTTATACCCAATAATGAGATGGAAAAAAGTACATATCCAGTCTTGCCACGATGGTATAGTTTGAAGAGTATCAACAATACCCAGATACATCTAGAGACCATTAGCAAAGATTTTGGGACGCTTACAACACAAACAGCCACTCATGAAGAGGACCTCGGGAAGGTAATCACTGGCAGACTGAAGACGTCTGAACAAGCAACAGATTCTCACAGAGCCATACCTTCGTCCCATGCAGCCCAATCGGGATCGTCACCTCTTCTCATTGGACAATAAGTCAGCACCCATCCCGTTAGAGCTAGGTGACACAAACTTGACCCATTAGAAAGGGGTGGGATCATACCCAGTCGAAGATAATGCCACTGGACAAGCAAGCAGAGAGTCTTGAACCACGCAAATGCCACCAGACCACTTGAGTATTGATTCCGGGAATAAGAACAAATAACTATTCTAGGGTATGGTATATCAGTATTAAATCTATTTCCGCCAACCCCCCCCCCTCCCCAAAAAAAAGCCGCTGCCCATCATCCTGCCTGGTTTTTGATTATAATGTTGAATGGGGGAGGGTGCGGATATGATACAGGAAACAATCTATTCACGAAAGCCCTGGAGACTCGAAAAGGAATGAACCCTTTATAGAAACGTAAATCAAACACCCCCCCCCCCTCAATCCCCTCCTTTTAGAAGGAAAACAAGGCATTGCTTCTCTTCCCCATCGGGTACACAACAAGAGCCGATATGAAAAGACCCACCGACAAACCCACCGCTACCTGGATCATCTGGGCACCCACCGAGAAGGACTGGTAGATGTTCTCCTCATATACCGTCTGGGCGCTCGTCGTGGCGTTGTTGAACAGCGGCGTCGTGATCCCCGACACCAGGCCACCCTGTGCGCTCAGGCCGGACGGGACGAGAATCATTATCCCGGCGACGACGGCGGCGAAGGCGAAGGCGCGCTGGAAGCGGGCCCACAGGTGTCCCAGGACGCCCAGGACGAAGGCGGACGCCGTGTCGGCCACCTGCGCGGTGGCGTGCTGCAGCACAAAGTAGTTGACGGCGTAGGCGGCCGACCCGATGATGACCTGGACGGGGATCTGGCGGGGCCGGCTCCTGATCAGCACCGCCTGGACGACGAGGTAGGTGGGCACGAGCAGGATTTTCCACTTGTGGTCGATCATTTCCCCCCGTGGGCAGGTCGTGCTGGTCGGGGCGTCCGGGTAGATGGCTGCCCACAACTGCGAGCCGACGTCTATGCCGTATCCCAGCAGAAGTGAGTAGATGACCGCGTAAAAGAGTCGCGTCGAGCCGGCGGTGACGGACTTGGACTGGAGCTCGAGACTCCCGCATAATACGATGTAACCCGGCAGGATAGTCGTAATGGATGACTCCGCAATGGCTGCGAAGCAGAAGTACTTCTGGTCAGGACCGATTGAGGCGAACGCCCGGGCACCGAAGGAAGTAATCAAGGAGGCCGTGACCTCAAGAACGTTCGAATAGAGAGGGTTCTTGGCCGCGAAGATGACCTGCAGCATACCGACAATACAACCTAAGAAAAAGGCAATGGGCATATCCAACCAGTAGCCACCGAAGCCCCAGATGCAAACCAGGGCCGAGGCGAAGCCGTAGAAGGGCACTATGGTCCATGGCTTGTAGTACGAAGGCGACTGAATCAGGTCGACGAGGCTCTGGGTCGCTTCCTCGATGGTCACCTCGCCGTGGACGACGGCCTTGTAGATGCGAAAGGATGTCTCGCAAGCGCCGATATCAAGTCCGCTAGCTTTGACAAGGGTGGTATAGGCTGTCCTCGTGATGGGGTCCTCGGGATCAATGGGATTTACAAAGCAGATCTCAGTGCAACCAACAGTATAGTTCACCCGGCCATCCATGTCCAAGGCCTTGAACAAGGCCACGACATACTGCTCGATGCGGTGGGATGGGGCCCCATAAGCCATAAAGGCATAGACCTAGCCGCATGTTAGCAAGGCACCGAAAACCTACTCAAGGGTGACGATTGTCGAGTGGAGGGGGACTGGTTTTTGGTGTTTTTTTTTGGCCGAGTGTCCAACGGCGAAGAGGGGGAGGGGGTGCTGGACAAAACTTACCATGAGGAGGACTAGATTGCGTCGATGAGCAAGCTCCGCCTTGGCCTGCACATACTTCGCTTGCGGGCTATCCTTCTTCCCCATTCTATCCTTGAGCTTCTTCAGGGCATGGGCGACGTCGTGAGGGTCGACTCCGGCACCAAATTTCCTTGGGGTAATGGGGGTTGCTATGCCAGAGGCAGTGGTAGAGGTCGGGGCCGAGCCCATAATCGTGCTCGCCATTGTCGCCGTGTTCGCCATGGTCGGGACAGTCGAGGCCGACTCAGTCCTAACACCGAAGCCCGGACGAGCCAACATTACAGAAGGCGCAACTAAACTGGCGATCCGACCTCCTCCTCCCTTCCCCTTGGTGATCTTGCGGATGGTATGAATGTCGATGCCGATGTCACCCATCACGTGCTGAACATCGTCCTTTCCGTCTGCCGAGCCTAAGTCTTTCTTAAAGTTTGACCCCCAGTCACGAACAGACTGCCACCAGCCACGATGAGCGGCTGGCTCGCGATCTGGCTCTCCTCCAACGGCCTCATCATTATCGGTTTTCTCGTCATTGTCAGTCTTCTCATCATCGTGTTGGGGAGCCGAGTAGGTTGTTGTCAAATCGGCGTCATTAGCTGGGAACCGAAGACGCCTTGTCGGGGTGTTAGGGGAGCCTGAAGGTGCTGGAGAGGCCATTTTTACTGTGGAAGGAGGTTAGAAGGGATACGGATCACCGAGTGGAAGGGTGGAAGGACGGAGACCCACAGTCGACACGGGAATAAACGGCCAATTATTGCCCTTGGCCGAGCTCGCAGGGGCGGGATAATCAATAAGAGTGGTTTGACCCCGTTAGGTTGGGGGCTGTTAGACAATCTATGTTTAGTGATGGTGGTGGTAGTGGTGGTATGTAGTGGCATGTAGTGGTATGGTGGTGTGAATGGGTGTTGATGGTGATCCTTAAGGTACTGCGTAGAGATGCTGATGATGTTTATCTCGGGCCAAATCACTCCATGATCGGCCTAGCTGTGTTTCTTTCTGTGTGTCTGTGTAACTGTGCACGTGTGCAGGAGAATGTTGGCGTTGATGGTGTCGACATTGGGGGCAGCCTGACCGCTTCCAACCATACGGACCATCCGGATCATCGCGCCTTCTCCCTCGTGCCCGCGGCTCGCCAGTTGATACGCGTTTCTAGGGAAGTTTTCCTTGAAATAAAAGACCCAGTTTCTGCCAGTCACCAACTAGTGTCCAGTCAGCCAGTGAAGCGAGGGGAAGGCGTCACAGAGTGGATATCTCATGACGCAATATACAAGGCGATCCCTGAGATCGATGTACCCTTGGTCCACTTTACTCCGGATTCCCGGCATTGAAAAAGCTTGATCTATCTTGTCTATTTGTTTGTTCCGAAGTTTTGTCGGGGCTATCTCCGTGATTGTCCGTGACTAAACCGAAATCGTCATGTTGAGACCGCCACAAGCAACCCCCCCCACCATAACGTATCGTAAAGGAAGCGGCGGCATGTCGGCGGCGTGTGAACGGGTAATTGATCCACGGATGCTTCGGTTGTAGTTGGTGGTGTTTGACATATTGTGAAGTGGCTAGTGTGATTACCAGTTGTACACAAGATCTGAGATCTACTGTCACCTGCCATCTACCATAACTTACCTGTCATTTGCGGGATGGAGGGATGAACCCGTTGCCATCAGCCATATTCAACCATATTCAGCCATATTCAGCCATATTTCAAGCCATGAGGCGTCGAGCTAACGCTGTACGGATTACTAGAGATGGGCTAACGCTGACTTGACGTTCAGCTAGCGTCTGGGCACCGTTGGATCGAACGGTTGAGCAATCGGAACTTTGCATCTACCGTCACCGCCTTATACCTTTACTGTACCTAGGTACCCAGGTAGGTATATATTGCCCGTTCCTGTTTCTTTCATGTGACACCACAGGACGCTACTGATCTAGTTTCAGGGGTTCTTCTTTGCCTCGTGCAACTTCAACTCGGGAGTCCGGTGATATGCTGGCGTTGATTGGCACTCAACATTGGGATTGCATCTGGCACTTGGGTATTACCAGCTCGTGTTCAGTTATTCCCGACAGTCGACCACAAGAGCTCAAGTGTTACAAGTCCATCACCAGATCAGATTCATATGTAGGGGAGGTTTCAAGGGCCTTGCGGTACCTAGGTAGTGTGGAAGGAGAAACATAAGATATGGAGCTTTTCCTCCTAAACATTGATCACAACATCAATTAGGCTCTCTTTTGGACGCCTCTGTGGCTTCATTCTACACGTACAGACTAGCTCTCCCGATGTCTCGAATGACTGAAGCTCGAGTGTCCTGTCCCTATCTGCGAGGCACCCTAGAAAGTCACTGATGAAAGGCATCCTCAAGGTCCCCAGTGCCCCCGGCCAGACATCACATCACCTTACACTATACGAACGGAGCACCCCTACTCAGATAGCACTCCGGATCTCACACTCAGAGCACAGATTCATCTATGGAGAAGGACATGCTGCAATTGGGATGATACTATACGACCGGTTTCACTACCAGTTGAACTAGTACATATTGTAATTGGCTTTGTTCGGTATCAAGAGGAGCCATTCCATTCTTAATTAACATTGGACATTGGAGCTGGGAAGGATTCACAGTTCAGAGGATGGACATCGATGTAGCTGGCACATGGAGGAAAGAATATACTGTGATCCATGCCCCGGATATGACCATATCTGAAAGATTACTGCTACGCTAACCAATTAAAAGGGTAACACCCCCGGGTTGACTGGGAGGAGAGCCAAGTGTATCTTATAAGTTGGCTAGCGGGTCCGTCCAACAATATCGAAGTCTTCCAACGTCGGTTGTCTCAAGTTACCATACTTCATAGCCTTGTATCCAAAATCATCTAGCTCTAACTGACGCTTCGTCATCCATAGGGAGGTAAATCCCTCCACCTATCTATCCTGGGTATCCTCCACCCTGAAAGAAACATCAAGAACACAAATAAACAAAGAAAAACCACCCCTTGCAACTACATCCCAGACAACAGCCCCCTCATTCATGCATGGCAAGTGGCCATCTCCATCAATACCGTGCCCCAGACCCTTCCGAACCGGCGTGACCCCCGTCGTACGAACCCATCGCAATCGCCGCCTCACCATCCGAGGTATCAGTACCAGGGCCCTGCTTCCCCTCAGCAACACCGCGCTTGCCTAGCAATACTGCCGGGTCAATCGGCATGAACACAGCCACGGCAATGACCATGATGGCGGCGTCAAGCCCGATGAAATACCCCTGGTGCGTGATCAGATATCCATGCCAGCCCTGCGCCAGCTCGATCGTCCGGTAGATGGACCGGATATAAATCATCACGAAGCTGACGAGGAGGGCCAGGAGGAGCAGCTTGAGCATGCGGGTGACGGAGCTGCGGAGACCAAGCCGCTTGCTGCTGATGCGCCGGATGAAGTCCCCCACCAGCAGCCCGAACAGCGTCATGGTGCCGAGCTGGAAGGCGATGCCGGCGACCATGATGTGCGTCCCCTTGGTCTGCTGCGCGTCGGTGTCGGCCATCGAGGCCATGGCGCCGCCGACGGCCTGCACGACGAGGGAGACGAGGTCGCACGTGCAGAAGACGATGGTGTACCACTTCGCGGACAGGATGGAGGACGCTCGGCCGAGGTCGAGGATGAGGATCCCGAGGAGCACGTACAGCGCCGCGCTGAAGAACACGGGCGCGATGATGAGGGTGACTTCCTGGGCGAGGAAGGCGTTCGAGTTGTAGGGACACTCTGCGGCGTAGATCCGGGATGCCCAACCTATCACTTCGGCTGTTGGGGTTGCATGCATGTCAGTCAACGACGTCGCGGCTTTCCTGAATGGCTCCGGCAAGGAAAAGAACTGGGTCGAGGCTATGAGTACGTACTGAGGGCTCCAAGGGCTAATAGTATACTTGTGGCTCGCCGCACCCGACAGAATTGGAACGTGTGGTATAGTAAGGGGATGCCGAAGAGAACACAGAAGAGGATGCCAGCTGCCAGGGAGGGAATGTATCCATATGAGGGTGGAAAGCCGGCAGTCAATGCGTGACAGCCTTCCTGCAACTCTTTCAAGAATGCCTGGAGCTCAGGCTCGGTCATATTCGAGTTCGCAGTTGTGGCTGACATTTTCGATCGTCGTTCAAGGCGGTAAGGCGGTAAGGCGGTCAGGCGGTAGGGTGATTTGATCGAGGGGATTCGCGATCGAATTCTCCGGATGTGATGTCTCCGTTAATTCGGGATTATTGAAAATTCTTTGAGTGTTGTCACTTGACAGGACAAAGATCACTCACTCAACACCAAGTAGGTGCCTGAGATCGAAGACGAAGATAACTGGTGTGGCAGTTGGGGATGCAAGCAGAAGAGATCCAGCTGGTATTATATTTCTCGTCGGGGCCCTACGGGATGGCTGTGTTTATGGATGCTTATACAAAAATGACCGTGGGATTGCTTACGATCACACATGAAGGGCCTCTGCTTCCGTAGGTCAGACCAGAGGCGCACTCAGAAAGTGAAACCGGGGGGTATCCAGTTGCCATTGTTTTCGCCGCGGATATACAGGGTATGCTGGATTAAGCCCCGTGGACATAGAGAGCTGAGATTATTAGGGTGCTTAGCAAGACATCCTTCTCGGCAACCACTCGACGCCCGAACCCTTCTCATAGGCTGACAAGGCTTCGACACGCTTCGGACTGGACCCACAATTCCCAGCTCGTCGGACAAGACCCAAGTTGCCCCGGGTTCGACCCACTCGGGGCCATCTAGGCAACTGCAGATGGATGGATCATCGCGTGTCTGGCAGTCCAGGTTTTGCCCAAAAGGCGGGTCCAATGCGAGCGGGCTGGTTGGAACTCTCGATCAATGGATATTACTGTGTATGGTGCGCAACAGGATTCTCAGCGTGGCATCTTATATGTGTTGGCTCAGCCACACTTCTAAGTATATGTCGTGGCATGGGGACATCTGGACCTGGGTATCAGAGGTGTAAGCACCAGTGGCACGCGGCAAAAGAGGCTGAAAAGTCTGGACTAGACCGGATTCGGACGAGGAGTGCGAGCTCGCCCATCAATTGAGGTTTATCTCTTAAATCCGCGGGTTTTGCTATTGGGGCTTAGATGCTATACATATACACCAAATCAGATACGAGCATAATCTCTTTAATGCATCATCATATTCCACGTGTCCACAAAATGCCACGACACTCCTGTTTCCTAAAGGAGCACCTTAGCTCGCCAATCTGGGCACTCCCAGTGTAGATGATTGTTGAGTCCAGACTTACACTCGGAGTCTGTGAGAGAGCCACTTCTGCCACTATGAAGATCGGGACAAGATCTCTTCCTGCTCTGCGGCCTCTCCAGAAAGTCCGGGAAGTCCGGGAAGTCCAGCCCCGTACATCCTAATTCGACGCAACCTTGGAAATATACGGAGTGTCGGCACGCATTTACCCCCCCCCCCTTTGTTCCCCCTTCTTTTTCTTTATTTGTCCCTGGCCCCGTTTCGCATCGTCTAAGTTCCTATTTTGTGAATCTCCCGGTGATTACTCAAGGATTATGTATCAAGTACGTGTTGGATTTCCAATATGTTATCGATGGTAACAAACCCTATACATACCGTCGTGTCAACTCGAACAACCGGTAGATACTATACAATGCCTCTTCAACGGTCTCTTCAACAGGGTATAAATCTTTCCGACTAGGTAGATGGCCTCTGTTTTCTCGATACCCAAATACCCAACCAACCCTGATTCTGTCAATAAGAAAATCACATACCCTAGGGTGCTTAGATACATACATACATACTTCAATAGTTCTACCACGTTGGCTAAATTGGACATATTTATACATCAATATACCTAGGTAGATACCTGATATTTACTTACCCTAGGGTAGGTAATCAATACCGCGGCCTTTCGGGTCTCGCTGACCGCTGGGACATCGAATGGCTGCCAATGAGCCCGGAGGCGCTATTAGACATCAACGGCCAGAGCTTGGGCGGCTGAAGGTAGAAGTCATGAAAGCTCGGAAGCTGGGCAAGTCCTTGCTTGGGCACGTGCAATTGTTGACAAAATGTATGTACTACATGCACATTTAGCCCACAACGTGAGTCCGTATCTCGAGAGCGAATCAAGAATAGCCAATGAGTACTGGCAGGGAGGGACCACCCAGCACCATCACACATGTTATAATTTGAAAAGACAATGAGTGAACACCAGCTTCACGGAACTTGACTTTATTCCGATGATAAACCCTTAAAATAACCGAGCAATGCAACGCCTCATGCAGTAAAATTACACCTGACCGGGCCCCGACATGCCCGGCCCCGACATCGTGAAGTGTCGTAGAAACGCCAGACTATTCACCAACCGCTTTTTGTGTTGAGGGACCACTTTACAACTCGTTGACCTTCTCCTTTGCCTTGCCCTTCAACTCAGAAGCCTTCCCCTTGGCCTCACCCGCAACCTCCTTTGCGTCGCCCTTCAGCTCAGAGGCCTTGCCCTTAGCCTCTCCGCGCAGCTCGGCAGCTTGTCCGCTAGTCTTGCCGGAGGAGACGTCCTGGCCGGCCTCCTTCACCTTCTCCTTGACCTCGGCTGTTGAAATACATGTCAGCTTCATGTGCTTATGCTGTAGTAGTGGTGGGTACGAAGTTGAAGTAGGAGGGTTGCAAAGAAGAGGGGGCCCATGAACTTACTTCCAATGTTGATGCCATCGACGATCTTGTCGCTCACGACGCGGTCCACCTTCTTCAGGCCCTCCTTGGCTGTGTCGATTGGGTTCTTTTGCAACTGGACGGAGGTGGTAAAAGATGCTCGGGGGATGGTAGAGAAGGTAGAGCTCGCGGCGGTGCGAGAGACGGTCGCCACGCGACGGGCAGTCACTTGTGTGATGAAAGACATTTTGGGATGTTGTGGTTTGTTCGTGGAGGTTGATACTGTGGTGTGGAATATTTCGAGAGAATTGGATGGCTTGGTCTGGTTGAATTGGACAGTATTCGGTAGGAAAGTATGTTTGTTTATTGATTGGAATTGTGAAGAGAGAGCAGACAGGATTGGACTGACGATAGTTCTTAAAAGAAGATTATGATGCTGGTTATTGTTATTTGTTGGAGGCAATGATGAGGGATGATGTCATGTTCATGATGTGTGAGGCTGGAACCACACGCAGACACCCACCCCCCCCCAAACGCCAAAATGACGTTACCTACGTACATCAACACGGAATTTTGGATGACGATGTACAACAGCTTAGAAAATCGATCATCAAAAAGAGCTCCGAGGTTCCGAGGCCCAAAGATGACCTGCATTTCCCCAACTCCTAGAAGTTCCAGTTTTCCAGCTTTGGCAGTATTTAGGTAACCCCCTGAGGTATTACTCAAGTCTCTCTTGCTGCTCTCAACGCCACCGCAGTGCGATCTGTCATCATAGAATGACGCAAGAGATACTTCGACGATGTCTTACATACCTAGGCGTGTTTAGGTACTGCCCACGCCATCTAGGGCGGGCAGGCAGGTCCCCAAATTTCCCAAACATGTCCCGCGGGTGTCACATTAAAGGCCAATTGTCCAATACAAAAAAAGCCCGTGAAGTTGATGATGGCATCACGACCTGTAGTTACTTTGCGTTTTGATGAGTATGGAAAAAATGATCCCAACTCAATTGACCTCGAGAGTCTTATGATGGGCCGGTATGACCTGGCCGGCATCCTGGCCACATGGGCAGGTCTGCGTAGCAATCAAAGCTTGCTATCATTGCAAAGCAATTTCCCGGGTCCTTTCTTACAGACGAGGTTGCTTACCTCCCCTTGAACTCGGGCTTCCTCCTCTCGGCAAACGCCTTGAGCGCCTCATCCCGATCCTCCGTCCTCACAACCCGGTCATACATCGCATTCTCCACCTCCTCATGAGGCCTCTGCACGGCCTGCAGCGCCGCCCTGACCGCGACAGGTCCGCCCTCACAGATCTCGGTCGCGAGCCTAACAGCCTCACTCAGGACATCCTTCCTCGCCTGCGCCAGGACCTTGTTCGCAGCCTCCTGGTCACCGTTCCTCAGCTTCTCGACTTCCGTCTCGCTCTCGGGCACGACCTCGACGAGCCTGTCCGCAATGCCGAGGAAGTAAGCCTCGGGCGCCGAGACCTGTCGTCCCGTTAGGACGAGGTCCCTTGCGCGGCCGATGCCAATGAGCGCGGGGAGGCGGTGTGTGCCGCCTGCGCCGGGAATTATTCCCAGTCTCGTCTCGGGGAGCCCCACGACCGCGTTGGACGAGAGAACCCTGAAGTGTGTGGAGAGGGCGAGCTCGAGGCCGCCGCCGAGGGCGATGGACCCGATCGCTGAGATTGTCGGCACGGGGAGTGCGGAGATGGACGTGAATGTCGAGCGGAGGTGGGTTAGGAACGCCGATGTTCTGTGATGCGTAGAAACTTTGTGTCAGCCAGATTCTTGTCCCCTTTCTTACATCGGTACCGCAGGAGCAGCTCGTCCGGTCTCGAAGGGAAGAGTCGCATTTGCTTGGTCGCCCTGCGTTTCAGACCCTCTAAAAACAAAAAGGAAAAAAAAGCAGCCATGCCCGGTTCGGCACAGATTTGAGACACATTGAAGACATACTCTTCGGGCGTAAACCCCTTCCTCTCCTTCAGATCTGCCCCGGCACAGAAAGACTGGTCCACGGCGCTCGCCAGGATGACCGCCCTCGTAGGCCCTTTCTCGCTCTGGCCCGCCGTGCCCCCGAACCGCTGGTTCCAGCTCTTTACGGCAAGCTCCTCGCCCGTCGTCGCGTCATATTGTGAGTGTACGTCGTCAATCTCGTTACTGAGCGAGTTCAGCAGCGCTCTGGAAATGGCATTGCGAGCGCCGGGCCTGTTGATCTCGAGGATCCGGATGTGCCCCGTGCTCGGCGCGGGGAGATTGGTCACGCGGATCAAGGGCGCCTCGGTCGAGTAGCAATGGCGGCGGGCTAAGCCAAGGAGTGGCCTCTGGAGGAGAATGAGTCTTGCGCGTGGGGGCATGGCGTTTATGCTGCTGCAACCTTTGGTGGTTGGCAGGCCTCGAGATGGAGACTGGAGGGGACGAGCTTTCGGTATTCAGATGGGCGCTTAGAGTCGGGCTCTGCTCTGCCAATGACGTCGCGAGGTGGGTCCAGACAGGGCAAACTTGCTTAGTCACTTATAACCCTAACCCTTTATTACCTGGGGTGGACCCTTCCCGGGGTCGCCTGACCTCATCTCGTGCTGGAAATGTGGGTGATGATGCTCAACCTTCAAGCTATTTTGCTTGTCAATATAGATAAGCTTACAAAGTTACGCATTTTCTCCGTTACAACGGCTTCGATCCCTTCTTTTTCCACACGTGGATTAGAAGGTAATGCAACTTTGGCGGCCTCCATGAGCGTTTTGTCAGGGACTTCCCTCCCCCCAGGTGCTCGTGGTCAGTGGATTACCAATTCTGCAAGTCTCCACGCATGAGTTTCATATTGATGTTCATCTCCAAATCACATTCCTTGACGGGAGACGATCATCGCGAAGACGAAACGTCTACCATAAAAATTTGGAATGTAACCGTCGTGCAGTTCAACAAAGTTATCAACGAACCCCGTCCTGACAACGCAGAGCCGGAAGTAGTGTAGGTAAGCCATGGAGTTTTGACCGACACTAGCACAACGAGCCGGTCCCGAACCGGCCGACGAACACGAGGCCAAATTTCCGAGTCCCCCGCGATTCCAAGTTTGCCAAGCCCGGGGGGGGCCTTGCTGGGTGCTGGGACGCTGGGACGCTGGGACGGTTGTGAGCTGTATGTAAAGGAGGGGGGAAGTGGGCCCACGATCTCGCGGCAAGTGGATGTTCAATTTTCGGCTAATGATGATGGGAGTGGATGGGAGTGGGGACGGTAATGATCTGGAACGCTCTTCCTGCAGCCTTCTCCAGGATATGTATAGTAATTATCGCTCACGGGGGACGAATGCGATGGTGCGGCACGGCAGATGACATGTAGTCTGTGGTCCCCTATCCCCCAATGGGGCGTGAAATATGGGTCGGAAGTCGGCACCGCAAGAAGTGCCCGTTCTTGACAACAACAAGACTGCAAGACTGTTTCCTCCTTCCGTGTTGATTTGTTGATGAAAGGTTGGTCGAGATATAAAAAGATTCCCCACTGCAGCATAGCGTAAACAGTGCGTGCGTGCACTCCGGGGCAGGCCTGCTCAGGCGCCGCATGGCTGCAGCAAATTTGACGACAGGCTGGCTGGCTTTCAGGGGCACAACGGCGTAGGGCTGCAAAGTACCCATGCACCCGGTAGCCGAACACGGGCAAACACGTACTACTGCGAATCCGCCAAGTTGCTACTATCGACGGAAGGTTTGCGCCTAGTTTCAGAGGTCTTGGTTCAGTTTTGCGCATACCTAGGTATTGAACCGGCGAATATACGGTAGCAGCTCGACCTCGTTAGGGCATACCCGTCGGGCAGATTTGAAGAAGAAGAACTGTGAAGAAAGAAGAGATGAAGAGGAGGAAAAAATTGTTGGTTTTGGCCGCCGAGGAGGTGCGACCATGGGAAGACCGCCATGGGGTTATTTGTGAGGCTAGACACATGCAAGATAGGGCCATGTAGACGAGGCCACTAGAGACTCCATGCCGTGACCCGTTGACGACTGCAGCTTCTTTACTGGGGACACTGGACTGTCGACAAGGATCCGTGCTAGGTATCATGGACAGCGGGGTTGAATGCAAAGAAAAACCAGGATGCAGATGCCATTTATGGCAGCCAAGTCAACAAGATACACGCATCCTCCTCGTGTTACTGTTTTTCTTCTCTCGGGGAGGCGTGCTCCTGTCGGCCGCTTGGTTGCTTGGCTGCTCAGATAATCCTTAGTTTCGTTATCGGCCCTCCGATATTTTCAAATGACGTGTCTCGCAAGTTTTGAGGCTGTGTTGCCTTGAAGCGATATTGCGTCGGTTAATGCTTCGGCCAAGTCCTTCCATGAGGCGGACTTTCGCAAATAATCCAAGGATTGCTAAATGCATTTGTCTTGGACGCCATGGTCAGCAACAACAGTGTCGGGGACGAACCTGTCGTATTCAACAGCTGCCCATCGCAGTGGCTGCCAGCTACTGCAGGTGACGAGCTATATCTTGCTTATGTGCCTCGTATCGACGGCGCTTGATGATGGAAATACACCCCTCCCCCCTCCCAAAAGAGATTTTGAGCTGCGTAGGAGAGACGAGAGACAAGAGACGCAACCATTGCCTCGGACTTGTCGTTAAGTAGTCAATGATTCGTTGCCAAAGCCGATGTGATGCGAGCGTTTCTGTCTCCGTGTATGCCGGCTGCTTTGGTCACTGCCCAGGCGAGATCGTGTCAACATAGGAGACGCGAATCAGTCGAGACAGCTCGACAGTTTTGACGACAATCTTGGCTTGTCCGGTTCATAGGGTGGTGAAACGCAGACAGACGGCAATCCCGCATTCTATACACAAATAGATACAAATAAGTTGCGCCTGAATCCGGTCTGTAGCACGTGTACTTCGTAGAACGTGTTGAGTAGAGTACATTGTCAAACGGAGCTCACCACAGTTCTATTGTCAGGCAGAAAGACAATGACAATATTGATCAGATACGGGTAAGCCTGCTTTTTGGATTAAGAGCATCAAAAGAGTAAATGGACGTGCACCGGCGGCGTCGTCTAGTTGGTCGTCAATTTTGACACCGTCATTTGCCGGACCGTGTTATGGTGGCCTTCTGGGCGGCCACCGTCTCGACCGGCGTCAGAGACGGAACCTCGCCGGGTTCTTCTCGCCGTCTCTCTCGCCCCCTCCGTCTCCAAGTGTCAGTATGTGTCTGTGTTGCACAACAAGTGGCTTCGTGTTTGTGCGTGCACAACTGGGGCAAGTCCATTAAGTGGACAGGATCACGTCACAATTCTTGGGCGTGGTTGGTTTGATGAAGTCAAATCTTGGACCACATATCGCCGAGATGAGGAAATGATGTACCATCCGATGGCCCGGCCAACTCATTAGATTTGCCTCGGTTAGTGAATGAGCAGGTTGTAAGCGGCAATCGCTAACATCCCCTTATCTAGTGAGCCAGTCCATGAAATACGTAGGACTTGGGCATTGGACTGACGTGATAGATTGAAGGAAAAAGGGGGAAGGCCAAACGATGCTGGTCACGAAATGAAATTTGTGCAGGGCAGGGTAGGGTGAAAACGGAAAACGCTCCAGGAAACTTCATGTTAGCATGCCCAGGAACAAGAGAGGAAACAACTTGCTTGCCCAATTTGTGAAAGCCCTCCGTTCAGTCTGGCCAATCATTTCTCGTGGTACCTGGCGCTAATTACGAAATGGTTGTCTCATTGGATCGGTCAGACGCAAAGTCCCCTCCGCGCTAAACCTAAAGCTATTTGAGGCTGGGAGGGTTGGCTGCAAGGGCGTGCAAGGATGCACAAGAGTGCGCAAGGGGTGCAGGGAAGGCCTGACATTGATCTGTCAGGTACAGAGAGAAACGGCAGGGCCGTGCGACCACTCAGAGACCACCGTTTTGGGTACGTACCTTAAGATCGACCAAGGGGTCCCCATTCGTAATTTCCCCTTTGATCTCCTAGTGGCTCGTCAACGCCATGCACACTGGAAACGGCAGGGGCCACAAAACGAAGGGTGTGATGAAGGCATGGGCAAGGCAGGCGTGGCAGGCTGGGCAGGAGAGAATGAGAGGGAGGGGAGGAAGAGTGAGTAAATCTCCCTGCTGTATTGTATGAAGATAGAAAATGAGAGAGAGGGAGAGGAAGGAGAGAAACTGGGGGTATGTACGTACCTAGGTACCGAAGTAGGAAAGGGTAGGTCTCACCACCCTGCCTGCCACCCTGTCCGTGCCGCCCCTGCCATTTGACTTTCTCACACTCGCCCAACTGACTACCTGACTTACCAACTCCAACTGTGGTTCCGTCCCGTTTTGTCTCCTGCCCTGCCCTGTCCTGTCTCTTGTTCTTTCCTCCCTCACACACGCAAGTCTTGCAGTTCAGTGTCACACGCCCAAAGTGTGCCCACCGCCATTCCTTTCCCTCCCCATTCTCATTCCCCATCTACACTCTTTTTTTCCCTTTGAACAAAACATCGTTTCATTCACACACATTCAGTCATTCCTTCCAATCCACTCTCCCATCAAACAGCAAATAGTAACAACGACACTGTCACCGTCAGTCCATCGAAGTCCTTAGGTTCTCCTACACCAAGAGGAAGAAACAAAAGCTGTGGCACTCTTAACGGCAAATCCACCCGCACAGCGTCACTCGTTTCTTTTCCGGTACTGTCTTGTCTTGTCTGGGTTTTTTGTTCCCTCGTTTCAGACTTGAGGCTTGTCTGTTGTCCGCTTCTCTATTGGGACTACAACAGTACTTCGTTGCTTACACAAGCGGCCACCAACCGACTGCCTGACGAGACCATCTAACCTCACCTCCCTTTACTACCTCCCCTCACTTGGACTAGACGTTCTATTTCCTTCCGAGTTCCATCCAGACTTACTTCAGCCGGCGACAACCAGGGTGGTTCATCCCTCGTCCTCCACCGAACCCTCCCATCCCTTTCAATCAAGCGCCGCGAAGAAAGGGTGCGATTTCCGCCAGGGAATTGATCGATGTTATCTCTGTTGTGAGAGGCCAAAGGGAGAAAGAAGGAAAACACAACTAGGAAGGGGAATAGTCCGGAGGCAAAACAACACAAAGAAACAAGACTAGGACCTCGCCCTCGATTACACGAGTTCTTTGTTAATTGACGCCTACTCTGCTCTATTTTTGTTTTTCCCCTCGTTCGACCAGGGGAATTTGACGACGACCTCGTGGCCATCCCGAGTCGACAGACAACAAAGGACAGCACGTTATAGCGTGGTTGAGGACTTGTGCCGACCCGTCGACATTCGATCCCATCTTTTCGAGTCGTTGATCCGACCGAAACACATCTTCTAAAATCACACCACAACCGACAATTTCAACGTCACACATAAACGCAAAATGAAGACAATAACATTTCTTGCGGCAGCAATCGCCGCTGCCATCCCAGTGTACGCTGGCGATGCTACAACAGCGGATTCTGCATCTTCAACCTCGTCAAATCTCGAAGAACCATCAGCAGTACCAACACTAGGGGCTCAGGTTGTTCAAGGCTGTTTTTCGTCATGGGGAGATTTGATTTTCAACTCCACACCAAAGTACAACTCCAAGAGTGCATGTGCCTTCGATATCTGCTATAACGGTGGATTCCCCGTGGCTGCGTCAAGTGGTGGAAATGAGTGTTACTGCGGCACAAAGTATCCACCCAAAGATACCTTGACAGACGACTCCAACTGCAACACGCCATGTCCCGGCTACGGACTCCAAGCTTGTCAGTAATAATTCCTTGTCGGGGGTTGTATTTATGCTGACTCTTCTTCTGTAGGTGGTGGTATTGATTACTGGACGGTTTACAACACCGGTATTAAGCTCTCAATCGATTACGCAGAGGACAATGACACCACTTCTGCGACCAGTTCTGCGACGGCGCCCGCAAGTGTCATCGCATCATCCACCGTCGTATCAGGTGGTCAGAGTATGTATCTCACTAAAATATTCTGTCTCGGTGCTCAGCGTGTCTAACCATTTTAACAGCTAGCGTTGTCTATGTGACTGCCACGCCAACAGGTTCCTCCTCAGAGTCTGGTGGAGGCAAGAGCACGAACGTTGCAGGGATTGTCGCGGGTGTTGTGGTCGGTGTCGTGGTAATCGGTGCATTGTTTGGTGGACTATTTTTCTGGATGCGCCAGAAGAGAAACCGAGAGATTGAAGAAGAGCACCGTCGCAATGCGGCAGTCAACGCCTTTATGGGTGGAAAGCCACCCGGCAGCAGTGGTGGCTACTCCATGGAAGCAGACACTCGGTTGGACCCTGTCATGGCCCAGCGAAGGTTGAGCAGTGGCAGCATTGCCGACAACCAGGATTACTCGCGACGAATCCTCCGGGTATGTTCCCCCTCCCTCCTCTCGATCCCTTCTTAGGTCAAGACTAACGTAAGAGCTCCATAGGTCACCAATGCGTGAGAACAAAACCCGTTTACGACGAACGACCTCTTGCCTGTACTCTACTCTTCCATTGGCATCCTTTGGCGTTTGGGGAATTATCTCATGTCCTCGGTGGATCGACCACGCGACGAATCTCTGGCGTTTTATTTTTGGTGTAGGACAAGCAACATTTCGGGTCACGACCAGGGTGTGACTTATTTGTTCCGGGCAACCGTTGCTTACTACCTACACCGTCCTCTCCTTTACAATCATTCGATACTTCTTCCGGTATGCCCGCGCGGCACGTCTCGTACGATGAGCCCGGCCAATCGTCGACGATCTCTACGAAGGGATTACCCCATTTTTCGTCACCACGATTAGCTTTGTGATACCACTTTGTTTGAGATTGGGCGAAGGCGTGGATATGGAGTATCGACCATCCACCCTCGACCTGTTTACAACCACAGGGACTGTTCCGAGACATGGCATCCCTTGTATATCTCTATCTATTATTTATCTGGGCGCCGGTCCGGGGAAGGCGGGGGGACATGGGATGCTAGAGTAAGGGAACGAAAACCCGGAATGAGCAGGCTCGCCGCCTGCTGGTCGAGTTGCGAGCAAGATAACAGGGTTGGGCACAGGGATCAGTGGCCGGGAAGATGAATGGTGTTGTCTGTCTTTTGTGCGTGCCAGAGAACTTTATGTTTGGGACCTGTTGCTATCGGACAAATGATGTGCCAACCTGTACCATTGTATCAGTTATCTACCTGTGCCCGAACGCACAGTTATGGCATGTCCGAGACAGGTAATTGATGGATAGACATATACCTTTTTATTTCTTTGAAACAATTCAGCCTTCATCCACACATGTACGTCACATATATGAAATCAGTCAGTGGGCGATCATGTTTGGTGTCATGGGCTGCATCTTGGATGCCCCCGCCCCTCCCGATGTCACCCAACTTCTTTGCGTATCCGGGCAATGTACACCGCGGCCTTCACGACCAAACACTCGTCCCCCAATTGCTGTTGTGTCACGGCTATCTCGTGACACCGTCACACGATCTGAGTGGAGGTGTATGCCTATTTGACGAAACCTTGCTGTTTCTTACAATGTTCATGCTTCTCTACTTCTATCCCACGCCCACCCTCTATGTTCGCCCTTTCTTGCTACGTCGCCAGCAATTGTCCTCCTGATGTACTCGGAGCCAGTAGTAGGCCGGTCACTTGACACGAGGATGTAGCCTGGACGCGGAGGGGGATAGATGGGATCTGCATCAGTCCGAGGGCAGAAGAGTCGGTGTTAGCCTAGGAGATTATAATTCAGCTGCAGCAGGGGCCCCGGGGGCGACGTTGGAGGTGGTGGCAGACACGCGTGGGCTTCTGTTCGCACGCCAGATAAGAATGTAGAGGGGGGTTGGGGATGGGGTGAGGTCGTTACGTTCCAAAGGCTAATGTTCGGTGAGCTGTGCTGCAATCGTACGTTGCCTCACTGTCTCATTGCTGAAGGGGCAAGGTGACGTTGAATGTTCAGACCCCTTTCCGAGATTGAGGAGGAGGAGGAGGAGGAGGAGGACATAAGTCTCTCTACCTGCTTCGATTTCTCCATACTCGCGCCTGCGTGGACTCAGCGGGAGAGTGCTCGAATGATAGCGATATTCAGATCTCAGCCATAAAGATGTCCGGAAAGCCTGAATAGCCCAGGCGGACGGACGAATGACGAAGTAGAAGGACGCACATGACAGGCGCCGCAGTAACATTGAGGCTGAGACATCATCGCAGGCCCCAGACATGTAAAGCTAGATGCTATCAACAAGCGACCTTTTTTTTCCTTTTTTGTCTTTTCCCTTTTTTTTTTCTTCTTCTTCTTTTCTCGTTCTCGGTATTTGTTTATTTTTATTTTTATTTTCTTGACCGCCAACGTCAATGGTTTGCCTTGTCTGAGATCCACCCCACCGGCGCCATCCCGTTGAGCCGCGCGTGCGACACGACGGCTCGCTTGGCTCGTCCGATCTGAACATTGGATGTTGTGTGATATGTATCACCATTGGGCTATCTGTCGTGAGCCTTTTTTTCTTTCTTTTCTACGACCCGGCTGGCCCGGGAAAGACTCACTCGCCTTGACTCCCGTCAACCGTTGCTCGGATCTGTGAGGTCGACGCTGAAAAATGAACGTGAGGTGGCTCTGTGTTTGAGGCTCGAGAGAAAAAGAGAGGAAAAAATGAGCAGAGCGTCTCATGCCTGAGCATCTCATATGTTCACGGGCGCAATATTGGGAAGATATCACATGTGCAAGGACACCAAATCTCCCCAATGTGATGGCATGTCGTCCACGACGAGGCCCTCCTTTTTTTTTTTTTTTTTTTTTTTTGTGACAGAAACAATACCCGAGGCCCGCCTACGCGCGTGTCTTTGATATTGTGTCTACGATCAGATGAGGTCTAACTATGTTTGATATGGGCCAAAACCCACCCATCCCTGTCATGTTTTCTTCTTGGGCGTGAAAGCGGTCTCGGAGGGGTGCTCGGATCTCATCTCCTTGGTGTGTCTAGACGTTGTTGTGCAATGTCACACTGACTCTTTGACGTATGCAGGGACCCCAGATGTGGTCAATCAGGCAGATGTGGCGAGCTGTCGTTGCCGGAAATAGGTTTAGCCAATCTTTGTTTTCTTCTTTTTTTGGTTTTATGTTTCTTTTCCCGCCGTATACTATCGTGATTCAACTATGTCGTCGTCGTCGATGTTGTTGTTGTTGTCATGGTGGTTGCCGCGATCTCTCTCAGGTTTGATGATCTTGGGCGTGTTCAGATCCAATGGATCAGACATCTCTCTTCCTCTGAATGACACGTAAAATTCGCGTCGAGAGTACTCACGTCATTGATATTCAATGTATATTGATTTTCATTTCAGCTCATGAGATCCTCTCGCCTCTCTGAAATCTTTCCCCAGCCAAGTGCCGTCGATCCAAGCCCGTCAGACGACGATGTGTTCAATATTATCAAAGCGTACCGAGACGTGATCCAGGCCAATTCGAGTCATCCAAGGGCAAACAAGAATGGTCCCCCCATAAGGCACCCCCCCCCAATACCCGGGAATCCCTGTGGCAGGGAATGACAAGGCGAGACAAGAAACCTCTGCGGGGAGGAAACCGATTGGGTGCATGCCGTTTTGACAGGCAAACCTGCAGACCGTTTTGTCTCGGACGCCAGCATATCACTTCGCCAACGGTCTCGCTTGGATGAGGGGGAGTGAGCGAGCGAGCGAGCGAGCGAGTGAGTGACTGACTGGAGGTTCGCGTATTCCAAGCCTGCTCAGAGGTCGGTTCGCGGATATTCGCGGATCCACACATTATCATGACGTTTAGTCCGTGAAGACGACGAGCTGTGTTTTTCTGGAATGGTGTGTCCCGCAAAGTATAAAATGGTCCTCGTCTGGGCTCTTTTGGGTCCCCAGGTGCTGGAATAACCCAAGCCTCATCATCCCTCACATCTTGAATACATCAGCACCCACTGCCCGAAGCATTCTGCTCATCAACCGATAAACAAGGACAAACCTACTCCTCTTGCAAGACCAAGCCTCAAAATCCCAACCCACCTCTTCAAGATGCAGATCTCTTCCAAGCTCATCCTGGCACTTGCTGCCCTCGGCAGCGCCGTGCTCTCCGCCGCTCTGCCCGCTGCTGAGCCTCAGCTGCTTCCCTCGGGGGATAAGGGAGACCCGCCCTCCGGCCGTCGGTTCGCCGTTGCCACGGCCTTGGTCTAATGAGATAATCGCCAAATTCATCAATCTGCCGAGAGACGACTCAGGGAATGTATGTGCTGCAGGGAACCCGCCGGAGACTTTGTCCCTCCACTGCTAACTTCTTTGCGATGGTTTAGTTGGAGGCATAGTTACAGTATACTTTCAGAGTCCAGCAGCAAGATTGTGGGGAATGATTGCATGTGAGATTTCACGGAGCTGTACAGGTGTTTGCGCGTTGGAGTATATCTGTGGTTCACGGCGCAAGGTCAGCGTGCAGGATCATCGTACTTGGGAGATGGGTTTCTTTCGTCGGGCTGGTCGAGTCGGGGCTTGTAGCATCCGGTATCCAATAATTTGCCTATAAAACGCTCTTTTTTAACGACCTAATCATATATCTGAATGAAGGCAACTCTAACATGGCCACATTATTTATTGTCGAATTACAAGTTTCATGAGCTGACCTTACGCAATGTGAAGGAAAGAGGGGAGGGCTGTAAAGCATGGGAGGGTTTAAGCGAATTGATATTGCCCTATATAATTCGAGGCATAACGTACCTAGGTATTAAAGAACGTCTCTGACCTGTGACTACCCTAGGGTCTGGCACCTTACTACACCTGAACGATATATCAACACCGCCGTTACACAGCATCTTGTATCTGGTTGTCTCCTTCCTCTTGAACTTTGTGCAACAACAAGCCTTTCACCGAGACCTTTGATCTTCATGCAGCTCCGTGAAAATATTTCATCGGTATCACCTCATTAGGGTCGTATCTGCCTTGGTGTTGGACTCTTACTCCTCCACAACCTGAAGTAAAGTTGACAAATGAAGCCAGGCTAATAGTTGTTTTGCTGTTATTCTGCTCGATGTGTGGGAATCAAATCAGACCAACAGAATTCAGATATAAGTCATGTACCAAGAAAGACCCCCAAGAGTCTTATATGGTAGATTAATTGGCCGAGAAATAACGTCCACGGGTAGCGAAGTATTTTGAATACCTACCTAGGTATATGACCAGGCTCACAACAAAAGACCGCCAGCCCATGCACTGGGTAGAATTCTTATGGTTGTCAGAAGATTTGTCCGGGGCGTTACTTCGACCCGTGGACTGTTTCGTATTTTGGCCCGGGGACCGGGGCGGCCCAAACAGTGACCCCGACACGGCAATGCAGTGCCGTGGCACCAATTCCATTGGCAGACGTTGGTTGAACTTGGGGTTGTAGGCTATAAATAAAGCCGGCAAATTGTTTCTTTTTGGGCTTTCGGGGCCTCGAAATCATCACCACCTGGGCACGCATTGTTTACAGATGATGCAGGCCAACGGGCCTCTAGATCGGTTGAGAGACCTTGTGGGTGAGATGTGACCGTCTCACCCCATCAGCTCGTTGCAGTTAATCACCAACGAATGTCGAAATTCGACGTCTGTTTGAACTTCAGGGATTGTTCCAATTTTCTGGCCTTTGTCTAGTACCAGCAAATGTGAATGACAAAAAGCAGCATTGTCACAGCTCCTTGACTTGAGCCAACAGAGCGACCACACGGGCACTCGGGTCACCCTACCCAACCTCGACACGGATTATCATGAGGCAACTTTGAAAACTTAAAAAGAAAAACCAGAAAGCCGACAGGTTTCATAACTCCAGGCTTCTTTGCCCTTATGAGACAGCCTCTGACTCCCTAGATGTTCGTAGCTAGTTCCATTATTTATCTAAGCGCCATTACATACCAGTACGATTTCATCAATTATTTCTCTTCTCCTTTCTTTCCTCTTGTTACTTGAGTACCATATCGTACACAATCTTCTGCATCTCCCGAGCCGCTACTCTTGTTCCAATCATTCAGAATGTATCCTATCCCAGGGGTTTCCGTGCTCTTTGCAATCACTAGCTTCGTGCTGGTCATGTTGACTATTTTTGCCGGCAACAAGCCTGGGTTTATGGAGGATTATCATGTTCTCTACGTGAGTACTTTCGCAACATACTTGGAGACTTTAATGAATATTGACTCTGTCTCCCCAGTTCAACACTTCCGCTTTGGGTGAAAACCTCATTCCATCCTTGAAGGCCCGGGCACCAATGCCCGAGCCCACATCACCTCCAATTCTCTTGAATCGCTTTCACGCAGCACCTAACGAGAAAAGATTTAATGTTGGAGGTGCTTTCGATACTGCCGCCTCCTTGGGTGGTGATTTAACCTCTAAGGCGGGGGGCGCCGTCACTTCTGCGACCTCGGCCGTGAAGAGCTTTGCCACTTCTGCAGAGAGCGCTGTAACATCCGGAGCGGGCGAGGCTCTCGATAAACTGTCTGATATCGAGAACGACATTGCGGATAAGCTGGCCAGGAAGTTAGGTATCAAGGAGTTCTACTCTATCCACTTGATCGATCTGTGCTATGGTGATTTCAAACCCAATGCCACCGATCCCGACGCCAACTTCAACGTCACAAATTGCACGACACCATTTGACTATGGTTAGTTTAACTCCTTGTATGAATACAACCGCATTAGTTCTAACATGGCTCGTAGGTCTCCTCAACATCTCTGCGCTGCTCGACCACGAGCTCAAAGTTGGGCCCTTCTCGTTGGACTTGGCAGACATGGGTTTGGCAACAGGTATCCAGGACAAAATCAATGACATCCCCAAGATTATCAAGGTTCTAGTATCCATGTATATCATTGCAGCCGTTTGCATCGGCCTGGGTCTCCTCGCTTCTATTGGCGCCGTCCTCGTCATGCCCAATCCATCCGCGCAAATGATCATCATAAGCAACTTGGGTCTTGCTGGCTTGGCGGTATTCCTTCTTCTCATAGGAAACGTCGTCACTACACGTGGCAGTGAAGAGATTGTCAAGGTGGTCACGAAAGACGGCAAAAAGTTTGGCCTTTCCGCCGAGAAGGGCATCAAGTTCCTCGCCATCACGTGGACCACGTTCGGACTCATGTTCCTGACGGTCCTCTACTGGGCCTACGAGTTCTTCGCCGAGAGGAAGCGCGGTTCCGAAGCGATCAACAGGGCCATCGGGGGGTTCAGCTTCGGCCCCAAGTCCGAGCCGGCATGGAGCGAGACGTCTTCCGGCCTGGCCTCGCGGGAGAACTCGTTTCCGCAGCAGCACCAGGGCGGGGGGTTCCCACCGACGCACGCCCCTGGTGGGATGCCTGTGAGTCCGATGGATGAAGTCCCCTTGGAGGATCACAATTACGGGCGAGGCACACACGAGCCACAACCTGTCTCTCCGCTTGAGCAGGGAGGCTACGGGTACCCTCCTCCTAGGTTCTAACCATTCTGCAGTAAGATCTCGTGCGTACGGATTTCCTTTTGATCCCTGATGGCTACGTCTGAATTCCGCTCACAACGTCTCAGCATGTCTGATTCCTTTCTACCACCGCGACTTTCAAAGAAAGCTGGCTTTTGTATCCATGATGATGGACTCTGAGTGACTGGACTCACGGGAAGAGGCCTGGCGTTTGGAAATTTTCTCTTCTTATCGCGCATGGAATATCCGTTAGGCCGAGTAATATGGTGATTGGAATATACTCAAAAGTGGACGAAGTATGTACCTGATATTGCTACCAGGTGATAAATTTGTTTAAAAAAGAAGGAAAAGAAAAGGAAGAAAAAAAGGGGGATAATTCGACTCCTATTAAAAACTTCATGAGGCCGGGTCTCCTTGGCCACATGGGTTCCCGAAGTAGCGTCAACTGGTGAACAGCATATTGATGAGCTTGAACTCGACGGAGCGATTGGTGTCAGAACTATAAAACTGTAATTAATGAAAATTTAGATTATCAATCAAGATTGTACCCTGACGTGGGACGTATGCTGGTCTCTCAATGCTCGGCACCTGTACGGATCTAGGTTTCTGTTGGAGAGAAAGCTTGGCACGTGATTGGGGTCAACGGTAAATGATGGAGCATTCAATTAATCTATTCAGACCCCCGCCATTCCTTCGGAGTTGAGCTGTCAACGTCCGATGTTGAACCGGATTGCAACCGACATTTTACCACTGCGCCGTTCACTCCAGCCCCTGCGACAGGAGTGTACATAAACGGTAAATTGTTCATGATGTCAGGATATCACGATGATTCTGCGGTGTCTATATCTGGTACAGCAATCCCTTCAACGAAGTCCGAACCCGCCGTGAACGCCCCTCCATATTTGCCGCCACCAAATCCGGCTGTACAATCACCCTACACCAACACCAATCCCCATCATGGAGCCGGGCAGAGCCAAAGCCCAGCGTATGCAGCCGGTGCTCACAGCAGCCTGGCAGGTGCTCTACAAGACCCCAGTCCTCCTGGCATCTTGAATAACACACAAAACCAACAGCAGCAACAGCAGCAACAGCAGCAACAGCAGCAACAGCAGCAACCACAGCCGCCACATATCGTCACCCAAGAAGCCCAGTACTCCTCCATAGAGAACCGTGGGTCCCCTGCCAGTCCACAAAGCCAGCAGGCACCAACACCTGCTTCTGGGTCTTCCGGTCCTTCGAGGAAGAACACTCGAATACCCAGAGCTTGCGATCTCTGTAGTACGAGAAAGGTCAAGGTCCGTTACTTCTCCACGAGGCCGCTCTCTCGTTCCGGAAACTTCGGCCTGCCAGTGCTGCTCGTGGAAAATGGAGTCAAGCTGACCTTTACTTCCTCCAGTGCGAAGGAGGGCCCCCTCCATGCGCGCCTTGCCGAGAGCTCAACGTAGCATGTACCTACGACCGCGTAAAGAAACGACGAGGCCCCCCGAATAGAGCCGCTCAAGCTGCAAGAGAAGCCGAGAAGAGACGGAGGCTCGAGTCTGATGGCGCAAGCGACATCGCGACGCCGACCCATCAGAATGCAGCCCAAGCTCTCGTCTCCCTGGGTGCAACGGATCCACCGACAGTACTGGATGCTGAGCTATGTATCGCGCCCCTAGGCGTTCTCAGGCTCTTCGTCGACGATTTCTATACATACATCCATCCTCTTGTTCCGTTCCCACACGAACCCACTTTTCGTGCGGCTTTCGAGAATCGCGAGGATCGAACCAACCCCGACTTTCTGGCCCTGCTGGCAGGTATGATCGGTGCCCTGGTTGCGTCCTTCCCGCGCTCGGCGCGTCTTCATTTGAAGGCGTCTCACAGCTACGAGAAGTTCCCACGATCTATAATACTGGTCGATCGATGCATGAAAGTTGCGCTTAATATGCGAACGTCCGAGACAATGTTGAAGGACAATGTCACTGTGAACGATGCGGCCGTCAGCTACTTCTTGTGCCTCGCGTCGGGCTACACCATGCGTTGGAGTCAGTGTCGTCGGTTCCTAGGAGAGTCACTGCGCTTCCTCCGTGAGATGGGATTCCATAAAAGAAGGCCCCCTCCGACCTCTCTTTCCTTGGGGCAAGACCATCCTGACGACCAGCCTACCGATTTCATTACTGATGAAGTTGGAAAGCGCATGTTCTGGACCATTTTCTTAGGTGTTCGGTAAGTTTTCAGGGGGATATACTTATGCTTAAGCCTCCAAATCACTAATACACTTCTAGATCCATGGCCCAATTAGGCAGCTCCTCTAGAGACTTGATCATTCCTCCAGCCACACCAAATTCGCCTTACCCTGATTGGCCACGAGAGGTGGATGATGCGTACATACTCCCTGATAGAATACTCCCGCAGCCCGAGGGAACCGTCTCTGTCTTGACGGGCTTTGTCAACTGCATTCAGATCTACCAGACAATGGATGATTTAGTGCGGATAGAGCTCGCACATGGTATTTCAGCTTGCAGTTGGGAGCAGCAGAAGCAATGCCTGCATTCTTCTCTCGTCAAGGTCAAAGCCATTGAACAATTCCTCCCGCCTGTGCTGAGACTTAACATGAATGCCCACAACACCCCCAAGGACGCTCCCTTTGCACATCCAGTGCAGGACGGTTCGAATGGCACTTCACCGTATCAATACGTTCCACCTGTTCACCCAAGTACTCAGCCGAACCACGACGTGCGGCATCTAGTCGCAGCAAATGAGACAGAGAAGCGATATCTGCAGTACGAGATACAGAAAGCTAACACATATGCGTCCTTGCTGAGCACCCGGTCTTTCTACGTCGAGCGCTACCTATCGCTCCGTGATATTTACCGCAACAACCAGCGCGCTGAGCAGGCACGTACGACTGAGCCAAGTGGCAACATTATATACAGAACAGCCTCGGACACATCGTCCTCACTAGCAGCAGCCGCCATGCGGGCTGTCGCCGAGCGGGATGAAATCGACGACATGTTCCTGGCAGAGCGGGAGGAGGTAGTGCACAACTTCTTCACAGTCGTGACGTCCATCGAACAGCGCAACATGGAACCCAACGGTGGCTCGCTCATCAGCAAGATCCGCCAGGTTGCGGGCACGCTGCTGGGGGACCCGGTTGACCGGAAGGGACGATACGAGCTGCAGAATGAGGAGTATCTGAGGGTGTTCCTCGAGATCCTCACGCGTCTGGAGAAGACGGGTACCGGCATGACCCCGAGCCCTGGCGGCCAGGCGAGCGGCACGATGACGCCTGATGACGAGGAGCAGGAGCTGCGTAACTGGGCTGACCTGCGAGAACAGCAGCAGCGGATGACTCGTGACGACTTTGTGTGAGACGAGCAAAGCCTCGTGTGTTTTTATGGACATGTGGGTGTACTACCACAAAGGCACGAAAGAAGCAACAGGGGAGCGGGTGTCCCCATGATTAAATTTCCTAGAGATGTTGCTACAGCCGTTAAGGCGAGCTTTTTACGGATCGGCATGAACACACTACAGACTGTATAGAATAACTACAAGGTTAATAGGCTTTACTGCTGTATTCAATGATAGATGCCAACACCTTTCCAACCTGATATGCGGGCATGGAATCTGCCGGTTAGCTCGGCCGGCCGGAGTCTCAAACTTCTAACGACGACTATCGTTTACTGTAACGACTATAAATGCAACAGACGGTAGACCCACTGAAGCAGTAGAATGATTGTGAATCACGGTGAGCCTTGTGAGGAGACATCATCTCGAAGGACAGAAGGAGAAAAAAGGCAAAAAAGCGAGCTGCCTAGGGCTCGAACCTAGAACCTCCAGCAACAATTGAGACAATCGGAAGCTGAAGCGCTACCATTGCGCCAACAGCCCTACTTGTGTCTTGTTGCCAAAATTCAGTCCTATACTCCGGCAACTTAGTTGGAGACATGGTCCCACTGAATACGCTAGGGTATGGATGGGATGACTGCATATATCTTAAAATTGATGTTGGATTAATGATATCCCTGCTATCTATTACTACCTAGGTATACTCTAGATGTATCGCGTTCCAAGAGTCAAACTATTTCAGCATCGTTGAGTTAAGCACTAAATGAATCAATGTTCGACAACAACTTTCGGTCAGCGGACATAGGGTATCTACCACACCCGCACAAAACGAAATCCACCATCACCATCGTCTATGAGTCTTGCATTCATATGCTCTGCAAGATGCTCTAGTTTGTGCTCATCCTCTCGTCCCTCAATGGCCACATCCTCCTTCGTCCACCCATCCAGTCCATGGACCAGCAATGCTATCAAAGATGTCTTGAGCAGTGGCTCTCCCGCAGTAAGAACCATGGACACACCCAATAGAACGACGACAAGAAGCGTCTCGGCCATAGGGAGCATTAGCCAATACCAATTCACGCTAATGTATGTCTCCTCGTCATAGACATCCCCGGAGAATATGGTTGCATTGGTGTTATCCCCAGGGTTGACGCTCCGGAGCTGATTCGTGAGAGTTGATGCCAAATCAGCCGCTACGTTACCAATATCAGAGGTGTACCGAAACATCGAGAGGTCCAGGGAGTCCGAGTCGAAGGTCGTGCCTGCGTGCGGGTGAGCATCGACAATCTTCCGGGTGAGGAGCCCCGATATGTAGTCGAACAGCGAGCCATCGGCGTTCAAGTCGACGTTGTAGAGGGCTCCCGTCGAAGGCGCTATGTACGTGATGAGACTCTCCAAGCTTCCGGTGATATCTTGAGACGTGCCGTTGTACGACAGTCTCTCGTAGGCCGTGGGAGCCGCGGCGATGGCGTGGCGGTTCGCGGTGAGGTTGTGGACTGTCTGCGCGCACCAGTACCAGGCTGTGTAGGATAAGTCTGCTGCCGGGGGCGTTTTGAGATCGCCCACATCTCTGTCCGTGACCTTGGAGGTGTAGAGAACGGCCCCGTAGCCGAGGGTCCCGTCTGATATGTTCTCTATTCCGATGTAGCCTGTGCTTTGGAACAGGGTTGTTGAGTGGCTAGCAGGGCCCTCCTGTTGCGCAAACTGCATTATGAATGGCTCCGCGGCGTAGGGTTGGACTGGAGGGTCTGAGGGGAACGTGTAAGTGCAGTTGAGGACGTCGTCAGTCCTTCCGGTGCACTTCACCTTGACCCTGTCTGTTACATTTTGGTGTTCACTGCATACGCCAAGAGTGGTGAAAGTGTCCCATTGACATCGATCGCCCGGACAAGAGTACATGGGTTGGAATATCGATCCGGAAATTCCGTCGATGATTGATGACTCGAGCTTGAACAAATCGTTGTTAAACTGTGTTGCGTAGTCAAAGCCTAATGGCTGTGTTAGTTGGAGAGTCATCATGATACCGTTACGTCTCCCCACCTGAGCAGAGACGGGAAGGCCGGTAATCAACACGCTGATAGTCTCGGGTTGGTACATATTTTGAACCACACAACTTACTTCCTGTACTACCATCCAAATCCTGAAGGTAGGCCTTCGACCAATACTGAGTAGCCGTCCCAATCTCAGCAGTAACATTGTTCAACTTGGTATCCCTGACAGGAAAACTCAAGATCTGTTGGGCACTCGGATCATACCCAAGTGCCACAATAGACACAACAGCCAGGCTCCAAATAGTGCGCGCGCGAACACGGACGTTCAGCAACACCATCAGAGAGCCCCACGGCCCACGACTGGCCTCATCGATCACCTGGAGGTGGCTGAGCCTGTTCGGCCGCAGCAGGAAGTGGCGCCACTTGAGCTGGCCGATGCAGCTCGCGATGGGAACCATCATGGCTGACTTCCCCACGGTTGTGAAGACGGCGACCAGGGAGTTGGGCTGGATCCAGAGGTTCCAGGACGCGAGTGCGAGGTTGTTGGCTTTGAGGAGGGTGGCTAGAAGAAGGACCATGCAGATGATGCTGAGGAGGCCTGCTCCGATCTCCCACCACCACCACCACGAGATGGGAGGTTTCGGAGCCTTCTGAGGAACGACCCCACCGACTATACTTGAAGCCGAGGGAGTTGCACTTTCCGAGCTGGATAGTGCATAACTCGAAGGGTTCTGTAGCAGCTGGTAGGATGTAGATTGCCCGATTTGGTCCTCTTCCACCGGAGAGAACCCAGCACCCACCGACGCTGCGGCTTCCTGGGGTGGCAGATAGAGGTCCATCTGGCGGGTTTGAATTTGTGGCATAGGTCGAAGAGCAAGAGGTAAGTCTTTTACAGAGGGTTCTGAACAGCCAGCGACAGACGCATATGTACGATGAGCTGTGGGTGGTTGATACCTACCTACGTATATGTAGCCCTGCGTGCTGGCTGGCGAATAACCTCACAATATTCTCAGCTCAGTACCCCAAAGGTACAACATGAAACATGACGGTTTAGCAAATCTGCTAAAACCTATTATTAGACAAGACATACATGTGGATGGGTGGGACAATGCAATTGCGAGGTGGACCAGAGCCTCAAACAACATGCATCAAATGCAGTTTGACAAATGATCAGCTAGTGCAGTTGGTTTACATGCACAGTAGCACATTGTTCCATATTCTAGCTACACAATATTTCAGCTCATGCAAAGCTGCTGACGCCCCCAGGGATCTATCAATTATAGGAGTTAATTGATGTTCCCCATCGACCAAGTCGGCCGGGGGCAAGCTGTGAGCCAATCCTTCGGATATACAACAAAATACATGTTCAACCTCTACTCCGTGTGATAGTAGACTATCCTGGGGAGTGGTCCATGGTAAGGGCAATTGACTTGCCTAGGTACTCGGTAGGCTATAAATACGACCACTTCAAGTCAGCTTCCACATCCAAGACCCAGAACAAGTTCCCATATGCAGACATGGATTCGCAGAAGCTCTTCCAAAATATCCCGCCCTTTCCGGACGACATATCCTCTGCCTCCATGCGTACCATCTCGCTGGCAAGCCTGAATTCAGGCGATGAGGCCGCCGCCCAAAGTCTCCTGGCCGCTTGTCAAGAGCTGGGTTTCTTCTTGCTCGACCTGGACAGTGACGCTCTGGGCAACGAGTTGATGAAGGACATTGACCAGATGTTCTTGGCGGGCAAGGATATCATGAACCTCCCAAGAGATGTCAAAGAAAACTACCTGCACGATGCCCCAAAGAGCTTTCTCGGGTAAGTTATCCTCCCAGGCTTCATTGTTTATCTATCGTCTTTACTCTATGATCCCCTCACACGTAAAAGATTCAAACCACGCGGTTCTGCCAACACCGAGACCGATGAACCAGACCGCTTTGAATGGTTCAACGTCGGCCAGGATGGCCTGATGGGTAAGACGGCCCTGCAGCCACTTCCTCCTCTGGTACACACCCACTTGCCACTCATCAAGTCGTTCCTGAAGCACGGCCAAAGTGTCGTCGCCACAGTCAGCTCAGCCATTGCGACCCAGCTCGGCCTACCGCCCGACACTTTTACATCCTTGCAGGAACCTACCAAACCCTCTGGCACCGTTGTCCGTCTCATCCAAGCATTCGCAAGCCCAGACTCAGAGGATCTCCGCACCAGCATGATCCATCACACCGATTTTGAAACCATCACCCTGCTCGCAAACGTACTCGGAGGCCTACAAATCCTGGCCCCGGGACGTTCTCCGACGGATGAGTCTGCCTGGTTGTGGGTGCGACCGCGTCCAGGCTGTTTGGTTGTGAACCTGGGTGATGCCATGGTCCAATGGACGGGCGGCTTGTTACGCAGTAATGTCCATCGCATCAAACACGCCCCTGGTGTTCAACGATTTGAGAATCGATACAGCCTGGCTCTTCTGGTCAGGCCCCATCGTAATGCAAGCATGAGGAAGTTGGTCGGCGACGGAGAAGACGCAGGGGATAGCACATTGACTGCTTGGGAGTGGGAATTCAAGAGATCTACGGCGTTGATGAGGGGAGATACTGTCACACAGAGTAAGGGAGGGAAGCAGCTAGTTGTGGAGCCCTAAATTAGGATACTGGTGTGGTTCTATTACTCGGTATATTCAGTCATTGGTTTAATAAGTAGTTCTGATATACCTATACTCAAGTAGGTAATTCATGATTAGTACGATGTTCGAGATTGCTTTTGTTAATTAAATGAGGAGTCTACCAGTTGCCGAGACCGTAAGGTTCCTTCTCTTGAACCACCTTACTAGTTTGGCTGGAACGTTTGAATCAAGTGATGAAGCATATCCCTAAACTCGAAATAGCCTAGGCAGGTATATATTATTTAGGTACCTAGGTCGTTAGATAGTCTTTCAATGCCAGGCCGGCTTTACAGGCTCTATTAAATGACACGGGCGAAATGTACGAGCGCCTCAGACACCACTATTCAAAACGCCCATGACTTCCCAGGGTTGGCTTCCAGGTTCTCATAAATCTGTGGCTGACGCTTCTTCTCTTATTTGAAGTACAGTGCTTGCCCCCCATATATCATGGGCCATATCCAAGCAAAATATGTGATATATAGGGTGCGATGATATAAGTGGAACTTCATGTGTGTAACAGTCAGAATGAGACAAGGGTCAAGAACAATAGTGGCGGACAATGGAATAGCACACAATAAATATAATATGAGGTGAAGCAGTTCTCAGTTCTGACCAGCTACTAGAGACTATACGGAAGACTGATTTTAGAGAGAAAAATCAAGAAGGAAGAGACGGCGGCCCTCAGGGCCGCCGTCTCTTTATTATCACGGCCCACTCTGATTGGCCCACAGGCCTATTCTATTACAACGTGACTCCACAAGTAACTACCAGGCTGTCGGAATAATTTAGAAACGCCACACAACTCTAAATGCTACACTGCAGATTTACAACCACCCTAATATATCAATTTGTATAGCACTCCTATAGTAAATTATATAATTTATCGGTTAATTCGCCTTCCGCCTATATTTTTAAGGTCCTCCCAGCGCTGGGGCATATCCTTATATACTTTCGCGATAGCTTCGTATTTTACTAGCCTAAAGCCTTTTTCGGCTAAAATCCTTACATCTTTAATCGTTTCGTAACTATACCGTTTTAGGTGATTCTTTACAATAAAGGTATAGCAGCAGTCTTTAATAGGGTTAGTTTCGGGGCAGTTATATAGGTTAGTTATATACGTAATACCCTGTAACTGCTTCTACTCTCTTACGGCTTTACTATTATAAGTATAATCGCCGTCCTCCCAGAGTATAAAGTCTCGATCGCTATAATATCTCTCGATATCTTTAAAGACTCGTTTATATATAGTAATATATATAGCTGCGTCGATCTTACTATTATTATTCGACTAAACCTTATACTAGTAAAGAGGGCTTTTATAATTAGGGCTAATAACGGCTATATAATAGATAACGGTCTAGTTAGCCGGAGATTTCTTTATAAATTTCCTGCCGTTCTTTAATTTCCGAGGTTTATATACGCCGTCGCTTATAATTACAGGAAGCTAAGAATCTTTATTATTTATACCGCTAATCTTAAGCTTACGCTACGGCGCCTAGTCTTTTACAGTCTAGGAAGCGAGTTTATAATATAGCTTTCTCTTTATTCGCCCTCTAATCTCGCCCTATAAACTAAAGTGCTACTAGTTACTATAGTAAATACGATCTCGCTAAGCTGGATTAGACTAGTAGCCTAGTTAGGCTTTACATATTGCTCTCTCTTTACGATATTTTTCTGCCGCCTTTTTATTACCGAGTTTTATAGCCTTAAGGCGAGAAGACTAGTTTAAGGCCCTTATTTAATAGGCAATCGTCTTTTCGTATATACCGTCTATATTTAGGCCAGAGTCTTTAGCGATATTACGCTAGGGCCGGCGAACCTCCTTATATATAGTCGGGTCGCCGTAGTTATTTCGTAATTCGAGGCTATTATTAACGTATTAAGCTTTTTTAGGCCTAAATTTAGTAGGACGGTAACGAGGTTCTTAAAATCGAGTATCGTTATATAAAGTGCGTGCGTCGGGATCGCTTCCGAGGGTATCGTAGTTAATTTCTTCTTTAGGGAGGGGCCTTATAGGTTTATAGTTAAGTCGGCACTAAATAATAAGGCTCCTAGCGTACCGAGAAACGCTAAAATAGTTATAGACCTGTTACTTTATAACCTAGCCGTAACCTCTGCTAAGAAGACTAAAATAGTCTAAGAACTAGCAGACCCTACGAATCTTAGCCCGTTTTAGCGTATCGTGGTAGGTTTATCCTGGGGCTATACCTATCGTAATTAATACGATTCGAATCGGCGTGAAATTCTGAGTAGATTAATAATAAGAAATAATAGTATACGCTATTTGGTTGTTGTTTAATTAAAGGGTGAAGATTGAGAAATTTAGTGCGATTAGGTGTGGTTTGGAGTTATGTGGCGTTTCTAAATTGTTCCGACAGCCAGGCCCACGATGCCTCGAGGAGTGAGGGTATCCAGACTACTACGGCGAACCACCCCCTTCACCCTCATCCCCTCGAGGAAACCCCCTTGACTGGACCATAACCGTCGAATAAGACCTATCAAAATAGGGTTCACACCACCAAAACTTGGTCCCCTATATACAAAGTAAATATTCCAAGTGGATAATATCATGAATGGTATATGATATACTACCATTATTAACGAGCCATCTAGGTAGAACATATAACATATGGGTGTTGTATAATATGGGGGTGATGATATATTGGGGGGGGGGGGGGAATCAGGCACTGTAATATGGAGGTTAGCAGCACGAAAGACCTCGAACTGTACCAATTCATCTTAGCCTTTTCCCTTTCGTCCCTTTCAGCAGGAGTTCAAATGGACGAATTCAGTACTCAAGGTACAGGTTTGAGGAATCCGTTTGTCCCCAGGTCCGGACCAGGTCTCGGCTAGTATTCTGCGGGGAGGCCTGGTTGCTGTCTGGGATCACCATGCCGCGCCGGCCCGGTCGTTTGCACAGGGGGCCGCACCGCCGAGACAAGCTCGGGATTTCGCAGGCTTGTTATCATTGAAACGCGGGCATGTCCGGCAAACAGCACTGCGCAACCCGTCCTTCGGGGTATCAGAAATGAGAAGTAGCAACGGGAAAATCAAGAAGAATAACATTACATACATACCTGGTACAACTTGTTCCATATTTGTTCCAGGCTAACCCTGCGAGGCCCCCATGCGAATGCCAATGCCATGATGTCTAGCACGCCTCTGAATACCAAGACCGGCCTGCCTGTGCCAAATGCGACGCTGCCATTCTGGCGGACTGAGCTCCACGAGCTTGACAGCTTCAGAACTTCCGAGTCACTGCCTTCGGAATGTGACATCCTCGTGATTGGAGCCGGGTATGCCGGCGTCAGCACCTTATACCATCTTCTTGATTCGAGCAATGGCCCGGACCCATCAAAGATAGTTCTGGTCGAGGCGCGAGAGGCGTGCTCAGGGGCGTCTGGTCGCAACGGTAAGGGAATTGGCATCGTCGTATGTTCAGTATTGTTTCAGAGCAAGAACCTGATCATCTCCAGGTGGCCATATCAAACCCGATGTGTATTACAATATCTTGAAGTACACCAAGAAGTACGGCGCAGAAAACGCAGCGGCTTTCGCCAGGTTTGAGAATGCAAATATCTACGCCGTAAAGGAGATGGTGGAAAAGGAGAAAATCGAGTGCGACTTTGTCCTAACCAGGGCCCTTGATGTCTACCTTGACGAAGCTCATGCTAAGATAACTCACGATTCATACCAAGAACTACGCAGAATCGGTGTGGCAGACCTTGGTGATGTTCAGTACCTCGAAGGATCGAAGGCCGAGGCTGTGTGTCCCCCATGTTATCTGGGTTCTCCCTGAATACAATGCTGATGATACGCTCCAGATATCCGGTGTCAAGGGTGCCAAATGCTGCTTCTCGTTTGCGGCCGCCCACTTATGGCCCTACAAACTAATAATGCATCTCCTCTCCAAGCTTGTCGCCAAAGGCATCAACCTGCAGACTCACACGCCCGTCACATCGATCTCCTCCACCCCAGATGCAGAAGGACGTTGGACAGTCACGACCTCGCGAGGCTCCATCCGCGCAAGCAAAATCATATTTGCAACGAACGGATATACGGCAGCCATCGCTCCGCAGTTCGAGCAGAAAATCATCCCAGTTCGCGGGATATGCAGCCGCATAGTCCCTGTCGTGCCAAAGAAGACATCACATTTGGTCAATACTTACTCTCTGCGTTACGGACCGGCACTCTATGACTATATGATTCCACGCTTGGACAGATCTATCGTCATTGGCGGCGCAAAGGACCGATTCTGGCACGACAAGTCACATTGGTACGGCGTCACGGACGACAGCAAGCTGATCGAGCCGGCCCAGGACTACTTCGATGGGCTTATGCAGAGGCATTTCGACGGCTGGGAAGAGTCTGGTGCTTGCACCGATAGCGTGTGGACAGGGATTATGGGTTGGAGTTCGGATTTTATGCCTTTTGTGGGTGAAGTTCCAGGCAAGAATGGGCAGTTCATCACGGCGGGTTTCAGTGGGCATGGAATGCCTCTTATTTACCTCGCGACGAAAGCACTGAGTGAGATGGTAAAGGGCGAGAAGACTTTCGAGGAGACAGACTTGCCAGCTGTGTTCAAGCCAACGCAGGAAAGGCTGGACAGCCAAAAGAATGAGATTTTGGGTATATAATACTCCTGTGCCTCTATTAGTCGTCATCATCATAATACAGTGGTCTCCAATTATTCCAACCTTTCTCCAATATAGTAGTCCGTAACTGATCGAAAGTTACCCCAAGCTCGAGGTAAATGTCAACCTGTCCATGGCGAATTCCTCCTGAAACTTGGTGAGAGGTCTTGAAGGAAATTCCAGTCCGAAGGCCAGTCAAACTCTTCACCCCCAGCCATGGTAATATCGCCCAGGAGAGGAGCTGGGGCCTCGTTATCAGTTGTTACCGACTCGGTGGTGGCCATAGGCGTACCCCATGCTGGGAGTCCTTCAGGAAACAGGAGCCTGTGCAACTTCTCGGTGGTCTCCATCTCTGACACTTTGCGCGGGGAAGCAGCACTTGTCATGACCCTGTCCCCGAAGGCGACTGTGACTTCATTCACGATCGGTATGAGATATTTGGCGCATATCGCAGCATCTTCCCATGATTGTCCCACCTTGGATAGTAACATCAGGCAGTCCGGTATGGTAACTGCCAATATATGTCTGGCTGTCTGTCTGGATGGAACGTGGTCCCGCAGGGCCCAGCACGCCTCCAGCATGATGATTGCAGCTTCATAGAGGATGTGGACAGCATGCCAAGGGTAGAACAGCCGTCTGCGTTTGGCTTGCTGTTGGTAGTCTTCAACAATAGTTGAGCAGGCGTCGAAGCATGCTTGACGGGCTTGGGGTGTTCTGGCCTCCAGCCGTGGGGTGGGTCGATAGATACGTGCTCTGAGACACGAGTATTGCACCATCCTGAACTCAAATATTTGGTATTTGGAGAACCCTTCTGCTGTCTCCAGCCATTCCTCTAGCCGGCTGGTTATATTCTCGATCCAGCTGTCGAGATCCGTGTGTTGTCCCTGAGCTTGCGTGTCCTGCAGATGAAGAACCCGGTAGACTTCTGTCTCGAGCGCCCGCAAACGGTACAGGTGACTAGCCGATGATTGCTTCTTTGTCTCATCCTCGCTGGTGGCACAGCTGGGCAAGTACAGCGATGCAGTGATTGATTCTTCGGTGAAAGTCAGTGGAAGTTTGAGAAGAGTGCAGATTGACCTCTCCATGCCGTAGAGCACCCAGAAGAGTTGATTACGCAGCCCAGCTTGTTCATGTGATGGCTTCTCCGACGAACGCTTGTGAAGCCCAAGTTCTAGGACCACTCGGGTGGCATTCCATATACAAGCCCAGTTGTCGACTTTTGCTGGACTCATGTGAGCGTAGTGGGCCAGCAACAGTGATATCTGAAGCCTTTGAACCTCAGTGGCCCCAAGGATAAGTCGGAGATGCTGGAGTGAGACCTCAAAGAAAGCATCGGAAGCCGTCCTGGCTTGAGTCTCATTTTTCCAGGTCAGCGTGATTGATGAGATGGCCAGAGCGATAAAGGCAGCAAAGTAGTCGAAGTGAGATAGGCCGGATTCGGGGGGGATCCCCATAGTCAATGCCGCATCAGTGTCACCGCCGTAGATCTCGAGCATCCGGGTGAATATGGGTCTCAGCCACTTTTCTTGAACACAAGGGTATTGCGGCAAATGAATGTTGGTATAGTTCCAAATCATCTGCTCAAGAGCTGCGGGTGGAATGCGGCAAAGGTTGGTGGATATCGATGGCCCATCGCGAGGAGGCGTTTGCACTTGCCGATAGCTCGAGGATGGTTTTGATACGTTTGGTTTGATCCTTGATATAAGCAGTGGAGGACAACTTGGACGAAGGAACAAAGCCGGTGACAGATTAGAAAGAAAGAAGGGACCTGACGAGGCACTATCCGGTGAGAGTGTAGCATAAGCAAGCCTCGAGACCAAGGCCACCGCGACGCTATCGGGTGAATGTTGGAGTTCGGCTGCCTCACGCTCTAGTTGAGCAACATGGTCTTCAAGAGCTCTTACGAGACTGATCTACAGAGTTAGTGGGACAATATCACGCATAGGGACCCAAGGAAGACGCACCTCCTGGGCAGATCCTCGCCGCCTGAGCCATATCCTCGACAAACAGCACCTGCTTTGGTGCAGGCACCGCAGGATGGCCAAGCAGAATCACACTGAAATGATATTAGTTGACGTCTGTTTACATGGCCTCGAGATGATTTCGATATCGAATAACCCGGATCATTCCAGCCGCTCGTAGAGACACAATCAGACAGTAAGGGGAAGTGGTTATGGAATGGTCACTCAGCTGTGGATCGTGACATAGTTAACGACGTACCTTGGTCTTCCTCTTCTTACACCTGGCACACACTCTGGATGAGTGTCGACCGGATGCCGCCAGTTGAATGTCGGGTATCCTATTCATTTTGTGTGTGGTGAGGACTGGCTTCAACCAAACCGCCTTTTGGAGAGTTAGGGGGGTTGTCAACGACGAGGAGTAAACCAGACTGGGGCAGTTCCCGGGGTCCTCTCCGCAGGGGAAGAACAGGCTGTGGGGGTTGCCCTGTTCTTGAGTCATTACCCCGCTAGAAAGTGACGGCTTGGCAGGGGCTTCTAGACGACCTTTAGGGCCACCCATGGAAACAGATCTGCTGAGTGCATTCCCGTATCTTCCTCCACTCTCACTTGTTCTGCATGCATGGAGCTTTTGACTTTCGAGCCGCATCTTTATTTTCCTCTCACTCTATAGGCATAATGCTGAAGACGTGTACTCGGTGTCGATCCAGACGCATAAGGGCAAGTTGCTCTCCGTTTTGTCCCCTTTAGGGGAAATATATCACATATATCGACTAACAGTCAGTTGACATTCCAGTGCGATGCACGACTGCCAGCATGCCAGAACTGCCACAAATCTGGCTTATCTTGTTCTTTCTACGATGACATCCTTCAGGAAGACATCCCAAGGAGTTACATCAAGAATCTCTATGACCGTATTGAAGAGCTGAAGGCGATGGTCTCAGTTCACCAGACAAGCCCTCAGGCCAACGACACTACTACCACTCATACTTCTAAGGATTCTGCAAACGAGTTTCAATTCATTTTGCCATCTCGAAACGGTTATTCTTTATTTCTGGAACGATCTCCTCCCGTCATTATCGGCAATGCAACCATTCGGTACTTGCTTCGGCAAGGTATCAAGATTGACTCGCCTTTTCTCATTCCAGGCAACTTGAACCCGGAGGAAGAAGGCATCAACGTTCATACGGCCTCAAGATTTGACAGGGGCTTAATATCTCCCAGCACTGTTCGGCTGCTACTAGCACACTACATACGATGCATCGAGCCGGTCTTCCCCGCAGCCCTCGACTTGGTAGATGAGACTGAGGCGAGCCTGAAACAGATGAAGGATACAGACAGGTGTCGAGTTCTCCTTGCCTGTGCTGTCGCGGCCATGCACAAGAGTTATCATGCACCAGCCTGGAAGATTGTCGCCACTACATGCCGCGAGTGGGCCGGGGAACTGGCCACAGAGTTGGTGACAAGACGGGATGACCTGACCGTTGTTATCCTGCTGCTGTTGATTATCTACGAGCTTGCGGATCCCGAGAGAGGGCTCCTCTGGGAGCTATTGAGCTTCGCAGCCAGAACGTGTCTTGAATTGGGTTGGCACCGCACAGATGAACATGATGATCTACAGCAGCTGGCAGGACCGTCCTTGGCAGCCAACTCCGAAAGGAGGCGACTGTCGGCAGAGACCAAGAAACAGACGCTGTCTGTATTGATCCAAATCGAAAGGCAAGACGACTGATATATCAACTAAGCCCAGGTGAGATTCTGAACAACTTGACTAACGTCTTATCAGGATGATGAACATTCTTGTAAACCGGACGAGTGTACTCAGCTGCAGCACATCATGGAATTTGACCGACAGCGATCTGGCCTTCAATCACTGTACCCAGCTTATGCAACTCCTTTTTGAAACTGGAGTCGTACCAGAAAACCCGGCACAATGCCCCTTGACTGGCCCCATTTCACCCGCTGTCAACATCCTTCAATCAATGCCGCCGTCCGAGGTTTTGACACACGTGGGATGGATCTTGCTACAACCAACACTTGCGAATCATCCACCATGTGATTCCTGCTCCTCCTTTTCGACTATGGCTAGGTCCACCAGCTTTGCCTCCCTCCAAGCAAGAGTCTTGTCTGAGGCAGCTTGTCTAATAGACACAGCTCATGTCCTGCTGGCTTCCCAGGACGCTTTCATCCCGCCTATATTAGCCAGCTGCCGAGCTTTCATGGGAGGATGCTTGCTTGTCACGGGGATTTCGTGTGGCTGGCCATCGGCAAATGAGTATTCATCACATTTACTGAAGTGCTCAGAAGTACTCTCATTTACTATGCCCCTCTGGAAAGGTGGCCGGGACTATTACGATGTTTGGAGGCAGATAACACGCGGGGTCTGAAGCAGTAATCCTCGGCAATCCGCGATACTTCTTTTTCGATACATCAAATTATCGATGACTCGCATTTGCGCCTTCAACTCACTTCAGATATGGTTTCGACTGCTTGGCGTCCTGACTATCGACCCCTGTTGGGCAGACTTGCCGGTGGCGGACTTCCGCGGTCGAAAGGTGGCCCCCGCGCGGACGACTCCGATAGCAACTACCACCACTACGCAGATCTTCGAAAGCAGCTTAACATATGGATGTTCTAGGAATTTGATCTATAGTTACGTATCAGCGGGAAATTTGGCTTCGAAGCTTATCTGGCAAGCCATAGAAATCAGTGGCTTGCCCGGGTCTAGCGTTCGTTGTCTCTCGACTTGAAGCCGTCCTTGTACTGGTCCACTATCCATACAGAATCAAGCATCATGGTAGCTCTGGATACCATCGACCTCACTTCGGTGGTGTATTGGTTTCCTCTGCTATTTATTATAACGGGTCTTGTGTATCTCCGCTTCTACTACGTCGATTTCGCAGCCATCAAGGGAATTCCTGAGATACCTGGTGGCTCCCTCGTGCATGGGCATTTGTACCAACTAGGGCAGGATCATGCGACGACAACAGAAAGATGGGCCCAGAAGTACGGTTGGCCAATTTACCAGATCAGACTTGGTAACCGGCGTGTGATCTTTCTGAATGGCTTCGAGGTTGCTAGGGAATGGTTGGTGACCCGTCAGGGGTGTACCATTGATAGGCCACTGCTCTACACCTTCCATGGCATTGTTTCCAAAACATCCGGTGAGTCTTACTGCTCCTTTCCCGAAGGAGCCACAGGACTCTAAGAAAGATATAGCCTCCACTATTGGCAGCAATCCTTGGGATGATCGGACCAAGAAACAGCGACGTGTTGTTGGCTCTCTGACTACGACTCCTGCAATCAAGAGACTCGAAGGTATGCTCGATCTCGAAACGTGGCAGATGATTCAGGGAATATTTGAGGCGAGCCAAGGAGGTAAATCAATTTCGCCTCATATTTACCAGAAGCGTCTGGCGCTCAATGTTGTCTTGATGTTCTGCTACGAAAGGCGGTTCGAAGATATAGCGGATCCACTGATGAAGGGAATTCTGGCTGACACCAAAGTGATTTCGAGGTTTGTAAATTCTGGATAGGGTAGTGGAACAGTCTTGCTGACATGAATTGACAGCTTTCGGTCCACAAACTCGAACGCGCAGGATTATATCCCATATCTTAGGTTCGGTTTTTTCCAGGACAAGAATCGCGCCGCTCTTGCAACCGAGGTCCGAAGCAGGCGAGACCAGTGGCTTGCTGCTCTTCTTGAGGAAGTTAAGGAAAGCATTGCGGCAGAGAAAGCCAAGAGTTGTGTAGCTTCTGGTCTGCTTACTGATGAACAAGAGAAACTTACGAAACGTGGGTGCCCCACCCCTGTTCTTTATCTTCCATGCTGACAACAACTATCCTAGATGATGTTCGTACAATCCTTGGTGGCCTCATGTCCGGTGGCTTCGAGACGGTCCTAGCAACAGCAATCGCAGGCATTGCGTATCTTGCAAGCCCTGCGGGTCAAGATATCCAGGCTGCGGCGTACCAAGACATCATCGATGGATATGGCAGCGCTGAGACTGCCTTCCAACAAGCCGTTGCCGATGAGAAGTCTCCTTATGTGGCCGCTTTCGTCCGCGAAGCTCTCCGATACTATCCACCACTTCACATTCTGCCACCACGGCAAACATACAAGGATTTCGAGTGGAACGGAGTGAAAATTCCCAAGGGAGTAATGGTGCTCACGAATGCACAGTCAGCCAACCACGGTACGATCCCACCTCTCGTGATTAAGGGTACCCTAGCTTCGTCCCGCACAAAGACTAAAATCACTGCACAGATCCGGCGACTTACGGTCCTGACGCCCACATTTTCCGTCCAGAGCGATGGACTGACCCTGATCTGGCCAACAAAGTGCCTGCGCCCTACCATTTCTCGTACGGCGCGGGCTCACGAATGTGCACGGCTGTCAACTTCTCCAACAGGATACTGTACGCCATCTTCTTGAGACTGATTGTGTCATTCAAGATCAGACAGAGTGATAATGAGCCACCGAACCTGCACTATATCGATTACAACTGTGATACCACAGCCCAGGGTGCCATAGCAAAGGACTTCAAGGCCTACTTCGAGCTGCGGGATAGAGAGGCTTTTGATGCTTGCATGAAGCAGTCGGAGGAGAATACGAGGGATGTTACGAATGGGATGGTCAAGTAAGAGCTGGAACGAGTGTTGCCCGCGAGATGGGTAGACTTGTACTTGTATCCCTTTTGTTTCGCAGGGTGACCAGTTCTCGACGTGTATATTATCAGACTTCGCGATGTCCATAAGATGACGGTACGAGTTACAACATATATTTGTACCGCCGTAATAGAGGGCTGATCTTTATGCTAAGGACAGAATTGTTGAGCAGGCTGGTTTGAGCGAAAGTGTGTTACATTGGAGGAGCAAGAACTCCGGGAAACTACAAGATAGGGCAGAGCTAATTTATATGTAATGAGACATGGAGAGTGCCGGTGCGGGTTACCTAACCCATGGCTTCCACCTTCAACACTTTCAAGACTAATTTATATCGTAAGGTTTAGGCGAGGTGGCGCTTCCTCTATTGTAGATGTGAAACGTCAGTTGCATTACTGTCATGTCGAATAAATCAGATCTCTAGAGCCTACATTATCCCTATAGCCTGTCCGTCACACTTCCAGACTCTCGCATCCTTCATGACAAATGACACTTTCCTTAGAGCTCCTGCGTCTCTCCTAGGATCGCTCTCCAGAGCGATGATGTCCGCTTGGCAACCTTCCTCCAACCAACCGAATCTGCGTCCACAAAGATCTCCTCCGCACGTCTCCCATCCTCCCACTGTACACATCTCAAGCACATTCTCGATAGGTATACCGGCCTCGACCATCAACTCCATCTCCCTCGCATTATCTCCATGACTAAAGGTCCCGGTATCACCACCACACGCCAGTCTGACACCCATGTCCCACGCGACCTTCACCTTTTTCATGATCTCCTGGAACTTCTCCGAAGGCTGCAATTTCTCCAGGACGCCAAGAGTCGGTACCAAAATCACACCCTTCTCTTTCATCGCTGCAAATACTTCTTCATCCCCATTGACAACAACATGCTCCAGCGTGTCCACCCCTGCCTTGACCGCGATCAAAGCCCCTTCCTTGGTGTGAGCATGCGCGGCAATAGGACACCCCGCCAGCCTGGCCTCAGCAACAATGGCATCCACCTCCTCCTGGCCAAAGCTCACGACATCGGGATTCGGCACCCTGGGCGGATGCAGCACGCTCGGCCTGTACGGGTGCGGCTGTGCCGGCGGCGACCGCATGATGCGCCGCCTGTAATCAACAAACACCTTGATGATGTCCGCGCCCTCGGCAATACGCCGCCGCACGGCCTTCCTCGCCTCCAGCACCCCGTCGACGACGTCCGGCCCCGCCCCGTTGGGGAGCACGTGCCCGTTGGCGGCGTTCTCGGTCCGCAGGTCCAGCGTCCCCGTCGACGAGAGCACGCGCGTGGCCACGAAGAGGCGTGGGCCCGGGGTCAGGCCCCTGGCGATGGCGTCCCGCACGTTCGCGTCGAAGGCCGACATGTTCTCCGACCCTAGGTCGCGGTAGGTCGTGTACCCTGCTAGCAGAGCGGTCCGGCAGTGGTTGACCGCGCGGATGATGCGCTCCGGGATGGACTCATCGCGCTTTTGCCGCTGGTTGTCGACCTCGGAATAGGCGTGGAGGAAGATGTGGGTGTGAGCGTCTACGAAACCCGGCAGGACGACCTTGTTGCGGAGGTCGATGGTGTTGGGGGGGATGTCGTCGTCATTCTGGCGGGTGGTGATGGCGGTTATGAGGCCGGATTCCTCGTTGACTGTGATGGATAGGTTTGGGAGGAATTCCTTGCGTTTTGGGTCGAAGAGGAGGGATGTGTGGAGAGTGATGTCCGGCATATTGACTGAAACTGGAGTCTTTGCTAGGGAGACTACCGGGGTAAGGGGATGATACTGTGATGTTCACGTGCCTTGAAGTTGACGGGGGGGCCTGTCGGATGGAATATACAATCAATGTCGTTTAACAGCACCGACAAGCATCATTACTCAAGCTCTCGTCAAGGCCTTGTCGTCGTCGAGACCACCGATCACCCTGAAGTCCCCGCTTCAAGGTCTCGGCACGGTTCGCCAAAGGCTTATCTCCTGTTTATCTCATGCACAAGTTGGTAGCTTATCGACGGGCACCTGGGCATGGGGTAGGTAGCATCCCGAGGTCTCCATTCAAGCTTTGCCTCCATTCTCTAGGATGTATTAGTCGTGTATTAGTCCTATCAACTACTATTCCTATCAACTATTGTCCATTGTTTAGTGATTTCAAATGTTGAAATGGCGGAGATAAGCATACGCTTTCTTTAGTGCTACGCTGATTGCCGGCAACACGCACCACCTCGTAGGCGCTGGTAGAAACATCTCTGTCCGGCATTATCGAACTGTCTGGCAGTTTTGGATAACGTATTGGGCAAGCAGCGGAACAGATCGTTTATGAAGCCCTTACCTCTCTTGGTGGATCTGCACTCACGTGTTTTGTCTGTTCACAGCTGCATTCATTTACTTTCGGTCTCGGCATTAAGAGGTAACTCTTTCCAGCTGTCCTGCTGAGGAGAATACCTTGGACCTCATAGATTTATTCAAGCCCGTATCGACAAGCACGATGGCGGGTGTCTACGACAAGCAGGCCACTGCGGATACCTCCTCGGCGCAGGAGTCTGGAGAAGGCACCTCAGAGGCGATCCTGGACAATGGCAACCTCATGGGTAGTTTCAGCCTCACTGCCCTATCCAGTCTTCGGGACTTGCTGACGTATAATCAGAGGATGGCTTGCAGCGAGGTCTCAAGCACCGCCATCTGACCATGATCTCCTTTGGCGGTGTCGTCGGTGCTAGTATCTGGTACGGAACGGGTTATGCTATCGCGTATAGTGGCCCTGTCGGGGCTTTGTTATGCTTCTTCATCATTGGTATCGACGTCTATTTCGTGATGCAGTGCCTGGGAGAAATGTCTACTCTATTCCCCATCCAAGGAGCTTTCATCGAGCTGGCTGGACGGTTTGTCGATCCTTCACTCGCTTTTTCTCTTGGCTGGAATTACTTCTACCTGTGGATCACAAATGTCGCCGGAGATTTCAACGCGAGTTCAATTATCATGGGCTATTGGACAGACAAGGTGCCGACGTACGGATGGATTCTGGTTTGGTGGGCCTTCTATCAGGTCACATCACTGCTAGGAGTCGTCGTCTGGGGCGAGATGGAGTTCTATTTTGCCTGCTGGAAGCTGTTCTGCATCCTTGGTGGTTTCCTGTGCGCCATCCTGCTTAATACCGGTGCGATTGGCGGGCATTATATTGGGTTCCAGTACTGGAAAGATCCAGGCCCCATCGCGAACGGCATCAATGGTTTTGGACAGTGCTTCTTGTTAGCAGCTGTCTATTATTGCGGAACGGAAATGTTGGCGCTCACGGCTGCTGAGTCCAAGAACCCTACGAGAGATCTGCCGAGGGCCATTAAGCAGACGTTTTGGAGAATCCTGATTATTTTTATGTGAGTTCACCTTGATTCCTATTACGCTTGTGATGAAATAATTATCAGTTACTCATGCATAGTGTTCAGGGGTCTGGTATTCTTCGCAGGCATCCTCGTTCCCTCAGACAGTCCCGATTTGCTTACAGCAGCTACAAAATCTGGCAAGTCTCCTTGGACTATTGCATTTGCCAAGGCCGGGGCACCTCAAGTCGGTAATGTGGTGAATGTTGTCATGTAAGACGACCCAACCACACGTTCGCATATTAATTGTCGTTGAGCCGTCTGACACCAGTACTCAGGATCACTGCTCAACTCTCATCCATGAACTCGGCTCTTTACGTGGCGTCTCGCAGTCTTGTCTCACTCGCAAAAGAAGGTCGTGCACCGAGATTCTTTGCAAAGACAACCAAGAATGGAACGCCCGCGAATGCACTTATTTTCTCCAACTTCCTTGGCCTCATCGCTATGCTCAACTACACCGCTGGACCTGGAAAAGTATTCAGCTACCTCACCAGCATCAGCGGGTCTGCCACATACATCGCCTGGGCAGTCATCGGGGTCACTCACGTTAGGTTCCGTAGGGCTTGGGTAGCTCAGGGTAACCGAGTTGATGATCTGCCCTATAAAGCCTTATGGTATCCATATGGAACGTGGTTTGTGATCATTATTAACACGTTTTTGGTGTTCATCGCCGGATACAGTGTTTTCATAGGCGGCTTCGATGTAGTTGGGTTCGTGATCAACTACATCGTCATTGCTGTCTTCGTTGTATTGTTCTGCGGCTGGAAGCTCATCAAGCGGACGAAGATGGTGGGGCTTATGGAAATGGATCTCACTACTGGTCGAAGGGAGGTCCCGAGGACTGTTGTTGACAGTGATGAAGTCCAGGAGGAAAGGAGTGCACGTTGGTATATCAGAGCGAAACGCTCTGTCTTTAGCTGAGGTTGGTTTGCACAGTATTAATTATCAGAATTGGAGCGAAAGCGGATATACATACATAGAAACACACAAAGCAACACATAAATTATATCTCACAATGTCAGTTACATATGAACATTTATCGCGTCATTTACCAGGTCCCAACCTTGTTAATTCATCACAGGCACTTGCTCATAAATAAAATCAAACTACCCTATGTATCTCAATCTATGTTCGAGACCACCCCTCTCAAGACCAGCAGTCTCCCGCCATCGCAACGCACTACCTTACCATCCATGAATGCTCCAGCCCTACTGCTCAACCAGATAGCTGTCCCAACCATGTCTTCTTCGCCACCAGGAATCCGTGCAGGGCTATCTTTGGCCAGATGGAGGTTCGAGGTCGGGTCGTTGGGGTCAGACATTCCAGACGGGATCAAACCTGGCGACATAGCGTTGACTCTGACTGTTCAGAATAGAAGAGATACGGTTAGCCATACATACAAATGTATCGATAGACTTGTTATTTTTTGAGACGTACTGTAAAAGTCTGAAAACTCCGCGGCCAATATCCGTGTCAGGTGGTCTACTGCAGCCTTCGTAGTCTGATAAGCCGGGACGAACTGATGGTTATGGACGCTCGCCGGGCTGCTGAACAAGACTACTGAGCCTCTACCGAAGCCCTGCTTCGTGGCGGCCCCCAATAAATCTATCAGGCCTGCAGTCAGGAAGTACGGGGCAAGGACGTTGACTTGGAACGATCGATCCCAACTCTCCCAGGAGGCCGATTCCGTCGCCGTCTTGAGATCCGAAACAGTTGATAAGCCGTCATGTTTATATTCAACGGGGTTCAGATGGCGATATGCGGCGCAGTGGATTATCACATCGACCTCTATTGTCATTGTCCGAATGGAAGACACAATAGAGTCCACGCCCGCTCTGCTTGAGAGATCACCGACGACCCTACGGATGAATATCATCAGCTTTATGACGACACCCCGACCCTTGCCCGGGTCGATTCCCTCCAGAAGCCTCACATTGAAATGTTAGGTTCTACACCGACACTTCTGGCCGCTTCTGCTGACTCGGCGATGGTCTTTTCCAGGCCCTCTTCGTTCACGTCCACTAGTATCGTCTTGGCACCATTCACGGAGAATCCTTTGCTGAGCATACGCCCGATACCAGAACCTTCAGCCCATGTCAGCAGAAATACAGAGTGAAGCACACTTGAAATTATTACTTGCCTGCACCGGTAATGATCACCGTATATCCTTGGACACCGAACAGATTCTGGGGTAGCAAGTGTGCCATCTTGTCGTCCCTCGGCTTAGTATAGAGCCACGCTTGATTAAGCAGTGCAAACAGATATTATGGCTCAGATCATGGACTTTCAAGTTTCTATACCTTGAGAAGACCGTACACCTATGTGACGATGTTGTATTATTCTAAAAGTGGCACCGCTGCTTACTGTGCCATTTTCGACCTACTGTGTACAGCGCATGCACAAGATGCCGGGGAACTCCGATGTCCTCCCTATCTCGTATGGAAAGTGCCGGACCCGGCCCGCGAGGGGAAACGGTCCCGGTGATTGAGCCGGCAAGTCACCACAGTTAACCGCAAATGCCCGGACCTGTTATTATTTCAGACGGGACGTCGCCAATGGCTTCACCTCCGAAATTGTAGGATAGAAACATTTGAGCCAAGGCTTTTACTTACCAAAAACCCGCAACATCTTGAAAAAGCAGTAACAGACGTAAGCAAATTACTACCCGGGAACTTCTATCCCAAAACCCGGGTCCACTCTTTTCTGCAACCCACCGGGCCACACCGACACAACCATGGCTTCAGGAGGAAAGCATGTCGTCTTCGATATCGTCGGCACTTGCGTCGGCTACGAGGCCTTCTTCGAGGCCCTGGACGCGCGCATCGGCGACCGCCTCCGGGCGCACTTCATAACGCCCAAGGTCTTCGCCTTCGCGTGGATGGAGTGCGCCGAGCGCGAGTTCACCTTCCTCGACCTGTCCGGCCGGTACAAGCCCTTCTTCCCCATCTTCCGGCCGCTCTTCCACCGCGTGCTGGGCCAGGTCGGCATCCCCAACGCGCGCCATCTCTTCAGCGACGCGGACGCCGACTTCTGCGCCGACGCGTACAAGGGCCTCAGGGCGCGGCCCGGCGTCCAGGAGGCCTGGCAGAGGCTGAGGGACGCCGGCTTTACCGTCTGGGCGCTCACCACCGGCGACAAGGCGAGGGTCAAGGGCTACCTCGCCGGCGCCGGACTGGAGTGCCCCGATGAGAACTTCTTCACGTGTGATGGATTAGATGTTAGGAAGCCTGTGCCTAAGGCGTATCACTTTGTGCTGGACCAGTTCAGGGGCGCGGAGCAGACGTGGTTCGCGGCTGCGCACATGTGGGATGCTTCAGGTGCGAAGGCCAACGGGTGAGTACCTGAGTCCCATTTGTTGTGATTCCTAATTAGGTCATGTGGCGAACACAACTGACAACGGCTGGAATGTAGTTTCAAGGCAGCTTGGTGCTCGGTGTGGGAGATAGAGCCCGTCCCCGAGGTCTTCGGCGAGGTGGATGTGGTGGCGGATTCCCTGGTGGATATGGCGGATAAGATCATTGAGGCTTCAAAGAAATGAGCAGGATAGATACCTAGGTATTCTCTTGCGAATCATCGAATGTTACAATTTTGAGTTAATTAAAGTGATGTTGCACAAGCATCCTCAACGCTTTGAGAGATGTGGGGCCGACTATGTCCGCGCGAAAGTGTGAGAAACCTTGGGAAGAGGCCGCCAAAAACCTGTAACGTAACTGTTTTCAATACGTAAGTGTATTCGAATTAATTTAGGCAGTAAAAATTAGAATACTGGTGTTATACGGGCACTTTGGCCACGCAAGCATGTATAATACCCGGTCAGTGCCAAGCATACTGGCGGTTACCGCTACAAGAATTGTTGCTCACATGGCCTCCAATATTATACAAGTTGTCAATTGAGTGTGAAACCTTATTAACTTTAAAAGAGATGTGACTTCTAGAGCTAATGACGTGGTGTCATACTAATATTCACACAGCAATCGAATTTCTTGATACCCAACAACTCAATCCACTTCGGGTGATTCCAGTTTCACCGATCTGATAGGCAGCTCCTCTTTTTCCCCGTGCTTCTCGTTGTGGCCATTGGCTTTCTTCACAGGTACCTCGGACTTTTCTTCCTCGCCATTGGCCTCCTCCTTGGGTTTCTCGGGCTTTGGGACTCTCATCTCAATCCGTTGCAGCTCGACTTCCAATACAGGGGTGCCCTTAGCAACCTTCGATTGTAGACGGTCTCCCTCCAGGTCGAAATACAAAGCCCAGAAGTTGCCTTCCTTGACTGCGACAAAGCCCTCCCAACCGCCTAGTGTGAGTCTTCGGTCTTGTCTGGTGCAGTCGAAAGGACCCTTGAAGTTGGGCTCAGCCCAAGCCCGATTGCCAAACTTGACCTCATATGTCTGGCGGTCCACATAAATCCAGTTCCTGCAGATGACAATGTCAATATAGTCTCTCCAATGGTGGTACGGATATTAGGTATAAGGCCACAATAGTCTAGACCGGAACACCCCGCTGGCAAGGAGATGGCTGGATGTCAAACCGGGATCATAAAACATGCAGCTTACATGACCGGAGGATCATCAGAGATGGTTGTAACTAGGCCTTCAAATTGGGCATCCGCATAGGGTAGAAAGTAGCCGGCAAACTGGTGCCCGAAGGGCACATCATACTCGGTCCCAGTGTCGACGTAGAGCTAAATTATTCGTCATATGTCCGTCAACTTTCGGCCCTCCCCGTGTGCAGGCATTGCAAAGTGAAGAGGAGAAACGGGTAGTACCGACCTTGTCCCCGGAGAGAGTCACATGTTTTCCCTCGAGCTCGGAACTGTACCGAGACGACTTGGTACAGTGGACGAGGAGGTTGTTCTTCCTACTGCGGTGTTCCTGTCTCCTGGTTCTGGCCTGGGTTTGCCGTATGGCTTCCGCTGCCCCGAACACGGAGGCAAAAGCAACAATGAATGACACTTCCTGCGACATGATTTTGCTAATTAATGGCCGGATTGGGCGGCAACATCCATTCGCGTTTATGCCTGCCAGATGGGCGAGACCCTTTCGCAAATGCCCGGCGGTGGCTTTATGTGAACAACAACGTCCCTTATAGATTGCCGGGGCCCATAGTGGGTCGGCGCCACGCACGTAGCACAGCAGCAAGCCATCATTCGATGTCTTTCCCGGGGGCGCACAGGTACTACGTTATGAACCCAATCGGTATTACAAGCATGGGAATCTAGGCAGGAGTGCAGATCTCCGCATCCTGGAGTGTTTCAACCGTCAAGCGGATCCTCAGGACCCTTTATGCGGGGGTAATAACCCGAGCGGCACAGATCGATCGCTGCGGTGTAGCCCGTTGGGGACATCGGCATGCCGTGTCAAACATTGAGATTTGCTTTTTGTTGGCCGAGTCAGTTGAGTAACAACTTACTAGCCGGTTATCTCGGTATGCATTCGATGTGATACTAGCCTACGAGCCTTTCATCAGCCCTGCATGGGAATCATTCGATATGCCTTTTGTGGCTCACCCGTGACGAACAAACCCCGTCTTCAACGGGTCATTCCGTAGGCGGGCACTCTACAGTTGATTGCGAGCCAAGGGTATTGCCGAAGTCACACCCAGTTCATGACAAGAGTCCAGACGGCTCCGGCCACCCATGGGGGAATTACGCCTTCACTCCGGGCGGGAAGAGCACGGGAAGTAAGGTCTTGAGTCGAAGGATATTGTGAAAGTTGGGGATGACGGCCGAGTATAAAGAGATCAGGTTTCCTCGCTGTCTTTGTCCAAAAAGTTCTATCCTCATCAAGCCTCCAACACACAGATCTTCCTCGTCTTCCTCCTTCAACAGAAACAATATCTTTCCAACCAATCCACTCTAGCTCATCCTAAGCAGCCATGTCTTCCCCGTGAGTACCATAGCCGGGCCGTTGTTGTCGATCACAAAGCCTCAGTACACTAACCTGCATCTGCCTATAGAACCAAGCCCACCGCCACCGCTCCCACCTCTGGCCCTTCCGCCGGCCCCCTCAACGGCCCTCGCTTTGGCGCCGGTGAGGACAGAGAAAGAGAAAGAGAGGGACACGAGAAGTTCTCTGCTGTTCAGCACCCCAACCACCTGCCGATGCCTGGTCTCTCGGGACACGCCAACGGACCCGTTGGTAATTCTCTCTTTTCCTTGCCGTCACACCAGAAACCACATTGCTCAAGACTTCCCCAAGATCTGACACATCACCAGGAAACCTCCTCAAGGGAACCGTCGACAAGGACGGAAACCTCAAGGATGCATCACTTGCGGTTGGGATCAAGCTTGACCTTGAAGCGGAGGTGCACCTCACCGCGAGGGTCCGCGGTGATATCCTTGTTGGGCTTTATTAATACATCGCGGAGAAATACGTTTGACCTGCCTGGTGATGTTAATATGGGGATCTGGACGTCGTGTCAGGGAGTGGTGCTCCATTTGGGAGAGATTGCATTTGCTTTGTTAACCCTCACTTTTGATTTCTGCATTGGTGGTCCCAAGGGCTTTGCTCTCGGTTCTGTCACATTCGACTTAGCTACATTCATTTGATCTATTCAAATATATTTTATCTTCCCCCCCTCAATTTCTGTCAATTGAAAAAGAAAAAGAAAAAACTGTCTTCTCCGTGAATGAAAGGGTATTTTATCACGCCATCACGATCCAGAAGTCCCCTGGAACTTGTATCAGAATCTTGCCGAAGCTCCGAAAACTGATCGTGATTCTTACCGAATTTCAGAAAGCCCATTTGCTTCTCCCTGATTGCCAGTAGCCGCATGTGTCAGACTGAGTATGGTTCATTACCGAGAGTTTATATTCTCAAAAGTCCCCGCTTCGTGTCACCAGGCCAGCCATTCATCGCAACGCCTCACCCCTGGGCCTCAGACTGTCTGTGCATATGTGAATAGCATAGCCAAGGGTTGCGGAATATTAATGCCGCCATACTAGACGGCCAAGGGTCATTTTTAGTGCTGACGAAAAGTTACCGGTAAGAAGAAGACAAGGTAATAAAATCAATCCATGCATGTCTGTCTTCATTCGCTACAATGTGACAGAGGTTGGAAGTTCAGATGACAGGGTGGCAACTGCGGCACAGCGCTCCTAGTAATTACCCTAGACCAACAAATGTGTGGCGCAGATCAGAGGGTGTGCCTCGATGCTTTTTGACCTCCCTGGATAGGAATAACTGGTCTTAAATATTCATCACATTACAGCCCAGGGATGCTCGAGGCGTCTTTGACCACTACCACACGGTCGGGAAGTAAAACGCAATGGCTGTTTCGTTTCAGCTTGCCCAATGAAGGCTGAGCTTGCTATTGGATGGCGTTAAGCAGCGCGCCTCTAGGGGCGGACGGGTAGATCCTTAATTGATGGAAATCTTGGAAAAAGGGGCGGGCGCACTGCATGAGGTGCGCCTTGGATATCGGAAGAGAGGGGGGGGGACTTCAGGTTCACTCATGACGCTGAATCACAATATTCTCAAGCATCACCATATTATATAACAAGACGACATGCCTCACTCGATGTAGTTGTTTTCCGGTGCATCGGGTGTCAGTTTTGCACCAGCACGTTTTTCCCCTCCACTCCTTATTTCTCCCCAGTCTCTCTTTCTTCTCTCTTTTCCTTCTTTCTTGCTGCGAGCATCAGCATGTCTTTATTCACGGCAACTGTGTTGTTGACTCCATTTCTCAGCCTGTGCAATGCTGCATGCATCCCAATCTCTTCCACCGTATCGCATCATGCCAGGTCAAGTTCTACTGCAAGCTTGAACGCCACTCCAGGGACTGGAATCCCCGCTGGATTTGAGCCTGGGGTCAAATGGCAAATTGAAATCCAAGATCCTGTTGATCCCCGAGGTGGTCTTCAGCCGTCTGATGCCAAGGTCATTGACGTTGATCTTTTCCAAGCAAGCAAGGACCTTACCTTGATACCTGCACTTCATGTAAGTAACCTGGCGAATCAAGCCCCTTTGACTTTGAAAAAAATCGGAACACCAAGTTCTGACAATAGATAGGCGGCTGGTGCTATAGTCTTGTGTTACTTCAACGCTGGAGCGGTGCAGTATACAGATTGTGACTGGCCCAAATGGAACTCTGATGGGCTCTTCGAGGGCAAAGTTGTGGACAACTATTATCAAGAGAAATACGTTGACGTGACGGACGAAACTGTCATCAAACTCCACAAAGCCCGCATCGATCTGGCTCACAGCATTGGCTGCGATGGCCTTGATCCTGACAATGTGGACACATATGTGCGTCACTCAGAAGACTTTATTCGCTTGGACAATTTTTACTGATTTCATGAGACAGGAACTTTCACCAGATGAGTCCATTGGCAAACAAATCACAGAGGAGGACATGATCAACTTCCTCGGCAACCTATCTTCTTATGCCCACTCCAAGACCACCACTCTCGGCTACAGCCTGATGATCGGACAAAAGAATGCCGTCGAGATCACAGACCGCATCCACGACTTCATGGACTTTGCAATCTCAGAGAACTGCATCGGAACACCAAACTCCGGCTCCAATCACGGCGCTGATGACGAGTTCTGCACAGCTTTCCAACAATACTACGTCGACAACGGCAAGCCAGTCTTCGACATCGAATACCCCGCCAGTCTGGCGAGCAACGACAAACGCCGCCGTGATAGCAGTGATAACAGCGCATCCCAGGAAGGATGCAGTGCGCGAGCGAGTAAGAGCGATGTTGAGACTTACTGCGCCACGTCCTCGGGGAACAACACCGGCATCAGTCGTGTTCTGAAGCTCGACGATGATGATTATGGACTGGATGGCTGCACGCAGTACTGCAGCGAGGGGTCCGCATTTGTGATGCCGACATATGAGTCAAATTCGACCAATTCTTGCTGCTTCGGGCCGGACTGTTCATGATCATGGTCGAGCCTGATCTTGTTGAACGCAACGGTGATGCTGAGCCTGGTGGCACGACTCGGCAGATCTTTGGGCTTCACTTCGTTTCTTTCGTTAATCACATTCAATTACCTTCAAAGGTGAATCTTCTTGTACTCTTCTATTCTTATGATCTTCTTTTGGGTATTCCGAATTCGGAAATGGCACGAGGCAACTAGAACGGCTTTTTGATAAGTTTAAAGTAGAATGGGCTATAGTCCACAAATCCCGGTGCCAATATTCCCTTCTGGGAACATTGTCGGCCGGCTCCTCTACCACAGGAACCACGATCTCTGCGGACGAGAAATCAAAGAATATGTTTAAATTCATGAGGCGCGAAACACTGATGAATGCTAACTTGAGCATTGCCTTACCTAGGTAGGTATACATAATTTTCAGTCAAATACCCACGCAACCAGTATATATTAGGACAACTAGTTTGTGCCGAAATAACAGACGCCTCACCATAGAGCCATGAAACCTACCCTAGGGTACCCTAGGGTAGGTAGGTAGTCTTTAACTTCTTTCATTGGAGAGCCGTACTTCCTCATGAGTGATGGAGGGGAAAACAGGAAGTCCACACTGTTCCACATTACCGAATGCTTAAACACTACAAGACTTCCCATACCAAACCTTCAACTACCCTACGACACTCGCGAAATACCCTAAGGCAAAAAAATAATTGACTAATGTCAAAAATGCAAAATGAAATGATCCGTGCAGGGATCGAACCTGCAATCTCCTGATTCGTAGTCAGACGCCTTGCCATTGGGCCAACGGACCTTGTTGAATTGTTGAAAGTGGAGTCATCCAAGAGTCTTATAAGCCAGGAATGGACTTGGTCAGACCCACAAAGGTCCACGGCGGGAATATCTACCAGTACTGGTACAATACTTATACCTAGACTAAAGTTGTTCTTCTAGCCTTGACTGGTGTTGTTACTCAGGAAACGGCAAAACAGAAACCAAATAGAAGAAGCAGAGATAAACCCACTACGCTAACTGCCTGAGTGAAGACTAATAGATGAAGAGATCCAGACCGCCGGAGGCTTGTTTAGTAGGGCACTGCAGGGGAGGATATGATCCTGCAGGAGTCTGCACCGCTCATTCATAAATTTTAAGGTCTGGGCCACCCTGCCACCCCAGATACCCACCCAGTGATACCGTACTCGTAGGGCTTCCGCTACTGCACAATATGCCACGATGTGACCTAACCCAGGCGCCCGACACCCCACAGTATCAGATGCCACCACACCTTGGTTCTAAAAACAGCTGCCTGTATGTAAGGCCCTCCAATAAAGTTTGAGTCTCGGGATTGTTTAGATCCGAGCCCTGGAGGTCCTCTTTGTTGAGGTCTCACGCAAGGATCGAATCCTTCGATGAGCTGATGTACTAGCCAGGATGTTTTCGATTGCGGAGAGGATCTTGAGAGGACGAGAGGTCGTACGGACTATGCACGCCAAACCCAATCCAACACACCCTCTTCATAAAAAGGCTTGCAAGACGGACTGGGGGTGCCAGGCAGGATCAAAGAACAATGTCACTGTAGCGTGGAGAAGCGGAACAGATAAGGCCTGGGGATCCCTTGCCGTCCCCATTGTATTCAGAAGAGAAGAAAAGCTTCTTTTCTTTCCGCTTTTTCTGTCCCACCATCCGCTGTCGCACCTATCTATTTAGAATGAATTCGCAATATCAACCAGCTCAGGGCCACAGCGCTATGGGGCAGACCTATTACCAGCCACCGTACGTTCCCGGAAGGGAAAATACAACACCTGCAGGCGCAGCACCACAGGCCATGGGGTACCCACCCGCCCAACAGCAACAGCAACAACAACAACAACAACCATTCGCTTATGGAAGTAGCCACAGCAATGTTGGAAATGGTAACTCGCCTCCATCCGTGGGGTATGCGCATTCCCCACCAGTCGCACCCACTTCGTCCGGGGTAAAAAGGAGTACATGTCTAGCCCTGCTCGCGGCAGTCGTCATACTACTCGCTGCCGTCGTTGGGCTGAGCGCCGGCTTGGGAGTAAGCCAGAGGAACCTGCACAACACGCAGGCGGATCTCGCAAAAGCGATCAAATCGTGAGTTGAAAAAGAAGAAGAGAAAAAACTATTATTAATCTTAGTTCCCGATGTCTACGAAGACACCATGAAGATCAAAAAAAAGATTAACACGGCAATGTTCAGACCGTCAGCAACAACCACAGTCGCTCCCGCGTCCACCGGCTCACCGACATCGTCGTCAGCCTCGGCGAGCGCGACAGCAGACACCTCGAACATCACCTGCCCCGGGTCCAACAACACGCTGTACACGGCGGACACGGACTCGAAGAGGTTCCGGCAGTACTGCGGGATCGACTACAGCGGCGACGAGGCGCAGGCCGTGGGCAGCGTCAAGGTCACCAGCATGGACGCCTGCATGGACGCCTGCGCCGCGCAGTCGAACTGCACCGGCGCCGGCTGGGGCTACCTGAATGGTGACAATGGGGCTGAGCACACCTGCTGGATGAAGACTAACCTCACGACTTCGCACCAGGCGACGTCGACCTGGGCGTTTGCGATTCTGCTGACCGGCTCGAGCTCGAGCTCGGAGAAACGTGGTGACTTCTGGCGGTTGAGCTGGCGAGCGTAAAGGTGGGCAGAGTCTTTCTTGGAGTATCAGTAGTTTTGATGGGCCGGCCATGGTGCTGCTGAAGAAGAGGAGTCTTTGAAAGACGAAAGTGGATGAAGATTAATAGGTAAAATTACTTGTATTATATTGCTTTTGTTGATATCAGTATACCAGTCACCTTATTCTTAAAGTTGAGGAGTTGCTGTTCAGGCTGTCTTTTTAATTTCGGGACCTTCGACAGCGATACCCACAGGTGCTTCTCAGGTCTTTTATACTCATCACGGCCCTAGGTAACGCGGGTGACCGTCACCCACTGCCCTGCCTTTTCATGCTCTAAACTACCCTAGGGTAATAGAATCACTGTACTTTCAGGGCTGAAGCACTTCCTAAGTAGCCCTTAAACCCTGAATACGTAGACCGTATGCATATAAATATCCCAACGCTGCTTTCCCCACCACGTTTCCCGTTTCAATGTTCATCCGCCTACCTGTAGTCTTTTTTATCCGCCTTCAACAGCCACAAACCATCATCAAGTAATACACCAGCCGTTTCCCAAGATGACACCAGAGCCGACAAGACCAACCCCAGCATCCGACGGTAAGGCGGAGGCCCGCAAGTTGACAATCGATGATCTGGGCCAACAGCATCGCGACGTCTTCACTCGCGCGCTCTTCAATGTTTTGTCCACACCGGCTGCCGAGACCACCTTTGCCCAGATCCTTGATGGTGCGCCGCTCAGCCAGAGTGTCCAGGACGTCCCTGGTTGGATCTACCCGCTGGACCACCCCGTTCGCACCCAACATCTTGAGCTATGCCCGGGGGTCTTGGACAGAATCAGGCACAGCCGCAGCACTTTTGATCTGAAGGTGTTGAAACTTGGCTCCCGGGTATGAGAAAAAGTCTACGACGCACCCGCTTCCCCCCGGGGGGGCCTCCTCTTCCCCCATCTTCCAACCTTTGACGCTGTACTGATATGGTTTGTCCAGCTCTTTCACAGGTACCAGGCCGCATCGCCAGGTTCGAGGGCTTTCAAAACCTGCTTGATCGAGATGGTCGCTGTTGCTATCCACCAGACTGCAGTCTATTTGTATGAACTTGGTCTGGATCTAGGCGGCCATAAGGATCTCGTGACGTGGGTGGCGCCCGCGAACGATACGGCCTTTTACCAATTCTATCCAGATGGCAAACTGCCAAGCCTCTTTATCCACAAACAGTATCGGGATCTTGAGCAATATCTCAATGGAGCCGCCGATATAGTGGGATACTGGGCTGAGGCGCAGATATTTGGCGGTGTCGTGCTCTTTGACCGGCGCAAGCCCCGCGACTGCGAGCCTTATGAGGAAGTATGTTACCTTTCTTTCTCTCTTTCTTTCTTTTCTTACTGGTAGCTCTTTCATGCAACGTACTACTACCCCACGGCCCGACAAACACTAACGCAAAAGGCGCAGCCTGACGCCGTTTTCTTCCACTCAAATCACAAGGGTGTCACCTACCGAATCTGGCAGCTGCTCGACACACAAAAGAATGAACTGTTAGACTTTCTGCTCCCAGAGATAGGCATCGAGGGAAACAGAGATAACAGCGTGCGCTGTCCCTTACCAATCTACCCTGATCAAAAGAATCTGACACGCATCGACCCGGAGGAGCCAATCTATGAAACGGGCATATATCGGGACCTTTGGGAGCGCAAGCCTCTTGGCGATGATGATGGGGACCCACGGTCACACTGCGCCTCGTACAATAGTCTAGATTACACTAGTATGGTTGACTTTGAGAGATCTAAGGAAAGATGTTGGGCTCGGAGGGTGGCTATAGATGAGAGATTGGAGGCTGAGGTAGATACAGAGATAGAGCAGGAGGAACGTGCGGCAGCATCTGACCAACAAGGAGAAGCAGATGACGAACTTGTAAAGACCTTGAAGAAGGAATAGACCATTGAGTATTCTGGAAGATCTTGTTACTCTTTCTATAGCGGTCTTCCTTAAGCAACGCGCTAATGGCTCATCACAGCCCTCGATTACAGGGAAACATCGTAACACTAAATATAATCGATTGTTCGAAAAGTTCATGAAGGTCGTCTTGGCCGAATATCCACAACTGTTGCAAAATATGTATGTATGTATGTCAAGGAAAAGAACCCCTTGAAACGCCTCTTCCTATGCAGTGCTATAACTTCCAAACAGAGGCAGCTGACCACCTTGCTCCAACTAGCATGGCTAGATATGTCCAGGAGGCCTACGCATGAGAGCAAGCTTTCATTAAAGCTCACTTTCGAAAGTGTGGGCATGATCGTCTTGGTCCTATAGATGAGATTAGCCCTATAATCAAAAGACTCGTCACGGAAGGTCAGTTGTGTATGGCTTTACCTTTGCCCTGTGCCTTTCCATGTTCTCCAGTTGAGACAAGGCTGCGGGGACATCTGCCTCTGGCGCTTTTCCCGACTGCATTACAAGCATGGTCCTGGGCTGAGAAATGCGAGCAACTTCGTCCATGACGCCGTCCCAGAAAGCAGAACACATGGAGTAGTCCACTGTGCCGACTTCAAGGCCATCGTTCATGTTGACTCCTGGATTCGAAGTGGCATCCCACTGCGGCCACAGGCTGTCGTCGCCTGGCGTTCCCGTCGAAGCCATATGCGTCCAAGCGCGGGACATCGTGGCCGCGAGCTCCTTCTCCCCTGCGGTGAAGCTGCAATCCCCATCTGGCGGGGCCAGGCGTGTGGTCAGGTTGAACAAAAAGGGTATCTCGGACGTATGGGTGGGCCCAAGCATCCTCAGCAGCGCCGGCGACTTGGGGATCGTATCAAACCATGAACATGACGGGGTGTGGCCAAAGCTATAGGTCCAGGCGGGCACGCCATTCTTGGCCGCACCCTTCAGGCCCATGTATGCCGGGCACCGGTAGGCATATTCCGTCAAGACGTGCAGCATTGCTGTGTACCCTGGGAGCCCTGTCCGGGCAAACTTGGACAGGCTGTACGTCTGGTTGACAAACGAGGCGAGTGGGCCGAAGTTGAACTCGAGGAAGTCATTGTAAGTCGACTGGCCGAGCGAGGCGAATTCCAATCCATACTTAGATAGTAGGAATAGACTTCCCTCTCGGGTCGTGGACCCGAAGATAGATGGGACGCGAACACCTGCGGTCCTAGGGTTCTCGGGGATCAGGAGGCCGTCGACGAGGGCACCCCAGCCCGGGCCAGCACCGTTGTGCTCAAGGAGACTGCTGGCACCAGGTACGGAAACGCTGGGCATGTCCAGATGGGCCGTCTGGAGGGAGGAAATAGAGGCGGAACGGAGACAGGTGATCTGATGTCGATGTGTCAGCCCTCAAAGCCAAGGTCTTTCACAGCTGCACCGCCCTCCAGGGGTGTGTCTTGAACAGACCACCTACATCAAGAGTACTGCATTTCAGCTGCTCGGCGAAGGTGCGGTGCCAAGGCTCTGCCTGGGTGATAGTTGGATAGTCACGTCCTCCGCCGGACTCCAAAGCCGCTGCTTTCATGAGTTTCGGGGCGTTAGCCATGGTCGCGATAGCAAAGGCATTGGCCGCTCCTGCTGACTGGCCAAAGAGCAAGACTTTGTTCTGTATTACCTATTAGTCTCACTGTCTTCACTTCCCCCCTCCCCCCAACATCTCACACAAAATAGATACAGTCGAGCAGTGGGAAAACTTACCGGGTCCCCACCAAACGCAGCCACATTCTCCTGAATCCAAAGCAGGGCCAAGAGTTGATCCATAATGCCGTAGTTTCCATTAAGGCCCAGGCCCGGAATCGCCAGAAATCCCAACGGTCCGACACGATAGTTGATAGACACCACGATGGAGTCTGTGGCAGAGTAACAGCCATCATAAGTCGGGTTGGATATCCCGCCCGCTTCGTTGCTACCACCGAATATCCAGACTTTCACAGGGAGTCCTGATGAGGAATCCACTCCGACCGGTCTCCATACGTTAACAAACAAACTGCAAAGACAATGTTAGCGGACGGATAGAGACAAAATGCTGTGGTGTATCAATATAAGACTAACCAATTCTCGTCTTGCGGTCCGCTTTCCACAAAACTTGAACCAAACTGAGGGCACGCCGGGGTTGCAACCGTCCCATCAAGCGTGCCATTATATGCTTCGAAATGAGAGGATGGAGGTGAAAAACGCAGCTCTCCTAATGGCGGTTCTGCGTATGGTATCGAGAAAAAATAGTCCACATCCGTACGGCTGCACCGGCCCCCTTGTATCGTCCCATTCAACGTCTCAGCATGAATAGATGGAAGTGTAGCCGGAGCTATAACTGCTTCGGTAGCTTCGGTCGGTCTCAGAAGACTCGGCAGACTCATCAGGCTGAGCAACCCCCGACCGGTGGTTGCAGGTGCAGTTCTCCAGATCATGGCGTAAAGTCTGCGATTTCATGAACAACGAGGAAAAGTCCAGAGACGGTCCTCTGAGGCTGCTGCCGCTTCTGTTGCTGCTCCTGCTGCTGCTCCTGCTGCTGAAAGAGCTGTACCGGGGTGGTGCAAAGGGTGACGGGAAGGGTGACGGCGGGCTCTTGGGACACTTGCAGGTTTTTGACGTCTGTATTAGTACGTCCGGGCTGAATCCTTCCTCGGGGTTGAAAACTGGCTGGCCTGGTAGCCTGGAAAGTAGCGGGCAGGTCGTGGCCGTGTTAGTGGTTATCGCATTCGTCCCTTGGTTCCGCCCTCGGCTTTCGGAATCGAGAAGTCTTTTTGGAGTAAGCCGGAGCGGAGCTGGGTAGAATTCACGGTCGAGGGTCGCCATAGTATTTCAAATGGTTATATGATCCATACAATTGTTGTCTGGATCGACGGCACTGCTTCTGATGTATTCGTGCGACGAACAAGCACTTATATGAAGTACATCAGATTAACATTCAAGTCCATCGGGTGCTGACAGGGAAATGTCAGGCCCTGAGTGCTGACAGTCAGCAAGCCTGCAGACAATGGCAAGAAAGCGGTGGCGCGACGATCTCGAGGCAAAGGGGCAATGAGGCAATGAATGACGAGACGAGGACACGGCAAAGAACAGACATTCAATGGTTTACATATCGAATTCAAGTGGAATCGTATCGTACGATTCTCTCTCATGCTGGACAACCCACAGATATGCGGTCTTGTCGTGGCGCTGCGCACAGAAATAGCCTCCAGCTCGAGATTACCCCTGTGCCTAGGTAGTATGCAACTCGGTGTGTCGCATAGCAGAGGTCGCACGAGCTGATCTAGGCTGAACTGGACTATTGAAAAGCGGCTGTTATGCACGCTGCGCCAAATGTGCCTGGATCTATTGGATCAATGTGACCTGCACAAAAACTTAAAAACTATTTATGTACATGATCTTCGATGGCTCGGCCTGCTACCCATCCTCGACCACTCATCGCGGACAAAATAAAGCCAAATGCTGGGGCTATATTGGAGATGTCAGTCTGCGTCTCCATCATAGCAAGGCACATAGTCATGCGCAGACATACAAACCTAGGGTACCAAAGTACTGGAATAAAAATGGGGTCAGTACAACATAAAGTTTATACTAAATGTACGACTTGCTACTATCTATAGAATTGCATAGAGTTATGTATATAGGTTTGGAATGGGGGAGAGGCAAAAATGCACCACTTGAAGAATACACAGTAGGATAGTACAGTTGTCAGCGCACTATAATGTTGCTTACCGACCCATGATGGGCTCCAGCGGAGCCTCAAAGTATCGTGGATCCAAGTGGATTATATGTGTTGGCACGTACCATATGGCCCTGTCACCACAACAGTCCCCAGTACCTTGTAGATCCACCACCAGCTGTTCAATTGTCTATCCTTCACGAGGAGTATTAGCATCGCTCTAGCAGACCTGGTGTGTCTGGCGTAATTCGAAGCACCTGCAGCTGAGGACCTCGGGAGGGTTTATGGATGGCTTTCGGTGCTTGCTTTGTTTCATGCTAGCCTTTCTGGAATTCTAGAGACACACGTGTGGCGTACCCCCTTAGATATTCTCTAATACAGCAACAATGATCTCGCTGGATCTATGCCAGCTCAAGCTTTCGTGCCTTTTGTCCTCACTAATAGCAGTGGGTTACCGCTATGAACAATATCGTTCGGCGCAACCAGGACTTTCTCAATCTTCATTCCCTCGAGGCGGTCGTCCGCCATAACATTGATCTCCATCTTCATGGCCTCCAGTATGGCGACAACCTGCCCCTTTTGTACCACATGCCCTTCTTCCACGAGGACCTTCCAAACGTTGGCATTGACGGGAGCCTCTATAGGCTCAATATCAGGATCTGTATGTCCAAGTTAGCCTTTATCAGATTTGGTACCCGTGGGAATGTGGCAAAGCACTTGATGTAGGTGAGACTTACGGTCAAGCAACTCCTGAATAGCATCAATGGACACTCCGCTGGCCTTCCTCTCCGCATCCCATTTGGCCAATAATTCCTTCTCCAAGTTAACCATTTTATCTTGGTACTGCCTCTGTTTTAGTCTTATTTCCCTTGCCTCCTCTTCAACTTCCTTCAGCATTTTGTTGTGTGCGCCCATGTCGAAGGACGTTTCCTTGATGTTGAACTCATACCTCCCGCTCCTGAAAAGCGCCATCTGTCGATCATACTCTTCCACAGTAACCTCCTCGAAGGTAATAACGTCCATATCTTCAAACATCCAGGGCTTATCCTGTGAGAACCCCTTTTTATATCCCAGTGTGTCCACTCCAGGAATAGTCATTCCTGCCATCATATACCCACCAGGGGAGTCAACAGGATAGATGGCCAGACAAGAACCACCCCATGATATCGTACCTTCAGGAGTAAAGGTCCGGCTGGGGTTCATTTTGGGAGCGTTGAGCCTCTGACGGGGATCGGCGGGAAGGCACTCCGGAAGCGCCATAAAGAAGCCAACGCCAACACACACAAACTCTGCCGTCAGCCACAGCTTGCGGTATTCTTCAACGGAGATGCCATTGTTCTCGGCGACAAAATTGAAAGTATCCGGTAGATAGCTGGCATATGGCCGCTGGTTTGCCATGTACCGCTCAATGCACTCCGTGAGACGCTGGTGTGTGAACGTCACTGGCAGCACAAAAGTGCGATTGGGCATCATGATGGCACTCAAATCCCCGAGGTCGTCCTCCAGTGAGACGAGATAGTCGAGGAGCTGCGATTGAGGGATGGCGAGGCCGTTGTAGTAGATCATCATTGAATTCCCGATGCAGACTGTGTTGTAGATGCCTTCACCTGTGGCAGAGAAGCGAATCGGGCCGGTGCTGGCTTCGAGCTTGCGCTTGAGAGCTGTCGTGCGGCACTTGTGGTTGATATCGAAACTGCCGTCTCCGTAGTCAACCAACAGGTAATCCTCACCCCCCTGACAATATGAGACCTTTGGCCGGCTTGTGGTCTCTTCGAGCGATTTGATAACTGCGGGCTCTGATGTGGACGAGGTTTGGGGGACGAGGTCGACGAGCCCCTTTACTCCCTCGAGATTACCAGATGAAAGGCCATCGACAACACTCTGGATGAACGTTTCGTTCTGTCGGCGGTTTTCAAGAGCACTCTCCAATGACACTCGGTGAAACCTAACTTTGTTACCAGCACGCAGCTGACCCATTTTCCAATAATCTGCCTTCACGATGGTAAATGGAACTACAAAGCCACCGAAGTCAGGACAGTCGTTGGGGAAAATCACGGGCTCATCACCAGTAAAATTGATACCTCCCATGGGGTACCCGTACTCGATGACATTGCTCGGATGAGAACCCCCGTCTCCTCCATCTGCTCTGGCCCATTTGGGGCGAGGGCCGATCAGTCGGATACCGCCTCGCGCTGAATTGTGAGAGACTTCCCAGGTCGTGTTGTACCAGAGCTCTATATCCTCGGGCGCTAGATAGCCTTCGCAGTATGGCCCATGCATGACCTGCACGTCCCATTCTTCGGTGTACTTCGGTAGCAGGACGTTGGGTATCGATAGAGGCTGGGAAGTCTCTGGCTCAGGTGGTATGGTATCAACGATCCGCAGAAGATCTCCTGTTCGCAGTGGCCGTCCCTGATACCCCCCAACCAGTGTCATTGGCACGGTGGCCTTGGAACCAAACCACTCGGCAACGTTCGTGAAGCCCCCGTAAACTGCCAAGTAGGCTCGGCATCCGGAATCTGAGGGTGTCTTTCCTATGGTGAGCCGTTGGCCTGCCGAGATTTTTACCCTCTGCCACATTGGGAATTCCTCCCCGTCGATTGTAGCTGAAATTGCAGCTCCAGTCAGGGCCACGACCGCGTCTCCCAAGAACGCCAAATCCGGCCCGATCAAAGTTATTTCGAGGCCTTCCTTACCCAAGGGGTTTCCAACCAGAGCATTAGCCAGCTGGAAGGCAATTGGGTCCATTGGCCCACCGTGGCCGAAACCTTTTCCTATGGTAGGACGGCCCGGGAAATCTTCTACCAGAGTGTACGAGCCTCCAGCTAGTACGTCGATGACTGGCGGGCGAAACTCGAAGTTTGATAGAAACTGAGTTATCGTGTTTCCATCTTTGAATTTGGGAGATTGAAGAATAGCAAGGAGAAAGTCTAAGTTCGTTGGTGGACCACAGATTGCCGAGTGTGATAGGACGTCAGAGAGCTCCTTGACTGCTTGCGATCTATCCGGTGCATGATGAAGCACTTTTGCTAGCAATGGGTCTACAGAGGCTTTAGTCAGTGCATCCAAAGATCCTCATGAAGGAGTCACTCACCATAGTTGGGACTGACTGTGATACCAGCACGTATCCAAGTGTCGATCCGTGTCCCGGGAAGCTCATGCCATTCCACCTTCTGGAGCAGCCCAGGAGAAGGTGCAAAACCCTTGACGGGATTTTCGGCGTACACTCTGACCTCAACGGAATGGCCATTCGGTTCTTTGCAGGCAAACGACAAAGCGTCCAAGTCATTGGCTGTTAGCCCTCTCTTTCCAGCAAGTTGAGCGTCCGCTTGACGAAGCATCAACTCCACAAGATCAACCCCGTATACCATCTCCGTCACTCCATGCTCCACCTGCAAGCGAGTGTTCATCTCAAGGAAGAAAAAGTCGCCCGTCTGATCGTCCACCAAGAATTCCAACGTGCCCGCGCTAGCATAATGGACAGACTCCGCCAGCGATTTTGCGGCAGCACACAGCTTTTGCCTCAATCCGGGATTCTTGGCAACAAATGGGCTGGGGCATTCCTCGACAACTTTCTGGTGACGTCGCTGTATGCTGCACTCCCTCTCTCCTAGAGTCGCAACCTGTCCCTGGCCATTGCCAAAGACCTGGACCTCGATGTGATGGGCCGCAGGATAGTACTTCTCCAAGAACACCCCTGCGTTCTTGAACAGCGTCTCGCCCCTGGACTGGACCGTTTCATACGCCTTCTGCAGCTCACTGTCATTGCCGCATGTCTGCAGCCCCATTCCTCCCCCCCCGGCCGTGCACTTCAACATCACCGGATAGCCCAGCTCCGCTGCAGCTTTGGAAGCATTGTTGGTGTTGGATAACAGCCCCTGCGTGCCAGGAACTACAGGAACCCCGGCCTTTATGGCCAATTCCCTAGCCGTATGCTTCAGTCCAAATTGCTCAATGCTGTCAGGGCTCGGGCCTACAAAGACCATCCCTGCCCCTGCGACGGATCGTGCAAAGCCCGCATTTTCGGAGAGGAAGCCATATCCAGGGATTATGGCCTGCGCTCCTGCAGAACTAGCGATACTGATTATCTGGTCGCCATCCAGGTAGGCTCGCGTTGCGTCGCCAGAGAGTAGATGGGACTCGTCGGCTTGAGCTACATGCTGCGAGGCAGAGTCTGGTTCCGTGTAAATGGCGACGGTGCGTATCCCCAAGAGCCTAAGAGTGATGCATTAGGTTATCCGAGACATGACTGATCATTAGAAAAAGGCTTACCTCGCTGTCTTGATCAGGCGGACCGCTATCTCTCCCCGATTCGCGATGAGAAGAGTGTCGAGCTTCTCCATTAGTGTTCGGCAAGAAGTGTTCACGTAGAACAGTTGGGACAGTGATAGGCTGGGAACGGCACCAAAGGATATTCATAAACAAGGTGGTGAAGAAAGTATTTTGATGATCCATCCATACATGTTGAAGAATCAGGCTAGTCACTGATATGCAGGCCAGCCGGCTGGTTATCTTGCCATCTGGATAGCGCCAGGAGGCCAAGCACTACCTAAAGCAGTAAACCGGTATCTCTCCGGGTCTTCTGGTACGGAGACGATCACTCTTGCCGGTAGGGTCTTTCATATGCTCCATGAACGTACATCAAGGTACTCACTACCGGGAGGTTGAAGCGGGGAAGCAGTGCCCAGGTGATATACATGTAGGCGAATGGCGCACTCCCCACACAAGCATATGGTTCATGGCCAGATAAGGATTGGTTCTGACCCCAGTAGCTCCAAGGTTGATGTGAGAAATTTAGGGATCTGAAACTGTTAGGTAACAAGCAGCTGGGTGTTTTATCAGAGAGCCAGGAGGATCCATGTGATATTGGGCTACGATGGGCTCACGCAGTCACTCCTGAACTCGGAGGATGTAATCTTGCAATTTTCTCTCCGTCAAAGAGGTCGTACTGTTAAAAATACCTGGGCCCGGGCAGTGTAGCGGATGGAGATATTCCGGAGTTGTGCCCTCACTCATATCCATTCTTTCTGTTATACTCATCCACAACCTGCCTCACAGCCGTGACGATCTCAACACAACCAGGCGAATCCGAATGACAGCACACAGAGACCGGATAACCCCCCGTCGGCAACATGACCGTCTCCCCCGTCACGGCCGTCACGGCGGAGTCTTCAATCTGCTGCCTCACATGCCTCTTCACGTCCTCGACGTCCCAAGGCTTCTTCTTCCGATCAATCACTAGCGATCCGTCCGCGCGGTACTTAACGTCGCCGTAGAACTCAGCGACGAACTCTAGCCCAACCTCAACGGCCACCTGCTCGTGGAGCGTCCCCGCAAGTCCAAACACCCTCATCGGCTCCCCTCCCGGGCGCTTAAACGTTGCGATCCCCGCCATGACTGCTCGGCATACCTCAATATCTCGGCACATCATCCCGTAGAGGATACCATGGGGCTTCACGTGGTTTAGCTCAACACCCTCGGCATCAAGAAAGCCCTTCAGCGCGCCGACTTGGTAAATGACGTTCGCGGTGTGTTCTTCAGGGTCCAGTTTCATCTCACGACGGCCAAAGCCAAGAACGTCAGGGAGACCGGGGTGAGCACCGACTTTGACGTCCCATTGCTTGCAGAGACGAATAGACTCTTGCATCTTGAGGGGATCACTGCGTAGTAACAGGTCAGTCCGGGTCGCTCTGGGACGGAGCATTGGTAGGTGACCGGCTCACCCTGCGTGAAAGCCACACGCGACATTCGCATGGTCGACCATGGGGATAAGCTCTTCATCCGGGCCACACTTGAAATTTCCATATCCCTCGCCAAGGTCGGCGTTGATGAACGCCTTGCGTTTTGTAGGAGCTGCGGTAACCATCTTGACCAATACCCGTTTTGTGTTGGTCGTGGGAAGCGTTTGAACACGAAATGCGTAATCTTCTTCTCTTTGATTCTATGTTTCTAAGACAGAAGAGATGCCACCGCTGGAAGAGAGGGGCGGCGGGGGTACGGATTCGAGTTTCAAAGCCTACCTTACCCGTGGACGCAAATGTCAGAAGATTTCCTCTCCGGGGTTAATCAGTATCACGGTATAAATACACCAGAGGACTTGCCGGAGACTGGTAGATACATTGCTGTACTTGATAAGATCTCCGCTCGTGCAATTTGATGTCATGCCGGGCAGGACAACCCCACTCTGACTACCTCCTTATCTTGCGAGAACTTCAGAGCTTAAATCTTTATGTCAAAGATACATCCTTGCTCTCGATACATGTACATAGTGTATGCAGGTCACTAGTCGACTCCACAATCATCATCTCATCCGTGGAGGCGGGATTGTGGGGGCCTATAAAACCTCCGGAACTTCTGGAATGAAGTCTAAATAAGCTGCATAGATCATACCGAAAATGTTCCACCCTCGAGTCCATCGGGCCATCCTGGAGCCTGATACACTCAGTATATACTCCGTACCGTAGGCCTACATGCAAAGTTTGCCATATAACTGGTCCATGTCCTTTTCCCATCGCAAAGGTGTGAGATCGCTCCCAACCTTGGAACCTTGGAATGTGACGCCCACCTGGGCACGCACATGAACTCAAACACACCCTCAACCTCACCTCCCCCGGAGCGCCCACAGGCAACAAGGCCTCAGGCCTTCCAGTACGTCAAAACCCTGTCCCCGGGCCGTCTCAACAACATATCTCGAAGGCCGCATAACAGCAACAAGCAGCACAGAGAACCTCCAACAAGTCGCCGGCTCGACCTCCGCCCCGGGTGTTTGCCGCGTCCTCTTCAGACAATTCTTGTGACTTCCCAAAAGGATCCTGCCGTGTGTACTGCTCTTTGGGAGGGCTGGGTAGCGGTGTGTCGTTCTCAGGCGTAGCCGAACATGGGCGCTGAGGGATGTAGCCTGCTGGAGGCATCGTGGGCATAAGTGACTTCTCCATGGCTCGATGAATTATTATGCGGGGGCCGGACGCCTTCTTCGTTTACTTTTATAGATTATCTCAAGAAACCACGGGAATGCTAGAATGTCGCCGAGGAATATATGTTGGTGGCGCTAAGATTAGAAAATCGTGTGAATGAAAGTCTTAAAGTGCAGGTAAGCTGCTATTCGAAAAGCAATGTACGTCGAGGACAGTTTATAGTGGAGAAAGGCAGGCCACGGTATTTATCCAACCATGGTGGTTACGGAACCGGCCTGCAACCACTATAATAGCGTGTGAAGGAATGCACAGTAAGATGTTGTTGGGAACAGCCTTGATGCGGATAGAGGAGTAATCCACATGCAGGAGGGCAGGATCTTACTGTGCCGTATCAGGAGCCTTGGGGGATTGATTGTTGAAACGTCCGTTATTGGTGTGCTTTTCTAAATATGGGTGTGAGCTGATACTGAAATAAACACTAAAATACCACATATGCAGAAAATGCCAGAACAATAAGAAAGTGGCCATGCCATGCAGACCACTTGAGGCCATACTTGCCAGCCAGCCACGATTGCCCGCCCCAGGACTCACTTGTGTGTTGCCGTAACCCCCCCCATCCAACAAGTTCAAGGGAAAGCAGCAGCCTTGCCGCATTCATACATTCATTAGTTCTGACCGCCTTGGCGGTAAGCCCGATGACCACGGATCACAGGTTGATGGATATGTGTATCCTCACAGGAGCCTTGGTCAGATGCGCAGTCGTCGAGGTCCAGATCGAAAATGCAGTAATGCTCTATGGTTTTGCAGTACTAGTGGCGTCATATTGAACAGTAATCGAGGCAAAATATTGTATTTAGGAGATGACCTGTGAAGCAGTTAAGAGTTCTACTTAGTAACACCGGCTGAGTTGCTGTAAACATGGCCACGAGCAGGCAAAACAGGAAGTTGAGCTGCTTCCGTGGAAGGGGATACATACCATTTCAGGGCAAGGAATTTGGAGTGAAACAGATCGAATATGTCAATGTTCCCAATGTTCCCTTGGAGCGATAGCCTATTCCTCAATTTGCAGTGGGAAATTGGCAGTGGCTCGTTCTTTCGAGGAGCTCTCTGCAAGACTTGATTTCCTATCCTGGAGTGGCGTCCAAGGCCCCAATGCTAGGAACAACGAAAGACGCTACTTCATCCAATACAAACTAGAAGCTCTTACACACACACACACACACACACACATATGTATATCTCACATGCCATCACAGCACTGACAACTTCCCCCGCTCCCCCATCAAACAAACCTACAGCTTCATCCCACCCATCATCTTAGCCACCCTCATGCTCTGCCTCATACTCAAATCCAACATGATCTCCTCGCTCCCGCCGGGGATAGCATAAGCCCGCACATCGCGGTACAGCCTCTCCACCTTGCCGCCCTGCCCGCCGCGGGAGTAGGACAGCCCGCCGAAGATCTGGCTGGCCTCGCGGGCGCAGAACTCAAAGGTGACGGTGGCCTGGGCCTTGAGCCCGGCGATGGGCCCGCCCAGGCGCAGCATGGCCTCGGTCTCGCCCATCTTCTCGCACTGGAAGATGAGGTTCTCGAGCCAGTTGTAGCTCGCCTCGATCTGCCGCGCCATGTGCGCCAGCTTGAGCCGGATCACCGGGTGCTCGATGAGCTTCTTGCCGAAGGTCCGCCGCTTGTTGGCGTACTTGACGGATTCCTCGAAGCAGACGCGGGAGAAGCGGAGGCACTGGATGATGATGCCTACGCGTTCGTGGTTGAAGTTGGTCATGATGACTGGGATGAGGTTAGCAGGGTTGGACAGAAACTTAGGTGGTGTATGATAGTTGATATCGTACTTTGTTTCTGGGGGGGGGGGGCAGCATACCTCTGAAGCCCTGGTTCTCCTTGCCCAGCAGATTTTCCACTGGTACCTTGACATCCTCAAAGGTGATGTACGTTGTTCCCGAAGACCAGACACCCTGACAGTCCATCCTCCTCGTCGAGACACCACCCTGTTCCCTCTCGATAAGCAATAGACTGACCCCATTCATGCCAGGTCCGCCCGTCCGTACGGCAGTAGTGAAGTAGTCGGACCAGATACCGTTGGTGATCCACTTCTTCTCGCCATTGACAATATAATGCTTGCCATCCTCGCTCAACTTGGCCTCACAGGTCAAATTAGCGACATCACTACCCGCATCCGGCTCGGTGATAGCCAGGCAGATACGCTTGTCACCGTTCAGTATACCCGGGAGGATGCGGTCCTTGAGTGCCTTCTTGCCAAACTTGACAAGGGGCGGGCACCCAATGCCGAAGCCACCAATGACGTTCCAGACGAAACCACCGGACCCGACGCGCGATAGCTCGTCCGTGATGAGCATCTCGTGGAAGAGATCCCACTGCTCGGGCGGCACGGACTTGATAGCATTGGTGGCATACTCCTTCTGGTATGCGGTCCCAAGAAGGCCCGCAAGATATCCCCTGCGGCCCATCTCCTTGTAGATCTCGGGAGGGACTTCCTTTTTCTCATCCCACTCGGTGACGTTCGGTTCGATCTCATTCTCGACCCACTCTCGGACCTCGGCGCGCAGGGCGGCGTGCGACTCGTTGAAGTAAGGGGAGTGGAACTACAGTTACAATCCTGTCAGCGCCTTGATCTTCCCTGGCCGAAGATCCTCGGGGAGAGGGAGACATGGTGAAACTTACACCTTGGTACCAGCTTGGGTCTGAGAATGGAATTTGCTCGCCGAACGGCTCCAGGGCTTCCTCCTCGTCCTTGCTCTTAGGGGTGACTGGTGTCTTCGCAGGAGCAGACTTAGGCGCAGCAACCGGTGTTGGCTCAGCTGCTGGCTTGGCTTCGAGCTTAAGTTCGGGCTTGGGTTTGGAGTCGAGGCTGCCGATCTGAAGCCGCCCCTTGTACTTCTTCAGGATGCCCTCGTTGTGGTATTTCCAGAATTGCTTGGAGGCATCTTTACCGGCGACTCTTTGGAGGATCTTCTTGCCGCCTGTTGAAGGGTTAGTCGGATATGAAAGATGCGCCCAAAGAGTCCCGGCACGAGGGTTGGCGTGGGCTATGTTGAGCCGGATCCCTTGGGGCTCTTACCTGGATGGTCATCCTGGAACTTGGTCACATCGTAGACATCTTGGTCCACGATGATCCAGAGTGAATCGGGCGTCTTATGCGACGCGACATCGTTGGCACTGAACGTCTTGGACATTGTCACGACTGTCTGTCTTTGTTTCCTCGGTGTTTATAAGAGAAGATCAGGAGGAGTCTATCTATAGGCCCACAAATGGGGGTGATGAAAATGTTCGTGGACGTGGAGTGATCAGTCGTCGAAGGTAGGTAAGGTAGGTATTCAGAGAAGTAGGTAGTGTGAAACGAAACGAAAAAGTAATAGCAACTCCTTCTTCACATTCCTTTAAAGGGTACACACACGGCCAGGTATTACCGAGTATGTAAAGTTACCTAGGTAGGTACTTAAGGAAGTATATAAGAATCACATGCTGAAGGGAAAGACGGGAACAAACGTCAGCGCCACCAAAAGAACAAGACAAAGCCACGAGGACCCATCGACAGACGAACGAACCCCTGGAATGGATTTGTTTTATCACACACCGGCCCACTCCCACCAAAACTCATTCCCGTGGGGCACAATTCAGATCCCAAGTCCGGGGTATTCTGGGGAAAGCGGCATAACGGCATTCAGCTTAACACACTAATAGGTCCTAGCTGGTAGGCAGGCCGGTGCCCGTGTTCCAGGGAAGGTTGTTTGTGTAGCATCGTTGCAGGCTCTCGAATTTAGAAACCGTCATGTGCCCCCGGAGTGGCATTGGCATGTGATTCTTCTAACCTAGGCACCGTGCTGCGAACGAGAGCCATTGCTGATGTCATCGGCAAGTTCAGCCAATCACGGGCATGATGATGGGCAGCAAACCAAAACGGAAAAGAGCCGAGGCTCATCCAAGGTTCCCGAAGTCGTCAGACAAATGAATACGAGATGTGTCTTGTATCAACAAAGTGTGCCTACAAGGCCTTGTTGCAGTCCTTGAAGTTCGGATTGACCGAATCTCTGGTCTCATTTTCTTTCAACTACCTTGGTAACTAACTACTTGGAGCGAGCGGCAGCACATTGATGCTGCTTGGGTGCTGCCAATAAATAAAAAGGCCAAAACTGCCACCCCCTTCCATAACTCTTTTCCGTATTATGAACTCCGCAAAAACGCCATTACCCCTTCGGGAAATTCCCTCGGTATCAGTAAAACTATGCGAAAAGGCCATATATTAATATTCCGTGCCTCTTCCCGTAGACCTTCAAGAGCAAAGATGCACGTGTTGGTTGGTTGGTTGGTTGGAAAATCAGGCAGTGCCACGAGGCTTCGCCTTGGCCTTGGCCTTCTCCTTCTTCTCCTCCTTAACCCTCTTCTTCTTCTCCTCGTTCTTCTCCTCCAACTTCCTCTTGTGCGCCTTCTGCTCCTCCGCCGACTTGGGCACAGGCTTGAAGAAGCCCTCCAGTCGGCTCTGCTGCGAGCTCTTAAGGTTCTTCTCCAGTCTTGCTGCGCCCGACCGAACACGGTCCTCCGAGAACCCCTTCTCGTTCACCAAGAACTGCACAAGCCCATCCATATCTGGCTTGTCCCACTTGAAGTCGCAGAGGGGGTCTTCGGAGGATCGAACATCGGGCTCGAAGAAGAGGTCGCGCGCATCGCTGAACGGCCAGTCATCGGGAAGTGTGAATTTGCTTTTTTTATCGTTCTTGATGAACTCGACAATCTTCTCGAGGCTGCCGTGCTCGCGGATGAGCTTCAGGGCAGTGTTGGGGCCGATTTTGGGGATTGGGTCGAGGTAGTCGCATCCGAGAAGGATGCACAGGTCAACGAACTAGATCAGCGAAGGGATTGTTAAAGTTGTTCGTTGAAACAGGCAGGAAGGGGCTATAGCTGCCGCATACCTGCTTGCGATCCATGTCCAAGCCCTCCAGGACCTTGTCCAGGTGAATCTCCTGGATAGGCTCCTTGCGCTGCTCACTGAAGGTAAGATGCCGCAGCAAAATCGGCGTGTTGAAGCAGAGGGTGTCCATATCCTCACTCGCCGCCGCGTAGACCTTACCCGCACGCGCCAGCACGGCACACTGCGCCTCGGCCTCGGTCGGGGCCACCAGGTACGGGATGCCCATGAGCTTCAGCAGACGCTGGCACTCGGCATTGTGCTCTTTTGTAACTCGGACCGTCCGCCGCGAGAACTTCTCCACGTCCTCTGCTGTGCCTGTCTCTTTTGCTTCCTCCAGGCCCGCGGTGGCCTCCTGCTTTCGCTGGTATCGTCGTGCGAGCTCACCGGACTTGAGCTTGGGTGGGGCGCCATCGAAGACGTAGAGGGGCTTGATACCGTTGTCGCACATGCGCAGGGTGCGGTAGAACATACCCATCAAATGAGATGTGGTCTGGCCGTCCTCGTTCATGAGTTGTTGGCCATCGGATCGGACTGCAATGAGGAAGGAGTAGATGCTCATGGAACTGTGAAATTTGTCAGTGGCGATGGTATCAGATTGAATCGGTGAGCCTACGCATCCTGTAGAGCATGTTAGCACTTTTTTGACAGATGGGGGAAGGCATCCGAAACTTACGATGGCGACCTTGCGACCGAACTGGTTCTTGATCTCGCCCTCCTTGATGGCATCGGGCGCCTCCTCCTTGATGATGGAGAAGAGCTGCTTTATACCCATCTTGATGAGCAGATGATGGTTCTACCTTCTAGAGGGACAAACTGGAATGGCTTTGCGATTGATTGATGAAAGTTGAGAGGTAAAAAAAGGACAGAGCAGCGGTTGCCTAGAGGATTTGGTGATGTCACGAAGCTTCTCCAACAAATCGACGCGCCGAGGAAAGATCGCGTCGACAACGCGCCGCATTTAGAGGGTGCTTTTTGGTGGGGTCGTTCCCTGCCACTTAAAATCTACAGGGGGTTCCCTAGGGGTCCTCAGGGCCCCCAGTCAGCTAGTCTCCTACCGTACCTCCAGCAGTCAGTCAGTCAAAAAGTCAGTCACCTCCGACATTCAAAAATAGTACTCCTTTTGGTGCGTTTTACTTTTGTTCCATACTGAATCTTCTGCGTTAACATCTTCAAAAGTCTAATTCTCATCAGTCCACCAGGTATTCAATGCTGCTGGCTTGGGTACTTAGATAGTGCGACTTCCTGACGATGGCATATCCAATTTTGTCACATATTAACATTGTCTTTCCTATAGCAAGTGCTTCGGATTTAATAAACGTCCAGGTCTATACTCGGGGAGGTTTTTAGAAATTACTAATACCAAACGCATATCCATCTCCTAGATACACAATCTACTCCTCTACCGAACAAACCGGAAGTGAGGGCTCTCGTCTCCCAGCTCTGCCAACTCATCCTCTGACATGTGTTGGTGGTCTGGATGGACCTCGCCAGCATCGCGCTTCTTGTTCTGTGCCTTGAAGTACAGAGCCATAGAGGCATATATCAGAGTTGACATGCCAACGAGCGATAGTGTTATGGCATGGCCTTTGATATATCGTGGCCCTTGTGCCGATGGGTAGATGAAGGAGGACATGATGCCGCTGGCGTTTCCTATCGTCAACTGCAGACCGTTTGCCGTGGTTCGCTTTCCATATCGTGGAGTGTTGTTCGGAAGCTATAGAGAACGTCAGTTTATGTATCGTGCCATCATGGTATCGCGAAGTACTTACCCAAGCCAAAGGAATTCCAACAAGGACGTACAATCCCGTAGCTACGAGGAAGCATCTATCGAACATATTAGCACTGATATTCCGACTACACTCAGTCAAGAGGGTTTGCTTTCTTACCCGAAATAGTGGGCACCGCTTGGAACGTCCGAAATCAGAATGGCATAGCCAACAATACTGGTGACACCACACATAACACAGAAGATGCCTCGTCTCTGGAACCGGTCGGATAGAAAAGCGACAGTCATATAAGTCACAGCTCCGAGGAAGTAGCAAGGGATCGTCAACAACTGCACCTGAGCTGACGTCCAGGTGCCGAGGCCCTTGATGATGGTTGGCAGGAAAGTTGAGTATCCTGTCCCCGATTGTCAGCCAAATTCCCTTCTCCCATAAACCCCCCAGATCAAAGAGAGCAGCAACAACTTACCATACAACATCGTGTCAGATCCAAACTGCGACGCGCAAAAGATCCAGACTTTCCAGTCCTTAAACGCCTTCATCATATCCTTCTTAGAGAACTGCTGCGCGCTCGTCGTCATGCCGTACTCCCGCGCATGCCTGATCTTCATAGCCTTCTTCTCATTCTCAGTCAAGAAATAAGCCGAGTCCGCATCGTTAGGCAGCAGGAAGAACGTGGCGATCCCCAGACAGAACGTCGGCAGGCCCTCGATGATCATGATCCACCGCCAGCCGTGCAGGCCAGACACGCCGTCCATGTGCCCGATGCCGTAGGCGAGCAGCCCGCCCAGGGCGCCGGCGATGGCGGCCGACACGAACAGGTAGCCCACCCGCATGGCGAGCTCGTGCTTGGTGTAGAAGAAGGTGAGGTAGACGTTCAGCCCCGGGAACAGACCCGCCTCCACGGCGCCCAGGAGGATTCGACATGCCACCAGGCTGCCGTATGAGTTCACCAGTCCCGTCAGCGTGGCGATGATCCCCCAGGCTGTGGTGATGAAGGCGATCCAGAGACGGGGTGTGAATTTCTTCAGGACCAGGTTGCTTGGTACTTCGAATGTGATATACGTCACGAAGAGGATCGATACGGCGGTTTGGTACTGGTTACCGACGAGACCCAAGTCGGCCTCCAGAGAGTACAGTCTGGCGTTTCCGATGTTCACCCTGTCGAGGAAGGAAAAGAGATACAGGCCCATGATGAGCCAGATCAAGTGAATGTCGAGTTTGCGGACGAGTTTCTTCTCATCGACGCCGAGGTCCTCGACGGTGATCTCCCTGGTAGCCATATCGGTTCCGGCCTTCTCGGACACAGCATCGGCACCGGGTCCCAGGTACGGCTCCTTCGTCGGAGAATCCATGGATTGCATAGTGCCGACTTAGAATATCTGACGATTCCGCGCGCGTTGTGTGTCTGAAGCGTCGAGATTTCGGTCTCTCCTGATGATGGCTTCAGGGTGGCGCAAGGATGGTCAGGCTCACTTGCCCGGACGGTCGCAGACAGTCAGTGGGCGAAGGGATTGTGAAGAGCCGGTTGTCTCGTTGGGCGAGATTCTTTTATTCAAGATTGAGATACTACAGAAACATTCTTTGGACGATCTTCCACGAGTGGGAGGGATACACTCATTATATTGATATACTTTTACCAAACCTGGGCCTGATTGTGTCAATGAACTGACCTAACTCTTCTATCTCAACCCCTGTCGGAAGTGATTAAAAGCAGTTAGTCGTTGTTGATAACGGATAAGATGGCCTGGGTGGCTCGAGTAATCGCCCGCTGATCGATCGGGCCTCCACTCCGCCGTCGATAAAAGCCCAGAACTCCCGTTCCGGACGTGGTTGATATTCGGGGTGCTTTACCGAGACTCAGACCACCAAGACCGCGCGACCTCGTTTCTATCTATCCAGCCTCGTACCATTGGACCAATGACTCAAATTTGCAGTACTCCGTCTTTTGCTTTCGATCGATTACTCGGGCATCCAGTCGTACAGCATATAAGCAGGCCAGGAGACTCAGGCCGCCCGTCCAGCTGCTTCAGGACCTGTGCTGCATGCTTGTGCGATCAAGGAGATGACTCGCTAGCCACCCTTGGCAAATTACAGCGGCAGGACGCCAATTGAGCCGTCAATTCAAACCAATACGCAACCACCACCAACCCCAGGTGCCGGCATAACGATCGCTTGTTACGCCCGGGCGGAAAGCCACAGCGGGCTTCATTGACGGTAGAGATGCGCAACTGATGGTGACTACGATCAATTCGCGTCTGCCATCACCTGCGGCCAAGATCGCGCTGGCTGCCTGGTGTACATACTCGAGCGTTCTCTCCGACCAATACAGATCGTTACGGCGACCCAATGTTACTAAGGCTGCTCAAGATTGTTCAACCAGACGAAGTGGCTATAGCACTTTGCCATACCAATCTGCCATAACTCGAGGTGGCCGCCAAACTTGCAAGATGTAGCACCTCCCTCACCGCCATCAGCACCGATGCCCGGAAGATTCCCCCTATTACTCAGGGATAGGACCAGCCGTGTCTGGCAACCTAGAACGCCTTAGGATGGTCCACGTATCGCTGTCATCTGCTCCGCATCTAATTAGGCGAAGCCATATCACGCCCGCTTTGTGGGATCTTCGCTGCTTGGCATATTCTTGAAAGTGGACTGGTGTACCATTTTGAGGTGAGATGGTTTCCTCATCTTCTTGACTTCATTCTCCACGTCCGACTTCGTGTCCTCAACGATACACGAGGAGTTGATTCGAGGATCGTAGAACTCGAAGTGCCTGACGACCACTGAGTTGCGTTTGACAGGCTCGAGATGTTGATTCTGCTCTAATCGTCGAGACTGAAATGCAGGTTTGCTTTATTTCATGATTATGAACTTGCATCCGAGTGCCGTGCATCGTCGACTTCCCCAAAACGCATCCGTAAGCAACCCCGTGCTCGAGGCACCAGACGTGCCTCCTTTCCTCCATCCGCCACTTCAGGGTGGTCCGGGCAGTCAGCCCCCTGGTGGTGATTTCTGTAAATACAAGTCCGACTCATGGAACATACGGTAAGCGACCGAGGAATGGGGCAGCTGGAGGAGGGCTCGAACCAGCGAGATGAAGTCACTCAAATTGTAGTTCCGCCTTCGGCTGACTCCCAGAGTAAGACCACAACCTCGTGGTGTCAGACATCACGACAAAACAACAGCTCAAACCCAAAACAGACGTAATCAACTAGTAGCCTTGAATGCTAGGCCACCGGTCGCCGCACAGATGACCTTCTGCATGCACTTATGTTCTCGCCCAGGATCAACCACTGGCTCTTCCAGCTGACAAGATCTAAGCTGAACCAATGGCGGGTGGAGGAGGGCATTGGACGATGCCCACGATCTGATCGGTATGCCACTTAGCAGTTCAATCCATGAGCACGTCCCTCCGCGTTTCGGTCACCACTTGAGAAAGACTGAGGATGTGGACGCATCTTAGTCTGAGGCTGGCCGAGTACGGCGTGCCCAACAAGTGTCCCCTGATGGTGGAGCCGCATAATGTACAGGAGGTCTGATATGCTAGCTAGATCTGCCGAAGAATTCCAAGGGTGTCTAGGTGGTAACGGGATGCGGAAGCGCGAATCGAGGGAAGACGGCCAACCATGAGTCCACACTGATGTGACTGAGAGTAGTACAGCTCAAGTCGGCGGCAAAGCGGACGTCTTGGGGAAAGGATATCAGGAACGAAAGGCGGTGCTGAAAAGAGAGGTCGAGGATCGTAAGGAAAAGGGCGATACTGTGGCGTGGTAACGAAGGGGGAAGTGGTGTGTCAGAATGCTCCAATGTCAGAGCGAGGACCCTTGATGAAACAGTTAAGTCGGTTCGAATGTTAGAACCCAACCGATTTTGGTTCCTGTCGGAAACTGGCCAGGGAGCCAATCACGGGATCCAAATCTGCTGACTAACTGAGAGTCAATTCCGTCCGATGTCATGCACTCGTTCTGGATCATCCCCTTGTAACCTTTTCCAAACCATGAGCTCTCATGCCTACTGTGGTACAGAGTACACAACGCCACATCTTGCCGTCCTTTGGTTGTGCTATCACAACGTGAGATTACCGCTGTCGATTCGAAAAGTGGGTTCAAAGCCGATTTTGGTTCTACCGCACTTCGCTGAAACACACGAGACATACCTGCAACCATGGGACGTTGACGCTCCTGATGAGTCTGCACCATAGTCAGACATCCTGTGTTCAGTCTTGACAGATGAGCGAAAGTCCCCCTGATCCGACATGGCAGACTCTGAGTAAAGCGCCGGCCTACTTGTCTTTCACAATGGCCAATGTACGGCCGAGAGGGATTCCCACAAGATCGGGTTCTGGTCATGCTGGATATCCTACATATCCCCCGAGGCTTGATGCCGATCCAACGGGGACAAAGACTAACCCCCTGCATCTACTAAGCATCTTGGCATATGCCATGGACTGCGGCTAACCTTAAGTTTAACCTGCTTGTGGATCACGGCTATCTTCGTTTTGGCCACACGCCTTGAAGATGATACTTCAACTTTGTGGCTATTGCTTCGTATCCGTCACCGATCCTAGCCAAGTTGCCAGGGCTCTCAGACATGTTTGTCACATATCCTTGCTGTGTCCGATGATTCCAGGATCTCGGAACGCTACACCCTATTCCTCCACTTCCATGGCCTCGAATCTTTGGCCGATCTAGTCCAGCACAGGATTGCATCCAAGTTTCTGCTTCATCCTACCTCCACCAAACCGCCAACGCGCGCCCCCTGTTCAGCCTCTCACGTATCATCCAGTCTTCCTCTCGGTGGGTTCTCGATCCTAGTATGAGGCCCATCACTGCCGTCTGTGCCATTGGCACCATGCTACGGGCGTCTTATACCCAACCTGGTAATATGTGCTTGCATCTGCTACATCTAGAAACGCCGTGGAGTCTGAACAAGCATTCATATGAACTGCAGGTACCCCCACTTAGTATCTCTTCCAACGTCTTGGCTTGCCAGGCCTCATAACACAGTCACCTTCCTCTCACTTGCATTCCATGTCGCCTTCCCACGTAACCTACCTAATTATTTACTTCCTCACGAGTTACACCACCTGCACCGTACTGTTGCTGGTCTCGTTGCTACACTCTTACGGCTACAGCAGACTCTTGACGCATTCAGAATCGATACCCAGTTCGCCTCTTCACTTCATCACAGTCTTTTAGATATCCAACTTTATATTTCAGCGGGCTCTGAACAACCACGTCGCCGGTTTTCGACTTTTGCGTACAACTAATTATCGACGGTTAAAGAGTGCAGGTTTACCGACAATTTGGACGACCTACAAGGAGGCCATTACACCAGTCCATTACGGTGACATTTTAGCCCCGGCTGCAGGTAGGCTACAGAAGAGCCTACGGCACAGTGAGTCTGGAGGGGGCACACATTTAACAAAGAAATAAGGGGGCATAATACATCCGCCATGAGCAGCTACTACTCAGAGTCGAGGTTCTCAGGGGCTTATGAGAAGCAGTCGGAGCGTTCGAGATGGACGCCACTCACAAGGATGCTATTATCGGGGGAGATGACGCAGGAGACACAAAGAGAGTTGACAACGAGAGAAAAGTTTGACCGGTGGATGGTGAACGAGGGTTACCGAAGATTGTACGTCAGCCTCCGAAGCGGGCCTCCATCACGGGAGACTCACAACGTGGTGACTTTGCTAACGAATCTGCAGTTTTGTGTTCGTCTTTGCGGTAATACACGCCATGGTATTCGCCTTTGGTTTCGTCAACTACGCAGTGAAGGACAATCTTCAAGTTGCTCGGGACACATTCGGGCCAACATACATGATTGCTCGATCAGCAGCCCTGGTGCTGCACTTTGACGTCGCCTTAGTTCTGCTTCCCGTGTGCCGGACGTTCATCTCTCTGGCCCGTCAGACACCGTTGAACGGTATTATCCAGTTCGACAAGAATATCACATTCCACATCACAACCGCATGGTCCATTTTCTTCTTCAGCTGGGTCCACACCATCGCACACTGGAACAACTTCGCCCAGATCGCGGCCAAGAACAACCTGGGCATCTACGGCTTCCTCCTGGCCAATTTGGTATCCGGCCCTGGGTGGACAGGCTACATCATGTTGATTGCCTTGACCGGCATGGTCATCACCAGCGTGGAGAAGACGCGCCGGGCCAACTACGAGCGGTTCTGGTACACGCACCACATGTTTGTCATATTCTTCCTCTTCTGGTCCTTCCACGGGGCATTCTGCATGATCCAGCCCGACGTCGCCCCGTTCTGCATCTCCATCGGCACGCAGGCCGTCGGCGTCTTCTGGCAGTACTGGATGTACGGGGGCTTCATCTACCTCGCGGAGCGCATCGCCCGTGAGGTGCGCGGGCGGCACAAGACCTACATCTCCAAGGTCATCCAGCACCCGAGCAACGTGTGCGAGATCCAGATCAAGAAGGAGCACACCAAGACGCGCGCCGGCCAGTACATCTTCTTCAACTGCCCCGAGGTGTCCATCTGGGAGTACCACCCGTTCACGCTGACCAGCGCGCCCGAGGAGGACTACATCTCGATCCACGTGCGCATGGTGGGCGACTACACGCGGGCGCTGGCCAAGGCGCTCGGGTGCGAGTGGGACCGCAGGGACGACAAGGGGTCCAACGTGGTCGGCGTCAACACGGACAACAGCGACGTCGACCCGGCGCTCCGCCGCGTGCTGCCCCGCGTCTACGTCGACGGGCCTTTCGGCTCCGCCTCCGAGGACGTCTTCAAGTACGAGGTGTCTATCCTCGTCGGCGCCGGCATCGGCGTCACCCCCTTCGCCTCCATCCTCAAGTCCATCTGGTACCGCATGAACTACCCGCAGACCAAGACCCGCCTGGCCAAGGTCTACTTCTTCTGGGTCTGCCGCGACTTCGGCTCCTTCGAGTGGTTCCGCTCCTTGCTCCTGGCCATCGAGGCCCAGGACGTCGACCAGCGCATCGAGATCCATACGTACCTGACGGCCAAGATCAAGGTCGACGATGCGACGAACATCATGATCAACGATGCCAACGCCGACAAGGATACCATCACGGGCCTTAGGGCGCCGACCAACTTTGGCCGGCCGAACTGGGATATGATCTTTAGGGGTATCAGGAAGCTGCATGCCCCCGCCGAGGCGGGTGTGTTCTTCTGCGGGCCCAAGGGCTTGGGTAGTGCGTTGCATATTTACTGCAATAAGTATAGTGAACCTGGGTAAGTACATCCCCCGTGTGGTTTCATCGTTCTTTTTGCAAACTTGACGTGCTAACCATCATCTATATAGATTCGCATTCGTCTGGGGCAAAGAGAACTTCTAGACGTACCACCGAGTGGTCTTTATTCCTATTTTAACTTCCGATTCAGGGACAGGCCTGAGGCATCGCACTTCTGCCACATGCCCCCTGATCGGCGCGCTGGACGCAGCAAAGCTTCTTCTTTTCGGGATCAGTGGCCGAGGTTCCGTGGGACTTTAATATATACGAATCATGAATGAAAGAGGCCATGTAGCAGAGCGGTTTCAGCTATCTGAAGGACGATGATCGCGGTCAAATGACGGCTGGTTGGGAAACTCGCAGCCGATTTAGAAGGCAGCGAATCTCTTGGCTCATCTAGAGAGCAGGCAGGCAGGCTTTTTTACCATGTACAGGAATAGAGAGATGTGTAATCTCAGCTTCAGCACAATCTCTGGTGACTTTACTTCCCCGTGAACTTAGCCCTCGTGCATCATACATACATACATGCCTAGACCCACAACTAACTCCGTTCGTTCCCCAGCCACTGTTGTCCAAGAAGGACCAGCCGGCCCATCAGGTGCAGGGAAGCATGTGTAGCTGACCCAAAGAGTGACAACCTCTTGGCCAAGATCGGCAAGGTCACATGAGAACTTCAAGGAACGTTCAGTTGACCACCACAGCCCCCACCCCCACGCTCTATCGAATAGCATGTGAGTGCCGTTGCGCCTCAGCTTGCCTCCTATGCTCGAAAATAGCATCAAAGCTGCTGAGCCTTGCGGTCAGTGAATAGGGGGGGCAAGTGGCTTGGCTTGGGGCATCTGCTTCGCACTGAACACGGTTTCTCGCATTGACATGAGAGCTTGTAGGGAATCAGCACTTGTTAATCTGGGTGTATGGTATGACCTTAGATTCATAGCAGAATTAGCCCGGTAGAGAAAAAGAAGCACATCAAACATATCGCCACCAGACGATCGGGGTGTATCGGCACATATCAATACTTGCATCGTAACACTTTGCCACATCAGAACAGGACACCGCAGCTCTGGTCGTCATGTCATAATTTCCACGTGTCTTCCGTGCTGTCTAACTATCTGCATGCATGCCCTCCCTCTCCAGCGTCGTGAGCTGGCCGTAAGAGAAGAACATGACCCAAATCATCGAATAAACCAGTCCCGTCTCGAATGTAGTCGTTCGGAATGCAACGCCAGCAGCCAGCCAGAAACAATCCGCAGGAAACCGTGTGATATCGATATTGGTTTGCCGCCGCGAACGGAGAGTAATGCAATCTTGCCCTCGCCTTCGACGCCACCATTCAACATCCCTTCAACCCAAATACCATGCAAAGCCGGACCCCCGGTAAGGAAAGAGGCCTAGATAGCATATTTGCGGGTCCACTCTCGTGCGGTCGACTCGTACTGGGCCCGGTTCGTCTTGTACACGTGTGCGATCTCGGGGACAAGAGGGTCATCAGGGTTGGGGTCGGTCAGCATGGAGCAGATAGACAGGAGGACTATGGTCCAGGTTAGCAGCCTCGCTCAACATACGGATATGAATGGGACATATACGACGTACCTTTAGAGATGGTCAGGGCAGGCGACCACTGGTCTCGCAGGATGTCCAGGCAAATGCTGCCGTTGCTGTTGATGTTGGGGTGGTAGATGCGGGTGGTGAAGTTGACCTTGGGAGGCTTGAATGGGTAGTCTGTGGGGAAGTGGATTGCGAGGAAGAAGACACCGCCGGAGTATGGGGAATCACTCTGTACAAGATCGTCAGTCGATATGTTCTTTAAAGTTTGGAGTTCAGGTTGTGGTCTATTTGAGACAGGCCCAGGTCGGGAGATAGACTTGGGGACGCATGTTTCGAATGTAGTAGCGTCCGAGCTGGAGAGAGGGGAAGAGAGATAGCCAACTTACAGGACCCATGATCGTCGCCTGCCAGTGGAACTGTTTGGAAAAGCATATCAGTAAGGTTATTCCTGTATCATCGTTCTTGCAACTAGTATCGGTCGCATGCTTAGAGTTCAAGATTCTAGGCGCTCATCGGGACGAGGGGCAGTGCGTACCAAATCCTCTCCAACGGGACCAGCAGAGCATGATGAGGGAGGGTCACTATAAAATAAAGTCAGCGTTTATGGACTTGATGATGATGGATGATGTTGCTGTTGGCCGAAGCTCTTTCGAATCGTAGTGTGTTCTTTGCATCGGGTTTGACGATGTTTAAGGTTGAGGTTGAGGTTGAGGCCAAGTGCCCCGCTCACAACACAGCAAACACCCCACCTTGCAGCGTGCGACCACAGCTGAAAGAGCCAGAAGACCAGTACATGGGAGAAGCGAAATGACGTACCGGCCCAAGTCGGTGAGCTCCTTGTTGATGCGCTTCAAAGCCATCTTGTGTGTATTGAGAAGGATATGAGGGAAAGGCGGAAGGTGGTGATTCCGGTTTGCGTGGTTGGAGTTGGTTGTGGTTGTAGAAGAAAGGAGTTGGTTTGAGTCGGGCTGCAAATGGTGTTTTAATTCAAGTCAGCAGGTGGAAACACGCGGAAGGCCAGTGAATCATTCAATCATTTGTTAAGGAAAAAAGACTGTAGATGAATCATAATAGGGCCGAGGTCGAGATCGATATGAGGTGGTGTTCGGGTGGGATCAAGTAGAGGTTCAAGACTTACAAGGTGACGAAAGTGGTCGGCCCGTACGGTAAATGGTATCGCAGGTGTGGCTTTTGGTGGTTGGGGTTTCGGATGGAGGAAAGAAGTCGTCGATGTGAGGGAGAAAAATCGGAGGAGAGTCAGAGTCAGGGAAGAGGCGCCAGACTGGAGTGGGCTTCGGGTGGGTTCAGTGTTGCAGGTGAGCGTGGAGGGACACCCTTTTTAGTGTGGGCGGCCACTGCGGCGTGGGACGGACAAAGGAAAACGGAGACGACGGGGCTTACGGTAAAAGCGGGATCGAGGGGCAATGCACGGACCTCAGGTGTGCCTAGCACTGCCTAGCCGGCCTGGCAGGCCTGGAGAGTTCTGACAGTAGGTGGGATTAACTTGTATGTCAGCAGTCAGTCAAGTCAGTTTACTCAGTAGGCGGTTAGGCCCCAGGCGCCAGGTGCCCAAGGCTTATCCAAGGTTTGGACCACTAATTCTACGGATACTACGCCACACACATGCAAACTCGATCAAGTATGTATCAATGGAAACTGGCTGGGAAGCTACAAGGAATTTGTTAGTGTAAAACGCCACACCACACATGCTACCCGCATTTCCAGGTAAAGTAAGCAGCGAATACATTGCTGAATCTCTTACTGAATCTCTTATTCAGGATGATAAATCATCCTTGCAGGATCTCGATAGCCAACTTCAACATGTTAATACATACCAGACCTAGGTAGGTATGTATGTAAACAGAACACTGTTGGTGATGCCCCTCCATGCGAAGGGGAAGGGTCAAGCGCTAAAATCAGGGGCTCAGGGAGAGGATGGATACACGGAGTGCTCGAATTGGAGGTCCACGAAACGCTGCCATGCCCAGGAGAACGCACGACCGGCTTTAATAACTGGGCGGTCAAACACTCGGTGAGTTGTTGTGCATGTAGCCGCGTAACTGATCATATAGATAGGCTGATAGGACACAGAACAACTCGACCATGTCCTTCAAACCTTAGACCCTTGCTTGATCCCCTTTCGCTGGCAAGGGCAAAGATGCTCTGCACAGTGGGTATATAACAGTATTCATAAGACGGATGTCAGTTGTCGTAGAACATCCATCTACATAGTATGTCGTGCCTTGGTTGTTACGCGCAGACATCATGTCAAGCATGTCAAGTTTCAACCAACAGTGCCCCCTGTCCCCCTGTCCCCCTTCCCTTGCCCCAGCCTCGTCCGAGGGTGGCAAGACACAATCTGACAATCTCAGCCGAAAGAAGCCGTCATATGTCCCTTCTTAGTAAGGCCGTTGGTCTTCAGGATGCACAAGTCCTACACGACTACTAGGTACTTCAGTGAACATCCAGCCGCTTATACAAATGCCTGGATACCAGTTATAGCCCTCCCAAGTATCAGACCTACAGGACAAACCAAGCGTTAGTATCACGGTAACCAGACACAAACCCCCACGGGGTCAACTTACTATGAATATCACTCTGTCCCTCATAAGTCTGCGTAACAAATAAGTTCGCAACGTGTCTCCCAATACCATACTCATCACTAACGGCATTACCTCCGAAGATCTCCTGCAAAACCCTCGCGTTCACCAGCGCCCGGTCGCAGTTCTGCCTCTTAATCATACTGATCATATCAGGCGTCGCCTTGCCCTCGTCCTTGAGCCTTCCCACCTGTATCGCCGCCAACATGCCGTAGGCCGCATCGGTAGCGGCATCGGCCAGCTTCTTCTGCACGAGCTGGTACTTGGCGAGGGGGTTGTTCTTGAACTGTTTCCTCTCCAGCGCGTAGGTCCTAGCCCGCGCGAGGCAGTCCTCCAGCGCGCCGATGGTACCCATGGAAATGCCGTACCGCGCACTGTTGAGGCAGGAGAACGGACCCCGCAGGCCCTCGATGTCCGGGAACATCATCTCCTTGGGCACAGGCACGTCGTCCATCTGGATCATGCCCGTAATGCTCGCCCTCAGGCCATTCTTATTCTTGATAGCCGGCGTCTCGAGCGTCCCGGACGGACAATCCTTCCTCTCCACCAGGAACCCGCGTATCTTGCCCGTCTCCTTGAGCTTCGCCCACACCATCAGCACGTCGGAAATGGGGCTGTTCGTGATCCAGGTCTTGGACCCGCTCAGCAGGAAGTACCCCTCCTTGCGCGGGTGCGGCCGGGCCGTCGTCTCCATGCTGCCCGGGTCGCTGCCGTGGTTCGGCTCCGTCAGGCCGAAGGCCCCCACGAGCTCGCCCCTGGCCATGCCCGGCAGGAACTTGTCCTTCTGCTCCGCCGTGCCGAAGTCGTAGATGCCGCCCATCACGAGCGAGGACTGCACCGACATGCCGGACCGGTAGCCCGAGTCGACGCGCTCCACCGCCTTCGTGATCAGCCCGCCTGCTACGGTCGAGACGCCCGCGCAGCCGTACCCTTCTAGCGTGGCGCCGAGGAGGCCCAGGGAGCCCATTTCGTTGAGGATTTTGCGGTCGTAATTCTCGTCGCGGTAGGCTTCTACATCATTGGTGGGAGGGTCGTTAGTAGGGGCGCCCTAATACTCGAACAGGAATGGGAGGGGGCAGTAGGCGTGGGAGTGGAGTGGGCTGGAATGAGGCGTACGCAAGACTCTAGGGAGTAATTCCTCCTGGCAATACGACTCCGCTGTCTCAGATATCGCTATCTCCTCCTCCGTCAGCAGGTTCTTCGCATTCAAAGGGTCCTGCCAGTCAAACGGCGGGGCGGCAGCTGTAGCTGCTGCGTAGCTGCGTCTTGCGCCGGCCTGCAATGCTGGTGCACTCTGACGAGCACATCTCGAGAGGACTGTCCTATACATCTTCTGGAGCAGTTGAGTTGGCCTTATCGAAGTCCAGCCCACAACAAAACGTGGAGAAGAGTAGGAGGGCGGAATTCGTTGAGAATGCCATTTTCCCGGCAGCAGGATACACCATGACGCTGCCTCCCCACACTCTTTGGCTGCGCCGCGGATATCCGCCCCGGTCCCAGTGACGCCAAAGACCTAAAGCTCCGGGTTTAAAAAGATAAGTAACCTCGGCCCAGTCACGAAAATGAAGGGACGCGACCATAGCCGCAAATATAGCGGCACGTAGACTCAAGTACTTTTGGTATAGGTTTCAATTCCAGTCACGAGTCACCAAAGGTAGGCTTAGAATGCGCGTATCGGTGTATTTTATTTTCAGAATGAATTTACATACCAACACCAGCTACGCGCAAGGTTCGGTCAGTCTCTCATTGCTGGACTCCCACATCACTATGCACCCTCCCCAACCGGGTTCTCCGAAGAACAGAACTAACGTGTAAGTGATATCTACTTCATGACGAAAGGTAAATCGCCAGAAATGCACGCAAACCGCCCCCCCCCCCTCTCTCTCTTCCCCCCAAACCATCATCACCATCACCTCAACCATCCCGCCATTAAAGCCTTTACAGCAGAAGAACAACGCCAAAAGCCATACCGGCCAGGAGAACAAATGTCTCCACCAGCATATCAGACCCGAATCTCGTCGCTCCCGCGGTGGCGTAAGGTGAGTTGGCCTGCGCGTTTCCAGAGCCCGGCGAAGCGTTACCTTGATTCGATGCCGGAGAATTAGCGCCAGAAGTAGAACCAGCAGGAGAATTTGAACCAACACCACCAGGTGCCGCCTGACTTCCCCCCGACGCAGGAGATCCATTGCCCCCGGACTGCGGCGTAGTAGCACCAGTAGCCACAGGTCCTGGCGCGGCAGGGCCAGCGGCTTCAGGCGAATTGCCAGAAGCTCCGGTGCCCTCGCTCTCGGGCGAATTCTCGCCAGTGCCCGTCGGTACCGCAACCTGCACCGTCGTTGTGACGGCTACGAGGAATGTCTTGAGAACCTTCTTCGTGTATTCCTGCACCGTGCTGACCACGGTGGTGCTCTCGGCCGGGTTGTACGGGATGACACTGTTGGTCGTGTACACTTCGGTTGTGCATTCCCCGTTTTCGAAAGAGCGGGTTGTGGTGACTTCGCAGGGCGTGGTGAACAACTGAGCAGGGACGCACGTTGTCCCGATAGGCCATGCAACAACCGTGGTTTCAGCCTCGCATACGGGACAGCGCGTGAAGACGGAAGTTACGTCCTGGTAGACGGTGTTGGTGTATGAAAGCGAACCGTTGGGTCCTCCGGGGCCTCCAGGACCGAAAGGACCCCCGGGTCCTCCGGGACCCCATGGGCCTCCAGGTCCTCCGGGACCTCCAGGGCCACCTGGCCCTCCGGCTCCGGGACTTCCAGGTGGAGGTGGGCCAGGAGGAGGTGGACCACCTGGCCCTCCGGCTCCGGGACTTCCAGGTGGAGGTGGACCAGGAGGAGGCGGGCCACCTGGTCCTCCAGCCCCGGGACTCCCAGGAGGAGGTGGGCCGGGAGGAGGTTGGCCGGGAGGACCACCACCCGGATTCGGCGGGGGACCGCTGCCTTCTTGAGGCATGATGACCAATCCAATGTTGAAAGTGTAAGTCTCTCTCTTGGTGAGACTCCTGGTTTGCTGGCCAGCCGTCACAGTGATCAAAATTGTCCCAGGCTCTTGATCGGGCGGAACTACGCCCGAGAAGCTCGCGTTGGTGCTCGTGAAGTGGAGCCAGCGTATGGCTGGTTGATAGGAGAGAACCCGGTCGCCTGGGTTCCTGAGGAAGCGGCTCACAGGGATAACGAAACTTTCGGCGGGAACAAGGGACTTCATGGTTGCGACTGGGCCATTAATGGCTGTCGTGCTGGGTGAAGACCCAACAGTAACGAGTGTACTTGAACCAGGGCTACCCGGAACAGGAACAAGTGTGACAGACGCGGAGCGACTTGCACCGGTGGCCGCAGGGCGAGTAGAGCCGCCGGCTACCGTTGGCGAAGCACCGCCCTTAGGATTGGAGCCGCCCGCTTGCGGCGCAACGCTGCTAGCGGCTGCCTTGCCGGGAATTGCATAGTAGCTGTAGAGGAAGTTGAGAGTGACAACGTCGATTCCTCCGCAGTATAATGATGAATAGGGGTCATCGCAGTTGAACGAGCAAGCGTTGTTGTTGGAGTTCGTGTAGGTCTTGTTGATGGATGGGGCGGTGGCCCAGCACGAGCAGTACCTGGTCACCGTTAGTGAACTTGCCTCGGAGAAGTATGACGAGGCTGTTGTAGTCTTACTGTGCGGTTATGCCCATGTAGGGTAATCCCAGGCCATTGCAGTAGTTCGCACATGGCGTCGGGCCCTGAGGGTATATATCGGTTTTCGCTGCCGGTCTGGTGGTGCTGAGGGCAACGCAGCCCTGATATTGGTACTGCGCCCTCACCCCGAGGGCCAGCAAGACCGTACCAACGGTCAATCTCTGCAGCGTCCCCATAACTGAATTTGTATACACTACTACCCTGCCAAAAGACTGAATGAGTGAATAATTGAACGAATGGCAACACGGTCGGTCAGTGCAAGGAAAGGAGTAAAAGCAAATCAGGACATCTCAACCGGAGACGATCATCTTATAGGCACCGACACGTAAAGAAGGGAGGAGGAAATGGGAAGGATGAGGCGATGACCGGACGCGGTCGCTATGCCTCGTAAAAACGACGCGTCTTCCCAGCAAGCAATCCCAGGCAAATTCGACGCATTCGGTGATGTTGGGTCGCGGCCAATGATGTGGTCTTGGCTGAGACACTCGTGGTTGAAGAATGCGGCAGCACGTGACGCTAAATTCCGATGCCATCCTCGAGGAATGCCCAAATGTTTTTGAGCCTGCCAGATATGCCAGGAATGCATAGCATCCATTTAATTTATGAACGCAGCTCTGAGACCCAATCTCGGAGGTCGAACACCCAGACGCCTTGGACCTCATGGCTTGGTGTGCTTCTCAGACAACGTCATGTGTCCGCTTGCAGTGGTACTCGTGATAGATTTATGATGCATCAAATAGATTTATCCAATCCTTCGGCTTCGTCAGAATTCGTTTCTGGTTACCAGCATATGCGTTCGTGCCCTTTTTTTTTTTTTTTTTTTTTTTAATTGCCGTCATCGAAGACTTAAGACTTGGAGTTTCTCGTATTGGAAAGGAGGGAGTGAGAACCTTGCAAGGCATCCCGTTCAATGATTCTGAGATCTCCGTAACCGTCACCGGGCCGGGAGATCACCTCCGCACCTCAACCGCCGAATTAGCCCAAAACTACCTCCCATAACGGTACGACGTTTCTCTCGCAACGGCGGCTATTTTGTATGCGTTAGCAAGATGAGGACTACTATGAGTTCGAGGCCATCAAAGCGAAGTGTCATCCCGATCTGCCCAACCTCAATAGCCAGTCGTACGGTGAGAAGAGACACCATGGTCTGCTATATCCCATCTCTGGCAGAGTCGTTGACTGTGATCGGACGTGTGTTTGTGGGGAAATGCGGTCCATATGGCTAGAAGAATACCAAGCCCGCAATGAAACCCCGACCAGCCTTCGCAATGACCATGGGCGGCTATTCTGATAGCAAACCTGCCAATCGGGTAGACTAGAGCATGCTTGCTGAGCAGCGACGCTGATATTGTTAAGTTGGTCATCGACCGCACTTGTACCGAATATAAACGCGCAATATTGGGTCCCTCATCATGTCGGCAACATATCACTGAGTATGTAGTACTGCTTGTGGGCCAGATATCATACCGGTCAGGTGCTAGTGTAGTCGATGCTTGCTGAGTGGATGGATTCTCCATCCATCGATCCGGTGTCTAGATACCAGGTAGAATATGCACGAAAATGTTCGTCAACCAAGAAAGGTACGGCCAAAGCTTATAGACTTGCTGGTTGAGAAGAGGTGGCGAAAAGTCATACCTCAACCGGCTGCGGGAAAGGTGGTGATCCAAGAGGACGGTAAATTGAGGACGCCGATATTGTTACGCTGGTCAGTGGGAAAGGAAATTAAGACATGCAGTGGACGACCTGGTTGCAGATCCGGTGACGACGTCGGTAACCACACCCGGTAAAACCCGTTCAGCTCGTCGTTGATGGTTGGGTGGCCGTCGTTTGTGATTTGCTGGTGGGACATGGACCAAATGCCGAGGATAATCGCCATGGTATGGTACAATGGTTACCAAATCCCGCTAGTGTTGGGGGAACGGGAAACCGTCACAAATCAGAGTCGACAGTGTCACCGTATGGGATGTCACTGGTGTTCGGATGAACCAATACTGACAGTCATCGATCGAGGATGGACGATGAAAAGGCGTGTCGCTGATGCGGGTGGGCACGAATGAGGAATAGAGCGCTAGTACAAACATTGTGCGGTAGTGCCTCGAGCGTCTTCAGTGCAGCTTCAGCGGCTTCTGGGGCGTCTCCACTAACAGAAAAGTTTAATTAGTGATTATTGCTCAGACGGACACTCCCGTAGCGTCATCCCCGCTTTGCCAAGGCTTGTCTACAGGGATCGATGGACCAGGCCAGGCGATACCGGGACTATGGAACGTTGACGACTGTGCCGCACTGCTGCACACTGCAGAACACGCACTTGCCCAGCCCAAGCGGCCCAGCGTGCCAGCCTGCCCAGGTGGTCGCCTGTCAGGGTCGGATCAGGGGAGCTCCCAGCAATCCATACCTATGTAGGTAGGGGCGGTGGTGCCTTGTGAGGCGACTTCATCCCGTCCCAAAACCTCCAAAGGTCTAAGATTACCTACTCACCTATTCACCTATTCCCGACATTCACCAACGAACACCGACACCAAACACCATCATCACTCCGTCCCAGCCAAATACCACCACCACCACCACCACCACCACCACCACCACCATCAGCTGCTGCTGTTGCTGCCGCTGCCGCTGCCGCTCCTTATTGAGACTCCTATAATATATGGCGCTTACATGATGCCGTTTAGTCTACCGGAAAACATGCGCTGATTTCACGGTGACCTCTTCTGGCAATAACAACAAGCTGCTTCCTCAATCTAAGGCACTTTACACCCACCTATCCTCCTCGTGCAGAATGATATGAGAGCAAACCCAAAGGTCGTCTCAGAAACCTTTTAAACCAAGATCCATTCAAACTATCAAGTTGGTCGTTGCCTCCATGTCGACAACTCAGTACAGAGTACGGAGTACAAACTCAAACAACAACGCCCATCTGCTCTGTCTCGCCACAAGAATGAGGGCTGCCCAAGCAAGCCATGGCTGTTGGACATGCAAGAGTAAGTGAATAGCCCGCACCAACAACGTCTTCCTCCCGGGTTTACAAGACCTATGTTTGTTTGTTATGTCTATCCATGAGTCTATCTCGACTGAAGTCACAGCAGCCGACCGTCATCGCCGGCCTGCATTCTGATGACTAAAACTAACTCGCACTGTTCCATGCATTCAGAACGGAAGATCGGATGCGACAAGGCTCTCCCCTCGTGCAATAACTGCGCCAGGACGGGCCGGAAGTGCATGGGTTATGGATTGCGGCTGGTCTGGCCTGACATACCAGACGGCCGCAGAAAGCTCCCCAACCTTCCTGCCCAGAAAGGATCCGAGCAGTTGCAAGCGTCGGGGACGTATTACGGCCAGCAGTTTCTCAACATCTCATTCGACGACATCGAACAACACCGTCAGGATGTCAGCACCTTAACACTTCATACCCTCCAAGCCCGCCCGCATCCATCCTTAACTCTCCTGCCTGACCTCATGGGCCAAGAGTCCGACTTGCTTTTGTATTGTGGGTCATCACAATCCAGCCTTGCTTGTGTCACACTCTGACTTTGACTTGAAGACGACAGCAAGATCGCTCGAATGATTTCTACCGTCGATTCCAACAACGGCTTTCGACTCGAGCTGCTTCCCATAGCCTTGTCCGGCTCCAATTATGCTGCTCAGGGCCTCCGGAGCGCCATCCTCGCACTGTCCGCTTTCCATCGCTTTGGTTCTGGTGCCGCCTTGCCATACAAGATCCAAGCCCTCCAACTCCTGTCCCATTCTCTTGACAAAGGGTCCAGCAACGATGAACCCATAGAGTCCCAGCTTGCAGCTTCCATGATGCTGTGTGTTTACAATGTGAGTGCCAATCCACATGGCTTTGCCACTGCCACATGGCTCACATGATAACAGGTTTTTGACGAGGCTGAGGGGAAATGGCATCTCCACTTGAACGGCTCCAGAACCCTGCTGCATCAGTATGCCTCTATGAAAGGTGGAAGGCTCGACTACGGCTTTCTCAATACATGGTTCCTCTACCACGAGATCCTCGGCGCCTTCAGTCAACCACATAAGCACCAGTACGAAGGCACATCCTCGCTGGATTTGATTCAGGGTAGTGACTGTGACAAGACCATTATTATCGGGTCTCTTGGCTGTTCGGTAGAAATCATGGAGATTATCCATCACATCAATCAGCTACGGTCCGCTTCTACCAGAAAGGTTTCAGAGGAGAACGGCAGGCTTGGGCTGCCATCAGTGATGTGGACATGCCAAGGCTTGCAGGACCGACTGAGCAGGCTGAAGCAACAATTACCAGCAGAATATGAGGGCCAGTCGATCAAGGAGCAGAACAAGGTCCATCTAACAGCCGAGCTATACCGAATCGCGGCCGTCTTGTATCTGCGAGCCATTTGCCCCAACATCGACGCCACGAATCAGACGCCGATGTGGCTAGACCAAGCCTTCAAGGTGCTCGCCAGCCTGGAAATCTGCACGAGCCCCTGGCCCCTCTTCGTCGTCGCGTGCGAGTCTAAGGTCGACGACCAGAGGATCGTGATCCTCAGAGCTCTAGACCGTATGGATGAGGACCGAAAGATCGGAAATGTGTTTGTCTTGAGAAACTTGATCGAAACCTTTTGGAAGCAGCAGGACCTCCAGGCGGATGGTGACCGTGTCAAGCCACTCAAGTGGTGGGAGCTGTTGAATTTTGACACTGCCGCGCCATGGTTTATTTGACAGGAGAAAGCAGGACTTCAAAACGAAGGCAACTCCGCCTCCCCCACACCCTCCCTCAACTCTCCCTCACCTCTCCCTCACCTCAAATACCGAACTCAATCTGCTTCTTGCGGACTTCGAACATTGAACATTGAATGGAAGGGCCAACCTCTCATACCGATACTTACCCAAATGCCCACTGATAATCGTGTTGCACCCGAGGATTTATTGAGACAAGGGCCGGGCAAGTGCCAATAGAACAGATGGCAAGGCGAATCATTCGGGGTGTTGCCAGCAGTTCAGAGGCAGAACGCGGCGGCAAGGCTGTCGGCTGCCAAGTCACAGCTTAACACATTTGATGAAGGTAGCGGACATATACGACGCTGTGGGATCGTATGGAATTTTCACGAGTGCTCCCTAGTTGGGTTGACGGGAGACTACCTCAAAAACATAGTACCCAGTACACGGATTGTTGTGTAGGCTGTCTAGGTCGGCTGATGAATTTGAGTGGGAAATGGTCGCAGATGATTGATCCTTGAAGATCCTTTAAACAAAAGCATGGGATGAGGTTTGCACAAATGCGTCTCGAATTGACAGTTTCGAGGAGGATCTCCTTGATTGATTTGTCCGAGCGGAGGTTGAGCAAATATAACAATGAGGCAATTTGTTTCATGGCGTGTCCGGTTCTGTTGTAGGTACTTTGATCCGGGGGGAAGAGGGTGTACGTGGTGATGGGAGCCATGGGTCTACGAGTTCCCAGGTAACATTCGATTCGATGGGAGACTCCTCCTGCACGCCGAGGATATGAGGATCCCATTGTTCAAAACTGACATTAGCAGCAATTTATCTCACTTTACAGGATCGAACCATAATTGCTCGCAACTTGACATAGTCACGTGGATGTTAGTGGTCTGGACAGGAGGAGGGGGGCCATGATGATGCCAACAATTTCTCGGAACCCTGGGAATATTGGCGTTTTGTGTATGGCTGTTTTGGGAGATGGCAGGCAATAAGGACGACGGCATACCATCGAAAAGAGCACGGCGTTGGCGGATGTTTGTCCTTGGAACGTTGTGGTTCACAATGGCGAAACAAAATGTGGTAGCTACCCTAGGGTAGGATAGGTCAACCGGATGAATGCATGTAGCGATGAAGGAGCGAAACTTATGGTGTTTGATCGGAGGTAAAGTAAAATCACAAAGGGCCGTGTACTAGTATCTTGCACGCGTCGAACAGGTCATTTTGCGTCAGATCGAGGCTAAGTTTGTGATAAAAGCTCTCGATGCCCAAGAAAGGGGCGTGAGTTCAACCGTCTAATAGTATGCCAGTGGGCAAACTACTCATCATCAGTTCCTAGGTGATAAGTTACGAAGTAAGCCCTAACTAAGTCTAGCTATGATCATCCGCCTGCATCGGTTCCTGAGTCCCGATGTCTCTGTAGCATTCTATACACCTTGAAACAATAATATCATTCCTTTCCAGTCTTTTCTGGTCTTGCAGCGTTATCATAACACCCAATTCCCCATGAGAGTTTTCTTGTCTACTTCTCCTCATCTCCGGTATAACTACTAGTTTTCTTTGAAACTGCCGAGAGAAGCAGATACCTGAGGAAGAGTTTAGGGACTATTCAGCTTATTATTGGTCAGGATTTGTTGCGTCGAGGTTCTCATTCATCCTTGAACACTTGAATATCTACCGTGTTCTCCTCATCTTACGGCTGAGCCACATTGTATTTGATGTAGGTGCTCTAGGTTTCTCCGAGGCTCAATCAGGAGGCTGATCGATAAGCCGTCCAATCAGCCGACACTATACGAGATCTTCACCTTTTCTACCGAGGTTCTGAATCATGAAAGGGCGGCTGTCTAGGACTTCCCATCTAAACACGCCATAATTAGCACATATGAAGAACGAATGACAACTCCAACGGCAACGAACATTTCGCGCAGCTTCACGCAAGTTGCCCAGTTTGACAAAATGTAGTTCCATCCACGTGGAATATAGATAAGAAAATTGGGTTGATATTGCATGCAGATGGACGGAAGCCTGTCTTGTCCAGCGTGAACCTTTTGCCGAAACCTCCGATGGCTATCTGATTTGCTTAACACGTCGCGGTAGGCCAGTGACGATGCCTGATAGTCTCATAGTAAGCGGCAGAAGGTGACCCACTCCGCCCAGCTAGAGATATGATAGTTATGCAGGGAACGCTCCGCGCCGGAGCCGGAAGTGGGCTGGCTCGGGAAGCAGTGAATGGCTTAAAGTTTGGTCTCTCGTCTCAACGTATATGTAACTTTTGTTCTGCATTGTGACAATAGCTTCACTTCACTCTGCAACCTAACGTCACTTTATTGACATGACCGCCTTTATCCTGGTCCATTCACTCCTGAAAGCTGCTTTCATGGCACCATTAGTCACTCATCGTCGCCTTCACTGGGAAGCGTCAACACCATGAGTCTGAAAATTCTACATTCACTAGATAGCAGGATAGTTCCTGCTAAATCTTTGGCACTTCCACTGGAATATATAAACGAGGCAAACCTTACTTCCAGTTGTTGTAACTTGACAAACACAAAAGACTCAACAAACCCCAGGCCTCCGAATAATAACACCATTGCAGCCTACCAGAAGAGTCATACTTTGCAAGAACACGTTCAAGTTGATGAAGCCATCATGGGTTGCGATACTCCATGCGGCGACTGCAGCAAGAGCTGTACCGATCGCCTAGTCGACATGGAGGACTACGAGGCGGAGCTGTCAAAGCTGAGAGCGCGGACGAAAGAGGTGGAGGAGACCCTGGCGAAGCTTCACAACAACAAGAAGGTCCCAGCCAAGGCGAAACCCAAGCTGCGATCTTCCAACTGGTTTGACCGGAAGGATGACCCGACAATGAGCGCCCTGTACGCGGAGCGATACCTCAACCAGGGGCTGACCCGGAAGGAGCTCACATCAGAGATGCCAATCATTGGGATCTGCCAGTCCGGTTCTGACATCACCCCTTGCAACCGACATCACCTCGAGCTGGCCAAGCGTGTCCGCGAGGGGATCCGGTCGGCCGGGGGTATTGCCTTTGAGTTCCCCATGCACCCCATACAAGAGAGCAGCCGACGGCCGACCGCAACACTCGACCGCAACCTCGCATACCTCGGACTGGTGGAGCTGTTGCACTCCTACCCCTTCGACGGCGTCGTGCTCCTCACGGGATGCGACAAGACGACCCCGGCCTGCCTCATGGCCGCAGCGACCGTCAACATCCCCGCCATCTGCCTCAACGTCGGGCCCATGCTGAACGGCTGGGTCAACGGACAGAGGGTCGGCTCGGGCACGGTCGTGTGGCAGGCGCGCGAGCTGCAGGCCGCGGGACAGCTCGCCAGCGACGAGGTTATGGACTTCGTCGCCAACGGCACCCCGTCCCCCGGACACTGCAACACCATGGGCACGGCGTCCACCATGAACGCGCTGGCCGAGGCGCTGGGCATGGCTCTTCCCGGCTCGGCTGCCATCCCGGCCCCTTACCGAGAGCGCGCCCAGATGGCTTACGAGACGGGCCTGCGCATCATCGAGATGGTCCATGAGGACCTCAAGCCCTGCGATATCATGACGCGCGGGGCATTCGAGAACGCCATCGTGGCCAATACTGCTATTGGGGGCAGCACCAACGCTCCGATCCATCTGTGTGCCATCGCCAAACACGCCGGTGTCCCCCTCGACCTAGACGACTGGGACCGCATCGGTCTGTCCATCCCATTGTTGCTCAACATGCAGCCGGCAGGCGAGATGCTAGGCGAGGACTACCACCGCGCAGGAGGACTGCCAGCCGTCATGGCCGAGCTCCTCAACGCCGGCAAACTACCACACCCAGAGGCAATCACCTGCAACGGCAAGGCCATGGGCCACAACGTCCACGGGAAGACCACCTGGGACCGACGCACCATCACATGTTTCGACAAGCCGCTGAAAGAGAACGCAGGCTTCCTCCACCTGAAGGGCACCCTCTTCGACTCGGCAATCATGAAGACGTCCGTCATCTCGCCCGAGTTCCGGAGGGAATTCCTCGAGGACCCGTCGGACCCCAACGCGTTCGAGTGCAAGATCGCCGTGTTCGACGGGCCCGAGGACTACCACCGCCGGCTGGAGTCCGCGCAGGTCGACCGGCGCACCATCCTCGTCATGCGCGGCGTCGGGCCCCTGGGGTACCCGGGCGCGGCGGAGGTGGTCAACATGCGGGCGCCGGCGCGGCTCCTCCGGCAGGGCGTCCGCGACCTGCCGTGCATCGGCGACGGGCGGCAGTCCGGGACGTCGGGCTCGCCGTCGATCCTGAACGCGACGCCCGAGGCCGCGGACGGGGGCAACCTCGCGCTGCTGCGGGACGGGGACCTGGTCAGGGTCGATCTGGACGCCCGCCGGGTCGACGTGCTGGTCGAGGACGAGGAGCTGGCGCTGAGGCGGGCCGAGCTCGAGGCGAGGGGGGGGTACCACGGCCCGCCGAGCCAGACGCCCTGGCAGGATATCTTCCGCCGGGAGGTGGGCGGCTTGAGCGAGGGGATGGTCTTGAAGCGGGCTGTGCAGTTTCAGCGCGTGGCTCAGAATCATCCCGTCCCTAGGGATAACCATTGATGCAGTTGGGCAAGGCGTCGACTGTCTTTTTCTTTTGCTAATAGAGGTGGTGGCGTTAGGGGGTGTCTTTTCAGAAGCGATTACTTAGACTGTACTTGTAGACGTCTTCGGACAGAAAAGTGTTTTATCGATACCAAATTGAGAGAGACCTGACAAAAAGAAAAGGTGTATGTGTCCATGCATAGGCTCGGTAGTAATACCTGCATAATATTCCGCCAAGGTGAACACTTTCTTCATCGTTACCTAGATATATATAGTACTCAGTACGTAAAATTTACCCACTGCATGTGCGTTACATAAGCCTTCTGTTTCAATACATCCTTCTGAGCTATCAGAATGATTGTATTCGTTGAAGGCATTGATATATAAACAACTATATCATCTTTCAATCACATCGCTTTTGAGATAATGATCTAGTTGTATCCGTGTTCAACCACCGCACAGTTCGACCTGTTGAGTCGATATATACCAGGTAATCTAGCATTATGCCAGCGGTAATCCTCGTGTTTGTTTTCCCACATGCAATAAACAGCTGTCGGCTCATTAAATATTTCATGTATAGTGCTGTTCGGAGGGCATGAGGAGATGTCAGCGTTCATCATCGCGATGTCAGTAAATGGGTTGTATCTGTCTACAGTGAGACCTCCGAAGGCGAGACCCAGGCAGCCCCCGCATTTCCAATGCAGCCACATTGGAGAACATTTCCGCTGGGCCACCTTGCAGTATTTCTTTGGTCTCGTTCGATAAAGGGAGGATCGATAGTACGAGGCTATACCTCTTGTCGTAGCCTGGCAAGTCTGATCCGAACCCCCCCCCCCGTTCGAAACACGAACATCAAGTATATCATTGCCGCTGCATGAACCTCTTAATCGCCTCCCTCCTCACCACCATTCCCCTCCTCATCGCCACGAAGTAAAACGCCGCCCCGAAGGCGGCGCCTCCCAGATGCGCCGCATAGCCGACATACGCCCCCATCCAGTTCTGCTTCCGCTGCCCTGACGTCCTCTGCTCGTAGAGCCTGTACATATCGTAGCCCACAAACCCGCCCACAAGCACCCAGTACGGCATCGTGATGGGGATGGGGAACAGCTGCATGGGCAGTTTCGGCACGGCGAGCATCGTGGCCACCATGACACCCTCCACCATGGCTGACGCGCCGAGGCCGCTGCTCTCGGGGAGCCCGGCCTCGGCTGCCTTTCTGTAGTCGTAGAGCGAGCCTAGAGATCCGCAGAGGGCCGAGCCTAGCGCCAGAGTGCCCATCCGGAGGGGTCCCAGCCCGATGAGGTAGGAGAAACCCAGGTTGGCGGTCGTGTTGAGGACCATCATGTTGACGCCGAGGTGGAGCAGGTCGCTGTGGCTGAAGGCGGAGGTGATGAGCGTCCACCAGCGGCCCTCGGCTACGTTCTTCCGTGATAAGGTGTAGTTCTCGTGCATGTGTCGCAGATGGTTCGCCTTTGCTTGCTGGTAGGCCATTGACTGCGGCCCTTGCTTTGCGGCTTGTGGGTCGGGGATGATGTGCCATTTTCCAAAGACGTAGATGTTCTATCGGTATTACCCGTCAGCCATGAGTTTCATTGTGTTAGGTGTTGCGAGGTCGTGATTACGGCGCCGATGGTGCCCCAGAGGAGGCCTTTGGCTACTCTGGAAGTAGCCATTATGTGTAGGAATGAGCGATCAGAGAGGTTTTGGTGGAGTACTACGGAGGCGAGATGAAGGAAGGGGGCCCAGCTTGAATACTCGATGAAGTGTAATGTTGTGTGGCTGGAACTCAACGTGAATGGCTGAGTGAGGTTCAAATTGTTGTGTATCAAAAGCAACTTTGGGGCACCGGTGTTTGAGATGAGCGGCGGCGCGTTAAGTGGTGATTACATAATCCCAATTCTGAGTGGTTCAATGTTCAGTGCACTTGAGTCAACTGGTCTCGATTACACAGTGTTAGAACCCGAATAGGTGGCAAGAAACACTACCAGTTGACCTACCCTAGGGTCCCTACATAAGGTACATACACGTATATAGGGTTGGCGACAACTTGGGTATTCTCAGTATTGGACTGGTTTCCATGTGAAAAGTCGTGATACTATTACGTTCCAAGGTTCTAATTGTTATGGTCAGTAGAGAGGGTTTGTCCTAGAGTGATTGGAATCCACCAACCTCTTCAGAGTAATTATCTGTTCAGTGCTTCTCGACTCTGTCGGCCAGTTATTTGGTGGGATCGGATCCATGGATGCTGCTACAATTGATATTTCTTGAGTAGGAATTAATCAGCGAGCTTGTCCAACAACATCGAATCCAAGCTCAACTACATAAGCAGCGGAAGTCTAAAGATTCCGAGTTTCTTGGGGCAGAGATACATGTAAGCATGTCTCTGCTTATACGTATGTGCATATGCCGCATCAATCATTCCTGACATACCTAGGGTAGTTCCTTCGACCCTTGGGTGACCTACACGGTTCATTGAAACGGTTTCATTTCTGGTAGGCAATCATGCTGGCCAGAGGCCGGGCCCATGTTGACCGTTTGGGGGCTCTGTGGCCTTGCATCCCCAGGGTTGGCAACTGGCAAAGCGTTGGTTCTCGTTGTTAGGAATCGGTCTTCATATTTGGCCTTTTGAAGCCTTCTTCCAAGAAATTGGGTTGAGATACGGCGCCTGCAACATTACGGCGTGGGTCCAACTGCCCGTCCTGACGAGGCCATCAATTGCGACTAGATTACGTCTTTGGGTAGGTCAACAAATCAGGTTTTCAACACTCGAGGCTCGGTCAAAGACCGATCGACTTCCATCGAATAGCACCTTGAATATTGATATGTGTTTTGTTTACCAGGCCAGTCTAAGTTGGCCATCAGCTGCCTAAAGGCCGTCTTGAATGCTTACTATCAGTCTCGGGGGTTATTAGCTGACATCACAAGGTTGAATATTTGGGACTCATAAATCGACTCGCCACGACCAAACGGTCGCATATATCTGGCCGTTTGAAGCCACAATGCAGTAATAGCATAGATGTCTTATTTCATCTTCTCAGTGGATGGTTGTTTCTCTCTCGGATAGTTTTGTGTCACTGGTGTCCCTCCGGGGTGCCTACTCAACCCTCTTCATCTACACGATGGGCCAATCGATCACCTAGAAGTTCCATGTTCATGGCCTTCTGGCTCCGATTGTTCGCTCACAGAGACTGTTCGGTTTTATAGGCCATGGCCATGTCAAACCCGCCCACGCTCTTGTCCAACAACGATGGATAGTAAGTAAATCGTTTCTTTCTTGCTGTATTCCCTACTATGGGATGCTGGAGTGAAGACTTTCAAAGACTATTTAGGAGTCTCCCCACGGGCCTGAGTGAAATGTTTCTGTTTCGATCATCACGGCCTTTCCTTTTATTCAGTATTCAGTACAACTCTTTTTATTTATTTATTTATTTATTTCTCAGTGTGCTCTGTGAGCATGTTTCCTTCTACTTTCCTTGCCGTGGCCGGAACCACGCTCCTTGCAACCCACTCACTCGCTCATGTAATCCCGGAGAGGGTCAACGCCAGGGGCGTCTTGACTCCTGACAGTGTCCGGCGCGAGATCTCTCCTCGTCAGTCTGCCAATGCCAGTGCTGGTGGCGCGACCTTAGACATCAAGATCACCAACAGCGCCTCCGGGAAGATGTATGCCTACATCATGGGCGAGGATGAATCAAGTGGGAAGCACGTCTTCTTCCAGGACGGTTCCACCTCCTGGTACTATCCATCAGGCTCTGGGTCCACAAGGACCAGGGGTGTCAACACCGCCATCGATGCCACCTCGAACAAGCTCGCGATCGAGGTCGACGGGAACGGCACCAAGACCATCACTCTCCCGCAGTACCTGAACTCGGGACGTGTATACATTGGCGCCAAGCCCATGACATTCATGATGGATACCTCTGGCAACTTGGTCGAGCCCTCGCCAGTCGACACCTCGGATGCGAATTATGACTTCGCATGGGGTATTGTTGAATTGGCGTGGTCGAGCAGTGAGCTCGCTGCCGATCTCTCCTACGTCGACTCAGTTGCCCTTGCTCTCGGCCTGAAGGTGACTACCACGGATGGCCAAGAGTACTACGATGCTGGTCTTCCCGCCGGTTCGCTACAGAAGGTGTGCAGTGAGTTGGCAGCCGTTAGCGACGACTGGGGAAATACTTGTGTTAAGGGCAGCAGTGGAGACCTCATTCGTGCCCTCGCGCCGGCCAAGTACGTGAGTGCCAACTCTGCTGGCAGCTTGAGCACATTCTATGACTCCTACATCGACAAGGTGTGGGAGAAATATGCGGCCTCCACTCTGGTAAGTACATGGCTTGATAAAAAAAAAATAGCCTTACATACATGCATCCTCTCCCGAGTACGAACGAACAGCAGAGCTAACAATGTTTCCCACCACAGACCGTCAACACGGAAGAGTCAACATGGGGCCCCAACGTAACATGCAAGGTCTCAGGCGGCGGCAACGGCAGCGCCCTGGTGTGCAACCAGCCCGACGGAAACACATACAACTACAACAAGCCCACGACCATGGACGTCCTCGGCTGCAACAGCGGGCCCTTCACCAGCCAGGGCTCCAACGACTACCAGTCGCGCACGTGGCCGCGCCTGTGCGCCGCCTTCACCCGGTCCACGCTGCTGCTCGACGGCGGCGACGTGACGCCCAGCTCGCAGGTCGGCGCCTCGCAGTACTACACCGGCGACGTCACCAACCACTTCTCGCGCATCGTGCACGAGACGGTGACGCCTGGCAGGGCGGGCACTGGTGCGTATGCTTTTGCGTTTGATGATGTCAATGCGCCCGGGACGGGCGAGAACGAGTCTGGTATGTTCCAGGTTGGGAATGCTAAGTCTATGGAGATCATGGTCCGGGGGACGTGATTCTGGGTTGTGTTATACGTCCTTTTAATCGAGATATATTCCTCCACCACAGAAGGACCGAGGAGTATGTGATGGACATGGATCGATGGAGCTGGACACCTTTCTTTCCCTGGGTGTTGGTAACATTGGTAAGTGCCCCGGTGGCTAGGGAGCACTTAGGTATATGGCATATTCGCCCCAGCGGAGGAAGATCATACGTTAGTTTCAATACGCAAAAGTTGATCATATCCATGTCATTTGGATTAGTCGACATGTGTCTAAGTCAGAAACTTTGCCCCCAAATAACATGGCTATGCTGTCCGGCTGAAATCATTATCTCATCTTAGCCAACGGTACATTTCTAACCTTCCGTTCGTCAACTCAACCCTCATACCGTCCCAATCCTGCTCCCTAAACTGCGGAATCTCACCCAATCCCCAAGACCTTGTCGATGCCTTGATCACCACCACGTGGTAGAAGAGTTTCCCACAGCAACTCACCGTCCAGAGAAGTCTATTATGAATACCTTGATACAGTTTTGGATTTTCTGACTCGAGGGACACTACCCTATGGACACCACCAATATTGAATCCTAAGACGACAACACCATCAAGTCACTTTGTGTTTGAACTTGAAGTCTATGAGACAATCTCATCGCTCTGGGACGTTTAGATTAAATGGCCCTTGGCAGAGGAATACTCCGCGTGCATAGATTACAATAGCGAATACCTAAGATGCCCGCGATGAGTTATATGCAGCTCAATATAAGTCCTTCAAAGAGCACTTCTCACAGCAGCACCCCCTTCAATCTCAGCCCTCGCCTGCTCATTCAACCTCTTCCACATAGCCTTCCTCAGCTCATGACCGTCCATGAACCGCTGGAACCACTCGTGGTCATACTTAGGAAGCCTCCTCCCCACCCCGTCCTCCGTCGGCTCCCCGGAAAGCTCACGGACTTTCTCAAAGTACTCCTCGAATTCCGGATACACCATCAGGAATTTAGGCCCATCGCCCTTCTCCTTTATCCGCTGCTCCTCCCACGCCCGCATCTCCTCCGCGCTCGGCAAAGTACCCCGTCCAGCCAGTAACCTCGCCGCGTAGACGGCCTGCCATTCGAAGATCTTGAACGTCAGGCCCGCGCCGACGGCCCCGACGAACAAAAGCGTCGGGTCTTGTTGCCAGACAACATGCTGATACAGGCCCGGGACGCGGTTGTTCCTGATTGGCACCTGTGGTAAGAAAGGTAGACTCCAGCTGTACCCCGTGCCGAAGATGATGTTGTCCACGTCTGGGATGCTTGTGCCGTCTATGAGGTGTACTGTCCGGGTTTCAGGGTCAATACGGGATATCGACGGTCGCTTCTTTATGCGAGGATGGTTAAAGGCCTCATCGCCAAAGTAGTTGTTGAAGGAGTGCCCGACGACAACGGCGTGGACAGGGTCCTTGGTCACCTTGCTCGTGGCGAGGTCATATGCGATATCTGCCCCGGAGACTGATGCCCCGACCACGACAACTCGCTGGATAGTAATGTGTCAGCAAAATGTCGCATCTCACCAGCGATCTCAAGAGTGTCACTTCGGGGAAAGAAGGGAAGGACTCCCTCCCAAACTAACCTTGCCCCTGAAGCCATCCCGCCCCCTATACATCTTACTATGCAGCACACTCCCCGGCCTCCCCCCCTCAAACTCCTCCAGCCCCTCCACAGCCGGCACCCACGGGACATTGAAATGGCCACTAGCCACAACCACAGCATCAAACCTCTCCGTCCACCACTCATCAACCCCACCACCCCCGCCCCCTCCCCCTCCCCTCCGCAGCGTGACAACCCACTCCCCGCCCTCCTTGACGGCCCTCTCCACAGTAGTACCATAAGACACCAGACCAGCGTACCCGTTGCGCCCCCACAGGCCAGAGATGTACCCGCGCAGGACCAGCCAGTGGCGGAACGGCGTCTGCGGGCCGTGCATGGCGACGGACCAGTCGCTGCGCCGGTCCGGGATGGACTCCGGCCCGCCGCCCGTGAAGCTCATGGCCACGTCGTCCACGTTGGTCTCCAGGTAAGGGTAGATGGACGACTCGGCGAAGCGGGGCTGGGGCGAGGCCGGCGCCTGCGCCGGGAGGTGCTCCGGGATGGGGAGCGGCGGGTCTGCCGCCCGGCTCGCCAGTGCTGAGAGGTTGGTCAGGTTCGGTGGCGGGGTGGTGTCCCCGATCCTGTGAGGGGTATGTTATGTGAGTGAACGGGGCCTTCTTTCTTTTGAGGTCTTTCGGGGGGGGGGGGTTTGAAGAATGAGGGTGAGTTGAGTGAGTGAGTGAGTGAGTGTTTTTTTTTCTTCTTCTTTCTTTTTTGGTAGTTGTTGTACTGGAAATAAATTACTGACCAACATCCGCCGGGCCCCTCGCGACGTTCAAAGACCCTGATCACATCGAAATGTTTCTCCTGCGCCAGGGCATCGACGACGATGGCGCCTGATGGACCAGCACCTATGACGGCGACGCGCTTTACCGGCATTTTGACTGAATTCTTTGAGGGTGAGAAGACTCAAGACTCGCTCTCAAGGAGTAAAAAGCACAAGAGGATCTACGAACACACAATGTTGATTAAACGGTTCGAAGGGTCCGATTATCGGCACAGAGCTATAGAGAAACCGCTTCGAACCCAGGGCGCACATTGTATTCATGGGGAGTAAGAACATATATGACCGATATGATAGAGGCTTTTGAGGTCAGGCTTGCCAAGCGGGATGATGTGATTTTGCGCCATCTACTTCAGCCGGGATTAGCCACGGTAAGCTTTCTGCAGGGAAATGGCGCTTGATATCACTTGGAGAAGACGACTACTAGAGTTGTCAGGCTTATGTCCGTTGATTCCAACCCATTCTAAACCGAACCTCATATGCCTTGAAGAGTGTGTGCCTGTGAGGTATTTGAGTCGAGGTGCCCGGGAACTCTAGTCATTGGATCCGTCCCCTGGATCCGTCCCCTTCCCCACCAACACAGACACGGCTGATTTCGGAATACCCAGGTAGGTTGACTGGAACATTTAGCCAAGCACCACGTAGATATACAAAGGGATTAAGAATTATGGCCATGGCAATGGGCCCTCATGCCTTCAATCGACCGCCCCTATACAGAGTGGACATCTCTCGTCGTCACGAGTTCCATGTATCTCTTCAAAGCCTTATAACTCTTTCCCATCGTGCAATGAGTTGTACAACAGAACAGGGCAGGGTATCATTCCCAATACAAGAAACGATCACAACTCCTCCCCTACCTCATCTTTGTCCCCCATGCCATACGTAGTCTATCTCATACAGTTTCCGAACGCCGATCTATGCAGTATCGAGTCCTTATCCAAAAAACAAAACTAAAAACGCCATGCCAGCCAGGTCTCCCGTTGTATCCCTGAAGGGCGCAAATACACAGCCCATATGGCCAGTCCAGCCATGGTAATCATCATGGTGCGGCATCCCCATTCATCTTGACCATCTCGTACTCCCCGGGCCCATCCCTCCCTCTGCCCCTTCCCCTACCCCTCGAGAACCCTTGCTCTTCATCGCCAGCCGCAAACCCATCTCCCGCACTATTGCTCCCCTCGCCATTCCCACCACCGCCTCCTGCACTGCCATTCGCATTGTTTTGGTTGTTATTATGGCCACCGCCCATCCCTCCTCCACCAAAGAACACAGGGCGCAGTTCCCTGTACTGGCAGCCCCATACCCCCAGCGCCACGCCCATTGCGCTCGACACGGCCATGGTGAACCACCAGAACATATTGCGGGGGACCTGGCCCGTGTACAGCGACACTACCACCAGGTGTATGAAGTGCGTCGTGAGGCCGAAGTCCAGGACGAGCTTGGAGCGGATAACGATGAGGACCATGCCAACAGCCCTGGAGAAGACACACAAGCACCATACCATTAGCAAAGGCTCTTTCCCATGAATCCTCTCCCCTGCCCTGCCCTGCCCTGCCCTACAATCCATTTACAAAGGGCGGGCTTCTGAAAGAGAGAGAAAAAAAGAAGAAGAAAAAACTCACATGAAGAACCCCCCGTCTAACATCCACATAAATCCGTTCAACCACCCCTGCGTCGTATCACCCCTGACGGCGGCCCAGCCCAGCACCAGGTCCATCGTGAACCCCCTCCCGGACACCAGCGAGCTGAAGAGCATGAGGACGAGGGCGGCGAAGTAGAAGAGGGCTTGGAGGGCGGCGATCTGGCTGAGGATCTTGAGGGGCGGGAGTTCGGTCAGGGCGCCGGAGCGTGGTGGCCTTCGTCTTCGTGGCATTTTGCTTCTTTGGGTTTGTTGGAGGAGAGGGAAAGAGGAAGGTAAGGGCGAGTTGGGCCCGTCGCGAAAAGGGCTGCGCAGGTGGGTATGCGCCTTGAGCGCTGGACGAGCAAGTCAAGTCAAGTCAAGTCTAGGTAGTCTAGTTGAGAAAGAGGAGGGGATGTTGTCGCGTAGGTATTGTGCTGGGTGATGCTGGGAGCAAGCTTGATGGTAGGTAGGTATTTCGAGAGGATTTCGCGGTTGGAACACAGTGAATCCTAGGTCAAGGAATAATAATCTCCATCTGGTTGCAATGTCTTTGCAGGTCTCCGAAAGTCCAGGATGATAGGTTGATATGGAAATAACGTGTCGTGTGTGATGATCCCAATCCCCCCCAAAGGGCTGTAAGGTATTGTTTGTCCCTTTGCTTAGGTATTGTATTACATACAATCAATCAAGTTCCCCTGTACTGCTTGGCACTAGACCTTCCAAGGTTGGTTGCATGCGCCCTCATCACTCTAAAGTGGGTTGTGGAACTTCCCAGATATAGTGAGGTATTGTATTGTAGTGTACTCTGCAGCCTGCCAGGTTAGGCCTGCCCACCCCCCCTAAGCTCAATTGGCTCCAGCAACCACCAAACCTCGGAACCTTGTAAGTACTAAGCCTTACTTTCACCACTTCACTGTACACCGCCCAAGAAATTCTGCCGCCTTTCCAATCCGAGCTTCCATCAGTTTAGTTGCGTGCATCATCGATAGCTTCAACCAACGTATTATCTAACTTGCTTTTGACCAACGAACGAAACGCCCACCCGCTCTCAGCAGCAAATACACTTCCAAAACCCACAGCCCAGAAACTAAGTCTCCCAAAGCCCACCAACGAAAAAGAAAAGAAGAAAAAAAATTATATACGCAACAATAGAACCAAACAAAAACAAAAACAAAACAAAACAAAACAAAACAAAAAAGATGGGCCTAACCAGCTTCTGGAAATCCGACACGGACAAGCGGGCGGAGGAGGTCCGCTCCGGCGCCGTGGCGCCCAGCCGCACAGAGCGCAAGAAGTGCTGGGAGAGCCGGGACTTGTACTTCAGCTGTCTGGACCGGAACAACATCCTCGACGCCATCAAGGACGAGAAGGCGGCGGCCAAGAGCTGCGGTGGCGAGAATGCGGCTTTCGAGAAGGATTGCGCTACTGAGTGGGTGAGTTGGCTGGCCTTCCATACACAAACACACACACACTCTCTCTCTCTCTCTCTCTCTCTCTCTCTTCTTCTTCTTCTTCTTCTTCTTCTGTCTTTCACGGAAGGGGAAGGGAAAGGGAAGGGGAGGATATAATTGGAGGAGGGAAGGCATATGATTAGTTGAGGGTGTGGGTATTAGTAGAGAAGCATGTGCTAATCAGGACACCACAGGTCACATACTTCAAGAAGTGGCGCGTCGCAGACTACAACAAGAGACAGAGGATCGCCGCGCTCGAGGCCCAGGGCGCCCAGAACATGAACATACAGAGCGGGCCGGGAGGAGCAGCACCGGCTGGAAGGTGAAGAGGCAAAAGAACACTCAAAAAAAAACCAAAAACCACAACAAAATACAAAATATACACATCATCTGCCACTATCCTCCACCTCCACCACTACGACCTACCTACTATCTACTACCTACTACCTACGAGACCTGGTAGGAAATCAATGCCGGAAAGTGTGTACATACGTATGTGTGTGTAGGATCTACGACTGGGGAGGAAGGGTGGAAGAAGAGGTTGGAGGGAGGTAGGTCTAAGGCATGTAAGCCCAAGCAAGTTTGCTTTTCCGGATCTGGCGTTCGGGGAGAGGCAAAACAAAAATCAATACCAGGAAAGGAATCACTCAAATATAATTCTACTCTACTCTACTCTACTCTACTCTACTTTACTTTCACTCACGTCCTCAAGTAACAAGGAAATGCTATGGCAACAGATATATGACCATGCAACATACCGTATCAGCAAAGTCACCCAAACTATACCTCCGCAATTGGTTTGAAAAGACAGACTAATTCTGATTTATTCGACTAAACTTCGAACACAATGCATCCAGTGTGGTGTATGTATTCTAAGAGGTATCATCGAAGCTATATACAATGCTGCCCCCCCCCCCCAACGCAACTCAAGCATAGGTAGCTTCCTCTGCCTGCTGGTACCCTCCTCTCTCTCTCCTCTTTCTCTCTCTCTCCTCTTTCTCTCTCTCTCTTCTTTGGGACTTTCGGCGTTTTATCATGAAAGAAAAACCCCCCCTGAGGGTGGTGGGTAAAGGTCGAAGGCCTAATTCATTTGATCGATCTTCTTGTTTTTATATATCCAGCAGGCCTTTTTTGGGGGGTTTTGTCTCTGCAAACCTCCCTTTCCTTCCCCCCGGACCACCAAACTCTTCCTCCCGATTACATGCATCTAATCCTGAAGAACTCCGAGCAGGCCCATAGAAACACATTTGCAAACCAAAAGACAAAAGAAAGTTCGACGGGAAAAAAAGACCGGGTGTGGGACTCGACTCGGGGAAGTGTTGTCTGTCTGTCGGCAAGATGAAATTTGTGGGGGAAAAGAAGAAGATAATAAAAGTTTGTTGTTGAGTCAAAAGGTGGGGTTAGAGAAGAATAAAAAGGTATGGACAAGAAAGGTTGGTTGGATTTGATGCTTTCGATGCTTTCGATGCTGTAGTGGTATCATATCGTTCTTTGCGAATAAACAAAATTCGACCGCGGAGGAAGAAAAAGAAGGGGGAAAAAAAATAAAGGCCCTGTTGCCCTTGGACTCTCTCGTCCTCATTATTTGCCTGCCGCTGCCTTGCCATCCTCGCCTTCTTCGAACTAGGTGACTCTTCACATGTACGGAGCTCCTGCTGCCCTGCCCCAACGGCTAGCAGTCGCAACTGGCTCTCTTATAGGTTTAGGCTGATCCATTGACTCCAGGCAAAGGAGGCAATGCCTTATCCATGCTCTCCCGGCCCAACGGCCCCTTAAACCCTGCCTTGCTGGAGGCGTGTGACCGCTGGCTCCCACTCCTCTCGCGGCCCGAAGCATGGACTCCGATCCCACTGTCGGCGCTCTCTGGCTTCGTGAGGCGCTTCCCGTAGCCAAAGCCGTTACCGTTTGCTGCAATGCTGCCACTCGTCTTGGGCGGAGTCGGCGGCCCCCGGTGTGCGTCATGAACGTTCGACATCATCGGGTTCCCAAAGGCATTATGTTCTTGGCCATCCTTCGCTGGCGTCATAGGTCGTCCGTCAGACTCACCCCGTAGACTATTTATCTGGTTGGCGTGGTTGAATCGGCTTGCACCGTGGTTACGTTGGCTGTGATTCATGCCCTCGCCAGTTTCCTCGACTATCGGTAGAATCGGCTGGTTAGTCGAGTCGCGACGGTGTGGAATCTGGCTGGTGGCCGAGCCTAGCGTCGGAGCAGCGGCCGTTGCGATTGAAGGAAAGATGCCGGTGCTGGCCGAACCTGACGTTCTGATAGTGATCTCCGGGATACCAACCTCGCTATGTCCATGCCTCTCTGACTTGTGCGCACTGTTCTCTGCTCTCCGGATGGTCTCCTCTTCCTGGGGAGACTTCGCACCCGAGCCACGCGCCGGTGGCGCCGGCGGTTGGTGGGTAGGAGCCCCTGCGAGGCTATTACTTGTCGACCGGCGGCCTACACTGTTCCAGCTTGGGACACGTTGCTTTTCCTTTCCCGCCTCTGCTTCAGCCTCCGCACGTTGCTTCTCCTCAGCCTCCCTCGCGGCTTCTTCAGGAGACATGGTGATTCCCGACATGAAGTTGAGGAAACGATCTCCGTATTGCTCAGGAGGCAGTGCGGAGATCTGAGTTCGGTCGCTAGACAAGCCTTTCCAGAAGTGCTCAATCTTCTTGATCACTCCGTACTACAGACTAGTTAGCAATCAAGCGGTACACGGTATCAAAGGTAGTCGACTTACATGTGTGAGGCAATCAATAACACCCAAGTAATAGATCTCGTCACCTGGGGAGTTGTCCTCATGGGTAGCCTGCATGCCCCCGTCGTCTGAGTAGAAAATCGTATCAGACTTGGGGCCTTCTTCCAGAACATCGGGCATGCCAGCCGGGCTCTGTCCCATGGGCACTGGTCGCTCGGACTTGATTATCTGTCGGAACTGCGCAGCACGTCGTTGGTTCTCAAGCTTGGATGGTGTCCGCATCAGCACTTGATGAGGGTCCTCCGCAGACTGTTCTCCACCGGGACTAAAGACCTGGAGGTTCCGGGCCCGCAGGTTTTCCTCGTTGCCTTTACGTAGATCATGAATGCCGATCAACAGAGAATAGTCCATAATCTGCAGTTTCTGCATCAACTTGACATCCTTCTGCAACTGTTCCATAAAGAGTCGCTTCTTCTCGAGGCCGAGTTCCAGGTGTCGTTGCCGTCGCAGCCAGTTCAGATCCTTCAGTGTCGCCCGGGGGTTCTTCTCCAGGTCCTCCTCCCTATAGTCTCTGCCGATGGTAGACCCCTTCAGGTCGAAAGTGGTGTGGATGTCGCGATGCGGCGGGAAGAGGTTGTTCATGACCACGAAGTGGATCTTCCTTCCCCACGGTGTCTTCACTCGGTGAAGACCGTAGAATTGGGACAGAAGCGTGTTCGGGTTTTCCGTAACATGATTATAGTATTCCTTCAATATCCTCCGGAGGAACTTGTGTTCTCCATGGTGGATCGTCTTGATGATAAACCTGTAGTCTCTAGAGAAATAGAAGAAACTTCCGCTCTTCCCGGGCGAGCCCAGTTCGGAGAGGATATATTTCCCTGTCAGGGACATCAGGTAGTCGGCGGGATCAAGATGGAATAATTGTCGAAGATGTCGGAAGACCCAGGGCGCATAGTCCTTAAACTTGAAATCGTACTTTGCTGAGGGAACAAGCTCATTGCCGGTGCTGTATCCATGAGTCGTCAGTATCACATCACTAATTTACGTATTCCCAACCCCGGTCCCGGTTCTGATCCTGCACAACTTACATATCGAACGTCGTTTTCGCCTTAGATTCAAAGTCCGCATCTGTCAATGGACGATCCAGCTTAGCGTTTGTACGGGAGACAGAGACCCGGATGCCCGTCAGCATGTTATAGGCGGTGACCCAGTTTGCATGCTTCTCGTCAACCTTGGTACCAACCAGTACCCTGTCGTCATCCTCCTCTTCTTTCTTCTTCTTCTTGCTGGCCCTCTTCTGCCTGTATGCTTCCGCCCACCTCATGGCATCTTCGTCGGGGAAAGCCTCGTCGCGCGGGAACTCGCCATGCATGGACCGAGTGTTGCGTCTGACCAGACTGAGAGAGGCTCTTCTAACACCGCCAACGTTGGTCGGCGAGAAGCGACCGCTAGCGAGTGCCGTGTCCATCCCATCACGCGATCCGCGGGGCTGGCCCGGCCTGGGGACCTCCAGGGTGTGACGGTGTTTCAGTCCTGTACTTGTCGGATGGAGATTGGGGGTCGATGCGCTGAGACTCGTGCTACCACCCGTCATCTGGGCTGGAGAGGAGAATCTCTGGGGCGCCGGTGTGTTCGGATCCAGGCTAGTCCTCTGTTGGTAGTTGTGGCCAGCATTAGCATTGCCTACTGCCGGGCCATCTCCCCTGTGTGTTTGTTGGGCAGAGCCACTGACAGCGGAAGCCATCGAAGTCCTTATCGATGGCGGTTCCGCAAAGCTGTGGTTGGAGTTGCGCTCGGCCATGCCGTTGGGCAGGGTCGGCCGCGGAGAAACGGATCGGTCTGGCAAGGAGGATGCGATAGGGGCGCCGTTGGACAGGGGTGTGTTGGTAGCATCTGGGTAGCTGAAACCATTTGTTTTGGAATGGTCTGCCCCGTCAATGACTCCATTCTGGGCGATAGTTGTGCTCATAGTCGAGGTTCGCGTGTCGTCTCCGTTCGCGTGGGCGGCAGCGTCTGAGGACTCGGACGTATGGGTGGAGTGGGAGGAGCTGCCGTCGAAACTATCATTTGAGGTATGGGAGTTGACGTGGGGGACTTGTCCATTGACCTTGATGTCGATCTGGTTGAGTCCGTCGTACTGGCTGGTGCCGTTCAGGTGGACGACGCCGGAGTTCTGGAAGTGGATAGGCGAGGCGTGGTCATTAAGGAATGATGGCATTGCGTGCTGAGTGGGCGATGACAAAGTCGGTCAGGGTCAAGGTCAAGGAAGCGAGATGGCTATACTAAATGAGCGATGTATGTTGGTGGCTTATGAGGTCGAAGGAAAAGGAGATGGATTGTACACCCAGTCCGCTCTTGGTCGCACTAGGGGGATGGGGAACGATGGAGTTCTCTTGACGTCGAGAGTATTAAGAAGTATGCTCGCCCTACTCGAGGAGTCGTTGGATGCAGGTGACGTCCCCAAGCAAGGCAAAGCAGTGTCGTCGGGGAATTGGAGCGAGTCGAAGAAGGATTTAGGGGTTAGCGAAACGGATGGATAGCGTCGGCATCGCTTTGTCAGTCAAGCAAGCCAATCAGTCGTCAAAGGTGACGGTGACAGGTGACTGAGTGAGGGCGGGGCGGTCTCTCGCGAAGATTGAGGTTATTTGCTTGGGGCTGGTCGCGTCTTGCGCAGACAGCAATAGTAGTAGTGGTGGTGGTAGTAGTATTGTTTGGGGGGTAGTGGCTGTGGTTGCTCGTCGTGCTCGTCGTGGTTTGTTGTGCCAGGGAAGAATTGAGTTCTGAAGTGTGTGTACGTGTGTATGTGTATGAAATGTACGTGTACGTGTTGTACTGTGTGTGTGTGTGTGTCGTCGTCAGGGTCGGACCTTGGGGGGGGGAGATTGCAACAAGTTTTCTTGGTCTGGATTTCACACACCAGAGCTTAGGTTGGCTTGGGTTGGCTGTGGTTGGATGGCCTAGCAGCGTGGCAGGATAGATGGATGGATGGATGGAAGGAAACTGGGCAGCGGCAGCGGCAGTAACAGACACAGACTTGATTGACTGGCTGACTGTGACCAGACGGACAGAGAGAAAGGAAAGGAAAGGAGGTCGGGTCGGGTTCGGGTGGTGCCTGGGTGGTCAGGTCGGGGTTAGTTTAGTTAGGGGGGCCGCTAGGACTACGCCGTTAGCTACTAACAGGGTAACGGGCCACTAAGAGGCCAGGGCCTCGGCGTGGGCGCTGGTCTGGTGGGCCGGAATTGATGGGGATTGGACAGCTGAGCCACGCTGGATGATTTATTACAGTACGTGCAACGGCCTGCCAGGTCCTGTTCATTGTACGTATGTAGACTTCTTTTCTTTTCTTGGTAATGAATGTCGGGTTCACTACCTGACTACCTACCTACACAGTACTGTAGCACTCAGATATCTCCGGCCTCAAATGATTGATTTCTTCCCACTCCTTAGACGTAAACACCTAGGTACTGGTTACGTACAGCAGGTACGGTACTCCCTTGGTACACGATTCAGACATGGCGGCGGAGTCTGCAGCGTCTGGTGAGACTGACAACTGTCCGTACTATTTATGTCTTTCATCTCGATCAATCAATCCTTAACTGCCCAGGTGCTAAGTAATAAGTGTGCTATGTAACCCAAGAGCTGCAAAGCAACTGCGTCCCATCATGTTCCGGAACTCAGAAACGGCTTTATACTGTGTACCATGTCTACTGCCTGGACTCATGCTGCTCGTGTCACATCACCAATCACCCAACAACCCCTGAAATGGACCGGCGATTAAAACAACCCGCTATGCCGGCGTGCCGGTACCAGGTGCAGCCAAGTTGGCCAACTCAGTCACCTGCCCAGGCATGTAGGTGTAGGTATCATGATGCTCTTTACTTTTATTTTAGTATGTAGGTGGCCGGTACAGCATGAGGTCATTGCATTGGAGACCAAAAACGGTTGTTGATCCCCTCCAAACAATCAATCATTGATCTGCAACTGAAACAGGAAAAATAACGTGGCACACAACTCCCTGCTTCCAAGGGGGTTCCTTCGTTCCGTTGGGTCCTCTTCTTGGAGCCAGTCGGGATATCTCGAACAGAATCAGAATCAGAATCAGAACCAAAATCAGAATCAAAATCCCCCCAAACTAAAAAGAAGGATCCTCGACCTGAACATATGTACATACATATATGTACCCTATGACCACGCAACAGGAGGGGGAAGCAAGCGAAGGAGACTGACTGACTGACTGACGGAAATGCGGCCACGGCTACGGCTCAACTCCGAGCGACTCGATATCTCCTTACAGCAAGAGAGAAACCCCCGAGGGTCCCACAGCTCATCAAAATAGGGAGCAAATCTCGTGCTTCTGCCAGACACTGCCCAGTGCCAAGACTGATGGCGGAAATGCGCTCCAAACCGTATTTTGCAACGAGGGATTTTAATCGGGGACGGAACGCGAAGAAAACTGTTTTGCTGTAACTGTACTGTTACGCCGTGAACTGTATGCCGTAACTCGGATTACAATTTATCCCCCCCCCCCTCAACGAGATTGCTGATGATGTAAAATGCCCATGATGATGACATGACCCAAGCCTGGGCTGCCTCTTTTTCTATATGTTATGTTCGTGTTGGAGGATTAGCCAAGCCGACGATGGCGATGGCAATGGCAATAACAAAGACAGTGGAAAGAGCAACGTAAATGAATGTTCACATCGCGGAAGATCAAGAAGAAAAGACACATGCAATGGCTCGCAGACGGTAGCGGTACTGCAATAACAGCCACGATGGAATGTCTGTCTGAATACTAACCCAAAAAAAAAAGAAGAAGAAAAAGCACCACACCAAATTCCCCCTCATCATGTCCCAGCCACAACGGCCAGTCCATCATAGATCATCCTCTTAACCGCCCAGAACGTCTCGCCTCGCGAAGGCAGACCCGCGGCTGGTAGGCCAATACTCTCCACCTCAATCCGCCCCGTCGCGCTCTTCCTGACCGCGACAGCCCCATCGATCAGCAGCGTTCCCTCACCCCGGAACTCGGCCGTGTGTCCTGCGGTCTGCATCGCCCGCCGGAGGTCTGCCAGCCTTAGGTCTCCCACGTGCAATGGCTGCGCGACGGCCCGTGACGCGGACACCATCGTGGTCGGTAGCACGTCCAGGGTGGGCACGACGAGGGCGATGGCGTCCTTCTCGTCGATACTTAGATTATCTTTAGAATCTCCGTCCACCATCTTAAGTCGCTTATAGGCGGCGGCTTCTTCCTCCGCAGCGCCAGGAAGGTGGGGATGCGTGTCCGCGTTACCCTCGGTGCCAACCAGTCTCGCCGTAACGGTCACAATGCCTAGGCCCCTGACATTCTGCCACTTGAGACGTCTGACTAGAGGGTCGGCCAGTTTGACCACCCAGGCATTCGTGTCCACACTGGCGTCCACCGAAATACCAACGCCCGGTGTTAACACTTCGGCTTTCGCACTGCTATCATTCTCCCTGGTTGTATCAGCGCCGAGGAGTTTCCTGCAGTCGGCCGCGAGAGCCATGGTCTCTTCTTCGTTGCCGGATACCAGGATGAGTTTTCGTGGTGCAATGAGCGGGATGAGCATATTTAGCGAGCGCTTATCGTGTAGACCGCTGAAGTCAACAAGTGCGATCCGCAAGTTGACAGGTATGTTTTCTTTCGTAACGACGAGCCTCGAAGGGCCCATGCTGCTAGGGTCTTCTTCTTCGTCTTCTGCGCCATCGAGCTCCTCGTCCACCGCCGCTGAGCCGCCGTCCGATGGGAGTGACATCGCAACATCGTCCGAGACCGCTCTGTTGAGTTGAGGTCGCTTGTTGGTGGCGTTTGTCTTCTTGCCGAGGTCGTCCCACTTGCGCTTTTTCCCAATGCCTTCGTCCTCTTCTCGTTTCATTTCGCGTCGTTCAAGGCCGTCGTCGTCGCGCTCTTCTGCCTTGAGGAAATCTTCCGGCCGGATCAGATCGCCAAACTCGTCATTCCTCTTCCTCCGGACCGGAATTGGGAAGATCCGCTCTCGTCCTCTCTTGTTACGCACATCGTAATCGTGGACTCCTTCCTTCTTAACAAGGACATTGACGCCCAAATCCTCATCTTTGAGCACCACCTTTTTCCTGCTCGCTTGGCCCATGGTTGTCGATATGTTCAGGGCTCTACCTTGGTGTTCAGCCTCAGACTCCTCAGACTCTGTAGAGGATTCAGAAGATGCGTCATCCACGCCATCGCCGACAGCCTCGAGGGCAGTCGCGCCGCCCGACTGTAATGTAGCCTGCAGTTGTCGCTGAGTTGCAAGCCATTGTTGGTAGACTGTCAAGTTATTTCCTTCGAGGGGCATCCTCTTTGCCTCTGCAATCGCCAATTCTCTGCCTCCTCCGTAGACTTGTTCAAGAGTGTCACCACTTTTCGTATGGTCAACTGCAATCCCGTCTCGTCGTTCCCTCCACCACTCATACAATGTTCTAGATATTGATGGAGTGGCCTCTGAGGAGAGATTCGGCTTCTCTGTGAGTATGACGAGATTCTTCGAATCCTGAGCAATCGACTTGAGAACGTCCTTAGAAAAACCCCATTCCAAGCTTCGGTCGCTGGCGAGAATGACCATACCTCTGGTCCAGCCTTCCTCGGTCGATCTTCGTAGCAGACGGTCTATCTGTGCCCTCCGCTCTAACATTTTGACATGCTTGAAGTCAAAGGGCCCGATTTGCTTGCCCTTAGATCCATCCCCGTTGGCGTTCTTGGAGCCATCGGCAACCGCCTCGAATTCCCGCACAATGCTCTCATCCATCCACTCAAACATACTTCTAGCATGTCGAAACGTGCTGCTGATGTTCCGTGCGGCAAGATAGAGGTGAGCACCGCTAAGGCCTCCTGCAGCATCCTTGCCCTTCGCCGCCTCCTCACGCCATGCATGTTCCATCAGATAGGATAATTCGAGAACACGAGCGCTCGAGTCGACCGGGACCAAAACAGTGCCACCTTTAGCAACACACGCCCGGATGTTGTCAAGGAATTGTTCGTCCCGCTTTGCACGAGCCAGCGCCGCAGGGGTCCTGCTGCTACAGATCAGCGCAGTGGGCTTCCGTAGCTGTTCGATGACCTCTGCTCCACCGTGACCTCCTCCCAGCCAAGCTGCGCCTGCGAACACATTCTCTCTGGCTTGACTCCAGTCGACAGCGTATACAATGGACTCCAGTCCGTGCTGGATGTGCCATATTGTGCCACCAAGGGTGTGTCCCGAGTTGTAAGCGGTAATTGTAAGCCCGTTTAGAGGTGGTGAGAAGGGCGAAGGTAAGGGCTGGTGCGGTTGCGAGTATTTCAGAGGCTGGACTAGGGAAAAGTATCGAGCGATTTCTTCGGCGGTTGGGGCCTGTCGCAGGAAGTTGTCATCGCGAGAAGCTGACTGGGTATATGCATAAGAGGTTTCGGCTAGAGAGCCATGGTTTATGGTTGTTGCAGCTGCTGGTGTGGAGGCATATAGATCCTGCAGCAGGGTCCGGCCGAGATCAATGACGGGTGGAGTGGCATAGACTGGGATACGGGTGAATAAGGGGAAGTTCTTGCAACAATGTGCAAAGGCGGCGAGGTGAGGAACTGTGGCGTGTGTAAGAAGTATCAACGAGAGGGTGGGAACTTGTCTGCAACAAGGGGTCAGTCCAGTCGTCCAGTCCAGTCCAGTCCAGTCCAACATTATCCAACAATGTCCAACAAAGTCCGGCTCTACTATGTAGAAAGGCCTAGGGGCGCATACTTCTCAAGCTCCCTCAGCTTCGTAACATCAAACGACTCGTCCCATCCGACATCGATGAGGACCTTGACACCTCCATCGAGCTCCAACAGTGATTGGGAAGCTGTGGACTCCGACAGAGCCCCCTGCAAGGGGCAAAAGGTGAACATTGTCGCCCTGGATAGCTTCTTTCTACCTGCCCGTGGTCATCTTCTTCCAACCTGTGGATTGTCGAGTGCGCCGGTGAATGCGCCGTCGTGCTTAGAGTGTAAATAGAGAATCTGGTTGCTAGCTGATAAATAATTCCAATTCAAGAATGTGGATTGATAGATTTGAAAGAAGTACAGCCTAGGTTTGTGGCTTGAAGTGGGAAGAGCTTCACGACTTTGAAATATTTATGATTGTGAGCAAAGTACAAAGACAGCCAGCGTTGACGCGCAGCAACTGACGGGCTCCAAAAGTTCGCGCGTCAGAGCAGGGGCCAACTGGATCAGCAATGTATGTACTGTATGTAGTGCTAACAAGGGGTGGGGGTGGGGTGCCTTTGGGGGGGGATGCTTGCACGTGGGGTACGTACAACACTGCACAGCACGTAAATTGCCGGCAGGCAATGGTTGAAGTACGGATCCTTGTCTAGCGGGCCCTGGAGCGTTACAGTACATAGTGGTACTTTTTGGAAAGGCCACCTGGAGCTTCACCAGACTGACAGGCCGATGAGGAATTATACAAATTCAACCCCATTGCAGAGAAGGGGATTTTCTGATTTACTTCGACGCTCCTTGGATTTTCTCTAGTACTTGATCATGGCCATACCTTTCTTTCGGATGTGAACCTGTGTTGCATCGATTGCCTCCAAACCCCCTGACGCGACACGAGGGTCCTCGACGTCTTCTACGGCGATCCCTCAGCACCCACCTTTCCACCCTGTTTCGCTGCACGACATATGATCGCATCCCGATTTCTCGACTTCTTCTATTCCCTCTCTCAGACGAGCCATACCTTACTACTTTTATAATTCCAGCAACGGCTATTTCAGTAGTTGCGCAGGCTCTCAATATTCAAGATGGACCACTCCATGTACCATTCCCTTGGCATGGGCCAACAAGATCCCAATGACCCGAACAGCCACTCGAATCAGCCTACCCCGAACCAGTTCCAGCCGCATGTTGCTCCCAACCCGTACCAGCAGCAACCGCAACAACACTTTCTTCCCCAGGGAACTCCTCAGAGCCAACAATACCATGGCGCACCTTCGCCAATGCCGCCGGGCGGCCCCTCGCCCCTCCAGCAGACCGGGGAATACTTCCAGAGCCAGCCACAAGCAGCCCCCGACGATATAGCAGCGCAGATGTCAGGCATGTCGCTGGGAGCTGACGGACATGCTGCTGGGGCTGGAAAGAAGAAGAAGAAGGATAGACATGCGTACCACCAGGTTGAGGCTACAGGCTCGTCCCAGGCATTCAATGGTATACCGCCAGCTGGCACACCTGCCACGGCCTTCCTGAACGCAGATCCTTCAGGGACGACTGGTTTCGTTGGTCAACCTGCGCTTTCGCCCATGGCTCAGAGCTCATTCCCCGCTGCTGCGAATGCGGCATACACCCCCAGTGGTGTTGCCTCGCCAGCTGAGTATGCGGCAAGGAACGGATCAATCGATGCTTCAGTGTCTGCAGGGGGCCAAGGCAAGGTGTCGCAAGATGAATTGCCCAGCGTGCCTCTAGCTCGAGATGCTGCACAGCAGTTCTACCTCACCAACGTATATCCAACCTTCGAGAGACATGTACCACCTCCAGCCGCCGTCTCCTTCGTCGCAGTCGACCAGGGCAACTCTTCACCCAAGTTCGCGCGGCTGACGATGAACAACATTCCCGCCACCTCCGAGGCATTGCATACAACTGGCCTTCCTCTAGGTCTCATGCTTCAGCCATTGGCGCGTGTGCAGCCTGGGGAGGCCGATGTTCCCGTGCTGGACTTTGGTGATCTTGGTCCACCGAGGTGCCGGAGATGTCGAGCGTACATCAACCCATTCATGATGTTCCGTTCGGGCGGCAACAAATATGTCTGCAATCTGTGCACATACCCTAATGATACCCCGCCAGAATATTTCTGCGCGACCTCTCCGCAGGGAATTCGTGTGGACCGAGATCAAAGGCCCGAGTTGTGCCGCGGCACGGTTGAGTTTGTTTGCCCTAAGGAGTACTACAACAGAGACCCAGTCGGTCTGCGGTGGCTATTCGTGGTCGACGTGACTCAAGAAGCGTACAACAAGGGATACTTAGAAGCCTTCTGCGATGGTATCCTGGCAACATTGTACGGCGCAGATGAAAACGAGGAGAAGGATGAGAATGGCGATGTAAAACGGAGGATACCACCGAATGCGCGGGTTGGTTTTGTCACTTACGATAAGGAGGTGCACTTCTACAATTGCAGCGTGAGTGATTCCAGCAGCAATCATGTTCTTACAATACTGACAAAGAGTTTCAGGCTACGTTGGAGCAAGCTCAGATGATGATTATGCCTGATGTCGAGGATCCTTTCGTACCGTTGAGCGACGGGCTCTTCGTGGATCCATATGAGTCTAAGTATGATTCCAGTCATCTCCCATTTGCAAAGACGCAAAGCTGACAATATGACAGGGCTGTCATCGCATCACTGCTCACAAGATTGCCGCAGATGTTTTCGGCCATCAAAAACCCAGAGCCAGCTCTGTTGTCGACACTCACCTCCGCTGTCTCCGCTCTTGAGAAGACTGGAGGCAAGATCATCTGCTCACTGTCGGCGTTACCCACATGGGGTCCTGGTCGTCTCTTTATGAGAGATGATGGCAAGCACCCGGGTGGCGAAATTGACAAGAAGCTGTTCACAACAGAGCATCCTGGCTGGAGGAAACTTGGCGAGACGATGGCCGCAGCGGGTGTTGGTGTCGACTTCTTCCTGGCCGCGCCGACGGGTGGGTATCTCGACATTGCCACGGTAGGCTATGTCTCCGCTATCAGTGGTGGAGAGACCTTCTACTACCCGAACTTCATCGCTGGGAGGGACAATGCCAAGCTGTCACTTGAAGTGAAGCACGCAGTTACTCGGGAAACTGGCTATGAAGCTCTCATGAAAGTGCGGTGTTCGAACGGGTTACAGGTATCCGGATACCACGGCAACTTCATACAACACAGCTTTGGCGCCGATCTCGAGATTGGTGTCATTGATGCCGACAGAGCGATTGGTGTTACATTCAGTCACGACGGCAAATTGGACTCCAAGCTGGACGCTCACTTCCAATCTGCACTGCTATACACGACCGCAAATGGCGAGCGCAGAGTCCGCTGCTGCAATATCGTGGCCAGTGTGAGTGATCATGCCAAGGAGAGCATCAAGTTCGTCGATCAGGATGCAGTCTACTCCATAATCGCCAAGGAGGCAGCAACCAAGCTGGCCAGCACCTCAGCCTCGCAGAAGGACATCCGGCTAGGACTGCAGGAGAAGACCATCGATGTTATGGCCGGCTACAGGAAACACTTCGTGACACAGTCATACCCCCCTGCACAGCTCGTCATGCCCGACAAGCTCAAGGAGTTCTGCATGTACATGCTCGGCCTGACCAAGTGCAGAGCCTTCAAGGGCGGCAACGAGACCTCGGACCGCCGCGTACACGAGATGCGCATGATTCGCGGTATGGGCTGCCTTGAGATGAGCCTGTATCTCTACCCACGCATGATTGCTATTCACAATCTCCAGCATGACGAGGGCTTCGCCGACCCTACTACGGGCCACTTGAAGATGCCACCCTCGGTCCGCAACACCTTCAGCAAGGTCGAGCCGGGCGGTGTGTACCTCATGGACAATGGCCAGCAATGCATCATGTGGTTCCATGCCCAGACATCGCCAAACTTGATCCAGGATCTCTTCGGCCAGGACAAGGCGACGCTTCAGAGCCTGGACGCATATACAAGCTCGGTACCAGTGCTGGAGACACACCTGAACGCACAGGTCAGGAATATCATTGAGTTCCTGAAGACGACGAGGGGCTCCAAGGGCTTCACTATCCAGCTTGCGAGGCAGGGAATTGACGGGGCTGAGTACGAGTGGGCGCGTGGGCTGGTAGAAGACAGGTATGTTGGCACCCGCCACCACGCTAACAAGATGAAGAGAATACATGCTAACGGTGTCGAACAGGAACAACGAGGCGCAGAGTTACGTGGACTGGTTGGTTAACATCCACCGCATGGTCCAGCTCGAGCTGGTTGGGCAGAGGAAGAAGGAGGTTGACACTGGGGAGAGCTCAGGCCTCGGCGCCTTTGCCGGCCTTAGACCGGCATACTGGTAGAGTATTGACGCCGGAGGCTGGATCTGAACCAGGTAGGGAGGGGAGGGGCGGGTTGTGATTCCCGAAGGCGTAAATCACACTGCAGGAACATCACTGCACATTGTTACAAACGATGGTATAATCTATCTATCTCATGGAGGAGTCGCACCTTTTTTTTTTGGGTTGGGCAAAAAATGCAAGCGATGGTGACGGTGAACAGATTATTTGGAATTACACACATGTAGTAAGTAGTAACGAAGGCTACGAGATCACAGTGTCTTGACGCACTCGAATCACATCACATATCACATATCACAAATCTTGTTTCAGTGCCATGGTTCTGAACCATTTATTTCAACGTCGCAATGTGTTGCTGCAGAGTGACCTAGTGACTCATCCATACACATAGCGTCTCTCTGTTTTCTCTTCAATAGTCGGTAGGTAATATACGAGTCACCATTGTCAAAGCGGATGGTGCCTCGGTCTTTTTATTTTATTTTTTATAGGTAGGGATGGGGGAAGGGCATCATCAGGCAGGGGGCATGGCGGTCGATGATGCGAGGAAGCTCTCAGCTATGGTGCTAATTCTTGAAGAAAAGGACCAATCAGTGAGATTGGATTCGATTAAACAAGCGAGAGACCATTCTGACAGTGCAATAAGTCGGGGGGTTCAGGCAAAATGTTTCCAGTGAGCGAGGAGGATGAGACAGTGATCGAGGCTCCCGTCTATCTGCCCTGCGGTAAGTAGGTAAGTAAAAGAGAGAGAGAGAGAGAGAGAGAGAGAGAGAGAGAGAGAGAGAGAGTGTGTGTGTGTGTGTGTGTGTGTGTGTGTGTGTATGCGTGTGTGTTCGTTCGCAAGTGACAGACTGAACAAACAAGGCAGACATCACATCAGCCAGTGTTGTCAACAGCAGGAAGTCTGGAATGTCGTATTGTGATGCGGGCTCCCGAGAGTTTACGGGTTCACATACGTGCGTCTACGGGAGTAAAAACTACATAGTAGATGCCACGTCAAGCAGACGGCGGCCCGATCGGTGGGGATGGGTGGTTACGTCTTGCAATGTCAGTGTGCATCGGACTGTCATACATTACCCTGCATTAGGGAGGGGGGAGAAGGAGGGGGAGGGGGAACGACCGTTGATGGGTGCCGTGTTGTTTGAGTCTCTGGCTGTTTAACCTCCGACTTGTGGGTTTGGAATTTTCTTTTCTTGTCATTAACTGTCTGTCTATTCCACTGTCTGCCCAGGTGTCTGTCGCATGGGAACTCTTAGATATCCCCCCCCCTGTTCTCTTGATGTATTAGTCACTTGGGATGGCATATCCATTCTCCCGATCAGCTTTCCTATTTCGTAGGGGTATAATGCCATGCAGTTAATATCCATAAAGGTCAATATAATTCTCGTTTCGGCCCAATATTATGCAACAAGCCTCGTTGCATCTTGCAGGAAGGGGGGGGGGGACACATCGCTTAGACAGTTGTGGCCGTAGGGACTCCCGCTGTGCAACTCGACATGCACGATCCGTACGACTCGATCTCACCTTGAGCTACGTTTCTCCGAACAAAAAAGAAAAGAAAGGGAAGGGAAAAAAAAGAGGAAAACTCTCAGCTGCCTCGAGGGACCTTTAGCTCCCATCCTACAGGGCTTTCCTTGTGTCGCCTTGAATTATGCTGTAGTCCTGGAGAATTATGTCAACACAAGCCACACTTTATTGCCATATTTCTTCCAAGGTTCTGAGTGCTAGTATCCTGGAAACTGGGGGACATACTACAAATGTACCTTTTCTGATGGCGCATATGAATCAGAGACGGTGTAGGGTATGGGCTCAGGTGTTTATTCTTTGTTGTATCCTTAATGAAGTTACTATAGGTGACATCTGAGTACAGCAATTCCCACCAACGTCCCGAGCTGGACCTGACCTGACCTGACCTGACCTGACCTGACCTGACCTGACCGTACGTCCTTTTGTTCGAAATGGTTCGATTTTGTTTTTGTCCTGTTTCTGGGCCATCGCTCTTGTCGAACGGTCCACCCCACCCCCCCCCCCCCGGAGATATTTCTAACTCAACTCCTCGCTTACACGCACGGCGCTTCCAATAACCACTCGTCCCACACCGCACGGGGATCTGAGTCTGTAATGCCAAGTTGCGTCTCGGCAATCTGAAACAGACCAACGGCTACCATCTCGTGGGCTTCACCGCCAGAGTACCACAGTTGGGTTTTGTATCGTGGGCAAGTACCCTAGGGTGAGTACCGGTCAACAGTCCAACTCTGTACCTAGGTAGTCTTTTCCTTTTGGGAGTTCGGGGCCTCCAGGGCCCCAGCGGGGACGGGGGAAGACCTTGAGTCTTCCTTCGCTCCAAGGAAGCCTCGAAAAGGTTTAGGGAGTGTTGCATTGCATTGGAGCAGTCAGCCGGGATTTGGGCTCTTTCTCGTATCTATGTATGTATGTACAGACTTACTTACTTGTTCTCCATCAGCGGTGAGGCTCAAACAAGTCGCTGATTTTCAGAACACTGTCTTAATTAGTGGCAGGGTAGGGTGAAGTGGCCTTGTCATCGGTGGCGTCAAACACACTTTTGATGCCTGACCGCCGCTCCCATGGGGAGGTCCGGGGGTGGGAGAGGAGGGGGTGGCCGCTGATATATCGACCATTTCCCGGGGAGGGGGGAGGGGATACGTTCAGTAAATTGGTTGGGGTTTATTTTTCTTTGCAGAATCTCATCTGCTTTTAGCCGATCGGTCTCAGTTGTCATTTATTAACGTATCTGCCACAACCTTGTTCCGGTCCAATATATCTTTTCTTTTTCTGCATGGAACCTTGCGACGAACCCGTCATCGAAGGCCAGCAAATCCGGCCCGCCATCTCTTCGAGCAGGCAACGGCCCTTTTTCTCAACACGGAAGGACGGGAATGGGATACAAAACTTGTTTTTTCTTCTTCTTTTCTTTCTTCTTCTTTTCCATTCCAGTAGGATTTATTGAAAGAAGCAATGATTGCGTATTACCCGTATTACCGCTCCCGGCCCATGGAACGGAACTCAGCGGTTCCCACTGATACATCAGGGAGTGATATATCCCTCCCCCCTTTCGGGTCTGAGACTTGAACTATTAACACACACAAAGAAAAAAAAACAAAAGAAGATGAGTTGTTGAATGTTGCTTGATCAAGCGAGGTCACATGAGATCGAGACCCTTCGTGACTTCAGCCTCCTTGGCTACACCGCAGAGAACCGACACCCAGGTATGAGGGGCATGTACAACGTCGTTCAGCATAGCCCAGCCAAGTCAACGCTCTTGTGCTTACCACAGATCCCGTGTCACCTCTGCAGCCTTGGTTATGTGAGTGAATGGCGCTACTGCATGCTGTTGTTTCTGGCCCATGTACTATTGAGGAACAACCAGTTGCAGTCGGTCCAGTTTGCGGTCCAAGGTTCAAGTTGCGGTGGGATGGGATGGGATGACAGACAGGAACACGAACAGTAGCACATGTAGCAATACTAAGCCATGGGAATTAATCTGCGGTATAGCAGTTACTGTGGTAGAATGTTGCCAGCTAGCCTAGCCAGCCTAGCTGGCCAGTCGGCTGGCCGGCCAAAACCAATTTTGAAGCCCGGAAAACCTTCGAACTAGAAAACACAATTTTCCCTACCTACCCAATTTGAACAAACACTTGTACAGAACAAGCCAACGTAGGTGACATCCCTCGTCTAAACGCCTTGACCGGCCAGCCACGGTACGCCACAAACCCGCCCCCTTGCCGACTAACCCCCCCCCCCCTGAACCGCCCCTCCTCCGCTCCCCCTCCTTCCCTCTTCAGGACATGAGATTGCCCAGTCCCATTCGCGGATCACCTTGCGAAGCAACCCTGTTGATCTCAGCAGCATCGAATACGCGCTGGAAGATCTCAACATCCATCGGACACCCGGGAATTCCAGACGAAGAGCTCGAGGACTTGCCTTTGCCCTTGGAGGAACTACTAGAGCCCTTGCTCTTTTTGGCCGCGTCCTCCAGGATCAGCCTAGTCGTGCTCTGGGTCGCATCCTCAAACACGAAGGCCACATTCTCGATTCTGCCCCTCAGGTTGGTATCCCATAGGAATACCTCGCGCCACAGCTCGGCCATTTCCTGAGGTGGGTTGCGGTACGAGTTTCCCAGGCCGAAGTCGCCGATGACGACGCTGTGGATGTCGTTATAGGCACAGATGGTGAGCGCGGCGCGCAGCTTGTTTTTGGCCATCTCCCGTTCATCACTGAATGAATACTTGGTGCCGTTGGCCTGCAGCTTAGGCCAACGCATGGGCGCCACGGAGACGACGGGGAGGGCTCGCCAGTCTTCTGGTTTCCGCTCCTCGTATTTGTCGTGCGGGCCTCGGAAGACCACTGGAGGAGGGTTCCGAGTTAACGAAGACGGTTTTGATAGACTTATATCGAACAAAAAACAGCCTTGGTGGGAGTAGAAGGCGACTCACCAACTCTGTCAGAGTAGATACCTCCCTCTAGCGGTATGGGATAATGACCCTCAGGCGCATACTTTGCAGGCCCCGGCGTCGCTATCGTAGCCGATAGGGAGCTCCTCCGGCACAGGCGCTCCTCGTACCCTACTACGCCCGTCTCCCAGTCCCCGCCGGGTCTCTTCTCGTTAGCGGCGCATATGAAGGCTACCTTTGTGTTGTTTGTTGCTGCCCATCCTATGGCGAAATCCACAGGATCAGTTGTGTAGACCCCTAGATGAGATGAGTGTTAGTGAGACCCCCATGCGGTGGAACGGGTACACAGGTACCGAAGCCCTGGTCTCGGTCGTTGACGTACAGAAGTTTGGGTTCGACAGGGTTACGGGCCGCGCAGGGAACATGTCGGGTGTGTAGCTCAAAGGCTTGGGGAAGAGGTAAGAGTAGAGTGGCCATGTGCTTGCGTGGTGTTTGCGAATGTGGGGAATGATGTATTTCTTTGTCTGGGCTGCCACCTCCGATGGCTTGGGTTTGGATGACTTGGATGAGCTTCCAGGAGGCATGTTGTGAGAAACTAGCTGAGATCACGTAGGAAGTTATAAGGAGTGAAGACACGAATCAAGGACCGGGATGAGGCAGGCGAGGGAGGTGTGCTGTTCTGGACAGCAGAGGTTCGGGGACCGAATGATGAGGGTATGGGATCTTGATGTTGAATGTTGAAAAATGAGGACATTGTTCATTTGGGGGAGTCTCCGGGTGAGATCATTATATAACTTCTCAGTCTTCCTCAAAGTCAGAAATCAGGTACAAACCGTGAGCGGGTGTGGTTGCAGATATGTCTTCGATCTCGGCAGCAATGGGTTAGGAACGGACAGAGACGGACCATCCCAAGCGAGTAAGAAAGACCATTCAATGGCTCTCGTGTAACCAATTTGTTTGGACATATCCACTCATGTCTTGGACATCCATCGAGCAAAAAAGAGCCCAGCACCGGAGGTGAGCCCCTCTAGTGGATGAAGTATATGCTTTGCTTGCTGTTTCTGGCAAGCCAGTCCCATGGGATATTGTGCGAACCGAGAGAGCAAATTGATGTGGGACCACTTGATCCAAACTCATGGTTGGCGGGCTCAGTGAATGATATGAGGGTTGCAGCTGGCCGCGGGGTGACCTGCTACTGCAATCTGCCGTCGGTTACACCAGATCTGTGTTGGCGATTTTGTGACTTGTTCCTCTTTTGTCTTGTACTTCCTACCCTGCCCTGTCTGTCTGCGGGCCAACGACGCAATGAAACAATGGGAAACGGGACGAGTCTAGCGGCCGAATGAGTGGCTGCTCCGGTCGATGGTTTTGTTTGTGAGAACAACTTTCCCGTCAGATTTTGATCAAAGGGGTGAGTTGGTTAGGGAATGTAGTCGTTGGCAGCAACGGTGTAATCCCTTTGCAGGTCCTGCCCCGGGGAGAGAAGGGGGCCGGTACTCTGGCTTTTTTTGACAGGGGACCAAGCAGAAGAGGAATGCTTGTCATTTTCCGTTCGCCAACCATAAGGTCACAAGTCGAATCCGACAGCTTGGAACGTCCCACATGGCTCACTACTTACTCATGGTAGAGCGGCTGCACGTCAAGTTGTCAAACGCCGAGGCCAGGACCGTGGCTCGTGAGAGACGAGGTACGTTCCAACAATGTCGAGGTTGGTAGCCAACCACGGCTCTGTCCTTTCCTGACAGCAATCGTGAGGATATCCAACACCATCTGGCGACCACGACAGGGTAGCAACCGGTAACACAATCACAGAGACCAAGCCCTCGAGCCGTCTTTGGGGTGGTGTTGTTGAGGATCCAGCATTAGTCAACCTCGCACAGAGCATCTAGACTACCCGCTGAGGAAGATCATCAATGAGTCAGAAGAGATGGAAAAGATACCATAATGAGGTTTGGTGACTACCTAGGGTATCAAGTCGGCACTCGCCGACTCCAGGTACTTCTGGCATTGACGCAGAGTCAGCAGTGAGGACTGAGTGCCCGTTTGCCGGGAGCCAAAAGACCATAGACAGAAAGAAGTCGGCGAACGAGAACGATGATGGTGGAAAAGAGAAGTACGTATGCCGTCCTCAACTGGCCACTGCTTTTTTCAAAATCACTGCTTATTGAGGAAATGGATGAGATGTGATGAGACATTCGGCGGCTTTGGGCTGTTGGTAACAGGTGAGAGGTCAGAAAGACGTAGGCAAGACAGAACATTTCGCGCGTGCCTGTCCATCCACTGGGGCAAAATGCCATGGCCTTTACTCAACGCAGTCGGTGGATGACGCCGTCCTTTCTTGGACTTCTCTCGATATCACTTTTTTCACCCCGAGTTCAGTCGATGGCAACAATGAACCAAAAGGGAGGAGGGTAGGAGGGGTGAAAGGATGGGGGGATGGCGTCGGAGCTTGGTAATGCCTGCCGTTTGATCAGTGACAGCAGATATCAAGATGCCTGCGTGCTTCGTTTGCGATCCGCGAGAATTCGAATTAGGTCAGAAGTCTGATGATGTTTGATGGTGCTCAATCACTTGGATGTTATTGATTTCAATGTTCAAACAATCTTGGAAGTTGTTTCTCCCCTTGGTCTGTGCACGCAGCGCGTACATACAAGTGACGGTACATATGTGTACCTAGGTAGTGCAGCTCCGCTTACGTGCTTACGTAATGGCGCAGCTTCCAATGCCCCCCTCCCGATTGCCGCCCGCCGGCTCCTGCGAACTTTTGGGTTGGAGTTCAAATGTTTCTCCAGATTGATCTGTTGGAAGACAGACGTAAGCAATCACGTCTCGGATTTCGTTCAATAGACAACAAGATGCTCATCGTACTCCGAAGTCACTAAGCCACACGTCTCATCTCCTCCTCCTTTCCCCACTTCCTTTTCAATGCGCTCCATACGCTTGGCATTCACTGCCAGGCCCTTCGCCTCCTCCAGCACAATCGCTGCCTCCTCTCGATTGCGAACGCGAACGGGAACGCGAACATTACCAATATCGACGCGTCGCTACATATCCTGCGTGAATACAGCCCCCAGCTCGATCGTAAAATTCTTGGAGTGGAAGCCGGAGGCCGCGGTCCAAGATGTCGCCGTCAATGGCTTCATTCGCTCCGTGCGAACCATGAAGTCTCGGTCCTTCGTCGCTCTCGGAGACGGCTCCTCGCTTGCGTCCCTGCAGGCCATCGTCCCCACGGATTTGGCAGAGGGGTATGATCCATTCCTCCAGATGTATATGTCTCGGTTGCCTTCACCGTTGCTGACGCACCGCTTCTAATGCAGCCTCGCTATCGGAGCTGCTATCCGCCTCACCGGAACCTGGGTCCCCTCTCCAGGTGCGAAACAGTCACATGAGCTACATGTCAATAATGTCCAGATTCTGGGCCCCTCCGATGCCAAGGTATAACCGTTGTTTACCCTCCATATCTTCCCCCAAGCCCCAGCGAGTCACCACCTGATCTGACTGGTCATGACTTTCCCTATTTCAGACATTCCCGATCCAAAAGAAATACCAAACGCCTGAATATCTGCGAACCATGCCTCATCTGCGGCCGAGAACTCCCTTCAACTCGGCCCTCCTGAGACTTCGGTCCGAAGCAATGGCGACATTGACCCAGTTCTTCGCTACCCGCGATTTCGTTCAGACACATCCACCTATCATTACTTCGTCGGATTGCGAAGGCGGCGGAGAGGTTTTCGCAGTTGCACCCGCCCATGAACAGAAGAAGGATGACCCAGCCGAGTCGTTCTTTCGAGCCCCCAAGTATCTCACCGTCTCGGCTCAGCTTCATCTCGAGGCTCTCGCACAGGCTGTTGGCAATGTCTGGACATTGTCTCCAACCTTCCGCGCCGAGGAAAGTGACACGTCAAGGCATCTAAGCGAGTTTTATATGCTTGAGGCTGAAATGAGCTTTGTGGATAAGCTGGATGGTGTTATGGATCTGACAGAGGATATGCTCCGCTATCTGAGCACTAATCTGTACGAGTCTCGGGTGGCGCAGGAGCTTCGTTCGTCTGGGACGGAGAGGAATAGTGGCGACAGTGCAGGAGACCGAGCCCCTCCAGAAGAAGTCGACTTTAGATGGCAGGGACTGATGCAACCCGCTTGGCCACGTATTACATACAACGATGCTGTCAAAATTCTAACTAAAGAAGAGCAGCTGTTTGAGCATCCAGTCGTATGGGGCACCGGCCTACACTCGGAGCACGAAAAGTATATTGCCCGCGTGGTTGGAGAGGGGAAACCGGTTTTTGTCACCCACTATCCTATGGCGATCAAGCCTTTCTACATGCGACCAACCGAAGGGGATGAATATCACAACTCCTATGCTGCGCCAACGCACCGGGAAACCGCTGACTGCTTTGACCTCTTGGTTCCAGAGTATTGCGAAATTGCAGGCGGTTCTATGCGTGAGAATCGCTTGCCGCAGCTCTTGGACGCGATGAAAAGACATGGCATGGCCACACCATCCCTGGAAGATGTTGAGTCTTTAGGTACAGATATCTCGAGGCAGGCGTTAGGCAGCTTGGACTGGTACGTCGACCTGCGGCGATGGGGGTGTCCTCCTCACGGGGGCTTTGGACTTGGCTTCGACCGTCTACTTGGATATCTGTCAGGTGTTCAAAGCATCCGGGACACGGTAACCTTCCCCCGTTGGTATGGTCGGTGCGATTGTTGAGCGAAACACACAACGTACCGGATCTGAACAATGCCGGGCTTGAATTGGACCTATTCATACAGGTTACTATGATGTGTTCGTCAAAGCTTGCCTACTTGGGACGGCGAGATCCATGTGTGTTACCGAGCTACGGCAGCTGAGATCTGCGACTGAGCGCCATCTATGTCTCGCTGGGAAAATCAACGTGCAGCCTTGGCTGCGAGTATTGTGGAAGGGCGTTGCATGATCCTTGCCCGGTTCTACTACGAGGCTTGCATATGACAGGTTTCGAGATGTTTTCCGAACATTGTTTCTGTGCGACCCCTACCGATCAATACGGCCTTATCTCGATAAATCCCGTGAGGCAGCGGCATGGCTGCAGGCTGCCGCGCCATGTCCAGATTGGCGAGGACGATCCCCGTCCAGCTTGCTTTGGAATCAGATCGTGATGCAGCCGCCTTCAGTTTCGAGAGATTTCCTGCTCGGCGGCGGCTTCCGACCCAAGCGAAATCCGTCATGTACGATATTGTGATAATGTACCTAGGTACCTTCTCACTACTACCTAGGTACCCAATGCCGCTGGCGCGGATCTGAGCCCCAGGACATGAAAAGTTTCACAACATCGCTGACGGCTGTACAGGTGGCTGGTGTTACCTTGGAAGCTTGCACGAACAATTTATCCTCCTTGAACATCTACTGCGGGGCCAGTAGGCACAGCCATCGGCTTGAATACCAAGGAAGACTTAGTCACATCGGCAAACTCGCTTTAAATCCCAGGTGATCACTTTTTCGTTTCTTTCATCCAACTTGTTTGCTCGGATGAAGTAGCACGGGAGGCAGCGTCAATCGTTCCGTCTTCATCTCCATTCCCTTGCGTGATCTGTTTGGCTCCCACTGCGAAAGCACAGCATCGCGCAATAGTGTTGCGGTCATCTCCCTCGCCTTCGGCATCGGGCCGACTGTAATTGGCTGTCCACGTCAGACTCTGGAGGCAGGGAGCAGTAGTGCTGCTTTGTTGTCATTTCCAGTCACCGTAGACGGGAGCACGTTGAGCAGGAACGGAATTGCCGTTCTATCCCTAGTCCTTTGCGATTTACCTCGTCTCGAAAAGTGCCCAACCCACGGCGAGGAGGGTCGCCTGCTTTTCGCATCATGAGCTTCACAGGATGGATGAGTGCTTATGCAAGAACCTACATTAGAGTATCGCGCCTCCAGCTTCTATTCGTCTTCTCAAAGAGGAGAAAAGCCTCTTAGTTAAAATCGATGCTGTGCGGTTTTACATAATAGTGAGGCATCCAAATTGGTCCGGTGCTTGGAATACGACCAGTACATGGCCTCCTCTTCAATGGTAGCAAGTTATGCTTTTACGTCTTTCGTCAGATCAGGGTCTCTGGCAATACGATGTTGGAGAGAAGGTAATACGGGCGTCATTCAACATTCATGAGCCGTGAATGTTGCCGTCCTCTGATGCAGTATTCCAGCTGTGGGATACTTCCAGTAAGTAATGTCGAATTTATTGAATCTCCGCTATGCGGCTTGATGACATGTATGTACATCGAATTATCGTATATGTACTATCCGTTCAAACAAGTGAACGTCTTTGCCATCCCATGGCTGCCTTAGTGCAATTCTTTGCGCGATGCTACCACGAGAAGGCAATGAGAACGGGCTTTGGAAGGATGGTAAGGCTCGGATTCCCTTTCGAGAAAGCTGACCACAGGCAAACAGCTGTACACCCTGTCAGACATCTCGAGAGAAGTATCTGCGGACAGGTGGGCTCCCACAACTCATTGCTATGATCTTGGTAGTTCATGTCAAGGGATGAGCCCTTTCGGGCATAGCAAGTACATGGTAATCGAAGAACCAGGACACTGGTCCGCGCAACATCACACCATCTGCTGGTATTTACTCCATGCTTTGGCCTAGTCCAAAAGCACTCATTTGGTATGTCAGGCAAGACGCATTTCAATTTGCCATCGGCTACGGACGCATAATAATTGCACACAGTCGATACATGCCTTTCTCTCTGTGGATTGTTTGCACTTCGGCAAGCATCATCCACCGTACCAGGTCTAAGTGGTCCACGGCTTGCATGAAGGCTAGCATAGTATCATACGATGTCTATCATAAGCGCGCAATATCGAGGTCACAGCAAGCGAGTCACTGGCGCCGCCCACCCCCTCAGCCAACGACGTGAGGCGCCTGATTGGACTGATGTGTCTGGTGTGTGGTAGGTAACCTTTTGGGTTCTACAAAGAATGTGCGCCGCCGCCCGCCGATCCTCCTCCTCCTCCTCCTCCTCCTCCTCCTCCTCCTCCTCCTCCTCCTCCTCCTCCTCCTCCCAAGGGGAGGAAGCATCGCCAGCGACCACTCAGTGTCGAGCACATACGACGGATCGAAGAGGGTTCAGTCAGCGGGAGGATCTCTGACGATCATATTCCGCCATTCCCCCCCCCCCAAACCCCCCCCCCCCGCCACATATACTGTAGTTCAAGACGTTTCGAACGGGGATTCTCAACTTGCCGTAAAACATAAGGGGGGGGGAGGAGGGCCTTAGCCAAAAGCCAAGAAGTAAATAAACTTGTCGGTCCAAGCTTGGCGTCTGGGCCTAATACATAGTAACTCGGAAACTGTTTAGACTTAGGGTGATCGACCTCAGCCGAGCATGCAGCCAAGACAAACGAGAGTTGCGGTAGAGAAAGGTCGAGAACTTGTCGCGAGACCGGGGTCTTGTGAGTGTCCGTCCGAACGGGTAAGCGGCGCTGCTCTGAACGAGCTCGGACAAGGGTGCCTGGACTGCTCCGAGTGGGTTTATAGGATGGGGGTTGGAGATGTTATTTCCGCGGGGGGAGGAAGGATTTTGAGGAAGAGCTAGGGTGCCATGAGGATGAATAGCCTGTCAATTGTTTAAATTCCTTCTAGAACTCGAAACAGGTTCAGGCTTCTTGGCTTGACCATCGACACATGTGCAATCAAAGAGAGGAGCTTGATGCCTAGATAAATTTGGCGAACAAACAAGTGCCCAGGTGACAAGGCTGCATGTGGATCCCCATAGTCCGAGGTCCAGAGCATCGTGTTGGCTTCTTTAAGTATGTATTCTCAACACGACTTATTCGTATTAACCCTTTCGTATATCACTACTACTATCATTACGCGTCGAGATAGGTCGAACATGTGCAGAATAATTGCGTAATTTGCGGAGCAGGAGTACATAGTAAGTGTTTGAAAAAAGCCACAAATCTCAGCCAATGCCCATTTACAGCAAGTAGATATGGTATGTTCACAATGTTCGGTTATGTATCAACTATGGTACGGTTCGGCTCTTCGCTGTTCAACATCTCGAAAAGGGCAAGTATTGTTGCCTATCTATAAACTATGATAACATGTGCCTCCCTGATCCTCCCGCCGTTGGTTGAAGGATGGGGCACCCCAATAATCATGAGGACAGATGGAGCTTATTGTCCTTACTAAGACACTGTTACTGTGTTGATTACTGGTCAGATATGTATTGGCCGTTGGAAGAGGGATTGGGGATTCAATCAGGATGCAGGGTTACCAAAGTTAATCCGACTTTGCCGATTCGCTTCGATCCACCCTTGAGAGGCCGCGTAAGCTTCTCTCTAGCGGCTCCGCTTGAATGGAATGGCCCATCCACATGGCAAGATTGCAGTCTTGTACCGAGTACTTGGTACGGACCACCGATGTGACCTGTCTTTACCTGACGAAGGTTTCCCCGGCTTCAAGGCTAGTGCTATATAGTGTACAGTATGTAATGTACATACACAACCTTGAAGCCGCCCTTGATATGGGGCTTCTTCAAGCCCTCGTCTAGGTATCCACATGCTCCTATAATATCCCGATATCTTTTGACAGAACGCTTGGCTGGTAACCTTGGGAACTCTGCACGTTTGTGTGTTTATTTGCATTCCCAAGAGCCAAGAGAACATATGTGCCAGCCAAGTCCGACCTCAAATCTATTTTTCCTGTCCACCCCTCCCCTCCGCGGAGTCTCGGAGACAAAAGGTACACCGGTACAGGCAGCCATGAAACGGTACCGAACCATAGGTGGGCCGTCCCTGTGGGGTCCCCAAGGACCCATGGATTGAGCACACATACATCAAGTATGTACGTACATACATACATACATACTTACTTACATTCATACATTTGGCGCTCCTCTTGGATTGCGCGCTAAAAACGTCGACGAATTTAAGCTTGTTCTGCAGGTCGGGACTGGCCCGAGTGCCAGTGGGGGCAGCAGTGCGAACTATTGTTTTGTACCTAGCTACTATTGTAGTGTACAGGTATGTAGTGTATGTGGTATGCTATTAACCAGGGATTCGAGGGAAATAATAATTCAAAGGCCCCCACAGGGCAGATCTCGGGGAGAAAGCTCCACGATTTCCAAGTGAAGTGTGATGTGTGAAGAGAGAGAGAGAGAAGAGAGAGAGAAGGAGAGTGCTGCCTTGCCTTTTGAGCTTTGATCAGCCGTGTCTGTGTCTGTGCATTGTCTGAGGTAAGAAAGAGCTCGGATGCATCTCTCGCATCTCTATCTTGAAGCGGACTGTCGGGTGTCACCATCGACATCAGCTAAGGTCTCATCTCATCCTCCCAGGCGTCAGGCGTCAGGCGACAAGGCGACAAGGCGACAAGGCGACGTTCCGAGGCTCGGGTGCACTGTTTTCCCTGGACAAGATTGGCAGCCTGGGGGAACCCTACCAAAAGGCTGGGCGTCTCAAGATTGCATCTTTACAATTCGCATTGTCAGGACGCGCAAGCGAGTGAACTTAAATCCATTCTTGGTTTGAAGCATAAAATTCTAAAGCTCTTGGCAAGAAACGTGTGCGGGGCCCGGGAGGGTACCCAGGTGGTAATCGTGGGCTTTTCGATAATGTCCCGAGGTTTCTCCATGAGGAAGAGAAACACAGCTGATGATGGATGATGGATCCTTGGAGAGGGATCTATTCAGCCCCCTCGATTACATCTACCTGCTTGTCATCATGAAGCTGTGGTTGTGGTTGTACAGTACGAAATAGCCCTGTAAAGGTTCCTCACCGGACAGCACCCGAGCCATATTGATGATGGAAGGGCAGCTGTGCCGAACCTACTAGCCACATTGCTTGGACGGAACGGAGCTATTTCCTGACTCTGCCATGCAGCTGACGTGCACCGGCAACACTTAGCCGCAGCTACGCAGCCATGCAGGGCCGATGAGGCGGCTTCAGGAAGGAGGGAAGGGCGGGGGAAGGCAAAGTCTCTCTCTGCCTTGTCTTGTCACACGATAAGGCAACTCGGGGCTGATGAACTCGTGCACCCGGTATTTTTGTGTCCCGGAGAATTCGCGGTCGCTTGGTGGGCCCCCTTGCTGCACCACTTGCCCTGCAGCAGTCAACGACCCCTTCGAAAAGAAATAAGGGAAAATTCCGAGTCCAGTCGGGTGAGCCATTTTTTTTTTTTTTTTTTTTTTTTTCATTTTCATTTCTTCAAAATGATCAAACCCGTTCCCCCCTCACACCTTCCCCCCCCCCCCCAAGGAGGAAGGTGAACACGTACTATGTCTCAATATCGAACCGTGCTGCGTGCCGAGATATGCGGTATTGATGCAATATCAGGTAAAGTGCTGACTGGTATGCGAGCGAACCAAGTGCATACCAAATGCACTCGTACTAGTAAGCAATCCGAGCCCTACACTAATATAGTACCATCCCCGAGCTGTTGTCGTTACACCGAGGATCTCTGACATGCATGGGAAACGGTGCGACCAGGAAGAAAGGAGGGGGGCACAGCTCTACGAAAAGCTACCGTACACACATTTACTGCCCGTAGGGCTGCCACCCCCATCCCAAATCACAAAATACCCTGCATGAAAGGGTGGATTGATGGTGCATGTACATGTATGTAAGCAATCACACCGGTCTACGCCTCCTTCATCATCATTGTCACCATCACCAGCACCACCAGCATTAGCAGCAGCAGCAGCATTGATGCTACGGGCGGCAAGTAAGGGAGCCGATGCAGCGAAATCCTGCCAGTGGAACGGTAAGTTGAGACGATCCGACGAGGCTGCGAGTTGAAGTGGAGTATGGATTACATAAAGCGACTTAAAGTTGACATGTCGCACGTATCACCGATATGACCGATGGGGGAAAAAAGCAAACCATGGTTGTGTGAAACGATCTCAGGATGGCGAGCATCCAACCCTTAGGTTCGATGCAACTATCATCTAATCACAATAATACCGAAACGGCATCTATTGATCGGGATACGAGACCTGCTTGAAGGAGCTGCCTCTGACATCGACAGCAGGCAGCCGAAGCGATAGCTCACCAACCACAGGCAACAGTGACTGTCAAAGATTGCCATCTCGTGCGACCAGCCATACAGTAAAATATATATATACATCATCTATAATCACAGGTGTGATGGTGCCGCCCACATGCCGAGCTTACGGACCATGACTCGGCTTTCTTCCTAATGGAGATAAAAGATGGCGGCGAAATCCCCCAACAGGCTAAGCAGGCCACGCAATGAGGACAGAATAGAAGGGTTAAAAAAAAAATCGAGAATTTCATTAAGAAATTACTTGGCAACATCCTTGCGGGTCTACCGAGGAATGATGAATTGCTTCTCTGATGTAGAATTACCATGATCAGATGCTCGTTTCAGTTGTTTAATAGTGCCTTTGTTTTGGGCCTTTTTTTTTTCGCAATGTTTTCTGTGTTTTTTTCTTTTCTTTTTCTTTCCTGTTTTTGCTTGGCAAAAAATTAAGCTCGGCATTTAAGCTCATAATAAGGTTCAGCGCTGATCGGTTCAAGCGCGGGATGCACGGCAACCTTCTTTGAACGTCCCGCGCACGTGCCACACCAATACATACCTCTCCTTTTTTTTTTCCCCTCTGTGGTGGTAGGCTCTTTGTTTTCTTTTTCTGCTGCAGCCCCCCCCCCCACCTCAATTCTTTGCCACTCTCAACTTCTCACCTTCACCTTACCCCTCCACATCCACTCCCCTCCTTAAGAGCACGTGTACATACGGCCTCGCCGGGGATTTTCTCCGCTAAAAGGCTTGGGAGGAAGACTTGTCAAGCTGTTGCATCAATGTGATGGACATTTGCCCAGACTCCTTCGTATGCACAGGGCGCTATTTTAGGTAATATCACGCTGATCCTCCTAGAGGACAAGCTATGACTGGGCTATTTTGGGCGGCCTCACTGGCCAAGGGATGACACTTGCACGCATCGTGGAAATCTCAACTTCCTTCCAAGTTATTCCAAGGCTTGACCGAAAGTAATTGGTGGCATGATGCCCCGCTGATATGGGGGGGGGGTGGTTCCAGAGTGCTAATAATGAGCCCCCCCCCCCTCTCCAAAAAAAAACGTACAATATGGCAAGCGAACCTTGGGAAAAAAGAGGCATCCCCGGACTGCTGACCGGCCAATAAGTGATATCACATTGTGTAACCTATCGCAACCTTGTAATAGTATGCGACTTCACCGGTATGATCATCCCCATCGGTAGTTGATAGTTTTGTAACCGCCGATGTGCCGCCGTGGATAACCACAGAAGGACAAGGACAAGGACAAGGACAAGGGGAAAATGGTTGATCTACACGGGCGTGCATGAAGTCAAGACCAGCTGACACAACGGAAGTAAAATAAGCTTATTGTCCATTGATATTAGAGCCCAATTTGCCCGAGAACACATCAGTCATGCGATTCAGCAAGTGCCACGTTACGGGGGGGGGGTATTCTGACCTGATGCGTACCATGTGTGTACACCAAGACAAGAATTATACCGGTTGATGTGGACACCATACTCACTCTTGTCATGACTTGACGTTGGCGGGCGATATCTCTCACCAACGGCCGCACGCTACCTAGGTAGTCACACAGAGATTACCGTTGTAGTCCTGAGATCTCTTGGCCGAGATTGGTCACCCAGAACCGGCGGGTTGCCGGTACGACTCGGCACTCTTATCAAGATTTCAAAAGGGCCGTAATGTCGAGTCCCGACGGGAGGGACTTGGGGGGTTGAAATGAGGTCACCTGTCCCCTCGCATAGGCAAGAGATCATCACCCTTGGGGAAACTCTCACACAGGCGGTGACACAGCACAGGATACACGAGAATAAGGAAGGACCGCAGTGCTACCTCGTGGCTCGACGCTTTGGGAATGTGGGGATGATTAGACTCGACCCGCCGGATGAAATCGACTCATACGGCACTTCGTTGCACGAGGGGCTTTTGAAACTCACGGAGAGAGAACATGGACTTACACAAAGCCAAAAAAACCGACAATATATGCCGATCACCTATCCCAAACAATGCGGTGGGAAAAAGAAGTATCTACGGGCCAACTTCGGGCAATAATGGAGATGCGGTCTGTCGTCCATGCAAACCTGAAGCCATTCCCAAACAGTGGGGTCTCCGGGGGGTCACAAGGAAAATTTCTCAAACAAGCTAGCTTGTGTATGTAGGTAGCCTTATGGGTCGTCCGCTAAACCCAAGCAGGAAGTTGATTGCGAGGGGGGGTTCAACCGCCCACAAGGGAGAGGAGGGGCTTACGCAGCTCTCATCAGAGGATCCCCACAAGAGCCCAGATAGCCCTTAATGATCGTCGCATCTTAAAAACGCGCTTAAATGCTCTCATCAAAAAATTCAGGTATGGGATAAAAGTCCCAGGAGACACAAGACCGGAATACGCCGCCAGCCAAGATGGGGACGCTGCTGGTTTTGGATAAGCAGCTGGGAGAGCAGCCCGACGGCTGAGGGTGAACTCTCCTTTGTCAGCTGCAGACGAACATTTTCATCATCAAACCTTAATTGGAGTTGTGCCTCGTGTACGCAGCGACTGCCCGGGTCGGATTAAAAGGTTACCCAGACGTGTCCCAACCGTAAAGAGAAGGGCCGCCGAGGACGGTAGCACCCGATCGGCTCTCCGTTGTCAGTCATCAGTTAGAGATATAAGCCCAGACTCCATTTTCTGTGTCTAGGTTCTGCCGGGTGATTCGCCCAAATCTTATAAAAAAAAATGGTGCGACGTGTCAAGAGGCATGTCTCGTAATCCGGATGTCACTACCTCACATTGGCCCGGCATCAACGGGATCGCCTATTCTGGATATCACCTGCAATCAAGGATGCTCGCAGGCGAGAGACATTTGCATCTCTCTTGACAGGAAACGAACAAACAACGCAGAAACGCGAGACAGACAAGACAGGCGTCTCAATGGATGACATTACTGTCAAGAAGCTGACGGTCGATTCGATCACCGGCTGATCTGCTTGTGCGACACTTTTGAGGTTTGCACTCTGTACGTAGTGTTTCAACGGTGGGCTGGATCGTGTCGGCCAATTTTCTCACAAGGATCCAAGTGGATATTAATTACTGAATGTATCTTCAACTCAGGGCCCGCGGATTATCTATATTTTCCCCCCACGGTCAGGCCGCCGTAAGTTGTCCTATCCTCTTTTCGGTCAGGGATCTAGATCCAGCCACCTACCTTTTGTTGAGCCGCTGATGTCACCCGCTCGTGAACCATCTCTATCTGTGACAAAGAACCTTCCCAGGCGGCCGGCTCCCTGAAGGAATTAGTTTAGTGGCTCCCCTTAAACGTTCAGATAAGCTATACGACGGTGAGCAGTTAGTCTGGACGCTATGGGGAAGCCACCGTCGCGTTGTCTGCAAGTTCTCGTGTAGTGTGAGTCAAAAGCAGAGCAGGAACTTGCGAAATGACCGGCGTGTTGTTGGCATGTACTCTTTTCTCTTTTCTCTCTTCTCTCTCTTTCTCTCTCTCACCTCATCCCGCTCATACGCATGTCCGGATGAAGGCCTTCATTGGGGGTGGCTTACGGCCCCAAGGATCTGCTTTTGTCTGACATGATCAATCGTTGTTGTGCGAGGCAAACAAAAAGACTCCCGAGGGGGAAAAGGCAGAAACCTGGATGGGAAATAGAAGGGGGGAAAGAGCTGTAAAGAAAAGGCTCTCTGCATATGTAGACGAGATCCTTTGGTACCAACCGAGTCGGTCCTGCGTGCGATCGACGATGCCGGCTGGCCACAGGGTTTTCCCGCCGGGTGCCGCCGGCCTGTGTGTGTGTGTGTGTGCGCGCCCAGATGTGCTGCTGAGTGATGACGACCACCAATGCCACGATGAGAATGCGAACATTCAAACAAAAGTTCCTTGGGCTGAACCTCCTGATCGACCGTCTTGGCCACGTCACGAGAAAGGGAGTGGTTGTGTTGGAGTTGGGACGACTCACGACAATCAGTCCGACTGGCTGGGAGACAAAAGAAGGTTATCCTTAGGATTTCTTGGCGGGCGAACCGTCAGGGTAGCATCTCACTCTAAATTCAGGGAGAGAGGCACACTAAGCTCTGGGCAGTATAGATGTACGTACTGACGCACTGAAGTACATGTATAGTTGCCTCTTTGAGAAAAGTGATAACCTTGGAATTAATGATTAATCCGTATTTCCATATCAGTCCGGTAGTGTCAATAACTTGCAAAATGTTGATGAAACACAACCCCCCCCCACACCAACAGAACGAAAAAACCCCCCCCCCCAAAAAAAAAAGGAAAAAAAGAAAAAAAGAAGAAGAAAAAAAAGAAGAAAAAAAAACAATTGCCACACGGGAACGCGGAAGATACTGTGTCGCGCAGCCTTAGGTCACAGCCTTCAACTTAGCATTTGCTTGTGTTGCTTGAATTGCTTGGCTGCTCTTTGGATTGGGGGGGGAGGAAGTATGCTTATTGTCCCGGGCGGGGGGAAGGATTTTCAGTTGCAACTCTCAAGTGCTTCATAAAAGCCAAGGAGGGAAGTTATTGCACAATACGATAGATACGCATTCCTGCTTGGGGCGCCCTCATCGATTTACTTTTTTTTCCCTGCTAGTCCAAACCCGTCTCGTGTTGGAGGGTCGCTTTTTTCCCTAGTTCTATGTTCAAGATCTATCTATCCCATCCGTCCATCCGCCCGTCCAGTCATCCCTGGATCCGATTTACCGACGTCGCAACCAACGCCAGCCCCGGAGTCCTGATTGAGAGTTGGTACATACATACCGTGATACGGTACCGACTGAGACAAGGTCCACATAAGATCGCCTGCCTCGCCTGCCTCGCCTGCCTCGCCCAAACAATATATATCGACAGCGACGACAGAGCTAAGGAAGCACTGGAATCAGTAGGGCCCCCGCAAAAAAGGGCCGGCCAGTTAATAAAATTGCACCGCCGAGCATTCCGGACAACGCAACGAACAGAACATCGAGCAGAGACCAGAGACCCATATCGATGACGACTTCGATGTCTAGCTAAAGTTACTGCATCGGAGCCTGAAGGCACAAAAGTCCGAACTGCTTCTTACTTCTTTCTTGGCGGTGCAGCCCTACCGGCGCGAAGTCCAGCCACCAACCGGGGAACCTTAAGAGAACCTTAAATCTGACTGTTGTTAGAGTCAGCAAACGCAAAGGTCGCATACATATATTACATCCTCACCATATACTCACACTAGAGCAGGCTGTGGGTGGATCCCCCCAAGCCGTCTAGTCTAGAGGAGGCGATCGATCCGCCTTCCGTCACTCTCATTGTCAGACCTCCCCTCCTGCAGCCCTGCCTGCAACACACCATCAAACAAGCTCGAACTAGGTACGGCACTGTGATAGACTTCCTGTTTGGGGCACAAGAAAAGAGAACGTTGTTTCTCTCCCCCCCCCTCTCCTCTTCGAGTCAGCCCTCATCCGATCAAGGGGAGCTGAAACCAAGCCAAATAAGGTCACTATCGCTGCCGAGCACCCGGCCGGTCAGACGAAGCCAACAGTCAGCCAAAAAGACACAAGCCCGGTGTTGTTACTTTGTTTGGAAAAAAGGGAAAGGCAAAACAAAAAACAAAATAGAGATCTGGGACCAACTCCGTCTCCATCTCCATCTCCATCTCCACCATTAATCACAGACTCCCATTCAGCAACCCTATTGCGACGCTACCTTATTTATTCATTCATTTATTTTTGGGTTGATTGTTTTATTTTTATTACTTTGGAATTTTTTGTTGGGTATTTATTTGGTTGGCGACCGACTTATTTGACCCAAGCTGAAGTTCGCGGATGCCGTGGGTTTTGAACCGGAACCGTTGGACCGGCAGACCCGCACCACTTGCAGTAGCAGCAGCACCAACTTGGCCACAACCTGACAACCAACCTTGGGAACTCTTTTTAGTTGCTGCATTGTTGCGTTTGATTAGGACCAATTCGAGACTCGGGTGAATGAATCCATCAAGATCGTCGGTGGGAAAGTGAGACCGACTATACCTACTTGGATGAGAATATCAAGTAATGAAAATAAAGAAAAGGCTTACACAAGGTGAGTGAGACATATCTGACCTTCTTGATAGTTTAGGTTACTGGTGTGTGGGTGTGTGTGTGTGTGGTCGTGATTTTTGATTTTTTTTGGTGGGTGTGGTTGGTGGTCACCCACATTCCGGGGAGTTTAACAATGCGAGGGCTGCCGGCACTGCCCAGGTGGTCATACTGCACCCCCCCCCCCCCAATTCCTTACTGTCGCTTGTCTGTTTCTGGCTGCCTTGAACCCCGAGATTCCTTCAAACAATCCCTGGAAGACAGTACTATGTACACATTGAGCTGCCCGTTTGGTTCGTTGCAGGTGCCCCAGGTGCAGGTGGCTAAAAGGCAGCCCGGGGCCTGAAGGTGCCCTGTATTTAGAAAGACCCCCCTCCTTCCCCTCCAACAGCCACCAACAAGCACCCAACAGCACGTGCAACTTCTCAACCAACGCCTTCCCATAAGGTTTATATATCCCTGCAGCCCCAAACACTTTGTTCACTAAACTGTCCGCAATCGCTACAACTGACTGCCACTGAGGGAAGGAACTAACTTAGCGCCACCCAGGTCTGAACCAAAGCTGCCTGAATCGGGCACATTCCTAACAGAGTAGTACGTACCTTGGTACGTACTTCGCTGGGTTACTTGATCACCTGGGCAAGTTACATACCTAGGTACCTGGGTACGTACCTAGGTACTCAGAAACCAGCAGCCGCGAAAACCTTCCCTTATTCGCAATCAACAGACCAAAGGACGACAAAAGGGGGGCGGTTCCCGTTTCTCTCTGAGTGCGGAAGTTACACAGAGTTTTTGAGTTTTGGCAATCCAGCGTCGAAAGTATCGATTACTGTTGAGTACTACAGTACATTGAACATTGAAAGCCTGGGAGAGAGAAGGACACAGCCCTGGAGAGCAAAGTGCCTGCTAACTGTTTTGTTGCCTCGAAGTTTGGCGGCGAAACATTTAACCTGCGTCGTCTGCATCGTCTGCACCTTCCCGCATCCGAAAATAACCTGAATTAACCTTAAATTCTGCGACACGCGAAACCCAAAAAAAACTCTCTCGGCGATCCGCAGCTTTTAATCTGCAATTTCTCCTCGCAATTTATTTCAGTTCAATACCGCCACGTCAACATCAGTCATCATCGCCCACAGGTACGTGCAATTCTTACGCATCTTTCTGTCCAGTATTGTAGTTACTTGTCGTTTGCCCATTGATATAGTCATATCACAATACACACTCTCTCTCTCCTCCCCCCCCCCCTTCACCGACCAACGCCCAAGACCCATTCTTGGTCGTATTGACCCCATCTTGCGGCCTTGTTTGGGGGCGTGGCTCATTGCTCAGCCATTTTCCCACGCAGTCAGCCTCAACTTACTCACTCACTCACACTCTGTTACTTATATACATCATCATCATCATCATCATCATCATGAACATGGTCAATGCAAGTGCTCACGGGGACAGGTGCACCCAAGGTTTGTTGCCCCGTCTTCGCCCATGATTGAGCCTCAATCAAGCATAAGCATTAGGAACACAAATCATCCCTCATTGCAACTTAGTCTCATTAGGTTGTCAGCTCGTTTAGTTTCGATTCTCCATCTTCATCCCGCTCTTCATCATGCCCACCTAGCCCATGATCCTCGCCCGGCAATATGCATGATACACTACTACTACTACCACCTATGTACCTATGACAGTGATGATCTCCCTTGAAGCTTCTGCACCAACCATGAATTCCCTGCAGACCGTCCTTGCCGTTGGCTCGGCTTCTCGGCCATACCCTTTTTTCTGACTTCCAACAACCTTTGTCCATGGCACAAGCCCCCCCTTTTTTTGTGGCCTCAATCCACGCGTCCACTGTCCACATTCCACATCCCACCTTCCACCCAATCTTCGGGAATAAAATAGACAGCGCCGTTGGGGCCTCGGAGACGAAGGTTTTTTTGATGGGGAAAAACACCCACCTATCATACAGGGGAGGGGTCTCTCTTTCGTCAAAAGACTTGTCGAATCGCTACCAAAGCTGTTTTGGGAATGCCTTTCGCACACACCAGACAAGCCTGCCTGGCAGTCAGCCCATGCACCGCGCTCGGCAACTACATGGGCAGCTCTGGACCGGTGATGGAGAAAAGCCGAGCCAGAGCCAGAGCCAGAGCCAGAGCCAGAACGACAAGCACAAATAATTTTGTGTACTATGGCAGTAGTCCCGGTTCCGGCCCTTGGTGTGATTGATTAATCCCTGTGATCCTCAATCATCCCCGGGGCTCCATTTCTGGGTACCACCGAGCGGTACTTTATACTTGGGCTCGGAACCAACTACTTACTGTATGCCTGCAAGGAAGAAGCCACCCAGAAAAACAAGCGGCAGGGCTACTGCGTAGTGGCCGAATTTGGTGGTGGTGTGTGGCCACTGGCCCGCTGCTCCTTTCCCTCCTTTCCCTTCCCATACCCACATGCCCTGCCTCTAGTGCCCTTGAATTGCGTGTCGTCTTCCCAAGGTGGATATGCCAGTGTTTTGGGCGATGCAGTGTGTCAGGATTTTATATATGCTCCTGCAGCCCTGCTCCCACTCCCACACACACACCCACACACCCACACACCCTTCCAACGAGCAGAAGCCAAGCTTTCTTCTCCGTCCAGTCCAATCCTTATTCCACACCCTGTCTGCGTGCTTTTTTGAACTCCTGACACGTTCATGCACCGCACTCCTCGCTCGCTTATCATCATCAGCAGCAAGCCAACACCTACCATCGTCCCTCCCCAACTTTTGTTTCAAACTTCTGTCATTCTGATCTCCAAGACACATACCATCCTGTGCTGGCCTCAGCTGCCACTCAACCGACTGGGGATTTTCGGGGACTAACATCACTTCTCCATCGAAGAGGAACAGCCACACAGGGATCTACAACGTTCCCCCATACCCAATCTTACGGGTCATAGGCCTTGTCTTTTCGTCCCAACTCTTCATACAGCCCCTGCCAACCTGAGGCCGATCAGCCGTGCTACATACTTCTCCCGGTGGGGCGATTTACATAGCGCCGCGCAAGCTTCGCTCCTCCTGAGTTGCAGGACAAGGGGTTGCCGCCGCTGTCCAGACGACAACCATATTTAAAAAGTCGCCCGTCTTGAATGGTGGATCCACCCTTGCAGATCTGGGGGGCCATCTAGATTTCGGAATTACTCTTATTTAGGAACGCCAGCAGCCTGCCACACTGCTGACTTCTTGACGATCTACCACACACACCTTCACTCCTCACCTTTCCCCAGCCCTCACCACATCCATGGCTGTACGACAAAGCAACATGATGGAAACCTACCACGGTCTTGTGCGGACACCCGCAGATGCAATAAAATTATTCGAAGCCTGCCGAGTCGGCTTGCTGCCGCGTGTGCAGCGCAGGTTATCCGAGAAGGAGCGCCAGTCAATCCGGTCTGGCTCGGTTTTCGTGTGGGATGAGCGGGAAGCTGGCATGCGGAGGTGGACAGACGGGAAGTCATGGAGCGCAAGCAGAGTCTCAGGCAGTTTTCTTACCTACCGGGAAATGGAGGGCAAACGGGGTGGCGGCTTCGGCACATCGCGGAGGAGCGCCGGCAAGACGCCAGACTCAGGCGGCGGTAGTGACGTGGACCCCGACGACGGCGAGCCCGACGGATACCGATACAAGGCCGATGGTCTCATGAAACAGTCCTTCAGCATCACCACCTCACAGGGCCAACACCTTCACCTGATATCCTACTACTCCCGGCCGCATCCCAACGAGCCTGAGCTGCCTCAGCCTAGCACAGACCCCAGCTTGAGGCACATTGTTCCTGTCAAGGGCATGTACCCCGAATCGAGCATGAATGAGCAGCCCGTTCCCGCCATGACGAGGACACCAATGGCTTCGGCCTACGCACCACCGCCACCACACCCGGCATACCATCCACAATACGCACAACAACCTTACCCGGGCTGGCCACCTTCTCCAGTTGCAACGCCGCCTTACAGTCACTACACCGTGTCTGCTCACTACCCACCGACACAACTGCCTCCTCCGGGCGCATACCCGCCTCACCCTCACCACTACATGCAAGGCCCTCCAACACATCACCCTATGTACGACCAGCACCGACCACAACTACCACCACCTGGCTCCGCAGCACAGCCGCGAGTGACCCCTCCGATCCTGCCACCCTACGTTCAAGCACCACAACAGTGGTCGCCCCGCCTGGCACAGATCAGGATCAAGGAGGAATCCCCAAGGCCACAACACATGCAACTCAAGGCCGCCCAGGCAGTGAGCACGCCCCCCGGCCCTGGACGATCCATGCCCGGACCGTTACCGTCAGTCCACGCCTCCACGCCTCCACCAAGAGCTGTGTCACAATCACCACCGAACGGCGGCAGCAACAAGGCCAGCCTGTCTGCGCTATTACACCCAAACCCGACGCCATCGAACTCGGAGCCGAACAGCGCGTCAGCCGGTGGCAACAACAGTGCAACGAGTAGCCCTCGCGGAAACGGTGCGGCTGTCAGTGGTGGTGCCGCAGCGGGGCTGATGGCCAAGGGATTCCACGAGGATGCAAGAGCATTAGACGTGCTGAACAAGAAATTCTCGATATAAACAAGAGGAGATACCAGTCATACGACGACATCGTAATGGTGCACCCCAGAGGAGGCAACTGAGACATTCCAACTGCATTTGGCACGGCGTCAAGAGCAAGAACTTGATTATTCTTGGGAGAAGAGCTCTATTTTGTTTTTATTTGTCGTGTATTTTTTGTGGTTTTTTTTTTTTTTTGGCTTGTACGAACATCATGGAAAGGGCTTCACTACAATGGCATTGCTATGGCTACTTCGTTGCGCGGTAGGTCTATACCACTGGAGGGCGTCACGGAAGAAGGGATACCAGGACTTGTTTTTGGGAGACGTCGCCATGAGGTAGAAAAGCATGGCATTAGATAGCATTGCTTGAGGGAATCCTCATCTGGCCTACATTACATGGCTCTGCGATTACATGAGCTGCTTTGGCAACAAAACACTTCCCATAAAAATTCCCCATTTTATTCGGCTCTTGCGTGATGATCTAAACCGTTGCTTGATACTTTTGCACGCAACGCTTATCAGCGTTGATCCAATCTCCTCCCACCCCCCCCCCCGGTCAAAGATTTCTGGGCCTTTCAGCCAGCCACCTGCCGGGGCAGCCACCCTGCCAGCCAGCCCGCGGCCTCCAGCCCCAGTTCTATGTACCTACATAGTAAAGTTATTTATCATTGATCATCCGTCGAGCATGTTATCCACCGGAATGTACCGCTATAATGCTCATCTCCCGAAGAACGCCCACATTTTGGGGGGGGGGAGGAGGAGGGGTTGGCAGAAAGGGCCCATGAAGAGGAGACCGGAAGTCGTCGTCATCAAGAGTTTGCCGACGAATGGGGGGGCCCATTCGTTATTACTCGCGAACATGTGCGTATGGTTAACTTGTACCGTATTTTGCCCTTTGGTTCGGCCGCGCACGCCCGCCCACATCCCTAATGCGGCTGTCTCCTTTGCTCGTTCTCGCTTTCTTGATGAAGAAAACTCTGTGTGTCTCTTTTGGAATCTTGTGTGAACACAGACTTTTGCAGTGACGATATGGTTTTACCTGTTATCTACGTACCATACCATACCCGTCTTGTGCTTTATTTCCGTGCTCCATTTACTTCTACTTTCTGACACAAGTGCACATCGCAATCTTGGGGGCCATCTCGCCAAGATAAGGGAGACGAGTAAGCTTAATGTCGAAATACATAGTATCGCGAGTGTCAATTGGCTTTCTTTTGTTTGCCAATGCCAATAGGGACAACAACCAAACCCCCCCCCCCCCCAAATAAAATCCACCTAGCTTTTCCCCTCCATATTTTCGTGGTGGGGGGGGGGGGTTTGTGCTGGATCAATTGGATTGGCTCGGGGTTATACGTACGAACTTTTGTACGGATCATCACCGGTAGACTACGCAGTAGTAATTAGGTGTTTGCTGTTGGTTTGTGCGCGCGTATTCGCTTGAAGAAGTTTCGGGCATCTGGCCGAACGGGCTCTGCTTAATACAATTAGCTAGTCCTCTTACGACTTTCTATTTCCACAAGTACCTAAACTTCAACATTATCTAAATCTAAGCCTTGGCCTCCTCCCCCCCCCCCCCGGTTCTTTGCATTGAGAAATAAAATAAAATAAAATAAATATAGTAAAAGAAAAAGGAGAGGGATGGATTCCCCTCGTCCCTAAATAATGACATCAAGAAGCAGTATTTTTAAAATAAAATAATAATGATAATCAATGCCGTCTGACCTCCTGAAGTACCTGGAGGTGGTACCCACTTGAATCTCTTCAGACCGTTGAATGTCTTGGTCCCTTTTTTTCCAGAAGGGACCTGGAAGTCGGTCATATTGTGGAGTGATGAACACTGACACAAGAGCCCGGACCACAAAAAAGGCTCGGAGATAAAATCCTGCACACAAGGGGGGGGGGGGAAGGACGCGTAATAAGAACGTTGTTTTACGGTTTGAGTAAGGTTAAGGAGGAATGCCAGGGGGGGAAGGTTGTTTTGTTTCGAGATTGGCCCCGGCACGTCAAATCCGGTGCCCTGGATTAACACTACCGTACAACGGGTCCCTTGCCCTTTTCTTCTGGGCCTTTTTCTTTTTTTGGCTTCTACACTTACCTCGGCAGAAAGTAGGGGACTGTACATACATAGTGTAGTATCGACGATCCTGATGTGCATATGATAATGAAGTTTCAATATGTGGCTTTTTGTTGGCTCGGTTCAACGTCGGTCGCCGGGTCGTCATGATGAGACCCGCCGTCTGACATGTCAACTTGCGCTGGTTGCGGCTTGGGAGAGGGGGGGGGGGGTTTGCTTGATCTGCAAGGGGAGGGCACATATGCGACACCACAAAGAGGGTCCCTCGTGAGTCTATGTATATACATATATTACTTGTTGTGGTCAATGGATGCAGCCTACCTAACTAACTACCTATGTAAGTATGTATCCATATATATGTATATGTATATATATATATATAATTCATACGTACCCTAGGGTATGTACCAGCAAGCCACAATGTCAATATTCGACCCCCTTTACGGACTTACCTACTACATACCCGTGGACATGTACACTAGTATGTTATCATACATCGTCGGCGTACCCCGTGGCGCGGCTGGGGCCCTCCGCCATCATAGGTAGCATTAATGCTGTAATAACTGAGTAGCCACCTGCTAGATCTAAAGAGCCGGGCAATCAATAGTTCCCATTCCCGGGACCCTCTCCACTTTCGCCCAGACCGTCCTGCCCTTCCCCCTCTGCCCCTTCGTTCTGGCCGTGACGATGTTACGATGGCCACGCCGTCAAATCCCATGTGGGTTGGGGATTGAGGGGTCCTGTGCAACGGTATTTGTACATACACAGTACGTATGTACATACGGGGATCCGTAAGTGTTGTAGATCGTCACCTCGCCTGTCCCCGTAGGTTAGTTCACGTAACGGGTTTTTCATCCTTCTCTCGAGTGTCACATGCCAAAAGAAAACAAGCTTCGAGTCCTTCGGCTCCTGCGGACGTACGTAGCTATGTATGCTAAGGGTCTGGGTTTGTAAATAGATAGGTAAAATGAATAGAAGAAGGGAAAAAAAAACAAGAGTTAAGATTAAGTTGGTTGGATCTGCATGCCGCTTGGCCGGTAGTGTATAGTGTAAGAATAGAATAGGAAGAGAAAGAAAAAAGAGCCGAACTAACGGTCGCCGGTGGACGGCCGTAATGTGGGCCTGGGAAAACCTTCTTGCCCACCTCTTTTTTTACACTACCCTTTTCACCCTGGCGGTGTTGGTTTGTTTGACGGTCTGAGTGCCGCGCGTTTATGGTTTTCTTCTTCATATTCTTCCTTTAACTCGAGTGATTTTAAAAAAAAAATGGATATAAATAAAGTTATGACAGAATAGGAGCGACCATGCAACCGGGTGGGCCCACTTTCACTCTCACATCACGAACGACAGGGACGTAACTAGTACTAATAATGGCTACGTGATGATCTCTGGGTGGAAACCCCGTTGTCTGAAGGCTCGCTTCGAGAGCCGAACACCGCCTGGAAATGTTGTATGTGCATAGATCAAAACGATGGTACTTCTACTGAAGGTGAATTGAATCGAATCTTGAACATGAGAGGAGTCCAGTAGTGACGACTGGGGGTTATAACGGTCTACTGCGCCGTCCACCAACGGCCATCATGTTTCAAACTGGGTATACATATATAGATATGACCTGGAGGGCGCAAACGAAGACGGCCGTAGATAATTACCAACGCGCGTTAGTCCATGGTCCTCTTGAGGCCTCCCGCCCCGTCCATAAAAAAAAAACCTACCCATCAATAGTCTTAAAATGGGGGGGAGGGGGCCGTTTACTCGGAAAGCCCGCGGAGATGGCCCGAGGTCCAGTTGGGCCGCTGTTGGCGCTTGCGAAGCTTGATTGTCGCAGTGTGAAGAAATGGTGAGGGCGTCGGATCGACGGGAGGGTCAACAAGGAAAGGCTTTTGAATCCATGACACACGCCTGTGGCTGTCGAGTATGTAAAGGATGGGCAAGAGGATTGACTCAAGTGCTTCGCCTTTCGACTATATCACCGACAGACTGACTCATCTGAACGCTGCTTGCCGAGGGGAAGGGGGAAAAGGATGGGCTGCCATGTCATGATGTGCGGCGTACGGGGTCGTTCTGTTTTGTGAGCGGGCCCGTATTAAATCCGGGTTGGTTGTGGGAATCACTACAGTGACAATGATCTTGTGAGAGGATTATGAGTTGGACTTTGGGTTCGTCGATCTTTTGGGAACTGAATATGTTTACTATAGTCTTCTTCTATTTTTTTATTTTTTTTTATTCCCCCCCCCCCTTTTTTTTTCTTCTTCTTTTCCTTTTTCTGTTCTATTCCTTGATAGGCAATGGAAATGGTGAACGAGAGGGGGCCCTTTGCGGGTCAGATGCTGAACATCCCAGTTGTGGCAGGTTACCTGTGCCTTTACCATCATCCTCAGTATCAATTAGTGATATGCAGAAATGTGAGCAACAAATACATCAAAAACAAGGCAAGTGTCATTAAAGTGCATCAACTGTAAATGGACGTAAAACACAGAGTATTATAATTATTCTAATACCGTGGTGTGTACTTTCTCAACACGCCAGGCCTCTCAGAACGGCGAGGGATACTCCGAGTGAAATCGAGCTTATGGTGATGCGAGATTTCCCGCCAGGGACAGAAGTTACCAGTCAGAGTTTCTAACTGCATTTGTACACCTGAGGAAGAGCCACGGCTGTTCATAGGTTGAGTCCCCACAGACCAACATATCAAAATGGTAAAGCCATAGCAGCAGGCTGTGAGCAGTAAAGTTTATTTTGCTAGGCAGCTGGAAATAGTATGACCGGTGAAGAACCTCGAATAGGGTTGAAGCCTTTACGGAGGAAATGCTCCATGGCTAGTAAGGGTAGTCAGTCTTGTTGCGGCCTCCTCGCTTCTGGCCTTGTTTCGGCCTGATATTGTATTCACCTCCACGTGTCGGTTTAGAATCAACTTGACCTCGAAGTGCGTCCTGTTTACCAGAATATGAAACAACCAGCACTTGACTCGGACATCGTCCGTTGTTGACTCGGATATCTGCGGTACTACCTCGCTAAGGTCCTTCCGTAGGTAGGCAAATATGTTGGTGTTGCAGAAATGCGGCACACCGCCGGGAAGGATTCAAGTTTATTTACGGTCATGAGACTCTTTTGGATGGGGGTCACTTCTCAATTAGAGGGTTTGCCTGTGTGATACGAGGATATCCCGGCTTCCTTGCATGTCCCTGGCAGCCTTATTCTGCGAAACCATGGTGAAGTTTACAGAAGCCGGTAGAGGAGCCAGTATGACAGCTCGTGAAGACCAAAGCCAACGTTTGGCTATGACCGATCTTGTAGACCATTGTAAAGCTCCCTCTGTAATTATCCAAGGTCAATCGAGAGATCTTAGAGTCATATACATATTTCTAGGTCTATGTCCTTTCTGTTCCAAAAAACTACAATGTGTAGCATTCAACTATACAGGTTTGAGTGAAGGAGGGGGGGGGGCGCAACGTATCCAGGGTAACAAGGGAAGGTACAAACATCTAAAAGTACATTACCAAGGAGATTAAGATTATGCCAGAGAAGACGATCATGAAGGGAAATACCTCTGGTTAGTAGTATTTCAGAGGATCCCTTGTCAAGGGTACACGCCCAAGAGCACTTGCATTGTTACCTAACGTCGTACTTGGGTGTAAAATATTGGTGACTATCTTGGCAACTTTGCATTCTATACAGTCTATGCGAAACAGGCCGGAGACATGGAACAAAAACTCTGCACGGCAAAGTCCTCGGTAAGGCCCTTGTTAGCATACACAGTATGGGCGCGGGTGAGCCTGATAAGACCATTCTTTTCGGATATTCACTATCACATACGGACGAATGGACTCGGGACGGGTTCGTAATTAGAAGGCAGATGACCAGAGATCCGCGGTTCATGTTTGCATACTGAAGGCGAAGCCAGAACAACATTCTGTTTGATGGACCGAATCGAGAAGCAGACAGACTACCTAGGTAGGTACACAATAACCTGGGCACTGCAGCAGTACGCAAACCACCCACTCAAAATTCCTCACACGTGTTTCCCAAACCGCCTCCGCTTAATCCCCAACCAGCACTCAACAGGCTTCTTCGAGAAACCCTCGTGCGACTCCAGCTTCGGCTGATACACGCGGAAGTCATACCGGTGGAAGGCCGTGCCGATAATCAGCGCCAGCTCCATCAGCGCCACGTTCTGGCCCACGCAGGCCCTAGGCCCATAGCTAAACGGGTTGAAGCCCATCTTCTGCCGCGGCGTCGGGCTGACCCACCGGTCCGGCCTGAACTCGTCGACATCGGGGCCCCAGACCTCAGCGTCGTGGTGGATGGTGAAGCTGGGGACCGAGAGCACCGTGCCGGGGGGGAACCGGTGCTCGCCGTACGAGACGCCCTGCGCCGCCGTCACGATGCGCGGAAGCCCCAGCGCCGACGTCGAGTGCAGCCGCATGCCCTCGTCGATGCACCGCCGGAGGAACCCCAGGTTCTTGACCTGGTGGTGCTCGGCCACCGGCGCCTCGGCCGGGACCGCGGCGTCGAGCTCCGCCTGCAGCCGCGGGACCACCGTCCCCGGGTTGCGCCGCTCGCCGTCCAGGATCCAGTAGATGACGGCGCACGCCGTGTTGGACACGGTGTCGCTGCCCGCGATCAGCTCCGTCAGGGCCTCCGAGATGAGCTCGTCCCGCGGCATCGGGTTCCCGTCGCTGTCCTTGGCGCGGCAGAGCATCTCGAGGATGTCGTGGCGGTGGTGGTCGCCTGTCGACGACCCCTTCTCGGCGCCTGCGAGGCGCTTGTCCACCGCGGCCAGGGCCATGCCGTGCAGGTTCGCTACGGACTGCAGCCCCTTGGAGAAGAAGGGGTCTGGGAGGTACCTGGCGAAGGGGCGGATGTCCGGGAGCAGGCCGATCGTCGAGCTCACTTCTCCCCTCCTGTTGAGGGTCTCCGCCCCGGGGACGTACGTTACCGGCTGACCCGGGAGGGTGGCCTCGCACTCGTCGGCGCCCCGCTCGACCATGCCGAAGGGGGCGCCGAAGGCGAGGTCGCCGATGATGTCGAAGGCCAGGAAGGTGCACCAGGGCATCATGTTGATCCTGGCGTACCCGTCCGACTCCTCCGGGTGCGAGGCGATCCGGTCCAGCTGTCCGACCCAGCGGCCCAGGTTGGCCGCCATGTGGGGCTCGAACGCGTGCACCGCCCCGGGCGAGAAGGCGTGGGCGATGATCTTGCGCTTGCGCGTGTGCTCTCCCCTGTCCCGCACGTTGAAGACGCCCGGGACGCCGGAGACGAAGGCCTCGTAGAAGTGACTGCAGTGCGGGCCCCCCCCCAGGTTAGTTATTATTCACATACGTACGTACGTACAACACAAAAACTTCACTTTTGAGTCCGTCCCGCCTTGTCTACAAACCCCGATGAGGGTAAGGGAATTTGTTGTCTCACTCTTTCAGGAATCCATTCCCGTGTGCGTACACCACGTGTAAACCCTCAGGCGTGGCAATCGATACGTGGTTGAACCCGACGCGGACGACCTTGCCGTACTTGCGATGGGCGAAGTCGACCCAGGCGAACTTTTGGCCCTGCCTCGCACCTAGTGCCAGCCATATGTTGCTGAACTTGGCTACGAATGGCCCTGGGATGTGTTTGAGGTGGCGATTTGTTGTGAAGTATGGAACCACCCAGAATGAGATGGCCCAGGTAGGTATTAATATGGCGATCAGAGCCAGGTAATATTTGGACTCCATCTTCACAAGTAAGGGAACGACGATGAGCAGCTCAAGTGAAAGGGAGACATCATCGTAGAATCGTAGAGAGGACGGCCGTGGTCTAAATACCCTTCCCCACCTTTGCTCCTGTGTCCTCTGACGGTAGCATGCAGTAAGGCGTTCAGGATTGACGGTCAGCACTGATATCTGGTTCGGTATCTGATTCAGCTGCAGTAGTGCCGATGCAGTGGTCTGCAGATACAGACGATAACTGTCCAGTCTGAGGGCATGGCCATCCCCCACCACAGTAGTGGCGAAACAATCCTGGCTCGGGTTACAAGAATGGGGGGTTACATCCGGCAGCGCCAGTCTTATTTGAGCCGGGTCATATCATGGCCAGAAAAAGGACAGAAGGGCTGGTGTGAATCGGTGGTTACATAATGCGGAGCGCCATGAGGAGGGCAAGCATTACACCGAGGGGAGCCAAGTCGAGGCAAGACTTGCCCGTATTGAAGGGGCATCCTGGGAAATTACACCATGAAAAGGCGTAGGGCAGGCCAAGTAAGCAAAGTTCAAGAAAGACGAACATTCGAAGCCCAACCGAGGTCAACTTGGACGATATCAAACAGAAGAAACGTATGGGAGAAGTGGTGCAGAGATCGGCAAGGGATTCGGCAGATATAAAATATGCCAAGTGTGTGGCTATACGGGGAGGATCTCCCCCTTATCACTACCACTGCCACTGCCACTGCCACGTTGCAAGTGCTATGTGATGCCTCACCGCGCTCTATGTAGAGCTGCGCTGCCGATTGCCTTGATGACAAACGGACAGGGTGCCACTTGACAACGTTCCGAGTGTGGCGGTCTTTAGTTGATGTGTATCCACCCAAACTTTCTTCTTTTGCTTCTTTTGCTTCTTCTGCACATCGGCCAACCTAAGCTCCCTCCACATACTTGATGTGCAGGTACCATTGCACCGTGGGTCCCTCGATTGTGGGGAGCATGTGCTACTCCCTGCACTCCGTCGTCTTCCTTCACGTTCTTACGAGCGGCTTGATGACCCACTTACGGAGGTCACCAGTAAATATTTGAATAACTATTAGGTTCCTTTGTTTGGAGACTGTTGCTGCTGTCCAGACTTGGCACGGCTTTGGCTGAGAGCCCATTTTGCGAACTCTCAGAAACTCGGAATGCGTCCTTGATGCCTGGATCCAGTGCCTCCCTCGTGGCATTGAAATCAATCAAAGATGAATGGAAATGCCACAACCAGCATCACCGTGTCAGATATTGCGTTTCCCTGGGCCATAAGGTATTTATATTTGTCACGAAGAGTGCAAAAGCAATTGCTAATGCTTGTGCATTAGCTAGCCCCTATAATGCGACACACCCCCTAGATTTTACCGCACGGTAAGATCTACTAACCAAAGTCTTTATCCTGGTAGGCCTATTCCAGTCTCGATAAATTCGAACTTGCGACGTCCCTCTTTAAGGGACTAATTGGGGGGGAAGCAAAGCGCGGGACTAGCGTAAGCACCAATTCGTGTTAGCTAATAGCTCAGAGTGTGGACTGTACCACTGAGCCAACCGGGCTCATAACTGTCACGAAGAGTGCAAAAGCAATTGCTAATGCTTGTGCATTAGCTAGCCCCTATAATGCGACAATATTTGTATCGTGCCGTATGGCGGGGGCCTCCTGATGAGGCGGATTCAATGGCCACATTCGGTGGTGATGGGTGTATACCCGGGTCATCCGTTTGGCCCCAATGATGCCCTAGGGTGGGTGTTGATTCATTTCTTGTTGTTATCCATCATGGTCTGGCAGTAGGACCAAGAATTGTGGGATGAGTTTTGCATGTGTCCCATCGCGTTCTAGGGTGCCACTAGGCTAGATGACCTGACAAGATCATCCACGCCTGGGTGCGGCGAAGAGATGGCCTGGCATGATGGGAAGTACCGCAGCGTCGCTGTGATCCTCAATACGAGGGGCTCGTGGACATAGAAGTCGCAGACCTGCAGGTGCGCCATGTATGAATCCAGACCGACCGATAGCTTACAGCGAGGCTCGAAAGCCATCCCGATGATTCACATGAGAACCACCTGCACCGACAAGTCGAACCACCCACGAAAGAGTTATGCCTCCTGCATTGATAGCTGGACGTCGTGCTCATTGACGCTTGGGTCCTTCGGGGAATTGAGGCCGTACCCTAGTGTTTGATGCCTGTGCAGGTGGTTTGCGTGGAGTTGGACTCGGGAGTTTCGGGGTCTTAATTCTGCCGGTTGGAAGCTGGCCTCCTTAGTCATCTCGATTCTCGCAAAATGAGATGTGTCTGGATCCATCTCGCAGACCGAGATTGCGTTGACGACTGTGGTAAGCGCATGTCGTGTTGTTTGTTTCAAAATGTGCCTGCGCCGTATTAAGTGCGGTTCAGTTGGGATGTGCAGTGCGGCACAGCCCACACGGGGTCATGAATACGTGGCGATGGATGAGACTCTGCGCCGTTGTCGAGGCGCAATTGAGTCCGGTTCCGTAGCCTCGAATATCGTTCAGTCGTTCAAGCCGTTGAATTTGCTCCGTGTGCGAGTTGTATGGCGCGTGTCCTTATCGTTGATCTTCCACTGAAAATTCTTGTTTCTTGTCCGCGGCGACCTGTCAGGTGGTACAAATGTCACCCAGTTCTCAGACGACCATGTGCCGCACAAGGCAATGATCTGGCAACAAATATACACCTGGGATGAACCTCTTATCACCCAGATTGTCTCAGTTGGCCGAATGTACACGAGATAGCTGTACATGGTGAAGTTTTCGACGGAGTTGAAATGGGTGGTAGGTACAAGGCGCGTCGTGGCTGAGGCTGTCGATACTATGCCGGTAGAGTCTTTATGTTCGCGTGTAACAATGAAAATCAATCATTCGCATGCTCACTCGAGCCTTGCAAGCATTGACGTGTTGACTCATATGTTCCAAGTTAGGGGGGGGGTGGTGGTGAAGGGTGCTGGAAAGACAGCATCGTGAAGACGCGATCGTGAGGTAAACGGCAGCTCGACAACAAAGCGTGCATTGCCGCACAGTGGGCCAAAAATGAATAATACAAATTTGGACAGTCTCAAAGTTGACCGGTAGATGATGCCTGAAGTATGAATTGATTGAATCATTGAAAGGTGGTGGTGTGGATGGGGGAAAATGAACTGCGGCCATAATTTTGTGGATAGCTTCACGATGCTGGTTGAGACGCGACCGGGCGACAACATGAAAAAAAGTGACATTGGCAAAGCTCACTGATATTGGGCACTTAATAGGACGCTGATTTCTCGAAAATGAATGCATTGGAAAGGCTCTATTACGCTGAATCAGAATCTTGTATTGATTGACTAGAAGACATGGGTTGTTGGCTCGCCATTTAGAATGCGCCTGAAGATGTCGGGTTTCCATCAGGTCGAAAAATGTTGGCCGTGACAACATATTTTCGAGTCTTTGCCATTTCCAAAAAAAAGGACGACCAGCGTCTACTACAACCAGAGATGCATCCGACCACAATGCATTAGAATAGCCGAAGGATTGCTTGGACCCAAGAGCCAATAGACGAAAAGGGTGTGGCAAGAAGAACGGAAAGGAAGAAAGAGGGAGAAGGTTGGGACAAGTCGAGGGGAAATTCGGGGGGAGCGAGGTGAGTGATGTGAGAACAAGCCGAGACTGATTGTGATGGCGGGCAGAGAGCAAACCGAATTGAGGGGGAGAAAAGGTACAACACACTCTGGGTGAGGTTGCTGGTCATGCCGCTATACCGTAAAGGGGTTAATGGGGCGGGATGGAGAATAACGAGGGGCTAGTGAGGTTAATACATGTGCACCGAGATCAGGGGCACCCTCTAGTCAAGGCACAGTGTAAATAGCAGAATATGGGTTTAGAGCCCTTGCACGGGCCACCGTCCTACAGGGAACTGCTGGTTGATTTAATTTGCATACCACTTTATTTGTTAAAGAACAGCACGAAACAGAGAGAAGGACCTCCCGGTTTCGGTTACCTTTGGAAGCTTGAGACCGAGTGAAATCCGCAACCGACAACAAATAAATAAACGAAGCTGATGAGAAACAATAATAAGAAAAGAAAGAAAGAAAGACAAGAGGAAAAAAAGCAGTCAAATGATAGTCCCCCATTCCTTCCGTATCAATTTACCAAATTCCCGACTGGATTAAACATGGGGCCGATCAAATGGCAATGTGCATTCCATCTGAACACGATGCCTGACAAATGAAGGTATCGCCATGTGGGGAGCTAAATACTGCTAGCATGTCAGATGTCTGAGCTGGCAGGACTTCCCAAGACAAACCCTCATGGAACCTGGAAAATGACAACGAACAAGAACGAGTTGGCCATGCACATGCATGGGTAGTAGGAAAAGTATTTATGCAAGGTTGAATGAGGACGTGAAACTGTGAAACCGTGAAACCGAGTAGTTACCAGCCACTTCTGCAGATCATTTATTCATTCTCCAGATGAATGAGTGAATTCGAGATTGGGAAAGAAAGAAAGAAAGGGGAGGAGGAGGGGGAAAAGAGGCGGGTGGATGGGGTGGATGGGGAGTGAGTGGGTGTGTATGGTGTGTTGTATGTTTGTATGCCCAGGTGTGTGTGCATGTGTGTGGTATGGTATGGTATGGTATGGTATGGTATGGTCCGGTATGGTATGGTATGGTCCATTTACCTCCTAGGCCTGCTAGGGGTATTCTGCTCTGCCCTTCCAAAAGATTGTCATGTCAGTCTGTCAGTTACGGTAAATGTGGTTGCGCTAATGGCTAATCGCCTAAAAGTTGGGCAGCTCCTGCCCCAAGCTTTCTCTGCCGAAGCCTGCAGAGGCCTGCAAGTTTACTGATTGTGCATCCTCGACCCCGTCACTCGCGCCCGCCCCGCTCTTGTATATAAACACTGTCGCCCAGCACGTCCGCGCCCTCCTCCCGGACCCTTTTCCTCCCCGATCTCTCTGTTCTTTCATCTCACCACTTTTACACCACCACCAATCCCGTAGACAACATCAATCTCCTCGGCCGTCCATACCGTCGTCAATCCTCTTGATTTCGGATCCAATCAATCATCAAAACAATCTCCCAGATAATCGCCAACCCCTCACCAATCAAAATGCCTCCCAAGAAGACCGAAGGTGCTGCCACCAAGACCAAGGCTCCCGCCTCTCACCCTTCCTACCAGGTTTGTCGCGTCCACTCCGGGTGTTTTTTATTTGCATCAGAGACTAACAGAGTATAGGACATGATCTCTGAGGCTATCACTCAGGTATGACTTCCCGTTCCATCCTTTCCGGCGCATCACCGGTCTGGTGCAGATGTCAGCTGTTGTCACACGAGCGCTGCACTACGGTGCATCGAGGCAACTACGCAATGCATCCACCATAGCTTTACGTCTGTCTTATTGCAGCTTCATCTTCATCTTGCTGACGCGTTTTCTCATTCTACAGCTCAAGGACCGCAATGGATCCAGGTAAGCAACCTTATCTTGTAGCTTTGTTGGGGATCGTGTTTCATGCCCCGCATTCGGGTGCATGAAGCCATCGTGACTCGGTCTTGGGGTGAGACAGAACCAATGCTAACACTTCATCAACAGCCGACAGAGCCTTAAGAAGTACGTCAAGGCCAACTACAACATCCAGGCCTCGACCGACGCCATGTTCGACTCCCTCTTCAACCGTGCTCTGAAGAAGGGTGTCGAGACTGGTCACTTCGTCCAGCCCAAGGGTACGTGTTTCGCATCTTCTTCATCTTACTCCCACCGCCCACGTGCTCGTCAAGTGTTTCATTTCAACGATCAATGGATGCGATGGCTGCATCATCACTTCATATTCTCTTGACTCATATTCCAGTTGACTAACACCGTCCAGGTGCATCTGGTGGTACCAAGTTGGCCAAGAAGTCTGCCCCCGTTAAGAAGGAGGCTGCTACCAAGGAGAAGAAGCCTGCTGCCGAGAAGAAGGAGGGTGCGAAGAAGCCCGCCGCCAAGAAGGCCGCTCCCAAGAAGGAGGGTGCTGCCACCAAGAAGGCTGCTGCCCCCAAGAAGGCCGCTGCCTCCACCACCAAGAAGGCGGCACCCAAGAAGAAGACTGAGGTGAGTCACGTTCTACCCGTCACCACCTCGAGACATTGCCTCATATATACTGACAAACATCACCAGGCACCCGCTGTTGTTGACAAGCCCACTGCTCTTACCAAGACAAAGTCTGGCCGCGTTGCCAAGACGACTGCTGCCAAGCCTGCCGCCAAGAAGGCTGCTGCACCAAAGAAGGCCGCGCCCAAGAAGGAGAAGACGCCCAAGAAGGCTGCCGCCGCTTCCGCTGCTTCTCCCACCGCGGCATAGAGTGTCTCTCGAATTTTGTCAATTTTGCGTGTATGACGGTTCTCTGGCGTTTTTGGGGAAACAGGATTGCGGGGTTCTTAATGGGCTACGTTCAATGTATCTTTGCTTGGGTTGGCAGGTCGAGCGCATCGGTGTCGGTGTGCATCCGCGAGTGTATTTTGGGGAAATCAAACCACATTGTCTACGGTTCTTGCCTGCTGCCATGGGCACGATCGGGATGTGTGGATAACAGTCTTAGCGAGCAGACCTGTTATGGTGGTGGGAGGGAGACGGGAGGAGACCTTGTAAATTATACCGGGTAGTGAGGAATCTTGCTGGTGTTGAATTGCAATCATGAACAAACTAATTAATTTCTCGGAATATCAAACTTCGTTGACTTGACGTACGAGCTTTCACTTCCAAGTTCTGATTTTTAGTATCAGTTTTTTTCTTTTTTTTTCTTGGTTACGGAATGGGGCAGCAGTGAAGCGCGACGCGTGTTTGTTTACCGCCTGACTTGAGAACTGAGAAGAAGGATATCACGTGCCCATTGTCTTCGCCTCTCCACCGGACGATTGACGTAAGACTTTCACCCTGTATTCTGTATGTACGCAAGTTCAGATGGAAGGGCCACTGCAGCTACTATGTATGTGCACAATAGTGTTAGGGCTGAAGCAAAGTATAGGTTTCGGATGTCAGCTTCGCGTGATGGCGAGATGTTTCCTGCAAACCTTGGAAGGCTCATAGGTAAGGTATACACCACATCGTAGCTCAACAATGGCCGTTTTGTTAACTTCAATTTGCGGGAAAATTATGGCCAGATCAGTCCATTCTCAATCTCTATAGCATGTCACATTTTGTAGCTAAGCACCTGCATACATACAGTAGCAGTGCATCATGATAGAGATGCAACTGCTCATGAGTTGATCATCAGTTCGGACCCACCAGGCTGCCTACTTAAGTAAGTTAGGTACTACCGGTACTAACAATGGCAGATGTCAGAGATCAACTAGCAGCAATCTGGGGAACTAGGAGCTGGGATATGACGCTTCAAGCATGGAAACGAAATAGTGATGATACGCTGTCCCAGAGAAACCGAGTGGTAGACGAAACATACGTCATGTTAGTCGACATCCAGCGCAGAAATAGCAACATTACGGAGTTCGGACATGGTGGCTTGTGGACCGTGGAGGCCGTTCCGCCGTATTGTTCGTGACGGGAACGGTGATCATGGCCCGTGCACATGTACAAGTGTACCTGCTTAAGGTGCCCAGGCGTGGGCTAGGGTGCCATGGGTGCCAGGGGTGCCAGGGGTGCCCAGGTAAGTACCAAAGTACCTTACGATAAGGAAATGAGTGACGATCCCGATAAGGGGCGCAGCTTGCCCTGCGTGCCCTGCCGTGCCTGCTTGACGAGATGGGAGGACCTGGAGAACGGTCCACGGTCCATGGCCCAAGGTCCACAGGTGGGACCTCACTTGAATCATTCCGCTTTCGACACCACTCGGGAACCTGCCTTATATTCAACCTACCTGTACATACAACGACGGCTTGTGTACATATCATCTTTGATGACATCTGACATCCTGCAGGGCCTCCCCAAGTAGAAAGCAAGAAGCTCGGCCAATTCGATTACCCGTTCCAATTCGTCCCGAACCTTCCAACTGCGCGCTTTGTCAGACCATCCTCTGGCTCCTCTTTGGCTCCGGAGGAAGCCTTATTTGTCCCCGAGCTGCCCACAGCAACCCCTCAAGCTCAACAATGGCTATAAGGTTGCCCTGATATGAGACCCACCTTAGATTGACAGTTATCAAGTCAACATGGCTTCCGAATCGAGCCCCGGCTCTCACAATCCCTTTCGTCGCAAGGCCAACAACACATCCAGTGGAAGTAGACCTGCGCCCGCGCCCGAAGCTGTGCTTTCTCCTCCCCCTCCGCTACCCTCGACGCCCACCGATGCCGAACCTTCCATATTCCATAGCGAATTCTCCCAAAAACCACAAGCCCCGAAACACTCAGCCGGAGACTTCGCGAAAGCGCTGGAATCCCTGGGCAAAAGCGACGCCCCTCCGCCGCCCAGCACGACGTTCCAGAAGCAGAAGCCCGTCAAGAAAGTCAGAGTCCAGAGCCCCCCGCCATCAAGTCCCGAGTCCGCCAGCGCCGATCGCTCGTACCCGAAGTACCCCCTTCCCGAACGAGACGACGACGATGAGAGCAGTGTTGGTTCCGTGTCGGTGGATGGCGAGAGGGAGGACCCCTTCCAAAACGAGGCGCCGCCCATCCCCGAGGATGCCCTTGCTTCCATGGCGAAGTTAGACCTGGCTCAGCCCCAGCCCCAGCCATATACCGGACGGGGACCGCCCCCAAACCCCTTTGGGAGGACATTAGAGGACATGGAGTTGGCTGCAAAGGATGGGGGACAGCCGTCAGCAGAGCAGAGCGCGTCAGCAGGAAAGGCTGGTCTCGATGTTGAGGCGTTCAAAAGGTTACTGTTGACAGGTCAAGGTCCTGCGCCCGGAGCTTCCGGAACTGGCAGTGCCACAAGCTCTTCGCATCCCACAGGCCTGGCTGGTGATGGAGGGAGTATGACAGATGCCTCGTCGGTATCCCGACAGTCCCTGTTCGATGCCAACCACCTACAAGAGTCACCGCGGACATCGCACGAGATCTCGGAGCCAGAAGGCGACGAACATAAGCACGGCCAGACGTCTACACCTCAGCCAAAGCCATCCGCACGCAAGAAGCCCCCGCCGCCTCCGCCAGCAACAAGACATGGCAAGTTGATCAAGGTGGAATTGAAGGACAAGAATAAGGATAAGCCTGCAGCAGCGCTGGAGCGCCGGATATCTGGAGGACTAACGGGCGCGTCACCTATGTCACCGGGACGAAGATCCTCCGTCAGCCCAGCGGGTGTCAACAAGCCTCTCCCTCCGCCTCCAGCAAGATCTGAAGATGATCCTAAGGAGAGCATCTTTGATAAGGAATCGGCAGGCAAGGTGCCCGAGCTAGACATTGATCCAGAAGCAGACGTCATACCGTCTCCAAGACCACCGACCCCACCGAACACGTCGCATACCCCCTCGACGCCCCTTGAGAATCCGGCATCGACGCCCAGAAAACCTGCACCGCCCCCGAGGAGGCAATCCCATGCCAGGACGGACAGCAGCAAATCGCAGCCTGACACGTACGAGGAAACAGGCACGCCTCCCCGCTCATCTCTAGACTCAAACATATCACGGTCGTCTAGCATACGCGTCAACACCGCAGTCCCAACCCCGCCACCCCCGAGGAGACCAGCAGGCCACCGGAACTCGCCCTCCCTCTCGGGCACCATCCCCAACAACGCCCTGTCCCCTGCCTTCCCCTTCCCAGTAGTCTCAGCAAGCCCTACGATAACCACCCCCGGCTTCCCCCAAGGCACACTACAGCACCCCGCCGCCACGGACACGAGCAGTGGCGCCACAGCCGCGTCGAACTCGCCCAACAATCCGGCCGGGGCGAAGCCCTCGCCCCCGCCCCGCCCCCCGCAACGCAACACCTCCACCCGCAAGGGTGCTGCTAGCTCTAGCTCCCTGCCCAACAGGCCCGGTTCCAGCCACGAGGTGCCCGCGCGGAAGCAGGGTGTGGTACCGCCGCCCCCGCCGCCCCGTCTGAGGGGGAGCAGCAGGGGGAGCATGGACGGGCCCGGGAAGGCATCTGGCGAGGCTGTTGCGGGTGGTGCGCCGGAGAAGGTGGCTAGCGTGGCTGAAGGGGCGGTGACGGGGGGTGTGGCTGGTGTGGATGTGGGTGCTTCGGACGAGGCTGTTCGGGCTATGCTGGCTGATTTGGATGCTTTGCAGAGGGAGGTTGAGGCTGCTCGGGCGGCGGCTGCAGGGGGTGGGTGAGTGATGGGCACTGGGTTGAGGTCGTCGTGTACTAAGTGGCATTGGTCAGATCAAAGCGGAACTTGAAAGACTGTTACGTATTTGTGGCGGAGACACAGCATGATTGGGTTTTGGCCTGTATTGGCGTGGCGGTTGAGGGTTGTTAGAATACGTGTATGTATATAGATGGGTAGATGGATGGGTGGATTGTCATGGGAGAATGACGCTTATTAATATTACGTATATATATATATATATATATTGTCCGTTATGGTAGCTTGGCTGACTCGCTGGTGTGACTTGAACTGAGATAGTGGTGATTTGGTTGTTACATTAGGCTTGTAAATGTGCACTCTCTAGTAAAAGACATATAAGCCTACGAACAACCGACTCGCTATAATCTATAGGCGACATTCAAGACAAGAAAGACTTTGGCCTGTAGAAACTCGGTGAGGAGTGTTCTCTCCTTGCTATTCCTCCGAGGATCCCCAAGAGGCGCAGTAACCTCTAGAGCATACAGTAACATCAACCGCCTTGCAATGCAATGGATGCTTGTTTACTGTGGAAACAAGCATCGTCTTAGCCTTTTGGCCAGAAGCTCTGAATCAAAGTCAACTTAGCAGGTGACTTTTCAGCGGTACATATATGACAATGCCAGTCATGACTTGCCCCCGTATACATAGTCCTCCTTCTCCAGCGGGTCAAGCAGCCTTGGTCACGTCCACAACCGCAGCATTGCCAAGCTCCGTTACGCAAAGTCTTGAACAACCCCCCCAGGCCGTCTCCTGACTCCCCTGCCACCCTGTGAGTCCGGAATAGTACAGATACGCCCTCAATGGCCTCCGGCCTGTGGATGTATCGCGGGTCCTTGGCGGTGTCCATCCCGGCCCTTTCGATGGTTTCGAATTCTGGGGCTCGCCACATCCCCGGGAACATCATCTCGTTCGGACTGGAATGGAAGAGCCCAGTAGTCTTGGTGATAAGGCGCTGTAGTACTTCGGGTCGCCAGTCCGTTTGTGACAGCGTCGTCAACTTGAGCAACAATGCCCCGGGAAAGGCGGACACAATGCGCTTCTTGACCTCGAGACCTTCCCGGGGGGGGGGGGGGCTTTACTTCGCTGCACACAGAATAAAGTCCACCGGCATCCGGTCCTCGGTGTTGTACTGAGCGTAGAGCATGTCACTCAGCCCAATCGCCTTGCCTGGCAACATTCTCCTCTCGCTGAGATCATACGCAGCCAGCAGCCAGCAGCCAGCAGCCAGCCCAGGTTGTACTTGATGTTTAGTCTCCAACACATGAACCCGTTCGGACATCGACTACCCGAAATAGAACCCTGCGAATGCACCCACGGCAAGGTCAAACTACCTGAAGCCCACATCTACGGCGTGTCTAGGGACTATTAACCACCATACATCATTTATGCCTGACCGCTTAGCTCTCCTTTCATAATACTTTCCCAAGGATGCATGGGACTATGGTTCTCTTCTTCTTTTTCTGCTTCTTGAGAAATCGCAAATTCCGGAAGCATAATATTTGAAAACCACAACAGTCATGCTATGCTGTATGTTTTGTTCTCAACATCTTCTCATTCTTAACTTTGAGCATTGGAGGATCTTATGGAAACAAGCACATATCATCTAGCACTGGCAATGATAGTTTGTTCTAGGTCATCCACTCACTTACCCTTAGACATTGACTTCGAAACTGAGATCGAATAAGCGACAAGTCAACTTTGTGGGTCTTCCTCTCAACGAGTCAGCGGCGAAGTTACCCTAGACTTCATCATAGGTTGACAATATCAGTCAGTAAGTGTACCCTAGGGTAGTCACGAAAAAAGTGTGGGACTTCTCTCCTGGAGCTGTCACCTGGACTCGGTAGTTGGCAAAAAACGTGTACAGCAGTGGCATCCAGGAGCAATGCAGTTTTCAACAGCGGAGAAGATCAACAGAGAGGGGCTGAAACTCGAAGAATCACGTTTTGAAGAAGCTGATGCTACCTTAGAGAGAAATGTAACTCATTGAGCGCAACAGGACAGCCAACGGTGTTAGTTCATTGGCTGAAAATATACAAAACCATGCAGCGGGCCGAGTTGAGACAGCAGCGCATGGGCCAGAAAGACCAGATCAGGGAGCTGGGAGAGCGTGTATACAATCATATTGAGCGGGGAAGGTTATAGCGAAAAGTGTATTATATTAACAGCCTCGTAAAGCTGGATGGACGGGGTAGAGCTGTTATTTATATATAGTGCAATATGGTGCGTGCCGGTGCGGGCTACGTAACCTAGAACTTGCACTTCCAACAATCTAAAAGTCCTCCCAGTGCTGTTCTCTTATCGTTTCCCCTGCTTGTAAATATTGCACTTTGAAAGTGTTGTTGTCAAGGGTTGCTTCATCCGCCTCCTTCCATACAATGTCACAAGTCATGGGATGAATGGTCCGGTCCCTGTTGGCTATTTGATGCTTGCCTATACCTCATCTCTGACACACCGCTGACAAGGTAAACTGATGGATACAGAGATAAGTTGGAGCACCGAAATGCTCGAGATGTGACGACCACACGGAGTGATACATATCGTCTGACCATGGCAGTCATAGCTGGCACTAATTATCAGACGGTCTGAATGCATGACCGATCTCAAGCCCCACTCAAACTGACCCGGGGGCGATCAATTCCTATATAGCGCGCTATTTCCCGCGGCAAACCGTTAACGATCCCCACGCGGCAGTCAACCCTACAAAGTACTACTCATACGCGAGGGCCATTCGGCACCGATTTCATCATGCCTTGCAACGAGGACTCCTCCTTCCGCTCACCCGTGCAAACCCACTCTCATCAGCTGACATATGGCAACGGCCAGCAACCTGCCCACCGCAGCAACAGCGTGACGGTCGATGATACAGTGGGGGAGCGACCCTATCGATCACACCTCCGACCCGCCTGCCATGAATGCAGAAGACGCAAGTCAAGGTGCAAGGTCGACGACGGGGAGGAGAAAGGATGTCTGATGTGTCGCGTCCACGGGACGAAGTGTGAATTCCCAGCTGCATCAACACGAAGCCTCGCTTCCCCGCGGCCGTCAAGGCGCAGTGGACACGGGGATGCCCGCGGCAAAGGGGGAGTCGCGTCGTCACGGGCCCGGGGCGTCCAGGCCCGGGTGGAGTCTACCGGCACATCAACCCTTCCTACGGAGCATCATATTCTGGCCGCAGGTCCGGCCGTCATACCGGCGCTGCGGCCTCCGGATAGCAGAGGATCCACCGGTATCAACCAGCCATCGACCACTCTGCTTCCCGGCCTCGGCAGCCCCGGGGAAGAAGAAAGCTCGCACATTGTCGGGCCCGTCGTCACCAACGATACCCAGATTCTGGCAAACTACCTCCGAGCCGACCCAAGTCACGGCTCCGGAAGGCTGGCACGGCCGGGTCTCACCGGCGGCGACTCTAATAAGCCGGTGCTGTTCGCCCGGGTCAGCAAGCGACCTGTCGGGCAGACCCCGAACCAGACCCTCGCGTCGGTGAAGTGCCAGATCATCGAGAAGATAGTGGAACCATGGACAGATGAGCTTGTTGACCTGTACTTCCAGAAACCGAACCGGTGTTTTCCCGTCCTCGAGGAGAGATCGTTCAGGGAGCAGTATCGACATCAGCGGGACCAGATCTCCCCGGCCTTGCTTGCTCATGTCTACGCCCACGCAATAGTCTACTGGTCCCAGGCCTGTCGAGCCGCAGGTCGCCCTTGCCCGGACAGCAGGTTCATCTGGAACCAAGCCTCCGACGCGCTGTATTCCGAGCTGCAGCTCTCGCCCGGCACGTCGAGTGTGGTGTCGGTCCTGCTGAACGTGGGCGGGCGGCCATCGTGCTCAATGATTGGAAACGGGGTGCTGATTGGGTCTGCGGTATCAATCGCTCACGGGCTTGGGCTGCATCGTGACCCAAGCGACTGGGATATCGCCGAGTCTGAGAAGCGGCTCAGGATCGATATCTGGTGGGCTCTGGTCGTTCACGACAAGTGGTTCAGCCTCGCGTACGGCACGCCCCCGCATATATATGTCCAGGGTGGATTCCACGACGTGCCGAAGCCGACTCACCACCATGACGACAGGCACGGCATGCTGGTGGCCCTGATCAGCCTGTCCGAGGTCCTCGACGTGTACCTCGTGCACCTGCACGACCTCAGGACGCCCAGACGCGCAATGTCGACCTTCAACCCCGAAGGCGTCCTCAGCCGCTGGGAGGAGTCTCTCTCCGGCGATGCGCGACGCCTCATCCTCCGAGGCACAGACCTCAACATCCCCGGGGCGAGCAACCTCCGGCTGTCATACCTGTTCGTGCGCCTCCTGCAGCGGCGCATCGAGCTCGACAACGGGAGGCACAACGGCGACCAACCCGACACGGGCTCCCTGCTCAACCGATACGTACACATCCGGCGAGCCGCAGAGGACATCGTGCTCCTGGTGCAGGAGCTGAAGAGCCCGCAGCTCAATGACTTCTGGCTGCCCACGGCTGCCTTCATCTTCACGTCCACCATCGCCTTCTTGCTCCGGGTCGCTCTCGAGACGGAGGAAACAGCCGGGGGCCTTGCCGAGAGCCTCTCCTTGAGACTTGCCAAGGACCTTCTTGATGCGCTCCAGGCACACCAGCAGCATGCAAACTGGGAGCTGGGCGATATATGCATCGCGCAGTACGCCGAGGTGGTGGAGAAGCTACGGAAGGCGCCGCCCATAAGCGTCGGCCAGGAGGTACCTGAGGATTCGGTGCCGGACTTCCAGGACTTTGTCATTGCGAACTTGCCAGATGCGGAGGAATTGTTTCCCAACTTGTGGGATATGTTTGACAGTGGTTATTGAAGGGGTCTCTTCAACGATGCCGCATATCATCCCGGTTCAGGGCTTCACGATACATCTACGCGCTATGATACTCCCCATACTATCCCCCACCCCCCCCTACTCCCCTCGATATCAGGACACATATCAACATCTTATTCTCGTCGTCCTAATGCAAGTCGGGTCTGTCTCATTACCTGAAGCCTCTTTCGGGCACCTGCAACTTTCCGCAACAAGCTCGGGGCAAAGACCAACTGCAACTTCGAGGACCTTGTACAGCGTGAGATGCCCCCGACATGCGACCGAAACCCTATCCTACTGCGTTGGCTGAACCTTCATCGGAACGAAGCCAATCCGCATCTTGATATTGACTCAGTCTTTGTTTGTACCACACAGCATCGAAACCCAAATCAACCCCCAAGTTCCCATAATTTCCGATGCGGGAATCGTCGTTTGATTAATACACAAGGTCAGGGGTCTTATCAACCAAACCCCACATCCCAGATTCCACAGCCCCGTTGCAACGTTGCTAAAAGTTACCCGCTCGAGCGTTCGGTCGAGCTTCTTAGTTGCCACCGTGAGGGGAGACTTGTGTGTTTCTACGTACCTACTTACAGATCCGCGTTTGTACATACCGATGTACTCATTGACTCTAAGCGCGACTCGAACTTGGCGTGCTTTCCATCAGGGACCCAGCAGGTGTTTCAGCCGATACACAGTGGACCAATAATCTGGACCGACCATCCATCACTGAGGGCCGCAGAGAAAGGATGGGACGCCATGGGCATTTGTGGCTTGCGGCCGCTGTCTTGGGTCATTTGACCTGGGAAGCCACAGCGCAGGATACTTGGTGCGGAAAGGTGTACAATGGGTATGTCTACCAGACATTATTGTCCCACAAGGGTGCATCTGACAGAGACTGATTTGTATTACGTGAAGGTCCGCGCAGATCATTCCTGGTGGTTTTTTGACACCGCCTGAGCCAGCATCGAGTCCCCTGTTAGATGTCCAGATCACGACCCGGCACAGTATCTATGTTGGTGACGAGACCACCGCGGAGTTCATCGTTGATGCAGGGCTCTCTTACTATCACGGTTCTGCGTATCCAGCCGCTGTGTCAACTGGAGGCAACGAATTCGACAGCCTTCATTTCATTGTCACGGCTCAAGGTAGAGTCCTCGTGTCTGGCACTGTCCCGGTCAACACAACGGACAATCTCTTTGAGTTCAGCCTGACCGGATTCGAACCGAGTACTTCGGCATACCCGGTCACTTTGACAGGAATCACTTCAAATGGTGGGAATTATACCGCACAATCCGAACTGTTTTACCTCCCAGAGAAGACGACCGGCAGCGTCGTGAAGGTGGATCGGCTCTATGGCTCGCTGCTGTATCGCAACAGTGCATCGGGTGGTGCCTTTACACCAGTCTTTCCTTATGGGTACTACGGAGACTATGGTGGTTACTTTAACGAGACCACCAATATCGCCACGTTCAGACAGGCTGGATTTAACGCTCTGAACCCGGTGACTGACTTCTCGGATGGCAACATGACCTACAGCATCGACGAGATGGACCAGATCGACTTGTTCTTCCAGTACGACATGCGGAACTCTTTCAAGAACCTGACCTCAGTGGCCGAACAGATACCACTAGTAAAGGACCACCCCTCGCTCCTCACCTACTACACGGCCGACGAGCCCGACGGCTGGGGGTACACCTTCAATTCGACAACAGACGCCTACGACCTCCTAGCATCCCTAGACAAATACCACCCCACCGCCCTCGTCCTCAACTGCCAGAACTACTACTTCAAGGAGTACTCCACCGGCGCCGACATCCTCATGGAAGACGCCTACCCGGTCGGCATAAACGCCACCTTCTCGACCAAGTGGCACACCCCCGTGAACCTCACCTACGGCGACTCCGGCTGCGACAACTGCAAGGGCAACCTCCTGGACGTCCCCGCGCGCGTGGACGACTTCCACCAGTACGCCCAGTGGCTCGGCGGCTCGGCCGCCACCCGCAAGCCCGTCTGGGCCGTGCCCCAGGCCTTCTCGGGCGAGCAGTACTGGTCCCGCGACCCCACCGCCGAGGAGACCTGGGCCATGGACCTCCTGGCGTTTAACCACGGCGCCATGGCCCGGCTCGCTTGGATCTACCCGCCTTCTGATGTGCTCTCCAATGCGACGGCGCAGCTGGCCCGGGTGGTTACGGTGTCGCCCGTTGTGGACTTCCTGACGGGGGCCAATCCTGTCCTGCTGAGGGACGGGAGGGCTGGGAATGGGACCTTGGACGTGGCGTATTGGGACCTGGGGGCGGCGGGTGGTGGGGGGGTTTTGGTTGGTGTGGTTAACCCTGTTAATGTTACTTCTACGATACCGGTGCGGATCGGACTGCCGGATGAGCTTGGCGTGTCTCGGGTTGTGTCGCAGCCGTGGGGGAGCGTGGAGTGGAGCTTGGATGGGTCGGTGCTGGTGGCTGAGGGTGGTCTCCAGGCACTTGATACGAGCTATGTTATGTTGCAATGAGGCTCTACCTAGGTTGATGTAGTATATTCGACAAGTGGTAGAATAGCATCCGATGTGAGTCGCGAGTAGAACTCCCACCACCGTCAACGTAGGCGTAAATGTCGGATCAGCTCAGTGGCAGGTATCACAAGCACTGGGACATGCGCACGAACCCTGTGTTCCACAAGAGTAATTACCATGCATATTGCTTTTTCATGGTGTCTGAGAAGGAAATATCATCAGTAATTACTACACAATTTTAAAGCTAGTACCCAATATAAACACAGGAAAATCTATATAGACACGGAACCAGTCACCCTCTTCCACTCAGACTCCGTATAAGCCCACAATCTCTCACCCGTGCCGCTCTTCCGATAATCAGCAAGCAGCTCCTCAACCTTCGCATTAGCACTTTCCCCGTGCTCGTCGACAGAGTACACCCCGCTCCCAGGCTCGCCATCCACACCCCTGGCGACGCTGACCCCCGAGGGCAACGCGACCCCCGGCGCGCCCTGGCCCCCACCGGCCCCGCTGCGAGGAGGATACCGCGCACTGGTGCAGTAGAACAGGTGCCTCTCGCCGACCTCCTCGATCGGGGTGTACATCCCGCACGCAACGACGGACATGGCCTTGAAGGCGTAGCCCACCACCTTCATCAGCCCGCCCTCGTCGCCCCGGACGATGTTGGTCTTCACGACGCCGGGGAAGGCGTGGACGAAGGACACCTCCGGGGCCAGGGAGGCCAGCGCCTCCAGGCCTAGCGTCATCATGGTCGCGCCGTGCTTGCGCTGGCCCGACATGGGCACCTTGCCCTTGTCGCCTTGCCAGTCGTCCTCGTAGATCTTGCCCTCCTTGGTCCCTGTGAGGGTGGAGACGACGCGCCGCAGGCCGGTCGCTCGTTGTAGCAGTGGGAGGAGGTTGCGGGCCATGCGGATGCGGCCGAAGTAGCTCAGACCCAGGAGGTAGTTTAGACCTTCTTCCGTTCCTGGATGAGTTTAGTCTTTAGTCAGTAACGAGGATCAAGCACAGCGGGCGAGATTAATTTTTTTTTTTTTTTTTTTTTTTAGCAAGATGGGATGGGGATGTATGAATTTGGTATACTTTTGGTGAAGTTAAGTGTCCCTTGGCTCATGAATAATACGTTGATGGCCGTCTCCTTGCTGCTTATCTGTCTGCACACATCATCGACGTTGCGAAGAAGACTGACGTCCGACCTGATGAAGATGTACTGGGCAGCTGGGTTGACTTGTTTCAGTTCAGCGTCGAGTCGGTCACATGCCTCCTGGGATCGTCCGATGATGTAGATCCGAGGCTTGGGGGCATGTCGTGCGAACTCTCTGAGAGAAGTCTCGCCGATGCCTGATGTTGAGCCCGCGAAAACAGCAACGAGGCCATCCGGGTAGGCTGTGGAAATCTGGGCGTTGGATGATTGGACCTTGTCGAGATCAACCATGTTGGCGGTGGGTTTTTTGGTGTTTTTTTTTGGTGGTGCTTGAAGGAAGAGATCTGGTAAGGCGTAGTTTTGTACAACTTATGGTCTTATGGCTTGCTTCAAAAGGTGAGGGCCTGGACGGAAATATGGAAGGTGTTTATATGGACTTTGTGGGAATTTATTCTGCTCTTATATTGATATTGTACAGTATCCTGATGCCTATGAATCCATGCAGAGGAAAGTGGAGATAAAGTCCGATGGGGTGAGTATCTGAGGACATTCGGAGCAATGATAGCTCCGCCCATGCAGGGAGAAGTTGATGTTAATTGGGAGGTTGTTCAGCCGCAGCGTTGAACCATTCTTATTCATCCTATAAGGATTCAGTTGTGGTTAAGATCCATGTCTAATCGCATCCTTCAGGACGATCACCAAGAAAATCAACAAGATGACTTGTGAAATGCTGCGCCGCGTTCGTTATAGGATTTTTACCAAGGTACGCTAAGTATTTATATATCCCTTCTAGGAAACCAATCATACCCAAGAAGCTTCCCACTTTTAGGCTACAGTTCTCTCTATCATGTGTAGCAAATGGGGGAAATGCGTGGATTGATTGCAATGGCAGAAGAACAGAACCATCATGCAAGTTCGAGCCTTCTGCCATACTATTTATAGTTATATTCTGCTTGTCATAGCATACACGGGCCGTTGCTGGGCGATGGGATATCATCAACATCATGTCGGGGTATTGGGACCCTCTTTCCATTTTCCTTCGCTCTTTCATGTTTTCCTGGGCAACAATGTCATGGGCGTTCGATGACTATTGGTGATGAGCGGCCTCCCGGGCCGAGAATGAGATAAGATCTTGGCCCGGGTAGATGGCAGATGCTGTGGACGAATTCTATGTACAATGACTCGAGGGAGGAGACTACGGGATTGCGAACTGGTTGTAAAAGATTTAGATAAATATCTCGCGGGGTTTAAAACCAGACCTGAATAGTTCATGATATCTGAAGTATGTATGTCCGATTCAACTATCTACACTACAACACGTGTCCACGCTCAATCATCCGGCCAATAATTTGGTGCGGAGGATCCCCGTCATCTCCATCTAGATATTTTGCTCCTCCTCAATGGTTTCCCTGTAAATTCGGGTCATTTCCCTGACTTTGGAAAGGAAGGAATAACGGAATGACTGTCTGTATTTGGATGTTCACTCTACCTACTACCTACTACCTACTACCTACTACCTACTACCTACTCATCCGACTCGACCAGCTCGGAGTTGCAATGTAGTCGCTGCTGGCAACATTGGCGGAGGGCCATTGCCGATCATTCGACTGGGTTCGACGTCCCGGAATATTCCCCCATGCCAGATAATCTAGACTAGGAAGGCTGCCGCAGATTTCAAGAGGACATGGTATTGATCGGAGGGTCAGCCGAGGCTGGCGGTTACTACCCAACAAGGTATTCTGTTATACTTTCTGGGCAGCACTCACAAAGCAGGGGCTGTGTAACGACAGTCGCCAGGCCTCAAAAGAACAGTTAGTTGCAGCCAAATCAGGTCTTTATTAAGGTCTCTTTGCGATCGTATTTTTAGTGTTATTATTAAGTTAAGTAAACAAACCAGAAAAGGGAAAGAATGGAAGGGGTATTAATAGCGTTAACGTAAGCTAACGTAATATGCCCTCCTCTAAAGAAATAACCTTAATATCCTCATTATCATCAATATTCATCAGAAAAGTAACCTCCATCAGAGTAATAATAATCGTCCTCGTCGAAGTAACCCCCATCGGAGTAGTCCTAATCGTAGCTTTCCTCCCCATAGTCGTCCCGATCGTAGCTACTTTAATCGTAGCTTCCCTCTCTATAGTCGTCCCGATCGTAGTCACCTTAATTATCGAATTCCTCTCGGCTTCGTACCGACGCACTAGAACGAAGAGAAGGTAAACGGCTTCGGGCTTAGGCCGGTAAGGAAACTCGAGGAACTATCGGCTAAGGAGGAGGTTCGGACTCGCTAGAGCTTAAAGAATAGTAGACCGGTTAAGAGAAACGGGCCGGCTAAGAAGGAGGAGGTTATCGCAATAGCTAAGAAGGAGGAGAAGGCGGTTAAGAAGGTTAGTTATAGCGGCAGACGTCGGAGAAAACGTAGTCCATCAGCTTCCTTCTCGATTTAAAGGCCTTATAGCAATAGCAATACTCGAAGGCTCCCGGTAGCTTTAATGCGCCCGTATTTTAACGGACGGCTTTATCGTAAGACTTTATTGCACCCGTATTCTAACGGACGGCTTTATCTCGATTTCGAGACTTAATTGCGCCCGTATTCTAACGGACGGCTTTATCGTAAGACTTCGTTGCGCCCGTATTCTAACGGACGGCTTTGCTATAAGGAGGGGGGTTAAGTGATTCTGTTATAGAAGGCATTATAACGATTAGAAAGGTAACGGAAACTTCGCGAGAGAAGAAGAGACGAAGTTATCGAGATAGTTGTCGGTCTGCCGCCGATTCGAACGGCGAGCTTCTAACCTATTAGAAAGAGGGCTTTCGGTAGCTAGGTAGTTATTCGAGATTCGATTATAAAACGGCTTGGGAATGGATCGTAAAGATTTTAATTCGAGAACGATTAAATGAAAGTTATAGCTACTATATAACGATAGTCGCCAGGCCTTAAAAGAATAGTTAGTTATAGCTAAATCAGGTCTTTATTAAGGTCTCTTTGCGATCGTATTTTTAGTGTTGTTATTAAGTTAAGTAAATAAACCAGAAAAGGGAAAGAATGGAAGGGGTATTAATAGCGTTGACGTAAGCTAACGTAACAGGCTGGCTGATGGAATCTAACAGATGATTGATCAGAAAGAGAGAAAAGGAGCAGAGAAGAGGCTCTCGTGGGCTAGGCTATGTATACCTAGGTATACTGAGTAGTTATCTTATTCCCGAGACACTCCGAGAACAGGCCACAAATCACACTATAAACAGCTCATTTCCAGCCCATTTCTACGTATCTGACTCTTTGCCTCGACAACAGACATCCAGTTTCCAGTTATGGCCAGTGTTTTTTTCTTTTTGCCCTTGGACTTCTGTCTATTTTCCATTGATGAGTAGAGCAGATAAATTCAGCCAAACCATGCTGCCACCAAGGCATACATGATATCGAACCTGAAATATCATAAGCTACTGTCTGTCAACTCTCATCAGTCTTGACTTTCATCCAGGGGCGATTCAAGGACTGAGTTCAGGGGGCCAGTGTAAAAACTTAAGAGCACTAACCTACACCAGTCCCCTGAACAAAATACACCCGGGCCATTGTATCGTGTGCTTCTCTTATACGTTCAAGTAAACTTTATGTTTATTGTTATTGAACGGCAATCTAGAGGCATAATTCCTTACTGAAATGCAGGTGTCATATACTGAGCAACCATAACATCGCTTGTCGGCAGCGAATCCTCGTTGTGGTGTGGTTTAGGCTGAATTAGACAGGGAGAGAAGCTCATTCGTGGACATCTAATCAACGTATGTACTAAGGACCAGATGTGCAGTCGGCCTACCCCCATCACTCGCCATGGGGTAAACTTGTTGCTCCCCACAACGATGTGGAGGTAGTTGGTATACATATGTGGACCTGCTTGGCACTGATGGCAGATATTTCGGTGTTCTTACCACCGAGAACAACGCCCAAGAGGAAGCGCACGAGCAGTGCGGGGAACTATGAGAGACTTAATGTGACAATGTCGTTCTTCTTTGCAGGGGATCAGCAATGATGTCCAGGGCTGTCTGCAGAGGACGACGGCCAACAGTTCGCTACAAGGTTGATGACGTTGTTCATTAATCCGGAGGGAGGGAAATAAATACTCCCGCTGGGCCGCTGATTCTCCCAGCTAGTCTACCCAGACGGTCAGCTTCTCGGTATCCCGTCATGTTAGGCACCCTCTTTGTCCTGGTTTTCACGGGCGTTGCCGTTGCTGAGAACGGCTTGGATGCATGGCTACGGTATGCCCCGATTCCCAGTGCTGCGAGCCATGCGGCTGATATACCATCTACGATTGTGGCTCTCAACTCTACCAAGACAAGCCCAGTCTATACCGCCGGGATTGAGCTGAAGGAGGGCATCAAGGAAATTCTCGGCAAGGAGGTGGCCATAACCAATGAGATATGCAAAGGAAATTCGACAATCACAGTTGCCACTATCGATAACTATATTCAGTCCGGAGGCAAGGTCGAGAAGGCCACAGACCTCAAGCAGGATGGCTTTTGGCTGAACACGACGGACGGCAACGTTCTGATCCTCGGACTCGACGAGCGTGGTGCTCTCTATGGCGCCTTTGAGTACCTATCAATGCTAGCCCAGGGAAATTTCTCTGAAGTTGCATACTTCAGTAATCCAAACCAGCCGATCCGTTGGATAAACCAGTGGGACAACCTTGATGGCAGCATCGAGAGGGGCTATGGCGGACCGTCCATATTCTTCAAGGACGGCGTCGTGGTGGACGACCTGACAAGAGTGGCCGACTATGCCCGCCTCATAGCCTCAATCAGGATCAATGGCATCATCGTCAACAACGTCAACGCCGATGCCAACCTCCTCAACTCGACCAACATCGAAGGCCTGGGCCGAATCGCTGCTGCCATGCGCCCGTATGGCGTGCAAGTCGGGATATCGCTCAACTTCGCCTCGCCAAACGCGACCCTCGGCACGTTCGATCCTCTGGCCCCCGAGGTCATCGAGTGGTGGGCGGACAGGACAGCTGAGATCTACCAGACCGTCCCTGACCTCGCCGGCTATCTCGTCAAGGCCAACTCCGAGGGACAGCCCGGGCCCCTCACGTATAACCGGACCCTCGCGGACGGGGCCAACCTCTTCGCCAAGGCGCTGCAGCCCCACGGCGGGATCGTCATGTTCCGCGCCTTTGTGTACGACAAGCTCGACGAGGCAGTGTGGACAAACGACCGTGCCAGAGCGGCGGTTGATTTCTTCAAGCCTCTCGATGGGCAGTTCGACGAGAACGTTGTGGTGCAGATCAAATACGGACCCATTGATTTCCAAGTCCGGGAGCCCACCTCGCCTCTCTTTGCAAACCTGCTCCATACAAACGCGGCCATCGAGCTGGAAGTCGCTCAGGAATACCTCGGACAGCAGTGCCATCTTGTGTACCTCCCGCCATTGTGGAAGACAGCCCTCGACTTCGACCTTCGTGTGGAGAACCAGACTTCTTACGTCCGCGACATCATAAGTGGACGCCGTTTCAACCGGACGCTGTCAGGGTCCGCGGCTGTTGTGAACGTGGGGACAAACACCACGTGGCTGGGTAGCCATCTCGCCATGTCAAACCTCTATGCTTACGGCCGGCTGGCGTGGGATCCCACACAGGAGCCCGAGTCTATCCTCAAGGACTGGATCCGACTGACCTTTAGCTCCGAGGAGAAAGTCGTCGAGACCATCACGGCCATGTCAATGCTCTCGTGGCCGGCCTATGAGAATTACACCGGCAACTTGGGCATCCAAACCCTGACCAATATCGTAGGCAACCACTACGGCCCGACACCCCAGTCCCAAGACGGGAATGGATGGGGCCAGTGGACGCGTGCCGACGCCGACATGGTCGGCATGGACAGGACAGTCTGGAATGGCACAGGGAACGGCACAGGCTACAGTGGACAGTATCCACCGGAGATTTATGAGCTGTACGAAAGCCTAGAGACGACGCCGGACGACCTGCTGCTGTGGTTTCACCACGTCAACTGGACCACACGGCTCAAGTCCGGGAAGACAGTCATCCAGCACTTCTATGACGCGCATTATGCCGGCGCACAGACTGCCCAGGGCTTTGTGCCCATGTGGGAGTCGCTCAAGGGGCAACGAGGGATCGACGAGGAGAGATATGGCGATGTTCTGTTCAGACAAGTCTACCAGGCTGGCCACTCGCTGGTCTGGAGGGATGCGATCAATAACTACTATTTCAATATGACATCCCTCCCAGATGTGAATGGCAGGGTTATGAACCACCCTTACCGGGTTGAGGCGGAGGACATGGAGCTGGATGGGTATGAGGTCGTGGATGTGGTCCCGTTCGAAGCTGCGTCTGGCTACAAGGGGATCATGACCACAAGGAACGACACTGTAGGGACAGCGGCGACTACTGTGCAGTTTGACAGTGGGGTATATGATCTAGCGGTGAATTATTTCGATGTCATTGGGGGACGGGCGCATTGGGAGGTGTTCCTTGATGACGTATCGATAGGCAGCTGGGTCGGCAATATGGAAGACACCTTAGGCCATGCACCATCATCGGCTATGGATGAGTCTTCTGCAACCAGGATCACGTTCAGGGGTGTAAGTGTGAATGAGGGGGATGTACTGAAAATTGTTGGTGCACCGGAAGGCATTGAGGCTGCGCCACTGGACTATATCAGTCTTCTGCCCCAGGGCATCGTAGACTAGATCTATATTTACGGTGAAACTCGATAGTAACCTGTCAATGTCAGGTATAGCATGATGTATACCTAAGTGTAACACCGTGCCCGTACCACGTTATGGACCCAAAACTGCCACAGCAGGCGGAGCACTTCGACTTTATAGGCTGGTGACTATCCTCGGTATGTGTCCCTTAATGCAATCCAGAGTCAAACCACCACTCAGGGCTTCGATAACCTACTTGCCGGATACATGATCGCTGGAGAAATATTTATCCCATCGACAACCGGAGGGTGGAAGGGAGTCGAAGGAGAGGTCATCCCTCTTGAAACCATGCGGCTCGTCGAAACCCGTTCCCACTTCCCGGATTACAATGCATCCCTACATGCTATCTCTTAGTACAACATCTCGGTAATCATGACATCCCCCCCCCCCTTCCCCAGATCAGACAATTCACATCGCCATCTATGGCGATTGGCAAACAGCCCCACGCACTTGTTGGCCATGGATGGTGACACAGCATCTGCAGGGCCATTGCCAGCACATACGTAGAGTGGCGCAACCCACCCTTCATCAGTGCTGATCAGTCTGCTATTACTTGCTATCGCATGAGCCGACTCTTTCCGGGCCGTCTAACCATCCTTCGAAGAGCCACTGGACTTCGTGGGAGGGGATTTAAGAAGGGGACGATGGGATTTCCCATCAGTGCTGAGGGTGTCCCGTCCTCTTACCTTCTTCGTTCTCGCTCCGCTGACCTTTTTACTTTACTTGGCCCTCAGCATGTTTCCTTCTCAAAGCAAAATCGACAATGACATCTCTGATAGCTGGACAAGTGTCCAATCTTACTGGGTTTGAGAGATGATCTTCACGTTATGCCATCCAAGAACCAATCTCAAATCTTGTTCTTTGCTATGTGAGTTCTTGGGCTCCAGGTAATGCGATTATCCCCCTAGAAAATCGATACGTTACGACAAGGGTATCCAATATGACCATAGCCTCGTCTGGTATCGTTGATCCAAGCCGGCCCAATGGTTGGTGGACCCTTCCGACACAGCTCGGCATGAGCATGTACAGGGGCCAGTGGTTGCTTCAGGAAACCCAGGCCTCCAATATCCAACAGATCGGCCTGGGTCGAAGTTAAGGAAGCAGCGCGGGATTGAAGGTAATGAGGCATTCAAGCCCAAGTCTCGACAACCACTCAGTTGCGCTCATGGATATTAGGTAGGGCAATGCCGAGTATTGGTGTGGAAGGGGGGGGGGGGGGAATCACGGTCACAAAGCAAACAGAGAAGTGGTAAGGAGGCAAGAAAGTGTGTTCGGCGTCCAAGCATCGGAAAAAGAATCCGAGCGGCCTGGCGAATTTCCATTCAAAAAAACAAACGAGTCAACAAACTACTGCAGATGCAGAATCAAACATCCCCTCCATTTACTCTATCAGCGCCAACCAGAATGCTAAGAAACCTGAACAGTCCGCCGTCCCCTGGATCAGACCCGCGCCGCCCCAGAGGCATGCCGTGACCCATGAGAACTCCGATTCCAGGTAGTAAACTCTCCGAAGATGTGCGAAAACAAAGGGAAATAAGAGAGAAGGAACACAGAACAGGAACCAGATAAAAAAAAGACCCGCACGAAACAACAAAGACTCCCGCTTTTGAGGTAATACCAAAATGAGGCACAATACGACGCCATGAATGCTGGACAAGATGCAGAAAAGATTGATGCAACCCCCTTTCCAGAAAAGACCACCCGCTGGCCAAAATGCAAGAGTGAAACGACAGGAAGAACAGCCCGATCGCTGAGGCAATGAGAAGTGAAAGTAGGGTATATGGAGCCTCAACGAGAGACGGTAATAGGCTTGAACAAGCAAAGCACATAGAAAAGAAAACGAGGGCAACAAAGCAGCAAGACAAGAAACGAAGGATGCGTCCCTCGCAAAATCTGCCCTCTTCCTGGGCTAGCATTCGACAAGGGCAGACTGCCGTGAAAACATAACTCAATCAAAGGTGTTGATATGTTCGACACATCGAGAGCGAATGGTTCCATCACGTGCCGCGATCTGGTCTCGGAGTCTGAGACAAGGAAATCTTGGGTACCTAGCCGCACCGCCGGCGATCATGAGCACAAAACATCACATCCCATGCTCCTGGCGATACCCTGCCAGTCCCAGACGCGCACCCACTCGCCGCGTTCCATACACTCCCAGACTTCCTCGAGCAGCTCGGAGATCCTCTCAGCATTCCTCATGCCCGTGTACCCCTTTACCGTCCTCACCGCAGCTCGTATCCGCTCTTGTTGGTCGGGGGCGAAACAAGCCGTGCCTATCACGAGACAGGGGATGAGAAGAAGCTTCTGGGAAGGATCGCTGGGCTTGAAGGTCTCGAGGATGTTGAGGGACTCGTTGACAGCAAGTGTGATGCGCGGGTCGTGGTCGCGAGGTTGTCGGAAGGGAGGCGGGGAATGGGTGCTACGACGGCCTTCGTCCACACTGGAGGTATGCTGATGTCTGGCTTGTGGAGGAACTTGATGAATATGGTAGTCGGCGATGGTGTGACGGCGGATGGGTTGTGGTTGTGGTTGGTGGGGTATGGATACGTTTGAGGCTGATGTCCGCGGTCGCATAGAAGGTGAAGAAGCACAGCTGTTATTGGCTGATCTTGGTGGCGTGTTCGTTGACGCACCGAGGACGGTGGAACTATGCAGAAGGTGCAAGGACGAGGATCCCGATGAAACAGAAGATGGCGGATAGATCGTCCGGAACAGGTACACCCACATCATCTGCTTGTATAGGAGAGATACTCGGTCTCGACTGTCCCCTGGTGGCCAACATGGAGTCCAGTCTCGGATGGCCGCATCGATCTCGGCCGCTCGGTACAGGCTCGTATAGTCGACAGCAGGATCCACCCCCGCAGCCATGTTTGCTCTGATCGTGTTCCTGAGCGAGGTAATCTGGCACAAATGGTTGAAGAGGCCATCGGCAACACCCAGCAGGCGGGGCGGGTGTATGGAAGTGATAGGTGCCCAGTTTTCCGATGCAAGACGTGGAATATGCATGTCGGGGTAGCGGAGGAGCTCATCCGCAAATATGTGATATTGGAAGAACTCCATGATGAAAGCCAGGAAAGCCGGATCCTCCGGCGGCGAGTGCTGGATCAACCTCTGATAACCTCCGAGATGGACTCTATGCTCTCCACGAGGGTTGCCTTCTGCCAGAGCCTCTAGCAGTAAGCATAGCATTTGACCATATCGAGCAGACAGAATTGTCGAGTACTCTGGATCATCCTTATCTGCGTTCTGGCTTGATCTGGCAATGTCCTCGTAGAACTTCTCCATTGCCTTCTCATGATGATAGTCAGACCGTTGCTGAAGTGCGTCTAGGCTGGTATTCGGGTTATCTTTGAGAATCTTCAATCCGTACGGAGTTTCGAAGTCAAGGTGCTTGCTGGACAGAGCAAGGATGGAATGCATGAGGCCCTGGTGTTTGGTGGCAATGGGAATAAGGAGGTCCTTGAATGCGTTCTTGTGTTCACCCTCGACCGTCAGAACAGTGCTCAGGTGGGCATGATAGTGCTTCCAGAAAATCATGTCCTCCGCATTTTCTAGTCCATGAAAAATAGGTTGCATAGTAATGACGGGCAGAGAATGGGCATGGCTCAAACGTTCTGAGCGAGAGCGTCAGCAACTGCACATATACAATGACTGAGGACGTGGTCCATACCCTCAGCAGCTCTCTCCTTGCCGCTTCTCCATATCTGTTTCTCTGGATAGCCCTCGCATACAACAGCATTCTTCTCACAATTCATGCCTGCCACTCATCAGCAAATGGACCTCAAAAGACGGGGGAAAAGAACGTTGGAAACAGATGGTGTCATCCAGACGGGGACCACCCGGACACACGTTTGACATACATCTAGGTTTAGCTTCATCGCACTTCTTCTTGCGTTTCCTGCAAGTGAGGCATCCCGTCTTGGAGCGGCCTTTGGTCACCTTGTTGGTGGTGACGACTGGAGTCAGTGGATGTTTTCGAGGGCGCCCACGTGGTCGCTTGGCCTTTGGCTGAGCTGGGCTAGTATTGCTGGGGACTGGGGTCAGGGGCGCCTCCTTTATTTCGTCAAGTCGAAGATCCTCGTCCATTGGCTCAACCTTGGGGATTGTCATGTCGTCGTCTGACCCCTGCTCCCAGTGCATGTCCTGGTCTGCCATGACATGTGTCACGTTTATGTCATCGGCGGCATCACTGTAGGACATACTCCAAGAGTCTGTCATGGAAGACGAGGACTCTGAATGTGTCATGGGCGGAGCAGTCGCCGATTCTGTCACGGACGAGCATGCGCTATCGTCGGTAAGAGGACCCGGAGGCACATCCATACCGGTGCTGATGGGTGACAGTTGGCCGTTCAAAGGGTGGCGAATGGCTGTCGACGACGAGGTTGAGGTCGAGGTCGAGGAAGCAGGGGCAGTGTTGGAATTGGTGCCCGTAACAGGGTCGATATGATGGTGGAGGGCATCCAGCCATGGGGGGGATTGTGGAAGGATCATAGTGTGATGGACGTCCGAGTCCAAGCCACCGACGACGTTCGAATCGGACCAAGATAGGATCCTGTCTTCGGCGGACAGACGGAGAGAATGTTCCATAGCTTGTGGGTAGACAGATGACCAAGCCAACCAGCAAAGAGCTGGTTCCTGGATGGTCTAAGTTGTAGTTGGATGATAAAAGGAAGAGGAGGGATGGATGTTTGCCAGGTGAGATTGAGAGCGAAGAGGAAGCAAGAAGAGGAAATTGAGGAGAGGCGAGATGCAGTGAATCTTTCCAGATATGGTCAAAATGGCTGGCGGACGTGGTTGGGCAGTCGATCACGATATGCCCGGTTAAGCTATAGGGTATGGCTGCGGGAGCAAGACGGACAGGATGTCGAGCTGCATGGGTTTTGTGGAGCCGGTGAGGAGTCGAGCTTCCAATGGAGACTGATATCGGCGTGCAACGATCAGAGACTAATGTCAAGTGCTCGCTTGGTCGAAGTGAAGTCTCAAACAGAGGGGATTTCTCCGCAATTCCAGACAACGAAACGGTGAACAAAAGCCGATCCCGTCTGTGACTTTTTGTGGTCTTTGGACGGCCTCGGGAGAGAGCCGAGAATGTTGACGAATATTAATACGTGTGGCCCGTGACCGTGACCGTGATCGTATCTGGGTCCGTGACCGCGACCGTGACCCTAAACTCTCTGAAGGATACAGAGAGAGCTGAAGACGTTTGAGGATGGAAGCAGATGGCAGTAGATGGAGGGGCTTTATGGTGGTGGACAGCTTGGTTGGAGGAGAGGTGGTGCAAAGGTCTTATTTCTCCTTTGGGCCCTTGCTCGTACCCATAGTGCCCATTCTAATCCATAGCACGGAGTATCCATAGTACCCATACTTAAGCTTCCCATGTCCTTGCACATGCCCATGTCCTGGTAGAAGATAAGATGGAGAGGATGAAGGAGGGGACAAGGGGGGGTCGGGCGTCAACACCGACCATGACCCGGTCGAGTGGACAGCAAGATCGGAAAGGATTTTGGGGGAGAGAGAGGGGGAGGGGGAAGGAAGAGAGAGCAAGAGCGAGAGAGAAAGAGAGAGAAAGAAAAGAGAGACAGACGGACATCTGTGCGTGAGATTGACAGACTGGCACACACAAAACTGACAGAGAAGAGAGAGAACGAGTGAGTGTGTGAGTGTGTGAGAAGGAAAGTGGGTACCTATTGTGAGTGTATGTACCTACCATACCAAAGGTACCTAGGTACCTAGGTAGGTAGGAGGTATTGTATGGGTTAGAGGGATATTCGTTGTGGGGTTCTCCATCATTGAGAGAGCATTTGCAGTGCCCGTGGGGTAGTACATGCATACATAGATGGGCAGCTAGGTACCCAGGTACCTTAGGCAGGCACATACGTGTAGTGTTGTATGTATGTAATCGATACTTTGTATTGCGACTTGATTCATTTAAACCGTAGCAACAAAAACTCGCATGGGTTGCCTGCTGATCATACTTACGGGCTGTACATAACCACACAGTAACAGTCGATTGAGAGGTTGGGATTGGACCAGCTGGACATTCATTGATGGGTCTTGATGCAGGAAGGGACAGGGTCTGACACCATGGGTTGAAGAGGTGTTGGGGGGTAAAATGCAACATCAGGGACATAATGGATCCGTACATATGTATCGATGAGACAAGTGCTTCCGAACTCGAACCCCGCCGGACCCATGAAATCCTGGAATATCAATGGAGACAGGATCAGATTGTTGTGGGAGAAGGACCATGACGATGACGATAGCGGAGGGTGATGCTATCATTGATCTGTGATTTGATTTTACATACATACCTGGGTAGGTACCTGGCACATATCTCCTGGCTGGAAATCTCGTTGGGCACCTTGGAAGCCCTGGAGGCTTCTAGGACTACCTAGGTAACTAGGTACCCACATGGGCAGGCATGTTCTTCGGCGCGTTTACTTGCCGTTTTGATAGCTGGTGTGAGGAGAGAACACGACATCGGAAGGTCAATGAGACGAAGAGAAATGAGACACGATATCAGAAACAGAAGGAGCAAGCCTTACCTTGGAGAGCAAGTGACATGACTCTTTGTAAGCGTGGGGTGGTACTGCAACGTCTTGTGTTTAATTTTTCTTGAGGAAGGAGGAGGGGAAGTCTCGGAATTTCCCGCTTCTCTATCTGCAGGGAACACAGTACTCAGTACCCAGTACTTATAATACGGTGCTCGCTAAAGTGCACGGTGCAATCTGCCTCAGATATTCGCCTGTGTGACCGTACGTACTCCACAGTCCGTACTGCACGCTTGGCATCTTGCAGCTTGCAGGCCCTCCAGCTCCTTCTTCCCATCATCACCTGCCAAACGTTTACCTACCTAAGGACCTAAGGTACCTAGGTAGTCTATGGTCCAGGTAGGTACCGTATGCCAACAGTACGACTACCAGTATACGGATTACATACTCCGGATATCCTCGTATTCCCACACTGCCTATTTAGGCACCTAACAGATCTATCTGCACCTAAACCTCAACCTCGTCATCTCAGTTATCAACTACCTACTACTGCTGCTACGGCGACGGCGACGGCTACGGCTACGGCTGCATCTTGCGACTCGACAGGATGAAACCATTTTTCTTCCATCACATCAGTTTTTTATCAGTCAGTCACATTGACAAATCCATTTTATTTCCTTGGAAAACTATCGACCGCCTCAACTTGGCACCCACTCCTCCAACCCCAAGCCATCAAATCGAACGCTACTCGAGTGGCCGCATGATCTACGCTGCAATGACTTCTAGTTCCAGCTTAGACCCCGGACACAGTCATGGGTAAAGTGAAAGGGAACCGACCGAGCAGCCGACACTGAGGAACGAAGCAACACTCCAAGACGTGTTAGCTCTAACCCAACAACAAGACCCGTGCTGCCGTGCCAGGGCAATTTTGATATCGATCGACGGGAGAGCTATTTTGTCGTACTACAAACAAAAAACAAAAAAACAATGCCGATGATAGCTGTGTCCCCAAGACAACATCGCGCAGGGTTTAGGTAGTCTACGGATCCAAGTAGAGACAAGACCATCACGGTCAACGAGCCTGGGCCGAGGCGAGAGCCGCAAAGCTCGTGTCTTACCAGATCCAGCTGCCGTCCAGCCTCACAAAGTCGATCACATTCATCCACAACCACGTCAACAAGAAATATGACGATGTTCACACTTGGATGCAATGCCATGCGATGCGTATGCGATGTCATGCAAATCCCAACCTCAACACATCCAATCGTCTATCCTGCAAACTGCCCAAGTGGCTTGATATGGCAAGTAACAGCCGCGCATTGCTGTCCTGCAAAGAAGCCCAAGGGAAAACATGCTTGCTGCAATATCACCAGCCCAGTTTTTCTTTCGGCCACACTCCTTTTCGGTTCTGCACTGCCTCCCGACGCCCATGGTTTATGTATGTACGTACTAGTATGCACGTATTCGTTTGGCGTACATGCTCATCAAGTCCTTACAGGATCCCCTCATCCCCTCATCCCTCTTCCCATTGGCTCTGCTAATGCTTGTCGTAGATTTTCATCGGACCCCCACCATCTCCTCTTTCACCACCCATCCACCCTGCTGCAGACTGCAGTGATCCACATCAACAAGGATCTTGAGCTTCTCAACAAGACGCTGAGCTATGGATGCAGCTACTGCCCCGTGCACCGACCAGGGGGGGGGGTTTACGAGACAAATTGAACGGACGGACGCACCCTGACTGGTCAGAAGCCTCTCTGCCCCAGGTGTTGCCCATGTGCCAACAAGTCATCATGATTGTCTTAGTGATGAGACAAAGGAAAGTTGGAAAAGAAGCATTCATTCCAAAGTAAAACATGGCGCAACTTCGCTTCACAAGTCGTCGGGCGACAACTCCTAGCGGCGGATGGAGACAAGCGGTGCCACAGACGGGCCGCTGATGAACGACGGAAGCAAAAGGTCCAAAACACCCCAGAAAAGCGGTAGTCCGTGCTTTGTCCGTGCTCCGTGCTCCGCCTAGGATCAGGGACGACGACGCAAACGGTCCTTCAATCAAAGGCTTTGCTGAAGATAAGCATTATCATGATCGTCCTCACAATCGCAACCGAGGTGGTTCCTGTGGGAAGCACGGCTAGCCCAGTGCGGGAAATAGAAAACCATTGCAATCGATCCCAAGCGTGTCGGCTTCTTTCGGCGACCCTTGGAACAACCCCAACCGCAAATCGTGGCGTTCATGCAGCCGCGATATCGCTTTCCGCAGCTGCCACCGGGAATGACTCATGGCCTCAACCTCGAACAGGCTCCGCCAGAGGCCATCGCGATCCGGAGCGTTACCACAGAGGGTGTACCTGTTCTACATATGCGTCGATTGGGAAGATTTTCAAAACATGCCATCCCAAAACATACCTGGCTTACTAGCTGTCAACTAACGCAGCAGACATGTGTTGCACAACATTGTACATTTCGCAATCATGGCCCCGGAGGTAGACTTCGCATCCCCGATCCCTTTCCTCCCGCCGTGCCAGCGTATGCTGATGGCTGGCCTGTTGTGTGGTGTGCCACACCCTTCGTCAACCAGCACACCAACGTCCAGAATAATCCCACGCAGTGCCCCGCCATGCGACCACATCCACTCGATGAATCCCAAATCTTTCCCCAAGGTCTGAGATAAGTGGGCTAGGTGGGGAAGCACTGACCAGCTCTCCCGTCCAACAACTTCTCAGCCTCATCTTCCTTCCACAGCAGATCGGTTGACATACGCAATTATAGTGGGCAAATATTGGGGCCAATTGCCAAGCCTCCAATATCTCGACATACTGCCGCAATCGCAATCATGGAATGAAGCTACAGATATGCTTTGTACAGGCCCTAAACTGTGAACCGCCAACGCCGAGCAGCCCGGCGGATTTATTGAGTTCCGGAAAGTGATGTATCACCATTCGGAGCTTTCAAAGAGGCTTCGTGGTGTCATTGGCTACTGAATGCTTGGGGGTGTCAAATCACCGCTGCGGTGCTTTTCTTTAATGTCTGACCACGCCTCTCCAGTCCGAGTCTCCTGAGCGGTTGGCACAAAGCTATGCTCTGGAGGGGCGATTCCGAGGGGCTGGATTCCTTGGAAAAAGCATAGAGCAATCATACTTCGTTGCTTCGCGCATGCAGCTCGGTAATATTCCTGGAGATGTGGCAGAGCGTCGAGAACCATGTACAGTGCATCCATCGTCTTGCACCTTGAGGTCCCGCTCTTAACATCAAACATGGACAACCATGAGTCCATTCTACGAGACAGGTGTATCCCAGGACGACTACCGCCAGCAACTGGAGTCGGTCAAGACGAGGCATATTCAAATCACAAAATCCATCACAAGTCGTCTGTTAGTCTTTGGTCTTGTCGACCCAATCAACACTGTATGGTATACAAGCACCCAGAATTCTGAGAAATGGGGTTTGGGCTAGCACTGGTCTTCATCCGTACCGTCGAAGCTCTCTTGAACATGTGAATTACCACCAAGCCTGGGAAGAGCTTTACAGCTTGGCTCTCCGCAGCCGCCCTAGGACAAACAGCCACTCTAGGACAAACAGCCACTAGGTATCATGTCAGCCAGTCCCAACCGGAGGGATGATTTGACAAGCAGCTCGGTTGAAATACCCTAGCCAGAGGGTGAATGGTGGTGCCGTCGCTGGTTAAGCCAGATACCTAGGTTGACTGGGAGACTACTAGCCGGGGGTTTAGGGCTTGACGGACCGAGTCGCGTCAGACGTCGATCATCTTTTTTCCCGTCGTTGTAGTTCCAGGTCCCTCGAAGTTCGGTTACGTGCAAGCCTAAAACGGGACATGACAGCTGGGATGCTCCCAGCTTAATAAATGTCGGTCGCCAGCAAGACAAGAGTGTGCCTGCATCACGCTCACCGCTTCAGTCGACAGGCCATTGAATGGAGTAATGCCTACACTGTCTGGAAAGACTATTGGACTCAGCTGATGAGGAAAGACGCACCATGATTTTTTGGCAACCTTAGTGGCAGCCGATGGGTGTCGTCAACCAGTCCATATCCCAGTTTGCGGGCCCCCACATTCCACAAGAGGGCTCAAGCTCAACAATGCCGACTTTTCATGAATCATGGGCCACCCTTGATTTTGCCTGCTAATTATACAACATGCATTGATGGAGGGGCAGATCTATCTTGGATTGGAGCAAACCACAGTAGGTGCCTCCTTGGCCGTATGTAGTGTAGCAGTCGATGAGGGCCCTCAACAAGCGCGGTTGTCTAATCCCATCTTGCGGCGCAAGTTTGACAGTCACTGGCCTTGCAGCTTGGTGCGCAGGATTCGGAACTTGCCTTGCTGGCGGATCTAAAGTTGGGGACCCTGCTCGGAAGCCAACAGCCTCGAATTGTTCCGAATGCTTGTCTAGCAGCCGCCTGCACACTTTGCTTTTCCTCTTATTACTATGTACACCATCACACCATTTTCTGGGGTAACAAGAAATCGCACCCACCAAATCGACTGGCAGCAAACCACAGTAGCGTCCCAATGACGATGGGCGGATCCCCGTGGGCCCTGTGCCACACACACACACACACACAAACACACACGCACGCACGCACACAGCACTTCGTACAGGTGATTGCAGATCAGATCGTCAAAGTACCGCTACATCTTTCCCCCTTCTTCAAGGAGCATTTCCCCTGAATAACCCGATATTGTCCATCCTTTCAGAGGAGCACGAGTACGAAGGGAGGTTGTGGTACTCCGGGCCGGCTTGCCTGATGTGGGAACTCTTCGACATTCTGTGGGCCCGAGGAAATATGAGCAGTTTCAGTCTATATCCGGAGTACAAGATCTGCGAATGTTCTCTGCCCCGCGTCATCATCGATCGCTTTTCTACGTACTAATACGTATACAGCGGTGGCTGCTGTGGCAGCATTGACAGCACGTAGCATGCAGTTACTTTCGCGGTGGAATCTTCTGACATGCTGTCCACTGCAGGCACTTGCAGAGATTTCGAGTGACAAGCGTATACAAGATGTGGTTTGCGGCACAGCAAAACAGGAGAGATTGCGAAGCTGCCAAGTCCTTTGGCTGTCGTGAGGAGAAGAACCAGCACATTGCGGGTCTCAACCAACAACAGCCTTGGAAACCAGTTGATGTTGTACGCTCGGGCCAGTCCGTTCCAGCCACACGGTCAAAGGACCGAGCGTCTTTCTTGATTTACGGAATCGGGGCGAACCGACGGGATGGGGATCCACTACAATCTCATCAGCGTTTATCGCAAATGCCAACATCGGTAACGTACGCAGCACCCTTTCCCTATCCCTTTTTTCAACCAACAGTCATCCCTGACCAGATCTTAGTGCTGGATATACCTAGTACATACGTTGATGGTCCTGACCAGATGGCTAACGCCACGCACCTCTTTCGGATTGCGTGCCGACGCTGCAGAGAACTGGCCAGGTCTGGACCACCTGGGCACGGATGTATACGATGTAGCTCGTTATGGCCACCACTATTTGCGCAAAAAATCTCACGATCCACGGCGCCGACGACCTTGATGGCGCCGTAAAGAGATGCTCCCAATGGCCATGCAACCACAGCATGCATGCGGGAGGGGCATCTTTTGCAGTTTCCAATGCCTTGTACTATCGGCCAATCATGCGGCCTCTTCTCAGACCAGCCCACCCTGCTTCAGACGCTATGCCTCCTGTGGTATAGGGTCAGCTGAGGCTAATCGCAACCGGTACGGGGTAGTACTTCGGTCAACTTCCTGGCTATGCATCTATCGAGGGCATCCGTCCGCTTCACTCTTCGCGCGGCTCTCCACTCCTCCTACAAGCAAAGTCACATTCAGCCTAGCTGTCGCACGCATATCATTCGGTCCTCCAAGATGAGTACTATAACAATTACTCTGTAATGATGGAAGATTTCGTATGACTTACTCTAGCTCGTTGCCTTTGACAGCACACCTCATGCCGGCAGGCATCATCGGGAGCCACGATATTAATATTCGACTTTGTCAGTTCAAGCTTGGGCTGGGGTGCGATATTCCCGTGGTTAGTCTAGATGTTGATGGACGATCACGGCAGTCATCGGCATGTTGTTTGAACCCTTGCCTATCGATGCTGCTGGCTGACGACCCCAGAGAGTCATCTTGCAGTCTGTAGATGGGCTCATGTTCCCTTTCTATCGAAGATGCGCAGCCGGTCTTTACGAAACCTGCCGATGGTGCCCAAGCCGTAGTCCCTGCGAAGTATTCCCTCCTCCGGATTTCATAATCTGATCAGCCGGAGTCGCTGTTTATCTCGCCGCTTCCGGCGCCGTGTCTGGGCGACCGCAACGGACTTTCTTCGCGCGGGGCTCGATGTGCGCCGAGCTCAGCTACCAACGACTCATTCATTGACGCGCACGTGTTCACTCCCCGCTGATTGACGGTGTCGATGTCATTACACAGACACTCCTGCCGTGGTGGATTGATAAACGGGCAAAGAGGGGACAGTACACCCTGCTGTGTATGTATTTGGATGGTATCGCCCTGGGATATCTTGAACCTCAACTTCAACCACGCCAGAAAAATGCCCGGAGAACCTAGCACGCCAAGTCGCGGTACGTCGCACCTTTCACACTTGCAGGAGGTAGGAGCGGGTCTAGAGCAAAGGGCATGATGCTGGCGCCCAATGCCGTCATCGGTGGATACACACGATCCTCACTCCAACGACTCCAGCCCGCAGCAACGGCCAGTCGCAGGTGGACTCGTGGTTGGCTTCTCGGCCAGTTCAACCGAATCCAAGCACATGTGGTGCGACGAAGAGTTATTTCTCCATCGGAGAATATAACGAGTCACTTCTATTTTTTTGTGGGCTCTATGGTCTGTCAAATCCTTCTGTAACGCACTTAGTACGCGCACTTAGTACGTACATACCACCTCCTCTCCGTGCATGCATCTCACACCTCTTCTTCCTGGAGAGGGTCCCTTCGTGCACAAGTGCAAGCGTTAAAGAGAGGGGTCTGGTTCCAGCGTGCTCCACTGACGCGCATAAGCTTCGCCAAACACCCAAGATTTCAGCATGCGAAAGTCGCTTCATGATCAACGATCTTCCCCTCCCATTCACCATCTGCCTCGGATATTGCACTGTTTATGGCGGAGACTATCCGAGGGACCACTATATATCAAGAACTATACAGTGCTTAGCCAATCACGGGCGTCTCGTTGTCGGTCAGGTGGTTTGACCCGTCGGCGTGTAAGCCTGCATCTTCCTTCTCCTCACCTTCGACAAGGCGTCGTTCTTCCTTCGGACGTCAGCCACGGTGGGGATGGGGTTAACCGCGCACGCTTGTTTCGACGTCCTTTTGTTGAAACAGCAGAGGCCGCATATTCTCATAAGCGTGTTTTGTTTGTCACACCGCGTCTGCACAGCCCGCTTGAAGGTTTTCTCCGGCGCCTGTATGGGGTGCAGGTTCCCAGGGCTCTGGGATGTGGCGGCTCACGTACATGAAGTCATGCCCGTTGGCTCCCTTATCAGATGTCGTTGCTTCGCCTCAAATCTAAACATATCTCGCATCTTGCAGCGTTGGAGGAATCGCCTTGCAGGGCTTGGCCTTTAAACCCCCATCCGACGGGAGCGTACGCTATGCTATGTACATGCTGGCCCTGAGACCCGACAGACCGGATCTTACATTTCACACGATGTACAGGCATACACAGTGGTAGGAGCTCACTCCCGACTCCAGAGCAACTCCACTCACGGCCAGCTTCCAGGATGTTCTCCAGGTTGCCGTTTTCTTGTCAACAATCGTCGTCCGAAACCTCCCTAGCGCCATGTCGCTTCCTTGGATGCTCCAAGGCTAAGTTAGCCTAGCCGTCGACGATGCGCGCCACGGCGTCGCGTTGGGCAGCCAGCCTCACTTGTCAGATGCGTAGATCCGTGAGGCGATTGGATTTTCTTAGCGCCGATATAAATTGCCAAGGTTGGAGAGAATGGAGGAGCGGAGGAGCATTCGGGTAATGACAAATCACGGGTTGTTGTTTCGCCGTTCCTCCACTCCGACCAAGTCAGACTCGATAGGATCCGTGAACCTTGGCCGACCCGGGCTCCGACTACCCCCGAACCGGATCCGAAACACCCAGACCCGAGGCCAGTCAAACCCCATTATCATCGTCTTCTTCCGGTGGCTGTTGCAGTGTCACGACCACCCTGCTGTCCTTGCCGCTGCCCTCCTTTGCAATCTCATACTTCCCACCCAGGACCAGATCCTTCGCGACCAACTCCCTCGTGCGGCCCAGGCTCTCGATGGCGGCAATCCGGTCGATCGTCTTCTGGAGGTGGTCTCTGAACCCAGGCTCGGCGCAGATCTCCCGGAAGGCATGTTGCATGGGGACCGACGCAGCTCGCATCTGTGCGTTGGACGTGATGGTGAAGAGGTTCATGCGGTCGAGCTGGCGGACGAAGTCGGCGCGGGTCTGGATCTCTTGGGCTTTGTGCATGGGGAAGGAGACGAGTTTGTGGCCGAATACGGGGTCGTAGGTCTGGATGTCGTCGAGGTCGCGCTCTTGATCGACCAGGGCGAGGGCTAGGACCATCGCGGCAGCCTGGGATTTGGAGGTTAGTCGGTGAGATTTCTAACGAGTCAGGTTTTGGAGGATTCGGGGCGCAGAAGGGGGTTGAGGGTCTCAGAGGAGCCGGCTGTCTTCTGTACACGTCTCCTTGAATGCACTAGCGGGAAGGAGGACAACGCGGATGGTAAGTTCTTGCGAGCAGGGACGCCCAAATGTCCCTTCGGTGAGGTTGTCACGTTGACGACCACCGAGTCACCGATACCTTGAAGTCACGGTATGTGTCGGTGCGAGACCGCAGCAGGCCGTCATGTTTGTCGCCATCGCTGCCCTGCCCTGTGGAATCTTAGGGCGTAGGGGAGCTGTGACTCTGGACAGATCCTGTGACGGTCTCGCACTGTTAACAGTATCTGTGCTACCCCCACCTGTGGTCCTTGGCTTTACGTTACACAATAGAGGTATGTCACATATAAGAAAGCTGACTTACAGCCCATTTCTGCTGGTCCATGACGTCGTCATCCATCTCGGCGCCAAGGATCCAACACTGGTTGAGAAAATAGGTTTTCTCCACCTCCATGATGTGTTTGCACGTCTCCAGCATGTTGGTGCTCTTGGCGACGCGGTTCAAGAATGTCAAGCGACCACCAACGCGATCGTATACCTGCGTGGCCATGTCGTCGGAAATCCGTTCCTGGAAGTACCGGGCTCGGTACCGTTTCAGTGCCGCCGTCGCAGCTGTTTTCGGTAGGTCTTGCACACTTAATACCTCCATGCGGGTGGCAAGCTGCTTCAACTGCTCATATACCCAGTAATCATCGCTGTTGAAGACCATAGTTACCAGGTTCGACGCAGCCCACTGCTCTGCGCGCTGCTGCAGGAGCTCGAAAAGATCCTTTCCGTCCTCATCGTCGCGGATGAGGTGCATCTGGTTGATGATCAGCACGAGCGGCCTTCCGATCTCTGCTCTCCGCTGCAGGGCGACCTTTTCCAACTTATTCAGGGCTCTTTCGATGTCCAGCAGGGCGGTGGTGTCCCGGGGGCCCCTCTCAGAGAAGTATCCACCGATGTAGTCCTCATGGAACTCGTAATCCAGCGCCTTGCCCAACCGGATCCGGAAGATCTCCAGGTCGGAATGAGCCTCGAACATGGCTACGCCGTCGCCGTCCACCTTGCGCATCGCCTCGATAAGCATACTGCTCTTCCCCGTGCCCTTCTCGCCAATGAGCAGGTGGTAATGGCCGTAGTCATGTCCCGAAACGATGTCATCCACTTTCGCCTGTTCGGGGCGCTCGACCCAGTGGTGCTCGTCATCCCCCTCATGGTGAATGGTGGAGTGGCTGATGCCTTTGCCCTTAGCAGCGAGTACCAGCACAGGATCACCCGGCGCGAACGCGTTGGCCATCTTGGTCAGCTGGATCTTCTTGTAAAACTTGTGATAGGCGTACGCGGCGGATGCGAAGCCGATGGCGAGGACCAAGACGGAGGCGAAGGAGGTGGCGGCCGACTCGAGCATCTTGTACCGTAGGGAGGGCTCGCCATCGTAACTCCTATTCCTTGACTGGGACTCATTGCTGGACTGTTTGGTGTCCCCTCGTAAGGGCCGGTACGTTGTGAACGGGCGCGGCTTTGGTGTGGTTCCATTTGCACCTTGTTGCATTGCGCCCCTGGATGCTAGTATGGGGCGCTGTCGTGCGATAGAGTGAAGAAGGGGTGAGGTTCCCCCATGAGACGACGTGAGGTGCCTCGATATAGCGCCGTGTATGCGCCGTCCTAAAGTCATGATTACGTGTGGTATGTGACCGTTGTGAGGCCCGCGGTCGTGGTTAGGGAGAGGAAAGAGTTGATGGATATGAAGGAGTGTGGTTGGTCTCCCTCCTCCTGAGTCCGCCCCCAGAATACGTGGGAAAACAACAAAGGAGATGGGATGAAATTGAAGAAGAGTCAAATGAAGGACGACGAAGACAGAATCTCCCAATAATAAAAAAATAATAATAATGAAAAGTGAATCCCGAAAGAGAGAAATGAGATGCGAGATGAGATAAAGAAGTATTGGATAGTGAAAGTTAAGATGAAAAAGAATGTTGCCGGGTGGATGACGTTGAAAGGGTTGACTTGATTGATTGATTTTGATGATTGATGATGCTAAATGAAGACCGGGGAAAGCAAAGCAGGCGGGATTACGCAAAAGGTGTCCACTGTGCTCAATAACGTCTTCTTTCTGTGATTAATTAGGTTCGTCCGGGACGGGGAAGCCCCTTGGAATTGTGTGGGTGCTTAAGTATATGCCTAGGTAGGTAGGTACTGTAGCACCTGGGCAGCAAACGTGTTGATTGATAAGGGGTAGATGATCCAGATGGCCTGTGCTTCACTGTAGGTGTGAGGTGTACATACCTACCTAGGTACTATGTCTGTCTGTATGTATGGATTGGGGATTAGGTATGGACCCAAAAAGAAGAAGATGAAGAAGAGAAAGGAAGAAGAGCAAGGGTGTTTCATCGGTGAAAGCGGTCAATACTTGGTCAATGATAGATAGCTAGCTAAACTGTGGTATTGTAGTGTGTGTGAACCTTAATCCAGGGACTAAGTATGGATTCTGTTTGAATGAATCTTGGAATCTTGGAACCTTGGAAGCCCTATCATGCATACACATACATACATACACATACATACACATACATTGTAGTATGGATCCGTAGATCGCCTAACAGTATAGTATGTAAGGTATGCCATGTGGCCTCTGCCCGTTCCAGCCACATGGTACCGTTCATTCGGGATGCAGCCAACCTTGATGCTCTCCCGTCGTGTTGATATTTTGGTACTCGGCAGGAGATTTGAGCGGAGGAGGATTGACGAGCAGAAAACACGGGCCGATGTTGACTCGGAAGACTGGCTTTAAGATTAAAGTTTCTTCTTCTTCTTCAAAAAAAAGGGGGGGGGGTGGTGGTGTTCGGGCTGACGTTGCCGAAGGATTTCAATGTCACCCAACGAGTGGACCTCTCTACCTACCTACCGGTACCTGCCTTACCTTAGGTAGATGGATGCCTATGTTTCTATTTGAGGGTTATGTCTAAGGAGATACAGCATCTGTACTGCGCGCCTTGGGCTTGAGATCATCGTAGTTGCAGCGGGAGGGTTGTACGGACATGTGTATATCATCAGGACGGATGCCTGTTTTATACACTCGTATGCAAGACCAAGCTCGACATTACCTACCTAGGTAAGTCATAGAGTAGTTGAATTATGTCCTGCCCTCTTCGTCCTTGACATCTGCACTGGTACATACCTAGGTTTGTACGGACGCACTATGTACGTACACCAAACGTTGTTGGTGTAACGGCGAATAGAAACGGAAATATGCACAAGGTCTCGCTGACAGCGTGTTGGGCGAGCTTGGACCAGCCGAAAAGACCGTTACCATATACAGTACTACCTACCTACCTACCTACCTAGGTTACCTAGGTACTGGTACGGACATTACGTTACGCACAGGCCCCAGTAAGTCAAAGAGGAACCGCACCAGCGATTGCAGCTAGTGCGGGGCTGAATCTGGGGCGTGCTAACCTGCCACCCTGCCTGCCACTTTTTTTTTTTGCCGTGAGATTGGGGGGAATTATCGGGAGCTCGAAACTTTTCCCCCCAATTCGACCACTCGCGTTGCAGCGCGTCACGTCTAACCTCATTTGATCCGACCAACCTCGACGTCAACCTGAACGTGCACCACTCACACTCACCTTCCACTTTTCGACCCGTTACTACTTTCCTCCTCACCCCCCCCCCCGCGGGGCCAATCGACGGTTGACGACCCCAGTACGCGAACCATACGCAACCTGCGCGGCCGGACCAAATAAAGGGCTGGCTTGAAGAACTAGGAGGAAGCCTTCACAGCAACATGGGAAACGAGTCAAGCCAGCTCGAAAAAGACGGCGAGGTGCACCAGCAAGAAGGCAGGCTGATCGGTCCAGCTATGTCACCCACACCTTCCATCGACGGGGGGAGTGAACCGGGAAGGGTGATAGGTCCCGCCCTGTCGCCCCTTCCCTCGGACGGCGAGACAAATCAACGGACTTTCGCCTCTCCAACATCGAGCAAGAAAAAGAAGAAACGTCAACGGAAGGGCGTCGACGCTGTCACATCGTCTGAACCTGGACCGGCTGACGCTGCTGCGATTGCCGACGACGAGGGCAATGCGGTTGTGCCTGAACCCACAAAAAAGACAAAGAGGAAGAAAAAGACACATAAAGTCGGGGGCGAAGTGGAGGAGGTGGTTGAGGGCACACAACCCGAAGCGCAGGATCGCGACGTCGACGAGATGCCCCAGTCACTCAAGAAAAAGTCCAAGAAAAGATCCAAGCTGGTTGCGACGAACGACAGCGACATCCCAGATCAGTCTGGTCTGAGAGAGCAACAAGTTGTCGAAGGCGAGCCGCCCGACGAGGAGGGCAATCCACAGGCGGACAGCTTGCAAGACCAAGATGCGCTGCTGGATGGCGAGCCACACGACGAGCCAGAGCCTGAAGTCATGCAGAGCCCACAGTCTAGCAGGAAGAAGCGGCCTCGGAACAAGAAGAGGGACGATGCCCGAAGTCCCGAGGCACCGCACCTTGTCTCACATGCCGTGGGTGGCTCGCCGCCCTCTGCTCAGCGGCCGACGGCCAATGGCATCCTACGTTACAAGCCACATCTTGATGTTGATGCGGACGAAGTCATTCCGTCTAGTGAACCAAATGACCGACGAAGGGAAAGCACGGGATCCCAAGCGAGCGAGATTCACGCCAGCCAACTCAATACTCAGGGGTTCGCTGATGGTAACGAGGCGGTGGAGGAGTCACCAGAGGTCCAATACACCGGAACTGCCGTTTCTGGCATTCAGGATGGTGATCCAAGCCAGGAAGACTTCAGCCAGGACTCGCAGTGGCTCCACAAACAAGGAATTAAGTTTGACTCGGACGAGGAGCCCATCACAGACACCAGAACAAGTCAGGAAAGAGATGATGATGCGGCTTTGCCTGATCTCCAGCCCAGTAAGGACAAGACTGAGCCTGTTCACCCTGATTCGGAGTCGGAGTCGGAGTCGCCTAGCGCGGCGAGACTGGAGAGGCTTGAACGGTCGAGGTCGAGGTCTATGTCTAGGGCGTCGGTTACGAGGTTAGCTGACGAAGACGTGAGTCCTCCCCCCCCCCCACCAAAACACACACACACACATACCTTCTACAGCCTCCAATCCTCTGTTAACCTCCCCGCCCGTCACCCGCTCCTCAATCCTTCTCACTGACTGGCCTATGACAGCTTGGACTGGATGTGGAGACTTCGAGGGCGAGGTCTATATCGGCACCTTCTTCAACAGGTTCAAATGTCAGCATACCTGCTCGTGCGGAAGACATTGGATCTAGGCCTGGATCGAGAGGCTCGACACGCTCAACATCTAGCAGATCTAGCCGGAACGATGCGCAGCCGAATGGCGATACCATGGACATTGACCAATATGTTGACCACCCTGTCATGAATAAAAGCCCGGCGAAGAAGCAGACCGAATGTGCATACATGACCAGGAATAAGGCAGCTAACCCGAAAATTTACGACGAGATGGACATTGACGACGCCAACGAGGATGGAGGCTTGGCTCAACCACCTGTGTCTGCTAGTAAAACGACCAGGAAGGGTCGACGACGCCAGAGCGACGATGGTGTATCCAATAGGAATGTACATGTCATGGCAGACTGGCTGTCGCAGAATGAAAGGACGAGAAACCACCCTGTCGAGGTCGAGGAGCTGGAACACAATGACGGGGCCGATGGCGTCATCCCAGAAGAAGAGGGAGAAGTCGAGGAGGCAGCTATTTCTCAAAAGGCCACCCGTTCAGGTGTTCCACAGGTTGCCTTGAAGGAGGCTTCTACGCAGGAGACTGCCAGCCAACCTAAGAAAGCAAGAAAAACGCGGAGGCTCCAGCCGAAGACGTCGCTCTCACTCTCGCAGCTCGAAGGAAATGATGCCGACGGTGAAGGAGAAAGCCAGGCCAGGCTGCCTAGTTTCTCTCAGGGATCAAAGCTCAAAGATGTCATGCGAGGTGGGAGTAACGAGCCCGAGGAGAGCGAGTCTGGTGAGGGGCGATTGCCAACTGGCGGGAACTCGGCCGTTCCTCAGACCCAGTCCAGACTGTCGGAGGAAGAAAAACAGGTTAGCGATGCTCCACTGCCCAAGCCGAAGAAGGCCAAGCGTAAGCGCCGGAATGATGCATCTGAAGATGAGTTAGAGAGCTTGATGGCCAGAAACGCAAGCAAAAGCATTGGTCTGAGTGACGAGGACATCCGGACTGCAAAGAGGAAGCGGCTTGCAAAGGGCCAAAAGGCCGATGGTCGTTGGACTCGAGAAGAGCTCGGTGCTCTCGAAAAGGTCGTTGTCGATTTCTGCGATGCTCACGATATGACACAACCTGAAATCAATACGATGATCCACGAGAGGCCGGATAAATCAAACACCATGCACCAGGAATTCTGGAGCAAGGCAGCCATGGCTGCATCGCGGCGGACTCGGAAGCAGATCGTGGAACGGGCACGACGCTTGTACAACAACTTCGCCGGTCGCGGCCACTGGACAGAGGAGCAGAAGCAGGAGCTGCACGAGCTGTTCGAGAAGCATGGCAAGAAGTTCGCAGAAATCGCTGTCATGGTCAACCGTGATCAGAAGGACGTTCGCGACTACTGGCGGAACCAGTACCTTGTCCATGAGACACAGGTCAAGGCGCGGTGGACCAATGAGGAAACAGAGCGTCTGAAGGAGGTTGTTGAGGAAGCTCTCAACAAGATCCGCATCATGCGCGAGAATAACGATCAATTCCGCCCCCGGCCTCGTACCAATGGGTTTGACGATGAATCCCTCATTGACTGGGAACAGATCAGCTCGGCTATGGACCTCACGCGTTCTCGACAGCAGTGCAAGTGGAAGTGGACAGACATGAAAGAAAAAGGTGTTGCGGGAGACGACACTAGCCTGCTGCCCAAATCGCCATACCAAAAGACCGTCAACGGTATCAGTGAGGAATTGGCCAATGCGCGCGAGGACTACCGCGGGATGGGCACCGAGGAGAAGCTGCGGCTTATCGAGGCGATCCATGACTGCGGCACCAGCGAGGATGGCCGCATCAGGTGGAACACGCTTGTCAATGAGCGGTTCAGGACGAAGTGGCACCGCCCTACACTGAGGCTTGTTTGGTACAGGCTGCGTCAGGCAGTACCGGAGTACGACCAACAAGACGTCCAGTCCAATGCCAGGTTCCTGCTGAATTATTACAACACACATCAGTCTCTGCCTGAAGTCGGCGACAATCAAGTCGATGAGCAAATCGAGGAAAGGGTTATCAGCCACAAGCCGGGCAGCCGAATCTGGAAGAAACTTTCTGATGAGCCCCGTGCGGTAAGGGAGAGACAGAGGCGGTCGAGTTCCATGTCGAGCCGGGCCAGCAGTCGAGGACGCCTTGTATCGAGCCAGATTCTCCGTATCGAGGGGAGTGATGACGACGATGCTGACCGAACTCGAGGGCTGAGATCGGACAGTGTCGACCTGGGTCTGGAGGATGGCGACGAGAACAGGGGCAGGAGGTCGGCCGGGAAAAGAAGGAAGACCAGGAATAGCCGCAAGAACAAGGAAGATGTCGTGCCTATCAGGATCCCGTCGCATCTCAAGGGCGAGGCGGCCAAGAAGGCACTGGAGGAGGCCAGGCGGAGAGCTAACGCGGGCCAGGAGGCGAAGAGGGGCGCTAGGAGTGCTAGTGTTGCTATTGATTCTGATTCTGATTCTGAATGATAGGGAGGATGGGTGGGTAATTTGTCGGCGAGACAGTATCAAGATTGGATGGAGGCTACATCCTCAATATACTTGCTTACGAGAGGCGCTTGGCACATGGCATTCATTGGGTGGAGGACACCTCTTTACATAACATATCTAGGTAGTAAATACCAAACTTGGAGGTCTTGAGGCCCGCTTGGGCAAACACTTTGTGGTCGTTGGCGGAAAATGGTGTTGTTACTGCGAAGGGTTCTTTCTTGCTTGTCTGGACGCAAGGTGATGTTGGAAGCTCTGCATTTCCATAACCCCATCATCCAAGCAAGCTATATTCCTTCTTGAATCCCACGATGGACCTTGTCCACGTCTTCACTGGTAGCTATAGTGTGCCACATGTCCTTGATAGTTTTGTGCCGGCCCATGCATGTTTGCTGTAGTGATGATGCCATGAAGCCCGCCCCCCACCCCCCCCCCCCACCGGGAAGCTTCAGATCACATGTCTCCTCCTCAATCCGTCACATATACTCCACGCACCAAGCCGGCAGAGAAGCATGACGAGAATGGCGATGATGCAGATGCCTCCAGCTACGATCCCGACCCATCCTGCGATGCCCATGTGCATACTTCTGGAGGGCTGTGTGGTGTTGTGCGTGTAGAAGACCCGGGGTGTAGACACGATATTTCGTGCCAGGCTTGGAGGAGGCCGGGAGGGTAACCGGACCCTGACAGTTTCCTTCACGTTTTTTTTGGTTATGAGAGGGCGAAACCGAGGGCCTGCCTTTCTCGATTTCTGGGGTTTTGCTTTTCAAACTTTCCTGGTATTGTGGGCTTGAATAGCAGGCACTTGTTAGCTTCGAAGGAGGTTGGTTCATTGGGGCTGGGCGTACACGGCGAGCTTGATCCTGCAAGCGAGCCCGGTGGTGTGCAGTGCTGAGGAGGAGTTTGCGTATTTTTCCTGGTCGTGTGTGTGCTGGTTTGGCGTGGGGATGCTGTCTGCTCTTCATGTTTTATACTCATGGTGTTTACGTCTTTGTGGGTGAGGTAAGGGCGAAGGACATGGACTCCGGGGGCAATGACGAGGTGAGAAGTGCTGCCGGACGGAAGCTTGAGAGCAAGGAAGGCAGTAAACAGACTTAGAGAGTATGGTGACTTCATGGTCAGTAGGAGATTGGTGTATTTGAAAGTGTATTGCTTCATGACGGTGGCCCAGTGCTGATTGTCCACAACGCCCGTGAAAGGCCCTTGCCTCCAGACTCTCTCTTACATCCACACATGAACAACACCGACTTTCTGAGCCACGTATGTACTCATGCCAGGTACCTCATCGGAAACAACTTCTCGTGTGTGCTTATTGCTTCTTTGCAGGCAAATTCTCTACAACGGCCTCGACCCCAACGGTCTCTTCTCCCTGTCGCACCCTCTCAACATCCGGAACGGACGAGTGCTTCTCTCCTTCGAAGATGGCGTCGATTTCCTCCAATGTCCTCCCTTTCGTCTCGACCCAGTAGTATGCCTACTCGTATGTGAGCTGTGGGGTTCTCGTTTCTTGCCCCTTTTCGTGAGGAGGACGACTTGACTATTCGTAATACGTTTCGGGAGGGCAGGAGAAGGGGCTCGTTTGTTGACATAGAAAGAGCTGTAGCAACTCACAATCAGGCCCAAGATTACAATATCCCATGATGCATTGACCATGTACATCTTCCATCCGATGTTGTCTAGACCAATGGGCATTATGAAGACGAAGACGAGCCTGTTGTTCCTGTCAGCCAAAGACACGCCACCCACTATCGGACCAAACGAGAGACGGAGTAGTTCTTACGCCAGGGCGTTGAGCATCAACTGCGAGAATGCCACACCGTTCGCACGGATGGAATAGTTCATGATCTCAGGCGGGTAGAGGTAGAGAAGGGGTGTCCAAGCAATGGAGTAGAACCCCTGGAAGAGAAACATAACCGCCACGTCGCCGTAGACAAGACTCTTCGATGCGCCATCGGGATTATCGCCATATTTCTTGGTTAGTCCTCCGATGATGAACAGGCAGGCGATGAGGAGACACTGCGAGAAGATGGCCGTGGGCTTCCTCCCCCAGCGGGCTGCCAGGTGGGTTCCGGCGAGGCAGCAGGCTAGACACCACACATTGAGGACGACATTCTGGAGGTATCATGTCAGCCTCCGGTGTGCTCCAGTGGAGATGATATGACAGGGTGACTTGACACTCACAGCCTTCAGCTGGTCATTACTATCCGTCACCCCAGCGGTATCCAGCTCCGACCCGAGGTAATAAGACGCAATGATATTCCCAGCAATGCAAGAGAACGGCCCGGGGCTCATCCCAATGAGCAACCGCTTCCGGGCCACAGGCGTCCTGACGATCTCCATCGGACTCATCGTCCGCCCTTCCTTCTTCTCCCACGACAACGTGTCAATAATCTCCTTGTACACAGCCAGAACCACCGCATCATTAGGATCGCCATCAGCATTCGTCTGCGCCACCACCGTGCGGGAGGCATCAAAAAGCCCCTGGTAGGCAAGCCAGCGAGGGGACTCGGGGATAAAGGGCAAGATGGCAACACACAAGACAGAAAAGATGCCCTGGAACAGGCTCGGCGCGCGCCACGCCCAAGTCGACTGCCACCGGCCCGTGCCGAGGGTGATGCCCGCCGCGAGCAGCGCGCCGACGTAGTAGAAGTCGTTGAGCAGGCCGACGCCCCAGGCCCTCCAGCGGGCCGGGAACGTCTCGGACAGGTACACGCCGGCCGCGATGCCGGAGACGGCGGCCCCGAAGCCCAGGACGACCCGGGCGACGACGAACATGGCGACGTCCTGCGCCGCGGTCTGCAGCACGACGCCGGTGAGGGTCGCCAGCGAGCCCCAGAGGATGGTGGGCCGCCGGCCGAGCCGGTCCGAGATGACGCCTGATACGAGGGGGCCCAGGAAGCCGCCGATGAAGACGGAGGCCGTGTTGAGCCCTGTGGTGGCGGGGCCGAGCTGGAAGTAGTCGGTGTAGGAGGGCAGGATGTTGAGACCGTTGAGCATGGACCCGTCGTAGCCTGCGGTCTGTGTGTGTTAGGTTTGTTGGGGGGGGTGTGTGTGTGTGTGTGTGTGTGTGGAATGGGGTTGATTGGAATGGCATGCTTACGGAGGATTGGACGACCGAGCAGAGAATGAGCAGCACGGAGAGGGTGGTTGTGGATTCGGGTACCCATGCGGGCATCCACGTCCCTGTTGGGGAGGTCTGAAGCATCGTGCGGACTGAGTTCACAGATGGGTTACCATGAAGGGAGGTGTTGTTACAAGGTGTGTCCGTGAGGATCAATGTTTGTATGTATGTATGTATGTATGTATGTACAAGCACATTATACTTACATATATATATATATCTGGACATGTCTCCCCTCAGAGTCTCAAACGGCTCCCAACCAAAGATTACACAGTATGATTCGAGTTCCAATACTTGGACTGTTTATCTCTGCCGGATCAAGCCATGGGATGTCGGAGCTGATAACGCTTTGCACCGCACCAGATTGGAAGATGGCAGGACGACAGCCCCTGTCTTGCTTCCCATGCGCCTCCGCACCTCGTATGCATGCAGGCAGAACGGCTTGGTGCTAACTGTCTACAGCACGATAACGTTGCAGCGAGTCGACCTTCCTGATCTAATGTTCGGAGACCTTTCACTCCAACATCGTCCAATGTCACCTGCAGCCCTACCCAGCTTTCTTAAGTCCGGGTTCTTCTTTATATGGCTTATTGTCTCCCCCTTTCTTTCCAACTAAAGTACCTGAACTACCTCAACTACCCACGGGCACCTATAGGTAAGACGCTTAAGGTCACTGACTTCTTCCACTTCTGCCTCGATCCAGCGCACCTCCTGCTTTTTCCAGAAGCCGAACAGATCGACTGCCGTGAGCATCACACAATTCAACCCGAGGTATCCTATGCTCCTCAAGATCAGCCTTGGCATAGAACGAGTGGATATAGAACACTGCATAGCAGAGTAAGGGGGTGATCACCCCCGGGGGCCCTGGTTGAACTAGGAATCCATCTGAGCTTCAGCTGGCCGGAGAACGGTGAAGCGTCAAGTGATGTGATTATGTATATCTCAGTGTTGAATAGCAGACGGACAGGGCGGAAGAGCCAGTAAGCGAGTGGATAGTTGCGTTACACCTGGGCATTTGCGGTTCATGCACGTCTGCTTCCTGTCTAATATTTATGGAAGTCCTGAATGTGAGTGAGAAGGCTGTGCTACGGTAAGGTATACATATGGGCTGACTGGCAGACTCAGGTCCAGTTACCTGTACAACTGAACCCTGGGAAGTTATAGCACCCCGCAGCGGATTATGTCTGACTGCTCCTCATCCCCTTTTCCATCCTCTCAGATCTATTTTGCTCTGCTCACTCCACCAAGTCACAGGAGTTGCATCACGTGTCATAAGATATATTGTGGAAATATCTTGTCAGGCTCCGTACAACATCCAAACTGTTGCCCCTTCGGCCTGTCTTCGCTGAGCGATCGTGGGCCTACGCAGCGTGCTACTAGAAGACACTCCATCATCAAGGATACTCTTCCTTCCATCGCCAGATAGGGTACTGAAAACTGCAAAGCGAGTTTCTGGAAACCCCTGCGGTTGTGGCCAGTTACATCATCAGTGCTCGCTATCGACTTCCTCCAAACCATGGGATTGCTCCCTTTGAATCAGGCAAAGCCTCACACAGTCATGAACTGATCCTTCATCCATCGCCGCCAGTATCGCTGGCGTCATCAGCCTCGCAGATGTTGTGTTCTCGCGGACCATGAGATACTTGAAGTTGGCAAAGAATACAAATGAAGATGTGACGAAACTTTCTATGGAAGTTCTCGTGCTTAGTGGTGCGCTATCCAGCCTGTCGAAGTTGGCATGAGAGCTCGGCACAGCTGGGCTCCGAGACAAATCGACCGATGGCCTGCGGATGTTCCATATCGCGACTTGCCATGCCACACTCGACGGATCGCACAGGACTTGAAGAAGCTTGTGACGGCAGTGCGGTGAAGCGAAAACTCACCTGGCCACTCAGACGAGGACTAATTACAACGTTGTCGGCGATATCATCAGCTACAACAACGTCTCAGAATTTGGATCTTGAAGAGAAAGGGCTTGTGTGGGAGAATTTCATGACAAGCATCCATGAAGCTCCAGCCAACCTACCTCGCAGCGAATCACAAAACACCTACAAGCGTCACGGCTTTGCACTTGGCCACCTTCCAAGGAAACGTCGAGGCAGCCATGTTACTCCTCGACAACGGTGCTGACATGGATGCAGTGTCCTACAATCACTGCAGACCCTTTGCATGTAGCGGCCTACGTAATGTCGCCAAAACATACTCGCCTGGCAGGGCTGTTTCTCCGAAGAGGTACTGCAATGGATTATCGAGATGATTTTGGAAATACTCCACTTATGACTGCCCTGGTACAGGGCAATGTTGAAATGGCTAGGCTGTAATCACTGCCGGGGCGAACCTGGAAGCCATCAACTATGCATATCGAACGCCCCTGCATGCCTCTGTCTTCGGCAGCCAGGAGTCATCCGCCACTCTAGTACACCATGGCCTTGGCCCCCCCCCCCAATCAACAAGACAGCTAGCTATTCGTGGTCACCGATTCACCACGGTATGCGCAAAGGCTCTTTTGCTTCCCTCCTCCTGAACAGCGACCTCCACCTAGACAGCAGTGAGCCACTGTCATGGGACACGATAGATTCCAATGTTTCCGATGGCCTGGCTCACCAGCCACTGTGTCTTGTCTCCACGGAGACTCGGTCTCAAGAAGATGCGCCAGTTGGCACACCTGGGGCCGTTTAATCCGTGGGCCGCCCCCCCCCCCACTCTGTGCATCTAATACGCATCGAATGGGGCATGCCGTCGCAGTCACGAACCTGATCGCCCTTGGAGCGCGCCTGGACTCTGAAAGGATGCCCCTCAGGGTCGGCCCTCACGGCAGCATGCTCGGCTGGATGTGTTGTCAAGATTTTCTTGTTCGTCGCGGGGCTACAGCATAGCGTATCATGGCTCTGGCGGAACTCGCTCGGCCGTTTGAGGTTGCCGGGCGCAAGTAATCAAGGCCATTGTGGACTGGCTCTTGGTTGGACGGTTCACGGAACAGAAGGAGATATTATTGAGTTGTGAACAACAGCCTGGGTCGTCAACAGACAGACTCCGGCATGATGCTCATGGGGCGGGACTACCACGGCAGAATTGCTTATAAGCGGAAGGTCACAGAGACGAGTGGATGCGTCCGTGGGTTCGCCTGATGGCTATCAAGAGAGAGTGGAGAGGAAAGGTCGTCCCGGAGATGAGCTAGGCAAAAATGGATCGTCGTGCTAGGTTATCCCTGAGGAGCCGGTGCGAATATGTCCAGGAGACTCTGGAACACCTATAAATCTATAGGTCGCTGAGATGGAGTGAGGGTATATGTATATCTAGTGAAATCGGGTTTAGTTAAGAGTGTCACAGCACCCCCCCCTCCCACCTCATCTTAGAACAGACACGAGAGTTTATCCAGCGTTCATTCTGCCCTGTATACTCGAACATAAGGTAGTGAGGCATGGCATAGCGCAACATATAATGACAGGAGTTTTTAACCTAACATTCAACATAAATAAACAAAGCTTGTGTTGTGGTATCTCTACTCATCTATCTCTTGTCTCTTGCTTCTCATTACACCTTTTCTTTTTATCCCACGCATATGTATGGTATAACCGAATGTATGATAATGCTTTCAAAAAAAGGGGGAATTATTTCGTTCATCGCTGGGAGAGGCCAAACCCATCCGACAAAAAAACAAAAAGAAAAGGAACTGAAAAAACCCTAAACCCAAACATAATGACACCCCTCAAGTAATAACAGTGAACCCCTTGGCTTCAGACTTCCTCCCGCTAGGTCCGTTCCAGACGGAACCATGATATCGATTTCGTCAGGACCTCTTTTTAACTCCCCATTAATCTACCACCACTCGCTCCTCTACCACTTCTACCCCCGCTCTTCCCCTATCATTTCGCTCTTGATGGGCATCACCACTACCTCCTCCATCCGTTTAATCCTCAAAGAACTGGATGATGTACTTGAAATCCCTAACGCCCAGGCCCATGCGAGGGTAACACACGTAGACCGGCTCCCCGTAGGCGCCAAACTTCTCGCGGAACTCGCTCTTCTTGTTCAGCCGCAGGCTCTTGACGATGGTGTCGTACGTCTTGGCGAGGAACTTGGCCCGCACGCCGCCCAGGTGCGCGCCGGGGACCAGCTTCTCGCTCACGCCGGCGCCGAAGGTCACGGGCCCGCTGACGGCGGCGAGCGCCGTCATGACCGTCGCCTCGATGATGCCCGAGGGCGTCCCGGGGAAGTCGAGGGCCCACTTCACCTGCCAGCCGTGGCGGGGCGCGAGCTGGGCGAACACGACCATCGCCATGACCTTGGTCGTCTTCTTGCCGTCCTCCTCGACCTCCTTCTCGGCGGCGAAGTACCGCCTGTGCTCCATGTCGATCCATGGCTTGATCTCGGTGAGGTGGACTTGCTTCTTGCCGGACCTGCTCTCCTTCCACTTCTCGATGGAGGCATCCGCCCTCTGCTTGAAGTCGTCGTCGGGTCTCAACTCGTGGATCTTGATACCCTCTCTCTCGACCTTTCTCGCCTCGCGGCCGTGGGGACCGGCGGCGTGCTTGTCAGCGTCGACACGCTGCTCCTCGACGCAGGTGAGCGTGCGCCATCCCAGATGCCGGCCAAGGACTTCTTGTACTGATTCGGAGACGAGCATCCACACGGGCGTGAGCTTCAGGTCCTTCTCCACGAACTTGACAAAAGCCTTGACAATCTCATCGCTCTGAGAAGGGTCGCAAAGCGGGTCACCGGCCACCATCGCGAACTTGTTCTCCCGACGAACGTAGCCCACCGCGGCGCCGGTGGTGGTATGCCGCCAGATCTCGAACCGCTCGTCCAACCATGATGTGTTAGTTGCGTCGCCGTAGTTGGCAATCAGCTTCTCCAGCGGATACTCGGCGATGCCCTCCGGCTTGGGGTGACGAGTGTCGCACTCCGGGTGGGGCAGACTAGCCGAGCGTTCGGGAAGGGACTTGGGGTCACGGTGATAAAGAGTGGCGTAGCGCACGTCGCCGAGTTCGAGAGACCAGGCCAGGATACGCTCTAGACCAAGACCAGCGCCGCCGTGAGGTGGCGCGCCAAGGTCGAAGGCCATGAGATACGTCTCCATGCCATCCTCGGAGATACCTGCCTGGCGCATGTTGTCGCGGAGTTTGGCAGCATCGTGGATACGCTGGCCACCCGAGCAGACCTCCTGCCCGCGAATGAAAATGTCGAAGGAGTTGGTCCACTTGGGATCTGTATCGTCCTTGTGGGTGTAGAAGGGTCGGGCGTTGGCGGGGAATTTGTCGAGAATGTAATAGTCCGTGTTATACTTCTCCTTGATCAGCTCACCCAGATGAATCTCGTTGCGCGTGGACAGGTCCTCCTCTTCCACATCAACGCCATCGTCACGGAGGATTTGGAGACCTTCGCTGAAGGGGAGGACGAGGGTTTCGTCGAGCCAGACGAGATCCTTTGATGGCCAACGCTCACGGACAATCTGTAGCTCGGGCATGGACTGAAGTGTGCGGAAGACCTCTTTCAAAAAGGCATCGATTTTGTACATGACCTCGTGGTAGTCGTGCTGAATGGCCATTTCGATATCGAGACCGGTGTACTCGGCGAGATGGCGCTTTGTGTTGGAGTTTTCGGCTCGGAAGACAGGACCGATCTGGACAAGGCATGATTGTTAGCTAACACTGATGATGTGTAGAAAGATAGGGTTGAACTCTCAAGACGCAACCCTGCTTACCTCGTACACCTTGCCAAAATCCGCCGACACGGTCATCTGCTTGGCCAACTGCGGACTCTGAGCCAAGAAGGCCCGCCGTCCAAAGTAGTTGACCTTGAAAACCTCAGCACCACTCTCAGTGGCAGAAGGCTGCAGCTTTGGGGTCTGGATCTCGATAAAGCCGTCCTGATCAAGCACCTCGCGGAACTTCTTGGTCACCATGTGCCTGATGCGGAACAGGGCCTGGTTGCTGGGGTGGCGCAGGTCGAGTATACGGTTCGACAGGCGCATTTGGGTCGTCTCAGGAGGCTCGTAGTTGTCGAATGGCAGGTCATGCGCGGCATTGACCAGATGGATCGAGTAGATCTTGACCTCCATATTGTGGTCGGTAGCGGAGCGCACTGGCTCAGGGGGCGTCTGCAAGGTGCCAGTGACCTGGACAAGAGACTCTGGGTCGAGGCGCTGCACCCATTTGACGAAGTGGGAAGTGTCATGTTGGAGGATACCCTGAAGAGAGTGGGTCTGGTCGCGGAAGAGGATGAAGTCGAGGTGTTTGGAGATGTTGCGCTGGTGGTGTATGCGGGCGCGGAAGGTGACCTCCTGCCCTGGCTCGAGGTGAGTAATCTCCTCGATGGTCAAAAGCTCTTTGGCGTCCATGGCCAAGCCGTAGCGGCCGCGAGTCTCCTCGTCCTCTTCTTGCATTGCGAGCTGATCTTCCATCTTGCGCCTCTCCTCAATCTTCTCCCGCTCCTGCTGGAGCCTCAACACCTTCTCCTGCTTCCTTATGCGTCTATCCTCTGTACGTCTGCTGGAATTGCCCAGGCTCGATCTGCTATCTGTGGAGCTGGCGTTGCCATTGACTTTTCTGGGACCACTGTCCACGCTTGAGCGCGGGGAGATGGTCCTGAGGAAATCGTGGAGGGCCGTCATTTTGGGGGGGAGCCAACCAGGTTGGCGTTTCTCGTTTTTGTTGTTGTTGTTGGCAACAGTGTTGTTGATGGGCTTTTTTGCTTGCTGCTGTTGCTGTTGCTGTTGCTGTTGCTGTTGCTGCTGTTGTTGTTGTTGTCGCGGTGACTGCGACGGTGAGTCCTCTTGTTTGGTATGGAAGCAAGAGATGACGTCTTTGTGGCACATCTATTTTATTTTTTTTCTGTGGCAAAAAGGGGTGAGAGTCACGACGTGCCGAGTTTTGACAAAGGCAAGACAGTGAGGGTATCAAATAAAGGGTGCAACTTTGGTGGAGAGTGTTTTTGGGGGGGCGGGGGTATCACTGCAGATAGAATACTCTGTATGAGGGAAGAATAGAAGAAACAGAAAAAGTAAGACACGAGATGTGTAATGCCGTGTGGATTATAAAGGAAGCAATGAATACAATGACATACTGTACCTAGGTAGTAAGCGCCCAACCAAGTAGGTACACACGGTCAAGCCGTGGTACGGAGCTGTCACTCAATCTTCTTTTTTTTCTTCTTTCTTCCTCTCCTTCCCTTTCACTTCCGCCGTGCTAACCTTGATTTCCGGCACCGGCCCATCAGCGTAGTAGTAATGCATTGGTCTGCTGGTGCGCTGGGGGGTTCTCGCCAGACAGGCCAGGCAGGCCAGGCAGTGCCAGGGTATTTTGCGAGGTTCGCGTGTGGGAAATTCAACGTCCCGACGAAAGACGGGATTTGAACCAGGAATTGATCAAGAGTGGGTCTTATGACGTTGTTGTGGTGTAAGTGTCAGGTACTGTGTACCGCGAACTGCCATGTGTGTAATGTCACCCCCCCCCCCCAGGAATGATGCAGATTGGTTCTGCTGGGCTGTCAATTCGATTCGTGCTGGAAATAATGGCGAAAAGGGGATCGAGATATGCAAGAATTTCGGCCAGGTTTTTAGAGATGATGATGTTACAATGCCCCGGAGCAAATGCCCCTTGAAACAGCCAGGTCTTGCTGGTCTACAACTAATTCTTGAAGCATAATTAAGAATAGAAAACCTACTAGGTACCTATATGATCTATTTGACCAGGCAGAACCACATGCTGCTTGGGCTGGCAACCAAGATCAAACACCCAAAGTACCTACCTAGGCATGTAACAGAACGCAACACTTGGCATCTGTGTACCCGGTACCTGGGAGTACCATAGTAACAAAAATAGTGGGCAAGCTGATAAGAAAGAAGAGTAGACCGGTGCCCGGACCGCCCGGAAAAGCAAACAGAATGCCATAGAAAACATCGTGCGGAAGGGGCCGGAAAGGCCGGGAAGACGGCATCTTCGGCACTTCAGCCCACTCAGTCACCCCTCACTACATAGTACATAGAATTCATGAGTCAGTCAGCCTGAAGAGATTCTAGATGCCCTCAAAAGTTTGTGGATATGTTTGTTATTGTCCACATGTTGTCGTCAGTCTTGCGAATACCTAGATATCCTGGGTACCTTAGGGAGGTAGGTATATGCCATATCGGCCATGGTATGTACCCAGGTGTGTAACTAAGTACGGGGGTACATAGGTACCTAGGTAGTGTAATTGACATCTGTGACCAGCATGCATTACAGCATCATCATCTCTCTCTCCCTCTCTCTCGCTTGCCAGACAGCTGATCAGCCAGCCAGTCGAGCGAAGGGGTCCGAGATCCAACATGTTCATGAAGGGCCTGGACCGGGTCGAAATGCAACCTGAGGTAGCAGTACACAGTAGAATAAAAAAAAAAGATCAAAAAAGCTTAAACGACATAATCAACCCACTGCTACATTTGTATGAAGATAGTCAATGCTTATTACACAGTACGGTGGGGGCAGTTGGGGGTTCGGAACGGGCTGACGGGTAGGTAGTGTTAATCGTGTTAATCATGTTAATCCGTGCTAGAAAGACAGGTGATTGATTACATAGATCACTGTGAGGAGAGAACAGCAAGTGATTTCCTGAAAAGAGAAGGCTTTCCCTGCTTAATGTCATACCTCTCCAGTGATACCTTACACTAGCAGCACCAGCTACCAAGCCAGCTTACCTAGGTACCTAGATAGGTATTACATATATTAGGTACCTACCTAGGTACCTGTAGGTATACAGTGGCGTATTTCAATCGATCTCCCCGGAATGAATGCTCCCCCACCTGCCACAGTAGATTTCCCCATGACGATGATAAGGCCCGTGCGCGTGCTCTTCCGTACCTAGGTACATACGTATGTAGGTACGTACACTAGTGATACGAATCCTTGAAAAGGCCCCACTCCCGACGGTCTGGAACCTGACGTCATGCCGTTTCCATAATGCACATAGAGAGAAGTACGCGTGCAAGGTACGGCACCTGGGGCACCTGGGGCAACCTGGGCACCTGAGAAGAAAGCGGGAAAGCGAGGGAAGCAGGAGATCTGATGCCCCATGTGGCAGTGCACCACCCATTTACACCTGACAGTTGACGCTTGTCCGCTTGACAGTTCGCACCATCTTGGTTATTCTGGTCGTCGGGGGTCATCTTCCAAAAGTCCCGAGGTCTATACGTACGTACAATACAAACTTTGTCACCCACAACAAGCACAACAGCCAACCAGCCAACCAGACGTCAACTATTCAGCCCTTCCAAAAGCAGGGCTGTGCTCCCATGTCCCTGGAACACCATCATGCCGCCCAGACATCAAACATGGATACCGATCATCCTCCCTCAACCCAACACCGTAACGTGACGTAACCCCGGTTTATTGCTTACAACACGCTGCAAAGCTGAACATCTTGTAGCTGCTTGTTGATTGTTTTTGTTGTTTCCTCCTCGTTTCATCATTCCTGACCATTTCAAACACTCGACTTTCTAGATCCTGACGATTGCTCCTCTATCATTACCAAAATCCACACCCACAAGAGTGCCACCCACAACGATAACGACGAAGACGACGAAGACGAAGACGACGACGACGCTGACAATATGTCCGACGCCGCCATCGCCCCCCTGGCCGAGCAGCCTGACCTGCGTCAGGAGGCAATAGATGCCGTTAACGAACCATCTCTCGATGTCTATAATAATCCCCTCGAGCAGTCCTCACGATGGGCCCTGGCGACACGTGCATATGCATACCGCGCCGGTGCATCCATCGCCTTTGGCATGGGAAACATGACCTCGCCACCCGTGCCGTCACCAAACAAGACCGTCTACTTTGATTCCACGCTCTCCAAGGAATACAGCGGCAAAGAAAAGATAAAAACAGAAGTCTGGGTCCCCGATCCGACGAGGCCATTGTCCAGGAAGAGCTCTAGGGAGAGCTTGAAGGCGATGAAGAACAAATTGAAGAAGAAAAACCACGGCGAGAATGGGGCTGGAGATTACAACGATGGGTTGCTCAAGCCGACTCTGTCGCGATACCCTTCACGCGACAGCAACAAGTCTCGCAGGCCGTCCCTGTCACGGTTCTCCTCCCACATCTCTTTCAAATCATCCAAGTCGCTCAGGTCTAGAAGTGCCATATCCCTGCCGACCGAACCTTCAGCCCCGATCGAGAATCCCATGGACAAGGTCCCATCTATCCTGAGCCCACAGCCAGATCCCCGTGCCCGAAGGCCAGCAGTCATCAACTTCCACGGAGGAGGGTTCTGTCTTGGTCAGGGAACCGATGATGGACGATGGGCCATGGCAGTCATGCAGGCCCTCGGCGCTGTCGTCTTCTCCGTCGAGTACCGTTTGGCACCCAGCTACCCGTTTCCCACTCCCGTCGAAGACTGCGCCGACGCGATATTACAAATATGGCGGCGGGCAGACGAGTTCTGGATAGATCCCGACAAGATCATCATCAGCGGCTTCTCGGCAGGCGGAACACTGGCCCTGGCGAGCTGGGTATTACTGCAAGATCACAAGAACCTCGGATACAATTTGGAACCCGCCCTTGTCCAATCCATGGAGAAGCTATCCCTATCATCAGGCGAGCAAGGCGGAACCATCCCCAAGGCCGTCGACGCCTCGGTGCCGCACCCCGCAGGCCTGATGCTCTTCTACCCGCTCCTCGACTGGACCATGTCCCGCCCGAAGAAGCGCCTCACCTGCGTGCGGCCGGAGCTCACCCTCCCCCGCTCCCTGACCGACATCTTCGACGCGAGCTACATATACCCGCCCGAGGCCCTCAAGGCGCAGCTCGACAACCCCATCCTCTCCCCGGGCCTCATGCCCGACCGCCTCGTCGACAGGCTGCCCCCCGTGCAGCTGTGTCTGTGCGAGTACGACATGCTGCTCGCCGAGGGCAAGCGCTTCGCCGAGAGGCTGAAGACCAGGGGCAAGGAGGTCGGCGTGAGGGTCGTCAGCGAGGCGAAGCATGCTTGGGACAAGCCGCTGCCGTTCAACCCGCCCGAGAGCATGGGCGTGGAGTACGGCGAGGCCGTGAGGGCCATGGCGAGTTGGCTGGGGGAGGTCAGGGATGATGGGAGCGGGAGGGAGTATAGTAGCGGGAAGGAGTGGAGCAGTGGGAACCTTACGGACGAGACGTTGCCTGAGGGTAAGGCTTGTTAGAGACAGATGCGGATATAGGAGCATGGCGTGGAGTTTGGTAGATGGGGTTCTCTCAGATGGGCTTGGGTGTTGTTTGTGTGTAGATAGACGAGTGTAGAGGAATCGTGTATATTGCATCCTGGTGTGATTTCTTTTTGAAGCGTTTCTAGAATACAGGGAAATACTGTTCGTTTGCTATACTATACTACACTATACAATACCTACATGGAATGTCACTGTTGAAAGGGGGAGTAGCAAAAAGTGGATACCCTAATGGTTTGAAGATGCCTTGCTGTAACTGTTTCCTTGGCTCTTATGACCAAGCTTCCGCTGTGACCGGCGATCAAGGGCCCGAAAGCCACATGGGCAGGTTATACTACTTCTCATGATTTGGCCGGGAGTAGGCTAGTTGAAACTCGACGGGGTCCCTGTAAGGCGCCGGTCACAGTGGAAGTCAGGAAAACACCGAGATATATTTCTCCCCATTTGTCTGTGTTCATATGACGATACTACCCATCGACAACGTTAACATGTCACCATTCTCATGGTGCTGACCTTCCAGGATTATCATGAGCGTCTCATTTCGAACACACTTAGATGCCTAGGTACTAACTAGTTGGTATCTCGTCCAGTAACCGGGTTGGCCTCACTATTCGACCAACTAACAACGACAAGTAATAACCAAGACCTTCCATTCTGCATAACCGACAAAGTCGAAGAGTCGAAGAGTCGAAGATCAAACCCAGATACAATCCACCCGTAACCCCCCAAACAAGCCACGTTTGACTCCATCTGTACTACATATCAAACATTACATACCCAAACAGCCCACCAAACCCAACTACCTCCAAACACCAGGCCGCGCACCAGGATACCCAAAATAGCCCTCCTCAAACCCCGCCAACGCCCCGCCAAACGCACTCCCAGCCTCCAAGGTCTCCACATCCGCCCCGGCCCGGAACGCCCTGATATCACTGCACAGCCCCCTCCCCGCAACCGCCTTCCCGCCCCCGGCCACGCTATCCAGCGCCGTCGCGGGGGGTCCGGGACCCCCCGCGTGCCCGGCCCGCACGTCGTCCTGCCGCGGGGCCAGCCGCCGGAGGTGCGTGAAGACCCCGCCCGGCCGCACGCCGCTCTGGTGCTTGAGCAGGTTGGCGTGCACGAAGAGGGGTTCCGGGTGGGCCGGGTCGGACGGGTCCGCGTGGGCCGGTGCTGGCGGTGTCAGGCCGTATTGCAGCATCGCCGCGCCGCAGAAGTTGCCTCTCCGGTCTAGGTTGCCTAGGAGGGAGAGCCAGCGCGGGGATGGGGTGTAGGGGATGCCTAGGGCTAGGAAGGCGTAGCGGCTGTGTTGTTTGAGGTGAGTATGTTTTCCGGGTGTTAAAGGGTGGGGAGATAGGGTGCGTATGTGTTGTGGGTGTGTGTGTATGTGTCTATGGATACTCGAAGATGCAAAGGTGGAACTCATCTACTTACAAAGTATCCTTATCGCCACCACTAAACCAGAAACTCCCCTCCTCCGCCATATACTGCGCCAGGTACAACGCAGCAAGGTTCAGGCCCCCGTTCCCAGACTTCGCAATGAGCACCTGCCCGCTGTCCAGCTCCCACGCGTCGTGGCACGGGATGCCCAGCAGCCGGTGGACGGCGTTGTCCGGGTGGTCGCGGTTGAGGTCCGGCCAGAAGACGGCGTTGCCCCCTGAAGGATCTCGGAAGAGAGAGGACTCAAAGAGTGTGGCTAGGTCGGATAGGGGGAAGTTGTCCGAGTCGAGGTAGAGGACCTCGTCAAAGGAGCTGCGCAGGATGGACTCGGCTTTTAGTTCGAAATTCTTCCACTGGTTGGGGGCTTTCTTGGTTGAAACCTGTCAAGTTACTAGTGTAAGTGACGTGTAGTGTGAAGCAAAAGAACAGAGATACCGGGAACGACGATGGGGTGCCTAAGTCCACCCGACCGCGATTAGAAGACAACAAACAACATACCATACGAATAGTCACCCCCAACCCCTCCAGCTCCCGCCTCTGCTTCTCATCCGCCAACTCCCCCTCGAAATGAAACACCTCGATCCCACCACCCCTCCACCCCAACCTCTTCATCTCCCGAACACACATGACCGCCTTCTCAACAGTCCTATGGTTCCCAGCAGCCAACACCACCCCCCGCGAGCCCCGAACCACCGCCTGCCCACGCGCGCCCTTCCCAGGCCCGATGAGGGCATCCTCGCCCTCGAGCACAGACCGCCCCTCAAGATACTCCAGCGCGCCCGCCCGCATGGCGACGATCCGCTCCGCGCCCACGGACAGCCAGTTGGCCTGCTCGCCCTGGAGCTGGTCGGCGTTGACCTGCGAGTTGAGCTGGGCCCGCGGGCAGGCGGCCTCGTTCTGCGGCTTGGCCTGGGCGTGCGTCAGGACCGGGCGGGAGAGGAACCTGGCCATGGCGTGGGAGAGGAGGGGGTGGAGCCTGAGCGGCCGGCCGGGCTGGGCGGTCGGGGGGTGGTAGTTGGGGAGATGGGCGGTGCTGAAGACGGCTGGTGTGGTGATCCATGCTGGGCGGTTGTGGGTGGGGGGTGGGGTTGATGGTGATGATGGGGTTGTGCCTGCGGGGAGGGGCGGATCTGCCGGGCTGGGTGGGATGGTCTTGTCCGATTTTGTGCTGGGTAGGAATTGTTGTAAGATAGGGGAGTTGGTGTCACCGTGGTAGATATATAGCACGATGCAGAGGGTGCTAGCCACGATGAGCGTAACGAGCCATCGTATGCCGGCTTTGGACTGGATGAAGGCCGGCCCTCTCACTGAGATGAGCGATGTCCCCGACATGCAGCGCCAGGTTTTATATAGCACATGTATGGCTGGGTTTGCTTTTGTGTGTTTGCAGACTTGGGAGGTGGTTATATTCATAGGTTTATGTGAGGTCGCATCGGCTTTACGACACGTAAGTACAATTACGATACCCCCCCCCCCGGTGTAGTTACTGGAAAAGGTTGACTGGCCCCCTGAGTCTGAGTCTAGTTAAGCCGCCCTCACATGGAATGCAAATGGTCATTCCAGGAGTTGCAATGTTATATGCATGGGACAGAATGCATTGGCCGGTAATGTACACAGTAAGGTATAACCGTCCATTTCATGTGACTCAACCGCAAGAAAACCCAATGCATTTTAACCAGACAATGACAATGTCAATGACAATGACTATGCGTCTATCAAACCTCCGACCAGATATCCCCCCCCTCCCCCATGTTCGTCTGTCTGTCTCCTTCCTGTTCCGCACTTTTCTTGTTTGCCCTCCCCCCCCTCTTTTCCCCCTGTGTCTTTGCCCGTCTTCGCCTATTTTCCAGTACGTCTTTTCGAAGTTTAATCAAACCAAAAGCGCCGCTCAAATGCTTCTTCCAGAGTCAATACATAACCCAAACCAATCTAAACCAGTCATGCATGCATATACATATGCATACTCCCTCTCTTTTCGTTTTCAATCGTGTTCAAATCTTCTCTCCAGCTCAGCTGTTACCGCACATCAACGATCGTACGCATCAATCACATGAAACTGTCCAAAAGTGTAATAGTAGTCGTATACACCATCCCCACCATCCCCAGCACCATCAGCAGCACATCCGCCAGCTTCTCCCCCTTGGTCTGCGCGACCGCCCGGTAGTGCAGGAAGGCCGGGTACACATACACCAGCGGGACACAGGCGACGCTGCCGATGAGGGCGACAAACCGGTCGAGGTTGGCGCTCCCGGCGATGGAGATGGCGCAGCAGAGGCACACGAGCCCCGTGCGGAAGGCGTTCTTCTTCCACTTGGTGAGCACGTCCTTCTTGCCGCTGCGGTGGCCGAAGATGCGGCCCTCGAGGATCCGCATGGCCGGGAACAGCTGGACCGGGTTGCCGATGAGCACGGCCAGCGCGTACATGAACTGCACCGCGTTGACCAGCTTCGAGTCCTGCGGGAAGTTGTTGATGACCTCGATCTGCGTGTCCGACCCGAAGGTGGCGTAGCAGAGCGCGCCGACAGAGGTGAAGATGCAGGTGATGATGAGCATGACCACGCCCAGCAGCTTCTCGAACTTCTCCGGGGAGCGCATCGACGCGTGGATGGGGATGATCAGGCCTATCCCCTCGAAGGTGAAGATGGACGCCCCGATGGTGAGGGTGTATGCGCTGGGGTTGAAGAGCCGGACGGACTGGTGGACCCCGTGTGCTGCTAGGAACCCGAAGTCGTATTGCCAGATGTAGCAGAGTCCGATCAGGATGAAGACGTCGGCGAGGGTGGCGGCGAAGCCCAGCTTGGAGATGTTGCGGATGAAGCTTAGCGGGATGAGCAGCAGCGCCTGTAGTGCGATGAGGGCCGTGGTGCCGAGCGGATTGGCGCCATTGGTGACGGCAGCCAGGAAACTGAACCAGTTGTCCGCCACGAAGACCAGTCCCGTGCACACAAACCCTAGCTGTGAGAGCGTGATGCTCGCCAGGATCACGTTCCTCATCTTGTCGCCGGAAATGGCCTGTCCGATCTCACCATAACCTCCGCCTACTGCCATCCTACACTTGAGCAGGAGGTGGAAGGCCCACATGGAAATAGCAGCGATGAACACAAGACACAGCGAGGAGAAGAGGATGCCGCCATTGTTGAATGCCTTGGGGAGGAACATGATACCCGTCCCTACGAAGGCCTTGAGCAGGGTGAAGAAGGTCTGGGTGGTGCCGGCATCGCCCTGCTGCCTCAAGACGCGGGATGACTTCCTGCGCATGTGCTGAGGACGACGACGGACGAGAGGGCTACTCTCAGTCGGCTGCTGGTCTTCGTCGTCTGTGGTGATGGCATCCTCATCATCGGAGTCTTCAAGGTCTTCACCTGCAAAGGCACCGTAGAGATCCAGAAACTCGACGAAGTTCCGGGTGATGGGGATGCTGGCGCCGCCGGAGAAGCCCGTGCGTGGCCGCTTGTGACGCTGCAAGATGTGATGGCGACGGAAGCCCTGGATCTGGTTGATCTCGGAGATGGTCATCTGGTCATCCGGAGTCTCTGTCCGTTCTGGGTGGGAGAAGGTCATAGAGCGGTGGATGCCGTGGTGTTGTTTTTGGGCGGGGATCTTGAACAGATCACGGTGGATGTCGCCACCCAGGAGATGAAGGGAGGATGCGGCTGGGAAATCATTGTCGTCGGCCCCGTCATGGCTGGTAGTTGAGTTTGGGGCTGCCTCTACTATGGGAGTTGGATCGACATGGTTGAAGCCGTCAAAGGCTGCGGTGTAGCCATCAGGTAGATGCTCTGCCACAACAGCGGCCATACGCTCCTGCTCGCCTTCGTCTCTCTGAATTGGTGACTCAGTGTGGAGACGGTCGAAAGGGTCTGGGGTGCCCCGGTGGGAAGACATGGTGAAGGTTGGTGAGGGTGAGGATGAGGATGAGGATGAGGACGAGATGAGCTGGACGAGAAAGCTGAACCCAAAAGCGTTTAACCGATGTCAAAGTCAGAGTAAATTCCTCCTGTGAACAGAATTATAAAAAATAATGAGCTCTTGCGACCATTACATCGTATAGTGTTGTTTGGTCGACCCTTCCAAGAAGAGAATTGAGCTTGTACGGAGATGGTTGTCTTGATGGTACTGAAAGGGTTGAGGTGAGGTGAATTTGGGGGTGCAGATTGGGGGGGGGGTAAGGATTTAAGGTCAAGGTTGGTTGAGGTTGAAGTTAGGTTGAGATGGGACAACGCCACAGCGAGCGGCACGGAATTCGTCACTGGCACTGCCACTAGGTACAACAAACTCATAGTGGGGCTAGGTATGTATTAGTTTTCTCTGGTCGGGTTCAGGCCGGCAGCCGGCGGCCGGCGGCCGGTGGAACTGCGGTGAGGAAGTTGCTGCAGCGCTGGAGCTGCAGTGTTGTCCGGCACGTCTTGGCTTGGTCCAGATCAATTGATGTCTGGAGAACATTGAAATTCAAAACGAGCCAACACACAAAAGTTACATAATGACGTCACGTGAAGGAGAATGCACGCCTAAGGACCCCCCTAAGGGCCAAGACTAAATATATACCTAGGTATATATATACCTACCTAGGTACCTACTGTGTAGGTAGGTATCTATCTATACTGACTACACAGCACTTTAAGTGTTCCAGATGTCACTGACCTTCCAAGGCTTACGAGTGAGCGGGTTTCTTCGCCACGCGGTCAAGAAACATATCTACATACCTAGGTAACTACCCTAGGGTAGGTAACTAGGGATCTACGTAGCCCTTCAGGTATCTAGCTACTAATTACCGTCCTCAATTGGGTTCGGTCCGGTCCCTACTACTGCATGTCTGGTTGGTCTCTTCTTCTGCTGCAGAGAGATGCCGATCAGGAACGAAATATCTGGGGTGTGCTTAGGTATCCTTTGGGTAAATTCTGACCAGTGACCACCCAACACATAATCCATCCAACCTTCTGCCCCCATCAACGAGGCCTTGTGATCTTTTGTAAAACGTCAACCGCATTACATACCTACCTAGGCACTTAAGTAAATACCTACCTATGTAGGTACCTACATACCTAAATGCCCACCTCCCGAGCTTATACTAGGCTCACGATACACCGAGCCGGTGCTGATTTCGTTCCCGGCACACCGTCCCGACTCCTACTTATATTTACCTAATCGGTCAATCAACCCCAGATTTCGCTCCTGGCATCGATGTGGACAAAACGCGGGGTTGAACCCAATACTAATTACAATATTTACACGTACCTAGGTAGTCCGTGCAGTATGCGGTCCCAGAATCACCGTGCCAGAAGCACCTCTGTAAACCCTGGGAAATACCACACTCTATCATGCGCAGCCGCCCTGAAGGAAGGCTGTTCCCGTTCGGCGGTGTGTCAACATCTTCGTGGTCTCCGCGCTGGTATTGAGAGGCGACCACGCCGCCGCCCCTTCAGCCCATGACTGACGCTGAAGATGACGCCCTCGTCGCGTACGTCTTGACGCCCGAGAACGCCCAAGATGGCGCCGTCCGGGGGCGCATCGTCAACGAGTGCAGCCGCCTGCGTGCTGCCAGAACGCCTCCTGCCGGCCCGGTCCCATGCCAAGACGTGGTACCCTAAATGGAAGGCCAGTCACCCGCAGCTGGTTTTCACCACATCGAGGCCTCGTTGAGGTCGCCCGGCCCGACGCTGACGATGATCCTGTGGCGAACAATGTCCCGGTGGCCGCAGATGCCTTGGCCAACCAGAACGAACGAAGCCGGCCTTGATCTCTGCTTCAAGTCATATCCCCAGTTCACCACCCTAAAAGAAGAGCGCCAGTACCGTAAACAGCACCTAGCAGCCGCCTTCCACGTCTTCGCCGAGCGGAGCGTGGCTACGACGGCGGCATCGCCAGTCACATCACTGTCAGGGACCCAATACTGCTGAAGGATCGTTTCTGGCTGAACCCGTTTGAGCGTGCACTTCGCCCAGATCAAGGTGTCGGACTTGATCCTCGTGGATGAGGAGGGCAGCATCGTGGAGGGGATCGCGATTTTAGTGGGGTAGTCATCGATGCGGATGAGGGGGCCAGGATAGCGGAGGCGCTGGGTGGGGGGAAGGCAGTCATTCTGCAGCATCGTGGTTTCTTGACTGTTGGGAGCAGTGTTGATGAGGCGGCATTCTGGTTTGTCAATATGGATCGGGCCTGTCACGCGCAGCTACTGGCGGATGCGGCGGCTGCTGGTTCGGGGCATGAGAAGAGGTTGATAGATGAGGACGAGAGTGAGAACTACGCGAGAAGTATTGGCGGTCCGGAGAAGGGGTGGTTGGTGTTTCAGCCTTATCATGATGATATTTTGGCCCGGACGAACGGCTGGTTTTTGGAATAAGGCAGGTCCTTATCCGGACGATCAATTTGACATTAGATCTCACGGTGGAACCTCTGATAATATAAATCTCTAGTAGCTAACCCAGCGTGACCGTCTTATACCGGCCATGCTCACGTCCTCCGGGGCTGGGGTCATGAGCTTCTAGCACCCAGATGTACTGCCCATGGCCGACACAGTGTCATGACTGAGAGTAACGATGGCATTACCTTATGAGAGTACAGAAAATGGCTGTCGCGTTCTCAAGGCTGCTTCAATGGCAAGGTCTAGTCCGAGGTCTTCTCAGGGCCGCAGTGAATTATTCCAGCTCGCCGAACCACAAGATAGGCAGGGACAGCAACCAACCCCCATAGACCGAAATTTAGGCCCAGTGGCGCGGTCAACTATGGAACATCAGTCTTCGAACTGTAATAGGCGCGTGCAAGGACTTTACCTACTGGTGCAGATGTCGAGCTAAGCCCGCTTGCGACACATTGCCCGGCTGCCTCGACCGCCCTTGCAATCGACACTACAGCATCCGAAGTCAATTCTCATTCCTTTAGCATACGATTATGCTAGATTATGGTTCTCCCAGTGCCATTTGGTCCTGTCTGTATACAGCTCTTGCAATAAGAGGAAAGAAACTCTGGAAGCTGCTTACTGTACCGGACAATCTCTTTTGCGTCCCTTGCCATGAGGCCTATCAGCCAAAATCCGTAGTTGTATGCAAGGCTGAAGTTGATTGACCAGAAGATGTATAGGGCCCTTTCCACATTGTCAGTAAGTTCCCTATCCATGTAAGACTAAACAATCGAACAGCATAGCCACGGGGAACATTGCAATACGCCGATAGGAAGGCGGGAGGAGATTGAAAATATCATACCATCCTCTTCCAAATCCACGGCCACTCCAATCCAGTGAAGGGGCCTTCTTAGTATAATCGACTTGCACGATAGTACCCCAGACCCAGCAGCCTCCTGCCAATGCCATCATGAATATGTAGCCGTATCTCGCACGCTTATTCAAACTGAGGCTCTTCCAGTCTAAGAATGCACCGAAAACGAGTGTCGTAAGAACCTGTGCAAGGGCGGAGACTAAGGATGCTAATGCTCTTGAGCGGACAGAGAAGTATAGCGACAGGTAAGAGCTGTTATAAGGGAGTTCGAAAGCCACATAGAAGAAATAGGGCAAGCTGCAGTAAAAGGTTGATCAGCACTTTGTCTCTTGCGCAGAGTACCAACTATTATGCTGTGGACTCACACCAACAAGACTTCCTTACGACAAACCGCTTTGAATAATGATTTGAGCTCCTCAACATCCGACACCTGCTCAGCAACCTGGACCTGAGTACCATTTCTACGCTGTACTTTGTGGGGGGACGATAGCAGGGAGGCTACCACCGGACCCGGACACTCTGCATCGGTGTGAGCTCGAGTTCCTCTCAACATGATTAGATGTGTGCAATTACTCACGCAAGACCACAAACACGATATACGTTCTCCAGTCCAACTTTCCCGTAGTCTTTCCGGCATAGTTGAAGGCCAGATTGATAGCACCTCCCAGAATCGAGCCACTGTTCCGGTACGCAAGCCAGTAGGACAAATAGCGACCTCGCTTCTCGGGTTCAGGATAGCTCAACATGATGGATCCTTCGGCTGCCCAGAAGATGCCAGCGCTGATGCCACATGCTGCTGAGCCCAGGTAGATGAACCAGACTGTTCCGTAACGGTTGTTGGTATATAGAGCTGCCGAGTAGAGAACATAGCCTGTGGTCCCGAAAATCAGAGCTGCCTTCAGACCGAATTTGTTGGCCACGATGCTTCCGCATAGGCAAGCAACTGTCATGGTTGCAAATAGAATGGCGTTGCCAGCCCTAATAATTTGTTCGTCAGCCTGATTGATGAACCTTAACATAATATAGAAGATAACTGGGTTTTTGTTTTTGTTACATGACCAGGTATGGCGTTTGCTCTCCGCCAGCACCGACTGATTGCATCGCGTTCCAAAGCCCTGGAGCTGCAAAGGCGGCAAGCCCGACGACTGAGGCATTGAAAAAGACGCCTCGGCGCCAGCTGTATGTGATTTCAACGCCTTCGAGTCCGACCTTGTCGGATGGTGTCGTTTCCTGGACCATATTTTCTTGCGGCTTGGTTTTTGACATATTGTTGGTCTTGGATGTTCCCGTTGATGAGATGTCGATACCCTTATGTATGAACTGCCTCAAGCAAAACGTTACCAAGATGACCACTGGTTTATTTTCATGCCCTATTTTCATGCCCGATCGTGCTCTGCCGCCAGGCATTGTCGATGATAGAAGAAAATACGGTGAACCAATCGGTAAGTGTGGTATGTAATTATGCGGCGTGATGGCGCGACCAAATTCCGCCCAATGAAGCTGCTGATGTGCGGTCGATAACAGCGGAGAAAATCACGACATTGCGATGTTGACTACACGTATAGCCATAGGCAAACGTAAGGGAGGATTCCGGCCATTTTTGTTCAGTAAATTCAATTGTCAACACTATATCACACAGGGTGAGCAGCATCCATAATGGTTAACCATCATAAACTCGAGCCTTTCTCCTTTGAGGGACAGAAAGATATTCAAGCTTTCACCTCGCTTCCAAGCGGTGCCTTTCCCCTGGCATTGCAGCCAGAGGGTGACTGGAAGCCAACGCTGCAAGAGTCGGTGGACGCCATCAGGCAGCTTGCTACTTCAGGCGAGCTCAAAAGGCTCAGTCAGGAACATGGCGGTGCACTGCTTGTTCGTGGACTACCGATCAGGAGTGCAGAGGATTACAGTGAAGTTGCCCATGCCTTCGGATTCGTTGCCCATGAAGAAGTTGGCCGGCCGCCCATCAGAACAATATTGGCGAACAATGTCAAGACAGCCAACGAGGGGTGAGAGGTCCTGGGATAATGCTCTGAAATTTTAAATCCATGAGGCTGAACTTGCGAAGACCACCAGAATTGCCCATCTGGCCTCATAATGAATACGGATGGTCAACGATTCACCCGGCGTGGATAAGCTTCTGCGCCCTGGCGACCCCGGACAGTGGTATGACGCGCGCGAGCTTACATACACAGACTCGGGAAATTTCAAGCTGACTTGGATGTGCAGGCGGCGAGACTCCTATTATTTCAGGGCTTGGTCTTGCCAGGGCCTTACAAGAACAAGTCCCTGAGTTTGTGGAGAATCTGCGTACGAAAGGCGTCAAATATGTATATCGGTACGGAGTTGCGACCATAGTGTCGACCACGGGAGCGAGCATCATCGACGCCTATGGGCAACATGTAAAGGTCGATGACGACGAGACCACGATACGGAAGAAAGTTGAGGAAGAGGTCAAAAGGCACAGTCAGGATTTCGAGTGGCACGAAGATGGGTCGTTGAGCGTCACGCACGTGGTTCCTAGTAAGTGCTTCTGATGAGTGAGAGATATCTGGTATATAGAGGCTAACTTACATGGTAGTCATCAGAAAGCATGAAGACTTTGGTCTTACCACTTGGTTCGGTAATCTCACCAGCGCGTGGGGTCGAAGTAAACATCATGGAGCTACGCGACCTCCATATCGGGGCGACGATGGCTCATACCACCCTCCCCCTTTGTACGGTGATGGGACCATCATTGAGAGCCATTACCTCGATCTGGCACTTGCAATCGCGGAGTCATCGCAGGTTCTAGTTAAGTGGGAACAAGGCGATGTAGTCTTGCTTGATGTAAGTGACTGTTTCTCTACTCCTCGTCGAAGTGTGATCACTGCTAAGACGGGTTTAGAACTATGCGGTCCTACATTCTAGGTTGCCGTGGACCGGAAAGCGGACAGTCGTAGCATCGCTTTGGAATGACGTTGAGGGAAAAAGAGTCTCTGACTTTGCCAGAATAACTCCTGACAAAGCATAAAACTGGACGTGCCGGGCTGTCTTGGACCCTGTCTGCATTTGTAAATGATGGATACTCTGGTTGGCCTACAAGGTGCCATGATGATTTCTACAGTCAGAGCAGCTAATTAAGAAGAATTGCATTGTTGCTGATATGTATCAAGAATTTCCTCTTCTCAGGATGCAGCTTTCGACGGTAATTGTATAACGACGCCAGCCAACATGACCACGATAATAGAGGACAGAAGATGTCGACCCACCTGGGCAATCAACTAAATGGAAGTGGAAATCATGGGTTAGGTAACCCGCACCGGCACTCTCCATGCCTCATTACATATAAATTAGCTCTACCCTGTCATGTACCCTAGGGTAGTTCCTGGGGTTCTCGCTCCTTTAATGTAACGCACTTTCGCTCAAACCTACCTGCTCAATAGCATAAACCACAAGGGAAGAACTAACAGCTGGCCAGATAGAGGGTTGGAACTCGGGGGTGGAAGGGCCCAGTGCAGAGATTGTTATAAACGTTAGCCGACGCGCAATATCTCCAAGGGAAAGCAACTGGTGATAAGGCGCAACAGGGACTTCTGACCCCAGAAAGAACTCCCGGGATCTCTACTACAGCAGAACCAGGAGCAGGGGTAGGCACCCACGAAGAACAGGGCCCTTCATTAGATTCTTCTGCCCACAGAGAACAGGGAATAGAAGTGCCAGAAACGTCTAGAACACCGGGAACAAGGAAGCATACTCGCAAAGAGTACGGCCCACCTACTCGGTTTAGCAGGAGACTCAGGAGACAAGATCCAGACGATCCAAACGCAGGAGAGGCGAGCTCAGGAGTCTATTCTACAGTCCACTACACAGAGAATGAGAATTCCACCCCTTTCGATAGCAACTAGTTGAGCTTCGTATGTACGTTCCTCAGAAATGAGCACGAGGCACTCCAAGGAGAAGACTGGAAGCATAAACCACTACACGCCACGATCTCGGCAGCAGTTCGCGAGCGCTCAGCGCCACGGCCAGGAGCAGCCCACGGGCTGGGCCGAGTTCACCGTGACGAACTCCCCAGGGAGCCTCAAACCTAGAAGGAACTAAACAACCACGTTCGAGGAAGTCAGTTTATAGAGGACGCGCGCAGGGAAGCGCGCAGAATAATCAACAAGGGCGTTTAGGAGGAAATCGAGCGTAGCTCGGCCAAAGGGAAGCTTCTGCCACTAAAGTAGGTTTTCAAGTACAAATTCGACGGAGACGGGTTTCTCACGCAGTGGTAATCACGCCTATTTGTGAGAGGAGATTTACAGGAAACAGAGTCGCTCTGAAGCACTTGCGCAACAACACTCACAGCCGCGCTCTTTTCGCACGGCCGTATCGATCGCAGCAAAGTTCGATATAGAAGTGAAGCGTCTCGATATCTCAGGGGCGTTCCTTAATGCACATCGCAACGGACAAGAACCTGTCCACTGCGAACTGCCACCAGGCTTCGAGAAACCGAACACTGCGCTAGAACTGTTAAAAGCACTTTACGGGCTCCGAAGACTCACCTCTGCTGTAGCACAAAGAGTTCTCGCACACTCTTAAGTCACTTGGGCTCGTACCAACAGCAGAAGAGCCGTACCTCTTCACAGACCCCAGAAACAAAGTTCTTCTGCTCTTCTACGTCGACGAGATCCTAGTGATATACAACAAAGCCGACTCAAGTAAAGCTGGGAAGCTCGTTCAGGGTATTAAGGCAGCATACGAGCTGACGGATCACAGCGACGCTAAGTGGTTCTTGGGAATTCGCATCTTGAGAAATCGAGCAGCCCACACTATCACTCTAGTCCATGACTCTTAAATCGAGAAGGTCGTTGTAAAATATTACCTCGCAGATAACAACACCTTCCGAGCACCCCACTACCAGTTCTAGGACTTCACAAAAACGCAGGAGAAGCCACCCGAGCAGAAATCAAAGCCTACCAAGAGCGGGTCGGCTCTATTATCTACACTGCTATCATACTCAGACCAGACGTTGCGCACGCAGCCTCGCAGCTCTTTCTTTTTCTCACAAACCCTGGTTAGAAGCACCTCAACGCAGCCAGCCAGGTTATTCAATATCTATATAGTACGTGCTTCTTAGGCATCCAGTATAGAAGAAAGCACAGCGACGCACAGGCCCTAGTTATCGCTAGAGACCCCTCATTCGCAGACGATATAGAAACTCGCAGGTAATCCCACTAATATATTATCCTGCTCTTTGAAGACCATATCGCATAGAAAGGTGCTCGCTAGAGCACGGGCATAATATCAACAACCGAGGCCGAGCTTCTCACAATCGAGCACACGGGAAAGGAAACAATTCCGCTCGAACGCCTCTTTCGAGACCTTCGACTAAGCGTGGGAGTAGCCTAGGAGATACTCTGCGACAGCCAACAGGCCATCAGACTAGTAGTTGGGGGAATTAAGCGAATAACCACTCGGCTGCGCCATATAGACATTCAGAACATATGGCTCAGGCAGGAACATGCTAAAGGCTTGTTCGGCGTAACCTACGTACCGACAGCATAAACAAATGCCAGCATATGGGCTTACGAAAAGCCGAGAGAGAGAGAAATTCGAGCTCTTCAGGGCGCTCCTTAATCTCAAAGACGCACGGGAGACCATTTCACATATAACAAAGAGCAGGTGAGAGGTCAGGTAATATTTAAAACAAGGCACGCACGTGCCGCGCGCGAAGGCGCATGGGTCATTACTAAAAGTACAAAAACACAAAAACAAAACCTTCCCAAACCAAACAACAAAACCCGAGCCGGGCGCGCGGGACACCTTCTCCGACGCTCAAAGAGCGTCGAAGAAGGCATCAACAGCGGCGTGTGCCGCGCGCCTCAGCCCGAGGAGAGCGCTGCGAGAAGCAACGCCCTCCTCCTCCTCTTCCTCACCCCGCTCAGAAGCGGCAGGGGAGGACGCCAGAGATCCTTCACTGGGGGAACCCTCGCCGGGAGGCGCCAAGGCCTTCCGGAGGGCACCCCGGAGGAACCTCTGGCGAGCGCGGCCAACGCCAGAGGAGAGGCCGGCCACGAGGGCCGCAGCGGGGGCAGCGGCGTGAGGCGGGACCGGCTTGCAAGCGTGCCCACGCACGTAGCGCAGGCAGCGCTTGATACGGCCGGTCAGGCCGCCGCCCTCCACATCTCGACACTCGCCGTCAGAACGACCGGCGAGCGCCGAGAGCGCGCAGCCCAGGCAGGGCACGGCACGCACGGCACCGGGGAGGGGGCCCGCGGGAGGAGCTACAGAGAAGTCAGCCACAGAACACCACCAAAGAACACAAACGCGTGTCCCAAGGGAGTAGTGTACCACAGCGCGTGTCAACCCGGTTGCCCCAGACAACCATTCAATCAGGCACTGCCAGGTCAAACCAGCGAGCGCTACGCCAGAGCTCACCACCAGAGCCAGTGTGTATATGTGTGTGCGAAAATAATAAGACCAAAGGGCAGATCTGAACATACGAGAGGGGGGGCGGAGGGGCGCCAGAGGGCCGCGACCACCGAAAAGAGCTATAATTTCGTCAGTCAATCAATATTCGCACAGCACGTCGAGAGGGCAAAGAAGGACGTACAGGCGGTGGCGGCAGCTTCGGCAAGCCGCTTGCGGCGGCGAGCCCTCTTAGCCGCCTTCTTGGCAGCTGCAGAGTGTATCAGTACGCACTGCGCAATTGAATGAGGCTGTGAACACACGTACCCATAACGGCGGCGGCGGCGCGGGTCTCTCGGGGCGCCATTTTCAAACTTTGATGATGACTGCACGTGCGAAATTAGTCTTCATCACTCTCAGAGCCGGGCACAGCGTTGGGAACTCACGAAAGTGTGGTGTTGGTGGTGGTGGCGGCGGTTGTTGATAATGGTGCAGAACTCAACTTCGAAGTTTGGGCGCGTTTATTAGAGTCACTTAAATACTAACGCACTGCTGAAAACGCGCACGCACAGACCACATTTCATTTGTTTGTTTACTTCACGAAGCTACGGAGCGCCGTGGGCAGCCTCCCCGGGGACAGCTACGGCAGCTGTGGCCCCCGTCCAGAGGCCACATCGGGAGGGTGTATCGGCCAGGCTGACCGGGCAACGCCCGGCGCCCACGGGCGCCTCCTTCGTGACGATCGTGAGCCCATGAGTGGCACCTTTAACTGGTGATGAGAGTCGTCAATTCATTGCCTCACACATGCTTCGCTCTGGTGCTCTTAACTGTCTCAGCTCCACATTAAAGCACTTGTTGACTTGACTTCTGCTGGATTCATCCGCTTACTCTACAGACAAGAAAATAGTGCCGTCAAGTTCATCCTCTGCCGTGAGCTCCAGTACTCTAGAATTGAGATCCTCCGCCATAATGTGATGGTCAAAACAGTGTTCGATGTAGGTTCAAGGAAGGTGTCCGTCGAAACCGGCAGCAATCAGTCTCTGTCCCGCCTCCCATACATCCACGGGGATTTCCTGAGCTATTTGATAGCCTTTGGCAGGATACTCGTGAATTCTAATAAGGTCCCCAACCATGATGTTAACAACCAAATCCCGGGGATTGCTCTCATCTGGATAGTCTGACCACTCCAATTGTGGCGACGTCACACTGAACTCGACACTCTTTTCTTCGTCGATCGTGTCCATGCCAGGCCACTGCTTCATGAAAGTGGCGTAAGTCCTCCTCTCCATGTAGGGCTTTTGCACCAATATAAATGACCGAATCCCATTCTCACCCCCAAGCAAGCCCCGATCCCTGAATATACCATGAGTAAATCGCACGTTCTCTCCCGTGTTTGTCGACTGCGACTCGACGATGATAGCCTCATCCGGGACGCCTTTGGCCCTGGCAACATCGGCGAAGACTTCTGCTTCGGGCTTGGTGAAGCGGTGCTCTGTGAGTTTACCGCTACCGCCTGAGAAGATGAGGTATCTACCGTGGCCGTCGAGGTAGAGCTGTGCGGCCCGGTGGGCAACGCGGACGTCTAGACTGCAGAGGGTGAAGATGGCGTCTGCCTCCGCCGGGAGGGGCATGTGCATGCGGTGGTAGTTGTAGACGAGTTCTGTGTCTTGAGTCACTTGATTCTGGGGTTCGCGTTTGTCTTCCATTTTCTGTTTCTGTTGATAGATTGTCCGGCTTCGTTCCTGCTCAGTGTAGGTTCAACGTTGTCCTGGCCGTCCACGGGTACGGCGACAAGGAGTTTCGCCGGGTCTTCTCGTTGTCGCCTGCCCAGGTGATAAGTATAGTATATGTCTTCAACTTGCTTTCGGTAGTCAATACGACGGTCAAAATCACGGGGGTAAACAACAGTTTGGACGGTACTTATGTTGAAGGCTTCGACACGAAGGAGTCTGTTATCTGTCGAGTTAGCAATCGATGACCTTGACGGCGGTCAAATTCATCTAGAATCGTGGGTTGCACTATTGACCCTAACCCTTAACACTCAAGTGAATAGGGGACTTGGGGTTGGTGGTATAGTTGACTTGTAAGATATTTAACCACCTATATTGGACTCACCTTAAAGCCTCTTTGATATAAACTCGTAGATAGTGATAAGATCTGCTTTCACGCGTTGGCAGGAGCCTACAGACTCAATCCAATCCCATTACCTCACACATGCTTCGCTCTGGTGCTCTAAGCTGCCACACCCAGGGTTCATGGCCGTGGGGTGGAGTGTCAGATGGAAGGATAATAGTGAATCCCCGTAAGCAACCGCTAGTATTATTATAGGGCAAGTACATTCTGGTATGCCCAGCTTGCAACACTTAACTTCTGTCTCAGTAGAAAGCTACCAAAATAGACTGTTTGATGTGGAATTCCATTTCCATTCATATTTCACCACTCCACTTCATCATCAGGTGGGAGACACAGCGAATAGTACTGATTCTGAACAAGACAAGTCGTGCCAGAGATGCACTCCGTAGGACCAGTCCATCCTTCACCTCCACACCGCTCGTAAATCCCAGCGATTGGAGGCGGGAAGCCTTTTGGTAGGCATTGTGAGTAGTACGAATCCTGTTCCTCGCAGGTCGACCCTGCGGCGCAGACTGTCGGCCCGGTCCAGCCTTGGCCTCCACATTGTCGACAGACAGGTACCACATCACTACTACTACTACTACTACTGAGGGTGCTTTTCCCACGAGCCGACGAAGTGGTTCTTGTTGTTGTATGCCCAGTAGTACGGGCGCTTGTGGTCTTGGTCGTCCGGATGCTAGTGGACCTCGAAGTCGTCCTTGACCTCGACGCCGTCCGAGATGTGCTCGTCGATCTGGTATTAGTGGTGGTCTTGGTGCTCGGATGACTAGATATGATAGTCGTAAAGTGCGGGAACGTAGAATCGTCATCGCGTTTGCACCCCGACCGGGAGGTGAGTTGGCTGGGGCACCGGACCTGGGTGAAGTTCACATTCGGGTTGTTTGCCCCTTTGAACCAGTCAAAGCGCCAGTAACAGCCGTTCCGGAGACTCTGCGTGGGCAACTCGCCGCACGTCGCCCGACTGCTCACTCCGCCGTCTGGCTGCCCGGGGAAAGGCTGGCCGAATTGTTTCGTGCAGCCGTTCTGGAAGGTGCCGACGCCGCCTCCGGGGATGAGGATGTCGAATTGGTTCGAGCCCAGGTCTATGCCCGTGTTGGTCGATTGTACGATCATTGTCTTGCCTACCACTGGGCCGGAGGTGAACTCGAGCCTGTAGTTAAACTAGTATGTTATTTCATGATCTTCGCTCCAACTTTCATTCAAAATAGGCCGTACTTGGAGAGAGACGGAGACGGGAAACATACTGGTAACATGCACAACACCAGTCCGACTCGTTGCCTCCGGCGATGACCGTGGCGGCAAAGCCGAATGACAGCCCTTTATCAACGGACCAAGGTGCGTTGTCGGTGCAGGTGAAGGCTGCGTCTGCGCTTCTCGAATCACATCCATTCTCGGCATTCTGGTCGGTCGTGGGGACGTTGTCCTTGTCACATGAGACCACAGGCTGATTGACCCCGGCTTTCCCTGGCCAGGAACATGACGCCTTGCAGCAATCCCAGTACCTGGAGGTAACGCCCTTCCCGGACGCCGCGAGGGTTGTGGCTGGAAGGCTTATGGCGGCGGCAAGCCTCAAAAACCAGTGAGAGACCATTGTTGTGTGATTGGTCCTTTCTGAATAAAAGGAATGATGACAAGAGGGTGAGACAAAGTTATGTGGTGTGTGATTGAAGAGAGCCATAATCCATATTTACATCCCATATCACCGAGGTAAATTCCCAAGAATTTATACTCCGTGTCCTCTTTCCGTCACCATTGTTCCCGACCTCAGCTTAAACAACTCCTATGCGCGATACCTAGATAAAGCATGTTGTCTGGGGAACAATGACTAACCGAGAGACACAACATCCTTCTTCTAGTCAGGATGATGGAGTACACTTGGAACGGCGTGCCAATCTATCGCTCTCTGTCTCAGCCCCCTGAAAAAGGGGTTATCTGGAAGGTCTCAGTTCCCAACGTATTGTCCATCTCAAACAGCGACATTGACTATTGCAACAATCTCTGCCACTAGTATAGCACTAATTATCAGACCGAGTATGGGCATTGTGCTAGTTGTCTCTGGCACAAGGCCAACATAATAATGTGGACCGGGAAGCACACCTGGGCATACCAGTTTTAGGACTCTCATAATTTTGGGGCTCACATGACATCAATACAAAACCAAATTGTACTTTCTTCTAGATTATGTCGCAAATTGCTCGGGATGCCACCCTCCTTCCTGAATACGGAGTCACACAACAATCTGCGAGTGTCGAACGATGATTCTCCTTGGCAGGATGTTGACTACCTTCCTCGACAACTCACTGTGGCTACCTGGGTAGTTGATGGGATATGTCCCTACCTAGGTAGCCTTAGAGGAATGGCCCCTTCCACTTACAAGTCGATGCTTTGCCTCCACCCACCTCAACAGGGCAGTATGTACTACAACTACCAGATGAAGGTCATAGAGAGGAATGAGCAAGAGATGTTATTGAAGGACTTTTTCACCCACAGTTTTTACTCCCCGGGCCCAACATAGACCCGCCTCCCTCCTACCAGAGGGGCGATTCACATATAGGTTGCCGCCCATCAAGTATCGGTACATGTTGGTCTTCATTCACAGATCAATACCACGATCGCTATTTGGCAGGTCAAAATAAAAAGTTTGGACGAACGGTGCTGTGGACGATCTGACTGTTTGGGACCGGCTGGACTGGGACTGGGACTGAAACTATGTGGTTTGGACTGTGGTGTGCTCGAACGAACAGTCAGTGGCTCTAGACGTATGATATCTAGCAAGTCCCCATAGTACAACAGGTCATTTTATGTCTTTACAAATATTTGTGCAACTACATATGTAACCATTGTGTATAACATATGCATCGTCGGAGATAGATGGTCGTTGTGTCCTTAGTAATGGTAGGTCCCATCCCTATTTATATGAGTGTTTCGGTTGTACTGCGGGGATGATGACATCTGAATCCTTCGTGCCTCCAGAAAAAAAACCCATATCGTCCCATTTTCCCCCTTAATACCGAAAACAGAGAGAGACCTCAGTCTTCAAACCCGTTAGTCCCTTGATTATTGCAACATTCAGACTGGTAACATGGCGATCATTCACGTTGTCATGTTTGCGTTCGAGCCCTTGGCTCCGCCTGAGGACATCCAGGGAGTGAGTGGCACTGGGGTTGGGGGGGGGGGGGAGGCAACTCTTCTGTTCGAGGGGCCACGCAATCAATTAGTGAAGCAGGATTTTTTGCTGATATGGAGCAACTATCAGGTGTGCGATCGGATGCTTGCATTGAAGGACAACTGCATTCATCCCGAGTCGAAGAAACCGTACGTCAAGATGGCAGTGGGAGGAAAGGAAAACAGCCCAGAGGGACTGCAGGTGAGAGAAGGCCCCTTAAGCCCTTAATTGGTATTTCCCGGAGCATGATGGCCCAGGGGCTGACACTGAGATCATGTCCCAGAATGGATTCACCCATGTATTCGTGAGCGAGTTTGAGAACGAACAGGACCGAGAATATTACTTGAAGGAGGACCCAGCTCATCTGGCCTTTGGGAAGGGTCTTGCCGGCGTTGTTTCTAGGGCGCAGGTTGTCGACTTTGTTCCCGGCGTGTTCTGAGCTCCGAGTTTGAAGGAGAGTGATTGCTTGTAACACGGTTCAACTCGAGAATGACAAGTCAATGATTATCTGGCATGAATTAGACCTCAAGAGCTCTTCCAAGCTGCAGTAATTGTTGGACCCCCTTGGCATACTGATATCCCATGGGTTCTACCTACTTTAGGTCAACTGGTACGTATGTACACTACCCCGCGTTGGTCCGTGTGTCTTGACATGGACAAGGGCAGAAGGGCTCATGATATTACGTCATAGGCATGTTGAAGCCTGGGGCGGGCCCACTTATTCACCCGTCCACTCACATGCACCCACTCTGCCACTCTGCCACTCTGCCCACTTCTCCCCTGGCTCCCTTACATACTGCGGCACTTGGCGCATATAGTTGGTTAGGTACCTAGGTTGGTTAGGTACCTAGGTAGGTACGACTCCGTATCTACTGTACTCCCATACTGACCTTACACCTTACAACCTGCGCAGCTTACCGACCTCACATACAAACTTTGGCCATTACCACTGAACTTTTAACACATCGACACCTTCAACTTGGACCTTCAACTGCTCAACAGACTACACGACTTGCATCACCAGCTAGAACCCCAACCACCTACCTAGATTCTTGTGTAGCACCTCCGAATGCGACGCTAGTTCCGCTGCATATAGGTAGTAAACACGCCACCATCGTCAACATTGCTGTACTCTGACGACCTCGTCTTGTCTCGTCTTATCTTCTTCTACCGGACAGCCTGACCTTCAATTCCGCCGACACCAACAGCCATATCAATATGGCACAACCGCATCCCACCCTAATCAATCTCCCTCAGCCACCGTCTAATCCGGATACTCCCTCTGAGATCCCGTAAGTCGTCCGCTATGTCCCCCAGCACTGTCTCCAGCTCCGGTCACATAGACCTTCAGCTATCTCAATATACCAAAACAACCCAGTCTAACCATCGTTCTCCTTCCAGTGGCACCCCTACCTCGACAACCACCTCCCTCTCCGCCCTCTCCACTACCGCCATCAAGGACGGCCATCGCGGCCACGCTCTCCCAACCACAAACCATCGCGGCCATCACCAGCACGCCTCCCAGGGCAGCCTCGACGCCGAGCGCGCCGACCGCATCTCGCGCCTCGCTGGTCTATCTAATGTCTCCCAGTTGCGCTCCCCTCCCAACGCTGGCTCCGCGCATCCCGCCAACAACAGCCCACAAACCACACCCACCTCTGCCGGCTTTCCACCAAATACACATCAATCCATTGCGCCCCTGATCCAGGGCGCGCCAGCATACTTCGACTCCAATGGCCAGCCTGTCGCTGTGACCAAGATGTCCACCGTCGGCACGGCGTCGGCAACTGAGAGTGTAAGCCGAGTCCACCCAGCCTTGATACGTGAAATGGGGCTCGGTTGCGCCATTTCCCGAGTTGCGCTTTATTGACAAGTCATTGAACAAGCAGGATATCGATATGATGAGCACCGACACCAACTTCGCGCGAGACACTGAAGTCGACTCGGCTAGCGGCTACGTCGGTACAGGACACACCGAGCACCCAGACATGGACGTCGACGAGGACATGACGAACCGCAGCGTCGGCCAGTTCGAGCAGGAGGACAACATGAGTGATGACGGCTCTGCCAGTCTGGTCGGCTTCGGCGAGGGCGCCAACAGCACCATCTCCGGGCCCATCTACGTGCGACGGCCGTTGCCGGGCATGGATGGCCTGCAGAGAAGCAGCTCTGGGCTCAACGAAGGCGTCATCATGGCACAGCGACGCCAAAGACTAGACCGCGAAGACGCCGCTGCGGCAGCAGAGCGACGTGATGCGCGCATGATGGATGGAGTGGCTTCCGACGGTGTGCCTAGCGGCTCTGGCACGGCGGACGAGGAGACGTTTGTTGACACGACCAACTCTGGTCCTGTACCCGTTTCTGGCACCTTCCAGCCAGGCCAGACAAGCTCGCTGCGTGAGACACAACATGGCCCCAACACTCGACATCACTGGAATCACCAGCAGCCACCGACCGCTCGTGAGGCATCCGATAGGGCCATCCGCGAGCAAGGGCTGAGTGATAGCCAGCGGGTCAGCAACTCGGGCAGTCCCGGAAAGCGGTTTTGAGGATCACAACGGGTCCAGGTCCGGCTGAAGCAATGACGGATCGTCATTTGAACGTTCGCGGGGAAAACGAACCAACCCCCCCCCCAAAAGAAATTATAGTTCTTGACTTTTCTTCTGCTTTTGCTTCTTTTTGGAGCGTGGCATGTTTCTTCCTGATGCCAGGGACTGCTTTTAGTCCCTGGTTCGTTCTCTTCTGAAGCTGGGTTCACTTGGCGGACGGTACGATACAGTCATTACTTTGATGCAAACGGATACTGCTTACATACAATGGGGTTCCCGTGTCTGGCTGGGGCTGCGAGGCGAATAATGGAGTTTGCGTTTGGTCGTTAGGCAATTAATAAATAACACTTGCTGGACTGCTAAGGGGGGATGAGATGGCTGGACGGGATGGATGGGAGGGAGTCTTCTTCGACGAACTTGGCTTGGCTTAAGGTCTAAAAACAAAACGATGGGCTTATAATTGTCTGTGCTGGCTTTACAGGTGTATCGATACGGCAACTTTATATCGAGAGATCTATTTGATGTGGTTATAGCCATTAGTTTTAGTTGGATTTAACTTGACTTTGCGTGAAGGTATTATCATGCCTGAGGTCCACATCGGTAATTTGATCCTTCCCAATACAATCGTCAGGAAAGACTTCACCTATTCCAACTCGCGGAGTTGTTCTCGCTGCCTCCGTTGGACGTATCGAGTAAAAGAAACTGAAGGTCATACACACAGGGTGCACAAAGGCTTGTCCTCTGCCAGGGCAGCCTCCAAGTGCGACTCAACTTCACCAAACGAAGTGGAACATTCGACCTGAACCCGTAGAGGACAACTTTGCGCACTCGTTTAGTCAAGCTGTTGAATGAATCTTCATTTCACATTTGGTAGAAGATTCTGCGACATTAGCACTTTACACAAGTATGTGTATGTCTGGCATCAACTCTTTCTTTTTGTCAACCGACCTTGAAACTCTGGTCTCGTTTTAGAGGTAGACTGGTTTGGATTTCCTGTCTAGGTCAATCCAATCAGTCTTAAGACAGAAAAGCGAAGTCCTGACTCTCTAAGTCTAGGGTAAGTTTGCTTCCAGCTTACTAAGCAAACTTACCCTAGACTTTGTATTTGGTTTTGTTGCCCAGAGCGAATTACGTACAATCTAGTTCACCAGCCTCCCCACTGTAACTTACTTTGGGAATTTGACATTCCCATTTCCGTGGTTGGAGGACAGGTGTACGGGTCGAGGTATATGCACTCATCTCCACCACCAGACTACCTTATGTACAGAGAGCCATGGACCACTGATTACTGACTGACTGCTAAAAGGCCAGTAAGAAGGGCATGGGGGAAATGGTTGTCGGAGGGCCAAAAAAGAAAAGCGGGAAACAACGTCTTTCATCTCGAGGTCCTTCTTGAGTTTGGACGTACAGAAGCACCACCCCGTGCTCCTTCTTCTGCGCATTGCCAACCTTGCGGTGATCCGTCACGTCCTTTTCCCAGCCGCCTTTGCTCCTGCAGTAGCTCCTCCATAACCTTCCTCCCACTGGATGTTCCGCCTTGGGGGCAAGGCTCTTCTCCGCCGCGCTGCACATGTCCTCGAGGTTCCTGAGCATAGCAAGATAGCCACCCCCCCCCCAAAAAAAAGCCATCCCAGCTGAATTGCATCATGAACATGGACTGAACTCCCAATCGTACCTTATGCATCCATTTGACAAGGTATTCTATAAGACAAGGAACTAAAAGCTCGGCCGATAAGAAGGCATGTACACAGTATCTCTGCGAATAATAGGCAGAGCCGCGGTGGTACTGTGAGCCCAAGATAAGATAAGACCTTTGCTGACTTACATGTCAAGCATATGTCACTGGTCCCCGCATCTGCGGCTGCTTCCTTGGATCATCCCGACAGCACAATACAGTGGCCGAAGGAATCGATCCTGGTGTGTCCGTTTGATTCGTGGGTCGAAATCAATATCTTACATGCTCCTTGTCAGTAGGCGGATCTTTCAAGCGCCTTCGATCATTAGTCCCTACTAATAGCAAGGTCAATAGCAACCACGGCTTTCGATGCCCACCCAACCTCGCACAGTAACGAACCCCGCCTGAAAACGATGCGACTTATAGACTGCAGCGACGGCAACATCAAGCTAACCGAGCACCCGGCTCGCGAAGTACCCAAGTATGCCATACTATCGCACACATGGGGCCCAAGAGCCGAAGAAGAAGAAGTCACTTTTCAAGAATTAAGTCACAGCACCGGGAAGGAAAAAACTGGCTACGAGAAAATCAGGTTCTGTGCCGAACAAGCAAGGCGTGATGGCCTACGATACTTCTGGGTCGATACTTGCTGCATTGACAAGTCAAATAAGGCCGAGCTGTCAGACGCAATTAATTCTATGTTCTGCTGGTATCAACATGCGACTCGATGCTACGTATACTTATCGGATGTCTCGGATACCCAGCAATCTGAGCTCACATGGGAGGCAGCCTTTCGAGCGAGTAGCTGGTTTACTCGAGGCTGGACGCTTCAAGAACTTCTTGCGCCTACGATGGTCGAATTCTTCACAAAGGAGGGCCGGCGGCTTGGCGACAAAAGGTCTCTCGAGCAACAGATCCACGAGATAACAGGCATTGCTATTCCAGCCCTCCAGGGAAGCGCTCTTAGTCAGTTCAGCATTAAGCAACGCTTCCAATGGGCAGACCAACGGCAGACCCGCTGCGAAGAAGACTGGGCATACTGTCTTCAGGGTATCTTCGGCCTTACCATGTCACATATCTATGGCGAAGGGAGGGAAGCCGCAATTCGTCGGCTGAATGAGGAGATCAAGAGTATAGTGACCACACTTTTGAGTTTATTTTCCTTCTTCAAGCTGAGAGAATAATCCAGCTAACATAACCCTGGCAGAAAACGAGGAATGTCTTAAACACCTGCGAAGCACTAATCCTCGCGACGATAAGAAGCGCATCGAGCAGGCGAAAGGTGGCCTGCTACGAGACTCGTATAGGTGGATCTTGAAGCATGACGACTTCCAGCGGTGGCGGAACGAGGACCAGGGCCGGCTGCTCTGGGTCAAAGGCGATCCCGGCAAAGGGAAGACGATGTTGCTCTGTGGAATCATCGATGAGTTGGAAAAGGAGACCCAGCCAGTTGCGAACATATCCTATTTCTTCTGCCAAGCTACCGACATGCGCATCAACAGCGCTACAGCCATACTACGCGGTCTTATCTACTCGCTCGTTGACCGGAATGAAGTCCTCTCCCACCACCTACGAAAGAGTTACGACAAGGCGGGAAAGCAGCTTTTTGAGGATGCGAATGCCTGGATAGCTTTGTCTGACATCTTGACAAATATTATCCGAGACCCATGCCTGAAGGCAGCTTACTTAATCATTGATGCGCTGGACGAGTGTCTCACGGGCTTATCGGAACTTCTAGATCTTCTTGTCAATATGTCAGCGGAAGCTTCGAGTGTTAAGTGGATTGTGTCTAGTCGCAACTGGCCTACCATCGAAGAGAAGCTGGGCGATACTACAGAAGGAGTCAGCGTATCCCTTGAGCTCAACCAAGACTCAATCTCTGCTGCTGTTCGAACTTACATCGACTATAAGGTGGACCAACTCGCGAAGGTCAAGAATTATGGTGCAGACCTCCAGAGTGCTATCAATCAGTACTTGCTTACCAACGCTAATGGAACCTTTCTTTGGGTTGGTTTAGTCTGTCAAGAGCTGGCCCGTCCCGAAGTGAAGAAACGGCATACGTGGGGAAAACTGCAGGGTTTCCCACCAGGACTTGATTCTCTGTACAGGAGGATGATGCAGGATATTCACGGCTCAGATGACGTTGATTTGTGTTTACAAATCTTGACTATTGTCTCGATTGTTTACCGCCCTATCAGCTTACCAGAATTGATGCCTCTTATCGAGACCTCAGGGGAGATTGATAACGACCTGGAGACTTTCAGAGAAATTATCAAGCTCTGCGGATCCTTCCTTACTCTTCGAGGCGACATTATCTTCTTCATCCACCAATCCGCGAGAGACTTCCTTTCTAAAAAGGAGTCTACAACCCTTTTCCCTGACGGGAAGGAAGTCAAACATCAATGCGTCTTGTCGAGGTCGATCAAGGCCATGTCTCAGACCCTCAAACGAGATATATACAGCTTGGGGCATCCTGGCACTCCCATTAAAGAAGTCCAATGCAAACGCCCAAGCCCAGATCCACTCGCCTCGATTCGATACGCCTGCACTTACTGGGTTGACCATTTTGGCGAGACCCAAGGCCATCATGATCTGGATACAATTAAGTCTTTTCTACGGAAGCACTTATTGCACTGGTTGGAGGCTCTTAGCCTTCTTAACAGCACTTCAGAGGGCGTGCTTGCATTGCATAAGCTTGTTGACATCCTAGAGGTAAGTTATGAGACAGCAAGTAATATTTGCGAGTACTAACGGATTCAGGGAGCTGTACCAGATTCACAGCTTCTCCATCTGGCTCGGGACTTCCTTCGGTTTGCCAGTTCTTACGGAGGAATAATTGAGAAGGCGCCCCTGCAAATATATGCCTCAGCACTACTTTTCAGCCCTATCGGCAGTTTGACTCGAAACCTCTTTAGAAATGAGGAGCCAGATTGGATAATTAGGAAGCCGCTGACAGGACCGGACTGGAGCGCCTGCACCGCAACGCTCGAGGGGCATAGCGCCCGGGTTACATCCGTCGCCTTCTCGCCCGACGGCCGCCGCGTAGCTTCTGGGTCCGACGACCGTACTGTTAAGCTCTAGGACGCGCAGAGCGGCGCCTATACCGCAACGCTCGACGGGCATAGCAGCTTAGTTACATCCGTCGCCTTCTCGCCCGACGGCCGCCGCGTAGCTTCTGGGTCATACGACTATACTGTTAAGCTCTGGGATGCGCAGAGCGGCGCCTATACCGCGACGCTCGACGGGCATAGCGGCCCGGTTACATCCGTCGCTTTCTCGCCCGACGGCCGCTATATAGCTTCTGGGTCATACGACTATACTGTTAAGCTCTGGGACGCGCAGAGCGGCGCCTATACCGCGACGCTCGACGGGCATAGCAGCTTAGTTACATCCGTCGCTTTCTCGCCCGACGGCCGCCGCGTAGCTTCTGGGTCATACGACTATACTGTTAAGCTCTGGGATGCGCAGAGCGGCGCCTGCATCGCGACCCTCGACATCGGTGCAATAACTCACAAACTAGTATTCGACTCTACTAGTTCATATCTTCACACAGACGTAGGCACTTTTGCGCTAGAAATATCCACAGCTAATATAGATATATCGAAAGCTACAACCGCGTATCAGCAGCCTAGACAACAAGGCTGCGGCATTAATGCCGATCGCTCTTGGCTTACATGGGACAGTCGCAATGTACTCTGGCTGCCAACGGATTTTCGGCCAATTACTTCCGACGTTTTGATGCGAACTATTTTTATAGGATGTTTGTCAGGTCGGGTCTGGAGTATTAGGTTCTCGGATAGTTCTCCTTTATTGTTGTAAATTATATTTCGGATTTGTCTTGCGTTTAGGGTCCAAGGGGACAGGTGCTATTTATGCTGTTTTAGTCTTTGTATGGAATGCTCTAGAAGTTGGAGAGCGTGCTAAGTATGGGTCCCGACCTTGGAATTACTATCCGTCCTACTGGGACGGCTCTACGCATCTAGGTCCTCTCATGGCGACTTTGCAGCCTACCGTGAGAGACTCGACCACCAAGACGCAAAGCTCAACTGCAGCTGCGGGAGACCGAAGACACTGGTCCACGTCTATTTCTGCAAGCGTGGCCGCAAAGCTACGCCGCGCCATCTGAGACTACGGTTGTCGTGGCTGTTGCAATAGAAGGAATACATATGCTGATCGACAACACCTGGATTATCCGCGCGTGCTGCATTGCAATTCCTGTCACGACCCTGAGGGCGGCGAGCTTCTCAAAAGAAAAGGGCAGCGAGGAGGTACAGGACTAGTACTGGAGCAAACGGAAACTCAGCTTGACCAAGGACCAGAAGGACCAGAGGACGGTACAGAGAGAACTTGCAGATGAAATCTTAATACTGAAGCCCCACCGAAGTGAGAGCCATGCCGGCCCCCTCTCGTGGACTAGGTTTGTTGTGTTAATGGCTTGCTTGAGGGTGACAATGATAGCACTTCGAATTTAGAAAGGCACTCTGTAATCCCTTGGAAGAAAGACACTTGAAAGACAAGCCTGTGACGATTCCGAGCAGTGCATATCGAATAGAGCAACTTAACTGCCATTATAAGTAAGCTATTTACAATAGGCTTGGTTGGGGAGCTCTCTTATATAGACTAAATAGAAGGAGCGCTCTATAATAGGTAAGCAACGTAACAGTGGGCCTTAGGTCTGTGACATAGTCTCTTTCTGTCCCTCCTCTTCCCGTTCCTCAGCAGCAAAACATGACGACTGCGATCGAGGAGCGAAGAGAGCAACCGGGGGGGGGGGAGAGGGAAGAAAGGAGATGTGCGCAGCCCGGATGATGAAGACCTCAAATGACCCTAGAGGTATGGGGGAACGGAACACGGAAAGGGCAAAAAAACTGAAAATGGTCCCGGAGAGGATCGAACTCGCGACCTTCGCATCACTAATGATTCCCGTTCAGGAATTATTAGTACGACGCTCTAACCAGCTGAGCTACGGGACCAACTGTTGCTTGTCTTTGGAGGTTGAGGTGGGATCTATGGCACAGTCACAAAACCACATTGAACCACGACGCAGTTCCGCTCGACTCAGGTAATGTGTGACGGTAGTAAGGAAAGGACCGTGAGGGTAGAGGTTGAGTACATGTGGATATTGAGACGCTTCACATCGTTTGCAAGAAAGCGTAGTTATAGATAGTCACAACAACTATATATCTTGAGCTCTATGCATAAAATGTCCTACCCTGCCCGCTATGACAAATTTCACTTCTCCCGTGCCATCTTCCCCTTCCTCTCCCACCGCGTCCTCACCAACCTCAACAACAAGTACGCCACAAGACGATACGCCACCACCGTCCCCGCCAGCGCAGCAACGTTCACCGCCACATTGACATCCAGCTTATACAACTCCAGCACCTGCTCGCCCGTGCTGATGACACAGCTCCCGTCCGCCAGCCTCTGGTCCCCCCCACAACCAAACGCCTGCCCCTTGAGGCTCACCGGCCCCAGGGCCCGTATCGCATACCGACACGGACTGATGTAGTTGAACGCCTTGAAGAGCCCCGGCATGTTGATGCTCATGATCCCCGCCATGATGTTCGACACGGACAGCAGGATGCTCGTCAGCGTGACCGCGAAGCCGGTGTGGTCGCTGAACAGCGTGTTGAACATGATCCCCAGGCTCTCGCCGCAGCTCACCATGCTGAAGCAGGTGAACACCGAGACGAAGTACATCTCAACCGTGCGCGGGAACCCGACCGCCAGGTCTGCCAGCACGCCGTACAGTAGGCTGCTGATGATCTCGAAGGGCACTTCCAGGATGGTGTATGTTACGAGGAAGCTCTCGACCGAATAGACACTGTCGTCGTCCTCCCGGTAGAATACGTCCCGCTCGGCAGGGTAGACGGCCACGTTCTGTAGCATGCCGACGAAGTAGAAGGATGCGATCTGCTGCACGAAGCCTATCCGGTTTTGAATCGAGGTGTAGTCGGATTTGAGCGGTGCGAAGAAGGCTGTGAGAACGATGGCGAAGCCGACTACCTGCATCAGACGGGCGAGGAGTAGGGGTGGTTGTCGTCGGAAGTTGATGGAAGCCCGGTGGAGAAGCAATGGGAAGGATGTGGCGAAGGTGGTGCGGTGACGGACGAGGGCTCCGAGCTCTGCTGGTGCGGCTAGGTGGTGTCTGTCGTTGGAGCGGCGAGGTTGACCTTGTTGATGTGTTGCTTCGTCGGATCCTCGGGGGGGTCCGTTGTACTTCTCTTCGATGATGGGCTCCAGAGCTGTGCTCGTCTCAGCACTTCCGGCGCTATTGATGTGCTTTTCCCATGCATCGACCACCATGTCCACCCTCTTCCTTGTCTCGTCCTCCCTCTGTTGCTCTTGCAGATCGACAGTGATCAAGTCCATTACGAAGTCAGCTGGGTTCGTGTTCCGCGGACACTGTCGTCCCAAACGTCCAAAGTACCCCAACATCTCCTCCGCCGCGCCGCTGTACGCAGGCTTTCCACCGCGCGCAAGCAACAGCACATTGCCAAAGTGCACAAACAGATCCGAGCGCGCCTGGTGGATCGTCAGGATGAGCGTCCGCCCCTCATCCGCAAGACCGCGCAGGACCTCCATGATCGAGCTCGCCGTGAACGCATCTAGCCCGCTCGTCGGCTCGTCGAGCAGCAGGACCCGCGGGTCCGTCAGGATCTGCACGGCAATCGTCACACGCCTCTTCTCACCCCCGGAAATGCCCTTCACCAGCTCGTTCCCGATCAGGTTGTCCGCGCAGTCCTTGAGGCCCATCTTGAGCAGGACCTCCTCGGCCCGCCGGTGCTTCTCCTCCTTGCTCATGAACGAGGGCAGGCGGAGCCCGGCTGCGAAGCGCAGGGTCTCGCGGACGGTTAGGGACGGGAGGAGCGCGTCGTCGTCCTGGCAGACGTACGAGCACACGGACCGGATGACTGCGTCTGATGGCTGCGCGCCGTTGAAGGTTACCTTGCCCGAGGGGCGGTAGCGCGTTCCGACGGCGTTGTTGAGGCGGAGAGCCATGGCGTTGAGGAGGGATGTCTTTCCGCTGCCGGACGGCCCCATGATGACGTTCAGTCTCCCCGCCTCGAATCTCGCCGTTACGGGGTTCAGGATCGTCTTGGTGGGCAGCTTCTTGCCCCGCGGCGATCGCTTGTCCAGGCCCAGGGCGAACTTGTCCAGCCCGACGTTGATGGTTCGAATTTGTTCTATCGACCGCGCGCTCATCTTCTCCTTGCCTGCTGAGAGGTCGCTTTCGGAGACGCGGGCCCGCGCGATGGTCATTTCTTTCTTGACGAAGGTGAGTCCGATCCAGGACAGGGTGTAGAAGAATACCACGAAGCAGACCGTCACGATGATGGGGATCGTCACCCATTCGGCTGGAAAGCCTAGGGACCGGAGAATATACGTGCCGGTGTACGCTGCACACGAGGGGTTTGATGTGCCGCCGGGGTAGGGGCAGTCGTAAAATGAGTCGTGGAACTCGTTGCCGCAGAGGGCGCCGAAGATGTAGAACTGTTGTATGGGTAAGTATGAGTAAAGCAGGGCACAGGATTGGCAAGGCAGCTTTGGGTATGATACTTGATGAAAGAAAAGATGGAAGAGAGAACAGATGAAATATGGCATACCGTATAAGTCAAATACTTTAGCCACCTCAACCACACTGCAATACTGTCACTCTGAATAAAGTACCCACATGCCATCGACTGAAGCGTATACACCAGATTAGCAATAAGACTCGCACCAGGAAAGTTCCTGCTCGCCGTAACACAACACATAGCACACGTCACAGCAATGTACTGGTTAATCAGCACAATGGCGAAGTACGTCAAGAATCGTCCCGCGTCACGGTCCAGGCCTGCCATCCAGTAGCTGATCACGGCGAAGACAAGCGGTACCGGAAAGTCCTCTGTGACGAACCGTGCCAGGCGTCGCGAGATGAGGAAGGGAAGTGCTGTGGCGCATCCTTCGCTATTCTCGCGGTCAAAGACTGCAATATCTTGCGTGAGGCGGTACACCTCGAAGACGAGGAACAGATAGCCTTCCAGTGCGGAGGTGGTGTACATGAAACCCTGTCGTGAGCGGATGCCCGCTTGGTCCCGGCCGAGCTGGTAGAAGATATACCCCGTACATAGGCCCATGAGTATGGCTTGCATGATGGCAGCCAGCATTCCCATTGGGTCACGGCATGTCGTCTTGAATGTCCTTGATGTCATGACGCGGAGTTGGCGAGTGAACGAGGTAGCATGCTTGCCCCTTCGCATCGTCATGCTGTGTTCTGGAGCTGCCGTTGGCTTCTCAGTGGCCGCGAACCGCTTAGCACTTCCATCCCTCCACGCCAACTTGAGTCTGCCTACCCTCTCCATGCTCTCCGCCTCGAGCTCCGGGCTGCGATTATCCACCGCCGCCAAGTCGATCAGGTATTCGGCTGGGTTGACGAAAGCCGGCGTCTGGAACCCCAACCCCTCAAACCAGGGAAGACAATCAGACATCGGTCCAGAATATACCGGTGAGCCTCTCGACAACAAAATGAGGTTATCAAAAAGTCCCCAGATCTCGCTCCTCGGCTGGTGAATCGTCACCACCACCGTCCTCCCCTTGGCCGCCAGGTTCTTCAGCGTCCGGACGAGCTGGAACGCACTACTAGCGTCCAGCCCCGTCGTCGGCTCATCCAGGAACAAGACGCTCGGGTTGGCCAGCATCTGCACGCCGATGCTCACCCTCCGCTTCTCGCCGCCCGATAGACCCCGGTGGATGTTGCTCCCCACACGGGTGTCGGCTGCCTCCTTGAGCCCGAGTTCCATGATGACCTCGTCCACGACGCGCCTGCGCTCAGCGGCCGTGGATGGCGGCGGGAGGCGCAGGTCGGCTGAGTACTGGAGGGTTTCCCGCGCGGTCAGGGTGGAGAGCAGGATGTCTGTTTGCATGACGTATGCTGAGCGGATGTTCTCGGTGCCGGGCTGCGCGTTGAACAGGATGCTGCCGGACTGGCTGAGGCGGGAAGATGCGATCCGCGAGGAGATGGTGTTCAGCAGCGTCGTCTTCCCTGAGCCGGAGCCGCCCAGGATGGCTGTCAGCGTGCCTGGGGCCAGGGATGCAGACACGGATGAAAGGAGGCTCTTGGTGTGTGATGCTGGGTCTGGTTTGGCTTTGGATCCGCCGAGGCAGGGCATGTGTGTCTTCAGCAGAGCCGGGTACGTTTCTGGATCCAGGATCGAGGGCGATGTGTCCACGGTCACATGGAGATCGCGTATCTGGACGTCCACGGGGGCGACATCGTCGAGACTGAGATGGTTGCCGAACCCAAGGGAGATATTCGGCGTGTTGTGCCCGCCGCCGATGGTCATGTCCATGCTGGTCGCGATTGAGCTGGCACGCTCGATCTTGTCGATCTTGTCGACCTTGTCCATGTCGACAGCTGTGTGTGGTGGTGCTCCGGGCTGGGGCTGAGGAGCTGCATCGCCAGAGTTCTCCTGGTCATTGATGCCGGTGATGGTCATGATGCATGGCCCGGCGTGTTTGATAGACTCCTCGCTCACTTGGGCTAGACAAAACCGGCCAAAAAGAACGTGTAGTGGCGCTGGAGTGGCGCTGGAGTGTGAGATCTCGAGAAGATCGTCCTGTAACCGAGTCAGGACAGATGCTGAATGTGTCCAGCAGAGGCAGTGCTTCAAGGAAAATAGGATGAGAAGCACACTCTTAGAGGTCCACTGGATGTAAGCGAGCCTTATTGCCATGGCACCATACCACTTTGGCACAGTAATTCAAGTAGTGGGTAGTTATCAATAGCGTGGACCAAGCAGATCAAAGCATGGCGTTCTATCATGTTTTACTTCATTTCCTGCCCTGGCCGCCCATGTCGCAACCCAATTGGTATCCTTTCCCAACGGTTGGAGCCGAGCACGATTCCTGCGGGTGTGCAGGGTATGTTGCAGGGTGTTGTTGCAGGCATTGGCGACCCTGTCTGCCTGTTCAGTTGATCGACCCGACAATGGAGGACACAGGCAGAACAGGCTAGGAAATATTGTCTCGGTTAGGCGTCCCGAGGACGACGGCGCGGGGAAAGCAAAGCCACACATCTCATCTCGGAGACAAGTCCTTCCGTCCCCCTGGCATAATACATACCTGGACCTGTCTAGGTACCCATGCTACTTACACAGTACTGATCCATGTCGGCTGTCTTGAGATTTAGATATACATGGGAAAGGTAGCTTGACCTGTGCATAAAGGGTTCGCGCCAGACGCGTTCAAAGCCAGGGGAGAAGTGTGTTCTTGGTGTTTCCTGACACAACCACACAGACCGGACAAGCAGTAAAGCAGAAGGATAGATAGATTATTCGAAGACGAAACGAATGGCTTATTTTGGAACCCAGGAGTTTCTGTTACGTTATTGTAAGACTCGAACAAGCGACTGAAGCCTAAGACATGCGCATGCCCACGCGCACGTCGTCAAGCAATAAAGAAGCTTGGAAGCTATTTCCCCTCACTTTCACCACGATGGAACACACGTCATGTCACGCAATTCAGTCATCATCCATGTTCAGGCCGGTATAATAAGGCATGGTGTTCCGGTTCAGGAAGAAAATATCAATTCTCACTCATCGTCAATACAATAATATCATGACCCATGCCCAAATATATATATATATATATATATATCCATATCCAGCCAAGTTGCCACTCCAAATCGCAAACCGCAATGCAAGAGGTCGTCGGCCGTGATATCTACCAAATGACCGTGCCAATTCCGTGTAAATGCCTTTCATCAACGCTTCTTCTATATGTCTTCCTTTAGATAGTCCTCTTCTCCGTGATAGCCTCACCAACAGGCACGCCACTCACAAAGCCGCTGTTCGCACCACCGTGCTCAAACACCTTCTGCCCGCGAAGCCAGGTCTCCTTCACCCGACCGACGAACTTCTTCCCCTCCCACGGCGAGCAGCGGTTCTTCCAGTGCATCCCGCCGCACTCGAGCGTCCACTCCTCAGTGTCATCAAACACGCAGACATCCGCGTCGAGACCGACCTTCAAGCCGCCCTTCCGGTGCGACAGGCCAACCTGTGCGGCTGTGGCCTGCGAGCACAGACGCACAATGTCCACGATGTCGAGGGGCTTCTTGTTTGCCTTGGATGTGGTGTGCAGGATGGGCAGGCCCAGTCCGACCGAGGATATACCGCCCCAGGCAGCGAAGAAGTCGCCCTGGGCTGTCGTCTTCTCCTTTACCTCGCCGGGCATCGTCACGTCAATACCTGAATCCGAATGTATCAGGCTGCCCTGAACATCCTCGACCAGTTTGTGTTGCAGGTGGCCTGGTAGCAGCTTCAACTCCGGTGTGCAGGGGCTGTGGTCCGAGACTATCGTCTTGATGACGCTGTCCTTCGGGTCGGCGCAGAGCTCCTCCCAGAGTCCGTCCTGGTTGATCTGCGAGCGGATGGGCGGGCAGCATTTGTGGCGCGTGTCGCCATCCTCGACCTCCTCGGCCGCCAAGCCAAGGTAGTGGAAGCACGTCTCGGCCGTGATGTTGACCCCCTTCTCCCTGGCCTGCTTCAGGATCGGTATGCACTCGGTCGCGGACAGGTGTACAATGTGCAGGTGCAGCTGGGGGGCGAGGTGCGCCAGCGACAGGATCTCCTCGACCGCGCACGTCTCGAACACCGGCGGCCGGGAGTCGAGGAAGGTGTTGTACGAGGTCAGCTCGCCCGTGGGCGCCAGTGGTGGCTCGGAGGCCTGCACCGCGTCGCCTACGCTGTCGCTGATGGGCGGGATCATCTCGGCGTGGAACATGAGGGTCGTTGGGTGGCCCGCGAGGGAGCGCATGGCGAGGTCAATGTCGGTGGAGGATATGGCGGGGAATTCGTCGACCTGGTTGGTTGGTTGGTATGGATGTCAGCTATCGTACCTCCAGCTACTCCAGCTACTCCTCCTGGCTGGCTGCGTTTTGAGGTCTCCCGGGAGGCATTGACTTACACCACTCTCGATCAAGAACCCCTTGAACCCTCGCACACCCTTTTCTACCAAGGGCACCAACTGGTCCGCATTACCGGGTATCACGCCCCCATAGAACCCAACATCAACCCAGCACTGGCCCTGACTGGCAGCCAGCTTGACCTCGAAACCTTCTACTGTCGTCGTTGGCGGGATCGCGTTGAGGGGCATGTCGATCACGGTGGTCACGCCTCCTGACGCCGCAGCGCGGGTTCCTGTCGCGAAACCCTCCCATTCTGTCCTTCCGGGCTCGTTCAGGTGGACGTGGGCGTCGACGAGGCCGGGTAGTAGGAGCTTGGAGCCATGGTTGATGTATACCGTGGACTTAGGGAAGGAGGTGGGAGGCAGGACGGCAGGGACTATGGAGATGATCTTGCCCGTGGAAGGAGACACGGATATCGTCGCGGGCGAGAGGATGAGGCTCTCGTCAGGCAAGGTGAGCACGACCCTGGTTGATACCAGAACGGTTAGGGGTCCGGATGCGGGAACGGTGGGTGAAACGGTCATTTTGGGTCTGCGATTCAGACTGGGATGGTGGATTGGAAGAAGAGTAGGGGGGGGGGGCGCAAAGATGGAACCAGGTAGAGGAATGGTCTGGAGATAAGAGAGTGAGAGAAGAGCGAGCGCAAGTGAGAGAAAGAGAGAGATAAAGAAAGAGAGACGGTGAACTGCAAAGGGAAAGGGAAAAGAGAATCACTGGAACGGTGGGCTTATCATGAGAGAGAGAGAGAGAGAGAGAGAGAGAGAGAGCGCAAGAGCGCACCAGATAAGGAGGGATCTTATCTCGCAACAGATAAGAAAGAGAATGGGTATGGTGGGGGGAGACAACTCGGGACGACGGTGAGGTTCGCTATGAGAAGAAAGGAGAGAGAGGTCAGGCACTGGGGACGACTTTCTCCTGACTCTCGTCCGAGCACCGACCGGATGGCCCCCCACTTTCTGTAATGAGGGAAAACGGTGCGCCGTCTCTTGTCAACGTCTATTCCGCCGCTGTCGCCCTACACTACTATCATACACTAGAACTTGCGGTACTCGCGTCTTGGGTTGGTTTGGGAGCGCGCGATAAGAGCCTCACAACCTTGATGACGGGCCCGCAGATTGAGCGAGCCTCGGAGTTGGCGACGTTACTCAGTACAACTAATGAAGCATTTGGGTGGATCTTTCTCTTCCTTATCAGACAAAGCGGATTGGTGAATTGTCTTGAGCACGGGTCTTCCTCGCTGGGCCCGATCTGGTTAAAATGGAAAATGTTTAAAAGAGAAAACGGCCCGCAGGTTTTTACCGGCCAATTAAATTCCAGATCTTCTAGGAACCTCGGATAGGATAGAGTCAGGATCCGGAGCCGGCCGATTTTCCTTTTCCCTTCCGCTTTCGGCTCCTCCGGCGAACCCGGACGTTTTGTTTCCCAGGGTTGTTAGGCTGATGATGGGGTTCTGGCAGTTTTGATCGAGTAAGAGCCGTCGAGTAATGCTCGAGTAATGGTTTGCAGACAAGTTTTACTACGTGCTTCACCAATACTGCGTGACAAAGTCAACCCACGACTGAAATCAACCAATCAACTGAAATATGTGCTTTGCACATCTGAGGCAGCATTTCTTAATCCAACCCATTGAGGGCAATTAAATAGTACCAAGTTCATCTCTCTTCACCTCTTGACTCCTCCATGTATTCCCAAGGGTTACATCTCCGCCCTGCGAAATATTGACGAGGAAGTAGGCGGGAGTACTCGACTATGCACGGAGCCCCACGACAATGATCCTGTAATCAACCCAGACAAGAGGAAGATGGAGATGTGTGGTTGAAAGAGTAAAACGATCATTCAGGTATTTGAGAACATGATTACGATGGTAATATCCCATGTAGTGGCATTTGTGCCTAGGTGGATGTCGTTTCTCTCAACCGTAACCAACAACGACAATACTTGGAGCTGGTCTCCATCAACGTTCGTCACCAACTAATTATAAGCAAGAACCAGAGATAGATAAAGGTGTACGTTGGTAAGTAAACGCTGGTAGTGAAGTACACTTGCCAAATAAATTACCCGTGCCATCATGTCTCTCCTGGCCGCCACCTCAATCCTGTACGGATTCCACATTTCTGGGCTTTAATTACGTCTTTGTTATGGCATCGCTACTTCTCTGGGAGACTTACTGCTGGCCAGCCTGGATGCTGAACATGAGTATTGTGTGTATACCCTGAGGTATTCACTGTTGTTCTCCTGCCGCTCAAATCTATAGCTATGTATGTATTCCTGCCTCGAGGTGATAGCTCTCGTGGCATCCACCCTGTGGCATTAAATATATCAGACTACATACTACAGACCAAGTCACTTGAGAGCTACTGCAGTCTGCTCACCTAGAACTGCGGGTATTTTATACGACAGAAGTGCTGTAGCGAATTCCTCATCATCTCGACGTGGAGTCTGTCGATGCCAGTTCGGAGCAGACCGCACCCTGGGGCAGTTTACAGAATTGTTTGTGAGCAAACTCCTTGAGCCGTTTGCTGCCTCATTTCCGGACCAATACTTCCGGGAGACGTATCGACAGCTGGATAGTCTGCGTGTCTACTAGTCCAGGATTGGTACTTTTCCTCGTCTATTCAATTTTTCATTCATACGGCAGAAGAAACCCTTCTGCATGGGGCCTGTGCGTTTGAAATGAAGGAGGACAGCAACAATCCCGGCTGTCAAAGCGTCCTCCTCACCCACCACCTGCCTAATTAACTCCAATACATACTGTCTATGGTCACAATGAAGATCGGCCTATTCAACGGAACGATTCGTCGTTGGCCGTTGTCACTGTCCGTGAGCCTCGCGGGACTTACCCGGAGACGACATTGGACGGGAATGTACATGCTGCATCCATCCTATCCTTGACTTCTCCCCTGCAAACGCAGGTAGTGAGGCCATGTCGTTCTTCAACATGAGACTGATTCCGACATCTCGTGTCTGCTACGCGCTGCGCGAAGACTGTGATTGAGACGCGACGCGTAATTAGAGAAGATTTTCTAATAAAATTTGTCCTTTGCCCGGTGCTTGATTTCTTCCCACAACTCCATTATTATTGATGAGGGTGTATCTCACAACGATCAGCAAGCTCCATCATTTCCCACCACAGTCCACACGAACCACTTAGAGTCACCATGGTCCGCTGCAAAACACCCCTTCTTGTCCCACCCCCAAAGCATATAGAATGCCAGACGGACATACGGGCCCCAAGGGTTCGCACAAACTGGGTCAACGGCAGGGCCCAGTACACCTTCATTCCCCCGAAGATAGGGGCTACAAGGATTCTTGACTGGGACGATGAGGATGACATAAAACCAGTCATAACGCAGTCCATAACGCCACGGATCAAGCATGAACATTCTCACCACCCATCTCGTTCTCTGGGACAAAGCCAGTCTGAAGAATTCCACCCCCGCGTCAAGCGGGAGGCTTCAACCAGCGGCTCCGGAGGGCGTGGCGGTAATGGAGGCTCCTCCTCGCTGACTGATCTTGACCGTCACAAATACCCCCGGAGTATGCTGCAGTCGCATGGGGATGTGAATGGTGCCAGCCCAGGAGTTTCTTCAACCGACTCGTCTTCATCCTTAGCCCTCGACTCTGAGACCACCTCGTCTTCGAGTAGCTCAGACTCTGAGACGGACGAGTCATCGTCCTCTTCGGATGACTCGGATTTCGGCACTTACAAGCCATCAATTCCTCCTTCAAGATTCAGTTCGACATCGCCACGTACGCGGCAGCAGAGTGGTGCAGCCCGCGTCAAACCGGTACCAATATCCGCCTCTCCAGAACCAATGGTGGCTAAAGAGGTGAAGAGTCCCAAACACGTACCACTAGACTTTTACATTGACCTTCCCATGCGCTCGCAGCAGTCTCCGTCCCGGAATGACAAAACCTCCATGTCACAGGCCTCACCGGAAGGAGCATCGAGTGCTAAAGTGAGTGCGTGTGACACCCCTAACTGGCAAGTAACTAACTCCACACATTAGGGAAATCATAGAACTCAATCATGGTCTCGGTGTTCAGGTCGTAAATCTCCAAGGATCCTTGGGTTCCAGCCAATCAACCGCGAGCTACCACCTGCAAATGCTCCCACTGAACCACGAGCAATGCGAACAGCGAATACAAAACTAAGAGGTCCCACTGGTCCTGTTCCTGAAAAAAGGAAACAAAATTCCAGCGAACCCGGGAAATGGTCTTCTGGTCTCACATTGCATGGGTTACCACCCGCAGGTGTTCGTCCTCTTGGGTCAACGCGGCCAGAGCTCGGCATACAACAAACTAGCAATACTGCGAGTCGAGCTGTCAGGGCTGATCTCACCGAATTGCGGTTGATGTCAGCATCTCAGAAGAGACCTCATATATCATCTTCACTGTCTCAGCCCTGGAAGAGAGTCGATCCTCCTGGACAATCCAGCAGTACTTCTTCGTTCTCGTCTCGACCACGGCACGAGCAGTCTGGAGGCCCGATTACTGGCTCTTCAACTACAAGCCCCCCGCACAAAGTTCACAACAGCGCTCGTAGCCAGAAGGATAGTCCTTCATCCCAAACTATTCACTCACGCGATGTCCTGCCAAACTCGACTCCAGGCAAGCAAACCAATACATCTCAGAAATACGACAACGCCCTTCACTCGCCGGGGCAGAGGCAGAACGAATCCAATAATCACAAACGTCACAAGTCAAAACAAAGGCGTGGACCGGCCCGTCTAGGTCGCATCATGCAGACCATCGAGCACCCTGGGATGGAAGTTTCTCTCAGCCCCGTCACTCCACCCATGCGTGGCGCATATCAACCCCGTCCATATCAACCTGCAACCCCTGGGCCATCCTCTCTTAGTCGAGGAGCTCCAAGTCACCCACAGTCATCACCGGGGCTCTTCGCCACGACTCGAACGCCTCCTACGCCGTTTCATAGTAGACCCTTCGCCTCATCTCCAAACCGAACTCCAGTGTCCCGTGGCAAACGGCCTCGTGATGAGGCTTGGGATCTGGATCCCGCCACACAGAAAGCAGAACTGGAACGGGTGATGCAGAGAATACGAAACCATGAGACGGACATGGAAAAGACGAGAGACCAGTTGGAAAAGACGAATAGACTGCTCGCGGACCAGCAGCGGCGGATTGATGAGCTTCAACGGCAGCAATGCCGGAGGCTTGGGGGGCAACGGCAACATGATCGGTCTCTTGAAGCGGGATCATCCAGTTCTGGGCAATGTGAGTCGGAGACAAGACGTCAACATTCACATCAAAATGGTGCACGTCAGCAAGGGATGGGGCAGAGACATCGTAACTCTGACCCACAGAGTCCTGCAGAGCCGAATGGACTCAGCTCTGTTGCTGCGGCCCAACATAGCTCAGAAGGTCCTTCAAATCCTATCCCAACCACATCAGAGTCTCAGAAAGCCTCCCAAAAACGCTTGAAACGCAAGGTTTTGGAGCGCCCCTTATCGGGACACAATCCAAAACTCATATTCGATGACGAAGACAGGCCGAACGTCAGTGAAGCCACGGTCTTCCTCCTCCGCCTCTCGCAGCAAGAGGTTCTGGACAGATTTAGCAGGCACATCAAGGACAAAGACTTTTTCGACCTCAAACACTCCCATTTCAAGTCCATTGGATGCTGGGTCATCTCGGGGGAGGCCTCATATGACTACAAGATGAAAGTGTGGGACAAGGGAGAGAAGCACACGTTCTCCTTCCGCCGCCTCGCCATCAGGCTTTGGCACGACGAGTACTCAATGTACAGCCTGCTGCAGGGAAAGAACCATCAGAAGGCCATACAGGTCTGCCTTAATGAGCACTGTATGAATCCTGACCATATTGAGGTCGAATCTAGCAAGGAGTCTGCTGAGAGACGTAGGTGTAAGAAGATGAGGCGGTGTACTGGGCACGTCACCTTTCACAAGGACGGTACTATACAAAAGAGGAGGTCGTGTATCTTTCCTCCCTAGCTAGGGCAGTCGAGGCAAGCTGTACCGCGTTAAATGCTCTGGGCTTTGCTGTGGTGAGATCCTTGACGGACGCAATGACTGTCTGCAGCTTCCTGGGTTCTATTTTGGTCATTCACACCCGACCGCATTGTCACATTATAAATTATATTATGATTTCCTTTTGTTATGAATTGATGAAGGGGGTACCTGGGGAGACGAGGAAAGGATAAAAATGGCTACTAGATAGTACTCAGACGGCTCTTTAGCTAGCATTCTAAGGATCATACTACATCTAGATTGACTAAGTAAATCTTCCCAGGGTTTCTTGGCCATACGGAAGATTGCACTTTCGAGACACCTGGGAACACTCTTGGCCCCAGAAACCTTTGTGCTACGAGTAGCTCACTAAAGATTATACCTGTGGCCACCTATGTACTTGGTAATGTAGTGTTTCCAAGCATCAGGCAGACATGGTTGAGTACAAAGATGGGAGGCTCTCAAAAGTAGTACAAGGAAAAGCAGAAACAGCTTCAGGCAACAACACAGAGACCATATAGATCAATGATAGGTTCTCCCACAAGCCACTTCATTAAGAATGGCCATACACTACATTTCTCTCTACCATTTGCAAGATGCAGAATTACAACCCAAGCACCCGTGCAGACCGCTTTATGTTAATATAAAACACCTGCTACGGTTCGACGGTATGCTACGCAGCCGTTTTGCTTTAACATATTATTAGTACGATTATACTCTAATAGTCTAATAGTAAGAGCGGATAGAAAATATTTAGGTAAATAGCGATAATCGCTATCCCGTCCGTTCGTGCCGTTATTCTAATCGAGAGAAAGCAAGATATAAGCCGTTCGAACGAATAAAACTAGCAGAAATACCGATTCTCCTAAGCAGAGTTTATAGGGCGTATTAATATAAAATACCTACTACGGTTCGACGGTGTGCTGCGTAGCCGTTTTGCTTTAACACTTTGGCAAGCTCCAGGATATGCTGGAACGCCAGACGTATCCTTACACAGCTATACAACAGACTGACCTAAGACCTTACATGGTATGAGGCCGGGGTGAATCGCCTAGAAAGCGAGATGGAGGTGCATTCGTACTTATATAGATATATATCTAATATAATCGATACTAACTTTGCGCAGCGCCACGAGCATACTACCAAGCTTGAGTGCTGGATCGATCTGGTGAGAGGAGACGCGCATGAGTCGGGGTATAAGGCGGTGAACTTGAGAAATACTAAGTCGAGAGAGGAGGGGATGACACACCTTAACATTGAACTGGGGGAAGTCTATCTCCATCATCTCGCAATGATTAGCAAGGGCTACCGCGAACAATTGAGTTGGTGTACGCAGGCCAACCCAATCTTTCAAGTAAGCCATCTCTGCCACAATACAGGATGCTTTAACCCCGAGCACCTCGTAGTAGAGTACGGAGAGAAGAGCAGGGCTCGAAACACCTGCCAGAATCAAGAGGTTATTGAGTATAAGGGGATTCGGTATACTCCTTGCACCCACGGCGGACCCAACCAGCTATACAGGGCGTGCATTCTGCCAGTCAGAAACATTTCCGAAAGAGGGCTATACACGAAGGAGCATTGATTATCAACCAGAAGTACGACAGAGCCGCACGCGACTTGCAGCCCCACCTACATAGTAGGCAGGAGGAACGGGAAGGTGGTGGTGATGGTGGGGAGCTCGCGAATCCTCAAGCGGCTCCGCATTGAAGCCGACCTGGTTCATGGTCTCGGCGTCGGCAACACCCTCGACCTCGCTACAGATCAAAACCACCTCCCGGCGGAATCACCGCAGGGTGATCACCCAAGGCTGGAAGCCTGAGCCGCCGGGCTCAACGCGAACTAGGCGTCAACCTCCTCCTGTGACAGAGGCTTAGCGCGCTGTTTCTGGGCAACGGAATATGGGGGGGGGGGGGCAGCCGACTCACTTGAGATGCTCCCACGAATGGGTCAGGTCTCTGCAGCGGCGCGGCGACACACGCTTGGAAGGGGAGGGGAGGACCTTCAACCTAGCGGGGAGGCATGGTTGCGTGTCGGTTTTGGTGCTCGCGCATGGAGAGGGAGGGATGAACTCGATACTGTTGAGCGGGAAGGTTGTAGCGAAAGTGTGACGATTCCGAGCAGTGCATATCGAATAGAGCAACTTGACTGCCATTATAAGCTATTTACAATGGGCTTAGGAAGCTCCCTTATATAGACTAAATAGAAGGAGCGCTCTATAATAAGTAAGCAACGTAATAGTAGGCCTTAGATCTATAATATACCCCCTAAACGATACCTAATCGTCTGTTATACGTATTATAAGCTTACTATTATAGTATTTTAGTTAAAAGATAAAGGAAAAGAGCAGTAACTAGCTGTAACGGCTAAAAATAGCTCCTGCTATAAAGACTCGAATAAGCTTATAAATAGCCTTAAATAGCTAAAAATAGCCCCTGTTATAAAGACTCGAAAGAGTATAATAGCGCCTCCTAATAGGTATAATAAGCTTAATAAATATAAAGAAATAATATTTAGCGATAGCCTTATACCTACCGGGTACTCTCTTTAAGAACTTATATATAAGTCTCCTCTTTCTACGCGCTTAGTTTAATATATAGATATATATCCTATCTATATAACCGCGTATATATATATATAAATATATATATAAATATTAAGATACCCGCGCCTCTTGCCTTTACCCGTTTTACTACGCTAGCTATAAATAGAGTAAGTTAAGCTTAGAAATTATAATTTTATTTTATTTTCGAGCTTATTAGCTAACTTTTAAGTAGCCTATTAAAAAGATTCCCTATACTTATAATAGCCCCCTTTCCGCTCGTTCTCCTAGTAAGTAGGAGGCTTAGTAAACGCTAAGCCGAGTAAATCTTCTCTATTACTCTTAATAAGTTCGATTTTAACTTTTTCTAAGTAGGCTATTAAGAAACGTAAGGCTTACGCTTCTACCCCTGCCGCTAGCTACTAACCCGGTACTTATCGTACTATACCCTATATAGGCTATCTTCGCTCTATACTAGCTAATCGCTTAACCGGAGCGTATTATAATTTAGCTAATCCTAGCCGATCGAGCCGCTACTTTAAATATATTTCCGGATACTAGTACGTCCCTATCCCTATACTTACTACCCGCGCCGCTACCGAGCTCGTTACCTCCCTAAAGGTAAATAAGGATAAGAAAACTATTTCGGCCGCTCGGGTCCGGGTTTATACTTTACTCGATAAGGCCGAGTAGGCTAAGGAAGAGGAGGAGGATAAGGAGGAGTACTCCTCTGCTTTTACCGAGTAGAGTAAGGTTAGTAAGGAAGAGTAGGAGAAGGAGGAGGAGATCGAGGGGGAGGAGCGTAAGGCGCTTAAGTTAAAGGTAAAAGAGGGCTTAAATACCCTAATAGACCTATTCTTTTAAGTAGAAGTTTTATTTCTATATTTAGGTTTTTCGGCTAAGGGGCTCCCTTATAAATTAAATCTATTTTTATATTCGTATTAAGTAACTAGCTTATATTATAAAGATTTAATAATACTTTAAAGTACTTAAATTACGCCCTTAATAAAGTTTTCGTAAGCCTATTAGCCGGTATAAGCTCGGTTAATATATACTATATATAAAATAAGCCCTTTACGTACTCTTATCTAAGCTATATATTATAAATATTAATATAACGAAGCTTTATAGTTACTCGTTTATTATCCTTAACGATTAGCCTAATAGTCTGCTTATTATCGTTATAGAGATTCTACAAGCTTCCGACTTTTAGAGCTAAGCCTTAGAGCAGTCTTTTAACGGCTATAAGCTCTTTAGCTATATAGGCTATACTTAGAAGCTTAGCTTCTATTATTAATATAGTAACCGTATCTTACCGAGTAGCCCGCTAATAAATTAGACCTCTATAGAGCATTATAATATATCTATAGGACGATCGTTTAGACTCTTCGTTATCTGCGAAAAAAGTATCCGCTATAAATATAAGTATTTCCCTCTACTCGCTCCCGTATCGAATAGCGAGCGTATAGCTATACTAAAGGTAAATAATACTTTATTTAATAGACTTTAAGTGCTCTAGTCTAGGGTTAGTTAGGAAGTAAGAGAGCTATATAGCTGAGAAGGCTATATCTGCCCGGATTATAATCGCAGTATATAGAAGTAATCTAATACGCTCCTAGTATATTTTAATCTAATCTTTCATAGCTTCTCCCTCGAACTTCTTAAGTAGTATCCCTAATAGTAGAGTATTCGGAAGTAGATATTCTATTAGCTTAAACCGTTTAGCGATCTTCTTAATATATAAATCGTAAGCTAGATATAGTTATTTAGCTACTCTATTTCGTATAATACGTACTCTAAGATACTATTCTGCCGTACCCTAGGCTTTTACCTTATACGCTTCTATTAGTCTATTAATTACTTTATAAGCTTCCTATTAGTCTTTCTTATAATAGATTATAAGGTAGTCGTCTATATAGAATATTAAAATAACTATTTTCTGCTCGTTCTAGAAGAGATACTACTCTTCTATATTTAGCTTTAAACTAAGCTTCCTAAGTATAGCCGTAAACTCCTTATACTAAAGTAATAGAGTATCCCTAAGTCTATATAGCGCGTTTAATAGTCTTATATACTTTCCGGGCTTCTTAAACCTATCCGGGAGCTTGTAATAAACGGGCTTATTATTAAGTATAGCGTTTAAGAAGGCGTTAACTATATCGAACTACTCGATCTCTAGATTAAACTAAGCGGCTATCGCTATCGAGACCCGAAATAAACGTACTGCAAGTATAACTGCGTAAGTATTCTAGAGAGTATTAACTAGCTATAGATCTCCGCATATATAAATACGCGCCTTTCCGCGCTTAAGAAATCTATTCTAGTCCTATTTATATATAAATACCTATCTAAGCGGGAATAGCTTTCCTTTAGCTATATCTCTATTTATCTCCTGCTAAGTTCCCTTTTCGATTAGGGTATATAGTTCTAGATAAGTAGCTTTTATAAAGAGCTTTACTACTAGGTAATTCTAGAGATTTCTCTAGTTATTTAGTAGTAGCTTAAGTAGCTCGTCCCTATATAGTTTTTAGGGAAAACGAGTAAGCCTAATACTCTTTCGGATTACTAAGTATTATTATACTGCTACGTATATTATTAAATATAGCGTTTTATACGCTCGGTTACCTTTATTTAAAGCTTTCTGCTAATTAAGTAAGAAAGTATTAAAGAAGGTTAACTAGCTCCGTTCTTCTAGGACGTTAATTAATTTATCCTCGAAGAGCATTATCGTAAATATTCTACCGCTCTTTAATAGAAGCCCTTTTTAGCGCCGGCTTGCCCTTACTCCCGGCCTACGCTCTATTTACTAAGAACAGCTGGGCCGAGATAGTCCTACTTATAGTAGCGTATCTATATATACTATAATAGTATCTCCGGTCCGCCCTTCTAGTAAAGGACTTCGTATACTCGCGTCTAAGACTTTATTACCTCTAATTTTATACTAAGGGTTTTACGCGCCCTGCTCGTATTAAGCTAGGTCTTACTAGCCTACTCCTTCTTTAAGAGCGGGCGGCCTATTACCCTCCGTTACTTTAAACTGCGGGTTAGGTATATTTTTAGGGCTCGGTAGTCCCGTTAAAGGTTATTTACTTCTTACCCCTAAGCCTTCGAGCTATAAGGTTAAAGGCTTATCGAGCGACTAAGGCTCCTTTACAGCCTGCTCCTCGGTATTATCCGTAATACCGAGCGCTTAGGTAACTAGAGTTATATCTAGTACCTCGTTATCTATAATCTCGAGTAGTATATCTATACGCTTAAGAATAGTAAGATCGTCTTCTTCTTTCTTTTACTTATAAAAGAACTCCTTATCGAAAGTAACGTTACGCGTAGTAATTACTATATCGAGTATTAGGACTTAAATATAGTATATATTTAAGGCCTTATATCCTACTAGATACCCGATATAAGCTCTCGGGCGTACCTTAAATATATATCTATAGTAATTAACTTCCCTAGTTTTATTAAGAGGGTACGCTCGGTAACTATAAGCGTAAATATTTCCCTAATCGGGGCGTAGATCGGTAGTAAGCTTATAAACTCGTTATAGAGTATACTAGCGGAAATACTAAGCGAACTAGGCCTCGAGAACTTAGTTTAGAGACGCCTAGGCTTTTCCCTAGCTCGGTAAGCGGTTATATAGATATACCGCCGTTATACTTATCTACGGCTATAGCTGTTTTAGTAAGTTAGCTACCGTACGTATTTTAATTAATTTAACGATAACCTCTTTTCCGGTACGCTCGATTCCTCTATTTAGCTTATAGGTAGAAGATAGGGTAAGCTCGAGTTCTATACCTTTATACTTATACTATTATTTATAGTCTATACTGCTATACTTAGAGATTACCGCTTTCTTATTATCTTATCGAATTTTATAGATAGAAAGCCTATATTTAACTTTTATTATACTTTAAAAATTCCTAAGTACGGGAAATACCTCTCTCTTACTCTTTATCGGAATTACTTCCGTATAGAGCACCCCCGAGAACTTATCCTTAATTACTAATAGCTAAAACGAGCCGTCTAGCCTATATAGGAAATCGAATAGATTCTACCTAATCCTCTAAAATAAGCGTCGTAAGCGGTTTTTAGATACTTATCTGGAAATAACCTATAAAGTATACGCTATTACGCAGTGCTCGTATTTTACGCGTTACGTACTATTAATCTTTACTCCTTACGTAGCTTATACTAATACCCTTAGAGCTTCTAGTCCTAGATACCCTAATCGTAAATACTAGAGAGCTTCCGAATCTTCTCTAACTAGCAGTAGCTGCGCTATCTTCCTCTAGGTTAGTGCGAATATTAAGGGCGCAATTATACCTATATCGCTTATTAGAATTATTATTTAGTTACTCGAATAAGTAGATAGTAGCTTATATTTAAGGAAAACTAGGTTTTAACGGCGTATTAACTATTTAACTACTACGTTTTATTTAAGAATATTAAACCGAAGAAAGTAGTCTAATCCTAAGAACTAGATACCTGCCTGCTTTAAGCGAGCTTCCGAGACGATATTTATATAGAAACCTTCTACTACTATAATATCTTTAAGAACTAAGTCTTCGGAGTTAGGTCCCTTAGCTCTATTTATAGCGTTTTTAATTACCCGAGTTCCTCTAATAGTAATCGGAAAAGCTATAATCCCTACTTCTATAAACTTATTAGGGTCGGCCCGCTTAATCGAGTTCGGAATAAGTAAGTTTTCTAAGTTAACTAGGTATAAGGCTCTATAGTTATCGAGCAGCGTACTCTAAAAGAACTAGTATAAGACGCTATAAATAGTAGAATAGATCCTAATAGCCTTTTAAGCGGAGCTCTCTATAAAGAAAGTATTAATCTAACCTAGAAATAACGATCCGGCCCGCTTATTTCCCTATTTTCCTTTAATCTACCCTTTTCCCGAGAGCTGCTTTTTAAGATCGGCCTAGATTAATTCGTTTAAGCGTTTTTATATCTTACTTACTTAAGCGGGTATAAGAGAGTTCTTTCCGAGCTTTTAAGCGGTTTTAGAAGATCCCCTAGTAGCTATTTCGAGCTCCGTATACTTTTCCGGATCCTAAGGGTATTTTCTTCTATACGGGCAAGGTTATCTTAGCCTTCTGCTCTATAGTGCTCGTTAGTTAGAAAAGGCGATCGTCGCAAATATAGCGGGCCCCTTAATAGTTCTATAGGCTCCTTTATAGCTTATACTAATAAATTACGCACTTAGTTACTTAAGCGTAAGAGTTAGATTTCTAAACTCGTTATCTCGGACTAGATCTTATAGAGTATAGCTAGCCTAGTTCGGAGCTATTCGTTAGCTTATAGAGTTTAGGAAATCTTTAGTAGCGAGCACGCCTTATATATCTGCGATATTATAGGCTTAGGCCCGGAGGAATGCCCGGTGCTATTAAGCGTGCTATTTAAAAGGGTTTTTCCCTCCTGCCCTTATAGAAACTAGAGTTACTCGGTATTCTTCGGCTATAGTTATCCTAGCGCTCGATTCTAAAGGGGCTAGATAGTCCCTTAAAGCTCGAATAACCTATTAGAGCGTAGCTCTCCCTTAAGAAACGATCTTAACCTAAGCGGAAGTAAGCAGGTTAGGGTTAACCGTATAATTAATCTAGTTCTAGATTGCTTAGTAGCAGCTCGAATTTATAGATACGATAGTGCTTTTTATAGTCTACTACTTCTATTACTACTTAAGTTCTTTAAGCGCTTGCTTTTTATCTAGCTCTAGTAGTATGCTCGGTTAATTACCGCGCTTTATATTACTAGCTTCCTGCTAGGCTTAGAGCTCCTTTATATAGGCTATCTAGGAGTCTGCTATTTTAGCGTTAAGCAGGCTATTTAGAGTAGGCTGCTCCGGGATCTCTATAAGAGATTCTAACTAGTTAGGGGCTTCGGGATTAACCTGCTCCTAGATACCCCGAAATATATAATAGAATTAGAGCTAGAGAAACTAGGTTAGGTAGCTCCTTCTATCGTAAAGAAGGATTATACCCGTTAGGATAGTTTCGGAGGTGTTGGAAGATATATTATTTAAGTGAATTTTGCTTTAAGAAAAGAGCGTTTAAACGACGAGAAGATTGCTCTAGAATCTATTATTATTAGGGTCTATAAGAGCCGGGCTTATAACTATAACGATTCCGAGCAGTATATATCGAATAGAGCAACTTGACTGCTATTATAAGCTATTTATAATGGGCTTAGGAAGCTCCCTTATATAGACTAAATAGAAGGAGCGCTCTATAATAAGTGAGCAACGTAATAGTGGGCCTCAGATCTGTGACAGAAAGTGTATTGCATTGAAGGAGTGAGAGCTCCGGGAAACTATGTGAGTGGGTAGAGCCATTCATATGTAACAAGACATGGAGAGTGCCGGTGCGGACTACCTAACCCATGACTTCCACTTCCAACAATTCTCACAGCCCTATCTAAAACAAGAAACCACTCAAATCCGGAAGAGGGCCATCCTGACCCCAGTAGATATTATTGCCATGCGTACGATCTGCATAGTCCCACGTACGCCATGTTTCGTAGTTCCAAAATCCCCCTGTCTTTTTATGTTCCGGTTTGTCAGTTCCCATTCCTCTCTGTACCACCACCGAATGAATGGAAACCGGTGGTGTTTTGGAAGAGAAATCCTGACAGAGAGACTGCCTATCAACTGCTTGATCAGCGAGAGCGTTACCGTCGCCGAGCAAAACGATTTGGAGGTCAGCTAGGAAAGCCCCATTGTTAAGCGTTGCCTCCTTGACCTTCAGGAGACACGCATCTGTCACGATTCCGAGCAGTGCATATCGAATAGAGCAACTTGACTGCCATTATAAGCTATTTACAATAGGCTTAGGAAGCTCCCTTATATAGACTAAATAAAAGGAGCGCTCTATAATAAGTAAGCAACGTAATAGTAGGCCTTAGATCTATAATACACCCCCTAGATAATACCTAATCGTCTATTATACGTATCGTAAGCTTACTATTATAGTATTTTAGTTAAAAGATAAAGGAAAAGAGCAGTAACTAGCCGTAATAGCTAAAAATAGCTCTTATTATAAAGACTCGAATAAGCTTATAAATAGCCTTAAATAGTTAAAAATAGCCCCTGCTATAAAGACTCGAAAGAGTATAATAGCGCCTCCTAATAAGTATAATAAGCTTAATAGATATAAAGAAATAATATTTAGCGATAGCCTTATACTTACCGGATACTCTCTTTAAGAACTTATATATAAGTCTCTTCTTTCTGCGCGCTTAGTTTAATATATAGATATATATCCTATCTATATAACCGCGTATATATATATATAAATATTAAGATACCCGCGCCTCTCGCCTCTGCCCGTTTCGCTACGCTAGCTATAAATAGAATAAGTTAAGCTTAGAAACTATAGTTTTACTTTATTTTTAAGCTTATTAGCTAACTTTTAAGCAGCCTATTAAGAAGATTCCCTACGCTTATAATAGCCCCCTCTCCGCTCGTTCTCCTAGTAAGTAGGAAGCTTAGCGAACGCTAAGCTAAGTAAGTCTTCTCTATTACTTTTAATAAGCTCGATTTTAATTTTTTTTAAATAAGCTATTAAAAAACGTAAGGCTTACGCTTCTACCCCTACCGCTAGCTGCTAACCTAGTACTTATTATATTATACCCTATATAGGCTATCTTCGCTCTATATTAGCCGGTCGCTCGACCGGAGCGTATTATAATTTAGCTAATTTTAGCCGATCGAGCTACTACTTTAAATATACTTCCGGGTACTAGTATATCCCCGTCTCTACGCTTACTGCCTATACTATTACTAAGCTTATTACTTCTTTAAAAGTAGATAAGGATAAGAAAACCGTTTTAGCTACTCGAGTCCGGGTCTATACCCTATTCGATAAGGCCGAGCGGGTTAAAGAGAAGGAGGAGGATAAGAAAGAGTATTTTTCTGCTTTTACTAAGTAAAATAAGGTTAATAAGGAAGAGTAGGAGGAGGAGGAGATCGAAGGGGAGGAGCGTAAAGCGCTTAAGTTAAAGGTAAAGGAAGGCCTAAGTACCCTAGTAAACCTACTCTTTTAAGTAGAAGTTTTATTTCTATACTTAGGTTTTTCGGCTAAGGGGCTTCCCTATAAATTAAATTTATTTTTATATTTATATTAAGTAACTAGCTTATATTATAAAGATTTAATAATACTTTAAAATACTCGAATTACGCTTTTAATAAGGTCTTTATAAGTTTATTAGCCGGTATAAGCTCGGTTAATATATACTATATATAAAATAAGCCCTTTATATGCTTTTATCTAAGCTATATATTATAAATATTAATATAACGGAGCTTTATAGTTACTTATTTATTATCCTTAACAATTAGCCTAATAATCTACTTATTATCGTTATAGAGATTCTATAAGCTTCCGACTTCGAGAGCTAAGCCTTAGAGTAGTTTTTTAACGGCTATAAGCTTTTTAGCTATATAGGCTATACTTAGAAGCTTAGCTTCTATTATTAATATAGTAACCGTATCTTGCTAAGTAGCCCGCTAGTAAATTAAACCTTTATAAAGCATTATAATATATCTATAGAACGATTATCTAAACTCTTCGTTATCTATAAAAGAAGTATCTACTATAAATATAAGTATTTCCCTTTATTCGCTCCCGTATCGAATAGCGAGCGTACGGTTATACTAGAAGTAAATAATACTTTATTTAATAAACTTTAAGTGCTTTAGTTTAGGGTTAGTTAAAAAGTAAGAGAGCTATATAGCCGAGAAGGCTATATCTGCCCGGATTATAATTATAATATATAGAAGTAATCTAACGCGCTCCTAGTATACTTTAATTTAATTTTTCGTAGCTACTTCCTCGAACTTTTTAAATAATATCCCTAGTAGTAGAGTACTCGGAAGTAGGCGTTCTATTAGCTTAAACCGTTTAGCGATCTTCTTAATATATAAATTATAAGCTAGATATAATTATTTAGCTACTCTATTTCGTATAATACGTACTTTAAGATACTATTCTGCCGCACCCTAGGCTTTTACCTTATATACTTTTATTAGTTTATTAATTACTTTATAAGCTTCTTATTAGTTTTTCTTATAATAGATTATAAGGTAGTCGTTTATATAGAACACTAAAGTAACTATTTTCTGCTCGTTCTAGAAGAGATACTGCTCTTTTATATTTAGCTTTAAATTAAGCTTCCTAAATATAGCTATAAACTCCTTATACTAAAGTAATAGAGTATCCCTAAGTCTATATAGCGCGTTTAATAGTCTTATATACTTTCCGGGCTTTTTAAACCTATCCGGGAGCTTATAATAGACGGGCTTACCGTTAAGTATAGCGTTTAAGAAAGTATTAACTATATCGAACTACTCGATCTCTAGATTAAACTAAGTAGCTATCGCTATCGAAACCCGAAATAAGCGTGCTGCGAATATAGCTATATAGGTACTCTAGAGTATATTAACTAGCTATAGATCTCCGTATATATAAATACGCGCTTTTCCGCGCTTAAGAAATCTATTCTAATCCTATTTATATATAAATACCTATCTAAGCGGGAGTAGCTTTCCTTTAGCTATATCTCTATCTATCTCCTATTAAATTCCCTTTTCGATTAGAGTATATAGTTCTAGATAAGCAGCTTTTATAAAGAGCTCTACTATTAAGTAATTCTAGAGATCTCTTTAATTATCTAGTAATAGCTTAAATAGCTTATTCCTATATAGTTTTTAGGGAAAATAAGTAAGCCTAGTACTCTTTCGGATTATTAAGTATTATTATACTGCTACGTATACTACTAAATATAGCGTTTTATACGCTCGGTTACCCTTATTTAAAGCTTTCTACTAATTAAGTAAAAAAGTATTAAAGAAGGTTAACTAGCTCTATTTTTCTAAGATATTAATTAATCTATCCTCGAAGAATATCGTTATAAATATTTTACCGCTCTCTAATAAAAGCCCTTTTTAGCGCCGGCTCGCCTTTATTCCCGGCCCCTACTTTATTTACTAAGAATAGCTAGGCCGAGATAGTTCTGCTTATAGTAGCGTATCTATACGTATTACGATAATATCTCCGGTCCGCCCTTTTAGTAAAAGATTTCGTATACTTATATCCGAGATTTTATTACCTTTAGTTTTATATTAAAGGTTTTACGCGCCCTGCTTATATTAAGCTAGGTTTTACTAGCTTACTCCTTTTTTAAGAGCGGGCGGCCTACTACCCTCTATTATTTTAAGCTACGGGTTAGGTATATTTTTAGGGCTTAGTAGTCCCGTTAAAGGTTACTTACTTTTTACCCCTAAGCCTTTAAGCTATAAAGTTAAAGGCTTATCGAGCGATTAAAGCTTCTCTATAGCCTACTTTTTAGTATTATCTATAATACCGAGCGCTTAGGTAACTAGAGTTATATCTAGTACCTTATTATCTATAATCTCGAGTAGTATATCTATATGCTCGAAAATAGTAAAACCGTTTTCTTCTTTCTTTTACTTATAAAAGAGCTCTTTATCGAAGGTAACGTTACGCGTAGTAATTACTATATCGAGTACTAGGATTTAAATATAGTATATATTTAAGGCCTTATATCTTATTAGATACCCGATATAAGCTCTCGGGCGTACTTTAAATATACGTTTATAGTAATTAACTTCCCTAGCTTTATTAAAAGGGTACGCTCGGTAACCGTAGGCGTAGATATTTCCCTAATCGGGGCGTAAATTAGTAGTAAGCTTATAAACTCGTTATAGAGTATACTAACGGAAATACTAAGCGAACTAGGCCTTAAGAACTTAGTTTAGAGATGCTTAGGCTTTTTTCTAGCTCGGTAAGCGGTTATATAAATATACCGCCGTTATACTTATCTATAGCTATAGCCGTTCTAGTAAGTTAGCTATTATATATATTTTAATTAATTTAATAATAACCTCCTTTCCGGTACGCTCGATTCCTCTATTTAGCTTATAGGTAGAAGATAGGGTAAGCTCGAGTTCTATACCTTTATACTTATACTACTATTTATAATCCGTACTACCGTACTTAAAGATTACCGCTTTCTTATTATTTTATCGAATTTTATAGATAGAAAGCTTATATTTAACTTTTATTATACTTTAAAAATTCCTAAGTATAGGAAATACCTCTCTCTTACTCTTTATCGGAATTACTTTTATATAAAGTACCCCCGAGAACTTATCCTTAATTACTAATAGCTAAGATAAGCCGTTTAGCTTATATAGGAAATCGAATAAATCCTACCTAATCCTTTAAAATAAGCGTTATAAGCGGTTTTCAGATACTTATCTAGAAATATATTAGTTAGGCTTTACCGTACGGTTTACAGAACGTACGAATCTATTATAAATATCATTCATTCGTATGTGTAGTGGTGGCTTAAGTCTAAGTTCTAGAAGCTATCGCAGGTGGCAGAAGTGACCCTATATAGACTAGATTCTGCCGGCTGCCTAATATTCCTTTAACCGCCTACCCTTTATAGCTTAGTGCCTAATCCACACTAGCAGCTTTTCTTCTTATCGTAATATCCTTATCCCTAGTATTAAAACTCTTTAAAGTAAATACTCGTTATAATCTCGTCTATTTATTCTAAATCTATTATCCATCGTATCCTTATACCTAGTCCCGTTCTACATACCCCTCTACACAAATTACCAACTTATTCGTAGCTATAAAGCGCTCTAATACCTTATTTAGTAATATCTTCGTTAGGGCGTTAGCCGGGTTATTATTTCCGTTAATCCATCGTACCTTATAGATCTCGCGTTTCTTATACGATTATCGTAGTAATATAATATCGATTATCAGCCGCTTCTCTTTTATAATCCCGAGCTTTATAAGGCACTTATATAGCGAGTATAAATCTATATAGATCGTAAGTAGGATTACCGGTAGCTCGAGAGAGTTAGTAATTATCTTTAAAGTAGAAGAGATTACAGTACCGATATCGAATCTATTTACTATTTTATAGATCTTTAAAGCTAAAATACTCCTAGTAACCCGTTTATACTTAGTTAACGACTAGTATAGTATATTCCCGTGCAGTCTTCGTTATATATTATTATCGCCCTTCTCCTCGTTAACTATAGCGATTATAAATCTAATCTAGGAACTAAGGTCTCGGTTATTTGCGAATAAGCCGTTTACGAATATAACTAGTCTCGCTATTAAGAGATCTAGAGCGATATAATAGAGTCCCCTATCTAGGTTCTCTATCTGTTATTTTAAGCGCTTATTTAATATCTTATAGTCTTTCTTTTCTAGCTTTTAGATTTATACTACGATTAATAGATCGAAAGCGGCCTCTAGTTAATAAATCGAAAGCGGCCTCTAGTTAATAAATCGAAGCTAGGTAGGCGCTGCGAGCTTACTACTTAAAATAGCGCTATACGTAGTTAGGTATTATAGAATTAATAGTCTTAATCTTAGCCCCTTATCCCTTCTATCTTACATCGATAGATCCGTTACGTAATATCGATACTCTCGTACTATTAAATTCTAAGGGTATTTCTAGTAATAGTTTCGTTTTCGCCTTATATCTAATTTCTGCTTCCTAAATTTTCTCCTCTTCTATTACCGAGAACTTCGGGGTTCCGAGTATAAGGGTATCGTTAATCTATATCCCGATAAGGCCGAAGGCGTCCTTCTAGCTATCCGTAACTAGAAGATAAGGGTCGTATATAGAGGTCTTTATCTAGAGTCCTATATAATAGTATTTATAATACGTTATCTATTAGTAAACTCCGGCCTTAGTAATACCGTAGAGAGGTTTTACGATATATATAATCGTCCCTAGTAGGTATCTAGTTTCGAGTTCCCGGGGTAGTTTTGCTAAAATAGTCCGGGCTAATTCTAACTTTAATTAGAGATAGGCCTAAGTAATATTATAAAGTTCTACTAGTATTCCTATCTTTATTATTAAAGGGGCGAGAGTAGTAAACAGGCGTTAGTTAATATATTAGATTATAAGCGACTAAGTTAAAATCTTCTCTTTACCCTTATTATTATACCCCTAAATAATAAGGCGGGATTTCTCGTATAGCTTCTTATTCTTTCCCTTAACTTCGCGTATTATTCGGGCTTTAAATAAGCGATATTACCTATAAACTTCCTTATTATAGCGCTCGAATCGGAAGACTCCCCGGCTAATTAGTTCTATAATTTCCTTCGTATCCGACTCTTTAAATAGGTCGCTAGGGCTTATAATTACGCTATCCCGTTATAGTTTTAGGGCTAGTTTATAGTTTTCCTTCTCTTTCTAGGTTATAAAGGTAATCGGCTTCGGTTTATTTTTTAATCCGGGTAGTCGTCCTCTCTTTTAAGGCTTCGGGGGCTTAATAAGAGGTAGCGTAATAGTAGAAATCGTAGGCTCTTAGCTTAAGAACCCGGGTATTTCGGGGTTAGCATCTTTATAATAATATAGGCGAATAAGCGTAGATCGAAACTTAACGGGGCTATTAGGCAGGTCTAACGTAAAGTTATAGCTATTAATAGTTAATAGTTTATATAAACCCTGCTAGCTTTCCTTCTCCCGCTAGACTCGTACCTTACTCTAAAGGGGTAACGCTAGTTAGTTATTTATATCTAGGCTATTTCGGGTACGAATAGCTTTATTAATCTATCGTTCTGCCGAAAGCTTCTATAGCGTACTTATTACCTTCGCTATCGCCTCTACGCGTTTTAGGGTCGATAGCGATAGTAGCGAATTTAGATTTATTCGGGGAAAAGCTTTAAAGACGAGTAGTATAGGTATAAGACTATCCGGGCCTATAGTATCGTTTATAGCTTTTATAGCTATCTATAAGATAGTATCTTTACTAAAGATATTACTTAGTTTAGCAGAAAGTATCTTAAAAGCGTAACGGAGGGGTACGTAATATCTCTTAACCTTATTAATAGATTAATAGGCTTCCGTAGGAACCTATTTATACGTAATTCCTATTATTCTAGCTTTATTTCTAAACTCTACTAAAGCGAAGTTTATTCCGGTATTATAAACTAGCTAGTTAGGGGGCCCTAGGTATATATTAATCTATATTATTTATAGCGCTTCTTATATATCTTTCGTCGAAAGGGAAGTAAGAAACCGAGCTATTTAAAATAATATTAACGAGTTTATAGCGTAAAATATAGGTTTTCTAAACAGATATATTATATCTACGATAAGCTTGTAGTTAAAGTCCTAGTCGTCCCTAAGGGTGAATTTAAATCGATAGGGAGTAGCGCTATATATCTAGTAGTAGTAGTAAAACTTTATAATAACTTCTAGAACCGTATAATTAATATTATAACTAGCGTTCCTAAGGAGGCGTGATAAACGGTTAATAGATAGGTGCCCGAAGCGCCTATAAAGACGTTATAGCTTTATCTTATTAAAGAATACGCTAGCTTCCGATTTTAATAGGAAGAACTAAGAGTAGCCCTATTTACAAACTACTAGTATAGTTCTCTCTTTACCCTATTCGCCGGTTCGGATTAACTCGTTTATAGTATTTCTAAAGTAAACGCCTAGTTTATCTATATTTTATATATAAAGAAGGAAGGGTATTAGGGCGTTAACTATATAGAAAGTAATATACTCGATAGGCGTATTAACTATAATAGCGCTAAGAGACGACGATTATAAGCCCTTACCGAATTTTACTAGGGCTTTACCGGCCCGGGAAGTATTTAGTTTTATAGAGGGGTCTTTACGATTTAGGGCTAGATATTAGTTATAGCCTGCTATAGAGAACTCGGCAGCGCTTATATTAGGAATAATGCTCTAGAATCTAATCCGGAAGTATCGACCTTTAAGAGTAAACTATAAAGCCGGAGTAAGGGCCTTCTCGTCCCTATAGCTAATTTCCTTATTATTAGCGTTAATAGAAATCGAGTAGAGGAATGCCGAGTCTATTAAGTATCCTATAGCTTCTATCTTATTATTATAGGGGTAGCCGCCGACGTCCTTATCGTCCTTATCCGCCGGCAGCCTATAAGCGACCTTATAGCCCTTATAATTAGCTAAGAAGGCTATAAAGCCTTCTTCGGAAACTAGCTCTCTATTATACTTATAATATACTAGATACTAGCTCCTAGATCTCTGCCTCTCTTCCGGGGTATACTTTATAGACTAGTAACCTTCCTTACTATATATAAAGCACTTCTTTCGGAAGGGTTAGCGTCGGCTACAGTTATTACCCCGGTAACGGTTATTACTATAATAGTTACCCCTAAAGTTCCCTCTAAAGTTTCCTTAGAAGTTAGAAGGTCGACCTCGCTAGCGGTTATTATTATATCGACGGTCGAGATAGTAGGTATTATTATAGTTAGGATCCTATTAGTTTTAGAGAAACTAATTATTAGTACTTCGCTTTAGGCTAAGTTCTAAGGACGAACATAGGTCCTGGAAGAGCTTCTCGCAGGGAGCTACTAGTATATAGAGAGCGTACTCGAATTCTAGCATACCCTTACAGGCTTTAATAATAGTTATTCTTAAAATCTTATCGCCTTCGTATTTAGGGCTAAGGGCGCGTTAGTATAGCTAGAGTTTATCTAATAATATATAGAGAATATCTCGGGGGCTTTTATCGATATTATCTTTATCGTTTCGCAGCCGATTAAAGTTAATCGTCGTCTAGTTATTATAGTATTACTAGCGATTCGTATCCGTTTTAAAATAGGTTTTCAGCTTTACGTATACGGTAGCGAAGTCGTTAGATATACCGATATAGTTAATATAGTAGTGCTCTATACGCTTAGTAAGAATTCGCAGAAGGACGGCGTAAAATTAATCGGGTTCGATATTACTATAGTAGTAGAGATTTAGAAAGATCTATAGTTTATCGTCTAATAGATTATATAGCTCTCCGGTCTACTTCTTTATAGGATCCTAGGCCCTTATAAAGGTCGTAATTTTATTTAGATCTAGGCGCTTATTAGGTACTAGTTAAGGGGGGAGGGTCTTATAGGGGTTATATACCGCTATTCTATTAGCAGGGTATTCTAAAAAGAGTTTCGCTATACCCTATTAATTATATAGCGTACCGGCTAGACTTAAGAAGTTCGCTATCTATTCGTTTCCCTAGAGTATTCTATTTAAGTATTATAAGCGCTAGAATAGCGTGGTTAACTGCTGTTACTATATAGGGGGAGGTGCTTAGTATTATAAATTTAGTAGATTCGTAGGCGTAAAGTTCGGCTGCTGCGATAGCTATAGCAGGGTTAGTATCTATACTAGCTGTAAATACGCGTATATATTTAGCTATAAATTCTAGTCGTTATTCTCGATAATTTCGATTACGTTATCTAGGGTAGCCTAGGCTATTTATAGTTATAATTCTGCTTTAATTATCTAAGCAGATTATACGAGACGAATAGGATTTACGCCTAGTAGGAACTTCGCTGCTCTATACTCTTTATTAGGCTATTTAGGGCACTTTTCTATCTTTATAACCTCTAGGATTTATAGTATAAAATAGCCTCTTTATAGGCTAGTATAGATTCCTCTCTCTTAAAGAAACGTTTTTATCTCGTATCTCTAGTTTATCTCGATAAGCTTAAATATATCTATATCCTAGTCTTTAAAGTCTTCCTAGAAGTTAACTAGAAGTTCTTCGTTTATAGCCTATTAGCGATTAAGGTCGTTTATAACCCTTATAGTATACGTAGTCGCTTTTACTTTATTAAGGTCTTCTTTCGTAATAAGAGAGATCTATAGGTCTTCGTCGATTGCTTTCTAGCCTCCTTTACCTATATATAAAGTTCTCCGTATCTCCTCGATATAGCTTTAAAGTAAATTTCGTTTAGCTTTACTCGGAGGGGTTTTAGTAGGGGTCGCTATTATCGAGGTAGCTATAGAGAAGACGTTCCTACGCTGCACTTATCGATTAACTACTAGTATATTTAAAACTATTTACCCGTAGATAGTAATCGCCTAGATTTTATAGCGCGGTAATTTAACCTTTACTAGTCTCTCGTTACCTATAGATATAATTCGATTAAGGAATAGGGTCGAGATTAATTAATCGAGTAGGTAAGAAATCGAAGGTTAAGTTTATAATCTTTCTAGGGAAAAGATAAGGTTGCGAGTAGTTTATAGAAGGAAAGTTTAAAGTTATAATCGTTTATAGGGAGGTAGATGTTTTATAGTCGCTTTATAAGTAAATTATCTCGTCCTAAGTAGTTACAGGACCGTCTTTATCTTATAAATAGCTTTTAAGAGTAAATTCTAAGTTACGGTTAGCTATAAAGGGTAAATCTAGTAAGAAAGAGACTATATTTAGGTTAAAGAGGGTGATTTTTAGGGTTAAAGAGAATGGTTTTAGCGTGTAACTGCTTAATTAAAAGGCCTAAGGTCTCGAAATCTCGCGGTTTTCGTAGTTTCGTAATCCTAGGAGGGGTTTTTATAGTTTCGGGAGGAGGAGGTTTTACGGTATCGAGGTTTCGGGGGTTTCTATCGCTGTAAGTAAGGTTTTCGGCGATAGTTTCTGCGTAATTAAGGCGCGATTAATAAGGTTTCGCTATAAGTAAGGCAATCGACGATAATTTATATAATAGTACGCGCCGTTAAGTTATAAAACTTCTCTTTATAGATATATATCGGCCGTTAGTTAGTTTCGAGTTATTATAGTATATCGCAGTAGCGGCTTTATAATAGCTATCGGTTAGGTCTCTATTCTCTTTTAGAAGTCTCTGTAGTAGATAGATATCTAATTGTAAACTTTAACCTTAGTATAGATCTCGTAACTCGTTTAGGCGCTAAATAGCCTATAAAGGAAGTCTTAAATTAGCAGCTAGCGATCGCGTAAGCGTTCTATCTCTTCTTCCCTTACTATTAGAGATTACTAGTATAATTACTAATTAGTATTAGTTAGGCTTTACTATACGGTTTATAGAATATACGAATCTGTTATAAATATTATTTATTTATATATATAGTAGTAGCTTAAGTTTAAGTTCTAGAAGCTATTACAGGTAGCAGAAGTAACCCTATATGGGCTGGATTCTGCCGGCTGCCTAATGTTCCTTTAACCGCCTACCCTTTATAGCTTAGTGCCCAATCCATAAAATAACCTATAAAGTATATACCGTTATACAGTGCTCGCATTTTACGCATTATATACTATTAATCTTTACTCCTTATATAGCCTATACTAATGCCCTTAAAGCTTCTAGCCCTAGATACCCTAATTATAAGTATTAGAGAGCTTCCGAGTCTTCTCTAACTAGTAGTAGCTACGCTATCTTCCTCTAGGTTAGTACGAATATCGAGGGCGTAATTATACCTGTATCGCTTATTAGAATTACTATTTAATTACTTGAATAAATAGATAGTAGCTTATATTTAAGGAAAACTAAATTCTAATAGCGTATTAACTATTTAATTACTATATTCTATTCGAGAGTATTAAACTAAAGAGAGTAGTTTAATCCTAAGAACTAGATACCTACCTACTTTAAGCAAGCTTCCGAGACGATATTTATATAGAAACCTTCTATTACTATAATATCTTTAAGAACTAGGTCTTCGGAGTTAGGTCCTTTAGCTCTATTTATAGCGTTCTTAATTACCCGAGTTCCTTTAATAGTAATCGGAAAAGCTATAATCCCTACTTCTATAAACTTATTAGGATCGGCCCGCTTAATCGAGTTCGGAACGAGTAGGTTTTTTAAGTTAACTAAGTATAAAGCTTTATAGTTATTAAATAGCGTACTTTAAGAGAACTAGTATAGGACGCTATAAATAGTAGAATAAATCCTAATAGCCTTTTAAGCAGAGCTTTTTATAAAGAAAGTATTAATCTAACCTAAAAATAACGATCCGGCCCGCTTATTTCCCTATTTTCCTTTAATTTACCCCTTTCCCGAGAGCCGCTCTTTAAGATCGGCCTAGATCGATTCGTCTAAGCGCTTTCGTATCTCGTTTACTTAAGCGGGTATAAGAAAGTTCTTTCTAAGCTTTTAAGCGGTTTTAAAAAATCCCCTAATAGCTATTTCGAGCTCCGTATACTTTTCCGGATCTTAAGGGTATTTTCTTTTATATAGATAAAGTTATCTCGGCCTTCTATTCTATAATACTTATTAGTTAAAAGAAGCGATTATCGTAAATATAGCGGGCCCCTTAGCAGTTCTATAGGCTCCTTTATAGCCTATACTAATAAACTACGTACTTAGTTACTCGAGTATAAGAGTTAGATTTTTAAGCTCGTTATCTCGAACTAGATCTTATAGAATACGGCTAGCTTAATCCGGAGCTATTCGTTAGCTTATAGAGTTTAAGAAATCTTTAGTAGCAAGTATACCTTATACGTCTGCAATATTATAGGCTTAGGCCCGGAGGAATGCCCGGTACTATTAAGCGTACTATTTAAGAGGGTCTTTCCCTCCTGCCCTTATAGAAACTAGAGTTGCTCGGTATTCTTCGGCTATAATTATCCTAGCGCTCGATTTTAAAGGGGCTAGATAATCCCTTAAAGCTCGAATAACCTATTAAAGCGTAGCTCTCCTTTAAGAAACGATCTTAACTTAAGCGGAAGCGAGTAGGTTAGAGTTAACTATATAATTAATCTAATTCTAGATTACTTAGTAGCGGCTCGAATTTACAGATATAATAGTACTTTTTATAGTCTACTGCTTCTATTACTACTCGAGTTTTTTAAGCGCCTACTTTTTATCTAGCTCTAGTAGTATACTCGGTTAATCGCTACGCTTTATATTACTAGCTTCCTATTAGGCTTAGAGCTCTTTTATATAGGCTATCTAGGAGTCTACTATTTTAGCGTTAAATAGGCTATCTAGAGTAAGCTGCTCCGGGATCTCTATAAGAGATTCTAACTAGTTAGGGGCTTCGGGATTAACTTACTTTTAAATGCCCCGAAATATATAATAGAATTAGAGCTAGAGAAACTAGGTTAGGTAGCTCCTTCTATTATAAAGAAGGATTATACCCGTTAGAATAGTTTCGGAGGTATTAGAAGATATATTATTTAAGTGAATTTTACTTTAAGAAAAGAGCGTTTAAACGATGAGAAGATTGCTCTGGAATCTATTATTATTAGGGTCTATAAGAGCCGGGCTTATAACTGTTACGATTCCGAGCAGTATATATCGAATAGAGCAACTTGACTGCTATTATAAGCTATTTATAATGGGCTTGGGAAGCTCCCTTATATAGACTAAATAGAAGGAGCGCTCTACAATAAGTGAGCAACGTAATAGTGGGCCTCAGATCTGTGACAGCATCATATGCCTCCGACCCATCTGCCTGTTCCCCATTTAATGCATTCTCATGAGCATCCCACGAACTCTCAAAATTTGACTTCACCCTTGCAGCATATCCAGGCCCATGAACAACGGTCATGATATAAGTCTTGCAAGTCGCTTGATTAAGATGGTCAAGCAAATGTGCATAAAAGCTCTTGATGCCTGCTGTGAGACCACTGGATGATACACTACCGCTGAGATCCACGCAAATGGCGACAGTACGGATCCGATGCCTTTCGTGTTGATGTACCTTTTTGGTAAGTTCGTCGACAACTTCAATCTTTTGCGCAAGTCTCTCCCGTTCAGCTTCCAACTCCCGCTGGAGTGCCTTCTTCCCTTGTTCAAGACTGTTCATTTTGATTCCTTCAGCCTGCTTCGCGATCATGGCTTCTCTCTGTGACTTTTCTAATGCAGCCTTGAGTTCTTCAATCTCGCTGTTGTGAAGTGTCTTCGCAATCATCAGTTCATCCTGCGTAGCACTCATATCCTGTCGCATAACTTCTGCGGATTTTTTGACATCCTCCAACTCGGAAATCTTTCTCTTGACAAGATCACTCAGGGTGTTTGCTGTCTGTACTGTCTCGCACAATTTCTTCTTGGTCGAGGTATTGGAATCGCGCATCTTGTCACGCTGCCCTTGAGTTTGTCTGAGTGTTCGCTGCAATGTCGCATTGCTCGATCGTTGGGACTCGAAGTCTTTCTCCATTTCATCGAGCCTCTGGCGCAGATCTGTGTCTTCTTTCATCTTTCTTGCGAGATCAGCCTTTGCTGCGTGAAGTCGTTCTTCCAGCTCACGGATGGTAGCATTACACGCTTCAACATTTGCTTGCAATCTCTCCAGATCGGCGTCCTGTGTACGACCCGTGCTCTTCAACACGTCGATACTGCCTTTCAGAGTCTCAATCGTCTGTTGCAACTCTGCAATCGTATTCTCGGCTCCTTGAGCCCCAATTCTGGCTTGATTTAGCTCTCCTTGAAGCTGCTGAACTTGACGCTCGACATCAATTTTCTGCTGCGTTGCTGCTGCGACTTCTTCAGTGAGTGCTAGAGCCTGCTTCCTTTCTGTCATTGACAACTTCATGAAGTGAAGGACCTCGTTCTCCAGCTTCTCGATCGTGTACCCTGAAGAAGGTGTATTCATCACAGTTGCAGTGGTCTTCGTTCTTGCTTTGTCATCTTGGGCATTCTCGTCGGTAATCAAGGTACATGCTACCGAAGCTGCGCTTCCTGGTTGTCGTGATACGGGATGAGAGTCGGACGGCAGTGAGCCAGGTGCTGGGTCCATTGTTGGTTGAGTAGTAGCCTGGCGATGACCATCGGGTACTGTTGCAACAGCGAACGCAGCAGAGAAGCTTCCGCCTTTTCCAGCAGATTGACTGCGGCCAGAATCACGTCTCGATGCCATGTTGGACAGTTGGGAGCCGGAGAGGCACGATAATGTGGACGGTACAAAGGCAACCCGTTGTTGCGATACTCCGCAGTGACTGATCGTGGCAAGAAAGATGTAAAGTAAAGGACTCAAATAGCTCACTCCTGCCAGCCTCGATTCAGGAGTGAATGATACAAAACCACCGTCTGGCCAAGAAGGACCGACCACCACGTGAGGAGTCTGGTTCAACGAATAAAGAGGTGTGCGAGCTGGACAGGGAAGCCTTGACAGAGAGCGACTGTAGAATGGCGAAAGAGGATCTATCCCGTAGACGCAGGACACTCTAGGACTTTTTAAAATAATCCGAAGTAGGTATTGGCTGGGTGAAAACACACAGGCATTTTCGTGTTCGGAGGTTCGTCTACAAGGTGGTATTCATGCGCAAACGACCTCAGCAAACGATTTTCGCACCTATTGCAACAGACAATGCAGGAGGCCTACCATAACTCCTCACCAACCTTCCGATACCATGGCAGGCCTCACCATCCCCTCCAATGAATTTGTCTGGACTGGACAACAAAAAGAAATTTTCGTTGGTGACCTGCAGGTATGCGCGGTTTCATTCAAAAAGACACAAACGGCCTCCCAGAGCTTACGACAAGGTGCCGATCTACTTAGCTCATTGCCAAACAGAAGAAATCCTCCGTCTCCGTCTCTTTCTCTTTCTCTCGCACACTCCATCCACTACATAAACTTGGCTTTCTTGCCCAAGTGTCTGATAATTACCCCATGACCCGCCGGAGAACCAGTCAACCCCAGATGAATCCCTCGAGCGACGAAGAGTACGTAGCTAAAGCTCTCGGCTTCAGCAACACCATCCGCGCCAGAATCCTCCTGCAGCAGAACAACTACGACTGCGAAGAAGCCATCCAATCGTGGCTGACAATGGCTTCGACTTTGCCTCCTCCACCCCCCATTGTTCCCGAGACCGAGTGCCCTGCGGTGTCGCAGCCATTGCAAGAAAACGGGTCTGACTCTGAGAAAAGCACCAACGAGGAGGTACATACGCCCAGCCCAGACGCTACGAAAACCCCACTGGACGACAGTCTTGCCGAATGGGACTTCACACTTCCGCATGTTACAGCCCCTGCGACTCTCGCAAATGGAGGCGAGTATGGAAGAAAGGAGCTCCCCCTCAGCGACCTGATCGGCGCCATCCAGGAGGGCGAGGAGTGTGAGAGTGTCCGCAAATACCTCGCATTCCATGATTTCAAGGTTGTCCAGGCTCACATCAACGACCAAGTTGAAGGATTCCCGGCCATGTTCTACGTAGTGCAGAGGCGAGATCCAGACCTCATCAGGGTCTGGGTACGGTACGGTGGTGACGTTGATGTCAGAGCTACATGTGGCCTGTCCAAGGACGTCCCGCTCCTTGCCTTAGCCGTGGCCTTGGGTGGTTCTTTCAAGACCGATACTACCGACTTGGTGTCCACACTTCTCAGTCTTGGTGCAAGCCCGCTCGCAATCCCAAAGGCCTTCTATATGCCGCATACACGAGACTTGCCTCCTGAGGGTCCAGGGGACCAAGAAATGCCGGAGTTGGCACAGCAACCTGGACTCATGTCATGGTGCACGCCTTCTGCCAGAGCTCTGCTGGCTGCTAGACTGAATTATCGGCAACGGTGCAACATGTGCATGTCGAGCCTGCTGAAGCCTCACGGTACTCGAGCCAAGCAAGTCACGCGGTACAAAGACGCAGAAAACCTTCTGGGGGTTCCTTATTTCCTTATTGGGCAAACCCAAGCCGCACAGTTTCTTATCAAAAGACTTCTCCAACATCTCGCAAAACCACCCAATACCCCCCTTGTGATGGTGTTTGCTGGTCCCTCCGGTCATGGCAAGACAGAACTGGCGAGGAAGCTGGGCGAGCTGATCTCTCTCGAGATGGAAATTGTGGACTGCACCAATAAGAGCGACGAGAAGGAGATGTTCGGTGCAAGGAGTCCCTATCAAGGCTGGGAGAAGGGCTCACCGCTGAATAATTTCCTGGCTCGGAAAGCTGGAACGAGATGCATCGTCTTTCTTGACGAGTTTGAGAAGACCACCGAAGACGTTCGTCAGACTCTGCTGCTGCCGTTTCAAAATGGTATGAGGGTCCTATACTCAGGCATATTCCTTTAGGTTCAGGTGGCTAATTCAAATCAGGCGAGTACGAAGACAGGACGACCAAGGGTGTTGTCGACTGCTCAAAGACTATCTGGATCTTAGCCACGAATGCATTCGATACAACCATCCACGACTTTTGTAAGTCCAAAAATGACGCTCTGTTCCGATCGACGGACCAGACCGCCATACAGAAAGTCGTCAGAGGCCTCTGCAAAACGCTTCGGGCAGAGGCCATTTCCAAATTCGGTGCGCCCTTGACCGGACGTATCACCGAATTTGTTCCATTCTTAACATTCTCTGATGCGGAACAGGCTGCTGTCGCACACAAGTATCTGACAGAACTTGGCAAGGAACTTGCAAAGCCAATTGTAATCTCCGAAGAGGAGACGAGACAGCGTTTCGTGGGTAATATCGACTTACAGGTCCCCAAAGACTACTCTGTCTGTCGCACCATCGCCAAGGAGGAATACCTGGAGCAGCTTGGGGCTAGAAGTGTCATCAACGGGGTGAGGCGGATGATTGAGGGTAAGGTCTTGGATCACTACCTAGAATTGGAGGGCGAGATCAGGGAGGATCAGGGCGTCACCACCTATCGAGTGATGGTGAACCAGGAGGATGATATCGAGGTCTGCTATGTCCGACCAAGCACCACAATGGCAAATAGGGTGGCATCACAGACCGAGGAGATCATTGTTGAAGATCAGGAGCCCGGGAGCGGTTGAGAGCGGTCCTAGACTGAGCATTGATTTGCAGATATTGTTACCCATACAGTCTACCATCATGTTACGATTGAAATTTCGTCTTCTGAGGGCTTTCGAATATTGAAGTTAGTATATTGAAGTTAGTATTCTGGAGGATACAGGTCCTCAATATTCTGAATGAGCTCAGTGGAAGCCTCCCACATCGCATAGCTTGTCTTCTGAGTTGATACGAATCTTTTGACAATACCGAGGTATGTCTGATTGATATGGTCCACATTGCTTGGGAGTATGGCGGTTTGGAAGCTGTCATGGCGGTGTCCCGCGAGTGGACACCAGATAGTACGTCAAGACGGGCACCTGGAATAGCAAAAGCATGTGAGTAGGAACATGCGGAAATCTCATTTGAAGGTCTGGCTCTTGCGCGGGCCCGCCGTGTGCCTCAGGCTCCCTGCAGAAGAAGCAGAGTGGCATGGTAAAATGATAAACGATGCTGCGAAGTGAGTCCCTGGGCCAGCTTTGCCAGAAGAAAAACATGTGGCGCAGGTTCGTAACCGAGAACAGAAGAGATGGAGCACATAAGCGTGGCAAGTTAGCCGAGCCCATCTATAGCGTGCGTGGAAAGAAAAGAGTGCTAAGCCTTTGCAAAGTTCTAAAGAGCGAATCTGCCTGGCAAAATGCTGAGAAGCGCTACCTGTGGATTCGGAACACACTTCAGCCAGAGTTCGTCAAGGCATCACGCGGCTCAACAAGAATAACAAAGGAACTTGTTGGTTAAGCAATAACCGTTCGGTTTACGAACGTACGAATTTGTTGTGAATCAACTTCATTCGGGTGTGGTTGGTGTTGTTGTCTAAGTCTAAGACAACTCCTTCGACCTCGAAAATTGCCACGACTCTCTCTAGACTCCCAGGAGGAGGTTCATAACAACACCGACACTTTTATGACCAGCGAGGGCGACAGTGACACCAACCATCGCAGCAGTGGCGATGGAGGGGGAACAGCAGGTCTGAATGATGATGATGACCAAGGCCAACAAGGCGACGATGATGGCGATCTCGCTGGAACAATTCGCCCGGCCCGACCAAAGTTCATCAATGCTCCTCGGTCACGTCCATGTCTAGAACCACACTCTCTCCTAGTAGACGGTCTCGAAGCCCCGTTAAGAAAGTGTAGGATCTCAAGACACTGCGGGTCCCTGTGACCTGGACGACTATGAAGACGAGCAAGACGGTATTGAAGGCCCTCTTCGCAGGCGCAGACGGCACAGACACGAGCACAAGTGCAGAGTATGATGACTATGGCCTCCGGCGGCTCGTTCAGGACCTGGCCAGTATCGCCACAAGGCATACTGCTTTCGTGCCTGAGCAGCTGCGGGATGTGCTCGCCGATGATGACGACTTTGAATGTGGCGACAGTGCGTTCGGGCCCAACATCTACAACCAGGACTATTGGGGCGGGGGCAGGAAAACTACCACCCCTCCTCCTCCTCTTTCCGGGCAGCGGCAAGGACAAGGACATGGTGAGGAAGACATAGATGACAACAACAACACCATGATTCTCCAGGAGCTTAACCAGCTGCGAGATATAATCAACAATACGGTTCGATGTCAGGACCTCGGTCGCTCAGAGGCGGCGTGGAACGACAAGGTTCACAGCCGCATGCTCGACCTGGGTACGCGTCGAGGAAAGCGTCCAGGCAGAAAACATCACCCGCGCAAAGATAGCCGGCCCTTTTATACCTGATGGTCCTGCCTCGATCTTGTCCTCCTCCGGCGCCGCCTCGGCCTTCTGCGGCGTCGTCGATGGTACCGGTGTAGGAGGCTTCTCCTTCTCCTCGTCGGCCATTCCGGCTAAGCTGGTCGACTATGCCCTCGCACTGCAGTTCAGCGACCCTGAAAACTCACTATCCCGCCGGCTAGTGCAATTCGTCGCAACCCATTCACGAAAGGCTTCATCTGCTATAGCATCATCATCAAGAGCCACTAGACCTTCACAGCAACCTCCTCTCCTTTAACCTAGCGGATCCGGCGACCCAATTATTAGCAGTAGCAGTGCTGGTGATGGTACTGGTGCTGCTAGCCTCCCTACCTTCCACATGTTCAACCAGACACCCTATAGGCCGCTGGTATACGCTCCTGCCGGCGTCTTTATCGAGACAAAGGTCGAAGGCGGAAGCCTAGACGAGGGAAGGCTACAGTTAGGACTGTGGGTGTCGGCATGGTTTAAGAGGGTGTCTATGTTCGGCGGCCTTGTAAGTGACGCCCCTCAAGCTGGAGGGCAAGTTGGAGGGCAAGGCAGCAGCCTGCCACTCCCCATCATCCCTCTTGCTCTCGTCAAATCAGATGCCTGGGAGGTCTTGTTTGCCAGACAATCGAGCACGCTTCTCTCTTATTCATCCTCCTCCACCTCATTCGCCCGAGCCCGAGCCCAAGCCCAAGCCCAAGCAAGGGAGGACGAGCCTCGCATCGATATCATAGGTCCTCTTAAGATCGGTGGCACGGGTGATCTAGCCTCGGCATACCAATTATTGTTAGCATTACGGCGACTCAGCTTCTGGGTGCAGGACCGCAGTGGTTTTTGCGGTTGGGTTGAGCAAGTTGTCGGAATGTGACCCCATATGTAGTCTGTCGTATGTAACAAATGATGCCCTCTGCTGGCGTCCGAATTCAGAGTCTACAGTAGAGATAATGTCGTCCTCGACGCTATATATGTAATATGATGTTCGAGGACAGAACATAAGATATGATATCTACCAAGCTCATTGTTACAGTCAGAGTTAGAGTCACAGTTACTGATGGTCAGGCAATTACCGTACGGTTTACAGAACGTACGAATCTGTTGGATATCGTTTATTGCTAGGTAGTTAGTAGTAGCTAAAGTCTAAGTTCTGGAAGCTATCGCAGGTAGCAGAAGTAAGCTTATATAGGCTGGATTCTGCCGGCTGCCTAATGTTACTTTAATCGCCATCCCTTTCAGGTTTAGTAACTAATCTATACTATACTTGCAAAAGTTATAAGTCTAGGGTAAGTATACTCTTGACGGGCGTTTGACTTGGGCGCGTGCGTAAGTGCACTTACCCTAGACTTGCAAAAGTATACTTACCCTAGACTTGCAAAAGTATACTTACCCTAGACTTGCAAAATGCACTTAGTGAAATCCTAACTAACAATACTTAACAAAGCTAATCTATATATAATAAGATACTGTCCACCTTTCCCTTATCTAGAAGGAGCTTAACTATATCTCCGTACCTATACCGAATAGCTCTATAAAGCAGTGCCTTCCTAGCGTTATCCTTTATATTTACCTTTGCCTTCCCCTTATCCAGAAGGAGCTTTACCGTATCTTTATGCCCATTATAAGCAGCCCGATAGAGCAGCGTCTTCCTATCGTTATCCTTTATATCTATATTAACCTTCCCCGTATCTAGAAGGAGGTTTAACTATACCTTCGTACCTATTCCGAGCAGCCTAAGAGAGCGGCGTCTTCCTAAAGGTATTCTTTATATCTATATCGATATTCCCCGTACTTAGAAGGAGCCGAACAATGCCTTCGTCCCTATTTTGAGCAGCCTAATAGAGCGGCGTCTTCCTAAAGGTATCCTTTATATCCACCTCTACCTTCCCCGTATCTAGAAGGAGCTTAACTATGCCTTTGTACCTAGACCGAGCAGCCTATAGAAGCGGCATATGGCCTTCGTGAACTCTAGATTGGTGCTTATAATATAACTGAGTATTGATACTATCCTCTTGTAGGAAGTTCGTCTGCTGCAGTATTGCTTTGAGCGCATCTCGGTGACTATTAGATAACGCAGCGAAGAGAGGATACCTATATCGCTCTCTAGGGATGTTAATCGTTGAAATATAACAAAGGTGGATCTTTATAAGCCTTGCCAGAATTTGCTCTGCTAGAAGGTATAGAAGACTTGTAGATTGCGTATAACGACTAACTTCATCCTGATCGAACAAGTTATCAAGATTGATCTATATCTCGAGGGGAAAAGTCCCTAAATATGTATCCTGAACCTCTGGTAATCCAGCCGCAGCTTCGTCGGCGTGGTAGAGGATATACTGGGTGGCGTATTTAAAGAAAGGGCTTATTGGATAGCAACTGTCGCATAGCTTTTCCTTCTTTTAAAGACGCCTTTGGGAGTGCTTTACCCGGAGGACTATAGTGAGAGGTCGTGACGATTCCGAGCAGTGCATATCGAATAGAGCAACTTGACTACCATTATAAGCTATTTACAATAGGCTTAGGAAGCTCCCTTATATAGACTAAAAAGAAGGAGCGCTCTACAATAAGTAAGCAACGTAATAATAGGCCTTAGATCTATAATATACCCCCCAGACGATACCTAATCGTCTATTATACGTATTATAAGCTTACTATTATAGTATTTTAGTTAAAAGATAAAGGAAAAGAGCAGTAACTAGCCGTAACGGCTAAAAATAGCTCCTGCTATAAAGACTCGAATAAGCTTATAAATAGCCTTAAATAGCTAAAAATAGCCCCTATTATAAAGACTCGAAAGAGTATAATAACGCCTCCTAATAAGTATAATAAGCTTAATAAATATAAAGAAATAATATTTAACGATAGCCTTACACCTACCGGGTACTTTCTTTAAAAACTTATATATAAGTCTCCCCTTTCTATACGCTTAGTTTAATATATAGATATATATCCTATCTATATAACCGCGCATATATATATATAAATATATAAGATACCCGCGCCTCTCGCCTCTACCTATCTCGCTACGCTAGCTATAAATAGAGTAAGTTAAGCTTAAAAACTATAATTTTATTTTATTTTCGAGCTTATTAGCTAACTTTTAAATAACCTATTAAAAAGATTCCCTATACTTATAATAGCCCCCTTTCCGCTTATTATTCTAGTAAGTAGGAAGCTTAACGAACGCTAAGCTAAGTAAGTCTTCTTTATTACTTTTAATAAGCTCGATTTTAACTTTTTCTAAATAAGCTATTAAAAAACGTAAAGCTTATACCTCTACCCCTACCGCCGGCCGCTAACCCGGTACTTATTATATTATACCCTATATAGGCTATTTTCGCTTTACGCTAGCCGGTTGCTCGACCGGAGTATATTATAATCTAGCTAATCTTAGCTAATTAAGCTGCTATTTTAAATATACTTCCGGGTACTAATATATCCCTATCCCTATACTTACTGCCCGCGCTACCGCTAAGCTCGTCGCCTTTTTAAAAGCAGATAAAGATAAGAAAACCGTTTCGGCTACTCGGGTCCGGGTCTATACCCTACTCGATAAGGCCGAGTAGGTTAAGAAGGAGGAGGAGGATAAAGAGGAGTACTCTTTTATTTTTACCGAATAAAATAAGGTTAATAAGAAAGAGTAGGAAAAGGAGGAGATCGAAGGGGAGGAGTGTAAAGCGCTTAAGTTAAAGGTAAAAGAGGGCTTAAATACCCTAGTAAACCTACTCTTTTAAGTAAAGGTTTTATTTCTATATTTAGGTTTTTCGGTTAAGGGGCTCCCCTATAAATTAAATCTATTTTTATACTCGTATTAAGTAATTAGCTTATATTATAAAGATTTAATAGTACTTTAAAATACTCGAATTACGCCTTTAATAAGGTCTTTATAAGCTTATTAGCCGGTATAAGCTCGGTTAGTATATATTATATATAAAACGAGCCTTTCGTATACTTTTATCTAAGCTATATATTATAAATATTAATATAACGGAGCTTTATAATTACTTATTTATTATCTTTAACGATTAGCTTAATAATCTCCTTATTATTATTATAGAGATTCTATAAACTTCTAACTTCGAGAGCTAAGCCTTAAAGCAGTCTTTTAACGGCTATAAGCTTTTTAGCTATATAGGCTATACTTAGAAGCTTAGCTTCTATTATTAATATAGTAACCGTATCTTGCTAAGTAGCCCGCTAGTAAATTAAACCTTTATAAAGCATTATAGTATATCTATAGAACGATTATCTAGACTCTTCGTTATCTATAAAAGAAGTATCTACTATAAATATAAGTATTTCCCTTTATTCGCTCCCGTATCGAATAGCGAGCGTACGGTTATACTAGAAGTAAATAATACTTTATTTAATAAACTTTAAGTGCTTTAGTTTAGGGTTAGTTAGAAAGTAAGAGAGCTATATAGCCGAGAAGGCTATATCTGCCCGGATTATAATTATAATATATAGAAGTAATCTAACGCGCTCCTAGTATACTTTAATTTAATTTTTCGTAGCTACTTCCTCGAACTTTTTAAATAGTATCCCTAGTAGTAGAGTACTCGGAAGTAGGCGTTCTATTAGCTTAAACCGTTTAGCGATCTTCTTAATATATAAATCGTAAGCTAGATATAATTATTTAGCTACTCTATTTCGTATAATACGTACTCTAAGATACTATTCTGCCGCACCCTAGGCTTTTACCTTATATACTTTTATTAGTTTATTAATTACTTTATAAGCTTCCTATTAATCTTTCTTATAATAAATTATAAAGTAATCGTTTATATAGAATATTAAAGTAACTATTTTCTACTTATTCTAGAAAAAATACTACTCTTCTATATTTAGCTTTAAACCGAGCTTCCTAAGTATAGCTATAAACTCCTTACATTAAAGTAATAAAGTATCCCTAAATCTATATAGCGCGTTTAATAATCTTATATACTTTCCGGGCTTCTTAAACCTATCCGGGAGCTTATAATAAACGGGCTTACCGTTAAGTATAGTATTTAAGAAGGCGTTAACTATATCGAACTACTCGATCTCTAGATTAAACTAAATAGCTATCGCTATCGAAACCCGAAATAAGCGTACTGCAAGTATAGCTATATAGGTACTCTAGAGTATATTAACTAGCTATAGATCTCCGTATATATAAATATACGCTTTTCTGCGCTTAAGAAATCTATTCTAATCCTATTTATATATAAATACCTATCTAAGCGGGAGCAGCTTTCCTTTAGCTATATCTCTATCTATCTCCTATTAAGTTCCCTTTTCGATTAGGGTATATAGTTCTAGATAAGCAGCTTTTATAAAGAGCTTTACTACTAAATAATTCTAGAGATCTTTCTAGTTATCTAGTAGTAGCTTAAGTAGCTCGTCCCTATATAGTTTTTAGGGAAAATAAGTAAGCCTAGTACTCTTTCGGATTACTAAGTATTATTATACTACTACGTATATTATTAAATATAGCGTTTTATACGCTCGGTTACCCTTATTTAAAGCTTTCTACTAATTAAGTAAGAAAGTATTAAAGAAGGTTAACTAGCTCCGTTCTTTTAAAACGTTAATTAGTCTATCCTCGAAGAATATCGTTATAAATATTCTACCGCTCTTTAATAAAAGCCCTTTTTAACGCCGGCTTACCCTTACTTCTAGCTTACGCTTTATTTACTAAAAACGGCTAGGCCGAGATAGTTTTACTTATAGTAATAAAGCGGCAGAGCGCCCCTACCGCAATGTATATAGCGCGCACGCGGCGAACTCTAATAAGGGGCGTAGGCTAACGGGCGCTACGAAATATAAAACGAAGGCATTAAAGTTAGTTTACTTAAGTATAGGGAAGAAAATACTATACTTTTTATTACTTTATAAAGGGGGTTTAGGGCTCCTTAATATAACCGCCGCAAGCATAATAAAAAGGGGATAGGGGGGTTATACTCTACCCTAGCTACTTTATTATTCCTCCCCTAGCAGCTTAATCTATAAGCTACGCCTTAAGATAGTTAATATCTAGGATCTCTAATTAAAATTAAAAGAGAGGAAAGAAAAAGACTATTACTAAAACTAGAAACTATCGCGCTATTTATTCTATATAGAAGCCCTTTTAAAAATTAACCTTAATCCGGATATCTATATAATTAGCAAGTCCTTTACATCTCTTATTATATATCCTATATATATATATTAACCGTAATTAAGTCCCTTTTATAATTATTATCCGCTACTTCCTTATCCGGGGCTTTAACTAGCTCCTAAGTAAGTACTAGTATTCCTTTATTATAAAGAACTATTTCTTACCTCGATAGCTTCTTTTTCTATAGTTTATACTTTATATCGTTTAGTATAATTAAAACTAACCTAATTAAGCTCTAGCTTAAGCTTCGTTATAGTATCCGTTATAGGTATCTAACCTCGCCCTACCTTATTCTAAATAGGAAGCCTAGAAGCTTAAGGGGGCTTCGGGATAGTAATCCTATAATTATAAAGAGCGTAACGGCCGACCTACTTTATAGGAGGTTAATTAGGTCTAGAAATAAGTAGCGAGATCTAAGAAGGGCCCTACGGCGTTTATAAAACCTCCCGGCTAAAGGGACCCGATAAAGACTCTCTAGGTAGTATAGATAGCGACGAAAAGCTTATACCTCTACCTCCGATAGGGGATTAGCGCCGTTTAAAGGGTACTGCGCTAAATTATAAGCGCAAGAAATTCTTCTTATCTTCCTTAATTAAAGGTATAACCCTATCTTTATCTATAGTAGATATAAAATAGAAACTTCGGTTTAATATTATACTTAATTATCTTATTATAGGAGTTTAACTTAATCGGAAGATAGAGCTACTATAAATAAAGCCCTTATTTCCTTAAAAGTTCTCTAGGTTATCTTCGGGATTCGGATTAGGTAAAACCTAGCCGGAACTAATAAAAGTAGTATTAGGGTAGTATTCGCTTATATATAAGCAGTACTTCTTATACTCCTTAAAGCTAATTAATAGTAATTCGGGCTAACGAAGATAAGCTAGTATATAGCCGAGCTCCTTTATATAAGTCTTTAGGTAAAGGTTAACTATTTTAACTAAAGGTTTGCCGGTTAAATTAAAGAGACTTCTAGTTTATATCCAGTCGGTATACCCGATATAATTACGCCTATTTAGGACTTCTATACTCTCTAAAAGCTATATTCGAAAGTTCTTAATTATAAAGAACCTACTTAATTCCTATTATCTATTAAAAGGTCGGTTTATATTATCTACTACGATTACTCCTTCTATAACGGGTTTTCGTAGCTTAGCTCGAGTAATTAAACTATCGATCTAGCTATATATTTATTTCTAGTATTTCGGGTTATTAGTAGTAACTTTACCTAGGTAGCTATCGATAATAAAAGCCTTTTAATAAACTTAGTCGTACTATATAAAACTATACTAGTTATTTATCGAGTCTTTTATTATTTAAAAGATAAAGCGAAAACTAATTAATTCTATACTATAGGGGGTAGTTATAGTTAGTATAGCTTTACGATCTCCCGTTTTTATTCTCTCCGTATAAATCTATATATTATTCTAGAGGTATTAAGCGAAGTACCTTATTTTAATAAGTATAAGGTTAAACGTAAGTTTATCTCGAGAGTAGATATACCCTTAAAGATTATAGAGAGCTAAAAGGTAGCGGTAAGGATTAGTTTTAAAGATATAATCGGTATATAAGGTCTTTAGTTTTAGCCTAGGAAAAAACCGATTAACTAGAGTTTTACACGCTTCTATAGGAATAGTAGTACTATAAAAGTAGGACGGGCGGGATTTAATTAAGTTTAAATTATACTTTAGGGGAATAGTAGTCCTTAGTATATAAGCTTTATTAAGGGAATTACTACTAGATAACTACTAGTTAATAACCGAGTAAATAAAGGGTTTCTTACTTATCGCTTTCTCTATTTTAGCAGCTAACTATACGTATACATAGGAATCTATAATAATTAGGTAGGATATATAGTAGGGGGATTATAAAAGGTGCTAGTTTTTAAGTAACGGTAAGGGTAGAAATAATAAAAAGTTAATATTAGTAAAAAGTATAAAGTATAGGTTAGGGGAATAGTATAAAGGGGGAAAGAATTTAAGAATAGTTTTAAATAGTTCTAAAATAAATAAATAGTAAAGTTTTAAAAGTTATAAATCGGTATAAACGAGAGTAATTTATACGGTCTTTATACTTACCTTCTTAAGTAATAATAGCTACTATCTTTAATAACTAATATAAACGGTAACCCGGGTAATTACCTTTCCTTCTCTTTCTAAACGCTTTTAATTACTTTACTTCTTACTATTTCTTTTTAGCGGTTATTCTTTTTATATCCTCCCTAGCTTTCTTTTTCCGTTTTCTTATTTTAAACCTTTAACCTTAACTTTTCTCTTCCTCGCTATTATAACTACTCCTTAGTAAAGCTCGTTAGTAGATATTAAGCAACCCCTTTTACTAAGACTCGTTATAGATAGTTAGCCTAGTCTTTATTACTTAAACTAGCCTCTTTAACGGTTTATAAATAATAATAATACCTAGCTCCTTTCTTACTATAAAACTCTTCGGCCTCTTTATAATCTTTTTTTTATTTCGGACTAATAGAGAGCTTTCTTTAGGGCCTTTAGGTTCTATAGCTTTAAGGGTAATATTAGTTAGCTCTATATTTACTAGGAACCCGTCTCCTATTAGAAACTTATAAATCTTTTAATATTTATTAACTTAGCTATAAATAGTATTTAGCGAAATCTCTATTATCCTTAACCTATTATTCTCTATCTCGAAAATAGAAGGCCTTTTAGTTAATATATCTAGCGCGTATTAATTAGAAACGCTCGATAGTAGGCTTTCCTTATTACTATCTTTAGCTATTATAACTTAATGCTTTATAACTACTACGCCTTAAGATTTAGGACTTTATTTATAAAGTATATCGAAAAGGAAACGGGAGAGAGAAAGAGATCCTTTATAAATAGCCCTTTCCTCGAATATCTCTCTCTTTTATTTATCTATTCGGGTACTTATACTAATTATATCTTTTATATAGCTAGAGCTAATTATAATTACTATTAGAGGTCGTTTTAAAACTAACTTCCCTCCGGTTAAGCGTATAAATACGTTTATAGAAGAGCTGCTCCGGTAAGTACTTATTTAAATTTAATTAACTAGTAAAATACTAATACTAACCCTTTCTCTAGTCTTACCGATTATTTAAAGTCCTTAAGGATCGATAACTAGAAGGAACTTTTAAAGTATTAATTAATTTAATTAAAGAGGAGGATAAGATTAAGTAACGGTAATAGGCGCTAGCTAAACGTATTAAATAGAGCTAATTAGCTAGGGGATAAAAGGGGATAGATATTTTTTTAGGAAGGGGTAGTTAGGTTATCTTCTTAAGTTTTTTTAATCTTTAGATTTAAATTTTTAACCGGAAATAGGATTAATTATAAGCGATAAGCTTCGGGAAGCGTATATATAGAAGACCTCGGCTAATCGAAAAAAACTTTTTTAGGGGGTATAGGTAGTTATCTCGAAATAAATCTATTATTTCCTCCTTAGCCGGCTACCTAGCTAATTACTAGGGCTCTCCTCCCTTAATAGCTTTAAATAAACGAAAAAGCTGCTCTTAGGACTATAAATACTACTAGCTAGATAATCTTTTTCCTATAACTACTATTATTAATTAAATATATATCCTTATATCCTCTGTATCGGTACTTATATTTTAATTATAAGCCGTTATAGCTATAGTATATATAACTTATAGTAACGGAACGAAAATTAAGCTAATTATATTAAGGCTAATTAAGTAAGATAGGGGAAGAAAAAAGGAGAAATAAAAAAAGAAGTAAAGAAAAATAAATAGGGAGGAGGAAAGAAAATATAAAAAACTCGGAATTAACTAAAAAATAAAAAGGGAAAAAAGCTAATAAAATTAAATAGAAAGAAAGAAAACTATTAAAGAAGAAAATACTTAAATTAAGTAAAAAAAACTTTATTAATCGGGATAGAAAAACTTAACTATCCTCTTATTTACCGGTCGATAGTATAATTAGGAAGCTATCTTTATTTAGCCTCTATATAGAAATCTTAATAAACTAATTATCTTACTTAACTCGGCGTATTTTAATAGCTTCTTTTACTACTACTTGCGTTTTTAATCCTATATATTTATCGGCCTTTAGCTCCTCCTTATTTTTATTTTTAACTTCCTCCTCCCCTATATCGAGAATATTAGGGATAGGAATTTCTATAAGAGATTAGTTTTAAGTATTATAAGTAGGATTAGATATACTCGGTTAACCGGGGATTAAAAGCTTAAATATTTAAAAAGTATCGGTAGATCCGGCCTCTTTATAAACTTTTACAGAGCCTTCGGGAACTCCCCTTACTATAGATAATTAAAGTAAGGTTAGTTTATCGGTTAAGCTTTAGGATTAGTTAGGGTCTTCTTCCTATAATATTAGCGTATCTAGTTGCTAGATCCCCTTTTTATCGAGGACGAACTTCTTAAGGTTCCGGGCTATAAATATCCCTTTAAGTTTAATTCCGTCTATAATTCGTAACCCGTAGGCTCCCTTATTATAAACTTAATTAACGATAAATAGACCCTTTTAATAATATAAGATCTTCGTAACTATTAAGTAAGATATCTTTCTAATATAGTTATAGACTAGTACTATATTACCTACTTTAAAGCGGTTCTTCCGGATAAGATTATAAGAGTTCGCTTTATCGGTTACCCGCTTCCGATACTTAGTAATAGCTTCGATAGCGGCCTAAATATCCTCCTTTTAATTAGCTATAGTTCTTAACCTAGCTTAGAAAGCTTCCTCCGGGCTTTAGTTCGGTTACTATAAAACTACCCTCTATATCGGGACTTTAGTTTTTAAAGGTATAAGCGGCTCCTACCCGAAAACTAAGTAGAAAGGTATATATCCGTATAATCGCTTAAAAAATATTTAGTCGGTAAAGAGAGCGAGCTTTAAATACTTCCTTTATATTAATCTCCCCTAAGAGAGCTTAGTAATAGCGCTAGTAATAGAGAAATATCCCCCTTCTATTATACCCTATACTCTAGGATTATAGGGAGAAACCTAAATAAGCTTAATTCTAAGTTTTCGGATAATAAAAGCAAACTCTGCTTTATTTTCTAACCCGCTATTAATATTAATAATTATAGGGTACTTATAAGCGAAAAGGATATCCTTAATAAAGAATCTTTTTATAATAACGGCATCGCTCTTCCTTATAGGTTTTATAATAATATATCCGGTTAGATTATACCTAGCTTCTATAAGATATTAGTATCCCCCGTCGTTTAATATATACTAGATATCGACTTTAATCTTTTCGAACAGCCTTCCGGGAATAATAAGATAAACGCTTTCGCTATAGGTCTTAGAACTATATAAGCTATAGATCTTATAGGCTTTAATAGCTTTAGCTATATCTGTTTAAAGCTCTTCCTAAAAATAAAGGCTTCGGATCCTTATAATAGTCGTATTACGGCCCTTATAGCTAAACTTAACGTAATAATCCTATAGGATTTTCTTATAAAGCTCCGGATTATCGATTACCCGCTTCCGGGGTAGCTTACTATCCTCTTATCGCTATAATATATAATTAATAACCTAGTACTGCAGAGCTTCCTTTTTAAACGCTATAAACCGCTTTCTTAATATATTAGGCGGCGTTACTCTAGTTATAAGGAACCTAGCGAACTTTAATAACTTCTTAGATTATTTAAGCTTAGGATTTAAGAACCGTTCTATAGGGATAGAGTTAATCTAAGTATTATACTATTTATCTAAATCTCCTTTTAGGTCTACCTCCGGCATTTCGGAAATAAGTAGCTATAAGAGCGCATCGGCTATAGGATTTTTAAAGCTAGAGATATACTTAATAATAAAGTTAAAGATCTTAATAACTATAATCTACCGGCTAATTAAAGCTCCGGGGATATCGGATATTCCTTTATTAATCTAGTTTACTAGAACTCGGGTATCGGTCTTTAAAATAAAATAGTATTTAAATAAGTATTATTATAATCGCCGGAAAGAGTATAATAAAGCTTAATACTCCCTCTTTATAGCGTTATACCTCTACTTAGTACTAGTTTATAAGCTATTTTCGAACCGAGCTAGCCTTCGCTTTCTATCGACTTCCTATATTAGAATTACGCCCTAGCTAACTAGGTTAGCGTTAATTATTAAAATAATTAGGCCTCCTCCTAAACTATAGTCGATACCTATAATAATAGGTTTACTCTCTAGGGCTTTAATTAAGTCCGCTATAGCCTGTTTTTAAGCGTTACCCTATACGAACGGGGTATCTTTCTTTATTAAGTTATAAAGTAATCGGGTAAGGATTATAAAGTTTTAGATCTAGTAATTATAATAAACTACTATCCCTAAGAAACTCCGGATATTTTTAAAGTTATTATAGGTAGTTTATCCTTTTATCTTCTAGATTTTCTTAACTTAAGGAGATCTCCTAACTAATTTATAGATATATCCTATAATATCTACCTTCTTTTTATACTACTTAGATTTAATACCTAATATTATCGCGCCTATTAATTTAATATTAAAAAGGATTTAATTAATATTCTTAATATACTCTATAATATACCTTCGGATACCTAAAAGCCCCGGGAGCACTTTATCGTTATAGGTCGTTTCTAGACCCTTAACTATAATATTATCGAGGAAAGCTTAATAAACGTAAAGTATTAAATTATATAATAGATATACTATAATATATATAAACTAAGTAACTAAGTTCGTCGCTTCTATCGGTAAAGTATATATCCTAAAGAGTTTTAAAGGAATAGCGAAAGTTATAATATCTCTGCTATTCGGGTAAAGCTTAATTTATTTATATCCCGAGAAGAAATCGAGCAGCGATAAGACCTTATATATTATAAACTCCTTAAAGAACTAATTAATAGCTAAAGGTATAAAGGCATCCTTTACTATATAGGTATTATACTTTTAAGCGTTATTAATAAGCCGAAGACTATTATCCTTCTTTTAAACTAGAAACTAACGGTTTCAGTATAATAAATATACGTTTTCGATAATACGCTATCCGACTCTTTACTTAAGTAAGTTAAAAACCTTAAGCCTAAGAGTATAGGGGATAGGGATATTCTTAAATTAAAAGATATTATATAGAACGGTATAGATAACTTATAGGGGCGCTATATCCTTATAAATCTCTCTAATCTCGGATTAATCCTAAGTAATAGCTTTCTCTCGACTAATTAGTATATATTTAAATATATTAATTTCCTCTAGAGTTATCCTATTATAATTATTAGTTATAAGTTTCTCCTATCTCTTATCTATTAAGCGTATACCGGGCTTAAGATCCGAGAACTTCGGCTTTATCTATTTATTATACTTTAAAGGCGGTATTTCTAACTATTTCTTCTTAATTATTTTTATACGCTTAATCTTTTATAAAAGATCGCTATCTAGTATAGATCTATTAGGGTTCGAATTATTAATCGGTTTTACTTTATAGGCTACGGCCTTATAAAGGGTATTAACTATATAGACTATTCCGTAGGCAGCTTAGCGAGTTTCTTTCTAATAAGGAGGCTGAATTTTCCCCCTTTTCTATTACTTCTTTTTCTTATACTAGCTATAAAAGTAGCTATAACTCTCCCTTAACTAGAGTTCTAAATATAAAAAAGCTAGTTCTATCCTAACTAGAATAGTAATAGAATAAATAAAGGTAGGGATATCCTCCTTACCTAGCGAGAGGATAAGTATATTACTTAGTTCGAGTTAGTCGGAAACCTAGGCAGGGACTTTTTTACTATTAATAGCCCTTCGTCCCTTAATACTATTACTATTAGTAGTTAGTTTTTTCTAGTAACCTCGCTAGATTAAGCGGGGCTATTATTAAGCTAAATAGGATTCTTTAGCTTTCCTTCTACTATAGCTATTACTCGAGCTCCTTTAAAAAGAAAGTTTACCTTAAAAAAGCTATTAGTTAAGTATTCTAGGGTAAGCTTAGTTTATAAGATAAATAGTATTCCCAGAAGTACGTTATAGTTCGGCTTTCTAATTTTATCTTCTATAATATAAAAGATAATTTAATTAGTATAGCCTCTAATAAAGATATTAGTTTCTAGGACTCCTAGGAGTTCTATCTTCTTACTATTAAAGGTTTTCGAGGTAACGTTTATCCTTAATACCGGAAGACCTAACTCGTTGTATATACTAGCTCCGATTAGGTTTAGTTTAATACTACTATCGATTATTACAGGCTTCCCTTTTACTCCTAAGTTACCGACTCTAATTATAAGGAAATATATAGGATAGATACTCTTTTAAAGTCGATCGAACCGGGTATCTATATTAGATATTTCTTTACGAAGATAGGCTTTAATTATATTAACTCTAGGGAGATACTTATATTAGTTATCGGATTAAAGGAAGTTCTTAACGGCTTACTTATTAATTAATCCTAAAGTCTCCTCTTTAATAGGGCTTACTTTAATATTAAAGATCTTCGTAGGGCTACTTCTATTCTTCCTAAGCTCGGAGGTTTCTTTATAATTAATTATAACTACTTTCTTTACCCCGTTTTAAATAGCTTAGATATAGTAAATAATATACTAGCTAAGGTTAGGGCGTAGCTAGAGAATCTCCTCCTAAGTATATCCCTTAGGTATATAGAAGAATCGGTTAATTAATACTTTTCCGAAGTCTATTTTATTATCTATATCCTTAGACTTCTAATTAAACCTAGTATTCTTTTTCTTTTCTAAGCCTTTATCGGTAGCGATATAAATTAATTCTTAGGCAGGACCTTAATTATCCTTATCTATAGCTAGAATCTTAATTATCCTCCTATCTACTTTTCGCTTTTTAATAGCGTTTTTATTAACTTCGGCCTAAATAGCCTCGCTATTAATATTTATAACTATAGCTAGGTTACTTATAGCAGGCGAAACTAAACTTAGAAGCAGTTCGGGTTTTATAGCTAGGTTTAGTATTATAGCCTTTTTAAATAGCTAGATCGAGCTAACTTTAAACGTTTCTTCGGTAGCTTTATAAGGTACTTTATTCCTAACTAGAGCGGTATTTCCCTTAAACTTCGGCTTATACTTAATTAGCTTAAGATAAGCTTAAACTCTAGGTATATAATCCTAGCCTTTATCGACGAAGTTTTAATAGTAACCGAGGTATAACGGAATAATACTCTAGTTTATAACGACCTTCGCTTAATTAAATAGATTAAGTTTAATAGTAAATTTAAGGGCTTCTTTTATATCCGCTCTAATATTAAGAGAAATAACCTATTTTCCGGTATCCTCGTATTAGATAATACCTATATTCTTTAGTATTAAGTAATCTAGGTAGTAACGAGCTATATATTTAGTCGAACTATAACTATAATATATCCGAATAGAACCGTCTTTTCTTAGGGCACTAACTTTAGCCTTATACTTATTAATTAGAGCTTTATAATTCTTTAAAGAGATATCTTCCCCTTTTAGAAGATCGGCTATAACGTTATTAAAGTTCGGTAGGATATAAATATAGCTAGAATTAAGCTAAATAATTCTAAGCTTATTCCTAATAGCTTTAACGCGCTTTTTAGCTAAATAGTAACCCTATTCTTTAGCTAAATTAATATTCTTAGCGATTTTAACTATACTAATCCGGAGGTTTTTAAAGTTCTTTATTAGGTTTTTAATCTCCCCTTTCAAGATCTTAATCTATATTTTATCCTACTTAGTTATAGTTTAAAGCGGCTATAAGATAGGACTTTAAAAAAAGGGTTAGAGTATTAAAGAGGCTTAAAGGGGATTAGTCGGAGGGGCTATAGGCTTTAGCTAAATAATTAGCGCTTAGTAACCTAGGTTCGGAGGCTAAATAAGAACTACTAGTAGCTAAAAACCTAAGTAGGGGTACTAGAAGCGTTTAAGTATAAAAGGAATAGATATATTTATTATATTTATAGCCTTCCGGTTATAATCCTCCTTAAGTTAAGCGTTTCGGTAAGTTTTTAAAAGGGCTTCTATAAGCTTAAGCTATATAAGGGATTAAACCGAGGCTTTTATAATCCGATACTTAAATTAAAATTACTTAATCTAGGTAGAAGGAAGCTTATCCTAAAACTCCGAATAACCCTATAAATCTCTTACTCCTATCTTCGTAAAGATATTATCGTATATTAGAATACTTATTCGAAGGGACTCGGTATTATTAACTATATAGGTATTTAGGAAGTACTGCTTTTTTTAAGCCGGGGTAAATATCTAAGAGCGATTATATAAACGGTAGGCTAGCTTAATTCTTTCTTTCTACTCGGGCTAAATAATAGCGCTTAAAGTAGCTACTATTAGGGATATTACTATTTCGAGTTAAATAATTAGTATCTTAAGGATTAATAAGGCTATAGAGTTAGGGATAGATATTATAATTCTAATATTAGCGTAGTATTTAAGGTAGTCGGTAATATTATATCCGGTAAAGGGGCCGATAAAGCTCCCTAAGCGGTTAATTATCGGGATAAAAGGATAATTAATATAAATACCCGGATTAATCGGATTAGGATTAATTAAAGTAAAGGATTAGGTATAGGGACTAGGTATATTTATACCGAAGGGTAGGGAAGCCGGCGAGGTAGATTAGCTACTATCCCGAGGATTAGGAGCCTTATTTTTAGTTTTCGAATCGGAAGTATTTCTAGGGCTAGTATTTACTTTAAAAGCTAAAGTAAAATCGGGACCTTTAGCTTTAGTCGGTTCTAGCTATCCTTAGAGAGATATCCTATTATTAACCTTTAAGGGCCTTTACTTCTTCCTTTAATAATTCTTTTTCTTTAATAATAGCTTAACTTTTCTATCTAGGTTAGCTTTTCTCTCTTCGCTATTAATATAATTAACTTTACTATATATAGCCCCTAAGTAGGACCGAGAACGTAATAGGTAAGATAGGGGGTAACCCGTAGGTTATATCGATAAGGGGTTCGGTTAGGAAAGGGATATTTTAATAAGTAAGGGTAAACGATATTAAGGCTTAATACGCTCGATAGGAAGGTAAAGATATAATTAAAATAAATTTATAGTAGTAAGTAGTATAGGAAGTAATTAGTAGTATTTAAGGTAGGAAGATAAAAGAAGCTTTTATAACCTTAAAATGCTTTTAACTACCTTTAATAACTATATTACCGTTAGTTTAACTCCCGATAATAGAACGGGCTTAATTAACCTCCTTTAGAACTTTTTAATATAATTCCGAATAAATTACCGAAGGAGTCCTTTTCTTAGACGAATTACTTCGTACTAGTTAATCCCGGGGTATACTTATAACTATTAATAATTTCTACTCTAGCCCTATAGCTTTATATCTCCGTTACTCCGATATCGTATTTCCCTCTATTTAAACCTACTCTTATATTTAGCGATAACCTTACTTTTCTTAACCCCGCTTCTCGGCTTTCCCTAATAACTCTTTTTCTTTCTTTAAATAAAGCGAAAGTTTTCGCGTAAAGCTAAAACTATTAAGTCCCCTTAGCGATACTTAACTTTATTCTACGTTTCGTATTCTAACTAGTACTTTACGTTAGCGCCGAGTCTTCTCTTTAAACCTTCTTATCCTTATCTTACGTTATTAGAGAAAATAAAAGAAATAAAATAAAGAAAATACGAATTTAAGGTCGTTTCTCTAGTTTCTCTATAATTAATCTCTAAGCTTCCCTAATCCTACTTTCCCGTAATAGGGCGGCCCTAGGTATTAGTTCCGGCTAATCTTATAATCGTAAGCGAAACTATTATAAGAATAGGTTTAATTATATCTCTAGCTTCCTTATAATTAATTTCCGAGCTTCCTTAATCCTGCTCCCTTATAATAGGGCGGCCCTAGGTATTAGTTCCGGCTAGTTTTATAGTTATAAGTAAAGCTATTATAAAAGGTAGTTTTTAGTAATAGCGAACCTCTTAGGCTCTTTTTAATATAATATAGTTTTAATTAACGAATAAATACTCTATTATAAAGCCGAAGAAACCTATATTCGATTTATAGGGCAGATACTAAATAATAAAGCGGCAGAGCGCCCCTACTATAATATATATAGCGCGTATACGGCGAACTCTAACGAGGGGCGTAGGCTAACGGGCGCTATGAAATATAAAACGAAGGTATTAAAGTTAGTTTGCTTAAGTATAGGGAAGAAAATACTATACTTTTTATTGCTCTATAGAGGGGGTTTAGGGCTCCTTAATATAGCCGCCGCAGGTACGATAAGAAGGGGACAGGGGGGTTATACTCCACCCTAGCCACTTTGTTAATAGTAATATATTTATACGTACTATAATAATATCTCCGGTCCGCCCTTCTAGTAAAGGACTTTATATATTCGTATCCGAAGCTTTATTACCTCTAGTTTTATACTAAGGGTCTTATACGCCCTACTTATATTAAGCTAGGTCTTACTAGCCTACTTCTTTTTTAAAAGCGGGCGGCCTATTACCCTTTATTACTTTAAGCTATAAGTTAAATATATTTTTAGGGCTCGGTAGTCCCGTTAAAGGTTACTTACTTCTTACCCCCGAGCTTTTAAGCTATAAGGTTAAAGGCTTATCGAGCGATTAAAGCTCCTTTATAGCCTACTCCTCGGTATTATCTATAATACCGAGCGCTTAGGTAACTAGAGTTATATCTAGCACTTTATTATCTATAATCTCGAGTAGTATATTAGCGCGCTCGAGAATAGTAAGATTATCTTCTTCTTTCTTTTACTTATAAAAGAGCTCCTCGTCGAAAGTAATATTACGCATAGTAATTACTATATCGAGTACTAGGACCTAAATATAGTATATATTTAAAGCCTTATATCCTACTAGATACCCGATATAAGCTCTCGGGCGTACTTTAAATATACGTTTATAGTAATTAACTTCCCTAGCTTTATTAAGAGGGTACGCTTAATAACTATAGGCGTAGATATTTCCCTAATCGGGGTATAGATCGGCAGTAAGCTTATAAACTCGTTATAAAGTATATTAGCGGAAATACTAAGTAAACTAGGCCTTAAGAACTTAATTTAAAGATACTTAGGCTTTTCCCTAGCTCGGTAAGCGGTTATATAGATATACCGCCGTTATACTTATTTATAGCTATAGTATCAGAGGTCAAATGACATCCCTCTGGGCTTTAATCATTTCGGGTTATTACAGGGAGTCTTAGCCTAATAAGGGAGCCGGGATAGCGCTGCTCGCAAGCCGTACTTTCGTAGTAGCGTAGCAGGACTTTTATAGAATTTACTTTTATAGTTTTTAAGTGCAAATTAAGGTTCTAGGGTTCGGAGATATAAAGGAAGGGGGAACGGTAATAGGTATAGATTAGAAAGAGAGGGGGCTAGAGATTAGTAACCTTCTTATAACGCTTAGCTAGATCTAATATTATACTACTTTAGCGCTACTTCTACCTAAATCCTTCTCTTTTACTTTACCTATAATTCTATCTCTAATAGTCTAATCTCTCTACCCTATAGGGAGGTAAACCGTTAGAGAAAGGTAACTTGCAAAGATAGTCTAAATACGCGCCTCTAGCGCTGCGCCCTAGCCGGGCTACGACTCCGTAGGTCTAGCGCGGAATCTAGTAATTTAGAGCGATTCGCAGGACCTTATTTATAAGGATAACCCTCTAAACCTTAAAGAGCCGCTTCCTAGCGCTTTAGAAGCTTCTGCTATATAGCGCAGACCCCTTATAGAAATTTCTTAAGAAGATACCGAGCTAAATAATCTCTTAAAGGAAGAAGAACTACGTATCTCTATCGCTAGAAAGCGCGTACGCTTAGAGCTACTTAAGAGCGGCGCTACTATAACGGATATAATCCTACCTAATAATATAGCCCTTAACCTTTTTATAGCAACTCCTCCTACTACTGTAACCCTTTCTACAAGCTCGCCTGCAGCGCTAACGCTACTTTTTCGCCCCTCTGCCCTCCCGTACCCGACGTATAGGGGAAATTCTTATTAAGAATAGCGGACGTTCCTCTTTAATATAGAACACTAATTTAAGGTTTAGGCGGCGTAGATTAGGACTAATACCGATCGCGTTATATATATAGTACGCTACGTTAGCGGTAATCCTAAGCAGGCGTAGATTAACTACGTTTAATAATAAGCCGCTCTAGGCGTATTCCCCGACGCTATCTCGTAGGCAGAATTTAAAGACTTTCTAGAAGACTAGCTCTAATCGGACCTAACTACCCGTATAGTTACTACTAGTATACGGCTTATATAAATAACCTAAAGAGCGCGGGAGAACGTATAGACCTTTCTATAGCGCTATAAAAATATCGAAATAAAGTCGCCTTACCCTTAAAGTAAGGCCTAACGGGTTATATCGGTTTTAAGTAAGCTCCGACCTAAGATTATAACCGCTATTAGTGCTTAAACGACGCTCCTACGCACCTAGTATAAGCTTACCGGACTAGTATAACGAATCGAATCGGTACGAATATTTAATACCTATACTTATACCTATACGTACCCTAATAGCCGCTAGTATTATAATTACGGGGAGTACGGGTATATAAGCTGCTCCTGCGATAAGCTTAAGCAGCGTAAATACGCCTCGAATACCGGGCTAGCCTAGTAAACTAATACCTTCTCTTATACGCTAACGACCTAGGGCTCTAAGCCGGCCTCTTTAATAGGCCTAGATAAGCGCTGTTATAACTGTAAGGAGGAAGGGTATATCGCCCGTAACTGCCCTAAAGCGTTTATATAGAGACGGAGCAGCGGTAACGTTACGTATTACTCGTATAGCGAGCGCGGCTATATCGCTCTAAACTGCCTAGATACCGAATGCAGGAAGTATAGCTAGAAGGGGTATACAGCTATACGATACGTTCTAGCTAGTATTAACGCTATACCGCTAGGTAAGCGCAAGCACTAAGGGTGCGCTGCGCCCCCGCGCCCCATCGAGGTTCCTATCTAGCTATAGCTCGATAGTGCGTAGCGGTATAAAATAGCCTTAATCGACTCGGAATTAAACGAGAATATTATCTACTATAGCGATATAGCAGATTATAAGCACCTACTATAGTATACCCCCGGCCCGATAGTAAGGGGCCTTAGCGGAGAAATTAAAGTTTACAGGTACTATAACTTTAATATTAAGCTTTAGGATAGTAATAGCACTATCGAAACGCAGCACTACTACTTCTTAATCGCTAATAGCGAGCCTAGTATACTAGTTTTAGGATACCCCTAGCTAGCTAAGGTTAACCCGGCGATTAGCTAGCGGGAAAGATAATAAAGATATCCGTTATATCGCCGATATCTTAGCGGAGGCGTATCGATAAAGCAGCTCCGAATAGCTCGAATTACCTTCGCGGTTACCTTAATACTAATAGTAGAAGAAACTAAGAGCGAGGACGGAGCTTAAGTAACGCGCCTACCCCTATAATACGCGGAGTTTAAAGACGTCTATTTAGAAGAAGGGGCGAAAATACTCCTAGATCACTTAGATATAGACTACCGTATTAAGCTAAAAGAGGGGGCGGCACCCCTATAGGGCCCTATCTACCCTTTATTATACGTAGAGTTAAAGGTACTTAGGATCTACTTAAACGAGATACTAAAGCGCGGTTAGATTAAGCGTTCGACGAGCCTAGTAGGGGCACCTATCCTCTTTATACCTAAGAAGGGAGGTAAGCTACGCCTCTGCGTCGATTATAAGGCGCTAAATCGGCTTACGCGTAAGGACTGCATACTACTTCCTCTTATTAGTAAAATTCTAGATCGTTTATTAGAATCTAAGGTATTTACTAAGCTCGATCTTAAAGAAGCGTACTATCGGCTTAGGATCTATAAGGGAGATAAGTAGAAAACCGCGTTCCGTACTCGCTATAGATATTTCGAATATACAGTTATACCCTTCGGCCTTATAAACGCACCGGCGACCTTCTAAGCCTATATTAATAAGGCCTTATTAGGACTTATAAATATCTGCTATATAGTATACCTAAACGATATATTAATTTATAGTAAAGACTAAGCAGAGCATAAGCAGTATATACGCAGCGTTCTCGAACGCTTACGTTAGTAGCACCTTTTCGTAAACTTAGAGAAATATAAATTCTACACTACTTAGGTAGGCTTTCTAGGGTTTATAATATTACTAGAAGGGATTAGTATAGAAGATAAGCGTATCGCGGTAATTATATAGTAGCCGCTCCCGAGCAGCGTACGCGATATTTAGTCGTTCCTCGGTTTTACCGGGTTCTATCGTAGGTTTATTTACTAGTACTTTAAGGTTATAACACCCCTTATAAACCTCCTTCGCAGTAACTAGCGAGGCAAGTTTAAGCTTATAGCGGGCGTAGTAGCTATGTTTAAGCTACTATAGCACCTCTTTACGATAGCGCCTCTCCTATAGCATTATAACCCCGGTCTATAAACGCGCTTTAAGACGGACGCCTTACCCTTCGCCGTTAAGGCTATTCTTAGCTAACTAAACGAGAACTATTAGCACCTAGTAGCTTATCGCTCCCGGAAACTTACGCCGATAGAAGAGCGCTATAGGATAGGAGATATAGAGCTACTCGCAATCATCGACGCCCTATAAACCTAGCGCCACTACCTATAATACCTTTAAGACCCGGTAGTAATTCTTATAAACTACTTAAATTTACGTTACTAGGAGATAAAGCGGAAACTATTAGCGCGGGAGCTACGCTAGCTAAACGACCTATATGCTTTTAATATTACTATTTACTATCGACCCGGTATACTAAACCCTGCGGACGGATTATCTAGATAACTAGACTACGTTACGAATAGGACGAATAAGATAGAGCTGCGTAGGATTAGCGACTTTATAAAAGTAAAGCCTCTCTAAAGAGAAGATATCTAGTTTAAGGGACAAGAGATTCGAGGGGGCTAGGATACCCGAGTTACGCGTGTAAGAATAGGCCTAAGCAGTTATAATAAGAGTAAGCTACGAGAAAGCATTAAGAGAGCGGCCGGTATATAGTACGGTAGCTATAAGAAGCGCTTTATAGCCGGCAGAAGCTACGAAAAGCGCTCTATAACCGGCCTTATTAGGGGTATAGGCTATAGACTATTTACCCTACGTTATAGTAAACGCGCTACTAAGGATAAGGATACGCGGGAGCCCGATAAGAGTATAGCTCCCGAGCAAAGCCTCGAGCTAATAATTAAGTATATCCGGACGCTATAATAAAGTAACGACTTTATATAAATAGAGGTATAGCGAAAGAGGCAGAGATACGGCGCGGGAGCTATTAACGAGCCTTAGAAGAGCTTAGAAGGACTATTACAGTTCCGGGAACGAGTATACGTCCCGGACGATAGAGAGACGAAGAGAGAACTTCTAGAAACGTTTTACGATAACCCTATAGCGGGATATCTAAGCGTAACGAAGATAGTAAAGCTGCTTAGGCGCAGCTATTATTAGGACTTACTACCTAAGGAAGTTAAAGAATATATTAATACGTGCCCAGTTTATTAAAGAACTAAAGCTCGGAAGCACCGACCTTATAGCTTCCTCGCACCGCTTTTAGCGCCTTTATAACTATAGGAAAAGATATTAATAGACTTTATTATAGGTTTACCGAACTCTATTAGCCCCTGTACCGGAAAGATCTATAACGTAATTCTAGTAGTCGTTAATAGGTTTAGCAAGTACGCCTTCTATATCCCTATAACTATATAGCTTACTACTAGCGCGCTTGCGGATCTACTCGCAGACTACGTTTTTAAATACTTTAGCCTCCTAAATAGAATCGTATCAGATAGGGGTAGCCTCTTTATAAGCTACTTTTAATCTTATCTATACTACCTCCTAGTAGTAAAGCAGCGCTTAAGTATAGCGTTTCACCCCTAAATAGACGGCTAGACCGAGCAGCAAAACTAGAACCTCGAATATTACCTTCGCTATTATACTAATCTAGAATAAAGTAATTAGGCAGCGCGCCTAAGCCTCGTATAATTCGCGTATAATAACTTATACTATACGACGATTTAAATAGCACCCGCCTATATAGCCTTCGGGTTTTTCCCTTATACGCTTTCGGAACTACTAGCTTATGTAATAATAAAAGTCCTTATAGCTCTAGAGCGTACGCAGCTCCTAAGCAGCGCTTATAAAAGGTATAAGTATCTTTTTATCTAAGCGTTAGCCTAGTATATAAGATAGTATAACTAGAAGCGACTACCCTATAAATTCGCAGTAGGCGATAAAGTCCTTGTTTTAGCAAAGAACCGAAAGTAGCAGCGCCCGAGTATAAAGCTAGCTAATAAATATCTAGGGCCCTTCCTAGTAATCGAGGTTATAGGTAACTATAAACTTGCTTATAAGTTGGACTTACTAAAGGCGTACCGAATATATAACGTTTTTCCTATCTCGGCTTTAGAGCTTTAGAAGCGCTGCGATAATGCTGCGCTTACGCCGAGAGAAGGCCTAGAGGTCGTTAAAGGTAATACTTACGAAGTTAAGGCTATTCTAGGCTATAAGGGGCCGAAAAATAATAGGGTATTTTATATCCGGTAGAAGAGCTATAGTAAAGACGAAGATTCGTAGGAGCTATATAGGAATATCGACGACGGACCTCTAATTCGAGATTATAAGCGTATATTAGTATAGGGGAGCGCGGGTTAAGGGGGATCGGGGGATTAGCGTAGAAGCAGTCGGTACGAAGCGTATAAATATAAAATACGAAAACTAAGGTCTATTTCCTATCCGGGGGTTTTTATAAAGGTTATTTACCCCTCCCTCTCTATTATATAGCTGTAAACTACGTAGCGTATAAGCGGCTAGGAAGCCGCGACCTAGTATAAACTATACTTATTCCTCCCCCTTACCCTCCCCCTTACCCTCCCTCTCCTTCTCCTTCTCCTTACTAGCCCCCTTCTTAGGATACAGCATACGCGACGCTATAGGAGTAGCGGGCGCGCGGCGCGTAGGGGCGGCGGTAATAGTAGCGGTAGTAGTAGAGTTAGCGGCGATAGCCTTAAGGGTAGCGATACCGCGGTATAGGAGCTGCGCTAGCTCGGCTAGCTATATACCGAAGCCGGATATAGTACCCGCAGGGATAGCAGCAGGGGCAGCGGCAGTAGTAACGGAGGGGGCGGCACCGGTATAGGTACCGATAGCCTCGGTAAGGGCCTCGGCGTAGCTCTCGCCCCGCTCCCGAGCAGTAAGGGCGCGATTAAGAGGCTCTCTAGCCTCGAACGGAAGCTAAACGCCTATTAGTAGCGTATACGTAGCGGGGAAGCAGAGTTTACTTATATCGGCGCAGGTATAGTTATAGTTACTATAATCCTAGCAGTAACGGGCCCGTAATCCTATTAACGTATTAGACTAGCGGCTTTAACGTAGCTTATAAGTAGCGTACTTACCCCTCTAGGAATAGCAGACATAGTTGCTATTCCGCTCTAGGCGGGTTACGTATGCGGCGTACTAATATAAGACCGGGTAAAAGGCGCCGGCCTTGCGCTACTTACGCGCGGCGCGCTCCGCTGGGGTTTCGGCCTTCTTCTTCTTAGCAGGGGGGGGCTAATATTAGTTAGTAAGGGCTATACGAGCGCGGAAGCAGCGTACTTACCGAGGATAAGGGTAAGGGAGTAGCGCGAGAGCCGGGGCTTAGGGGGCTATTAGGGCTGCCCGAGCTACCGGGAAAAGGGGGTAAAGGAGGCGTAGAGGCGGCGTAAGTATTAGATATCTAGCTCTATTAGTGCGCGGACGTAGCGCGGGAGCCTAAGGAGCGCTTACCTTAATTAACTAGTTAATTAGTTAGTTAATTAATTAATTAGTTAAAGCTAGTACCTAGTTAGCTACCGAACTAAGCAGCGTAGGAGTAGTATATAAGGGGACTTATAAAACTCTGTATAGGCCTGGGAAGAAAAAGGGAAAAATTAGAAAAAGGGTTAAATTAGCTACGGTTATATAGCTAGGAGAGCTATCTTTTGCTACGGGGACGCCTATTAGACGATAATAGCGAGAATAATAGGAAGCGAAAAAAGAAAGTAATAATAGGCGTTTGGTTAGGGATAATAGGACTATTTTTAACCCGCGGGTAACCCCGCTAGAGTTACGTAGAAGTAGTTTTAAAGTAGCGCGGGGAAAACTGCGGGATAATAGGGCAGGCTTATTTAGGGGGATTGAATAAGCCTATTTATAACTGTATCGGGGACCCGGAATAGGAGCTTCCGAACTGCAGTAACTCGTACCGCTTACGCGCTACGCCTGCGATACTCTCGGGACGAGAGCTTAGAAGGGGGAGGGCGATATTAGAGGTTAAATGATATCCCTCTGGGCTTTAGTTATTTCGGGTTATTATAGGGAGTCTTAGCCTAATAAGGGAGCCGGGATAGCGCTGCTTACGAGCTGTACTTTTATAGTAGCGTAGCAGGACTTTTATAGAGTTTACTTTTATAGTTTTTAAGTGCGAATTAAGGTTCTAGGGTTCGGAGATATAAAGGAAAGGGGAACGGTAATAGGTATAGATTAGAAAGAGAGGGGGCTAGAGATTAGTAACCTTCTTATAACGCTTAGCTAGATCTAATACTACGCTGCTTTAGCGCTGCTTCTACCTAAATCCTTCTCTTTTACTTCACCTGTGATTCTATCTCTAACATATAGCTATTCTAGTAAGTTAGCTACTATATATATTTTAATTAGTTTAATAATAACCTCCTTTCCGGTATACTCGATTCCTCTATTTAACTTATAGGTAGAAGATAGGGTAAGCTCGAGTTCTATACCTTTATATTTATACTACTATTTATAATCTATACTATTATACTTAGAGATTACCGCTTTCTTATTATCTTATCGAATTTTATAGATAGAAAGCCTATATTTAACTTTTATTATACTTTAAAAATTCCTAAGTATAGGAAATACCTTTTTCTTACTCTTTATCGGAATTACTTTTATATAAAGTACCCCCGAGAACTTATCTTTAATTACTAATAACTAAAACGAGCCGTTTAACCTATATAAGAAATCGAATAAATCCTACCTAATTCTTTAAAATAAGCGTTATAAGCGGTTTTCAGATACTCGTTTAGAAATAACCTGCGAAATATATACCGTTATATAATACTTATATTTTACGCGTTATATACTATTAATTTTTACTCCTTATATAGCTTATATTAATACCCTTAGAGCTTCTAATTCTAGATACCCTAATCGTAAGTACTAGAAAGCTTCCGAGTTTTCTCTAACTAATAATAGCTACGCTATCTTCCTCTAGATTAATACGAATATCGAAAGCGTAATTATACCCGTATTACTCGTTAGAATTATTATTTAATTACTTAAATAGGTAGATAGTAGCTTATATTTAAGGAAAACTAGGTTCTAATAGCGTACTAACTGCTTAACTACTATATTCTATTCGAGAGTACTAAACCGAAGAGAGTAGTTTAATCCTAAGAACTAAATACCTGCTTACTTTAAGCGAGCTTCCGAGATAATATTTATATAGAAACCTTCTACTATTATAATATCTTTAAAAACTAGGTCTTCGGAGTTAGGTCCCTTAGCTCTATTTATAGCGTTCTTAATTACCCGAGTTCCTCTAATAGTAATCGGAAAAGCTATAATCTTTACTTTTATAAATTTATTAGGGTCGGCCCGTTTAATCGAGTTTAGAATAAGTAGGTTTTCTAAGTTAACTAAGTATAAGGCTTTATAGTTATCGAGTAGTATACTTTAAGAGAACTAGTATAGGATACTATAAATAGTAAAATAAATCCTAATAGCCTTTTAAGCGGAGCTCTCTATAAAGAAAGTATTAATCTAACTTAGAAATAATAATCTAGCCCGCTTATTTCCCTATTTTCCTTTAATCTACCCCTTTCCCGAGAGCCGCTCTTTAAAATCGGCTTAAATCGATTCGTTTAAACGCTTTCGTATCTCGCTTACCTAAGCGGGTATAAGAGAATTCTTTCCGAGCTTTTAAGCGGTTTTAAAAAATCCCCTAATAGTTATTTTAAGCTCCGTATACTCTTCCGGATCCTAAGGGTATTTTCTTCTATATAGACTAGGTTATCTCGGCCTTCTACCCTATAACGCTCGTTAGTTAGATAAAGCGATTGTCGTAAATATAGCGGGCCCTTTAGTAGTTCTATAAGCTCCTTTATAACCTATACTAATAAATTACGCACCTAGTTACTCGAGTATAAGAGTTAGATTTTTAAGCTTATTATCTTAGACTAGATCTTATAAAGTATAGCTAGCCTAGTCCGGAGCTATTCGTTAGCTTATAGAATTTAGGAAATCTTTAGTAGCGAATACGCTTTATATATTTACGATATTATAAGCCTAGGCCCAGAGGAATGCCCGGTACTATTAAGCGTACTATTTAAAAGGGTCTTTCCCTCTTACCCTTATAGAAACTAAAGTTACTTAATATTCTTCGGCTATAGTTATTCTAGCGCTCGATTCTAAAAGGGCTAGATAGTCCCTTAGAGCTTAAATAACCTATTAGAGTATAGCTCTCCCTTAAGAAACGATCTTAACTTAAGCGGAAACGAGCAGGTTAGGGTTAACCGTATAATTAATCTAGTTCTAGATTACTTAGTAGTAGCTCGAATTTATAGATACGATAGTACTTTTTATAATCTACTGCTTCTATTACTATTTAAGTTCTTTAAGCGCTTACTTTTTATTTAGCTTTAGTAATACGCTTAGTTAATTACTACGCTCCGTATTACTAACTTCCTACTAGGCTTAAAGCTCCTTTATATAGGCTATCTAGGAGTTTACTATTTTAGCATTAAGTAGGCTATCTAGAGTAGGCTGCTCCGGGATCTCTATAAGAGATTCTAACTAATTAGGGGCTTCGGGATTAACTTGCTCCTAGATGCCCCGAAATATATAATAGAATTAGAGCTAGAGAAACTAGGTTAGGTAGCTCCTTTTATCGTAAAGAAGGATTATACCCGTTAAAATAGTTTCGGAGGTGTTGGAAGATATATTATTTAAGTGAATTTTGCTTTAAGAAAAGAGCGTTTAAACGATAAGAAGATTGCTCTAGAATCTATTATTATTAGGGTCTATAAGAGCCGGGCTTATAACTATAACGATTCCGAGCAGTATATATCGAATAGAGCAACTTAACTGCTATTATAAGCTATTTATAATAGGCTTAGGAAGCTCCCTTATATAGACTAAAAAGAAGGAGCGCTCTATAATAAGTAAGCAACGTAATAGTGGGCCTCAGATCTGTAACAGAGGTATTGGTGGTGATGTAGGTATAGCCGCATTGCTTTAGTCGATTATGACTGAAGCTCTGGAAGTTGTCTCCGAATTCAGACTAAAGTTCACAGAGGCCATTATCCTTCGTGAGAAAATCTCGCACTGACTCGTGAATGAATTGCACCGTTTGGTGTTCAGACCTCGTAACTTCTGCGAGTCCCTTGGAGGAACTCAGCACGAATCGCCTTATGTCGTCTGTAGTGATTTGTTCTGGATCCTATACGGCAAAGTCTTCCTGCTCTGTGGATAATCCAGATACGACCGCAAAATAGAACTCTTCACGCTTTAATGGCCGTTTTGCATATAGTATCTACTGGATGCAGAGCAGTAAATCAGCTATGTTCTCTTTATCCCTCCTCAGTATCTCCTTGAACAGCTGACTTAGTTCAGCGGGTATTTCTCGAAGCCTGTTCTTCACAGCAAACATGCGGCCTCGTTTATATTCCTTGTTGAGAATCTCGATATCTGGTACTTTCCCAGGGACTCCACTACCGATTCCAACTATAAGCCTTATATGTATAGAAGGGAAGGTCCGACCTATATTACTAGCAACGGTCGCCGCGTTATTCGTGCCTATAACGATTCCGAGCAGTGTATATCGAATAGAGCAACTTAACTACCATTATAAGCTATTTATAATAGACTTAGGAAGCTCCCTTATATAAACTAAATAAAAGGAGCGCTCTATAACAAGCAAGCAACGTAATAGTGGGCCTCAAATCTGTGACAGTGCTATATTGGCCTGATGGAAGACACGCAATGACGATGTTGTGAAGGCCGATGTTCCCTAATGTGCATGTATTGCTGTTGCCTCGACAAAAACCAAGGCTCTCATGTTCCCTGTCCAGCATCGCTGTTGCCGCAGCCATCTCTTTGGGAAGCGCGCAGACCCAACCGACCGTATACTGGTCGTGGGAAAGCTTCGGATTTGACTGAATTTGATCTTGCATGTCTGTGGACGAGCCACCATGGCAATTGTCGTCGGTTCTATGTCGTTCATGGTTGTTGGACAATAGCTCCCCGTTGGGACTATTGCCCCGAGTCCTCTTCCTGTTCTCGAGTTCGTCGTTCATCGTTGCGTCCCATGTTAAAGAGCTAGGTAAGGAAGCCACTGGTTACAAGGAATAGTCGCTGTTTTCGGACGAGAAGTTTGAAGAATCAGTGAAGAGTGATGAGCGTGGGAACGCTGGAAGTGCTAAACAGAGCTGGAGACTAGAGTCGCATTATGCATCATGCAACACACAGCTACCGCACGCCACGTACCAGCGTCATATTAGTCCTCCCCCTGCATAGATTAATTGCTACGTCTTTGTGGCTGAGTGTACAACCAGGCAGCGAGGCAGATTTGGTCTTGTGCATATGCAGCCTGCTTTACCTATCTTGTAAACTTGCATTACGCAGTCAGCAGCTCAGCCTGCTTCTCTGGCCACGTCGGGCGGCCATCTGCATCCTGTAGATCCACATTTACGTAAGCCTTATACTACATCATCGGGGCATCCAGTGGGTTTTCGAAATCACGCTGGCCCGCATCGAAACTGCTTGCTTCTTTTGTTCTCATGGTTCTACCGCGTTATGGCTAACTGCAAACAATGTTCTCCTATAGAAGTGCTGCAGTGGATGAAGGACAATGACAGCTGGTGGACACGACAAGTCCCTGCCGAGCAACTTCGTAGGGAAGACTTGAGCAACTGGCACCCGCTGTATCCAACAGAGTCGCGGGTTTGCATCATGTGCGTTCCATCTCCTGCAAAAGGAAGCTGATTCAAGCTGCTAATTCACACAAGCTTTGCTAAAGCCAACGAGATCCGCAAGTGCTGGCAATGCCGTCAGATTTTCACCGATGCCTTGAGTATGTGCGAGTTGTGGTGGTCAGACCACTGCCGAAGATCAAATGGCTTCTTTGGATGCGAGGTGACCAGAAATGCTGGAGCTGTGACAGGATTCAGTATGGTCCTCCCAGATATTTCCTGACCGATGCTGACCGTGACACAGATACATGGGCGTACTTCGAAACCAAGCAAATAGACAGCTACTTGCAGTATGAGTGGAACAAGATCAACATATTCGTGCGATGGCTTCCTCAAACAAAGCAGACCATAATCGCTGCCTTTGACGAGCGCCCATCCGGCAAGGATCGCACCAGAAAGATGTTCCAGAAGCCAGATCCTGCCTGCCTAGTCGACCCATTCTGGGTCTACACCCACGTATTGACGGAACTCACCCAACTTGAGGACTCTGCCGTCTGGGCTGTGCGCGATGAAGTCAGGGCGACGGAGAAGGAACCAATGCCTATAGGCAGGCCGCAGCCAGAATACCGACGTCTGCACGACATTGCTAGACACGCGATTCACGTGAGCGAGACGCTTGATGTCGCCGCGCGGACAATCTCGGGGATCATACTGGAGCATGATTCATTCATGAGGAGCGACCTAGTAGTCGTCGACGACAAGGACATCTCCCAAGATATCCAACGTCGCCTGCGTTTTCTCGAGAACATGATAGCCAGCCTGCGGCACAGGTCGACCTCGAACGAGAAGAGGCTGGTGAATGAGATCCAACTAGCATTCAATAACGTTGCCCAGCATGATGCTGGTGTCTCTGTGGAGATGGGACGTGCTATGAAGACGGACAGTGCTGCCATGAAGACGGTTTCTATTGTCACGCTGATTTTCTTGCCCCCAACCTTTGTTTCTGCCGTGTTTAGTATGTCATTTTTCAACTACAGTACCGACTCTGGCTGGGCGATGTCTGACCAGATTTGGATCTACTGGGCGTTTGCGTTGCCTCTTACTCTGGTCTCGGTCATATTTTGGTACTGCTGGCAAAACCTGTTTGGGCTTGGTGAGAGGGAATAAGCATGTAATGGTTAGGTATGTTTGGCTAGGGTATGTCAGGACATTTCATCCGGAGGTTTAGTGAATGGAATTTTAGCAGAGTGCGGAGAACATAGGATTCCTGAGATAGCTTCACCTTTAGACTATAGACCACACGGACCAGAATGAGAAACCATCACAACTAAAAGCCCTACGTTCTAACCAATACATGTATTAATATCCTAATACCTGTCCTAATTGCAAAACCGTGCGACTTTCAAACCCCTCTAACCGCCGCGCACAATCATGCCCTAAGTAGATGGGCCCATGGTATGGATAAGTTTCTCCAAAAGCTTTATATCCTGAGGCGTAATAGTGATTCGCTTAGCATGAAAACAGCACAAGTTCGCAGCTATTACCCTAACTAATTAGACATACGTATTAGGACATAGATTAGGACAAAATATTACCTTGAAAGCGACGGACTATGTAATCCTCTACAAGTTCATGAATAGTAGACAGTGCGTCCTCAGACATGCACATACTAGGCTTATACTCCTTTGCAATCTCGCGAAGTAGGCGGTACATCGAGGCGCGTGGAATGAGGCGATCAATGCTCTTCTGGTAACGCTTAATCTCTCGAAGAGCGACAGCTAAGAGTTATATTAGTATATATACTTGAATATTTAATTAAATTAACTGACTACCAGGCCTCCAGTGTCTCTTCCTCCTACCGCCGCCGTTCAGAGTAGCAGGCAGCTTGCGAGCTAGGTTAGGAGCCTTGCTAGCAGTAAGTCTTGCGGGCATTCTTAGTTACAGCTATTTCAGTTGCTATGTATACGCGGTTAGGACAGTGATTAGGATAGAATATGAATTATTTTCGAATTATTACTTACATTGTAGTGAAATTGATAGGCGTTGGGTGCCTGATAGGATGTTATCCTGAAGTAATTATGAAGAGGAAAGGAAGGGAGGTCTTGAAAGGGTATCCCTTCGGCTACCCTAGATATAGTCCTACGGGCCCGTTGAGGGCCCGTACCGTTAGGGTTAGGGTTACCGCCCAATATTCCTATGAACGCGCCACAGGCCCGGGCCTATAATATTCACAGAACGTAGGGTTTCTGATCATGGGTGTTATCTTTGTCCAAGTGTGAAGCTATCACATGGCCGTTTGGGTGAACGGCTAGACCGCCTCCCTGATTGGGGTGTAGCTTACTGCTCCAATGCAGTAACAGCATACAGCTCTGCTCGGTTGGCCAGAAACGGCTCTGCAGATATATCTACCCTATACTTAGTTTGCTGGGTGGCGCTTTAAACAGATTGTGTGACTATTCAGAGCAGGGCATACCGAATAGAGCAACATGATACAATGTGCGTGGGGGGCTCCCTTATATAGACTAAATAGAGAGAGAGCTCCACAATAAGTGAGCACCATTATAGTGGGCCCCAGATTCGTGACCGGACAGTCGCGGCTGGAAGGTTAAGCTCCCCAGATTAAATACCTACGTAGACAGAAGAAGATGCACCTCACAGGGGCCTTGCGGGTATTTGCTATAGCAAGCAATACCAACATATACAAGGAGACAAGTCAAGATCGAAGTTGGCACAAAGTCATTATGTCGTTAACCTTGATCCAAATCTAGGCCAAACATCTTAGCTGCGTGAAAAGCGATGGGGCACACAGCGACAGGAACTCAACGACAACGACATGCTAGGAACGCTTCGGCTTCGACCTGCCATATTCCTCTCTCCGAGGGAGGAGGGAGGGAGAACAAAGTGCATGGGTGTAAATTGTACGGTAGGCCCAATCAGAGATGCAGAGAAAGGCAGGGGGCAGAGCGTTACTGACAAACCCAAAAACTCCTCATCCGAACCAGCAGCATTTCCAAGATCTCGAACAGCCTCGAACAGCCTCGAACAGCCTTGAAAGGCCGTAGCCAGGTTACTCTAAGATTTACTGTCTTGATATCTGGAGATCCGCATCTACATGGCTGATAGCTTTCTAAACCCCTCGCAGCACTTCATGGGCCTTTCTCGAAGCTCTTGTCATCGTCCACCGCCCCTTAAGAATCCTATGACAGCCGCGCACTCTGCTTTTCATCTACTGAACTCTTAGACATATAGATAACTCAATCAACTCATGTCTATAACTTCACATGGTGATCTCGTTCTAGTCACAAATAACCTTCAATGGCGACAGGCAGTGAGGTATATATTGGTAACTTTCGCTCGTCGTGCTCATTCTGGGGATGTTTGATATTATGTCCTCATCCTGGTCGATCCTTCATACGTCGTTGCTATTGGGAATAGTTGTCGGTAGTCATTCACAACTTAGCATTCCGTAGATGGACCAGTCACGCCTCTATGTAGTTTGATAAGAGGCCTCATCCAATAAAATGTCGTCCTACGAAACGAAGTCGTATGACCACTGCCCTCAATTTGTAGATGTCTCCTGTTGAAAATCGATGTTGTGTAACGTACTCTTGTAGTCGAAATAAGCACCGCTCGGTCCCGAGTAATGCACCGGAATCCGTCGATCTACCCGCGCCAACAACCCTGGAAGACAAACAAAGACAAACCTGGTGCAGCGCTCAGTGTTGCATGGAATGGGCAAATCTGACAGACAGTCTGACACGTCCCGAGAACGCCAGAAGAACCGGACAGATTCCGGACTTTCGATCGGACATCCCCAAGACATACATAAGCGCGCCCCTCACGCAGTTCAACTTCAGCCCCTTGAGCGAACAGCTTTGTTTTGCTCATTTGATAAAAAGGGGAGACATCGCCCCCCCCCCCACACACTAATTACGGTGACCATGAATTCATTCCGAATCTTCACACAACGGCTACGGCCTGCATTTACCCTGACCAGCAGGATGTCGACGCAAGAACTTGTCAACACTTATGGGTCCTCCGTGTTCAAGGGCCTCGCCGTTGCAGGCATTGGAGGGGCGGTTATTTCACAATTAATAATGAAGAAGGCAGATGCAGACTCAGGAGAGCCGAAAAAAGTCTTTGGTCGTGCGGGCCCATCATTCACGAGGCTTACATTGGAAAGTTCCGAAGAGGTAAATCACAATACCAAGAGGCTGCGCTTTGCATTGCCATCTGAGAATGCTATCACCGGCCTGCCACTTACTTGTGAGTTTGCTTGAATATGTCCCTTGATATGTGACAGAGGAGTAAGCCATTAAAATGACTGACACATGTTACAGCTGCACTTCTCACCGTCGCCATCCCCAAGGGCCGCGTCTTGCCCGTTCTACGTCCTTACACACCCATCACTCCATCAGACACACCAGGCCACATGGACCTAATGGTCAAGCGGTATCCACAAGGCGCACAATCAGCACACCTACACTCCCTCTCACCAGGCGACTCCGTCTTGTTTGCAGTGTGTATCCCCGGGTACAAATGGACGCCCAACAAGCACACATCCGTCACGCTCATCGCAGGTGGTGCTGGAATTACACCGGCCTATCAGCTCATTCAGGGAATTCTGAACAACCCCGATGATAAGACGAAGATTACTCTGGTGTTTGGCGTGAACAGCGAGCAGGACGTCCTCCTGAATGAGGAATTCAAGCAGTATGAAACGAAGCATTCGGACCGGTTCAAGGCGGTGTATGCCGTGAGTGGGTTGAAGGGCGAGAGTGACAGGTTCAGAAAGGGCTATGTCACGGAGGCTTTGTTGAAAGAAGTTGCGACGCCCGCTTCTGATGCCAATACTAAGGTCATGGTGTGTGGTCCGCCGGCGATGGAGGAGGCGCTCTTGGGAAAGAAGGGCTGGGGAGGGAGGACTGGAGGTATTCTGGGGAACCTGGGGTATAGGAAGGATCAGATTCATCAGTTCTAGGGTGTGTATGGGAGTCAAGTGTAAGATTTTGACGAATGACATTGTTCGAGCCGGAGGGAAACGGACATTGGTTTTGGTATATAACATCTCTAGAGATGCATTGCTCTTGAATGGGTCTGTTTTGCAAAAGTATACTGTTGATAAACCCTGAGGTATCACGGATATCATGATCACGACTCTTGCATGTGGACGCGTGTACGATTTTCATCTTGACGCGTGTCGAGCGCGACGAGTTCGACTGATGCGACGTGACGCCGATGACACCCATGAGTTACCTACCCTAGCAACTGTTTGTCCGTTGAGGGGTGTGGAGGGGGTGGACGATAGCCGTATTGATGTAACCCTGATTCTAATCCGTTTGACTACTAAACTGCCAGATTACATGTATGTACCTTCTTAAGTTCCGAGATCATTGCTCTCACTAATGTCTTGCAATTTTACCAATGTAAACATACTTCCACGGTTGGTAGACTCAATTTAGGGTACACATAAGGGTACCGTAACTCCCAAGGTTGTTTGTCATTTTCAACCGCGCTTCCAGCACCTGCATCTACGGCCAACCACATTATAACTTGAGCTCTGGACGTCTTTGGAAGGGCCAATATTAGTAGTCTCTCCTAGTTTGTCTGCCTAACACCCAGTAACCTTCGAGCTTCAACGGTATTCACTCCCAACAGCAATCGGTTGACAGCTCGCAAGCTACTTTGGCTGCAAATTTCTTGTTCTGGCGTTGCACCCGGTACAGTAGCTCCTAGCGATCAATCATTCTCAAGGTTACTCTACGTCTTATAGACATTGAGAAGCTGAACACCCCCTATCTCATTACCATTACTATTGAATCTCCACAACATCACCATGGCTCCATCAACGAACACTCAGCGAGACCCCACCGCCAGCAAGTCTCAACAGTCCACGCCCTGGCTGAACCACAGGGAGAGACGTATACGAGCCTATAATATCAGGAAGCGGTTGGATCCCCAGCTGGCCACCCGGGCAACACGCACCAGCAAGAAGGGTCGTCAACGAGCTAAGGCCTGGAGAGCTTCCCAACAACATCCAGACTCCATCACAACTACAACAGACACCCCCAATGAAAGTATCTGCCACGATTCCGATCATCTCGGCAAGACTGTCCCCGAGCTCCGTCTTACCATGAAGCACGCAGGCCTCGATAGCCAACCTCGTCCTCGCCATCGCAATCAGACTGGAAGTGACGAGGGTCAATATCAAGAAGAGGCTTTCGCATCGTCATTTATGGAAGTTGATGAGACAGCCGAGGAGGTCACCGGCTGGTTGAAGAGGGACTGGAAGAAAGACGACGAAGAGAGCGAGAGGCCTTGTTATTGGAGCCTGCTGGAAAAGCTGAACTGGGAGCTACGAATTACGGGAAACTGATGATTGGAGCTATGGAGGATCATGTATGAGTAGCTCAGAAATGAATTTGTGTACGTCGTGGCCTTGTTGCTTGCCACCTGAAATGCCACCTGACTTCCAAAGCCTTCTGTCCGTTTTCATCTCAGGTGATCTTTTCTTCCATATCTTCATCCGTTACCTCATCCCATTCCGCATTGCAAAATAAATCAAATCAAATCAACGCACTTTGCTTTTCTCCATTTTGTGCCCCACCCCCCTTTTCCCTTCTTTCTTGATTTTTCCTATGGGAGCGATAGGCTCAAACACGAAAGATCACATCCTACTTTGCCTCATGCCTCGTAGTCACGCAACCCAAATCAGCCGGGGCAGCGCCACAGCAGTTCCACGCCTGATACAACATCTTCACACTAGAGTTGGTGCCCACCTTGATGCCGGGCGGATAAGGAACCAGATTACCTATGACAAAATATCAGCTACATCTTCTAGAGCTTGTGAAGTATAAACGGGGTGCTTCAAGACCACCACTTACCCACATGGTGACGACAGGGAAGAGCGCCACCTCTCTGGGGCTTGTTATGACGTTTGGTGAACTGGACGCCGCAGTACTTGCAGGTATTGCCTTGCATGGTCCTGGTCTTGGTCTTGGTCTTGGTCTTGCTATTCTTTATGAGCAAGAGCTGACCAGCCTCGGCCTCGGCCTTAACCTTCTCTGGCTCGGGCTCGGGCCCCATGTTGTGCGTCTCAGCCTCAGGCTCCTGGAGCCGAGCTCGCTTCGAAGGGCTTGTTGAGGCCATGTCATCTGCACCGGGCTCGTAGGTGCCCAGAAGAGCGTTCATAGCCTCGGCGTATTGCTCGTCCTCTTCGTCTCGCTCACGTTTCTGAGGCACAATGCTGGGGATGGACTGGTCCGAGGAAGAATGCTTGTAGTCATTGTGGTGATGGTGATGGTGGTTGTGGTAATGAACAGTCATGTGGCCCTTGTTGATGATACCAGGGTAGTTGATACTGTCGAATGAGTCCTTGGGTCCCGAGAGCGCCACAGTCATGCCGTCGTCACCCACATTGTGATCATTGTTTGCATCTGGCTGCTGCTGGAGGAACACATTGGTCTGCATATTGTCAGGGTCTTTGGTTCCACAGCCGCGCAAGCCAAAAGACACGTGCTGTAATAAATGGAACACCGTCAATTTCGCGGAAGAGTACATAGGCACCAGGAAGATTCATCCAAAACTTACTCCAGGGCAGGCGTAACTCGCAAAGGTCTTCTCCCAGTTGACCGCGGCTTCAAAAGCCGAAGCACAGGTCAACGACGCGTTGACAGCATCGCGGGGATTCTTGTACAAGGTACCATTGACGACTCTGGCAATGTGCGAGCACTGAGCCTCGGAGAAGGTGGCGTCATCAGTCGCGAGCTGGCGCAGGACGGCGCGCGCGTCGGCGTCGGTCAGCTTCTCGATCTGGAAGAGACAATTGGCGACCTCTCGCTCGCGGTTGGTGGCGCCCTCCATGTTGGTTGAGGTGTGCTTCGTGTAGGGCAGTGCCAAAGATTTGTTGAATAGAGACTGGTAGTCGGAGAGTTGAGAGGGAAAGAGCAGGAAGATGAAATGTGAAATTGGGAGCGCACACGGCACGGTGTTCGCAAGCGTTAGGTTGATGTAATGTGCACCTTTAGAAGCAGGTCAACAAACTGCCAGGTGTGTACGCGTGCGGGAGACCACAGTTTCCGCTTTGGAGGTGTAGTTGCAGAAAGTCACATGCTTAGGTAGTAATGGCTTGGGTGTGTCTAGTCCTAACAGAAAGGATACAACGCCTTGATCAGGAGAGAGTTGGTTCGTGGCTAGAGGGTTGCTATAAGGTGGAAGGAAAGGAAGGAGACTGCCTTGATTGTTCCGCCCCTGTTGATTGATGATACCAAAACATATCGGTAGGTAACATGATCGAGGTCAGAGGCACCACAGAATGTTTTGTGGAAGCAGGTGGAAGCATTCAAGTAACGATGTCCATGCCGTGAAGTTGTGGATGAAGCGGTATACGTAAGAGGGGAGAGTCTGAAATCTCCCAGGGGCTATCATGAAAGCAGGATTGCATATTCGACCATCATCTTTCAATACATATTATGTGACTGTTGACTCAAAGGCAACTTGATGATATGTTGCTTTTGTTGCCAGTCCAAGCTGTATACAGGGACTTTCTATGCTGATGTATTTTGGAAGCTGGAAACTCCTCGGCCGACCGTAGAACAAACGCGGTTGAAGCTGGGTGAAAACGGACTCGTTGGTCTATCATCCTTATATTCAAAGTCTTGTCTACATTGAAATATATAGGATGACTGGGCGATGTCTATTAAGCCAAAGCTGTACCAGGGGTGGACGTTGCCTATTAGGTACCTAAGTTAAAGACCGACAGGTTTCGAGAACATCCGTAATATGAATGGGCGTGTAAGCGGCTATAGACTATCACTCTTTTAGAGGTAGACATAACTGTCATGTTCCATCCACTGCCACGCTGATGATAGCAGAGATGGCTTACCACTGTATGAGAAAGAAGAAAACAAAAAAAAAAAAAAAATACGAAAACAAATGCGCCAGCCCGGAGTCGAACCGGGGGCCCATCGAAATTGCTTATCAAGTGGTGATTAAATGAAATGGCAACGATGGATTTTACCGCTAAACCACTGGCGCTCCTTAACTGATTCACGAATTTGTGTATTTCACATAGCTTATATAGCATAGCTTGTGTTCAAGGCTGCCATGGAATCTTAAGCAGCAGCCAGAACTCAACTGCCCATCGTAACCACTGCACATTGTAGTCAGTTAATATCCGCGAACCCAGGATACCAGGACAGTCTGGGCCAAAATTATACAGGCGGCCTAACAAATACTAACCCCCGTCATATGGTCACCTTCATTCAATTTAGTGGATAATACCTAGTCCTGGAACTTAGCGCAGCACGGAGTTAAACTGCTTCTGAGTAAGACTGGGAGGCTGGGATTTCTGCTGTGTACAAGTAAGAGCTGATCATTATGTTGTTGTGACAGGCCGCCGTTCTGTTGATATCAGCAGATGATCGCCTTTATAAACCCTTGGGAAGCGAAAGGCGGTCGGCACGACTTGTGCAATATGAGCAGCCGTGCTTTCTATTCTTACTGCTTCGCCGCCGGCCTCATCGAGAACGGCTCCTTCGACTCCACCGAGCACCACTCTGACGGGCCCGCTGGTCAGACTTTGATGGAGAAACGAGTAATCCACTAGACTCAAGTCGTCTGGGCTCTTCCTTCTGCGTTCTTTTAAGATCATGTGCCGAGCTCCCGGGAAATATATAACCCTGGTGGGTTGGCACGAGCCTGACACCATCTATCATAAGTTGGTAATTAGAGTAGTGCTGCTTTTTGATCCTCCTTTATTATATATGGAGAATACCCCTGGAGTAGACTGATAGCCAGAGGTGTCTTCGTATCGTGGGTCCGATACAGGGTTTATATTGGGAATATGAGACCATGATGTGCAGCTGGGTCATCCCACAAAGTCCTGTATGTAAGGAGGATGCTGTTGGCCTCAAGCCGAAGCGATCACAACAAGCTGGTGGGTCTTTTCGATGCTGGCCTGATGATTATCTATGTAGTCTCCAAATCCGAAAATGAACACTGTTTTTGATTGCCCGCCTACCGAAGTAAGCAGAAGGATAGCATAGAATCTGGTCCAGTGGGTCAGCTGAAGTGATGTTGGAGGGCGCTCACTGAGCCCTAGTGATGGCCACCCTCATCTTTTGAAGGCTCGGCCCGACTTCGGCAAACCCAAGCTACCGGTGCATACATAGCACCAACACTGCCATGTTCACAGCCTGATATTGGTGGATGGTTGGTGTGGAAATGAAGACTATAATCTCCTCGACAATACGAAGCCAAAGTGCACGTATGATGTCTCCGCCCGGGCGGTGATAATCCTGCTAAGGGGGCTGAGTGTTGCGCAGGGCCATCAAGGCTTAGGGGGGCGAATTTATACCCTAGACCGAATCTTGGGGAATCCAGGGGCGGATCTGATATCAAGTGATCCTTCATATTACATATTCTGAGGGCCAATCAGCGAAGTTGTCAGACATCCAATTCGGAACCAGGCTGGCTAACGGCCTGCTCACTCTGGTTAGATCAATATCAACTTGTCAGATCTTAAACCCATCAGGTACACGTGGTGAAACTAAAAGGATCTCGCAAATGAACCCTGCCAAAACTCCGGAGATTAACTAGCAGCCATTACCACGTCAACGCTGCACTGAACACGAGCCCTCTTGATCCGTTGCAGACCCAGAATATCTGTCAGTCACTGCTACACACAGGAAGGGGTGCTCCTTGAGATCAGAGATGCTTGCCCGTTGGTTGATATCGCTTTAGAATCCATCAGTTATCCGACAGGCATATAGTGTAGTTTTTGAGAACACTTACAACGTAAGGCATTGGCGTAAAAAGTCCAACGCCTTCTCATCAAGCTTGCTCGCCACTTTTTGGGAAATCGGAAGCTCCCATGCCGGTCCTTGAGCCTGTTTGATCTGTGCAGCAACACTACTGACTGAGCTGGCATTCACAATGTTACAGTCCCCTGTAAGCAGTTGTGCTGCAATAATTCCAAGCAGCCATACATCCGCCTTTCGCATGTCCTGCTGTCCAAGGATGAGTTCGGGAAGTGTCAAAACAGTGGGTGGCAGTGCCTGTCCAGTCGAGGTTATGTCAAGCAGCGGTGCCTCGATTTTAACACCGCCTTTGTTATCCACAAACACATTCTTCGCGTCCAGGAAAACCACAGCGAAGCCTTGCGCCTGCAGCTGTTCGAGGCCAAGTACGGTTTGTCGAAGCAATGCACGTGCGAGAGGCTGTGGGACCGTACCCTTCTTCGGAACGAAGTCTTGCAATGTACCACCAGCCGAGTACTCCGTGAGTATATAAATGTCTCCTTCCTTGCGCTGATGGCCCAAGTACGAAACAACATTTGGCTGGCTCGGCAGTGCCTGGTTGTCTTCCAAATGCGACAAGACTCTGTCTATCGTTACAGCTGAACTGCTCGGCTCGTCGACTACGAGTCTCTCCGCTGTGAAGAGCTCCCCTGTGTCGGGTCTCAAACCCGTAAAGACCGGCCCAAATCGTCCATCCCTGATTTTTCCTCCTAAGTGCCAATCGAAGTGACTAGTAATAGTCTGTTTCATATCGACGGATTCGTAAGTTGACATGATGTCAGTTGAGAAGTTGGGAGGTGAGATGATGTCTTTTGTGTAAGTAGGTAAGGTGCAGGAGAGATTGATAAGGAGTGTAACAAGGCTTGATGATGCCCAGGTGGTAACAACCTTCGATTCCCGAGCGGTATGTGTATCAACTCTCCAGCGGCCAAGTATGTATTTGGTTTCAAACCCCGCTGCTAACAGCTGCGCCACTCTTGACCCCACAACCACTATACACAGCCTCTCCACTTACCAACATCAAGTTTCAGGTTATACTACCTCCTTAGCAGCCAGTTGGCGACGTTGATGCAGCTTCTTGAAGCTAGATTGAGACGTGACCGAGAGTACAACCTGGAGTAGGCTGAGGAGTTTCGATGTTGGCAACGATCGGCCGGTCTTTATGCTGAGGGAGGAGGCTCGGTGAGGCAGAGCTCCCAAGTGATGATTCCTGGTGTATTGATCCTCGATCGTCGTAATCACTCTCGTCGTCGATGTTGGAATGTCCAGAACGTAAGGATTCCTGGTAAAGATCCGGTTGATTAAAATTCACTGCATGTACGAGGAATAGCCTTATAGCACTGACTACCTAGGTAAATCAGAGAGCGTGCACACATATCGTATATCGAGTAATTATGTAGGAGCATGACTTTGAAATTCCCAGGCCTCAAAGAGAAATGGCGGGTTCGATGACTTTTATCTGTGGGCCCTAAAGTGACCCTGGGGACGATGTCCACCGTGCCCCACGACAAGCATTACCGTACGCAGCATGTATATCCCCTCTTTTTTTTTGCCCGGTTATATGCACATACATACATATTTGCAGCGAGGCGATGTCAAGTGGCACTAAGCCCGAATATGGGGGGGTTAACGCTAACCCGGGGTGGTACTGTTTGTCCGCGATATTACAGAATCCTCAAGCGGGCCACGGCTGATACGCTGGGAACGCTGGGAACCATGCAGTCCATGGGGGAATAGTACTTGGTGTTGGTCTTTTGTTCGCAGTAACCCAATCAACACGTACATATGCACCAGTCCCAAAACAGGGGCAAGCTTCGGCTTACTTGTCAGTTATCGGTCAATAACATCCCAAACACCCCTGACATCCAGCTGTCACTGTCAGACTGTTCTGTCCATCACCGGCGATCGGGGCTACTGCAACGCAGGAAAATCCTCCCGGCCTGCATAAGCAAGCAAACCCCATCAAAAAGAAATGTTGGTATTTTAATCGAGACACTTCTCTAACCGTTGTTGGTTTTGAAAGTCCTCGGTCCGGAGGAACAGATGAATGCCGATTCCGATATTAGCAATCACAAGAAGAAGAAAAGAAAAGAAAAAACAGAAAAAAACAGATATAAAACAGAAAGAGAGGTCGCCCAAGAGCCGCACCTTATTTTATGTTTCACATGCTCGCTTCCAAGCTTGTCTCACACTCCGCCCTTCCCCTCCGGACTTAACCTACCAATACACGAGCCAATACACTACTAGCACACGCATGCCACACCCCGCCAATCTACCGGAATTATTACCCATTCTTGAAGCCTTTTCCGCGCTTGGGATTCGTGGCGCCAAACGACACTATTGCCCGAGGATCAGCTCTGATTCGTACCGTAATGCACAGACAGCTTGGCCGAACTATGAGCCCGCCCCCGTAAGCCGAGCCGTCAACCCGCACTTTCTCACGTGGACTTGAAGTAAGTGGATCGAACGGGTTTTGGGGTGAGAAAAGAGAGAACAAAGAGGAGAGGAGACGAGAGGAGGATCTGTCGGTCAGACCAAAAAAAAACCAAAAACCTGCCAACCCATGGGAACGTGCTGACTTCCCGCTGAGTGAGCCACACTTCTTGGATCTGACACTTAGAACTACTTTACTATCCTAACTATCCATGGTATTCCGGACCGCTCTCATCCACCACCATTGCCACCACCACCACCACGCTACTCCTCTTCCTCTTCTTTGTTCATAGAATCTTGTCTTGTCCCTTGATCCCGGAACCAACAGCCCAACAGTCTAACCTTCTTACCACCTGGGCATATCCAAGACAACCCCCAAACCCGACACCCCTGTCGATATGGACATCAAAAAATGCATAAACCCGCCATCTGACGACGAAGCGGACAATAAAGCAGCAACAGCATCACAACCATCAACATCAGTAGCCCCCGAAATCCGCGCCGCTCTCAAAGCCGCCGCACCTGCACCCCATGACCAAGGCCCTTGGGAGCCACAGACAGAATCCCGCTCAATTCCCCCCGGAGCAACAGAAGAAGAAGACAACACGGCCCCACCACCACCACACCCACACCCACACCCATACCCAAACCCACAACCTCCACAAAGCAGCGCCAGCGCCTCTCACCACCATGACTCGGCCGCCTCCGCGTCCGGATCAGCCACCGGGTCAGGCTCGGGCGGTCCACACGCCGGGTTCCAGGGCGACTCGGACAACGCGAGCCTGAACGCGCCGTCGACCTTCTCCATCGGGCTGTCCATCGACACCGACTCCAGCGACGCCGACAGCGCGCTGGGCTCGGTGCGCGCCCAGTCCTCGTCCATGTCGGCCTCGTCGTCCATCTTCGACTTTGTCGAGGAGCACGGGCGCACGTGGCACCGGTACCACGAGGGCAAGTACTTCATGCCGAACGACATCCCGGAGCAGGAGCGGCTGGACCTGCAGCACAGCATCTCGGTGCGGCTGTTCGGGGGCCTGTACCTGGCGCCGGTCGACCACCCCAACCGGGTGCTGGACATCGGCACGGGCACGGGCATCTGGGCCATCGAGTTCGCCAACGAGCACCCGGAGAGCGACGTCCTGGGGACGGACCTCAGCCCCATCCAGCCGGAATACGTGCCGCCCAACTGCCGGTTCGAGGTCGACGACGCCGAGGACGAGTGGGTCTTCAGCGCCAAGTTCGACCTGGTCCACGCGCGGTTCATGTGCGGCTCCTTCTCCAACTTCCCTGCCATATTCGACAGCTGCTATCAGAATCTCAACCCGGGCGGGTGGATCGAGTTTCAGGATTACTACGTCAAGATACAGTCTATGGACGACTCGCTTGCCGGCACGGCGCTTGAGCGGTGGAACGAGTTGGTCCTCGAGGGTGTGCGGCGGATGGGCAAGAACGGCCTTGCTGCGGCGCGGTTCAAGGGGCAGATGCTCGACGCCGGGTTTGTGGATGTTGTCGAGCGGAAGTTTGCGCTGCCCGGGAACCCGTGGGCGAAGGGTGATGACCAGAAGATGTTGGGCATGATGCAGATGGAGAACATTCTGGATGGGCTGCATGGCATGTCGATTGGGCTGTTCACCAAGATGCTGGGCATGTCGGCGGAGGAGGTGGAGTTGTTCCTGGTGGATGTGAGGAGGGATATGAAGAACACCAAGATTCACTTTTATTACATTGTGTGAGTACCCTCCTATCTGTCTGGGAGAATGAATGTTTTGAACCTGAAGCTGACCCCCGCGCACGCAGATACTCTGTTTATGGAAGGAGGCCTCCCTCGAATTAGAAGCAAGGGACAAATATCTTCTACTCAGCGACGAATACGATCTGTCCAGTCCTGAATCTAATTCTAGCGTCTTTTCTACCTAATTCATTTTATCTGTCATGCATGCTTCTTCTGCTGCATCCCATACCCAACCAACATCGTGTTCAAACACCGCTGTCACCAAAAAGACAGCCCTTGCTTTGTGCCGCCACCGAGGCTCCAATCCATGGTACCATCGTTGTTGTCCGTAAAGATCGCATCCGGCATCTGTCGGAAAGTCAATAAGAAATAAGTACCATGACCCGGAGTCCAGTCCAGTCCTACTTACGGTGAAGTCCCAGTCACTTGTCAGCCCCGGCAAGAAATCATAAGATCCTCCCCCTTCATCAGTCCCCATCTCGTCCACGTCCTCCCTCGTGTCTTCAGACCTAGCCCTTTTCTCCATGTCCTCCAGGATCGGCAGACACGTCTTACCAGCTTGCTCCACCGTCTCCACCAAAAAGCGGCCGAACTGGTCCCTATCAAAACCCCTTTTCAGCCCCTCGACCTGAGCAGCAACCAGGCTAGCCAAGATATATCCCTTGGCACTTGTCTCCCCGGCCCGAATGCACCGCAGACACCACGTCTTCGCCTCCTCCATAACATCCACAAGATCCCGACGGAGCGGCGTAGGGCCCATTCCTTGGTCCTCTTGGAGCTGAGCTCCAAGTTCTGCTGGGACGATGAAAGCAGACTGGGCGGCGATGATACGGGAAAAGCCGGATCCATTGCGGACCAGACGGGAGAACAGGCCGTCTTCATCCACTGCGGCGGAGTGGGTGGCTGAATTGATAGCCGATGCTGGCCAAGCGGCGCACCAGATCTTGAGCGAGGTATCAACGACAACCTTCCTGGAAAAAGCATAGGAGGACTCTTTTAGTGATACCCCGAAGAATGGCATGTGTAATGATGAGAGGTATCGGTGAATGATGAAATCCACCGCCTGGATTGCGAACGTCGGCCGTGGCAGCCCGTCGGGGAGGCATGTTCGAAGGCGTTGACGCAGCTCTTTGAATGCCGACCTCACTTCGCCATCAAGCTTCAACGCTGCCTCGTACGTACCACTATTAGACTCAAGATCGTTCAGGAACTTGGCGACCTTTAACCTTGCTGGTATTGTCAGCCGCAGCGCATTTGGGATGGATACTCGCGTGTAGTCGTTGACAGGTCTTTCGAAACCAGTAGCTACCGGATCTGCGGTGATATCGTCATCCTCCAGGTTCAAAGGGCTTTGCGTATCAAAATCACGATTCGAGATGAGCGGTGGACAACCCTTCGCCATACTCGATTGCAAGCTAATCTCAAGTATCGTATTCCACAGGCGTCTCCGCATCTCCACGGCCAGAGGTTCCATCTTGGGCAGATGCAAAGGATCCCTGTGGAGGCCCATCGTGATAGCCGTTCGGACGAGCGACCCTGCCGCGATCCAGACAGAGTCACCACTGATGGAGACAAGTTCCTTGGCGAGTAACAGCAATATTTGAGCCTGGAGGATTTGGAGTTTGAGGCGAGACTTGAAAATTGGTTCCGAGAGAAACGTTTGCGCTTCGTAAATCCATCTTATAGCTTGGCTGCGGAGGGAGAAGTCCTCGTCGTAGGTGACGGCGCCGATGGCGAGGATTAGTTTAAGTTGCACGAGAAAGGGCCGGTCGCGTTTGACCTCTGGCGAGTCCCACAAGGCTTTATATTGTTCTGTGAAGGTCGGTATATGGACGATTCGGTAGACACTTTCTATGGTCTGGAGGTAGTGGTCGACAAGTCCGTCCGCTAGTTCTTTCGGGGGCAAGTCAAGAGTCAGTGGACAAGGCCAACAAGGAGCTCTCTGAGATTTGATAGCCCTGGCTAGAAGTTTGCATTTGTGCATGGTGGCAAGGGCTTCAGAGTTCCCATTACGGAATTGAGAGTCGAGCAGCTCCACCAGATCCCGGACCTAACAGTCGTCAGGTTTTCCAGTCTCATACGGTGCAAGAATTAAGAAACATTGCACAACACTCACAAGCGGTACTAAACTGGTGATCCAGTGGCTCTGGCCAAATAGCCTTGTTTTGTGGGAGATGCTGCGAGAGATCAAGGCGGCTTGTCCGAAGAGACGGCTGTCTCCCCGATGCACATGGAAGGCTTCCGACATCTTTGTTGCTGTTGTCTCAATATTGGTGCTTGGTGTTTCGAATGATATGTTGGTGGAGCTCGAGGAAGCTTTGTAGAGTCGTTCCTCGAGCCACCTGATCCTTCTCTTCATCGCCTCAACGGGCTTGGAACTCGAAGCAGCCGCCTGACTCTCGACTGTCGAAGAAGGTGTCGACGCCGCAACATCAGATGACCGTTGATAGCTCGGCGCCGTGGAGTTGGTATCATTCGGTACAGTTTCATCGACAGATACTGGCGATGTTTGTGAGGTGTGTGGAATAGGTTTAACATGGTTAGTCTGCTGTCGAGGTTGAGGCGGCTCATCCTCGTATAAACAAGCCTCTTTCCTCCTCGAGCGCACACAATTGCTGCAAGGAATTCTATGGTCGCACCGTGTCTTGCGCCTCCTGCAAACCAAACAGGCTCTTGTTCTGTATTAGCACGGCGTTCACAGTCTAAGGCAAGCTAGAGTGGACTGACGTGGTCGGTCTTCGTCTACGTCGCTCGGGTTCGGACATCGTTCGAAGGCTTTAAATGGAAATTACAATTCCACCTGTTCTTGGGTATTCATACAGTGAGGAAATTAAGTGAATCAAACGAATGCCCTATGCAACATGTATGAGGACGAAGAGCTGTATCACATGTGCAGCTACGGCACGGGAGTAGTATCGCTTCTTCACATTTGGTCTATATCGTCCGCCATTTTCCGAGTCCGAGCCCGAGTCCGAAGTACAACAGGGCTACCGGGAATTGCCCCAGAGCTGGCTGCTAGATAAAATCCAACTATATTCATCCTCATTATCCTTGTCTGATATACGTATCTGAGGGCTAATAGTCACATTGCTTGGACAAAACCAGCAGTTGATGAGGGGGATTCAAGAGCAACTGGGTCGGGGCCCCGGGGGTGTTGCTGTCAATGTCCATGGCTTATTATCATAAAACAACATGTGGACTGCCACGATGTTGAAACACGCTGTTGAGCAACTTGTAATCCCAATGGTAATATGGCGAGGGCCTGTACAGATATCACCTATGAATCATGTAAGGCGGCGTCGTCTCCATTATACTCGACCTCAAGACGGATGATCACCGTCGAGACTCGCCCTATGACCCGACCTATCCCCCCCAACAATAACATTCCTCTGCCCATCCGGCGCCCTCCCCCATTCCCCATTATCATATCGAACATCCACACTAGTCTGCACCACAATGCCCCAATCCGGCCTGCCCTGCTCTGCCAACGTGATGTCCTCACCAACGACCTCCGGACCAAGCCCATTACTACTATCGCCGACACTATCACCACTAACAGACAGCCCAAGGTTCTTCTCCCTGTTATTCCGATTCTGAAGCTCCACCTGACTACCGCTGGGACTATCGTCCAGGGCCAGGAAGCCGCCGTACGGGCTGGGTTTCCGCGCCGAGCTGCGCTGCGTCGCTGCGTGGTGTACGTATCCGCCCGAAGGCAGGTTGTCGCTCGCGCCGCCGCGGTAGCCGCGTGAGGTGTCGCCGGTGCTGAACCAGGAGCGGACAAGGGGCAGGAGGAGCGGGAGGTTGCCGCAGGTTATGCCTATGGACATCTCTAGGTAGGTCCACACGCCTGCCTCGACTTGGTTGGAGGTGATGTCTGATTTTGTGGTGAGGAGGGCGACCCAGCGGACGAAACTGGTGGTTATAACACTGGTGGCGAGGAATTTGAGATCAGTACATATGTATTATGGATGGTGAGACCTCCGGCCCGGGGCGGTCAGGGCCCTAGGGGGTCATAACTCACAATAAGCCAACTGCAAAGATGGCTGCGAGAGCGGCTTTCTTCCTTCTGTTCATATTCAAGCCGAGAACCACAGGTATTGGCATTGTGAATATGATGATATCCCCGACACATGAGAGCACACCGCTCGTAAGGCCGATGGTGATTAAAGGATTGGGAAGGCAATGTCCGTTGTTGGTTGACTTGTCCCAAAAGTACGATATAGGATGACACTCAAACAGTGTCGCGAACCAAATTCCGACCAGCCATAGGAAGGTATATATCCAGATGCTCCAGCCTGCAATCCGGATGGCTCTGGTTGGAAAGATGCGAATATAGAATATAATTATGGACGTCTTGACGCAGAAGAGACTCGGTGGTTGTAGACGCTGGATAACCCATAGGGACTGGTTCACGAAATATTAGATGCTGGTCATCTGTAGTGAAGCTTGACCGATACGTATTATAATATCTAGGTACATAAGGAACCAACTTACAATAAGGAAATGTTTCATCTGAAGATTGGTAAGAGTATCTTCATGCTGCCCCAAGCCCGTAGTCAAGCCTGGCATCAACGATCAGATTCATCTCCATATAACGACAAGTCCCAAAACTGACCATAAAACATGCAACTTGCCGTCCCGGTACATAAGAACAGAGCCGCGAACATGAAATAATCTTCACTCTGAAGCCTCTTGGTCGACATCAGCTTCGCCCACGTCCTCAGCACCGTCGAGACTGTCGCCAACACCAGGCCGATTGTTACGCCCACCAACACATATTGCCTCTTCTGTCCAGGATCAAAATCATCCAACTTAACGGTCATGATGCGCAACGGCCGGTGCTCGCCGATGCGAGCAATTGTTATCTCGGATCAGCACTTTAGGGCTGGGAAGAAACATGAGAGAAGTTTGGGCGCGGGCGTAGTTCGGCGGGGATCCACCTGCAGGCGATCGATGAGATTGATATAGAAAAGAAAAAAGAACAGAAAGATCAACACGCCGCTTGGAGGGTCAATGATGTGCTGCTCGATTCGGCCTGCAAATATCACGCAATACACCACCCACTTCTCAGCTTATGCTTAAAGTCAAGGAGCCCCCAACCTGATGGAAGCCAAGACGGAATCAAAACAGGAAAGCCGATTCCACTTGCCCTTCCATCTGATGTTGATCCAGATTCGATACTGGACTTACTAAGGATTGACCAGTTGCATTGACATCCATGTATCACTTCTCGAACAGTAATGCAGCAACAGGCAATGGAGGCCAGCCACCGTGTTTGGGCTTCCGGAGATGAAACAAATGCGATATTGTAAGCCGTATAGACGGTCCTGAGCCCAGGATGATCTTGTGGCAGTATGACCTGACAGCGAGTGAAGCAGGGTCTCGACGTCGGTGTAATGCCTCGATTAAGCCTTGGGAGACGCGTTCCAGATGGTCGAAGGAAAATATGGGAAATGATAAGGATGGCTGCAACAATTTCTGCAGAATACCCGGCTTGTCAAAACAAGGGTCCCAATGTAATGTGATGGTCCTTTAGTGCGTACAGATGCGGCACACCATGCAGATAAGTTGAGACCAATAAAGCCACAGCTTGACGTGGAATTTTTCGAAGGGCGATGGCGCCATCGCGGCTTGCCTACTTGTGGTGATAGTGAAGGACCCGCTATAATATGTATAGCAAGCAACAGAAGAATGCCTTCTCTTTTCTCCCCTCTCAGTAAGGTAAGGTGTGTGATGATTTCTTCCGACATATGCTGCCCAGGTGCTGCTGACTGTACGAGGTATTTCCCTACTTCCGGAACAAGCGCCACGACGTTAAACTCAATGTTTCCCCAAGACACACACGGCACTTCAGCAATCAAGCCTTTGTGCTTCGGGTTTTAATAGCTGAAAGCTGTGTCAGGACATCAAAACTCGAAAACCAGTAAGTATCACACTGCTCGGAACACTTGGGTGGGTGTGCTTGTGTCCTGAGCGTTAAAGATTCCGACATGCTTAACCATCCTACATACTACCCTAGGGTAGGGTATGTTGATGATCGACTTCTTGGCAACCTAAATGGACATCATCACCGACCAGGCATACGTTTTGCTTGTCATACAACCCTCCATCTTATACCTGTTTAGGTAGGTAAGTCGAAGCCCCTGCCATGGGAAATCATGCGCTAGGGATCGATAGTATGTAACATCGATGGACCCGCAGAGCTGCTAGACTTCCAGTTTGTTACTTCTACTGTGGTACATACTAATTAGGTATACTTACAAAGTCCCAAAGCTAAATTATGCCCCCATTCCCGTCCCCGTACCGCGGGACGCTACATGGATGCCGAAGGGGCTTGTTCCACCACGTGCTGTAAGGCGCAGCAAGTAACGGATTAAGGACAAGCGTCATTGGAACAAGCTTCGTGGCGCTCAACTACCGAACTCCCGAAGAAATGGTGGGACTACCGAGAACAACATGCATACATACCCTAGGGTACTCAATCAAGCAAGCATGCATGTACACTACACTACAATGCGGCTGGTGGCAGAAGCAGACGGATGTTGACCAGAGCCCCGGGGCGTCAGCAAATGTGACCTCGAGAAAACTTAGACGATCCCCTTCCGCCGTAATTTCTTGATTGCAACATCTTGGGCGACACTTGTCCGCTGCTGCCGTCAGAAAATAAATATGATCAGCACAGCTGAAGGGCTGTTGGTGTAAGGGTCAACGTCTGATAGGTTACGACCGACGTGGCAGAGTCATTACTGCATTGGCTGCCATGCAATGGCAATCTCCAGATCACCTCCAAAAACTGCATTTCCCCCTCTCCCCCCCCCCCGGTCCCAACATTCCAGCAGAAATGGCGAGAGAATGCGATCAAATCCACCGTTAATTATATACACAAGTCAGACGCGTCGGGTCATTCAATGGGATCTTGTGATACATATAGTGCGTACGCTCACTCATCATGGTGGCATTGCTGGCCAAACTCCTAAAGGGGAAATAAGCTAGAAGCACCAGGATGTAGAGATTCAAACCCAAACCAAACCCAAACCAAACCCTTCAATACAATCAAACATGGATCCCTGGATACGAGCCTGCATATGTCCGCTTCCCCGGCGCGTTGTGGCGTCCCCAGACCGTTACCTCGGGCCGATCCACATGGAACACCCCCTTCCAGAACAAGTCTACGTCGACTAATGACCCTAGTGTAGAGTAGGCAGTTTTATATCATTGCTTTTCCCTATCCCTACTTTGCCCAGAACACCCCAAATTTGTGTTCTACCCTGCGGTAGTACTAAAGTAATCTATTTGAGATTCTGGCAAAACGTAGAACCCAAATCCAGAGATTTGGTGGGATATAAATACGTCTCTCCTAAGCCTTTTTCGAATGCAGATGGCACCCTACTGCAGCAAGGTATCATGCTTGTTATAGTAGGGATGATCGTTCACATGCATCTAGTGTGGAACTTTGGTCCGTGACGATGAGCAGGGCGGTTCAGACCTCGGGAGCCACCGGTACATTTGTATTGCCGGACCAACACCATCCAGATCCAGGGGCAACTTCAAAGTCGGTGAGGAGGGTTCAGCTCCAGGAACTCTTCTATGTATAACGATGGACGAGTGCCGCTTTATCGGTGACCCGTTGTTTACATACGTACGCACATGCTAGACAGCCACAGATGTTGGTTGATATAACAGGATACGGCGGCACTCGGCGTGTCCCATGTATATATGCATGCGTCGATTGGCGGTTATCTAACCATCCGTGGATCCCTTCTTCTGGCCCAGGGTGATACCTATTCTGCTATCGTAGCATTCATCTTTGGACCCCAGTCAGGTCACTGATTAGAGCCTCGTCCTTTTTTTTCCTTCTTTTTTTCTTTCTTTTTCTTCTGGACTGCAAGTTCTTTAGCATCTCACTGTTCCTATCTCACATTGATTTACCTTTGCACACCCTCTCGATCCGCTGTGTGCATGACTCCCGTGCATTCTGACACAGTCAATTCGCCCATTCATCGAGCCGCAAGCAGCCAACGCAATCCCGTCGCCGCCCCTGGACCATGTCAGCGTCACAGGAGAGATCGCTTCAATCTACCCAGTCCCAAGAGGACAAGCACGCCTTACATGTCAATGAGCAGCAAGGAAAACCCCACAGTGACCATGACGTGACACTCATCCCGCGTCCGAGTGACAACCCCCGAGATCCTCTGGTGAGCGAACCTTCGTGTCTCGATCCAACTATATGCATATAGCTTTGGGCCCACAGGCTAATGACAGCCATGATGACTTCAGAACTGGTCCCGCCAGAAGAAATACACCACCGTTGCGGTGCTGAGCCTGTCCACGTTCGCAGGCTTCACCACATCCCTCGCCGGCCAGCTTGAGGTTGGCCCCTTATCCAAGCTCTATGGCAAGCCCACGACCACTCTGGCCTACCAGGTACGAAAGAGGGAGCATGCAACTGTCACAGACAACGCCGAACACACTAAGTAGTCCAGCAACTGACACAACCCCCCCACCCCCACACACAGAACTCTGCAGCCCTAGCAGGCATGATCATAGGCAGCATATTCTTCTTCTGGCTCTCACGCCTCATAGGCCGCCAGTCCGTTATGCTATGGTCCCTCCTCGGGTGCCTTCTCTCCTCCCTGTTCGCCTCCCTCCTCACAGACGAGCACGACTTCGACCTCCTCGTCATCTCGCGCGGGCTAGCAGGGTTCTTCGGCACCGTGGTCGGCGTCCTGGGGCCGCGCTGCCTGATCGACATGTTCTTCCTGCACCAGCGGGGCCGGGCCTTCACCATCTTCCACTTCTTCTTTGACCTTGGGAACACGGCCGGGCCGTCCATCAGCGCGCTCGTCACGCATCCGACGGGGGACTGGCGGTGGGCGTTCCGGTGGTGCATTATCCTGGATGGCGTCGCGTTCCTGGTTTACTTCGCCTTGATGGACGATACGACCTGGGATAGGACGCCTGGCGCGGTGAACCTGGAGCGTCCTTCGGGATGGCTGGCGAGTCGGATTGCCACGTTTGTGCCTGGGACTCAGATCACTCGTGGAGTGTCGTTCCGGGAATTTGTGAGTATTCTTTCTCCCATCTGGAGTCACCTTTCCAGCAAGCCGGATACCAATACTAAGCATATCCCCCAACTTGACCAGATAAAACAAGCCCTCGCCCCCTTCGAAATAGCCATGACGCCAGTCTCCATGGTCCTCAGCTTCTTCACCCTGTTCAGCTTCGGCTTCTACGTCGCCATGAACGCGACCACGCCCACATACCTCCAGAAGCCCATCAAAGAAGGAGGATACGGCTTCACGCCGTTCGAGAACGCCCTCTTCCAGTTCTTCCACTGGGTCGGCATCGGCCTGGCCCTCCCCTACGGCCAGATCGTCAGCGACCGGATCCCTCTCTACTTCGCCTCGCGCTACGGCCACGGCTCTTGGAAGCCCGAGTACCGTCTGCATGCCCTCTGGCTGCCCGCGCTGATTTGCAACCCGATCGGGATCGCCATCTTTGGGTATGGGCTGGCCCACCATATGTCCTGGGGGTTTCTTGGTTTTGCCCAGATCCTCGTGACCTATGGGTCGCTCTGTATCACCCCTATTACGGTCAACTACCTGTCGGAATGCTTTACGCACAACATTGAGGAGACTGCTATTGTGCTGAACTCGTTCCGTATTGGGTTTGGACTATCGATTGCGTTTTATCTGAAGCCGTGGGTGGGGAAGGTTGGCTTAGTCTGGACGTACGGCACGATGGCGTTCATCCAGCTATTTGCCTTCTTCTTTGTCGTGATCTTGCTGTGGAAGGGCCACGAGATTAGGCGTGTCGATCCATTCGGGATGATTTGCACCGAGGAGGGCCAGCATATTGTTGACGAGAAGGACACTCATGATGAGCTGGCCGAGTCCGCCTAGATGATCGATCTCCTTGACGGTTCAATGCCACGACTTGAGAAAACGGTGTACATATGAATGCGATTTTTGTGTTCTCCATAGATTGTTCACTAAACACTCTCGCAAGTATAATTAGTAATTGTCTGGCTGACTTCATCAGCCGAGTTTGTGCGGCTGCCACACTGCGTCCCAAGCCGTGGTGCTGTCTTGATTGCCTCGATAGCATTGCGCAAGGCAAAGAAAGGCTAAAGCCTATCGAGATTCGAGCCTCGCGACTATGAGGTATACCAAGAAGTACTAGCGAGGTAATCGGGTTCAGCTTGAATTCAGCCACTCAATTTTTGCATGAGAGTTCGGTTGATAGTGTGCATCGTATGAGATCATGGTACACCTTGAGATCGACTGATAAGACCGTTTTGTATTCACATGATATGTTCTCCTCGTTGAGTAGATTCAAGTAGCCCCCGACGCAAATGGGCCGAAAAGATCCACCAGGCATTCCTCTCCACCTGGGCAACGTTTAAGATCCAAATCTGAAGTCCAGCCAGTTGCAGATATCCAGGCTCCCAGACAGCGCATTCATCTCTTTCAACTTCTCGATATATTGGTGGTGTGCGTGGTTGTGTGAATATATGAGGAGGCAGGTATGCCCGGTAGGTATTTATATATATGAATGGGATTTGATGTGGGCAGTAGCAGCTCATCTGCGACGTTCTTTCTCACCGTCTCCCTCCTCTTCACCGTTGTTCTCCTCCACATCCTCTTGGAATAGAGTCTCTTGCGCTGAAACAACAAACGTTAGTCATATTGGATCTTCCCCACATCAGCAACATTCAAGAGGAAAACTTACCACTCCAAAGCTCAGAGTAAACCCCACCCCGGTCAACCATATCCCGGTGCGTGCCCCTCTCCACCACCGTCCCGCCCTGGAGGACAATTATCAAATCGGCATCGTATATCGTCCGCAGTCGATGCGCCACAAAGACGCTGGTCCGGCCCTTCTCCTTGAGAATGGAGTTAATGTTCTGCATTAACGCCTGCTCGGTGTGCGTATCCAGGGCGCTGGTAGCCTCATCGAAGAACAGAAGTGGCGGGTCCTTCAGCAGCATCCGCGAGACAGCGAGACGCTGCTTTTCACCACCAGAGATCATGAGCCCTCGCTCTCCCACCTTGGTATTGTAGCCATCTTTCCAGGAGGCGATGGTCTCGTGGATGCGTGCGCGTCTGGCAGCAGCTATAACCTGGTCGTGCGGAGCATTTATCTCACCGTAGCGGATGTTATGCTCGACTGTGTCGTTGAAGAGGGGTGTATCCTGTGGCACCACGCCGATGGCGCGGCGGAGGCTGTCCATTTGGACTTGACGGATGTCTTGGTCGTCGATCAGAATGCGGCCTTCTTGCGCGTCGTAGAACCTGAAAAGTAGCCGGAGTAGGGTAGACTTTCCGCATCCGGAGGGGCCGACAATAGCAACTTTCTTGCCCGCGGGAATGGTCAGGTCAAGGTTGCGGAGGATGGGCCTCTCTGGATGGTAGCCGAAAGTAACGTTCTCGAAGCGGATTTCACCGCCCTTGGTTAGGGACAGTGGCTTAGCGTTGGGTGGCTCTGTGATGGTGACATTCACTTTTTGGAGGTTGAAGAGTGTCTCCATGTCCAACAGACTCTGTCTCAACTCTCTATAGACGGATCCCAGGAAATTGAGCGGCACGGACAGCTGGAACACCAGCTGGTTGATCATGACGAGGTCGCCCACCGTCAGGTTTCCTGTGGCAATACCGTTGGCGCCCAGGTACATCATGGCGGTTAAGGCGGAGGAGAAGATGATGTTTTGTCCCGAGTTGAGGAATGCAAGAGATGTGGCGACCTTTATAGATGCTTTCTCGTACTGCTGGAGAGCCTTGTCGTATCGTGCGATCTCAAACTTCTCATTGTTGAAATATTTGACGGCCTCGTAGTTGATGAGAGAGTCAACAGCCACGGTCGAGGCTTTGTTGTCGGCGGCATTTGTCTGCCTACGGAACTTGGTTCTCCATGATGTCGTCCATATGGTAAACGCAGTATATGTAGCCATTGTAGCGGCTGTGATGGCAGCAAAAGAAGCGCCATATTGGTAGGTCAGGATCCCGCAGACCATGGCGATCTCGAGGGCTGTGGGGATAACGTGGAAGACCATGCTCGTCAGCAGGAAGCTGATACCCTTGGTGCCACGGTCGATTGCTCTCGTCAGGCCGCCAGTCTGCTTGGACAGGTGGAAGCTGAGATCCAGGCGCAGCAAGTGGTCGAATACATTCCTCGCAACCTTTCGGATAGCCTTCTGTGCAACCGATGCAAATACAGCATTTCGAAGCTCTTGAAACACGGTAGCCCCTATCCTCGTTGCGCCGTATGCGAGGATCATGGTCCCCGCGATTGTAATTGCCGTCCCGCCGGTGGAGGCGACGTCGATGTTCATAGCGTCGACGATACTCTTGAAGTAAAAGGGCACCTGGACGTTAAGTACTTTCGCACCTACGAGCAACGAGACGGCCAGACCGACACGTAGCTTCGTGCTCAAGCTGTCCTTGGGCCATAGGTATTGCGACATCTCCTTTATGATAGCCCAGTCCGCCTTGCGCTGCTCTTGTGCTGACTTATCTATTGGTGCCAGAGGATCGGTTGCTGGCTTGGGGGTAAAGGTGACCTTGGCTGGTTTTGTCTCGCCTTGTTTCGAAGGGTTGTGAGTGGTTGTTGTCGAGGCAGGAGTCTTGGGGGCTTCTCGCAAGGAGGGGGTTGTCGTGAGTAGTCGTACTTTGGAACTGGCTGTCGTTTGCGATAGCCATGGGATTTGCCTTTGCCTTTGCCATTGGTACTGCGGCCGTGAGCAGAGGAAGGCTGAATGCCCTGCTCCGCGCGGGAGCAACATGGGTCGTAGTATCATCTTGGTGTTGGTGGTGTCGTCCCGGTCCGCCCGTGTGCCATTTTCCACTATGGATCGATAGTACAGTTAGGAAGCTTCCATCCAAAGGGAATGTGTTGATGTATGCCAGTCGTCAGTCGAACAAAGTTGGGATGTGGTTGCTCTCTGAATGCGCGATTTTACGAACAATTGACCCGGAGAGTTGGTGGTTGGTGGTTGGTGGTTGGTGGTTGGTGGTAGAAGACCGCAACAATGTCGCAATACATTCCGAAGCTCACCTCAAGCTTGGCGGGGGCGGCGGTACCGCATTGATTTCAGCCTTGTGGGGTAAACACGGCTGCACGGCTGGCAAACGGGTACAGAGGTTCTTATGACGTACCAAGGTCCACAGGTATAAGGGGTAATCTGACTAGGGTTTTAAACCCTGATCTAACATCCAACTTCGGACCCCGGGGGGGGTGTTGTTCTCCACGACCAGCATGTTCAGAAATATAAAGGTCACATATAAGTACCTAGATAATATTGCCATGCTCGCCATGAAGTACCAATATATATTTCAGTAGGATACCTCGTCTCTATGAGTATCAGAATGTAAAGGAATCTACGCGGCCATCTCTGCAGAAGCCATATATGTATATCGAATACATATCGACTGACGACTGCAAGGAAGAGACCACCAGAACAACTAGGACTGTGTCTCTACATGCAGATGAACATTTCCGAATAGACTAGGTAGTGGAGTATTCTGTGACTCTAACTGAAAAGGGACGAAGATTTTTTGTTCTAAACACCCCCTGGGGACTCATATGTCGAATAGTACTGACTTTCGAGGCACCCGGTAATCAAGGCGACATTGTGCCACGGCCAGGAACGTGCTTATCATACGCGTAGGTTTTCAAATATTATCACCGACAGTTAACTGCAAAACTGCGGCGCCTTTCCTGAATTTCTAAGTTTACTAATGTAGGTACATATATGTTCCCTCATGAGCAATCTGGTTATCTCGAACCAACCTTGGAAGTAATTACGGAACTAAGCCACGAAAAGACAAAAGTAAGAACCTTCTGCAAACACCAATTAGACATTCGAAGATTAATGAAGATAACTGGTCTCAGAAAAGGATTAGTCGGCATGTATATCGTGCACGGCACTCATGTTTGATCAGCTTCGGAAAGACGGAAACCCCTAAATGATCCTGAACAGTATGCACGCACATGTGCACTTTCGAGTCCATCACCTCGTCACAATCAAACTGACATGTCAAAATGATCTCGCTAGTCCAACAGAAAGAAAAAACAATGTGGCATTTCTTTTGCTCGTATGTTTGATCCGTATGAAGCATCGGATGCATATTTGCAAGGACCACTTGCTGCAGCATCATCTCCCCGCCCAATCAAATAGACAACGAGGCACATACGCATGGCTCGTAAACACCATGTCTCGGTCACATCGAATACATCTCAAACGCCATTGCAACCCTCTCTGTTTGTGCACAACCGTGCGCACTCTTCCCTGATAAAATCCAGAGCGGCCATTGGGCCGTCCACTCGGGGACGAATAAGTCGAGTTCCGCGGCATCGTGCACAAGCACCCTGACAACCGAGATAGCATGGGGACGATACATTTTTCCGTCGAGTCTCAGACGGCAGGCGATCCATAAATGTCTGTGAGGGTCCTTCGCCGTGCCAGAGGAAATCCAATGAATGGATGGTATGTACACACGTTCTGCTGTTTTCCACATTCTTCTGTTTCCAGTCCACATTGTTTCCAGTCCACATTCCCAGGGTTGTTTGCAGTCCACATTGTTTCCCACGATGCCCATCTTCAAGGTTCGCCCGGAGCAGCCTGCTCTTCCCCTTCGAAGCAGCTCTGTACCTCCTATGCACCTTCACTCTCCTCAAACCACCCATAATCTTTCCCCTGAGACAGTCCTTCTATCCGTGGAGGAGCATAGCACCCTTAAAAAGCCCAGCAAGTCCAATGCCTTCACCTGGTCCCATCTTCCTCCGCACATCCAACAGCGCATCCTAGTGCACGCACTCATCCCTGACGGTCCGGGCACGCCCATCGTGATCGGGCTCTCAGAGCATCGTGCACACCTCAACACCACCGCAGTGCCCATATTCCTGGCCCTCGGGTCCTGGGAAGCCTACATCAATGCCGCGTCGATCTTCTACCAACACATCCACGTCAACCTCTCCCTGTTCTCAGGCACAGCCATGGCCTTTCTCACTTCCCCTATCGCCATCCGCCCTCGAAGTCTAGTCAGTAAGGTCCAGCTACACTTTACTATCAAAGAAAACCTGCTCCTCTTCGACACGGGCTACACCGTCTCCCAATCTAGGGGGAAATTGATCAAAATGAACATCCCCACCGCCCTGAGGAGCATGAGAACACATGGTCGACTGCGTGAGGTCGAGTTCGAGATCCTTAAGGGTCTGTCTGCGGGCTCGAAGAACAGGATGGAAGGCGCGGTGCCAGGCTATTACTTCCCAATGGCAAAGATCCAGCTGGCGAGCTTGACCATCCCTGTGGTGGAGGAGTCAGATGAGTTGCGGGTCTCTTCCAAGACCAGCATGTCAGAACATGCGGCACAAGTGATCGTTGCGCCTGCATTCCTTGCTTGTCGGGCCTTTCAGTCCGGGCTACTCCCGCTACTTGAGGACGGCGGTTTCGAAAAGACAAAACTATCCCTAGAGACTATGGTCGACACCGATGCAGACACGGCGATGGATGACACCAGCACTGCGACCCATCTTGTCTATGGGAAAACCTTTGTACAATACTGGCTTGGCGCGACCGTAGTCGAATTGCTCGACATCTCGCCTGCCGACCATACTTGGGCCGACCCATTTCCACTTATTAGAGAATCCGATGAGATCATGACGGACTTGGTTGAACCCGAGACCTTGCCGGGTGACGACGTGGCTGCATCACGGGAGGCTAGACACGGACTCGACTCATCGCCCATCAAGTACCCAAGCTCAACATCTGGCTCTGATACGGCCAGTTCGATGGAAGTGGTGATTGACATGGACACACTAGGCGATGACACTCGGCGGGAGGAGCGCGCATCTTCTGAGGACAGCAACGCAAGTGAGGAGGTTGTTCATGGCTTGCACAAGATTTTCGGAGTGACCTCGTCTGGATCAACTGAAAGAAATCATCATGAGCCACTGGACGGTCTTGCATCCCATGAAGATGAAAGCTCTTCAACTTCCGACGACTCAGACGACGTGTCACCAAGCCCAGCAGCACACCTCGCCCTTGCGCGTGAGGACTTGATCACCACGCTTACCGCTGCTTTCGAGAGTGACAACACCATGGAAGCCATCGCGAAGGCCAATCAAGAGCGGGAACTCAAGTCTTACAGGCCGCCTAAAAGAACGTGCAAACATAAGCACACGTTCTTGCACCGCTTATCATGCCGGTGCAGGTCTGGAGACAGGTCGGGCTCATCCTTCAAGGATGAAGAAGATCCCAAAACCTCAACCCGCAAAGTCTCGCCAGCCATCATCAAACCCGGTCTCACTGATCTCGACGGGATGATGATGTCAGGGGCCTTGCGAGCAGGTGATGAAGGAAGCGATAGTGACGCCGACACTGACAGCTTACCCTCAACAGGAGCCCTGGAGGACGATCGTGGACATGAAGTGCCTCCGGAAGATCTTTCTCTCCTTGAGGATGTTTTCGGTGCTAGGGCTGAGGATGTGACCACACTGGACGTTTCGACAGATATGGTCTCTGATTCTGAGAGAATTGCAAGACGATCAAAGAAGAGTGAGAAGCCAGGAAGAGCAGAATCGGTTGACCTTAGTATGGGCGATGATGGTGAGACTTGTCCACAAGTTACCGGCCAGACCAGTAAAATGGGTGCAACAGAGACGATGTGCAAGGCAGGTACACAAGCTGTTACGCGTTCGAACTCCCTGACGCCTCTGTCTGATCAGGCGAGACACTTGGCCGAGTCGAGGGGGGTGCAGACCAAAAGTCTGCCCAACAAGGCAAACAAAACCAGTCACATGCCGACTGGGAAGACCAAAACAGCGCTTTCAGAGAATAGCAACCGCCCTTCTTCGAAACGAAAGACGCCTCCTACCTCACATGGGCCGGATCAGTCATCCAAGGCAAGTCGGCGCAAGCGGGCGCGGCCATCCAAGGAGAAACGGTTGAGATTGGCAAGACGGACCGAGGAGGCTGCGGCGGCGGAGAAAACACTGGTGGATTAGCTTTGTCGTTTAATAACTTCTTACATAACTTTCTAGTAATCTGGTAATTGGTATTCGGGTTGTAATCTTATCCCATGAAGTCCATAGTGGTATTACCTTTGGTACAACTATCATTTTCTTCGCTTTGTCTCAAAGACTATCTACGAAAAACAGAGATAATATTGAATTGACTACATATTTAAGGAGTTCGTAACCGGAACTCCTTTGTGTCAAGTCTCCTTTGTCTTGATTTCGCTGCTAGCCTGGGAGGTCTTGCATTTTTCGTGCTGAACGGCACGGCTTGCGCAGGGCAAGAACTCTTCCACATTCTTGCTCCTAGACAAAACCACTGCCATAGCCATTGTTGACATAAGCTAATATATTCGGATTTTAAGTAGGGCTGACTGGAATCAGGCTGAAGCTACGCGTAGACGCTGAAATCGTTGACGATGGCACAACATAATAGTCTTTTCTTGATCACATGTTTGTGGATATCCCCAACTGAAGAACAGAACGCTGATGTTCCCCAAGAACGATCCACGGATGCCATCACTACAAAATTAGTCAAATGCTTTGTCCCATTTCCCGTCTTTGAACAAGGCGAGGTTACCTCGACATAGCCTACATCAGTTAGGAGGTACGGGAACTCCGTTCGATATGGTCTGGTCTTTGTTAAGAACTTGATACATTTGCTTCGGTCTATATATGGAACTCACCATCTTGCCTTGGTAGTCTATAGTACAGGGCCGGCTTGATTCCAATGTCTTTATTCACTATAAATGATGATATTTATATATCTATGGATTTCACGGATCAACTCGACCACTTCTTACAGTACATTAAACTGAGTTCAGGTATACCTGCGATACAAGACATCCCCAACGACACAGCTTTCTGAGTACTAATTCCTTCTTTCTGGACCCGAATCAGCGACATAACCTGTCACCGGTTTTGTATACCTAAAAGGACCATTCAAAGAAAACCACGATATAAGTAATAATTAGATCAAGAGCTACAGTTCAACATGTCGGCCAAAAGGTCCAGCAAATTCGACGATAGAGGAGACAACAAAAGACCTGCCCTCGGTAGCTCACTGGTTCCAGATGAACCCGAAAGACAAGTAGACGATGTAGAAGAAATCATTCGACCAAGGTTCTGGTCAGGATATGCTGGAACAGGGCGCGGGAGAAGCGTGAAAGCCAGAGACACCATCAAAGATCTCAAGGCGGCATACAGCGACATAATCAACCTCGAGGGCCAGCTCACCTTCAACCAGCAACGCGAGTTATTCCCATACATTTTCTGGCCACCCCTGCCAAAGTGGTGCTTGGTGCCCTTTGACATGCAAGCTTGCTCCAAGAGTATCCGCACGGATGAAGGATTGGTCAACCCTCTCGTATACGGTCTGGGAGCAAAGTCCATCGACCAGGTCTGGAAGCATGCAGTTCTCGGAGTGTTCCAGCCTCAGCGTCGCATTTATCAGATGTTTGACCATGTTCTGATCGCCATCCATTTCCCTTGGGCAGATGACGGATCCCCTGACGACGTACCTATGTGGGGCCTTGTCCATTACCAAAAAGGGGCGGACACGGCTTACGTACATGTGATGACCCAGTGGCAAGAATGGGTGTTTAACAATGCCTTTGACAATAGAAGATGGGCTGGGGAACTCATCGAGACAATTACTGGTGAGAAGGGAATTGACGACGATCTACTCCTCGGCGATAGACCCTCTATCAACATCCAATGGGTGTCTAATCTAAACGGTCCAGACTGGAGCAGTCTGGGCTGGCGGGACCAAAACATGGAAAATATTAGCGACATGAGCTTCCTCTACATAATCCATGCTGCTACACAACTAGCAGTGCATAACACCCATGACACTTCCATTCTGGAGTTTGGCGCGGATGAGGCCTACGAGGCACTGGCGCAAGCTCTTCTTGGTGTGAGCACGGCGTTGGAACATGGAGAGGAGGGTAATATCCAGTCTGTCAGGGACGGTATCATAGAAGATGTCCGTCGAGATGCTGGGGATTCCGTCGCGGAGTATCGTGATGCCCTTGAACGTAGGCTCACGGTGGTTGCGGCAGAATATGAGAGTGCGTTAGAATCTACACTGATACAGAACTTACCATTGCGTCCCAGATAGGATCTTGGAACGAGGGTTGTCCGAGTCCGACAAGAAGTAAGGGCTGTGGAGTGTTGGGTTGATTCAGTCCAAGCAGATTTCGGTTGTGAAGGCGATGAATACAAGCCGGAGGCAATGGAAATGTTAGTCTTGTTTTCTCTTGTTTTCGTTGTGTATTTCCTCTTCTCTCCTTTTGGCCACTCCATGTTTTAGATGCGTAATTTACTTATTAGTTGAAGTATGTATTTGTCAATTCATGAGCCCACTAAGTGATTCCTCAGCTGGCAGACGATCTTGACGAGTAATTATATTAATAGAAGTATGTTGCACACTTAAATAATCCACTGCGACACATCTACTCCAAGCCCAAGCATGACCTTTCATGTTCTGCACCTCAGTACACATACCTAAAACCCACAGCCCTCCTATCTCCACCCACAACATCCCCGCCTCGTCTGCTCTCCCCGTCTCCAAGCTCCCGTTCCAGGACTTCGAGCTTCCTGTTCTCCTTGATATGCACGAACCTCAGCACTAGCGCCATGAAAGCAACCAACAAACATATCACAGTATTCGCAGTGCCACCAGGAATGTACCGCGGCGAGGCCGACTTTGGATACATATAGGAACCATATATACTAGCTGTGTTTCCGATCATGTTTGCGATGGCGATGGAAATCGAGCGTTTGATCAACGGTCGCGGGAAAGAATTGGCCACCCATGATACGATAATCTGGTCTGTTTCCACAAATGTGTCAATATGTATGGGAGCAAGCTTGTGAGAGATCGTTGATAGGCATATTAGGTGGCTAGAGAGAACTCACACGCAGATACTGCACCCATCGGCATTAAGAACATGGCGAAAAAGCGGGCAGCGATGTTTGTTGTGCCCGTTGCGATCGCATTCCCGACTGCCGCGATCAGCATCAGGCAGATAACGTGTATGGAGCGGTCCTTGGTCTTGGACGACGTCCACGTAACGAGGATGGAGACGAGAAATGTTGCAAACTGCTCGGCATTTTTTTTCTTTTAGCACATGGACAGTGCAGTATATCTTGTTCGTGTTCGTTATGATCTTTGCACATATGATGGAGATGTTGACTTACCCAGACCGGTGCCGTTAGCCACAACGTATCGATACTGCCATACCCCAGCGTGCCCACAATGGCAGGGAAGAAGTACTGGAACGTCTGGCTCAGCAAACTAATATGCTGTATGAAGATGAAGAGGTACAATCGGTAGTCCCTCAGAGCCATCTTTATCCCTGCCATGGTCGACTGGTCTCGCAGCTTGTCCTCCTCGTTAACGTCGGCTATCAGGCGCCACGCTGCGAAGTGCTTCTCTTCATCGGTGAGCCAGGGTGTCGTTGCTGGATAATTGGGCAGGACGAAGCCGGACAATATTGCCAGTCCGATGGTGATAGTTCCTTCCTGTGGATCATCATAGTCACGTTAATCGTCCATCATATCATCACGTACGTCTTCGGGAAGTGGCCACAGTCGAGACTCACGATGATAAACAGCCACCGCCAACCAGCCAGGCCCATGTCCCCGTCCAGATTTCCAAGAATCGCCGCACCGAGTAAACCACCAAACATGTTAGCCAAGGCACTGCCAGAATAGAACCATGCAATGCGTTGTGTTAGTTCGGCTCGGGTGTACCAAGAACTCATGAGGAAGATGGCTCCCGGGAAGAACGGCGCCTACAACCGCACCCATCATTTAGCACAATGGCCTCATTCACCCGTTCATATTCGAAACTTGACAGTTACTTACCTCAACAAACCCTAGGCAGAACCTCACAGCAATCAGGCCCCCAAAAGAGTGTGTGGCCGCATTGCAGGTGCTCACCACGCCCCACAATGTCATGGCAGTGCTCAAGTACAGACCAGGCCGCACTCGTGTGAGGAGTATGTTGGACGGCAACTGCATGAGCAGATACCCAACGAAGAAGATGCTCGTCGCGAGATTGAAGTCCGTCCCTTTCATGCCGAGGTCCTTCTCCAGCGTTCCCTGGCGTGCCTGAGTGAGGTTGGACCGGTCGAGAAAGTTGAGAAGGTACATGAGAATCAGAAAGGGGAGGAGATGTAGGTCGATCTTGCGAAGGAGCTTGGATGTGCGTTCCTGGTGTTGTGGCACATCTTCACTCTCGAAGTGCTCGACATGTGCGACACGGGCTGCATCGTGGGAGGTCTTAACGGGCGTCTCGAGGTCAAGGTCGAAGATCCCTTTGGGACTCGGTGGCACTTCTGGCTGTGGTTCGTTTTGGTTCATATTCCACAATTTGAAATTGAATCTTGCTCGCGATGAGTGAAGAAAAACCGAATGTCTTGGAACGAAACGTCCGCCTTGCAGCGAGAGCAGCTAGGAGGAAATAAAGGCTTTGACTCTTACAAACATAATCCTTCACAGAATACATGTTGACATTCAGCAAGATCCCGGATGAATGCTCCCCGAGCCAGCACCAATGGCTATCGATCCACCCCCGCATTGTATGGAGTAGTCTCCATGGATCCCCATCATCTTCTCAGATAATACAGATCGCATGCCGGTAGTGAGCTCGGATTACTCTTTGGGGTAAATACTCAACCTTGCACCCCGGGCGATCCCCCGCATTCTCATCACTCCGACAGCATGGATAGTGGGATGGTGGATTCCTCAGTTACACGTGCCGTTGACCAAGGCGAGGAGACCAGGGACATATCCACGTGTCTCACCAAGTTTGACTTCATCCCCTGTCTACTTCAGTATATAAGAAAGTATATACCAGCACACCCCCTGCAACTATTTTATCCGAATACTATGTTCCACCGCAGATGCATATAGATGAAGCCTCAACCTTAATCACACTCATGAAGAGCAGTCTCTTCTCATAATCTCTCATTTCTTCCTCATCTCCAGATTCGTTACATGCCCCAGGAAGGTCCCAGAGTCGCCAAACTGACCAAAGCCAGCACGAAGTTGGCATTCTCTCATCCAGTCCTGACCTCTCCCTTTCCTTACCGTTTATGTAATACCTGTGACGCGGTCCGCGCTGCCGCTTTCGTGATTGGCGGTGTCTGCCGCGCCGCACTGGCAGCCTCCCAGCTCGTAGGCTTGGAGAAGCATGTATGTTGCTCTGGCATTCCAATATCAATGCCCTGGTTTGGGTTTCACATCTAATAGGGCACAAATAGGGACTTGCAATATTGTCAGAGCCCCGCTAAAAGCTGCTGGATTCGACCACGTCCATCTGTAGCAGGAGTTGCAAGGACCGATCTATCGCCGAGTTCCTTTGCTGTCAAGTGGAAGCACCCAAAATTTACCAAGGCCGATCTAGATCCCAACTGGGTGATATTCGACAGGTTGTCCCAAAAGATATATAAGGAAGAACTCACAAAGCAATCGCAGAAGCCCCAAGCCTATATTGTTAGAGATAGCAAGATATGCTGGAAGTAATGTTCCTTTAACCGCCTACCCTTTATAGCTTAGTAACTAATCTATAATAATAGAATTATACCTTAATACTATCTTCTAGCCTAAGTACTATATTTAACTATACTTAGGTATCTAGTCCTATCTAGATATCTTATAATAATAGAGTATAATAGTTTAATATTATATTATATTTATCTACTATTTATAAAGTATTAACTAGAATTTAATTAGTGCTGTTTTTAATAACCTATATATATAGATTAGTTAAGGCAGAGATATTTATATAAAGATAGTCTGCTAAGATAATAGTTTTAGTCTTAATAAGTATAATTAACATTATAGTAACTTATTGCGCTTAAAAGTAATATAATATTCTATAACTAAGTAATAGCTATAGAGTCTGCTATTCTATCTTATTAGCACTTAGTAACTAAATAACTTAAGTTAGATAAAAACAAACTAACCCTTTTATATCGAACTAGGTATATAATAGGCAGTATAGAGGTACTTTAGGCCCCTTAATGCATCTAGTTATAGGTGTATTTTTCTTTAATGGCTTACTTATAGGAAAATGCACCTAAGACCTTGCTTATAGCTCTTGGTTTTATAAGTGAGAAGACTCTTAAGCCTAAGGCTAAAGTATATAGATAGGCACCTAGATACTTAAGTACTTAGGTGGAACTGGCACTCTTCTTTAATGCAACTCCCCTAGGTACCCTAGGGTAAGTTGTAAGCAACTATAATATGGAGTGGTATACCTGGAATATATCGTTATAGAGCTGGGAATCTTTATCATTATCAGATGCAATCTTTAAAGGTACTAGGTTCTATATATGCATGTGAAAGGAGCGGCAAACTTAATATGGAGTTTATATTGCTCTGGTTATATAGAAAAAAGCACCAATGGCTGCAATATGGTATCGATAAGTTTATCTCCCAGCAGCAGATAAAAAATCAGATGACAGAGTGAATCGCACTGACTTAAACAAGACTGGCTGTTACCTGCTAAAATATTTAAGACCTGCCTGTGAATTCAACCGTGAACCTGCCCAGCCCAACCGAAACCATCACCTTTCTGCAACACATCACCTCAACTCCTAAGTCTCGACACAAACTCGACCTCAACACTAACTCTTGGATTAAGACTAATTAAAAATCAATTCATCATGATGCTCATCAACCCCCTTATCCTCCTCGCCACTGCGGTGGCCGCCATCCCCAATGCCCTTGTCGGCACAACAGCCCTCGAGGCTAACAACAATTGGAAGTACTGCGGCATCTTTGCCACTGGCGACCGCGATGGTGCCAAGCGCCTTGCCAACGACATCGGAAGCTGCACGCCCACCGCCAAGGGTGGTTATGGAACGCAGTGGGAGGTTGTGGGCACCATCTACACCGACCCTCCTTCCAACTCGTCCTGCTTGGGAATCGGCTGCGATGAGAAGACATTCACTGAGGTCTGGGTAAGTGAAAGCAGTACATCCCACCATTCTTCCAACTGTGGTCCTTCAATGGGTATATATACTAATGGTGTCGCCCGTGTTGTCCAGGTCTGCAATGTAAGCATGATATTGCCCCTTCCCCAGAGCTTATCTCCATTGTCGTCCAGAGCTAACCATAATCGCTACCACAGGATAACACCTACAACATCTTCAAGAACTGCACCGAGATCGCGGACTGGATGAATCGGATCATCGACGAGTGCTGCACCTCGCCTGGTGGCAAGGGTATTTCTGGCCAGTACTTCCTAGGCGATGGCACCAACATTGACATCGCTTGGGGCGAATGCAAGGCGAATACCTATCCATCTGATGGAGGTCCAGGTGATGGTCAATGCCTCGGCTGAGAGAGGCATTGGAGAAGGATGGGCCAGCAAACAAACAAGTGAGGTTTTGGGAGGGCGTTTTGGCATTGCCAGTACTCTACAGGCAGCATCTCAGTCGACTTTAAGTTTGGGACGCGTGGTTTCCGCCGCTGAGCATTCGTCCTTTCGAAGCTTCCACGTTCCCGGGAATTATGAAGAAGCCAGCGAGGAATGAATTCAGCATGAGTCTTTACTGAAATTGGGAAAGTGACGTGACATGCCCACCACCAAGGAGGAATCAAGAGAGAAGAGTCTCTTGTGTGCACCTGGGTAAACTTCGAAGCTGGAGGCACGAGGGTCTGACTGGCCGTCAAGAGTTGCCAATACTTTACGTATTCCCCCACCTGTTTCATCCGACATGTCAACTCAACAAGGGCATAGCACTTCAAAAAACGATCAAGACGAAGAAGAGCCGATTATCCTCTATCAATAATACAGCCGCCATAGCGACTGCTCTCTATATCAAGTAAGTCAGCCTTACAGGATGTCCTCAGGAGAAACAACCACCCAGTTCTTGTCAGCAGTGACAGGCAATCCAAGATCAGCCTGCTCCTGAGCAAAATCTGCAATCATGCCGCTCATTTGCTCCCAGTAGCTAGCGGTCCTGTTGATCCACAGGTGAATACCCCCCTTCGAAACATCCACACCGTGGAACTGCATCGGCCCGTCACTAGCGGGCGTATCGCCACCAACCAACACAGGCATCTTCCAGTTGTCGATGTAAGTGATGATGCCTGCGAACTTGCCGGCCATCCACGTCGCGGGTGTCCAGAGGTACTGGGTGATCAGCAAGTCCAGGTTGGCCTCCTCGTCATAAGTGCCCTCGTCGATCTGCTTCCGTGCCGTGGTGAGGTCGCCGGAGGTGGTGTTTTTCAGCACAGTGGTGACGCCGATGACGTTCTCCGGAGGGACATTGTACCCATATTTCGGATCAGATGCGACCATGCGGACCAGCTCCTCGGACGAGGCAGACATGACATACACAGCGATGCCGTTAGCCATGAGGCGGTTGTAAAGCTCCACTTGGCCCCTGAAGATGCGTGGCGGGCTGACCTCGTATGGCACAGCGATGTCTCCGTCATAATAACTGGTCGAAATAGTCCCATTCAGCGCCAAAAGATTGTCCACGTGGCCCTTGAGCTCGCGCAGGGTCAGACCCGAGAAGACCTGGGCGGCCCAGGGGTAGCAGAGGAGGTCGTCGATATCGCACAGGCGCGAGTAGTAGCTGTACATGGACTCATTGTACGTCGAGTTGTCCTTGAAGGGGATCAGTTTCAGGGCCGGGTCGAGGAAGCCGCGGGTCAGAACGCCGATGTTGTCCAGGTATGGGATCATGGACTCCTCGATATCATAATGATAGCTAGTGTTGTCTTCGTCGAAAACGGCATAGTTGCTCTGGTTGGCGTTCTTGGCAATCATGGCGTCCAGCGAGGCTGCTGCGTCCGCCGGCCAATGCGTAAGAGACGGACCGGCCAGGGTCGCGGTGAAATTCCGGCGGTGCACCTCGGCGTTGCTGGTAAGGGCAAGCATGGCGCCAGCGATGGCGCCAGCCATTTTTGCTCTGTTGTGCTTCATCGTTGTCTATGGTTCTCGACGACACGCTAGTTAGGACTTGTCGTAGTTGCAACGGGTCTTCACTGCGGCTGATATCCCCCGGCCAAATCGGTCGTCGGTTAGCTGGGAAAGTGTAGAACGAGCGGTGGGGCCAACATTCCATGTTCGTTGAAGTACACGGGACAACCATCCTTTATCATTGAAAGGTGGTGGGTTCACTAGGTGAACTGACATTCTTACCTCCAGTTGCCCAGCCTGCCCAGATGCAGGGGAGCCTGGGGAGCCTGGGGAGCAAGATTAGGAGCCGGCCCGAACGGCGATAGTGATGTCGATCAATGGAGCAATAAGGATTGATCTGCCCTGGCTATACCTTTTTGTACTCTCTCGATGGCATCAGTGAAGCTTCCTCAAGATTTCTATGTGATTACAGTCCTGGAACATTCCGAGCCTGAGTTCTGGGAAGCGTATGTTTGAAAAGACTTCGACGTCCCAAGCAACTTCGCAATGTGACGATATCAGGAGCATGATGCCGAGTCGGCTGCTTATCACCCCGGGCATATGAAAAAGGACGGCGTCTATGGATATAACAGAGGGGCAAAGGAGTGAGTGCACGTATTCTTAATACGCTGTTCAACCTTATCATCATAGCTTTAAAGTTTAATTAGCTTAAACAGATAGGCCAAGATCCATAGTCTCCGGGCAGGGCACTACTGACTCAAATACATATCCGGCTCGCAAAAGATCGGACTTGATGCCGAATGTCTGGCTATCCTATGATCTGAAATCTGAAAAGATCTATGCCTCATCAATTACCAAGCAAGCGTATGCCGTCCGTCCCGGGTTGCATCCACATCGCTTAAAAGGGTAGGTCGATCTCATGGTACCGAAACACTCTGCACCGTCCCCATGGGACTCACCGCTTGGCACAAATAATGAAGCCTTTTAGGACATAGACAGAGTTTCGGTTACCGAGAATCAGGAGCCGCGTCCACAGCCCCTAGTCAAGATGACGACTTCCAAGAGAACAGCTCCGGCTCCGGATGGCGAGGTGGTTGCCAAGTACACCACCTTCTTGGTCTGTCTGGGCTGATATCAATGTATGATCTGTTGCCCTTTTGATGTACCTATTCGGTCAACTCGGCGTGCCTGACGATCAGTCAGCCTGCCCTGTCGATCCGGTACATGAGTAGACGGTTGAGGCCCCACGATCTGCCACTGCAGATCTCAGGACACTACTGCAGCCCTGGAAGTACAACATCATTCGATGACACCTGAACAAAGGCCATTGTCTGAGAAATGTATCCAAGGTGTTAAAAGACAATGACCTTTCATATTGGAGTCAGCATTGGTATCACACGCTCCAAGTGGGGCCAACACTTCGCTACCGCTGGACATCCGACCATGAGGATGTCACCTACGCCTTAGAAATGCACTGAAGAGGAAGGTGATAAACTTCACACAGGGACAGAACAACGTTGCGTTGTAAATACAATGTATGGTTGACCGAAGATGGTAAGTAAAGATACTCGGATCTTGGCATGTTGTCGAGGTCAGATGGATGATACCCGGGAGACAGGAGCAGCGGGCAAGTTATTAGACGATGCCTTTCCCAGGTTCTTCTCACACTGCTCCTTTGGCTTTATCCAGCCAGCTCATATTCACTCGTTCATCTACGGGACAAGATGCGGTGCCACTCGCTCATTGCTCTGGCCTCGCTGGCCCTCCTGGGCTCAGCTTCACCTACCACCTCTCGATCAACCCATGTCGTGCACGAGAAGCGTTCCGGCCCACCATTGGGATGGCAGGCCCGCGACAGGGTTGACGGGAGCATCAAGGTGCCCCTCCGGATCGGACTGAAGCAGCGCAACCTGCACCTAGGAGCTCAGTTCTTGGACGAGGTGTCCAATCCCCGGAGCAGCCAGTATGGTCAGCACTGGACTACCGATGAAATCATCAACATGTTCAGTCCAAGGTAAGTGGCTACAGATCTATATGTTTTAATCCTTTGGTTAACCTGTCACAGCGAGGAGAGTGCCACCGAGGTCACCTCGTGGCTCGCAAACTCTGGCTTCGCCCCCGAGCGTATCAGCCAACATGCCAACAAGGGCTGGGTAGAAGTCAACGATGCCACTATCGCCGAGATTGAGGACCTCCTCCAGACAGAATACTACGTTTACGGGCACACGTACGGGCAGTCACACGTTGCCTGCGAAGAGTACAGTGTTCCCGCTGATCTGAGCGCAAACCACATCGACATGATCCTACCCACGGTCCAATTCGACGCGCAGCTCAGGAAGAGACAAAAGCGGGATGATTCCGGCCTTGCACCACTGGCCGCCAACAACACTGGCTCCCTACCCAAGCCCGGAAAGGACATTGATATCTATGCCATCAGCACAGATCTTTCGGACTGCGATGCGCAGATCACACCCGACTGTCTCCGTGCCCTGTACAACTTCACCACCGGCACGCTGAACGAGAGCAGTTACGGTATTGTTGAGTATGGCTACCAGTCATACCTTCCGGACGATCTCGACCTCTTTTTTGCCAACTTCTCTACCGAGCAAGTTGGTGCCAGACCCACCCTTGACTCGGTTGACGGAGGAAAGCCCCAGCAGCTTATCCAGTCCTTCTCGTTCAACGGAGAGTCCGACCTCGACTTGCAATATGCTATGACGCTGGCGTATCCGCAGCAAGTTACCCTCTTCCAGGTCGGCGACGACGAGGAGGGTGCATCCTTTAACAACTTCCTTGATGCCATTGACGGATCTTATTGCACTTATGACGGTGGTGACGACCCGGATGAAGATGGCACGTACCCTGATACCAAACCCGGCGGGTACAAGTACCAAGATTGTGGAAACTACACGGCTCCCAGCGTCATATCGACTTCATATGGCTACAACGAAGCCGACTTGTCCATCTCTTATGCTGAGCGTCAGTGCTATGAATACATGAAGCTCGGTCTCCAAGGCGTCACTGTGCTCTACTCTTCTGGTGATGACGGTAAGATCTCCTCACCAAGTTACTTACGGTTCACCTGCTCACATTTCCGATCATAGGTGTCGCAGGCAACAGTGACGTGTGTCTCGACGGAACCCGCTTCAACCCATCTTTCCCACCCACCTGCCCATATGTGACAGCCGTAGGGGCCACTCAAGTCCCCACCGGCACAGACATCACCACTGCTCTGGCTTCTGGCACGCAGCCCGAGACAGCCTGCGAGACCGTCATCTACTCCGGCGGCGGCTTCAGCAACTACTTCACCATGCCGTCCTATCAGTCTGATGCGGTAGAGGACTTCCTGACAAACTACCCACCCTCTTACTCCTCCAAGAGGTACAACACTACAGGAAGCAGAGCTTACCCCGACGTGAGTGCCAACGGGGCCAACTACGTGGTTGCTGTTGACGGCGGATTTGAGCTGGTCTATGGAACCAGCGCCTCCAGTCCTGTCTTTGGCAGTATCATTGCCTTGATCAACAATGAGCTGGCTGCTGCGGGGAAGAGCCCGGTTGGGTTTATCAACCCGACTTTGTATGCATATCCTGATGTGATGAACGATATTACGGAGGGCGGAAACCAAGGTTGCAATACGGATGGGTTCGAGTCTGCTCCTGGCTGGGATCCTGTTACCGGCCTGGGAACGCCGAATTATCAGGCTATGCTGGAGCTGTTCCTGAGTCTGTAACAGGGACCTAGGGAATCTCCGCATTTTGGACATGCTGCAAAGAATATCAGATGTCTCGACCTCGAGACAAGGTAGCTGAGATAAGCCTGCTGGGTCTGCACAAACTTCGTATCTTCTCACTGGACTTGGCTCAATTGGTCTTGTTGCATAACACCCGAGATGGGGTGAATCTGTCAAAATTTGGTATGAACATCTTCGTTATCCTCATTAGTGGTGAAGGGCCGAGAGCATTACTTATATAGAACGGTAAGATCTCTTCCTGTTTTAGAGCTGTTATGTAGCCCTTAAGGAAGGCTTCATACCCAAAGAAAATCCATTGTAGCAATCTATATACCTACCTAAATATATATAGATAAGCCCTGCCCCTCTGCTTTGCACTAGGGTATCCATTCCTTCGTTACCTCTTCCAGCTCACGTGCAGTGATGCGTCCATCAATTTTGTTTAGCATGCTGCAGACGAGCTCCCGGAGTTTCGTCTCCTTGCTGCAGGTGACAGGAGCCTTGAGCTCTTTGCACTGGCTCTCAACCTTCCTCATCCAAGCCTGTCTCATCCCCACCGCCTTAGGGACACCTTCGACATCTTGATAGATACTCCACTCCGGCTCTAGCTCGGGGAGGGGGATCCGCCCCATTACGTAGAGCATCACGACCCCAAGGGACCATACATCGGCCGAGGCCGCTCGGTGGTTCCGTGGATACTCAGGTGCGACATACCACGGCGAGCCACCGCCGTAGTCCTTGGGGTGCTGTTCGACATAACGGCTAAGGCCAAAGTCAATGAGGATAGCGCCGCCCGGGGTAGCTCTTCCGCCGTATAGTATATTGTTTGCCTTTACATCGTTGTGAACAATGCCTTCCTGAGCAATATATGCCAGCGCACTGGAGATATTGGCCAAGATGGTGTAGGCATCTTCGACATTGCCCTTGAAGAATGGGGCAGATCCTGGTATCCCACGCGAGCACCACTGTTTGCTGCCGAGGTCTCCAAAGTCCTTATACTCGATCATCAAGGTCAGCATGCGGGAGTCAAATGAGACAAGACTGGGGATGCACCGCTAATTAACCCAATTACCTTAGTCAGTAGCTTCTCGGACGCAGTGGTGGAGCAAGAGGGGTGTCACATACGTGTTGGAGACCATGATGAGCATTATACTCCCGGCTCCAGTATCCTATGGCTGACTCTACGTCGGGCCCGCGAGGTTTGTGCATCTTGACGACGACGACCTGAGATTTCGATGCGTCCTCCTTGAAGATGGCCTTGAAAATGTCCACTCCTTTGTCCCTCTTCAGGAAACGTGCCCTAACGCGGGTGATGGAGTATTCGAGCATGCCCGTCGCCTGGTCGATCACACTAAGGGTACTATCCTCGTTGAGCCCGACCTGGGCTAGGGCAGCTGCCCCCTCTGTCGTCACCGGGCGTGTCACAGCGGCACACGGTGAGTCCTTATCGTAATGCTGCTGAGGAATCATGCGCCACCCCCGGGATCCTTTAACCTTCTCCGGCGGCAATACACCTTGCTCGGCTGCTCTCTTATTAGACTTTTCTTCCAAAAAGAGGCGGTATCGGCGTGGCCGAAGCTGGAATTTTGCCGAGGTCTTGTCGCCTCGGAGCTCCCAGATGCCCGGGTAGATGGTTGCACTCCTCTTTGGCCCTATTTTGAGTGTGTTGAACTCGTCTGGTACGCTCGCGAGGACAAAGCACTCGGAGGACTCGTTATAGACGATCGCATCATCATCCCATGGGATGAATGATACGGCAAGATTGATGCCATTGATGGTAAAAGTGCAGCGAGTCTCGGCGCGGCTGTGGACGACGCCTAGAAACTTAGAATATGATTGATGATGGTCTTCTGCTTTGGTCTGCTCAAAGATGAGCCTCAGGTTGGGCATCAACTCCAGCTGGCCAATACCGGGCGTGTGTGGCATTAGGTCTCGCCATACGAAGAACTGTTGCAGCCCCGGATGTGAACTTGTCTCGGAGACGAGTAAGCTAGTCTCAGGGTCGCTGTCCACATGCTCAGAGACGAGAGTGCCCGGCTGCTGGGTGGTGAAAATGCCGTGTCCCCTTTTCAATTGTTCCTCGGGAAGAGGCACCGTACTTTCTGTATGAGCGTCCAACTGCCCAGGAGCAAGATTTCCGCGTTCCCGCAGCTCCCTCTTCCATTGTTCCGTAGGGACAGGAACCGTGCTTTCTGTATGGGTGTCTAACTGACCGGGAGCAAGATTTCCGCGTTCCCGCAGCTCTCTCTTCCATTGCTCCGTAGGGACAGGCACCGTGCTCTCTGTCGGAAAATCATTCTCTGGCTGGAGTTGGGTCACGTTAGGAGGCATGGGAGCGGGTAGGAGTAAAGAAACGGAGACTTCCAAAGATACAGAAGGATGCTATTCAGAGGATGAGTGTGACGAAGTAGGCAATGAATGAGGAGAGTTGGTCAAGGTCAAGAACAAGATCGTTCATCCGAATCTACTGAGTCCCCCAGCTGGCACAACACCAGCCGCTGCACGTAGATGGGGACAATATCATACACTGATTGCATTCGGCCCATATAACCAGGCGGGGGTGGTGCTCGTCGACCCGACCAAGCGACGAAGGTTTGCACAGCTCGGCTCACAAAACCGCAGGAAGACCGTGAAGCGCATCCATGCCAACCAACACCAGTTAACGACGTGGCTGGTGTCGCAGCCGGGGGTAGTGTGGGGGAGATTTCACGTTGGTTGGAACCACCAGTTGATAGGACTGCAGAAGAATAGAGCACCGTTTCAAGTTCGTTACTCCTCCCGTTCTATTACGTAAGCGACCGTTGAGCGTGTTTCCTCGGCTTTCCGTTTCCCCATGACTTCTTCACACACACACACACACAGTTGCATCACCATACCGATTAGTTTAGCCATCAACCACATTCAACCTTTGCCTGCTTGTACTGAGGGGCCCATAATTGTGACCCTGCTACGCCACGCGTGCATTCAAACCACCATCCATCTTCGAAATCTATGCCGCCGTCACACAAAACTAATATTGTCCCTCCGGTTCATCTAGGCCTCCATCTTCGTTCACTATTTTTGTCCGATCCACCAGTCCATCATGGATGGCAGTGACCCTTTCGAAGCTCCAGACTGGAGTTTTTTTGCTGAGCACCCGGACCTGAAATGGCCGGCTTGGAAGTTTGATATGGATATAACCGACGCCTGGACTACCCTCGCACGCCAGTTTAATAGTTTAACAATACCCCTCCTTAGCTGCGATACATTCCGTCGCGACGTCTCCTACCTAAGCGTCATTGCTCAGGACCGGGAGGAGTTCCTCGCACTTCTCAAGGAGCGCCGAGATATGAGGGAAAAGGAACTTACGGAATTGTTTAAGAAGACCTTTCTCCATCTGTGTCAAGATCCAAACTCGTTCGACTATAAGCCTGGAGTTAGGGAAGACGGGCACTGGGTCGAGGCGACGTGTTTTGCCAACACCAAATCGTTTGACACACTTATAGGCTACTTTGCTTCCTTCCTGCCCCTAGCCGACCGACAAGCCCTTGCGAATAATGCCGATTTCTCATTACCGCATCAAATCGAGACCGCAGCACTATCGACCGATACGATACCGGCAATACCGTCTCAGACCGAGGATACATTATCGTTGCCCGACACAGAACCCCCACAGATGCCCTCGCCTCCAGCCCCGGCCAGGAGGCGGACTAAGGGTGCGGGGATGAGACGTGGTGTCAGGTCCGGCAGGGTACAAAAGCCGACACAGCAGCAGCAGCAGGGTCCCAGGCGTAGCAGCCGGCTCCAACAAAAGAAGGAACCCCTTGAACACCACGCTAACCTCCAGCCTCACACCGGAACAACATCACAAACAGCAGGGAGGCCGGGCAGAAAAAGGAAGAGCTCTGAGAACTATGAAGATGTTGAGCCGCAGGCTACTGCGTCGAGGTCCAAGAGAAGGAAGATAACCCCGAGCACTGAACCGCTACCGGTAGCCGCGAAATCGGTCGGCAAGAGGAAGAGCTCTTCTGATGAAGTCGACGATGATGAGCCGCGCGCTACAGTATCGGGGACCAAGAGGAGGAAGGCGGACGCAAGCACTAGGCCGCCACCGGCAGCCGCGACATCAACCAGTAAAAGGAAGAGGGGATCAGAAGGTAGCAGCTGCGATGGCCAGCCACCAGCCGCTACAACACATGGGGAGTCAGGCACGAAGAGGAGGAAGATGGACGAGAGCAATATGTCGCTACCGGCAGCCGTAATATCGGCTAGCAAGAAGATGAGAGCTTCTGGCGAAGCTGACGAAAGCGACGAAGCGAAGCCGCAGGCTACGGTGTCGGGAACTGAGAGGATGAGGGTGGCAGGCCGAAGCGGCGGGGCTGCCAAGACCAGGACCAGAAAAGAACCTAGAGCCGCGACGAGCAGCACTAAGTCGAACTCCCGGGTCACAAAGAGTGGCCAACCAGGTAAGAGGACGTCATGACCAGTATTGCAGTAATGATGGCGTAGGCAGTCAGATGGCTCCTGCCTGGTTCCTCGCTGCGCCAGGCTACTACAAGATCTTACTAATTTTTGCTGGTCATCCCGAGAGGGATGGATGCAACCGATGACGGGTTTCTCCTGCTAAGCCTAGTGGCATGGCTTGAAAGGTGTTTGCTTGGGGTTTTGGTATTTTCTTTTGGGCCCCCTTCTTTCCCTTCCGCTCGGTAAAGACATGGTCGTTATCCTGACAGGGTCGGGTGCAGCGGCGTAGTCTGGACATGGTCTGCTTTGATTTGGTACGGGAATAGCCTTCCGGAGACATGGTCGTCATCCTGACAGGGTCGGGTGCAGCGGCGTAGTCGAGGCTGGAGTTTTCAGGTTGGGAATAGCCTCTCGGAGACATGGTCGTTATCCTGGCAAGGCTGGGTGCAGCGGCGTAGTCGGGGCTGGCGTTCTTGGTATGGGAAAAGCCTTTCCGAGACATGGTCGTTATCCTGGCAAGGCTGGGTGCAGCGGCGTAGTCGGGGCTGGCGTTCTTGGTATGGGTATAGCCTTTCGGAGACATGGTCGTTATCCTGACAGGGTCGGGTGCAGCGGCGTAGTCGGGGCTGGCGTTCTTGGTATGGGTATAGCCTTTCGGAGACATGGTCGTTATCCTGACAGGGTCGGGTGCAGCGGCGTAGTCGGGGCTGGCGTTTTTGGTATGGCAATGGCCTTGAGGACCGATGGTCATGGTCGGTGCAATGGCGTTTTCGGGACTGGCGTTTTCAGGGGCAATACCTTTGGGAAACATGATTGTTGTTTTGGCAAGGCTGGCGTTTTCGGAAAGGATAGCTATTGCGCTATAAGCTCTTAGAAGAGCAGCCCGGGAGACAAATTGCAGGGGTATCGCGAACCTTCCGCCGAATCCAGCCAGCGAAAAGGGTTTAAATATCGCATGGCAAGTGGGATGTGAATATAATAACCGTGGACCCCCATCTTGCTGATATCCTACAAAAAGCTGCGCGCTGGGCAGGGCAGGTATTTGCACAATCCTGTGTAGTATTGGCTGAACTCATCAACTCCAGTTTGACCTCTTCAAACACACGTCTCATGCATAAGATGAAAGACCTGGACGTCTTTGGATTGTCAAGGCAGAGCAAAATACAAGAGGACAGTACGAATTCAGGGGGTTTTCTGGAGTGTTAAGAGGTGATGAGCATCTGAAACTGCTATCATCCCAGCCCACCACAATGCTGCTCAGTTCTTACAAAGGCCTGGACAGGCTGAGGCATCAATACAATGCGAAAGACTGGCAATGGTGGACAAGAGTACCAAACGATGCTGCCCAAGCAATGCGTTGTCGAGATGTCTCGGATGTGCTTTACTGATATACAATGCCCATTGTAAACAAAGACACCGCCTTAGAACAAGATGAGGCAACCGTAGCAACCTCGAGATCAAGCAGATCTTGAAAGAACTGCGCACGAACAATTGTTTGGGGAAGAGAGGCAGGCGAATACAACAGTAGCAGAATGATATAAACAAGGGAAGCTTTCCTTTCCCAGCCCTCAGTCATGCTAGAACGATCTCAACTCAACCAGACATCTCGCAACAATACACCCCCAGAACCAGACCCATCTCGCTCCCACCCCCAAGACCTATCGAATCTCTCAGCCTTCCAGAATGTGTCTCAGCATTCAACCAGTCTGCAACTCATGCTTCCGGCACGCGAAGACAGAAGAACTCGTCCCATGCTCCGAAACCCGCTGCACCTCCGCCAACATCGAGGTCGTCCCGCGGCCTCTCACCCACACGGAGCTCATAAACACCCAATGCAACAACCCTGACTGTGGCCTGAACCCGACCGTCATAGAACATTACATCTCGTCGGTCCGGAAGAAAGTGTCGTCGATGCAGCAAGTAGGCCGGCAGCGGTCGTTGATGAACAGCCGCTGGGCCCCGGGAAACATAGGATCCCAACAGTCGAACAGCATCATGCTACAGCAGCAGCAGCAGCAGCAGCAGCAAACGACGTCGATTTTCGACAGCGCCCGACAGTTCTGCGGGTCTGTGGGTAGTGTGCCTTCTTTCCCGTCGGACTCGAATGTTTCGGCCGGGTCTTATGCTTCAGTTCTCATTCCTCCCGGGAGTGGTAATGTCGCCGCCGGAGTTGCGAGCCAGGTGAATTCTAATTGGAGCAGGAAGGTTACAGTGACATTTGAAGAGAGCGGTAGCACTTCCAGTTCCTCAGGAGCGTTTGTGAACTTCAACAGAGGGAGGTGAGACTGGGGAGATTGATGGAGGACAGGGTAAGTGGTGATATGATGATGGGGCTGTAAATATGGTTATAAGTCTTTGAAGCAATCCTCCCCCTGCAGCGGAATGAAGAGCTGGTCATTTTTGAAAATATACAAATGCCCCAGATGCCCGCCCACATACTCCAGCAAGATGCTTTGTGTTACACAATTTTCCGCTCCTTTTCCGCCCATCATCTAGCCCATATCAGAGACATCTATGCTCATGTATCCCAAGTTCCGTTCTTCCCACGTGCGCCTCTTCCTCTGGTAGAAGATGTTCTTTAGTTTACCGTACTGATACAGTCGACATTGTACAACCAGGACAAAGCCCGGTCCCATAACCAAGAAAGCGTCTTCCGTCGACCCATTCGTCTGTGAGCTGTCATCGAGAGTACGTCTCTACTTCCGTCTCTGGATCGTCTTGACAGCCATCTCCACCAAGCCGTCCTTGGCCTCGCTATCCGGGAAAGCGCTGATGGCCTGGATGGCCTTCTCAGCATAATCCTCGGCCAGAGCCCTCGTCTGCTCAATGCCGTCCGTCTCGAGGACCAATTGTCGCGCCTGTCGCAATCCTCATGTCAGCTCATCATATTCCCAGAATCAAAATTATTACAAGATGCTGACGCAACTACAGTGTCAAAAAAATCACTCACCCTGGCAACATCCCCCTCACCGGCGAACTTCCTCCCCACCAATTCGCCCAGCTCGGGTCTCGTCTTCCACGCAAACAACAACGGCGCCGTCGCCAGGCCCAACTCGAGATCCGCCCCAGCCGGCTTGCCCAGATCCGCCGCAGAGCGGGTGTAATCCAGCATATCATCCACAAGCTGGAAGGCCAAGCCCAAGTTCTTGCCATACGCATACGAAGCCTCGACGGTCTCGGGACTCGCGCCGCCCAGCAGGGCAGCGGCGCGACAGCTTTTCGATATGAGAGACGCGGTCTTGAGGTAGGTCTTGTTGAGGTAGTAGCCCAGGGTGTCCTCGCTCCATTGGGGGCGGGCCTCGTCGTGCGCCGTGTTCTTGAGCTGCATGAACTCGCCCTCGACGAGGTTGGCGATGACGGTGGCCAGCAGCTCGACGACCTCTGCGTTGCGCAGTCGCGCGAGGGCGACGGAGGCGCGGCCCAGCAGGAAGTCGCCGGCCAGGACGGCCATCTTGTTGCCGAACTCGAGGTTCGCGCTGGGCGCGCCGCGGCGGCTGACGGAGTGGTCGATCACGTCGTCGTGCAGCAGGGAGGCGGTGTGGATCAGCTCGGTGATCTCGGCGAGGCGGCGCTGCGAGGGGAGGATGTCGGTCTCGGCCGTGGCGTCGGTTTCGGCGGAGCGAGGGAGGGAGGCGGTTGTCGAGGCTATGGAGGAGGGGTTGGCATCGCGCAGGATGGAGAGGGGTGATATCGAGGAGTCGATGGGTATTGACTGTATTGGCGATGGGTCCTGCTGGTTGGGGGGTGGTATCACGGCCTTGGGGCAGAGGTAGGTGGCCCTGCTCATGAGGAGAACTATCAAGGGGCGCATGTGTTTGCCCTCGGCTTGGGTGTAATACTTTGCGGCGCGGTCGAGTGAGGGATGTCCTGAACCCAATAGGTTCCTTATGTTGCCCGTCAGGAACTTCATCTCCTTGGCCACTAATCTCAGAGGATCTATGGTCATGTCATTGGGCTTCGATCTTGACATTGCGTTGGAGACGACATTCTTTGCGACAGCCACGGCTGCGCCAAAGGCCGATGACCTCCGGTCCGAGGAGTGGTAGAGGGCTCGTTGTTGACATGGTATCCGTACGTCGAGTGTGTCTTGCCAGAGTGGTTGTGATGTTCGTGTGACGCGGAGTAACGAAGAGGATGTTGCTCTGGTGGCGCGCGAGACCGGAGCTCCCGACCGGAGCTTGAGCAGCATTTCCTCCCGTTTTCTCCTACAGAACGACCAATTGAAATGTTTTTTTTATATACCTTTTATGGTCCAGAACATGGGGGCATTCGATCCAACTTGTGTGAGTGCAGTTGCAGCGTTGTTGCGGTCGTTGTGGAGCTATGTGGCTATTGTCCTCGGCATTTGGTGATGCTCCCACGATCTTTTTTTCGAGCTGCAAGACTGGGAAAAGTGGAAGCTATCTACTGCGCTTGTCGGCTTTGGGGAAAGCGTTCCATTGACAAGGATCCTCGGATCTTGCCGGCCCAACATCAAACTCAAATCGTGGTCCGGCAGGCAATCTGCCATGGCTCAAGGCCCACAGTATAGCATCACCAAATACTGAGCTGAGGACCCAATTCACGTGGAGCTTGAGCATTCATTGGGGGCATTTTTGTGCCTAACAACAAATATCGACCTTCGCCAGTGAAAGACGGTGTTGAGGAATCCCCTTTCCTTCTATTTGCCGTCATGGTTCTCCTCACGATGACGCCTTCCACTGTGGGGGCCATCGTAAAGTTGAACGAGATTGTGTCAGAAGAACAGCCACCAAAAATCGAAAGCGAAGGCGAGGTCGAAAGTAAAGACAAAGACAAAGCCGATATCCAAGACGAGCCATCCCTTGATGAACCTGAAGTCGGCAAGCCCATATCACATGGCCAGATTGTCCACCTGTGGAAGCAATTGAAGGCGCATCATGCAGGAAGCTTCAGTCTAGAGACTCTCCTTCGAGGCGCGAGGATTTACGTGCCACCGCCACCTCCCAAACCAGAACCAGTACGACCGAATCCTAACCAGTCCTATCCTTACTTCCACGACGCACTTGCTAATGTGATTTTCCCCCTCCAGTCCGCCGAGTATAAAGCACTCATGGCCTGTCTCCGCCACGAAGAAGAAGAGCGCAAATACCAGCGCATGGTGTCCTCGCCCTCCGCCATGGACACACGACCCACCTTCGGCCAACAATTCCCCCTCGCCCAGCAGTTCGCCCAGGTCAACCAATCCTCCAACAAAGCCGACATGGGCGACGATGACGTGACCTTTAACGACGTACACAGGCAGGTGGTGCTGGTGATCAACTTCCTCGTGTCCATCTTCGGATGCGCCGCGACGCTATGGATCCTGGCTCGGTGGTGGAGCACCCCGGCGCGGTTGTTCCTGACTATGGCGGGCAGTTTGCTCGTGGCGATTGCGGAGGTTGCCGTCTACTCGGGCTATGTGTGGCATCTGGGAGAGGCGAAGAGGAAGGACGAGAAGATAAAAGAGGTCAAGGAGATTGTTCAGACGTGGGTGGTTGGCAAGGAGGACGAAGGAGAGAGCAAAGAGGTGGCCAAGGCAGAGGTGACGGAGGATGTATCGAGTCTACGCAAGAGAAAGATAAAAGAGAAGGAGGAAACGTGATAGTTTTCTAGAGAATACGATTTGCAATTCATGGCAGCATGCTCTTGCGAAAGTAAACACCTATACGCACACCATGCATGAGCCCGGTTTCCAGAGCATATAACTGCAGCAGATGTGACTATGGTGACTATTACGACCGGGATATCGAGCAAGTTTCTTATATGAACGCCTAATAAGAACTATCCAAATCTTAGCAATCAACATTTCATGACTCTTGTTCTTTTCGTGATTAAGAATGCCCACGAGCCAAATTGAAGCTGTCCACCTCTCCCGTTCGGGAAGCTTGGTCACAGCTCCTGGAGTTGCGGTGATTACGTCATCTAACATTTCTGGCAGTCCGTGCTCAGCGCGTCGGCGGCAACGCTAAAGTGCGACGCGTCTCCCCGAAGACGCGGACGCGTCGCAAAACCACACATAGTAAATAGTACGCATTAATCAATCTCGCCCCCCTGTGGTGAAGGATTAAAAACCACTACCGCACACCATACCTGTTGTACTTTCTGCGACACTTTATAGACAAGTCGCTGCGCCAAACTGCAGTCGACCCCGCAGTACAGACAATATCCACTGGCCATGGCCTCGAGATCTCCCTCATCTGTTCCAGCTACAACATCGTCGTCCGCCTGGAGCAGACTCGTCCAGATTACAAGAGTCGCATCCAATAACTCGCGATCACACCCGACCGAACCAACAAAACCATCCTCCCAACTGTCCTCTACAACACCTCTTACAACATCACCAGTTCGGCCCGCTAAGAGGCGACGAGTGACAGAGTCACCGCCACCGCGATGTGCAACGGACGGTTCTTCCGCAGCTACCTCGTCACGTAGCAGGACACGTGCTCCACGGGCACGATGCAATGATTTAAAGATGTTCTATCCATCCGCGGCCCATGCCGACTGCACGACAGCATGTCCATGTCAGGTAGAAGACGTGGAATGTGTCGCGCCACCACAACACGAGCGCGAGCGCGAGCGTGAGGCCAGGCAGGGCAAAGCACCTCAATTCGACCTGCGAAAGCTTGTTGGGAAATCTCACAGGGATGATGGTTATGGAAGTCCGACGAGGAAGACGCGGGAGGATGAACCTGGATTGCAGCTCGAGGAAGCTAGCCTCGACCCCGACGGCCAAAGCCCAACACCACAAGCACTTGATTCTCCAACAAAGTCATGCGATTCGATCTCAGAGGCCGAAATTTGCGAGGACCAGGACATTCCTGGTTCACAGCCCCATCGAATCTTTATCACGTCCAGTAGTCAAGCTCAGCAGATGCAAGAGCGGTCAATACATGATATCGGCGCCATCTTTGTTCCTAGGAAGAAAATCCCATCACCGAACATGGACCGAGTTCGACAACCAAAACTCTCACGGAAACGTCCAGCTTTGGCTCTCGGCCACGGTGAGCATGGAAAATCTGGAGATGCATCCCTCGAGCAGGCACAGGGACAACAGGCCCAGGAGGACCCTCAGGGTAGTGATACGCCTTTGATGACGCCGACTCAGCCCGACAGGTGTGGCTCACCGCATGCAAAAGGTGCTCCTATGGAGGCGGATCGTGTGTCAGAAACAGCGAGCACATGTTCTGCTGCCGCTCTGCGCGAAGTGGCTGGACCCGGTGCTGTAGGGTTGCAAGACGGCGATCGGAATACCATGAACAAGACGCCAAAGTCAGTCAGACGGAGCATCCGTTCGACAGCTCGGAGTGATGCCAACCAGCTCATTACCCCGTCTACCTCGCCCGCGTCAAAAGTCGAACCCCAGTCAGATGAGGCTAAGGACGAGGGTCCAGGGTCCAGCGGGCCGGCTTTGATGGCCAAAGCCAAGCGGCGTCTCAACCTCCACAGCGGCAGTTACAACGGCCAGCCGTCCCAGAAAAGGCGGAAGACGCCGCCCAAGAAGCAAGTCGCGGTGCAGACGACGCTGAGCCTGAATATTGGTACGGGCGCGGGGATGAGGGAGTGTAAAGTGTGTGATACGGTGTATAACCCGTTTCATCCTGAAGATGTCAAGGTCCATGCAAAGAGGCATGCCGTTGTATTGAAGAATGGTGTAAGGGTGTGAGAGTATCTGGGCGGGAATGGGAACATGATGGAACCCACGTGATGAATGAGCCACGTGGGCTATCGTTGGAAATTACCTTCTCATCAACGGTGTATATTCCCTTGGTTAAGACTGGCACTGCAGGATAGGGCACTGGGTTTGGAATAGCAGATGGCTTGCATACTATGAGCACGAGCATGTTGAGCGGATGGCTTTGATAGGCATCGAGGATTGCGTACACACGAGAATGAAGATACCCCATGCGTTTGCTACCAGCAGCCCTTCCCTAACCACGTCGTGGTCATAAATGTAATAAAATCACCCCCTCCCGGGGGAACTTTCGCCCCCAACCACCCACGTAACTCCCACCATTGTTCCTCTCATCTACGCGGGTCCTCTGGGTATCACCGTTGCTTCGAAGGCTAGGTCCGTCGTCCTCCTGAGGTATTATCCCCCACATTGTCACGTAGACGTTTTGATGCGAAGCGTCTCCTCAATCCGTCCCACCGGTCGAAGGCTCTCTGCGTCTGCCGTCTAGTTGGTGCCTGCGTGTTATCTTCTTCCTGGGGCGACGGCTCCGACCTGTCTTTGTTGGCGCCGATGGTACGTACGTGTTACATACACTCTTCACTGGGTGGTCTCTACCTTCTCTCCCCCTAGTGGGCCTTGTCACGGTGATGTCCCGAAGAGTTCTTATGGTGAGAATCCTTGTGGTGAGAGTTCTTGCCCGCGGCCTTGTATGGTTGCTTCCCCGCGAACCAATCCACCAGGTTGACGGTGGCCTTCTCTTCCGGGGAGCTGGTGCCCGCTGTGTGGTCGTGATGATGATGCTCTCTCCCGCTTCCGTGTGGTATGTCCCCCGCCATCAACCTCACCGCGGTGACAGCGGCCGTTTCCTTCTTTAAACTGAAGTACATATTACGGCACGGTACGGTACGTCTATGACACAAGGCTCTGGTGAAGAGGTGTGCTCTCCTGGGCTGGGGTCAGCCAATCTCGATGTACCAGAGGGTTGCTGTTTATTATGTGAGATTGTAGATCAAAGTTGTCCTGGAAATCGATCAGTACACGTTTTGGGTATGCTTGACATTGCTGAGTCGCAGAAAGACAGCAAGGGGTAAAAACTGTCGTACCCCGGTATTTATACTTGTTCGTTGTGGCTCTCCTCACGGAGACCTCTGACGGAGGATTGTGAGGATAACTGTATACTGTAGAGTATGTGATGATTTTCACTGAGGTTTTGCAAGCTTCACCGTCGAAATATGAACCAGGAACAAGCTGCGACTTGTTCCCAGCTATAAGGCCATAGGGGCCTCGTAGCAGACCAGGACGTGTGACAGACATTAAACGTTAAGAGGTGCTGCGAATATCGTGACGACCCTTTCCTGAAAGTCACTCCCACGCTTCCTCATCCAGACAAGGCTTATCACACTGCTGTCTACAGTCCAAACTTCGGTGTGGGGGAGTCATCGATCCAACCACATTATGGTATAAGACGGTTCGATGTAGACCTTGGATGGTTGTAACTCTTATAAGCAACAAACCATCACAATTGAGCCTTGGTATATCATGAGGTGTGGTATCTTCGTATACAGCTTCAGTAAAATAAATGTTCACCACCTAGGCACTTGAGTACTGTCAACCTCAGTGAATCCCACCGGGAGGATACGGACAACACAGGGCTTCCAGAAGACATTGTCAAATTCCCATGCTATCAAAATAACATGCATAGATGAGCTAAACCAACCAAAACTTTTTGCAACACGCTGAAACCAACCTAAGATTTACCACACACTCCCATTTTAGTTCTTCACAACAGCCACCTGACTCCTCACCGCAACATTCTCCTTCCGCCCGGGCTCAGGGAATTCCTGCACATTGACACCCTTCCTGAAGATGAGACAATGCGTCGATCCACCAAAGTGGAACATACCAGTCTGGTCGCCCTTCTTGACATGCTGGCCCTCCTTGACCGTGATCTCGCACGTGCTCACCTCGTCCATACCAATACCGATGAAGGCCATCAGACCGATGGCAGGGTTATCCGCCTCGATGAAGATGATGGCCCGGGCGGCCAAGCAAGAGAGGTAGGACTGGACGGCACTGATACCCTGCTTGATCTGGGCCTGCTCTTCCGCGCTGTTCATATCCCCGCCGTCAAACAGCGGCTCGCTGAAGTAAGTCCCGTCGACGAGATATGCCTTCTTGATGGTACCAGAGACAGGGGCGTGCCACCTGTGATAGGAGAGCGCAGACAAGAACGCCTGGTAGACAGTACCACCCGCGAACTGGTCCGAGAGCGGGTCGTTGGAAAGCATGTCCTTGATGGAGTAGGACTGGCCCTTGATCCAGAACTTGTCGCGGAGCTTGACGTTGCGGGCGGTGGCGAAGGGCCTGGACTCGCACGCGTTGGCGATGACGTTGTCGTCTTCGGGCGATGCGATGGGCCTGGCGGAGTCGTGCACCTGGCGAGTGAAGAAGTTGTCCCACGAGGTGTAGCCGTACTTGGGCTTGGAGGGGTCGCAGATGTACATGTCCTCGAACTTGTGGTTGGACTTGTAGGGGGCGTTGGCGACCTGCATCAGGTCGCTTGTTGCGTGCTGGCCGAACCAGCCTAGGCGGTGATCGCCCAGGACCTCGGCGGATTCGGGGGTCTGGAAAAGATGTTAGTATGGAGGAGGAGGAGGAGGAGTAATGAGAGATACCTAAGAGGCTGGTTGGTATCGAGGAAGGAAAAAGAAGAAGAAAAGTGGATGTGGTGACTGACCAGAAGATACTTTCCCCACTCGTTGAGGACCTTCTTCAACATCCTGTTCACATCAGGATCCAAGAAAGCCGCATGCCCACTCGGTGTGGCCATAACGTAGTCAAAGACAGCACACATCGGAACTCCGACCATGCCGACACTCTCAGCAGCGTCAGTCCACTCCGGCGCGCGCGAGAAGACATGGTTCAGGACAGCAAGCATGTGGCCATAGTCCCTGACGGCCTTGTGGCCCGTGGGGTCCTTGTCGTAGGGCTTCTTAGAGGGGATCTCCTCCCACATCTGGGTGAAGAGCATGCGCATGCGTGGGGTGGTCTCGATGAAGTCCTTGAACTCCTTCAGGACGGGGACGAGCTCCTTAGGGTTCTTGTCGACGTGGTCGGCCTGCTTCTTGAGCCATTCTTTTTGGACTCTCGAGTCTGCTGGGACCCAGCCGCCCGGCCTGTGGATTGATTGATTGTCTGTCAGCTTTATATGCGAGTGAGATGATGATCAACCAGAGATGAGGGAAACTGACTTTATGACTTTGTGCTCATCGGGGATGTGATGCTCGTCTCCGTGTTGCCAAACCATGATTGCGTATTGTAAGGGGGGGGGGAGACCTCGTCTAAGGTTCTTTGTTGTGGTATGCGGGCGGTGATTGGTAATGATTTCTTTGGGGGGGGGGGTGGTGGGTGGTGGTGTGGGATGAGGGGTAGTTCCAGACTGTGCTCTTATATGTCCAGATGGTAGTGTAGAGTATTGATGAGTGAGCTGATGGATGAAGTGAAGTTGTAATAAAGTTGCCAAGCTTTCTTTTCCCTTAAGTAGTTATCTGCACCCCAGAAATCATCAGGGGGGATTTCCATGAATTCTCACAGTGACGGTAACGTGGGTCATCTTTTTTTCTACTACCTAGGTACCTAAGGTATGCAACCTGCAAATGCCGTTAGCGGCAGGTTCATGTTCCTGAATGACGGCGTATCCATGATGTCAGGGCCGACGTCATGTTCCTGCGGTTTTGTGTGCTGTCAAGCGCTGCGCCGTTGGGACTGCTGTTCAACCGTTCTTCGCCTACCGACCAAGTTTTTTGGGCTACCCAGGTAGCAAGTGAGGAGCCTTATACTGGCATGTTTCAAAATACAAATAGGTACTTTCAAGAGGGTTTAGAGATAGGTGGTAACTGGTGGTTTTTGGGCCATTCCACAATCGTCAATCCTGCATATTCCAGAACCCAATCACCCGGATCTGGATCTGACTGCCGGCTTGGCAAACGGTCGATCCCGGCTTGGCGATTGGTCCCGCTGGATAAAGTTGGGTAACACCAAAATTCCTCTCCTTCAAGGTTCCAAGCTTCCTTTATACACAAGACGATACCTGGATTGGGAAATGGTGCACCCAGGGGATACATAGCGTGATATTCAGGGCTTCCTCGTCCATTAATTAGACTTTAGTGTAGTTTGCTTCAACCCACAAGATGCAAGATGATTGCACCCTAAACCTGTTCCAGTTCAAGCCTCAGAAGGGCGAGAGTGGAGCCTCTCTTTACGTCATGTCCGAGGATAGAGTTCGTCGACAGCGTCGACAACTTCCTGTCTATCCCATCCCATCTAATCTAATCACTTCGACTTTCTCTAAGATACGCAAAGCCATCCTGAAGTAAACTGTTCTATACATCTCTTCAATATGGTCCCAAACCCCACGCCCGAACGACCACGATATGTGATCTTCTTCACAGGCCCAACAGCCTGCGGGAAGTCCACAATCGCGAAATATGTCGCCGATCACTTGAATCTCAGCTTCCTCGAGGGTGACGACGTAAGACCACCAAGTTAACCGATACACAACCCGCCACCACCCCCCCCCCTCAACCCAAGCGTAGGAACGTACCCACTCACCCAAAAACAAACCTTAAACAGTTCCACCCAAAAGCCAACGTCGAGAAGATGCACCGGGGCGAGCCCCTCACAGACGCAGACCGGCAGGGCTGGCTCGAGGCCCTCCGGGACCACGAGAACATGCACCCGACGGGCGCGAAGACGCTCCACCTGGTCATGACGTGTTCCGCGCTGAAGCGGCACTACCGCGACGTCCTGCGCGAGGGGTCCGAGCAGGCGCGGAACATGCGCATCCGGTTCATCTTCCTCCAGGCGCCCGAGGAGGTCCTGACGAGGCGGGCGGCCGCGCGCCGGGGCCACTTTGCCGGGGCGAACCTGGTGCATTCGCAGTTTGAGATTTTGGAGAGGCCTGCGGTGGACGAGGATGACATCTTTCCGGTTAGTGTTGATAGGCCTACTGAGGAGGCTGAGGAGGAGTCGCTTGAGATTGTTCGGAGGGTCCTTCAGGAGGCGTAGTGGTGCTTTTCCTCCTCCCTGTGGTTGGACTTCGGATCTTGCGGATCGTGGTTTACTGCTCCATCCGGGCCGGGCGAGACATGGCGATAGATTGTACATTAGGGTGTCATTTGGCGGGTTGAGACATTGGCGTACGCTGGAAATTGGATTAGACATCTGCGAATTATTCTCTATCATGGAGCAATCCATATCTTTAGATCTCAAACCTTTAGATCTGCAGAGTCGCACATACGTATCGCGCATACCGTAGCCGCGCGATGCTTGTATGTAGGTCACAAATGTCGGATTCTCGGAATGACGATCCACCGACAGCCTCGGCAATGCAACCCTCCAACGTGGCCGAGGTCCAATCTACCTAGGTACCCCGACCTCCTTGAACACTCATATATACAACTCAACGCTCAGCTCTGCCACACTGCCACACTGCCACACTGCCATCCCCATCCAGTCCCAACCCTCTCATCAACCTCAATCAAGACTTCACCCCCAGCACCCAAGACCCACCACCAAAATGTCCTCCCAGAGCCTCTCCATCGTCCTCGCCGAGCGGCCCAAAGGCGCCATCCAACCAGGCAAGACCTTCAAACAGAGGCTCGACCCCGCACCGCAACCCAGCGAGCTCAAAGAAGGCGAGATCCTGGTCGAGACGCTCTACCTCTCCCTGGACCCGGCCATGCGCGGCTGGCTGGACGACGTGCGCAGCTACGTGCCGCCGGTGCAGATCGGCGAGGTCATGCGGGGGTCGACCATCTCGCGCGTGCTAGCATCACGGTCGCCCCGGGCGTCAACAGGCGACCTCGTCATCGCCTCGACGGGGTGGCGCGAGGTGGCCATCGCGGGGCCGCGGGACTTCGAGACGGCGGCCGACGTGCCGCTGCCGGAGAACGGGAAGGTGACGGACCTGCAGGGGGTGCTGGGGATGACGGGCCTGACGGCGTATCTCGGCATGACCAGGATCGGGTGTCCGAAGCCTGGGGAGACGGTGGTTGTGTCCGGGGCGGCGGGGGCGACGGGGAGCGTGGCGGCGCAGATGGCTAAGATTGCTGGGGCGAGGGTTGTGGGGCTGGCCGGGTCGGATGAGAAGTGTGCTTGGCTGGAGAGGGAGCTTGGGTTTGATGTTTGTCTGAATTATAAGGACCCGGGGTTTGTGAGGAAGTTTAAGGAGGCTACGCCGAAGTATATTGATGTGTATTTCGATAATGGTAAGTCTCGGTCTTTTGATCGGGGGTGATGAGTCGGTTTGTCGGTGCGATGACTGACGATGATGACCTTGCAGTTGGCGGAGAGATCCTTGACCTGGCTCTGAGCCGGGCAAACAAGAATGCGCGGTTTGTCATGTGTGGTGCTATTTCTCAGTACAACTCGACGGAGCCTCGAGGACCACGGGTAAGAAGCTTCTCATGTGCTGGCTTGTTACCAATCTGGCTACGGATTTAAGTGCTGACGTGATCTACAGCAAATCTCGAAGGTCATCACGCAACGGATACGTATGGAGGGATTCATCGTCTTCGATCACGCCAACGAGTACCCAGCTGCTCGCAAGCAACTCGGGCAATGGCTTGCTGAAGGCAAGTTGAAGAGGCAGGAGACTGTTGTACGAGGTGGTCTGAAGATGGCGGAGCAAGCCCTCGTTAATCTTTTCAAGGGAGGAAATACAGGTAAGAGTTGAATCATGAGAAGTTTTCAATGTTGAAATATCACTGACCGTTGCAGGCAAACTCCTCGTCGAGGTCAAATCCCCCGAGGCAAAGAGCAAGCTCTGATTGTGTGATAGACCAAGTGGTATGAAAGGGTGTCTCCCACCGCATCATCATCATCAGGGTGTCAACTGGTGGGGGCTGTATGATAGGATATAACTAACGTATTACACGTTGACGTATAATTGGCATGGAGCTGCTACGAGTGATATCTATAACCTGTCACTTATTATATCTATGAGTTTGCCAAATCCGGATTGGTCATTGGATCGCACAGCACTAAGTTACAGCTCTAAGCTCTAAGCTACAACTTTTCTAAACCGTCCTTTTGTTCAGCATTTGCCAGACCCATAAAAGTGACAGTTCTTGCCCTACACTGCCTGCATTAACTGTCCCAATAGCCAAGGTGGTGTTAGGGCAGGTGGTGGGGGCGGTCATGTTGGGTCTTGAGGGGAGGTCAAAGGTCGATTCAACGGCAGACTGTTGGTGGTTGTTCCACAGGTTCGAGACGATGCTTGCTGACATGTCCCCACAGAAGAGGAAAAAGTACCGAACTTCGACGTGATTGACGGGCGGAGTCGGTGAGAGATGCGAGGCGAACATGGGCCTTTCGGCTCGAGTTGAAGAGTCGGTACAAGCGGCCATTGTCAGCATTGCATGTTTCAGCTTCGACGGCAGCGCTCGAGTTGATAGACTGACCGACTGACTGACTGACCGACTGACTGACTGACCGACTGACTGACTGACCGACTGACCGACTGATATACCAACAGTCTGACTAACCAGGCAACAGGCGACCTCTGCGCCGTGGAACCCAGGCGACTGTAGAGTCAGGAATCCTTCAGCCGGATGGATGCCTTGGCTGATGCAGTGGGTTTCTAGATCATCAAGTGTACCAGACCAGACCAGACCAGACCAGACCAGACAGATTATTCTAGATGGACCGGCCAGTTCGACGCCCACTGAGATTGAGTTTACCCCACCAAGGTTTAAGCGAGATCCAGCCGGAACAACAGCCGAGATGTTTAATCTCCATGCGGGCTTGATTGACATCATGACTTTGTACGTACACTGTACTGTGGTGGACAATTTCTGGCTGGGGTTTCAATATAATTAATTACCTTTCTACTCTTATATGTTCGTCATATATCCGATGTTCTACTGCGGCATATCAATACATGCCACCATCGCCGAATAGAAATATACCCCCAACTGCTTCCAATTTCATCCCCACAGCCCTCCCCCCCCCCAATGGATGGTGTGCACGACGAGGTTGGAATGGCTGGCCCGAGAGTTCCACCAGGCCTGTTTCGGCCATAAGCTTGGCAACTAAATCTAAGCTATGTATGGTGGGGCGTGGTGGTGGACAAGACTGACAAGTGGCGGGGCATGCATTGAGAATTGTCGGGCAGGCGGGGCATTGTTGGACTTGGCAGGGATTAGCCTGTGACTGCCCGGCAGCACCTTAAGTTTGTTTTCCTCTGGTTTGCTCTACCGTTTTTTAATGAGGTCACCCCAACAGCGCCACTTATCAAGAATGTACGTCCGTACTTGACTTGATTGTTTGTACAAACATCCAACCTACTGTCAGAATACTGCCCAAGTCTTGATCGTCGAGGGAAAAAAAGTGGGTGCTGTTCAGCTGTGGTCTCCTGAACAACAATCACCAACATCACCAACAACATCGCCAACATCACCAACATCGCCATCATCGCCATCATCGCCATCATCGCCAACCTCCATCCTTTTCGCAGCCAACTCGAAGCCTCGCATGCTTGTTGACTTACGCGCGACAAGTGCTCATCTTCTAGCGGGTGTGCTCTCACTCACTTGATCCTGGTAAGAACAAGATATAGATAGAGGAGAAGTCCTTTGTGTTTAGGGGTTTGTTTACTTTAGGTAGCATCACCATTGTTTTGGCCTGAGCTTCAACGTCTCCCCCGTCGTCATCGCCACCGTCATCGCAAGCTGTCTGCAGTCTTCCGCTCTGTGCCCTCATAATTCACTTATCGACAGCGTCCTGGTCTGCATCTTTCTGACCGCTTTTTTGCAGGACAACTCTCCTCCATTCTTCTTCACCCGGCGCACGATAACGATATGCAGCAACAAGCATATCAGCTGGTAAATCCTCCCCGGGAGTATCCTCCTCAAGGATATGGCCCTCCACCAACTCAAGAGCAGCAATATGACTACTCCCAGGCTCCTCCAGGGCCTCCTTCTAATGGCTATGCCGATGAGAAGGTTCCTTTCGATCAGGCCTTCAAGATCGACAAGCCAAAGTACAACGATCTATGGGCTGGCATTCTGTTCCTGGTCACTATGGCCGGCTACGTCGTTGTATCTGGCATCGCGATTCAGGGATACGGTATGATATGCCCACATATACCCATCCTTAAGACGCTGGCTCCTGACCATATCCTACCTCATAGCGGCTACTCGAAGCTCTAATGGCACCGGTATTTACGATGGGAACAAGGCGGACATCAGCCTCAACACCAACACTCTGCTCCTGTTCGTCTTCTGTCTCTGTGTCGCCATCGTGTTGAGTTACGCCTATGTCCTACTCGCTCGCACCTTCACCAAGCAGTTCATCTGGGCCACCGGCATTCTGAACATCGTCTGGGGTCTCGGAACGGCCATATACATGCTCTACAGGAAGTACTATGCCGGAGGTATTGTCTTCATCATCTTTGTGGTATTCCAGATCCTTGCGTTCATCTCTTGGATTCCGCGTATCCCCTTCAGTGCCCTCATGCTGCGCACCGTAATCAACGTCGCCAATCGCCACGGTCACGTCTACATGGTTAGCTTCGTCGGAGGCCTCATCGGAGCGGCCTACGCTGCCTGGTTCGCCGTCACCTTCATCGCCGTCTACGTCAAGTTCTCACCAAGCAACGGTAACCCGGCATGCAGCACGGGAGCGTCAGGGTGTAGCTACGCCAAGGTCACGGGCCTCATCGTGTTCATCACGTTCTGCTCCTATTGGTTCTCCGAGTGGCTCAAGAACACCATCCACACCACCGTCTCTGGCGTCTACGGATCATGGTACTTCAACTCGCGTGCATACCCTACCGGGGTAACCCGCGGCGCCCTGAGGCGGTCTATGACATACAGTTTCGGTTCCATCAGTCTCGGCAGTCTCATCGTTGCCATTGTGAACTTCCTCCGGATGATCGCACAGACGGCGCGTAACCAGAGCGGCCAGCAGGGAGACATTGTCGGCTACATCTTCTTCTGCATTCTCAGCTGTCTCATCTCGATGCTCCAATGGGTTATTGAGTTTGTCAACCGATATGCATTCTCGCATATCGCACTCTATGGCAGACCTTATTTCCAGTCAGCCAAGGATACCTGGAGGTACGTATCATCAGTTCTTTCTCGCTGCGCTACCCATCTTCGATCCTCCGCGCCTTACTTGCCCCTCTCAATATCCCCCCGTCCCTACCTTTGCCTATCCGTCCTCTTACCTTTTCTGCATGTGATGACTAACATTCAACAGGATGATCAAAGACCGCGGAATCGATGCTCTTGTCAACGAGTGTCTGATCGGTCCAGTCTTCACCTTTGGCGCCATGTTCATCGGTTTCGCCACAGCTCTCCTCGCCTACTTGTACCTCGAGTTCACGAACCCAGCCTACAACTCGAGCAGCCAATACACGGTCGTTATCGTCGCGTTCGCCTTCCTGATCGGACTGCAGATCTGCAACATCTTCACTACGCCCCTGAGCAGCGGCGTTGACACGATTTTCGTGGCGGCTGCGTGGGACCCCGAGGTCATGATGCGCGACCACGGCGACTTGTACCACCAGATGGTGCAGGTGTATCCACATGTGCAGCAGGCCATTCACGCTTAATTTTGAGAGGTTGATTTGGGAAAGGGGGAAGTCGTCGTGATTGCGACGGCTTATAGGGGCGTTTCGGCTGGGAAAGGGTCGCTTTTCTTGCGTTTCTCTGGTTTACATAATGCAGATGCCCTGTTTAATACGCACATGAGAATGGCTTATTGTCGAAGTGCGGTGTATCATACTTGATGTTTGAAGAAACACCATGGCTTCAGAAAGTATCAATGATGGATGGTTTCGGGTAGTGTCCTATTTCCCTGCTCTCTGCCTGAGTCCTGTGGCCCCTATGACGGTCAGCTTTACAGATCTATGTTGGTTGTGTCGTATGGTACCCTGATACAGCCCTCGCACACTCAGTTATCCTAATCTAGTTAAATCCACCTCAACGAGAGGTTCTTGAATCGGCATCAAGCCACCCACCGTAGTTTCTCCTTCACCCAACTCACAGCCCCTTGCCTCGCATCCTAGCCTTACAACTGCCCATCCATAACCGCACCGGCCCACTCCACCGCAGCCTCATACCCATCATCATCATCATCATCACCCTCCCCAGCACCACCACCGCCACCAATACCCAACTGCGTCCAATAAGCCCACTTCCCCAAAGCCTGCAGCCTCCCCGCCGCCGTACCCACAGCCAACCTCTCAACCACCCCGGCAACCCTCCCCTCGAGCGCCCGCGCCGCCGTGTCAATCGACTCGGCATGCTCAGGCACAGCAACCACATCCAGGACACCACCCGCGCGCCCCAGCTGCCCCGCCGACACGCGCTCGCCCAGCGCGAAGAGCCTGTATGCCAGGCCCGGCGGGAGACGCCTGGAGATGGCGGCCATAGAGGGGAGACTGGTTGCGAGGGAGCGGGTGCTTGTGGGAGCGGGGAGTTGGAATTGCGTGCTGGAGAGGGCTATGGGGAAGTCTGTGGTTAGGGATAGGTGGAGGCCTGTGGGGGTTACGGGTGAGGAGGTCTTGATGGGGGTTATGATTGGGGCTGGGGAGTGGCGGATTAGGGATGTGACTTCGGCGCGGAGGGCGAGGGTTTCTTGGATGATGGTTTTGGTGGTGGTGGTGGTGGTGGTGGTGGTGGTTGGTGGCTCTTGTGGGTCGTCGCCTGCGCTGAATATGGGGCCTGCGCTGCGGAGGACTAGGACGTTGGGGAGGTCCTCGCGTTCTATGCACCAGGACTCGGGGTCTGTGAGCCAGGTGTAGTTGTTGCTGTTGGAGCCTGTGTTTGTATCGGTGGGTTTGAGGTTAAGCATATGTTGTTTGAAAGGGGGGAGGGTGAGCAGTCTGCCTGTCCTGGGTGAGGTGAGGTGGTGGTGGAGTTGTTGGCGGAGGTCGCGGAGGACAGAGAGGCTGGATGCGTTGGGGTTATTCAGGGTGATGTATGCTGCTTTTGCGGGGAGCTTTGGGAAGGCCATGTTGTGAGAGGTTTGGTGTGGTGGATGGAGTTGACGTGCTGGGAGGGCGGGCTGGTTATGAAGTTGAGGTTCAATGTGTGACGAGTCTCATAATACGGGGTTGACTTACAAGCGTCTGCACACCCCCCCCCCTCTCTTTGATAAATGCAGCCCTAACCCTTTTGACAACATCTTGTCCGTCTTGGCACGATATGGTCGCTTACTCAGTCCCCCGGCGGCTGCATGAAGCCCCGAGGTCACGATGGCACAAGGAACTCTAGTTTCCATTAGGTGGGAAACTCATTAGGGTAGATTATATGGAGTAATGCAAAGTTTCCGTTCTAGGGTCGTAGTCTCTTACGATATATGTGTTAACTACTGTCTTTAGGAACCTCGCGCTAGATCTTCCCACGCCCATGATGCCGCTCGTTTGCCTTAACAGCTCAGCTCTGCTAATTCATATAGGAGTTCATGGCGTTAAGAAGCCCGATAAGACTATTGCTAGTTGTGGTAGGGAATGTTAAAGGTGCTACCTCTCGTCCATCCAGTGGTCATCAGAACTAAGCCGATGTTCGCAGGAAGGGTCAGGCATGCAGCCACCACGAACGCTAGTGTGATTTTCTGACATTATATTCAAAATGGGGATTTGGTACATCAACAATATTGATGGGAAATCGAGTATATGATCTAGAAACTTGTTTGGGACCCCGGTCACAGGGGTTGAGGAACAGGCAAGTGGGGCGCCATAAGCAATATCCTTCACATGAACCCAACTTGCTGGACTAACGTGTGGGTCTACGATATCCTCATGCACGAGCATATGCCTGTACAGGCAATTAATGACCACTAGTGTCCTTTCGGGCGATACACGATGGTGTGGTGGTGCCAGTTCCGAGGATAGCGTGGTATAAAGAAGCATGCCCAGGGTGGGTATTGTATCCAGGTAACACATATGAATGGTCCAGTGTAATCCGTGTGGGTTATAACCATAATCTCCATCTTACCACGCTTCTCATTGAATGAGGAATGTGATACTACTGCAATGTGCCGATCATTCTCGTCGCAGGTTAAAGTGCGAGGCTTTTGCTTCTTATAACGAGGGCACATCCTGCTGACATACTTGCAAAGTCATCTCAACCTTCCTGTTCTCGGCTTCTTAATATTGAACACTTCCCAACGAATTCATTGTCAATTCTCACATGTGTATTAATTCTTAACATCAGAAACACACTCCAACAGGCTTGAGGTGATCGTGCTAGGAACCTTGGAACGAATGCAGAGTGTTACAAGGACACAATGGCCAGCTGGTTTCGCCAGATAACACCAACACGGGTGCCGACGGACATTGTCGTACCTTTCCGTTACTGGGACGACACTGTAGTCCTTAAGTCAATCACTATTTTTCACATGAGCAGATATGATGCCGTCTTGGACACCGAGAAGCTTCACGAGAGCCTGGAGCGGTTGTTGGCTCGCAAAGGATGGCGTAAATTGGGAGCACGGTTGCGGAAGAACGTAAGTGATATCCTCGTGAATTCTCAAAGGATTGTCTCAGTGGAGACGAATATATCATGCTCACAATCTAATCAAGGCCCGAGGCCAAATTGAATATCATATCCCAGCCGAGTTCACCAACGAACGACCAGCAGTCTCCTATTCACAAGACCGACATAACATGCCCATCAGCGAGCACCCTCTGGCATCACAACTTCCAGAGCCCAGGAACCGTCCAGCAATAGTATGCGACCCAGAGCAGTTCACGTCTCTCATAAGACCGCCAGGTACACCCTCGTCGTTAGATGACTACCTGACCCAGGACCGGGGCCAATTAGGCCTACACATAGTCTCCTTCACCGACGCCACGCTCGTAGGCCTATACTTCAACCACACAACCACCGATATCATGGGCTGGGGCTCGCTAATGACAGCCTGGATGCACGAGCTTCACGGACGCGGCGACCAGATCCAGACACCAGTCGGCGGCGACCCAGAGGACAGCGAGGACTTCGACCCGATGCGCCGGCTGGGCCTAAACCCGACCGAGCCTCACGTCCTGGAGGACCGCCACATGGGCATGTCAGGCCTCGTGAGCTTTGGGCTCCGCAACGCTCTTGATATAGGCTTTCGTCAGAAGGAAGGGCGTATCATCTGTGTGCCTGGCGCTTTCATCGACAGATTGCGCGTCCATGCGCTCGACGAACTCAAGGCTGAGGCTTCTCAGAGCGGCCAGGGGGTGGAAGCTGAGCCGTTTGTCTCTCATGCCGATGTTCTTGCTGCGTGGTGGATACGCTTAAATGTCTCATTGTTTCTCCCAGCTGATTCAGAGCGCACTGTTACGATACAGGTATGTACTAATGTTCTTCTCAATACTTCTATCCCAGACGTAGCGCTGGAGAACACAAGACAAAGAAGTGAAGAACCATCTCATCACTCACGGCCAGTGTCAATATGCCAGCGACTAACACACAACGTCTTTCCAGAATGCCGCCTCCTCGCGCAAGACGCTGTCCAGTGACTTTGGGACGTCAACAGCCCCATACATTTCCAACTTCTTCACCATGTTGTACTCGCTAATCCCCGCACGCGAGATCCTCTCCCGGCCGGTAAGCTGGCTAGCGCAAGAGATCCGGCGCGCCGTCGTGGAGCAGGGGACGCGGGAGCAAGTCGAGGCCTACTTCGCGCTCCAGCGGCAGACCCTAGGACGTGTGCTCCCCGTCTTTGGCGACTCGGGGATGCAATTGATGAGTATTTCCAACTGGTGCAAGGCCAACCTCTACGGTCATGACTTCTCGCCGGCTCGGGTGGACGGCATCGACGAGGTGCCGAGGTGCTGCTCTTTGATCGAGGCTTTACAAGTCCCCTTGGGCTTCCCTGAGGGGACTCTGGTTATGGGCCAGGATCGTGATGGGAATTATTGGATGTATGCGTTCCGGGTGAAAGGGACCTGGGGAAAGGTCGAGCAGGCGCTGGAGGGGATGGATCATACTTCTTGAACTGAAAATATGCGACATATGTAGTTGATGGTGAGAAGGGGGTGACGTTATAAGAGACTTATTCGAGCAAGCAACATGGTCATGTCCCATAGAATAAAAATTGGCCGTCGTATAATATTTAATGCTCGTAGCTGTTTTTGACTGTGTAACCAACCTCCTTGGCCGAGCTAGCATTACCACCACCCAAAGCCAAACAATCCAGTAGGCTTCATAGCCCCCGGCCTAATTCGAGCCCCTTTTCACTGCTGGTTTCTCCTCAATCATCTTGAGGTCACTTTAGTATACCCCTGGACCAAGATAACTTCTTGTCATTTGACTTTCCCATCTTTGTGCTTCAGTATCACCCGCCCAGCAAGTGGCCGCAGAACTCGGGTTCCTAGGCCCCTGATACACTACCAGAGGAATTTCCTGATTGGCAACGTGCTGCTGGGAATTTGAACCCAATCTCTGCCTGTAATGAGCCCATCGTTTTGCGCGGCCATCACCGTGAACATCTGCCTTGCTTGTGTTTCTCGATCGTCTGAACGAAAGGCTTTGTATTGAACGAGACCATAGACGGGCCGCAGATGATTTGACCGACTCTGGCAGATGATGGTTTAGGAAGGCCGGCATCAGCATAAGACAAGAACAAATGATGCCAACGTTGACTTCAACAGTGCTGATTTCCTGTCAGTATGGGTCTGCTCCATAATATGTACTATGTTGCAAGGAAGCGGAGATTCATACTCCCAGACACCGCAGTCCGATAGATTCCGAGTAACATCAACATCTTTTCGCATAACACTTGGCGTTTTCCCCAGTCTAAACAGACTCGCAAAACAAGCACTGTATAGCTGTCAGATTCAGGCTAATCGCCAGAAGACTGGTGCCCTTCAGTAAACTTACAAAATGCCAACGCCAAATACAGCTGATATCCTCAGCCTACGATCAAGGCTCATGTTCAAGTTCCATAATAGTCGGATAGGTAGGACCAGAATGAAGATATCCGTCGCCGAACTGGATACACCTGAAAGATATGGAAGGATGATATGATTGAGGCAATGGCCAGGCAGGTAAGAGTTCCATTCCTTGGTGACCGGTGCACATTTGAAAACAGTGGCGAAGAAGAGCCCAGTGTTGAGGCATGTAACAACGATCATTCCACCAATGATCCAGTATCTCATCTGAACTTGCGGGGAGAAGATGCGGTAGTAGAAAATGAGAAACGTAAGCTTGATGCAGGCTGTAAGCACCAAGTATAAACAGTTAGCTATGCTAAACCACTGCGCCAGGAATTGATCCGTTATTAGCATGCTCATATTCTAGAAAGTCTAGAGCATTTCATTATCTCTACCTTCAAAGCGTCTACGAGCCAAGTGGCAGGCTCATCCCATATGTGGCGGCCCACTCCGTAGGTGTATGCTTTATCACATTAATATTAGTTACATGGTGCTCCGAGAGCAAGAAGCGAACATCGTGAGACGAACATACATTTGATCATGAGCGCCGAAAAGGCTATGGACAGGCCCCACGAGGTCACGCAGAAATCTAGATTAAGGACGGTTAGTACCAAACTGTCGTGATTGGTACATTGGGCATATCAGTCACCGACTCACAGTCATCAAGACCCAACCCTGTCTTGTTGATGGCGATCCTGGTGTATAGACGAGTGGCCAAGAGGAGGCTAGTAAGAGTGAGACACACGGTGTGCAATGCTATATTATTGGACAACCGGCTGGGAGGGTCAACTAGATTAGGCTCAACGCCTGGGGGAGGAGGCATCGAACCAACCCATTGAGATGCCATTGTAAGAGAGTGAGGTTGAAGAACATGTAGGAACTAAGATATCATGGCACTCTTGGCTCAAGACCCGGTGGACACTAAATATCGCATATCTGATCAGAGGGCCGTTTGACACAGGGGCACAGTCCGAATTTAATATCAGGTTCGCTTCTAGTGATCTGCCATCTCTTTGACTTACATGTACACATAGGTGGTCAGCAGCATGCCTGGCATGACTCGGTACCCTTAAAGTAACCCTCCTAAAGATCTTATGCGGTGAAGCTTACATCTGGCCTCCTCACTTGTTCCTGTAGCAGGGTTTCCTATTTGGGGTCCAACTGTCCAGGTGCATATCTCGCCACCACCAACATGAGGATCCGGGGTCTGCAGCAAGCTCAACTACCTCTGTTGGAGCCCCACTGATGTAAACGCTCTCTCATCATCACCTTACGTACATAGAATCCTCTGTACGCACCGTGCAACAATAAGTCTTCTACCACGAACCATAGGCTCCATGCAGCGCCGTGATATTTAACATTCTTTTCACGATTCCACAGACAACCTCCTCTACTTTCCAGCCCTACTGGTCCCGCGTTATCAGCATCATGATGTGGGTGATGGAACAAGAATCTCGAGTCTCACACGCGCTACGCCTGGCTGCTACTATCTCGCTGGCCTTTTTGTCCGTATGGCTTCCATCACAAACATTGATAACATCTACTTCCATCCTCTCTCTAGACTCCCCGAGCCTTGTGCCTGGTCTGCCACACGCTTGCCCTATGTTTGGGCGCTCGTTAGGGGAACCATAGTGCACGATTTCCAAAACCTGCATGAGAAGTACGGGCCTATCCTGCGTATCGCGCCCAATGAGGTCACATTCGCGGGAGAAGAGGCATGGTCCGACATCTTTCAGCCTCGATCAGACACTCAGCAACAATTCCTCAAGGATCCTACCTGGTGGGAGCGACAGCCAGGCATGCCGCCTTCTCTTCTGAGTGCCATCGGCCCTCAGGAACATGCGCGTATCCGCAAGTTCCTGGCTCCCGGGCTCACCCCACGGGCCCTGGCGGCCCAGGAGCCTATGCTCCAGCGATATGTGAACCTCCTTGTCGAGCGTATACATGACATTGTGACCTCTAGTGACGAAGATGGCCTGGGAGGGAAAGCAGAAGTTGATATGGCTCCATGGTTCAACTTCAACGACTTTCGATATTTTTGGCGATATTGGAATTGGCTAGTCTTTCGGCTGCCTTGAGAACTCTCGATACCACCCGTGGATCGCTCTCCTCTTCAACAGCGTCAAGGCCGCTTCTTTTGTTGCTGCGGTGCGGTTCTATCCGCTTCTGGAGTGGTTACTTATGAAATGCATTCTCCCATCCCTAAAGAGATGCAAAGGAAACACTACAATCAAATCGTGGACAGGGTGCATCGGCATCTCAACTAGGAGCTAGAGAGACTAGAAAGGCGACGAAGGTCTCGAAATTGGGGTTATCAACGCAGCCTTCATGGTTTTCACCACCGCTGGCAGTGAAACCACCGCGACTGTCCTGAGCGGGACTCTTAATTACCTCGTGAACAACCCAGATAAGCTTGCTATACTCACAAGCGAGATACGTCAGCGTTTCAAGGTTCAGGATGAGATTAAGCTCGACGCTTTGCGGGAGCTCGAGTACCTCAATGCGTGTCTCAACGAGGGCCTCAGGTTATCTGTGCCAATCCCGTGGATGCTTCCCAGGCTTGCACCAGAGGGAGGAGCCACAGTATGCGGGACATGGCTTCCTGGTGGGGTGAGTTCACTCCAGTCTGTATCAATGAACTGTCTGAAAGAAAGAAACACAATAGAGACTGACAAACTGGATGTAGTGATCAGACTGCTGTGTCGATCCAAGCATACACACTGAATCGCAGATCGGATTACTTTCACTCCGCCGCATCTTTCATGCCAGAGCGTTGGCTCCCCGAAGCGAGCTCTAACCCAGCCTCGCCATTCTACCATGACCGTCGCCATGCAATGCAGCCTTTCAGCACCGGCCCACGAAACTGTATGGGGTAACACCTGGGTTGGGCAGAGTTGCGCCTCACAATGGCCAAGCTTCTATGGAAATTTCGACATGGAAGCCGTGCCAGACAAGCGACTGAGGTGGGAGGGTTTGAGAACATTCCTGCTTGTTGAGAAGAAGCCTGTTCTAGCCTGTCCTCGTCCGCATGGGGGCCAGGCACTGAGAGGAAAGCAAAGATACCCTAGGGTAATACTATGGCGACTAACCTTTATATATAAGTACTAATCTAACGTTGAGAAGGGCCTTTGCTTGCTTGATTCTTGCCCAGTGGAAAAACAAAGGCCTGAAATATACCAAGTACATGTCCTCCAAGATATCAAGAATCAGGATTGAGACTCCCAATCACCTCCGTCTGCCGCGGGTCTCTACGTATGTATGTTGTAGCAATAGAACTTTGATCAGCTGGATTCCTAACGACCCCCACCCTCACACCCTCACAAGTGGGCATCGATTGGGTCTCGATGCTTTTATATATGCAATGAATAGGCAATGATATTTGAATTTCTGGCCAGCATGTAACGCTGTGGTTGTAGCCTGCATGCGAGCACAATATCGACAACTGACTACTTACCTAGGGTACTTTTTATCTGACAGAAGTACTCTGCGAGGGGATGATCCATGGAGTAGGCACTCCGCTGTTGCGGCCAACTCAGAACAGGCCCAGCATACAAGATTGCCCTTTGTAAAGCTACGGCACAGCGCCGCAACACAAGGATCCAAATCTCGATGAAACTTCAGGCCATTCTAGGCCTCGGGTTCCCTGTCAGTCACATTCAACTCACAGGCACAGCCGTCCAGAAAAGAATCGCTGGGCTTCTCCCCCCCGAGCTCGCTTCGGTGCTGTGTTACCCCAATATAAAGGTTTTCAAGCTGCGCGATTGGTGTGTTGCTACGATATTGTGATGTTGGCTATTGGCCGACAGCCTCATTCTCCAAATGCGTGGTATTCTGCAAGTTTTCTGGACGTGATTATGCTGTAGATAGTGATGGAATATACTACCACATGCCCCACATAGAAGTATCTATTCGCCACATCTTGGTATCATACAGCTATCCTTAGACTCCAGGGAGAGCAGTGGGTTCTCATTTTTGTGTCTATGCCTCAAAAGCTAAGGGTGTTGGAACGGTCAAGGGATCGGCATAGCGAAGGAGCTGGGGGCGAATCCTTCCCAAAAGCCCAGAGGTTTCTACATGGAGGATGTAGCAATCTCTAGGAACAGGGCTGTCACCAGGATGTTGGTCCGGAGGGCTTCGTCGGAATCATTACCTGATGTTTTCTATCTCAGTGATGTATCACCAAGATATACTGCTTCTAGCACCATCATTTCAAAGTGACATGAAAACCACTACGTAGAGCGTCTCGGCCATGTTCCAGACACCTTCCTAGTCGCCCAGTAGCAGCAACAGATGAATGTAGTAAGGAGAAGGGCTGACGGTGAATGAGAGTGCAGACAAAAGGGAGATGGCTTTGTAGAACATGATGAACAGCGCAGGTCTTGCTGACTTGCTATCCTCTACCTGACTGACTGACCACAAAGTGGAAGATCCAGCACATCATAGCATTGATACGGTATCAATCTGCCAGGCAGCTATGAAGTGTCTCCCTGTTCGAGCTGCTATTGGAGAGTTGTCGACACTGGAAGCACCCTGGCCCCAAGGAGCGGCGAGTTCACATTGACCTTGCCCCATTCGTGAGCATCCAGCGCAGCTTGTCTGGACAGCAAGACACCTCTGCCTGCCCTCTCTCGCATCTCCTTCTCATACGACCCCAATGCTTCCTCCTGTGTAGCCTCACCCGAGACAATCCTCTTCAATTGATCCACCAATAAGGCCGCATCCAGAATCCCATGGTTCGCCCCTTCGCCCCGGTACATGGTCACTGCTCCGGAATCAGTATTGGTTCACTCTTAAGATTAAGGAGATGCTAATCCAAAGTCCTCTCAAAAGCACATAAAAATAGAATCAACAGAATCAACAGAGTCAAGGGAGATACAACAACACCAAAAGCCATATACTCACTCGGATGCGCCGAATCCCCAGCCAGCGTAACTCTCCCCCCGAAATTATGCCATCCCTCAGCGGGAGGAACAAAATCGCCCATCCGCAGCGGCTTCGCCTCAGCATCACCCGGGATATCCCAGACGATACTCTTCAGCGGCTCGGCGAAGTTAGCCGTGCGTCTCTTGATCAGTGCGATACGCTCGTCATTGCTGGCCGGGAACGCATCCGCCATCTCGTCCCTCACGAGCCAGGAGATGATCACCAGAGCGTCGAGCGAGCAGCGGCCGTCCGGCGCCTCGAAGACTTCCTGGATGCTGTACCAGAGGTAGTTCCCCGTCTCGGGGTCGAGGGCCTGGAACAGGAGGGGGTCCAGTGCGCGGATGGGGGCGGCCTGTTCTGGTGTGAAATGGCGGACCACGCCGATGAGGTTCAGGGGTAGCCTGTTGAGCTGGGACTGTGGTAGGAGGTGTTTCCGCACGATGGAGTTGTTGCCGTCGGCGCCGATGAGGAGTGATCCCTCTGCGTGGGTTCCATCCTCGAAGATGGCTCTGACGCCGAGCCCGTCAGGCAGGGTCTCGACGGACTTGAGTCTCTTGCCCAGGCGTATGTCGAGGTTGCGGGAGAGGACTTCCTTGAACTTGTGTCTGTGGACGCGGATTCTGTTCTTTGAGGGCGGGACCTGGAACTTGACCTCGCAGGTTGCTGCGTTCAGGAATAGGATGGTTCCGGCGTCGTTGGCGAGTGTGTGGTCTGCCACGGTCTCGTGCTCCTCAGCTCTGGCACGTGGAGTCCCTTGGTAGAAGCAATTATTGTGGGGAAAGTAATATGGACTTACCTTTCTCACATCTTGCATGTTTTCTTGGCCGATCGTCCTCTCAAGGGCGTTCATGCACCAGTGGAGTGTCAGGGCCCAGCCCTGGCGTATAGAGCCGGGTTCTTCCTGCTCGTACACTGTATAGGAGATGCCATTCCGATGGCAACCCTGAGCAATGGTAAGTCCTACAATTCCACCACCAATGATGAGTACACGCAATGGTGTACTAGATGCCATCCTTCTTGATTTTCTGACTGATATGCGTTCAAAGTAATCTCGTACCCACGTAATCCCTGCCTTTGGAGAATACAACACGGTTTCAAGCACCCTGGGCATCTAATCTGTGTTGTCTTTTCTCTCTGTGGATGAATCGTGGACACGGTCTACCGGAGTCAGTCATCCATTAGTTTTCTTATCGGAGGTTGAAGTGGAGTTCGATACTGTAATCATGAGGGAGTCCAACTTTGGCCTGCATGCTGCAGCAAACATCTTCTTGTGATGACATGCTGTAGCCCAATCGCTGGTTCTGATGCTCGATGCATAATACCCAATGCATATGCGTGATTGTCACTTGCAGCTGCAAGTATGGATCTGCGCACAACACACAATGTACACGTACTGATGCCGAGTCCTCCCCGGAAAGCTTAGCAATTCCAAGGTTACTTTGACGACTATCATTGTAACCAGGGGTGTTCTATTGCGAACAACGTTACCCCCTCCCCACTGCCTACAATTGCGACAAGTAGGCAACCTTGACAGTTTGGAAGCTTGGAAGTTACTGGAACACTATGTAGGAACGACAAATGGTGTATGCGCTGGATTTTATGGTTCTGGCAAAAGCTTAGCTAGCCATCAAAGTATGTTCATACCTATATCCAATCTGACTTTTCGCTCAAAAGAAATTTACAAGAAAATCCACCCTTCCCCCGTCACTTCATCATAACATACAAATATCTGATACATTCATGATTCGCACCTGGGCAGCCATACCCACCCGGTATCTCTTCCCCCCCCCCCCACTCTCCTTCCTTACCCCCTTTTTTTTTTCTACCTGCCCCTTTTTTTCAGAACATTTCCACCCAATGCAACCCTCAATCAGATGTACATACACAGTACCTAAGCAGACCAAGCGTGACCACCGTCCTCGGCAAGGTAAGCCTCAATAGCGTAGTATTCATTAGTCTGGTAGTCAACAGAAGCATTGATACCAATCTGGATCCAAGCAAACAGGCCATCAGTAATGTCATCACCAAGGTAGACAAACTGGGGGAACGGGTCGAAGGTCTCGGAGGCCTGAACGACAGACCACATGTCATCATCATTGCTGGTGATGGCCACGGTGTTGGTGTTGTAAGGGTAGGTCGCCTCGACGTCGGAGCGGAGGTCCTCGGGGAAGAAGATCTGGCCGATGTGGGCGACGGGCTTGTCGAACATGGAGACGGTGCCGTTGGGCAGGACGGTGGTGTTGGTGTGGGCCAGCAGGTGGGTGTGGGTGGCGCGGCCCTCGTAGTGGCCGGGGACGATGGTCTCGAAGGACACGACGCCCTCGTTGTCCGTTATCTGCACCCCGCGGAGGTAGGTGCTGTCGATGCCGCCCTCGGGCTGCTCGGCATTGCCCGGGGTGCCGGAGTACACACCCGTGGCGTTGGCCCCCCACACGTCCACAGCCACGGCGGGCACGGGCGCGCAGCTGCCGACGTCCACGTACTGCACCTCGAGGAACAGGTCGACGCCGTCCGAGTACTGGGCCTCCTTGACGTTGGAGCGGAACCACTCGCCGACGACATAGTAAGGGCCGGCAGTGTCGATAGGCGCCTGGATACAGGTGGTATTGGCGTCGAAGACGTCCTCGATGGACGTGAACATGTCATAGTGGTAGACAGCCGACATGTTGTGGTTGTGCGTCTCCCACTTCTGCAGGTCGGCCAGGTCCCGGCGGTGCTTCTTGGGGCTGGAGGTGATGCCGCGCGCCTCGCGGAGGGCCTTGACCCTGTCGGCGCGGCGCTGGATCGACCGCTGCTTGAGGCTGCGCGCCGCCTCGCCGCCGCTGCACTGCGCCAGGGCCCGCGCCCCGAGCGCCGCGTGCTGGTCGCGCGCCTCGATCTCCCGCCGGATCTCCTCGTCCGCGTGGTGCTCACCCGGGTGGGCGAGGGCACCGGCGGTGAGGGTCAGGCCTGCGATGAACTTGGAGAAGGCAACCATTTTGATTTATTTGGTTATTTTATCTTATTGTGTTTTTCCCTTTGTGGGGTTTGAGTGAGTGAGAGAGAGAGGGAGAGAAATTCAGCAGATATAGAAGAGAAGAGCGTCTTGCAGTACTGGTGAGCAGAAAGAGGGAGAGAGGCTGTATTCTTTCTCTGTGAGGCTGAAAGATGGTGGTGAAGAGTGTCTTCTTTCACCCAGGAGAGAATGCGATTCCATCCCCGACTTATATACTTCTGAAGCCTCCATCCATCTGGTCCTCACGAAGAACTTTCGCCCCATTGTCCTGCCATGTCCTGCCATTCCTCGATCACCGGATGTTCAACTCAGTAGTCAGCATTCGGAAAATTGTATGCAGAGGGCATGTACAGAGTCTCGACTCGTCCACTGCCTAGGTGGCAGTCTCCACCAGGACCTCTCATCGATGTAGGATCAGGTTCCACCCAGCATGACTGCGCAGCAAATGTCTTACGCGTAATAAATCCGTACCTCCATATTACTTTCAGTATAGGCATTGGCATCGTAATTTACTGGCAACGCACGCAGCGAGGGATCCATAGCATTACATTTTGGTGAAGCACCATTGGTCGATCTCCAGACGACGTTGGGACCTGATCGGCTAAGGGGGCCACGGAATGTGGGAGCTACTCCATAAGAAGGGATCTACCTACGCTGGATATTTCCCGCGGGCATGCGTATTCGCCTGCGCACCAAATCGTGGAGTAGACTATGCGTGTGGCAGACGGACCATGTGTGATCCCACTCGGAAGGAGGCCGTTTGGTAACCCAGGGGGAGTCCACACTCCACAGCTAAGCTCGTTCATCTACATACAGAGAGAGTAAGATGGGCGTTCCTTTCCTCCCCGATCACCCACTTCGGTTTTAAGATGTGATTATGTCTCCCCAACTACCTCAAGTTTGACTACTGCAAACCATAAGACAGGGAGGGCAAAACATGGGACACGAGTGTGAAAATGCCCTTAGGGTATGACAGCAAAGCTTGGCGTTAGGCGTGGATATGGCGCAACCGTTGATACAATATATCAAAAACTTGACGAGAACGTCATCCACGCATCACTGGGATCTTACATACATACCAATGAATAGTACAGCATGTATGGATTCGTACACGGCCTATAGCGGGGCCAATGCCAAGGACAATGGCGAATTTCCAGGGCAGGGAGTTGATCTCAGACCTCTGCTCTCAAACGGATCTGCACGTAGTATCCTACTTCTACTTTACACCACCCTGGGCATGTTAACTACCGCACACCTGTCCATGGCGGATTCTCAGCTTGCTTAGAAAATGCTCACATAATCCATAGACATCAGAAATCAGAAACTATATGTACGTACATATACATACGTACTTACGTATCTGTACACAGTATTTCCGTACTTTTTGTTGGAGAATGCACACATGCACTTTGGGCGTGCAATATGAGATGCGTATACATATGGTGTTAGTGGGTCGACCTGACAGGGAATAGCCAGTGCTATAGGAACAGCGAATCGGAGATATGCTATTAGTACTATCTACGATGTTACACCAACGGTGGATTAGGATGCGTGTTCGGATAGCTCTTAAAGGGGTATTCCGCCTCGCCCACCTCGCCCACCCCCCCCCCCCAATACGTACCACTTTCAACCGTTGTGCCGCGTCCTTCCCGCGTCTGATGCGACGGCAATATCTCCGGACCACATGGGATAACATCGTTGTTTTTCCAGAAGGCAGGAATTTCATTGGCCAGGAAGGTCCATAGGTAGGTGAGTTGACAGGTTCAATGGATCTCGCCCTGACGATTAAATACGCACACGTGTGGATAGTGGCTAACCAACCATGGGAGATCAACCTCTTTACCTTCTTCAAACAGCCATCGTACCTGACGATGGCGACTGTGTCAAGTAATGCACTAAGCGAATGCAACTTGGCTCCTTGAAACCGGACTGATCTGAGAGCAAATAAAATAAACCTTCTTTATTTACTCGCCGTGGCCTATGATCATTCACGGATATGTAAGAGATAATCGCCATGGAGGCCATAACCTTAAACGTTAATCATTATGATGGCTCACAGGAGTCGGCATTACGAGCACATGTATAGCAGGATTACGCCGAGCAAGACATGGGCGAAGCAAAAGCCAACGGGCATGCCTCGCTTAGTGCTTGAGAAAGGCGATTATATTGACTGACGGTCATGCACTTAGAGGACGCGCCTCCATTCCCACTCGCTCCGTCTATAACACCTTCTGTATACAGTAAATGATCATAGGTGTTGCGACGCGGTGGGGCAGATGAGAGTTCAATGCGTGCTTGGCACTCTTACGAAGACTGAAGATCTTATCCCCTTGACAATATCCCCTTCGTCTTCGTTGATAACGTGACTCGGGTATCCCTCCATTCCCGAGGTCCTCTCTCTTGCGTTACTTGTGTACATACATATCTGACCTTCAACGGATGGCTTGATGTAGTACGTGTTAATAGACAGGCAGACAAACACGTCAACAGAAGACACAAAGACAAGAACAGTTTTAGTTTCAAGAATTCTTATTCACCAGTAAACATTATCTATCTTTTAGTCGATCATAACAGTTTCTCATCACAAAACCACAATATACACCGCCCATTCTAGCCTGGCACCCATATAGACCCCATATATGTCTAGACCCATATATATATATATATACCCGTTTGACCAATTGACTCCAAAAGTTTCCCAAATATATCTCCACACACACACACACACACACACACACACAAGCCCATCTTACGGCTTACTAACCTGTTCCTTGCGGAAGAACTTGAAGTACCCAACACACAGCCCCAAGTTAAGCAACAACACCACCCAGAACCAAGCACTCCCCACCACGTTGCCAACGCCCTGACTCAGGTCAGGGAAGACAGGGCCCGGGCCCAACTTATCCGGGGCCGACGCGCGGCCCGCGATCGTCGCGATCGAGCCCAACACCTGCGCCGCCACGATGGCCGCGGCGACGTGTACACGGGTCAGCGTCAGCATCAGGATCATGCCGATGCCCGCGCCCTGGATGCCGTCCAGGAGGCCGAGCCAGAGCCACAGCATCCGGCTCGCAATGGCACCCGCGACAGCGCTTCCTGCCCAGGGGAGCCAGAGCCCGATGCGCGAGCAGGCCCAGAACATCTGGGCCCAGCGCGGGGCGCCGAGCCCGACCGAGAAGACGGGGAATAGCCAGGGGTGAGACTGGCTGACCTTGCCCAGGATGAAGAGCACAATAGACCACATGACCAAGAAGAATCCCACACACAGGCAGATGACCACCCACGTGGGCAGGACGCTCGAGGAAAACAGGAAGAACCAGTTGCGACCGTAGACAGAAGACAGGAAGTAGTTCTGGATGACGACGGCGAGGAGGTACCAGGCGATAGTCTTGCGCTTGAGGAGAGTCTTCCATAGCTGCGGAACCGGGCCGGGGGCCTCGTTGTAGAAGTCGGGCAGGCCGAGGAACAGGACCACGCCGATGATCCAGAGGATAAGGGCGACGGGAATGCAGACGGCGAGCATGTAGGGCGAGTTGGCGAGGGAGTAGGCGTTCGTCTCGCTGTTGGCTGTCGCGGCGCTGATTGCGCTGCCCCAGGCCCAGAGGGCGACCGTGTACATCTGCGAGACGCCCTGGATGAGGGCTAGACGCACGATCCATGCCGAGATGGTGGAGCCGCCATCTGTACCGAAGTTGAATGCGAATGTGATGCCTCCTGATGAGGCGGCGAAGGCGTAGAATCCCGTGGCGACATTCTGTAACCAACCCTTGAGGTTGCTGTTGGTAGTGTAGGGAGAGACACCGAGGATGACGAAGGCTACACCGTAGAAGAAGAAGGGGATGGAGAGGGGGTACTTGAGGCTGACTGTTCGGGAGAGAATGTACCAGATGATTGTCGCTCCGAGGTAGATGGACGCCACCACGTAGAGTTTGGTCGCTGTCTGACCAACGGAGCCGGTCAAGAGGGTGATTTGGTACGAGTTCGAAGCGATGATCTGACTGACGGAGAGAAGGATGGAATAGATAGGCCACTCGCCAATCTGGTACTGGAGATACTTCTTCAGCCCAGAGGGAGGAATGTAATCATCCGGAAGCTCGAATTGTCTCTCATAATCTTCCTCGTCGCTTGGTGTCTTGTCGCCAGGGTCCAGGGCAGTGGCTTCTATTAGACGAGAAGGCACACGTTCATGACGGTCACCAAGCGATAGCGCCAGCGCTGTCCTGGACTGGTTTGTCTGGCCATTGATTGATCGAGACAGCGAGCGGCCGCGTGAGCCGCGCGAGGACGGAGAGGTAGAGCGAGCACGGCCACGACCGCGGCCGAGCTTAGTATCACGGAATTCGTTGAACCAGTTCTTCTCGGACTTGATCAGGTAGTCCTCGATACAGAGGTCTGTGATCGAGTTCTGCGCGTCCAGGGATCCCAGCTTCTTCTCGAAGGCCGAGTAGAAAGATCCCCTCGAGTCGGTGAAGAATGGGTCCGTTTGCTGGAGCTTGTAATCATGCCTCTCGCCAACGACCTCGTCCATACTGAGCATAGAGGCTCGACTGGCGTTTTGTTGCATTCCGAGGGCGAAGGGAGGAGCGATTGACAAGCGTCTTGGTGATTCGGGCTCCACTTCCACATATGCGTGACCAGCTTGCCAAGGCAACGGTGTTGATGGGGCTGATGGCATTGCGGAGTCAACACCTGGTGTTCCAGGCCGAGAATTCTCTGGCGAATTCAGCACGGTGGTAAATCGAGAGTGGTATCCAACGGAGGATGCGTCGTCGTCTGTGTCCGCCACTTCCGACATCCACTGTGGCACACGATCTTGCAACTGTATCTCATTGTTCAGTGCCTCCTTGCTCGGGTTACCAGCCAAGAGGGATTTGGTGCTGGACATGAATGGCTTCTTCTTGTGCAGTTTCTTGGCCTCCTTGTTGTGAATCTTGATGACACCTTGCTGCAGCTTTTCCAGCCTCTCGAGCCATTCCGCCACCGGGAATCGCTGTTTGGCCGAGTACGCGCGCATCAGGGCGCGAGTATCGGTATCACTCTTCAGGGCTGTCATGATGGCGTGCTTGAATTGGTGCAACAAGTGCGATGCCTGGACTGTTGTCAGCTTATGTTGCCACAACAGAATCTTGCGAGGTGTTATAGCTTACCTTAGTGCTTTCCACGGTATACCACCAACCGGGCATTTGACCAAGTCCACCGACTCTAGCTCCAACACCCAGGGCTCCCTTACGACCGAACTCAACGGCAACAAGACCGAAAGGTTCATCTCGGGAGGGGATAAGGGCGAATTCAGCACCACTGAAGATGTAAGGGGGCAGGGCAGTGAATTCAGGCTTGCTGAAAACACGCTTGGGGTACTTCTCCATAAGCTTCGCCAGCTTGAGGGCAGCAAACTTTCCGTAGAGATCGATCATGGGACCAATGCACTAAATAATACTATTAGCATCTTCGACGCTTGGAGGATTCTGACATATCCCGCAGTTTGCACTTACAATGAGTTGGGACTGGGGATATTGCTCCAGGACCCATGGGAAGATATCGGCGATCAGATCCACACCCTTCTGCAGACTCCATCGTCCAACGAACACGAACAGCTCAGCTTCCGGGTTTTGCTCGAGGCCGGCCCACTCCTGGGCCTGGCGCCTAAGCTCACCTCTACCTGCCTCGAATTCCTTGTCAATGGTGACTGACTGGCGGCCTGCGAGGGCGTCCTTGCTCCACTCGGCGGTGTCCTAATCATGTCGAAATCAGTCTCGTCACTCTGCAAACACGAAGTCTCAAATAGAAGATTGAGGCAGATAGAATGGAGGGATAACTAGCTAACTTACCGTCGGGTCAGGGTTGGGCAGCTGTCCAACCTTGGACAAGCCCCAGAAGATGGGATACCGAGCGAAAGACCGGTCACCATACTTCTTGGACACACCTACAGCACCAAAGCCCTTTTGGTGGATGCGCAGGTAACTAGCACCAGCGTGCAGCAAGTTGAAGACTAGCATGGCAAGTTAGCAAACTGACTCTTCCGAGGAAAGTTCCACCTCCAGGTCCGGAACATGTTACTCACCTGATCCGAACTGAACATATTCCTTGACGATCTCCATTGGCAGGTTATAAACTTGTGCAACCTCCTCGCTCTCCTCCACCGTACGCATAGGCCACATGCCCTGGAATTCGGCGTTATGGAGGGACAATGCGCAGGGGATAGTGCGCGGAAGGAGGTACAAGGGTGCACAGGCGCCGTGGTAATCGTTGATGTGGTACAGGTCGATAGGGAACCGCCTAGTGGTCTCAGCGATACATTGGTTCCTATTCCGATCGTTAGCATCATTATTACCATCACGCACAAAGAATGCATCATCATAAGGGAGAGCAAGCCACTTACCAAGCAGAATAGTAAATCGCACTCTCCATATCATCCATACGAGGAGGATAGGGTTCAGCCTTGGTCTGCTTCCTAAACACCGGCGCGTCCAGGAGCACAAAGGTGATATTCTCCAACTTGTGGTACTGCACCTGGATCTCGTAGTACTGGCCCATGATCTTGACATACATCGGCTCCGCGGGGGTGTCAACAGGATAGTCGATGCCACCCACACACGGGACGACCCAGACGAGATCCTGGTGCTTCAGCGCTGTACCCATCAGCTGTGCCATGACACCAAGTCCACCAATCTTGATCTTGATGCCCCAGTCGTCGATGTTGTACTCCATCGTGGCGATAAGGACCCGCTTGCGCTTCGACCCTGCAGCAGCGGCAATGCCTGCGATAACGCTGTGCGCCGCCTTTTCTTTGGAGGATCGGCCCATAACTGTATCCTTGGCCTTGGTGACGAGCAGGTGGAATCCTGAGGGCTGGGCGACACCGACCTCGTTGAACTTGATCTTGTAGAAGGAGCGCTTGAAGGCCTCAACAGCCGTAATGCCCGCGATAAGAGGAACAACCCACAGGAGAACGTACAGCACCAGTTGCTGGTACATGTTGCCGGCAGGGATGAGACCGTATCTGAGGGTGGAGTCTTGCAGAACGAGTTTGTATGCCAGGTAAGGCTTCGCTGGTGCAGTAGTGATATTGATATCGCTCTCCACGAGAGACGAAGGGGGCAGTCGGTCGAGGACACCATCGGCATCAGTATCACCATAGACGAAAGACTGGTCTGGCTGGCCGTCAGGGTTAATGCCCCAGACACTCAGCTGGAAGCGTGCTGGCCACTCGTTCATGAAATGCCAATGCCACATCGAATCTGTAGTGTGCTCCATCTTGTTGTGGACTCCAGCATCGTATCCGTACTGGTTGAAAGGACCCGATGTAAAGATGTGAGGGAACCGGCGGGCGGTACCATCATAATCAACATCGCCCCGCTGAACGTAGCTGCTGCTTCCCAAGAGCTTACTCCAGTATTGCACGACCACGTGCTCACCCTTCCATGACTGTTCCGGCGTGCCTGACCATGGAAGTTTTTCGATAGACGTCGTCTTTTCGTAGGGAAACCAGCCGCTGTACGTAGAGCCCCAGTTAGTTGAATAACGGAAGGAGTTTGCACCTGGTGCGGTGTGGGAGAGCGTGAGGCCGCCACTGTTGTCCTTGGTTAAGAGGGTTGTCGAGTAGTTGGCACTATCGGGGAACACAATAGGGTTGTCCAAGTCGCCGACGCGGATGAGGAAGCGGTCCACGGAGTTCGTGGATGAGCCCAGGTCAGAGGTGTTGGCGTTGCTGATGACGATTTGGTGGATGCCTGGGGCCAGGTCGGTGATGTTGGCAGACCAGGACCAGGCGGAGGCGAGGGCCCCCGTATAGTCAGGCCGGTCGTTGTATGTAATATTCAAACATGACACTGAAGACTCATCGAGGGAGGGAGTGAGTCCCGACTCGGTACTGGAGGAGAAGCTGACAGCCTTGGTGAATGACCCGCAGTCCATCTGGACGTTGCTGCGGAACTCCACAGCGAGTGTGTTTCTTGGCTCGGCCGACCGGATCCTGTAGTCGTGACCAGGGTAGAACTTGGTAATCATGGGTGGTGGAGGCACCCAGAGTTCCTCTGGGACGTACGCACGGAACTCGTAGGCATCCAGAGTCACGGAAGATTTGCAACCATTGGACTTCGTAGAACCATTAATACCCAGCTTTACCGCCGATTCATCCAAATCCATTGTCTGGTGAGGGAAGAAAAGATTCTTAACAGTCGTCCCGCTCGCAAAGGGTGAGATGAGGGCCTTCTTTTCGTCAGAGCAGGTGAAGTCGTACGTGTACGTGGAATTGCGGTTGTGATACAGCAGCCATACTGGGGTCTCCTCATCCAAGTCTTGGATACCAAGGAACGATGAGCGCATGGTTGACCACAGACCGGTTTCGGTGCCAAGGCCAGAACTACCTGGCAGGTAAATGTATTCGGTCTGGTTGTTTAGTTGCTGCAGGTAGAATCCATCCAGCAGAACTGGGTAGTTTTCACGGAGATGGTACATGTGTTTGATGACGTTCCTGACGGGGTGGCTTGGGTCCCGATGGTCATAGGACACCGTGGGGTCCTCGCATCCCTTCGTGGAGGCGTTGAGCGGCATCTTGTAGTAAAGCTCGGCGGGGAGAGAGTAGCAGCCATGGGCTTGCCAGGCGGGACTTCCAGCGATGGGCTGCCGACCGAACATATAATTCGACGCAGTGTTATCGAGAACATAAAAGGCCTGCTCCTCGCCCCAGAGAAGCAGCGGAATGCCGGGCATGTGCAGGGTGGTGATGAACAGGCCCAGAAGGTTTCGTTCGATACCGAAAGTGATTGCAGGCCACCGGAAGACATCCTGGTTCACAGCTCCGTACATGTGTCGCGGATCCAAGACACCTGTTTCAGCGTTCAAGAAGTCGTTTGTGAGGAGCATGTTATTCCAGGCTTCGACCCAGTTCTTCGGAAGATCATAACCAGCCTCCATGCTACCGTCCATACCCAGGAATCGCAGCAGGTTTCGGTAGATGGAGTAGTGGAACGCCGCGCTGTCAAGAGCAGTCTTGCCTTCTTCCCGGATGAAAATGTCCTTCTTTGCCGCAGTCTTGTTGGTCATGTTAACAACACCTTGAACGTCTGTCAGATACTGGTCTGGCTGACGGCCACGACCAAGGTAGATGGAACCCATTGTGTTACCACCGGTGATTTCACCGGCAATGAAGAAGTTCTCCTTGCCCAGATTCTTGGCACATTGCCGAAGGCTGGCTGAGTAATTCGCCTGAGCGTCCACAGTGACCTGTGTTGCCTTGTCGTAACGGAAACCGTCGATATCTAGCATCTGAATGGTGAGACATCCGAATAGCGATAACCTCTCCAGAACGTCAGGGACCCACTCGCGCAGTCGATCTTGGACGGAAGCGAACTTGGTGACCTGTCGACGGTAGTCGGGGTATACACCGAAAGCTTCGGTATCACCATACTGGTCAAAGTCACCATTGTAACAACCGCCGAAGGTATCGTAGACGGCATTGCCGGCCACGGACCCGTTATCCCAGTACAGCCTTGGAAGGGGGGCGCAAGTCTTGTTCCATTCGGTACCGAAGTCGAAGTCATGGTAACGTCTTGAGGTCTTCCAAAGGGCCTCGTGCTCATGCTTCGGAACGAAGGGCGCCGAAACGTTGAGGTATCCTTCGAAACCTATCAAGTCTCCCATCGTGGAAACGGTGTTGTCTATGAGGACGTACCTGTAACATGGGTGATCAGTACTGGAGGACAACGGGCGCCCGGTGCGGTATGCATCTGGCGCATTGGCTTGGGCTGGCGAGCAGGGACACTTACATGTTGCGCTTGTGGATTTCTTGGACCGCATTGCGCCAGGCTGAGATGTTGCCGAAATGCTGATCCAAGAGAGTATGATCCAGAGGGGAATACGAATCTGCTGCGTATGGCTGGTTGATGAATGGCGATCCGGCGATATAGATACCCTTGATTCCCATGCCTTGAATGTAGTCCAGACTGTCGACTAGGCCTTGGATATCACCACCGAACCTCAGCTGTGTTCCCATCACCTCTTGCTCGAACACAGAGCCGTTGGCATTGTCGTTTGTTGGGTCGCCGTTGACGTATCTGTCGAGGAACAGGGTGTAGAACGGAAACCTCCAGTTTTTTGGTGAGGGTTGAAAGGTGTGACCTTCCCATTTCCCCGAGTAGTCGAGAGGATTTGTCGCATCCTCGTTTGTGTTGAGATTCCAGTCCACGAACTCCGGATCGTACTTCAGTGCCTGGGCCGGAATGAGGGCACTGAGAAGGAGAATCAAGCTCTCCGGGACTAACATCTTGCAGGTCCCTCAGTGGGCCTCGAAGCACACATGTATGTACTAATGGTTGAGATGGTGATCACTTATCTCTCTGATAGGGCGTCGATATAAGATAAAGTCAAGAGATACTAAACAGAAAGCGAATGTCTGAAAGTAGGAGCGAGTGACAATGGTAAACAACAGAACGAAGGGCACCCAGATCTCCTTACGAATGACGACACACACAGGTTAAAGAGGCACAATGAATAATAATGGAAAAGAAAGTCGCCAACAACTATAGCACGACAAAAAAGTTGATTCCATAGGCTCTCTGTGTGGCTGCTTCCCGGATCTGACCCGTGGGTCTGGTCCACCTAAGGATACGAGGCCGAGGTCGTGGCTTTGCCGCCATGATGCATGGTGACGAGACATGCTGAGTACGTTTGGGATATCTGCTATGACTAGGCGCAAGGGTTCACCAGGCTGACGAGGTGATCGGACCCAGAAAACCTCCTGGTCGCGGCTAACATGCCAGGCCATGCCAGGCATGTTCGTTGGAAGGTGGGCCCAGTTTGGTGGAAATCCCCCAAAACAAGCGTCTCAAGCAAAGAACTCGGGTGGCCCAATTCCACATTTCCCAGGACTTCGTCCTTCACTTGAAGGGGTCTGAGGGTCTCCTTGAGAGAAATCTTCTGGCGATCAAAAGGTGTGGCTCGGAATTCCTGGAGATCCATGATGGAGGTGTGGGGGGGTTTCCAGAGATGTGCATGAGATAAACTTCAGTGTGGGGGTTGGCTCAACCGTCTGTGAGCTGTAAGACTGGCTGACTGGCAACGAAATGGGTAGCAGGGAGATCTGTCAGACACGAGTTCTGAGGCCAGACTACCTACTTAGTTGCGTGGTGGCGTCTTGGTTTCTCTCGTACAGGACGCTGACAGGCTGACCATTCCAGGTGCTATCAAGGGCCAGGCCAGGCTCGAGTGACGGATACGTACACAGTATTGTCGTGGTGGGGATGTATGAATAGAAGCGGATAGGGCAAGCAACCCGACGTCCTCGATCCTTTGGAGGGGTTGCTTTCCCATGTAGTGTATGTACATAGACTGTAGACACAGAGTCTTTTGATCCAACGTAGATCAGGCAGGGTTCTTGATCCGGGTTCGAGACGGGATTTGCCCAGGGTGAGCCTGTTTTATGGGTCCGACACATTTGTGGTGGAGGCTCAACCTTATTCAGGAGGTCAGTTCCAAGAAGAATCCACCTGTTTATGATCAGTTGTAGGTTAGCACATGCTGTTAAAGATTGGAAACCTCGTGGGGGACGGGTTAAAGAGCTCTAAAGCAACGTTGGCGGCACCTTGGTGCCCGTCCACGTGCCATTTCGCCGTTGAGCCGTGTGCGCCGTTTTTTTCTTTTTTTTTTCTCCCTCGGTCTTCTGTAGCGCTGGGGAATGTGAAAAATCTGACTGAGCGGGCGAGCGACTGCCACTGAGTTCGGCGCTCGCTTGTTGTTCGTTGGTGCGGCCCAAAAGAGGAAAACCATATTTGGCTGGCGCATACCTACCTACTGCAAATGACTGATGATTGACATGCATTGGCCCCAGCCCTGGCCAACCAGGTGGGCTTAGAAATAGAACTAGTGAGTCTGGGTGAACATGCCGTTTCGTCACCTCCCACGACAGCGCACGTTGCAACGTGTGTGGAGCAGCCACAGTAGCAGAACAGGCCCGAGCAGGCCAGTCAGGCCCGAGGAATAGGCCCAAGGAACATTCCCAATACTACGTCGCAACGTAGCGCGTAGCGCGTAGATGCTCGCTCAAGTTCAATGGGGCGTGGCGTCGGTGTCGGCGTTGGCGTGGCCTCGGTTGAAGATCCCACGCAGTAACCAGTTGACCCTGCGTGTGTATGTATTTAAGGCACCTAGGTAAGCAAGCAGGCATACCCACCTACCTGTAGTTGGGTACCTAGGTAACCAAGCGGTCGGCAGTCAGGGGAAGAGCAGGCAGGTACCCTAGGTAGGTACCTAGGTAGGTACGAGGTAAGCCCTGCACGCCCTGGAAGGCTGGTTAGGTGGTAGGCTGGAGATATCCCGTATTGTTGGTACCTATATCTGTGTGTATGGGTCAGGCAGTTCAGGCAGCTAGTGTAACTGGGTACTAGGTACCCTAGTACCTACGGTAAGTACTAATTAGGCGCAAAAAAGGAGGCTGCTCGGCTTGAGGCTTGTTCTACCGGTACCGGTAACTAGTGTAAACATCCGTAGTCAAACGCCGAGCAAGTGGGGGGGCGCGGCTCAAAACTCGTATGATAAGCTGAGATGGCTGTTTGCAAGCTCCCAATATAGGTCCGTCGGAGATTAAAGGCGGTATTCTCTCGGACTATTTTGATGATGCGGCACGACGGTAGTGATAGTGATAGCCAAACGTGCCAAAGTACCCAGCTGGGTATGGCTGAGTACGGGGGGTTACTGATGGCGAGCGGCTGAGAAAAGTGGTTTGTTGGCTAAATGTTGCTTGTTGTTGGCTGAGGTCTGTGTGAATCCAGGAGGTGAGAATTTTGTGATGATGTGATGTGACCGTGATGTCGATACGACACGACGACCAAAAGGAAGAGAGGGAAAAAAAAAAGGCATGTGCGTTAGTGGAGAATAAAATCGGGTGTTTGCCGTATTCCGTAATCCGTAATCCGTACTCGCCCGAAAACGTTCAATTCTTGCATGCCCGTGCATGACGGCCGATCCGAACCCGAACCCTAATAGCCTCCGTATGCTTCAATCACCTCACCTACTTTTCACTTACTAAGTTACCTCCCTAAAAGTGCTAGGTTACATATGTAGGTACTCCGTACGAGGTAAGGAATCCGTATCTCACATCACCTATTACTTCCAAGGTTACCGTGAGTTCGTATGCACATACATGTACTGGTATGTGGTGTACGGTATCTCCGGTGGCCTTGGACCCAATGGACGTCCCCGCCAAGGATATTTTGGTTTTTCACAGAAAAAGGCAAAACTGTCTCCTACCTAGGTGCCTATAGGGAGTAGGACCAGGCACATCTAGCAAATCCCGTTCATTAGGTTTGATTGATTACCAACAGGCGACTGCTGTGCCGTGTTATGGACGAAGTCCGAGCCCAAAAATATCGACAAAACGGATTACGGAATAACAAGTATGTTGGCTGGGTTGGGAGGTTGGGAGGTTCAAATGTTGGGAGGTTGGATACTGCCACCCTAACCCAGTAACATATCATACGGTATGGCTGATATGTGCAAGCTGACGGAACAAGGTGTTCCCGGAATGTTCTGTGTGACATGTGATGTGTGCCTTGAGAAAATCTTTTTTTCTTCTCCTTCTTCTTGTTCTTGTCTCTCTATTTCTTGCCAAGCAGACTACCAAGTAAATAAAACTCGCCTGCATGGCTGGCCTAACTAGGAGCTTTCTCTCCACGATACCTACTTGACACTGTTACCTATTAATACATACCACCCCGCGTCAATGTGGGTCCTTTGAACGGCCCCTCTGATCGACCGCAGCCGAGCCGCCGCATCCGAGGTTTTACCCAGGATTCCCAGGCCAGTCTTGAGCTTCCCGAGGTCCTTTCAAGTCCATAACGGCCCAGTTTACAGGAGTGTGTGTCAAAGAGTCAAAGTCAGATAGCCAAGGCGACCAAGCCACGCAGATGCCGACACTAGACTTTCACTAGAAGTCGAAAGAAAGTATGGGAGGGGGGGGGAGAAGAATTCGAAGAAGCAAAAAAAAAAGGAAGGAGAGAAGAAAAAAAAAGGGGGGGCGGCTGAAGAAGGCGAAGAAGAAAGGTAAACGTTACACCCCTGGTTTTCTTCATGACGAATACGACAGGCAATATTGCTGACTGCGTGATGCGTGCAGCATGCGTCTTATCTGTCGACTGCCGACCAAGATAAAGCCCCCCCCCCCTGCTGCCATCCCTCTCTAAAAGTACCTGGGCAGCTGGGTAGGGTAGGTAGGGGTTGGTAGGATGCGCATGCAAATCGACTGTTTCGGAGATGATAATTGCATTGCCAGCAAACCCCTATGCAAAAAATATTGACCGGGAGGAAATAATCTGCAGTCCAAGAGATAAGTACACAGTAGAGGCGCCAATATTTAGCCTTTTGAGAGAAGAGGGGGGGGGGATCACCTACTGTGTATGGAAAACGATACATACCCGAATCAATCCTCCATTTTCCTCATACATAATCAACCTCGCAAACAACGACATCCTCCCTCAAAATCCCTCTTCAACACCCTGCATCCAAACATACCGAGGCATACTCCTCACCGCCTCTACAAATGATCTCTTAGTCACTTCCCATCCACTTGGATCTTGGATCTCAAGGATACTGGTTCCAAGAGTTATTTTCAAGAGGTCCAGGCGTGCCTCACTACCAGGAATCCAGGTCACTAATGCTTCCCGGGGGCAAAGATTCTGCTTGAATGAGTCTGCGCTGCCCAGGTCTGACGGATACGGGGCTTCCATTCCCCGTGAACACCCATTCCTCTGCGTTATCTCTCATCACAGAGCGGGGAGGATGTCGATCTGGCCATCATGTGGTGTTCTTCGCTGCTCGCGGCAGGGGCGTGGTATTCCAAGGTTGCGAGCTTCCGAGATGCTACCATCCGGTGTTGATCACTGTCACCCACAGAGAAAGTTGATCTTCAAAAGGTTCCCATCCCATGATCGTCGCATATGAGGCCATAGGTAAATATCATCGTGAGGTAAGCAGGGCACACGGTCAAGTCGCCGAGCGGGATGGAGGTGGTCCTTAGTCAGGATGGGTGAAAGGGCAATACGAAGATGTGGCGGGGGAAAGGACTGGGAAGATGCCTGAGATCGTCCTTGGCATTCCAAGGTCTAAAGCGATATGTATTATCAACGCAACAGCAATACAGTCACTAAGCAGCTTAGTTTAAGCTTGTTTCTTATTATTACCTGCTTCCTTGACATCTTAGGGCGTCGATGATCTTGATAGCGTTAACCTTCAGTTGTCGATATTGTCTTCCCGTTGACCGTGGCCGGTCCAGTAATTAATAGTCGTCGTCAGGCCATTCCAATGTGTAGTCTCCGTGACAACATGATATAATGGGAAGAGCTTGCGAACCTACGTGAAATCCTATTTAGTACCTACCTAGGTAGGTATGTATGTATGTGCATGCCCTTTCACACAGTAAGGCTTGGAAACGCTGTGCGGGCTGCTTGCCAGAAAAGCACAGCCTGAGCTGGAAAATCCCGCTTCTTTATTGAATCTTATGATGCTTGCAAGAATACCGACCCGAAGGATTCTAGGCGTGACTCAGTAGCTCACAGCAAGGAGCAAAAAAACCCCCAGATCAAAATCCTTCGGTTTCGTGCAGGAAGCTGCAGCCTGCTTACAGCGCTAGAACAAAGATGGACTCGCTCCTCGTCGAGTGAAGCGACCGACTCGCTATCATGGTCGATTTCCTTTTTTGTAAGATCTAAGCGAAGCTATCACAGCGTACACAGGGTCCAGGGGGGGGGGTTATTTAGGCATCAGCCCATAGTTTTGTCGGGATATAATCGTCGGTGCGATATGATGTTCGACTTTCAGAATATGAACGATAAAGTTTTCACTAAAGTACATTCATTATATCTAACCGTATAACAAGGCCTCTATGGTACCTAGTACACATATTAAGAGATGTGACTACGAGAGGACATACCGGACATATTAGCGCTGGGCATCATCACAAGACAAATTCACCAGACTCGCAACCCTAGGTTTAAAATCAAGACAGGGCTGAGTTTCCTCCCGCACCTCGAAATCGTATTCTGTCCAGGTACCTAGGTAGTTCAGAACACGCCGAAACCTTAATCACCAATAGTCCCGATGCAGACAATCCATCTTTCCATCCTCCCGTCCCCACCAAGCCCTTCACCCGGCAGACCATGACCATGCCAGGCTCTAATACAAGGTCATGAGCCTTAAAGCACCGGGGCACGTCTTCCGGCTGAACGCCTCCCGTCTTGTCCTCGCCGGTGATAAGCAACCTACCTTTAAGGGGAAGCCGCAGGCAAAGTACTCACAAAGCAGGGACTATACCGGATTCGAGCAGTAGAATGATTAATTTTGGCAGAAGAGAGGTCTCGAGAGCATGGATTTACATATCTCCTGGGGGTTCCGAGAGCGTCTCGGAAACTGTACTAGGATCAACCCATTTCAACAGCAGCCGAGGTCATATGATCCTCACAGCCCAAACATACAACCATACTTGTTGACGTTCGGTCCAATTACCGCATCAGGGAGTTTGCCTCGCAAGCGGAAAGATGGAGCTGGAGAACCTGGACATCGTTGTGTGCAGCACGGGAACATATGTTGGGTTTAATGGGTGTCGCATGATGGAGTGGTTTGAGACAACAGTCACAGTGAACTTGTCCAGGTGGTGTCTACCATGGCTTTGTCAAGGCACAAATCATGAGAGATGCCAATGTTCTACACCAGACAGTGACTACGTACCTTAAGGCTTGCCCGGACTATATCAACGTATTCCTTGCTTTCACGCTCTGTCAGATACCGACGTTTATATCTCCTCAGGTTGCTTTGCCAGTCGGGCTATAATGTTTTCGCTAGACTGTTTGGGCCCATTGTCGGGCGGTGTCTCGTATCAATAACTCCTCCACGACCAACATATCTCAGGCCTCAGGCAGAGGCCTTTCGGACATCCTCCCATAGAGTCTCGGAAACAATGATGAAAACATTTAGGCATTTCTATGACTGGCCAAGACGGGGCACATTCTGACTGCGCGTGGCACCTGATTTTCCTGCGTGGGGAGGGAGAGGCTTTCCAAAGCCTTGTTGGTCGTGAAGTGCCCGTCCTGGCTAGTTACAACTTTCCCGCGGGAGATTGTAACAATATTAGCAATGAACTTGGTGAAAATAGTGGAATTGTAGGATAATCAAACAATAGTTCCGGTAACAGAGATTTACATTGACGTATTGATGTGTAGTCATTCTAGCCACCTGGGCAGGCCTCGGATCAATCCCACACTCACCCCTGAAGGGACTGAATAGAAGAAATAAGTCAGCCTCTACAGGATTTTAATGCGGTGAGATTAAGCTACTAGACCCTAGGTTAAATCAAATAGATACAGTAGGGGCAGTTGGCCCTATCAGGACGGTTATAGAAGCCGTTTCTGCTTGACCGTCCTCCATACTTCCTCCAGGAACAGGGCCGCTACCCTGAGACTGCCTCAGTCACCTTCAAACTGCTCGACGTTGGAAGGGATGAGTAGAACAAATCCCGCGGACTGACTCCCGCCTTCCTGCATGCCTCGGCTGTATTATTCTGAGTCGCAGTTTGACTAGCCTTCGCCGTCGACCTGCCTAAGGATTCCATCGATCTGCTCCAGCGGATGGTGACGACTGTGCCTGGCAACCGCTTGGACACAGCAGATGTACTAGCCCATACAAAGCTCTGTCGGAAATTCAGTTGCATTTACAGCGGTCTTCCCATGGAAATCAGAATGCGGTGGACTGGAGCAGTTCTCCTGCTGCATATATAATGAACGACACCTGACAATATATCATCTCTGTTTTCTAATTGAGTCAACTCGAACTCATAAGGCTACTTCACCTCCAACCTCAGCGCGTCATATTGTACATATATACTTCTCGGCAGGACCGCACTCTCATAATCAGTGGCATTGTACGGCAGACTCAGAATGATCTTGTTTGTGGCATTCTTCCCGGCCTGTAGATAGCTCGTCGGGAATGTCCACTTATTAGCAAGATAGTAACATGCGATCCCGCTTCGAACACCACAAGAAGAGGACTGGTAGTACCTGATTTACGACATCGGTGTTAGTATACTCACTTCATATGTTTGTCATAAGTCTATCAAGTGTCATAGGCACCTAGAAGATCCGAACTTACGGAATAGTCCACGTCTCCAGCGCATGTCCATTCACAACAACGTTGTAAGGGATGTCATTGTACACCTGCGAGGCATTGTACACATCCGTATTGCCAGACGCTCCTTTAGCAGCTGCCAGCTGAATGGTGAACGTCGCCTCTTGCGTTCCCGTCAGGTCTTCCTCCTCGGTGTCGAAGGTGATGGTCCAATTGTTGATGTTACCGTCCCCTTCCACCTGCACTGGACGTACGGAATTTGCGTAGCCGCCGAACACAGACCAATGGATGTAGTTGAAGTCCTTAGCTTCATCCGATTGGCCGACGTGGAAATCCACACCATCAGGAAAGTCATCGAGATAGTCATACACACCAAAATAAATCCGATACTCCGGTGGTTGCAGAGGGTGGTTCGGATCCGGGTGGTCGCCATGGAGCCACTCTCCACCGGCCTTATCAGGTGTTCCCACCCGCCAAAGTTCCTTCCCAGCAGACTCCGGTGTCCAAGTCACACGCCCACTGTCCGTAGTCTCTCCCGGGGAGACGACAACCCCCTCCTGGACGTAATCCCCAAAGACGCCACTAGCATACACGGTCAGCCTGTACGTGCCAGCCTTGACCCTATCGATCTGCACCGCCCCCGTCCGCGGGTCGACATCAGCCCAGTACTGGTAGGCGTTCGTGTCGTGGCTATTATCCTGGAAATCGAACCCAGGGGCCGAGAGGACAGCGACTGGGTCTTCCCCGCCCGTAGGAATACTGATCTTGGCCTTCCACGACCCACGAGCCGAAGTGGGCACATAGTTGGGTACAAGGTGGGCGATGTCGTCGTAGAACTGGGCGTTCCACTCCGGCGAGGCGAAGGCCAGAGCGTCGTCCCTGAGTTCCTGCCACGTCGTGCCCGGCTCCCCTCTGTTGAAGTGGAAGTATGACGGCCCAAATGTCCGATCGAAGCCGTCCGTGATGTTGGGCGCCTGGTTGCCGTGGTGGTTGGATACGATGTAGTTGTACACGATGCCGTCCACGACAAGGTCGGACCAGGTCGGACCTCCGAAGTAGGTGTCCTTGGTGTTCATCACCAGCCACGAGCCGAAGGCCGACCCATCGTTGCTGTGCGTCCCGTCGGCGAACATACCATGAACTTTCTGATCGCGGTACGCCGTGGAGAAGGTGTACTTGGTGAAATAGTCCGAGAAAGCCTCGACGTAAGGGTCATCGGTCCTGTTACCGATGTACCATGTCGCATCCTGCACGGTGTAGGCATTGGTCAAGTTCCAAGCCGCAGGGTCCGGGACAGGCAAAGGGGCATATATCTCCGAGTTCGTGATCAGGTCGGTCCAGAGCGGTGTATCCGGTCTAAATAGTGTTCTGAACTCTTGGAAGACGCCAGAGGTGGGCGTCGTTTTGTTGTGGTAGGCGAAACGGCTGAAGGCGTGCAGCCCGGTCTCCCCGTCTCGCAGGAACCAGTATTGTTCTAGGACCTGGCCTGTTGGAGCGTAGACTTGGCTCATGGATATCCCGCCGTACGAGACATTCAACGAGTCGACGCCTTGATAGAGGGTGTAGGTGGCATTCTGAGACCCTGGGGTATATGCCCCTTCCGGAGTACAATGACAGTCCAAATATGGCCCAACTCCGCTGTCACCATTGCCCGTGGTGCCACCTGGAGTGACAACAGTGGATATCAGCCGTCCGAGGAGGTTCTGTCCATCAAGGTAAAGGTGGCTGATCGCCCCCGATGACTTGTTGACGGCTGCTGTCAGTCTGTCATTGGCGATCAGGAGATAAGAGTCCGTTTGGTTTGCAATCAAGGCACCCTGTACAGCCACCGCGAAAGAGAGCAGCTGTAGGGCTCTGGCCAGTGGATGGGGGTACATCTTGAAGGTGGTGTAGGGACGAAATACCAATTCCACCACCCTATTTCAGTCAGAAGTAAGGAGGGCTCACATTGTCGTCCGTGACCGCCATTTTTAATGAGTGACCCACGCTACCTCGTCCCAATGTTGTCTCCTACTATACCGAAACGGGTGCTGCGGTACAGCCTGGTCGGTTCAATGCCAGCGACCAAGAAGCGGTGGATCTTGGTAGTGGATATTATAATCCTTGGCACATGGGGCTCATGCTGGATGCCATTTCCCTATAATGCGGAGAATCCGGGGAAGAGAGCATTGATGGACCGCTTGGGTCAGGAGACGATCTGTTCGGTGCAATACTGTCCCGAATCACCCCGGGCTATGGGCCGAGTTTGACGGTCATTGACTCGGTCCGAGATATTCAACATCCTAAGCATGTAAGTCTCCTTAGTGTTGTTGGGGATTCTGGATCATGTTTTAGAGGTCATTACCGAAAATGTATGTAGGACTCCTATTTAACCCTCGTGGAGTTGTGGACTCAATATGAAGGATGAGGCTATTTCCAGAGGAGGAAGTAAACAGAATTGCCTTAATTTTTATTGACGCACTTCACTAGAGCCGGAACGCATATACCTGGAAGGAACAATATTACAAGTTCAGATCAGGCCAGCAATCATAATCTTGAGCACGGTCAGCCTCATGTGGTTCAACAGCTCCAAGGCTTCCTCCACCAGCACGACATTGACACTGATAACATATTATTAGAAAACATGGGATGGCTCACTAGGGTAGGTATAGTGGCCTCTGATTCCCTAACACGCACTACCAATTTCTTGTAGCTTACACGCTGTTACACAAGGGATCTGTTGGCTTGCCCGGCAAGCCCAGATGAAGATGAAAAGAATTGCCCGATGACTAGGGTTGTGTTGCATAAGGGTACAGCAAACACCAGCGGCCCCTTGCAGAGATGTTCTGTTGCACGCAGCGGTTACCCGCATGGATACAGTAACCCCATGGGATATTCTCTTGCATTATGTACGTATTGCAGGATCTCGGCGAGTTGCATTCGCGCCAATCTAACCAACAAGCAGCTCGACGTGGTACGACCTGGTGGTGAGCAGTCTGAGGTAAGTAACGTGACATCAAGTCATCACGTTGTAGTAGATATTAAATATTCCAGAACTTGATCAGGAAATTTGTTGTCACACTTGGCGTTGGTTACATCGGGTTACTTTGAATGGAACATAGTGAACTGCTGTATTCTTTGCTCCTGTGGCTTTGCCCTCGTACACCCAGCCCAATATAGAAAGCTGTCAACAATAGAAAGTCGTGCTATATGTCAGTGGTGTATATCACCGGGATCGGAAGGAGAACCCTATCTTCTGTAGCACGGGATACGCACCTGGGCACTCATACGGTACCCGCGCGATGCCCTTGGTCGTATCATATTTGCCTATCCCCCAGCAAATGGAACCGTGGGCCTGTATACCTCTCATTGTTCATGTAAGCGTATAGCCTCCATCGATGATAATATCAGCACCAGTCATGTAAGAGCAAGCATCAGAGGCGAGGAACACATAAGCCTGCAATAAATAGGTTAGTCACCGAGGGTACTCATCACGAAGTAAAAACCAAAAGACAAAAGATCGGAGACAATAAAAAAAAAAACCAGAAAAAAAAAACCCAAACCTACACTCTTCAACTCAGCAGCATCACAAATCCTCCCCCCAGGAATCATCCCCATCCACCGATCAAACAGCTCCGCAGGCTGCTTCGTCAACATCTCCGTCATGATGAACCCAGGCGACACACAGTTCACCCTCGCAAAGTCCGCCCACTCGACAGCCAGCCCCTTAGCAAGGTGCACAGCCGCCGCCTTGGACGCATTATACGCGACCTGCCTCTGCGGGACATTAATAAGGGTAGCGCTAACCGAAGCAGTAACAATCAAATTCCCCTTCCCCCTCCTCTTGAAGATCTTGCCGGCCGCCTGGGCAGTCCACATCACCCCGTCCAGATTAACCCCATTGTTCGCGCGCCACGTCTCCTCCGTGTACTCCAGGCTAGGGATATCAGCGCACACGCCCGCGTTGGCGACCACAACGTCCAGGCGGCCGTGCCCGAACTCCTCGCAGATGGTGCTGATGACGGCGGCCGTCTCCCCGCGGCTCGACACGTCGCACTGGTAGGGTGTGACGCGCTGGCCTGTGGCGGCGCTGACCTCGGTGGCGGTTTCTTGTGCGGCTTGGGTGCTGGTGCCGTAGATGAGGGCTACGTCTGCGCCGGCCTCGGCGAGCCCGCGGACGATCTCCTTGCCGATTCCCTTGGCGCCGCCTGTTACGGCGGCGATTTTGCCTTGGAGGGAGAATTGGGAGAGGACGGGGGTGTTGACGTTTTCGGGCTTGAAGAGAGGCATGGTGGGTAGGTAGGTGGGTACCTAGGTAGGTGGATGGGTGAGGGGTGGAAGATTGGAAGGGTGGATGGGCGGAAGGATTAATTAGTGAAAGAAGGAGGTGGTGAAGATGCTGTGAGGTGTTGTAAATCTCTACGGTCCTTAGAACTACTCAGTGAAGTCATCGGCATCAACGTGCCCCCCACCTCATCTACACGTATCCAGATGCACATGATCACCTACCTACCTAGGTACCTACTTAGGTCCTAGGTAGGCACTCAAGGGCCTAGTCAGCGCCCGGTTGACAGTCAACCCCTCGTCATAAGTGTTCCATAATTCTGCCCTGATATCGCCGAGCCTCTTAGAAGACCTAAGACATGCTGCATAGTACATCGCACTGCATGGTAAAAAGAAAAAGGTATCTCCAGTGCTACCCTTTCTTGATCGGCTGCTACCAGGTGATCCCCTGGGGTTGCATTGCGCGGGGTAAACTTACACTACTTTTCGTCCGCCGAGCCCGATGATCTTCTCGAAACGGAAAAAGACAGCGACGAGCATCTGGGAATTCTAGTGCTCATCCTGGACTGAAAGGCGGTGATTTGCAGACTCAGGTCCCACCAAGCTTGAATAACCCCCCCCCCCCCCAAAAAAAAAAACCACCTAAAATTCATGGTTATATTCATATCCTGGGATCAGCGCCTGAAAACACGAAGCGGCACAGCAATTACGAATGGGCCCGAGGCCAACTCACTCACTCACTCACTCACTTTCTCCTCCCAGCTGTGTTCCACACCGGAAGCGCGGGAAGCTGGGGCAAGGGCAAACTCGAAAGGTATTCCGGATCGAGCGGCACATGTCTCGGGTCGTAAAGGGCAACGGGCAAACCATCACCTTGGAGAAAAAGGGGTGGGATGCTTGTTTGCTTGTTTGTGTTCTGCTTCAATGAGGACAAGACGGGAAGAGATGGGGAAATTCCGCCTCTCAGGTTAATCGAGCAGGGACATCGCCCAGGACTTGTCTGCATGAGTGCGTACGATGCGGTACCAAAACTATTACCCGGCGTGTCGTCACGCAGGTTCCCAGATATGTAGTGGACCCTTGTTTCGAAAGGGTCTGAGAGATTGGATCGTTCCATACTTGCTTTCTTAACCGGATCGCTCACCGCATCTAAATGACCAATGCCAGCTCAGAGACTGTACCTACCTAGGTACCTTCAGGGTTACCTGACAGCTCGTGGCATACACAAGTCGGCTTGGGGTAGACCCATAGCCCACGCCACGAGAATGCAAATGCTAAGATATCTTGCAACCATATGATGCTCGTTGCCCTCTCTGAAGAGAAAATGCAGTCAATTACTGATGCTCCTATCGTGAAATCGTAACCCGTAATAGCCGGCCGAACCATTTGCTCATCGGCCGGGGTTCCTTCCCCGTCGATGCTGTAATGCTGTGCATGGATATGGAAGCCCTCCCCAAGATCTGAAGAGCGGGGGACTCCTCCAAACCGCAATCGATCTATCGTGTCCTTCCAATTTCAAAAGGGGGGACCTCTCCCAGTCGATGGTAGATGGCCCCAAAATGGGTACTCTCCCTATCGATACCTGACAGCAAATACCGCCCCCTTACAGCCAATCTGGCCATCTCCTCATCGTCCGTCGACAGGCCCCTACCCTAGCCTGCCACTGTCGCTGTTGGGACACCACCCGAATCAGGGCTGCTGAAATGACGGTCTCGCAAAGGACATTCCGAACGACCCCGCCACTTCCAGTACTCCAGATCCTCGCCCAGGACGATGCTTTCCTTGGGCCATCGTGCAACATAGCAACCGCCACACCACCCTTCTCTACAGCGGGTGCCAATTCCCAAATGTTCCATGTGCGATCCGTAATTCGACGATGTTGCTGCAGTTGCACTTCCTGTTCAACATCACCAATGTCCATGACCCTCAGCTTCCGATGTGCATTATTACCGTTATTGGTGTCCTACATCTTGACAGCATCGGGGTACTTAGGTGGCGGGCTCCCGCTCTTCTTGGGCGGAATCTTGTCGACATCGGCCAGCTCCGCGCCCACGCCGAAGGGGTTCTGCGCCTCCATGAGCTGCTGCGCCGACAAGCGATGTTGTTGTGCGGGTGCAGGGGCCTGAAGGTGGCCGGCCCCTCCCATACCGCCTTTCTTAGTAGCGGGAACCTCGTCGAGGCCGTAGTCGGAGAGTTCGTGGTGGTCATTGGCGAACTCCTCCCTCTCGCGACGGTTGCGGCGGAAATGAAGCATGACAAGGATGATGATTACGATAACGAAGGCGACGACACTATATGGTAAAGCAAAGACGAGCATGTTAGTAGGCTGGGCTGGGCGGTGAACGGAAAGTAAGGGTGGAGAAAATGAAGCCAAGGACGTACCCAGCGGCCACCATGAGACCCAGGTTCTCATTTGTCGACTGTGCGGGCTTCTCGCATGTGTTGATATGCTGGTTGCTAACGCATCTTGGTTGTAACATGGATCGAGCTATCCTCACGCCACGTCGAAGGAGGCTGTTGGTGGGGGACGTAGTTGTTGTGGTTGTCGTGGTGAGAGAGGCCATTGCTGCTCGGGCGGCTGGCGATGATATGTCGCGGGGGTGTAATCTCTCCATCCTGTTTGATTCCCTCCTTCTTGGTGGGTTGATTGGTTGATATAATGTCTTCCTGTCGAGGCGGATAGTCGATGGACAGTTGAATTGATCGATTGGGGTTCGAGGATTATCGTGGTTCGTTCGTAAGGTAAGGAACGTGACGTTGTTTGCTGTTTGCTTTTCTCGGCTGGTTGTTGATGGGATCGAATTGAAAATGACGGTGACGATGTTGCGAATGGGATCAAACCAATGGGTCGACTCGAATGTGCAGGCTGAATTGGACGAACAGTATGAAAAGTATGTGAAGGCTATGATAACGAATGGCTGGGCGTAATTAAAGCATGCAACAAGCTCGAAACCTTGTTATTCGGAAAGGTCGCAGCGATGTTGATGAGAGTTGTCAAATGGTAACCTTGAGTCGGTAGCCAAACATGGCAAAAGGAGTGAGGATGGAAGAATGATTCCAATGCAAAGTACAAAGTAGTGGGTGGTACAAGTTAAAGTGGAAGGGAGTTCCATTCCACACAAAACACTCTCTCCACAGTCCACAGTTGATGAATGTGACAATTCCAGCTCCAAAGTTGGGTTTCCACTTACGAAAGGGGGGCCGGGAAAGGAAGGGGGGAGGAGGAGGAGGAGGAGGAGGACAACGACCGAGCAGGCCGAGGCGATGGAACGGCAACTGTACATAGAAGGAGAAGGCAAAGAAATAGCAGGGTCAAGGATTAAAAGACCGACGTACAGGGGTTCACACACCACCCAACGGTGCTAAATTACAGGGGGTACCCTGAAAAGCCCGCGACCTGGCAGGCTTGCAGCAAGTTATCGTTGCGGGGAATTTGTGAGGGCGGCAGGGCGGCAGGGCGGCAGGATAGAGCTGGCTGGGGGGGGGGGGCGTTGAACCAGTTAGTTTAGTGACCACTTGCAGGTGGTGGTGCCCTGACTTGGTTCAGATTCCAAACCACGTACCACCAATTCCAAAGGCGGCTATCGCCAGCAATTGCCAGCCCCAAGTGCCGCCAGCCAGCCAGCAACTCACCACCACCAGATGCAAGCCACCCCCTGTAAATTTTAAAGTGTGGCCCGTAACCGTTTATGCAGTATCCCACCCCACACATATGCAGGAACCACGTTAGTATGCACGTATTAGAGGTACCATGGACCCTGACCCTGTACCTTGTACACCATGCAGACACGAAGATGGCACCCGGGCCTCCCGACGTCGGCCATTGGTTAATCCTCGGATCGAAGGACGATCCTTAAACAAGATGAGAGGGGTGGCCTTTCTGTGACAGCCTTAGGGTTCCGAGAGCTGTCATCACAGCAAACGTTATCATAGCTCATATACCTCATGATTGCATATACCTAGGTAGACTTGATTGTGAGCTTGACATCGGAGTGTTCTAAGTGTACGTACCCGTATATCAGGCTCGCAACCTCGCCGTCGAGATTGCTGAATGCTGATCGATGATCGATGATCGACAAAACCCACATTGACATATACATACACTACCAGACACTAGTACCTTAGGTAATTACCTACCTTGGTAGGCACCTGGGCATTTTCTCCGGTTATTATTTGCTTACATACGAATGTTGGTGTATGGAGTCCCAGTACATATAAAAGGACATGTCCAACTTCATATCGTCTCATGTGCTTCTGGCCCGCTGTCTTAAGCCTCTCACAGTATCACCATTTCATTAAAATGAAAGCAATCAATCAAGCAGAGGAAGCGGGAATACACAGTAGATTGTATGATGCCGTGACCCCAATCAAACCTAATTTCAGGTCATCGAGTTGCCACCTCGTGTTACCCACCACACGTACTCCCAACACGAACGTGCATCTCGGCAATCTGGGTTCAACTTTACCAGGGGTCCAGTCATATGATTGACCAAATCAGCTTGCGTAGGATCTTCCCATACTGTACATAGTAGTAGAAGACATGACACAAGACCTATGTGTGACAACCATGGATGTGATGAAGCCATTCCGGGATGGGATGTCCGTGTTATGTACAGAGTACCTAGGTATCTACCTACCTAGGTAAATAGAGTGCTAACCTTTGAAGCTTAAGGTTAGGGTTACTTAAGACTACACAGTAGGTACCCCAAGCTGAGGGGGTACCTAGGTACCTAGGTAGACGTGGAGAGACAATTGCCGTGCTGGGGACATGCCATACGACCAAAGAAAAAAAAAAAGGAAGGGTAGATAAGATAAACCTTGGAAGAAGGAATGCAAGATGAGCGAGAAAAATGTTCCGGCTCCGGGGGAATTTCTTTCCCTCCGTCGCAGTTCGAAGCGCCGACCCGCCGACTCTCCGGGCTGTAGGCCCACAGCTAAGCCCCCGAAGAACACCGGCACATCTGATAAATAAAGAACCAGCACCCGCCGAACAACCGACACGGGTCAAGAGTTCGGCCGAATGCATGCTTTTTCAGTGATGACAAGAACCAAGGGCAGGAGGCCATGAGGCAGGTAGTATGGGACATAAATAAAAGGGGCCAAGAGGCATCGTATTATTCCTTCGAGATAGAGGATGCAGTAGATACGTCTAGATCAGAACACCGAGCACATCAAAGCAACGACTTCGTCTTCATCTACATAAAATCCTCATAGATCCAAATAGTCAACTATGTCCTCCCAACCCAGAAAAGTCTACCTCATAACAGGCTGTTCCTCCGGCCTAGGCAACGCTCTCGCCAGAACCGCCCTAGCAGCCGGCCACACCGTAATCGCAACATCACGCAGACCCCCCAACAACCTCGTCGAGAGCCAATCCCTGGGTGATATCAAATGGGCCCCCCTAGATGTATCATCCCCACATCTAGACATCCAATTCACGGAGACCATCCTCCCCCTTGCAGGCGGTAAAATCGACGTCCTCATCAACAACGCCGGCATCGCCAACGCCGCCGTCATCGAGGACGCCGATCTAGATTCCGCGAGGGACGTCTTCGAGACTAATTTCTGGGGCGTCATGCGGCTGACGAAGCTCGCGGTCGGCCTGATGAGGAAACAAGACCAAGGCCAAGGCAGCGGCGGGACCATCGTCAACATCTCGAGCTCGTCATCTCTGGCCCCCATGCCCCTCATATCCGTGTACTCAGCCAGCAAGGCTGCCGTAGACGGGTTCACGACGGCACTAGCGGCGGAAGTAGCACCGTTCAACATCCGCGTGCTGCTCGTCACGCCGGGCGGCATCCGCACGTCTTTCATCGAGAATAATGCCGCTGCCAGCGGCGGGGCGGTGGCTTCCCTGAAGGCGGAGTACGAGGGGACGCCGGCGGAGTTTGTGCTGAGGCACTTGCAGGAGCCGGAGAACTTCAAGGTCGACCCTGAGAGGGCGGCTGGGATGATCGTGCAGGCCGTGGACGGGACGGGGCCGTTTGAGGGGAACGGTAAGGAATTCTTAAGGTTGCCGCTTGGGGGAGAAACGATGGGCGTGTTGGAGGGCAAGATTGCTGAGTTCCGGGGGGCCATGGAGGGGTTTTCTGATATCGCGAGGAGCGTTGACTTGATTGAGTGAGAAATGGACGGGGTTTCTGTTTTTTTGTTTTTTTGTTTTTGTTTTTTTGGGGTTCTCTTGCACTTAGTCGTTGGCGCTGCGTCGCTCTGCTTGCATCCTCTCGTCAAACGTCCCAAGCGCCAATATCCAAACAGACCCATTGACCGCTTTCAAACCGTCCGTCAGGCCGCACATCATATCTTGTCCGTCAATCATATACAACTCTGCAAAATCTCACTCATTTGTCGCAACAAAGTCGAAGGGTTACGCTTTTTGTAGGATTCAATCGGGTTCTCAGAGCAACGCCCCAAGATATATGCCCTGAGATCGCCTTCCTCGTCCTCTTCCCCCTCCTGAGTGCCCCCTTCTTCACGTTCGCCATGCAAGTCGCCGTGTTTCTTAATATTGCGGGCAAGTCCAGAATCGGGGAATATATCGATCCAAAAGCGCTCCATGTCCCCAACTTGCACTTCCTCCGGAGTACCCCCTTCTTCACGTTCTCCGTACACGTCGCCGGAAATTTCCATGTTTTCGAGGGAAATTGTTGTTGCGAGAAGGCGCAGGTCCTCCGCAAAGAAAACCCAGGACGACCGTACGAGGCGGGGGCTTTGGAGGTGGAAGCGCGACACGGTGCTGCTATGACGGAGGATAAAGCCCACCCACTCCTGCCGCGTGCCCTCGACTCTGTCAAACTTGAATTTTCGGAGGTTTTTCCAGCACATATCCTCAGGCACGATGTCACTGAGCGCTGCAGGATAGATTGCCTCAGACCGAAACATTGTCTCGAAGCGATTGTACGTGAAGCTGATGTTTAAAATCTCGAGGCGGGTCATGGAGCCCAGGAGGCGGCGCAGTCCACCCTTTCGCAAGGCGGCTTTGCACCGGGCCGCGTAGAAACCCTCGTCTCCGTCCCGCGCGGTGGCCGTCCTGGTGTACACACATAGATCGAAAGTGGTGAGGTTCCGGCAAATCTCGACCATCTGGTCCAACCGGGAGGAGTCCTGTAGCTTCTTGAAGAAGGACCAGTCTATCTCTCCTAGCCTCAGAGTGCGAAGCTGGTTGGTGGGGAGGGTTTTCAGAGGTAGGAGAAGCGAGTCCATGTGGTGGCAGCAAGCTCGCCCAGGGTAGTTGATTACAGGCACGAGCAAGTTGTCGAAGGGCGTTTTCGGCATTTTACACCCCCGAACAAAGAAGCTCCAATCCAGCTTGAATTGCTCGCCTTGCAACACCATGACGCTCTTCAGATTGCGAAACTTGGGAATAACTTCCTGCAGCGTAGTGGCATCAAGTCTCTCAGCCACTATGCGAGTTTGCGGATCGTGTACCTGCCTGTACCGTTGGTACGCCCCTTGCAAGAACTCCTCAGAGTCCTCCCTTGGTTCGTGATCCATGTCGAACACCGGTCTGTTATACCATAGATCCCTGTCATGCTGCAGCTTCTGCTCGGCAAAGTCGCCGAACGACAGGCTCTGCATTTCCAGCACCTTGACGGAATATGCCAGAGACTTGACGTGCCCAGAGTATTCCGGGTGGTCCGCAAAGTAGCGCAGCATCTCGAAGTCGCCATGATGAAGGTAGAAGACCAACTCGGCCAACGCGTAGGACGCGGCAACAGCCCCGACCTTCCTGCAGGTCAGACGGAGTCGACGTACATCTCTCACGTTGAGAAATGAGCAGATAATATGGATGAGCTCTACTGGAATCTCTCTCAAAGTGTACATTGTGCCGGTTCGCGATCTGAGCTTTGAGCGGGCAGACGATGGTGTGGCAGAATGATTCAGGTCGAGGTTGAGGGGGTGGCACGCCCCCGCTTTATATACCCAGGTCAGTTCCTCCGTGCACCCCAATGATCTTTGACCCCTAACCCTGGCGACCCAGGGAAACGCTGATGACGCTGTCGTGGAGCAGTGTTTACCAGTTGACCTAGGAAGTAGGTACCTACCTGCAACTAACTCTTGATCGACCATCAGCCTTGTCACATGACGTGTAAGCCTTGATGCTAATGTTCAATATGGTGGTCGTTGTCGACATCGGTGAGCGGCACTCTCTTTCCCAGAGGTGTACATACCAATCAACATCATCGACATGTGGGCTAACCATGTCCACAGCCCTGAATCTCTCCGACCAAGAGCAGTGCATAACTAGGTACCTCTCTAAGTAGGTACCTAGGTAGCCCAAGCAAAGGCATACAATAACCTCTTCTGTACTTATGTTTCCACGGGCCAACGTGTGCTTCAAGGAAGGCAAGGTTCCGGCAGCAATGAGACCCAGGCCCACCTACCTGTTCAAGTAGTGTGTTCTCCTCGACAAGGTCATCGCCGCGCAACAGCTGCACCACAAGCCCGGAGTCCAGCTGGAGATGGATTACGGCCACAAAGTTTATCTCGAGGAGCTGTGGGCTCGCCGGATTTGCCAGCCTTGGTGCCCTGGAGCGTGTCGATCAGAGGCCGGCGGCGGTGTACATACGAGAGCGAGCAGTGTTTCAAGCGGGTACGTATGTGGATGATTCGTTATCTGCCTGACCGCATCGGTATCTTGTTCAGGAGATCACGCAGGCGATTGTGACGATGGGTTTGTTCTCTTCGGGCTTGGAAGTCGCTAATCTCGAGGGCTTTCTTCGATTCTGGTTGGGGAATCGGTATTAGAGGGTCCCGAGGTGTTCGATCTGGCCGAAAGAGGAGGAACTATTGAGGTTAAGCGCGATTGTTACATTTCCTATGCGAACGAAACCGAGAACGAGGGGGCAGAACCTTGTGCATGTCGGGGTGGAGGTTCTGGAGGGGCTGTATCCGGTCTGACTGGAGTGATGGGACTGAAGTCCAACGCATCAAGGAGAAGCGAGAGCTTGACGCCTTCAAAGTGAGACATCCGGATCGACATTAGAGCTTTTGTTGGTATGGCCGGTCGGCTTTGGCGGAAGAGTTTCCGCATCATGGCCGCCGCCGCTGTGGATTCTCGGCTCGGGAAGTGGGCCGTGGGGGTTGGATTTATCAGGAGACGGATGGACGGCTGGACGGAGCTATGTTGCGGGTGTCCACATACGAAGTAAGGAGGGCACCCATCCATCTTCAACAAGCTCGGGAATAGCTTCCAACCCTAACCCACACCAACGTCGCCATTACTCATTTTCTCGGGGCATCGATTCATACACTGCAGCAAATTATATCTGATGGTGGCAAAGTTACAAGTTTTCGAACACTAGGCTTGGCCAATTGGCAAAGCCATGCACGATTTTCCGGAAGTCTGCATTGGAAGTTTCTACAGTCAAATCCTTCCGGGCCGAACTCGGGGCCAAGATCACGATAATATGGCACCAGTTGACGACGGCTCGGTCTCGCCCCTTGTTTTTCTAAGCGGATCCACAACCCCCAAGAGGAATATTTTGCCCGTTGATATCCGCGGAATTTTCACATAAAAAACACCCTTCGGAATCCCCGATCAAAGAACACCGCCCAGATCAAAAAGTCACTTAAACCAACCCAATCCACCTTTGGAAGTTCACCAAAAACACCGTACTCACTCACACAGTATAGCAATTACTTATTCACTCTCACACGCACTTGGAAATGGGTTCCGTCAGTCATACATCCGTCTTCGACGCCGCTGAATATGTCGAGCCGGACGGAATTTTCGAGGTCCTCCGGCGTTACGGCCTTGACACTTCCCCCGAGAAGGTGAACGTGTCAGCAGGAGCATACAGAGATGAGAATGGCAAGCCTTGGTTCTTGCCGTCGGTACGGATGGCCGAGAAGAAGATCGCCGGCGCGGATCACGAGTATCTCCCAATGATGGGCATGAGAGCCTTCCGCGATGCGTGTTACGGGTTGTTGCTGCACGACACCAAGGCTTTGGCCGAGGGCAGAGTGAGTCATCATCACATACGACCTTGGTTTAACCACCACAACATAAAAAACAAACCATAAAATACTAACACACACAACAGCTAGCGGGCGTGCAATCCCTCTCAGGAACAGGCGCCCTCCTTCTCGCCGGCATGACCATCAAGAAGGCCAACGCCGGCATCCGGAACGTCTACCTCACCACGCCCACATGGCCCAACCACGTCCTCCTCTTCGAGACGATGGGCTTCAACGTGAAATGGCTTCCCTACTACGACCCCAAGACCTGCTCGCTCGACTTTGACGCCTACATCGCCGGCCTCCGCCAGGCGGAGCCCAACTCGGCCGTCATCCTGCACGCGTGCGCGCACAACCCCACCGGCTGCGACCCGACGCGCGAGCAATGGCAGGAGATCGCCACCGTCTTCCAGTCCAAGGGCCTCTTCCCCGTCTTCGACTCGGCCTACCTGGGCTTCAACGCCGGCAGCGTCGACGAGGATGCCTGGCCCATCCGCCACTTCGTCGAGGACCTCCAGATGGAGGCCGCTATCTGCACCTCCTTCTCCAAGAACATGGGCTTGTACGGCGAGCGCGTCGGCACCGTGACTTTCGTCACGGCTACCAGGGAGGCCGCCGTGATTGTCGATAGTATCCTGGAGAACGCCCAGCGCGCGACTATCAGCACGCCGCCGCTGTACGGCGCGAGGATCGCCGAGGCGGTGCTGAACACGCCTGAGATCAAGAAGCAGTGGGCTGAGGATCTGGTCACCATGAGCGGGAGGATATTGACCATGAGGAGGAGGTTGTTCGAGGAGCTGGTCAGTCTGGGCACACCTGGCGACTGGAGCCATGTTGTGAAGCAGTCGGGCATGTTTGGCTTTTTGGGCTTGAGCCCCGCGCAGGTGGCGCATCTTGAGAGTAAGTCTATGCGATCCGGGTATGGTTTTTTGTTGTTAAGAGGATATGAAATGGCTAACGAATTTTGTTGCAGAGGAGTACCATGTGTACATGGCGAGCTCGTCCCGGATATCGATTGCTGGGCTGAATGAGGGCAACGTGGAGCACTTTGCGAAGGCGCTGGACGCCACCGTACGAACTATCGCCTTGTAATGCAGTGTGTTGTGATGGATATTAATCTGGATGAAGAAAAGCATGGTTATGGCGTTCAAAAAGAGCGATGGTATTGTATAGATGCATCCATAGAAGTATAGACTTTAAAGTTGGGGTTGAGAGGCCAGTATCGTGCCATCGGGCTGAATACTTAAGTATTAATTATGGCTTTTCATCCAAAACCGATGCATCTATAGCTTGGCTTTGCCAAATCCTTTCTTGTCTTGGTGTGTGGCTGACTTCCACTTCCAACTCGTAACAGTGGACTCTTCCCCTTCTATGACATCGACGGCATGACTGCCGATATTTGGGAGGAACATAAACCTTTCTCCGGTCCCGCGTCCATCCACTGCGAGTAATAGATTCTTTACCCCTGGGACTCTATCAATGATGTAGTAGTCTGCATAGACCTCAGGCGGATTGAATGACAGGGGTTCAATGCCCACCCCTGCTTCGTTCAACTCTGGCAGGAATTCGGCAAGGAACTTCTTGATGCGGTTGATAGCCACATCGTTTTTAGCAATATTGGATTCTGCCATTGCACGAATGCCGACAATCATCCGGCCATCCTCTTCCCGAGGGAAGCCAAAGATGACTACTCCTTGCTCATCGGGCAGCCTAAGGGTATGCTCCCAGCATGGGAAGTTATCCGGAGCAAAACGGTCCCAAAGCTCGTCTCCTTCTGGAATCCTTAGTGCCGCTGCAAATTCGTAGGTCTTTGTGGCCGTCATGTCCAAGGAAGAAGGTAGGTGTGGGATCGAAGTCCCAGTCTCGCAAGCCCATACGACAAAGTCCACAGAATGTGTCTTGCCGTTCCTCGTCCTCACACCCTTCAAGTGCTTCCGATTGTCTTTCCTAGGCTCATGATAAAGAAGTTCTCCAACAGCACCATCCTCAGCGCCGAATACGAACTTCACACCCTGCGTCTGAGCCTTATAAAGCGCAAACTGATAAGCCTTTTCAACAATCACAGTGCCTCCGAGGGTATCCAACACGGCAATATTAGCCTTCTCCCTCTCCTCCCTGCCGAACGGATCGAAGTTGAACATCCGCGAGTTTGCCGAGCCGACATGATCCAGATCCGTAGACAACAACAGCACAAGGCCCATCCCCTTCTTCTCCATGAGCCTCACCCTCGCAATATCTGCCTCCGGGATGGCATCACCGCCGAAATGGCTGTAGTAGCCGTTGTTGATGAACACCCGGTGCTCGGGGCTCAACCCCGGCGGGACGGTCTTGCCGGCCCATAGCTCCTCGTTCCAGGCCTTCCAGCCGTTGATGGCCTCGAGTGAGAGGTCGCGGTGTTCAGGCCTATCGGCAGGACTACATCGGCTTGCTGAGTAGGGGTAATCTTGAGTGGGAGGGGCTGTGAGGTCGGACAGGGATTTCTTGTCAAAGATGGTGATGTCCTTGTAGCCTCGGGCGGCGAGGTGGAGAGCTGTGCTGATGCCGAGCACAGTGGCGCCGATGATGGCGAACTTGTCGTCTTTGGGAATATGTGATGCGGCCATGGTGGTGGTTTTTGATACTGCGTACGTCCGTGGAACACAAGGAATGTATGACTGACACTTCCAAGTACGTTGGATGTGCAATATGTATATTGAATTCTTATCAGCAGCCAGCGGCATTCCCGCCCCGCTGGCTCCACCATTTATCATCGTGCCATTATGTCACGTCACTGCGGTGAGAATTGATGCTTCGTCTACCTACTAAGTACTTAGGCATTATTTTGGCCCCGTCCATCCCCCCGTAATGGGAAGCGATAGTTGAATCAGATTCTCCGTATCTCTAACATGGACGGCAAGCTGACCAAGGCTTGATTTCTCTTCATATCTATTGTTTGGTGTATTGTCAAGAAGCAAGCTAACCAGCTATAAATTTCAGGACACATGTTCTAGGATAGTTTGAAATGACAACAACGGCTGGAAGGAGGCCAATATTTGGTGTTGGTTGGTTGCAGGTGGTTGATGTTCCTACTGCCATTTAGTGGCAAACTACAAACGTCGTTCAGAATTGCATACCAAGACAGTATATACTATCAATCGAAGTAGTAAGCCTTAAAGTCCCAATTCTCGGATTCTCTTATTGCAATAAGAGTTTTTCAACATTATTTATCCATTCATAATATCTGCTCTTAGCTGTAGTATATATACCCTATATACTAGTATCGTTAAGCAGCATAGCTTCCTACTGCCGAAGTATGCGAAGCCATCAGTATTTCTAATTAAAATTATACTGCCGTGAAACTTGGGAGGCATTTATAACCCGCTAATGAATTTATATAACAGCGATTGCTCTCCTTGAGTTAAATGGCCTCGAATTCACCTATCGACCTCTTGCTACCTAGGTACCTTCATTGTGCCCATCAACCAGCAGACAGCGCTTGTATTCACTATACCAGAACTGTTCAATCGTCCAAACCATTGTTGTCAAGCTATATAGCCTCCCCAGAGGTTCAATAAGCCACCAATCTGTGAATTTCAGGCTTTCAAAAAGTGAATTGTAAAATGTTTCAGAAATTTCTTCTTTCGCTCCCTATGAAGTACTGCCCAGGTGAAGAACCTTCTCGGCCTGCGAATACTAGGCTGCTTCCCCTTTGCGTTCTTTCTTATGAAGGTGAATCAGTCTCTTCTGTTTCTCTGTTTCCTTGCATATAAAGCTATCCGTCGTTCCTCTTACTCTACAATCTCGACCTCTACATTCTCGGCAGACCAACAATGGAGCAAGCAATCTTCACCGAAGACGAATTCACGATGACTGAGTAATATCAAACACCCCTGCACAGATTGTTGCTTCAATTTCTTTTAACCAATAAAGCTAACATGAACTTCACTGCGACTAGCAACCAAGAGCAGTCCGCTCCCCAGGAGCAGGAGCAGGAGCAGGAGCAGGAGCAGCAACTCTCGCCAGTGCCGCGCAGAGCCTACGATAAATACGGCCGACTCGACCTAAACCGCGTCCAGCTCCTGACTCGAGGCCTCTTCCTCAGCCGAGAGGAGGCCGCTGCCCTCCCCACTCGAATTGAGGTCGGAGGTAAATCTCATACCGTCCAGAGCTCTGCTCGAGTGGTGACTCCTCGAGCCAGTACCACCAACCAGCCGAGCGACCGCGGCAACTGGACGGAGGAGGACGTCAAGCTTCTCATTCGGCTGCACGCTGAGAGAAATTCGTTCACGGTGATAGCGGTATGTATATATACCCCTTTGAAAACTTCCTACGCGCTTTACAGTTACAGTAAGGACCTGCTCAACTGACCAACACGTTCCAGGAACACTTCCCTGGCAAGTCGCAGAAGGCTTGCCAGGAGAAGTTCTACCACACTACCAAGGACCCCGATGGTTCTAGTTGGAAGGAATACCACGATACTCTACGACGCGAACATGATGAGGAGAAGAAGCCCAAGTAGGCTGAACCAGGCGCGGGGGGGGGGGCAAGGGGGATGATAATAGGGCAGGTCTCGTCATGTCTCTATATTTTAACATTGCTGTTCTGAGCGCGTCTACCGTCTATTTTGTATAAATGGAACTGAACCTTCCGTCTAAGAAGTACCAAGAAATTCTACGCGACATCATCCTGGACGATCAAGAGGGCCCTGAGGGACCTGGGAGTCTACCATCGTCTGCCTGGTGAGGCGCCACGCTCGGCGAAGCTTGCTGATGTTGCTGCTCCAGGGGGAGCACCACCCCCGTAGACTCAGCCGAGATCTTCTGATGCTTCTGCTCCTCCGGATTCGAATTCAGCTCAGATCCATCCTCACAGGTCTGAACGATACAGAGCGGTGATGACTGTGACGGCTTGGTCGCCAAGCCAATATCAGTACGTGGCGTATCAAGTGCCGTCTCGACCCTAGATATTCCACTTGTAGTTCCCTCTGAATATCGTGAATAAAACGTGTCAGAAGAACTAACGGTGGTCATCGTGGGTTTCGTCGAGAGCGTATAGGGTGACTTCTCCTTGACCACATCTGAAGTCGAGTCGGACGCCACCGAGGTCTTGACTCGCCCGTTCTTGTCATCCCGAGTGTCTTCGGACATGCCAGTTGTGGAAGATCTCAGTCTTGGGTGTTTGGGGTTAGACAGGTCAAGTGGTCCTAGAGTTTCGCCGCTCTCCGTGACAGGGATAGACTTCCCGCTCCCGCGCCATGTGCCCATCCCAGCCTCTTCGTATGCCAGCCTTTGAAGCTGCAGAACATCATTCGCTGCCCATTCAAGCAGGTTGTACCGCCGGAATTTACCATATCGGCGTTGCAGACAGCTCATAATCGGCTCAAGGGCATACGAGACGATGATGATGATACCGCCAACGATGAAGATGAAGGCTACTCCAAACACCTTGAAAGAGACGTATGCAGTGCTGAGGATTTTCTGCACCGAAGCCCATGTTAGTATGGTAATTCAACTGGTAAAGAAACGCAATGGATATAGCTCACCTGGCTGTGACACATAGTATGTTCCTGCGTATTATTGGGCCCAATAAAGAACTGCATCAGCTCCCCATCAGGTGGGCCAGTAACAGTCTGCACAAGAGACGACTGGATAGAAGCCATAGAGATAGCATGCCAGTTCTGCACATCCAACTGCCACTGGTTGTCCGGGATCGGCCCCTGCACGCCCACTGTGCCCAGACCGAATCTCGAGGTGAGAGAGTGCGAGCCCAGCGACGCAACGACATCGGTCATGAAGGGCACAACACCCCAGGCCGCGCGATTCATCCACGATAGCCTGTTGTAGCCATCGCCATCGTTAAAGACCCCGGAAGCAACAGCTGCGTCCATTGATTCGTTCTCGGTGGTCAACGGCCCGCATTTCGATTCCTCAGGCTTGTTGGGATTGCACCACTGCTCCTGAACGGCGCAGGCTAGTGGTGAGGCAGGCTCGTCTGCGAAGTAGAGATCTGCCTTGTCATCGCTACTGCTGTAAGTAACGTTGCTGGGCGATGAGGAGTAGGCTATCTTGTAGCCAGGTGTGGTCGCCTGATACCAAGGGTCGTTTGTCGGGGTGATGTATTCGACGAGGTTGGCCGACAGGAAGAAGAGCATGATATCTGCATCTGGAATCTGGAGTTCAGGAATGGGCTCCAGATCGGATATGCCTTCTACTACGGACCCGTTATAGTAATATGCTCGTCGTACACTGTGTTCGGGGGTATAAGTCAGCAACTTGATTTTCTATTCCGCTACATAGCCCTATATAGCTTGAATTTGGAGGCATAGAAACGTACCCAATGGTGTAGTCAATAGAAGTGCCGGTAAAACTGGGGTTTGTAGCGCGTTCATCAGGGACTATGTCGTTCGAGTATTGATAAGTGAAGTCACTGGCATTACGGCTGACGCTGAATGCTGGTCCGTAATGGTATCGTGTCCAAGATTTGTCATCTGTCAGGTTGTACGTCGAGGAATAACCACGTGTCACCAACGGTGCGCAGCGGACAACTCTGCGATACTCAAAGCGCTGGCTTTTGGGTGCGTTGAGTCCCAGGTGTGTATGGCTGTTGATGTAGCCCGTATCCAGGAGCAGGTTGGCATCTGTTTTGCAGATGCCGCTGTCGAACGGGCAGGAGATGTTCTTGGCGGTCGTGGGCAGGCGAACCTTGGAAAATGTGGCGCAGTCGAGACCTCGGGAGTTATAAGAGTTATAGCATTGCTGGGCATAGTTGGCTGCGTTCTCAACTTGTCTGCCGACGTACGGATAGTAGATTCCGGCCAGATCAGTTGCAGGCGCACCGAAAAGTGAGTCGGCGTCGGTAACGGCACAGTGGGAGCCGGACAAGAGGACTTCGTTGCTCGAGGAGGAAGCAATATTGGAAGAGAAACCACTGGCAACCATGAAACCGACTAGACAGAGCAAGGAGATGATGATCGGTGGTGCAAGCCTCCGGAAAGGTCTCTTCGCCTTGCCTCTCCAGGCCCATGCCATGTCTAGCAAGACGGGCAGGCCACCTTCAGCGCTTGCAGCGTTTCGAAGGACTGCTTGTCGCTGGTAATAGAGGCCGTCTTGTGGTTGATCTGTTGAGTATATGGAGTGAGATACTAGGCATGTGATCCTCCACTGCGCATGGGCTGTCAGATTCTGATCCGCTATTTGGATGGTCCTTGGTGGTGAAAAATGGGTTGGAGGGCAGGACTTACAACACGAGCTCCAACAGCCGTCACAAAGAATGCCACGAATGCGATGAGCAGATTTGCATCGGACCTAGTCATGGTGAGTGTTGCTCCAAGGATTGCTCCTTGGGACCAGTTGGTCCACGAGCCCAGATGGACTTGGTACTGAGGTTGTTGACTGCCGCTCATTTTATTGGATGGATGGAGTTGTATTTAACAAGAAGTTATCAGTGAAAGTAGGAGGACAGTATAAGGGTCCAGCTCGACTCTGGAGGAGACCAGTGTAACCTGGAATTGCTTTGCCTTGACTTGTAGGAAACATCGTAGCGACTGCTGAGGAACTCAGCAAGCTTATATCCTTCGACATGACTCCTTCGCATGGACATTATCCGGAGTATCTCTCTCGCTTTCATCCAGCTTGAGTTTCCCGAAGTCCAGCGATCACGGTTTAGAATCCTTCAAAACTGTCAAGGCCGCCCGTTTGATGTCAGCGAGCGACAAACGGCGCCGACGCCTTGCATTTGCGGATCTCTGAACACCATCACACATCCATGGATACTGATAAAACCGGGTATAGCGGGTGTGTATTGCCGTGTATATTGATCTGATAGGTCCAAACGTTATCTCTCATCTTTGCCAAAGTACCCAGCTGAAGCTACCTATGCGCATGCTTTACTCAGCGCGTTTCTCATGCGAATGAAAAAACCACATGCCGGGGCTTCCTTGGGGCTGAAGCTGGACACCCATGAAGAGGGTCGTTCCGTGTGCTTCCATCTGACGACAACGACCACATGGCATCCCAATTGATTGCTATCTATAGCCCCCAACCATCATTCAGCCCTACTATGGTCTCCTGCTGGAGTGTCGGGAGAAAGACCTATCAGACCCTGGAACAGATCTTACAATATGGCTGCACCCTGGTCGCTGCCACGTTTATCGTGTGAAAGGATTCTTACCCCTGGCTCACTATTGGCAGCATTAATAAGTCATCCCACAAGGGTTTTGTGTAAGACTGGCTCACGTCAGCACGGGGACCGCGACGTGTAGTTAATATCGACGTCCATTGGATATGGGATGGGACTTATACAGTTGATGGTGGGGATTTCTTCCTATTATGGACACCACCAGTTGAGGACTTTGAGAAGTGACCAACCCGGGGATAAATCCCACTCTCATTTGTTTCACTTCTCAGTCTGATCAGAGTCAAAGTTACTAAGAATAGTCTCAGTGTCCATTCCACCCATCAGTTCAAGTGTAGTTGGATAGAGTTTTGGGGTTGTCAAACAGGACATAGTAAGGCTGTCGCGTTTATAAGACAAATTCGTGACCCTATTCCAGGCCCTTCGCCCTTCAGCCTAGCTGCCCTGTCTAAAGTAGCTATGGTATATCTGATCATGACGTCGCCTTTTCCGAGAGGCTCCTTTTCCTTCTTCAAACAACATAGTCAATGCGGAAGGAAATGTGACGATTCAGGAACGAATCTGACGAGGCTCTGAATATGCCGTGACCGTTGGTAGATGTTCACAGATGACACTGGAATTCACGTTAACGTTAACACGGTTTCGCTCAGCTGTTACTATATCTCTAACAGACAAGGGAACCCTCCTAGCTTAGGCATCCATCGCCGCGACGAAGACAAACTCGTGGTTATTTTCCCAATGGCCACAATTGTTCTAGAATTAAGCAGCATTCTTCATCAATGTCTCAAAATGAGACTACTGCATGTCCAATTGCTGCCAATTTGATGCGTGGTATTCCGAGCTTGGACTCTTGCCTTCCCAAGGGTTACTTACGAATTCAATTATACGATTTGAAATGACCTCTCCATCAAAAATATGCATTAGGTTCAACCATACGAAGCAACACGATGAACGAGACATGTGAGCTACATATATGTTTCAGGCAAATTATTTGAACATATTATTAATTAGCCACTACATACCTACCCGTACCTACTCTTCGTGTTTATCCAAGTACAGGCTCTGTTTTCTTTCTTCCCCCGTTTACATGTGCTGAGTCCAATGTGGCCATGACTTCCCAGGGTTGTCGAGCAGCGTCTCAGGAGAAGCACCTGGGCAGCTATCCTACAGTTTGGCGGCCCATTCAGTGATGCTCTCAAGGGTGGTAGTTCAAGATATCTGGTGGCTTATTAACTACTCGGAATTAGAGACGCCTCACGAACAAACCACGGCGATCTAGGCCTGCTACTAAGCTTTCCACTTGTCCAATGGTGTTTACGCATGCTGGGAAGAGGTTGCCGGGGATCCGGAAAACAAATTCCAGCATCCTGGCATGGTAGAGCACGACGCTATGACCTTGACGCACTTTACAGTAGCGTCTCCTTGGCGCGTTCTTTTTGGATAACCGGCATGATATTGTTCGTGTGGGTCTTATCTGACAGCCTTGTGCATGTACTTATGTATGTATGTATGTATGTGCGTGGTAGCCATGTGCTTGCAAGTGAGAAAGGCGTGGTGGGTTGAATCCATCCCATCATGCCCAATCTTGGACTTCTCCTCCGACACCTCTTCTGAAACTTGAAGACACGACTATTATGGATACTGTGACCAGGAAGATGGTCAGTAGACTTTTTTGTGATAGGGGGGGGGCTAATGTAGTGCGAGCAGTCTATCTCAGGATGAGCCCTTGGAGCTCTTGTGCCCCTGAAAGGGTTGGTCCCTGTCGAGCTCCCTGTCCAAGTCCCTGTCCAAGTCCCGGGCGCAAGAAGTGGGTCAGGGGATGAACTCTAATCTGTAACAATTGATGCGCACACTACGGACACTACCCTTAGGGTACGGACCCGTACAAAAGGCACGGGATGCCTCGGTCGGTGACCCCAGAAAGTTGAATCTGGACTGTCGATTTCCCGCTGTGACTTATCATCCTGTGCCAAACATCCCATCCCGTCCATTGAATTGTTGTTTTTCCCCCCATCGCGCAACGAAACACCTTACGACTCGAAAATCATCAGAGTGAATACCTACTACAGAGACCAAATTCACCCTTCACGATGCCTTTCACCGAGATAAGGGGCAAGAAAATATTCTACAGCTGGAAGCCAGCGAGTCGGGCCGGCCTGACGCTCTACTTCATCCACGGTCTCGGAGCTTCGCATTCGTTCTGGTCGCCATGCATTCCAGGCCTCGTCAAGGCCGGATTCTCATGTCTCGCAATCGATGTTCCTGGTACGCTCACATGAGGAGGTAGTGAGGTCGCATAGATACACACAATCTAACACGAGTGAAACATCAGGCTTTGGGCAATCACCATACGACGGCAAACCACACAACCTGCATGAGATTACGGATGACTGTGTCGCCATCCTCCAGGGATTGGGCCAGTCGCTTGACCGGACGATCATAGTGGGCGCGTCGATGGCCGGAATCGTCTGCTGTGAGATCGCGGTGAAGCACCAGGTCGCCGGTGTCGTGAGCGTTGGTCCGATCTGCCCCGGCCCAGAGACGAAGGAGGCGTTTGAGCACCGAGTCGCGGTTGTAAAGAAGGGTAGGCGCACCCATCTCATTCCCAGCAACACATTTCACATGATTTCATTTGCAGTCGGCTGACTTTCCCTCTCTCTCTCTCTCACATACAGACGGTCTGGAAGGAATTGTGAACTCAGTCGACATCCCCACGCGGGCAACAGGGTCCAAAGCCACCAAGGTAGCAGAGGCTTTCGTGCGGTCACTCATCCAGGCGTCGAACCCGGATGCCTACATTTCTTTGGCACAAGCCATTGCCGATGCTCCAGTTCCTGAGTACAATCAGATCAAGGTCCCTCTTCTATGTGTGGCAGGACAGGAGGATCAGGTCGCTCAACTGGAAGACTTGGCTTTGATAGGAGACAGGCACGTTTTTGGATCCCCAGACCCCCATCCCATATTCTGGTTGACAAGAATACGTTGTACTGACTTTGAACCTGTAGCTGGGGTGCACCCTCCAAGACGGAACTTGAAGTGTTGTTTGGCGTAGGTCATTGGCACTGCATTGAGGATGCAGATGGGGTGGAGGACTGCCTTAAGAGGTTTGCCAGAAAGGTAGAATCCAAGCTGCCCGCGTACTAGAATTAATATTGCATGATTGCTTTTTGCTAGACGAGAGGAGTTCACCTTGTGGGCAATAATATTGACATGATAACAGGTCACAGCTCTTGTCGAAAACGACGGAGCCTGAGAGAGAGAGACAGTCGCATCCGGGCATAAGCTACCGGCCGACAACGACGTACGATACGAGAGACGCATATCACGGAACCCGGCTTGCAGGACTACGATCTACGATCTACGATCTACGATACTACGCGATGGACCTCCCCGCCCAACCCCCTCAACGGATACGACGGACATATGCTCGAAGACAGAGACGGGTCAGGGTACCTAAGTGTTTGAAAGGTGGAAGGAGACGAGGGAGCTGGAACTCCCCAGTCGATACCTTGGGGGTCACCGTGATATAGTTTGGAAGAGAATCTGACAATGATAATCATGCAAACTGCACCCCGTTAACCACCTTCCCCCTCCCCTCAGGTTAGGGGGGGGGGGATGACATGTGATCCTCAAGTGCTGTGACAAGTGGAAGGCCCCAGAGGCGAGTGAGGCGAGTAAGATGAAAGCAGACATGTGAGAGAAGGGAAAAAGAAAGGAAAACGAAACGGAAATCGACATGAAGGGAAGAAGGGTGAGCGCTCAGATTTTATACATTGATATCCGCAGGGGAGGCTGCTACCAACATCAACTAAGTTCAAGAGATCGTACGATTTTTCGGGTGGCTAAGAAAACATGCTCCCCTGTAGATGCAACCACCAGACACAGCAGACAAGGGTAACCATCCCTCCATCCAAAAAGCCTGTGGCAACGTCTTGCAAATGCCATTGGGCCAGATGCATAAAATAGAACATGATCTAGATGACACCATGCCATTCGTTTCTACCTGACACAATCCAACATCGCATTTCCCCGATGGTCAACTTGTCAACAAGACATGCGTCCCTGGTACGGACCCACTCATTCTCGATATAGCGTTGTAAAAGCAATACAGTTGGGTCGTGTCAGCTGATGTTGCAATATGGGTAATGGGCTGATAGTGAACCCGGCACGCAAATGCAGACATGCTGACATGGTAGTTGATCATCCTTGAACCATGTGTATATATGATTGCGAATAATTGGGGGGAGAAGAAAGAGAAAGATAAAACAACAAAAAAGAAAGAGAGAGGATTTCTTCATTAAGACAACCCCCCCCCCCCCCAACAAAAAAAAAACAAATCCCCCATCCCCAGAAAAGAGGTAAAAACTATGTAAATAGAAAGTGGAAGGGAAAAAAGTACTACAATACTAAAACGAAGAAAGAAAAAAGAAAAGGATATTTCTTGGGGAAAAAATAAAAGTAAAAATAAAAATTTAAAAGAAAAAAGAAGAAAGAAAGGGAAAATAGAACAGAAAACAAAAAGGAAGAAAGGGAAGGAAGAAGACCCCCTCCCCTAGGTTCTAGGCTGATGGAAGAAACGATGAATTGCAATTCCCTCTATCTATTTTCCAACACAACAACTAATTAGTAAAACCCACTCCTTCTCATTACCAGAGTCTTGATCTCGTCCTGCAAGACATGAGCTTCCAAGGTTAGAGCAGTAACGCAACGGGTGCCCCAGGGTGGTCATCTCTTCTAAGGATAGACGATAAAGTATGCCTCGACATTACCCTTAGTTACAAAAGTAAAATTACCTAGAATAGTTTTCGATGCTGAAATATACCGACGAACCCATTTTCATTTTGTAACATGATGGCCCTTGGTGTTACCGTTTTTGAGTGATACCTACTTGAGTATCTAACTCACTCTTCCGCTGCAGATGCCCTTTCTCCGTTGGAGGGTATTTGTTTGCCTCGACTGTGGACGTTAACATACACGTGTCTCTATCATCCTATCCAGGGATGTTCTGTTCTCATCCAAGGAACAAGACAAACAGTTATCTTGTAATCGCAGCAGATGAGTAAGACTCGGGGGTGGACAAAGCCTTGGGATTACATACATGTAACATTGGCTTGGCATGGGATGTAACATAGTTGGAGAGTCCTCGCTTGCGAATGGAGCCAGGAGCAACCCTAACGTATACTATAGGGAAGTTTTGGTCGTTCAAGTGAGAACTATTGATTGTTAATTGGCAGTGTTTTTTCGACTGCAATGGCTTACGACTTGTGCAGTCCATTATTCTATCCGGCACGTCTCATTCTCAAGTCCGCATGATAGCTGCAACCTTGGGAAGCGAAGACTATCATGCAGTGACCTTGGGACTCACTAACGCGGAGCAACAGATGCTATATCATAATCTTATATATCAGAGAAATTAATCATATGACCATGGAATATGGACTCGTAACCAAGTTTGAAGAAGAAAAAACAGACCAATCTGAAAAGGAATGGAAGTCACGGAAGCAGAGGGACCTTTGCCCCAAAACACCAAGAGAGGAATGTTGCAATACTGAGAGTATTGTCTTGGCCTTCGCCTTACATACGTAACCCTCCAAGGTTAGAATGTAACGGTGGATAGATGCGAGTGCATTCATCTCCACATACAGCACCCTGCCTATGAGGAAGGGCTCTTGTAGTCTGTATATTCTTCCCGATCTATCCAGATCTCGTGGACAGTTCTGACATACGACTTTGGGTATACGTATAGAACATGCCATGCCGTCTCTCTGGCAGCTGTATAATAAGGTATTGAAGCCGTGGAGTCCCTTGCCAAGACATCAATGCGGGTGGAGTCTCCTATGCTGAAGATGGAATCCTACAGTATGTACGTAAGTACCTGTCACGTTGTGGCACGGTGACCATGACTGAGTACCTGACATAGGTACCTAGGTATGTATGTATCTGAGGAATACCGAGTGATATCACGTGTGATCAGGTCTTGTCCATATCTTGCAATGTTGGTGTTGTTGTCCAGTTATCCGACTTCCGATTTGAGAAGTCCATTGAGTTTCAACTCATGTTGATATTCTTCAAAGACAGGCTGCCAGTGCTTTAAGAGTTGTCACTCCAGTCACTCAGTCACTCAGTCACTCAGTCACTCAGTCACTGTGATGAGACAATCTGGCCAGAGTGGATTTCTTACCTATTCGTTGCCACAAGTCCCCTTAGTGGTTTCAAGTCCTTGCTCATATCCACTGTGGCGCCCCTGCTGCTGATGAGTCACAAAAGGTACACAGCTTGCTGGGCCAACTTCTTTCCTGCTGAATTGCCAAGATGTAGAAACGTCTCGTGAGAACTCAGAGCGTTGATATAAACATCCCCGGGGCCGTGGGGAGAGTCCGTTCTGAAGCAAAGTAAGCTTTCGGGATATAACATATGTAGGCCGCTCCTACGCAGAGCCTGAAGATCTGTTCGTGCTTGGCAGGCCTGGCACGCTAATGCAGATCATAAATGACGCGGGGGGCGCGCAAGGTCCAATCGATCCTTGATGGCGATCTGCCAGAGAAAAGGAGGCACATGATTGGTCGACGGGCCTGAAAAGCCCCTGAGTTCGTCCCCGCGGGCCCCTCTACGGCTGCCACGCGGGTGCTGATCATTCTACTTAATACTGGCTTTGAGGTTGACGACTTGCAGACAACCGCGGCTCAAAACGTGCACAAACGCCGCAGTTCCCCGTGCCCTCGCCGCCCTCGTGCCCTCGTGCCCTCGTTGCCGATCCGATCGGTCATCGACCGCCCCTCGCGCGGTGCTTCTCGCGCTGCCCCTTGGTGATTGGCAATGACCTCGTCCTGATCGTTGAAGGCCCGGGGAATATCTGCACGTCTGGGTGTAACCGTGAACGGCCATGTCCAATCAAACATCTTGAACGGACAAACGGGACCTATCAAACATTTTGAACGGACAAACGGGACCTATCAAATGTTTCGAACGGGTTGAACGGGTCCTTTGGGGAAGCCCCCTTTCTTCCCAAAATATCAGGAAATCCCCTTCCCCTTCCCCTGGCATAGTGGCATCCCAGCTTCGCGTGCGTCGGACCTGCTTTGTTTTAGCTAGTCTATCTGCCTGGCAGGGCCTGTCAGGCCTGTCAGCGCCACTGATCACACCCCCTTGATAGAATCGTGGACAAGGACGACGACGTCTGGGCCAACCGTTAGCCCCTGATGGATGGCGACTGTAGCCAACTGGGTTGCCAAACCCGTGAATCTGGTCGGTTTTGGAATATGGAGCTTGTACCCACTCATGCGAGATTTGAACAACCCGACCTGGAGGGCGAGGGCGCGTCTGCTGTGTGTGTGTGTGTGTGTGTGTGTGTGTGTATCTGTGTAAAAACCAGGCGGCAGCCATGTTTCTGAGATCTGGGCGTTGTTCCAATGGACCTCTTCATCTTCTTGCTGCTTTTCCTTCGGCTCACAGCGTGACGTTGGGGCAATTTTTGCTTGCTCTTTTCTAGGACGTATCGTCGTCAACAACAGTCTTTCATTCTATAACCAATCAGTTCTTTAGTCTTTCATTAGTCTTTCATTCATTTGTTTTGTACTTACTTCTTCTTGACTTTGATCATGGCTCCATCTTCCTTCAAAAAGCTCGGGCTAGCTTTTGCCGTCGCTTCTGCTGGTCAAGTTGCGGCTGAATCCTATACCCTCATAGATGAATACACGGCAGATAACTTCTTCGACAAGTTCGACTTCTTCGTCAGCTCAAGCAGTAATACTGACCCAACCCACGGCTATGTCAACTACCGGGCCCAGGCCGACGCCGAGAGTCTCGGCCTCATCTCCTCGTCCAATGGCAAGATCTACATCGGCCCTGACTCCAACCAGACCTACTCCCCGACCGGCAGTGGCCGTGACTCGGTCCGGATAATGAGCAAGGCCAAGTACAACCAAGGCCTGATGATCGCCAAGTTCTCCCACATGCCCGTCCAGTCGTGCGGCTCCTGGCCCGCCTTCTGGTCGTACGGATCACCCTGGCTGAGCTCAGGGGAGATCGACTACTACGAGGGGTGGAACGACCTGGGCAGCAACGTCATGGCCCTGCACACGAACAAGACCATCGCCGGCGAATGTCTCCTGACCACCACGGGCGTCTCCGCCAAGGTCACCACCCAGGACTGCGACGACGAGAAGGTCGACACGGCTATCAACCAGTACGTCGGAACCGGCTGCGGTGTTTCGGACACGGCGGGCGTTTGGAGCTCAACGACCGGCGCCACCTTCGCCATGCAGTGGGTCGACGACGCCATCAAGATCTGGAACTGGTTGCCTGGTAGCGTGCCTGCCGATATCACCGCCGGAACCCCCGACCCTGACGCGAACTCCGCTTCTTGGGGTGTGCCGCAGCTGTTGGTTGAAAAGGACAGCTGTGACCTGTCCAAGGCTTTCGCCAACCAGCAGCTTGTCTTCAACATCGACTTCTGTGGTGACACGGCTGGAAACTCCGTTCTCTGGGCGAACACTTGCTCTGCTAAGGGGGATTCATGTGTCGACTATGTTGCTTCCACCCCTTCTGCTTTCGCCGAGACGTACTTCATGATCGACGGGATCGAGTTCTATGAGATGGGAGCAGGCAGCTCGTCTGTCTCCGCCTCCGCCGCTGCCTCCACCGCCGCTGCCTCCACCGCCGCTGCCACTTCTGCAGCAATCACTTCCGCCACCTCTTCCGCCGAGACGACCTCAGGACTCCTGGCCGGAACAGGATCTGTCCTCGAGACGACACTCGGCATATCAGCCACCATCCTCGCGACACCGGTGTCATCCGCCGCAGCCACGTCGGCCCACAGCCACACGACCAGCTACATCACCGGCACCTCGACGGCCGTCAACGAGGCCGGCGAGACCACCGTCGTCGTAGTCATCGACACGACAATCTGCCCCGTCACCGCGGCCGAGGCCTCCGAGAGCTCCTCCGTGCTGGCCGCAGCGAGCACGCCCGTCCCCGCGCAGACGACAGCGACGTCTGAGACGTCTGCCGTCGCGACTACGACACCTGCTGCCTCTGTGCCGGTCGTGGCTTCCTCCACTGTTTCTACTAGTGTGATCACCGAGGCGTCCACCTCGACTGCTACGCAGATGACCACTAGCACCATCTTCGCTACTCACACTTCGACTGTCGCTTCGTGCGCCGCTGGGGCGTCTGGCTGTGTCGTTGGCGGTGAGACGACTGTGATTGTTGCCCTCTCGACGACTATCTGCCCCGTCACAGCCGCCGAGGCGTCGTCCCAAGTCTCCAACGCCACTATCATCGGATCTGCGTCGCGAAGCGTCCCGGCCGTCGTCACGAGCATTGCTACGTCCAGCAGCATCGCGATCCCATCTCCCTCGAGCGCCGTCCCAGAGGCGGCCGAGTCGTCCACCGTGAGGTCCGTCTCCAAGGCGTCGTCCAGGACGGCAGCGGCGTATACCTCTGTTCCACCCCTGGCGGCCCAGAGCACCGGCGCCAAGCCCACGACCATCTCCAAGGTGACCAAGTCCATCGCCGTCTCCCAGACGGCGCAGGCGACGGAGACCTCGTACAGCTCGAGCTCCGAGACGGCACTGATCATGGCGACGGGCACGCCCACGCCAGAGGCCTCGGTGACCTATGGCGACTCGACCGAGACGCTCTCCGTCGCCTCGGCGACTTACACCTACCCGGTCGGTAACAACGGGACGATGTTTGGGGCCGCGAGCTCGACGAGCGTTGCTGCTACTGCTGCGTCGGAGACTAGCTCTTGCTCGGGCATCGACTGCATTGTTGTGTCGAGCTCGGGGAGCAAGAATTCGTTCGGCGCCGGCGGGGTCGCGCTGGGCTTGATCGCTGGTGCTATGTTCTTGCTGTGAGTGCCTGTTCAGGTGCTTTTGCCTGTCTGGTTGAGCTAGCTGGCTGGGGTTTTGTTGGTGGTGGGGAGGGACCCGGGGGGTAATCTGTATATAATGAGATACCATTAATGGTTTGAGACCAGCGACAAACGGGATTATTTATAGCGGATTTGTATGTATGTATATACCATAATCTTCTCTTTTTTTTTTTTGGAGGGGCTGGTTATAAGCAAGCCCATAGAATGGCAGCATTACAAAAAGATTAAGACAAAAGAGCTTTGGGGCTTCATCCGCACATACCGCATCGCATGTACGTGTCAAAGTTATTACATGATATGGTACCTGGCCAGGTTCGAGGAGCCCATATCCCGAGGTCCTCGCTGATGTTCATAGCGAACTTCTTCTGGCACATGCTCTTCAGTAATCTTAATCATCGCCGATGCTATTAGACAAGGGAATGACTACCTCTTCCCGTTATTGTTGCCATAGCCTCCCCCATGGTCCGAATATGTAGCCGGAGTCCATGGTTCGTGGTCTAAGACTTGTTGTTGCACGAGAAGGGAAAGGTTGTAGATACAGGAGGTGGTGGTGAGGGTGAGCTTATATAGTGGGAATGCGGCGCCTCATGTGTGGAGCGGTGACACTCTCCCTGGCTTGTGCTTGTCAATGCGCGGCTTATCCATATATGTAGGTTTTCTGGTTAAAGCTGGGACATTTAGATTGGCCGGATTGCTACGTACAATAACTTCGTGCTGGCGCTATAGAGTTTCTCTAAGAGCCCCCCATATAAACCTTATTCGAGGCGGGGAAAATCCACACATAAACTAAAGTTCGGCTTCACCCGCACAGCGTAATTTATTTTTGGCATCACGGCGCCCCAGTCCCCAATTGAGTTTCTCCCAGACAAGATCCACGACAGACAGTCACAGTGGGGGGGGGACCTGCGTTGGACCGCAGCCTCCGGAAGAATTATCGACGAGCCTTCCAACAGATCACGGGAGCCCCCAACGTGCCGTAACGTGCCGTAACGTGCCGCAACTTTATGCAGGCAGAATGTCAAACTGCCCGTGCTAAGCCACGATGTGCGTGGGGAAACCACGGCATCGACATGCAGGTTTCAGCTCCTGTGGTCTGCTGCCTGCATGCAGCATGCAGTGTCCAGCAAGCAGATATGCAGCTATTTCTCACCGGCGGCAATGTGGAAGATCGATCTGCTAGGTTGCGCTGCCTCCGGATAATCGCCGCCTCTTTGGGGCGGCAATGCCCGTGTGTAGTGTAAATCAGCAATCCCGTTGATAAGTAGTGTTGAATCCCCTTGTGAAGCTGAATTGCTGAGCGGGGTTGAGGCTGTGTTGCAATATGAATCCACCTTCCGGGCTTGGAACTTCAAGTGATGCGGGTTGGTGCACTTTGCGACAACATGCCCAGTTGGGTTTCACTTATCACTTAGGTTTATATGTAGGTTTGTATGTTTCTCTCGGACGTAAATGCCTTGGATGCATCATGTCGACTGAGCTATCCTTCTGATATATGCATCTCATTACTACTGTATCATCAGCCTCACTCACCTTTAACAATATCTTAAGAGGCATATATCAGTCTTCTTCGTTAGAATTTATTTTTTTTGGTCCCACTCACCCAACTCGTTTATCATTGCAGAAACCAACAAGAGCCAGTGAACGCAGACAGAATATCCCGCATGATCAATTACCTACTTGGTATCCAATATAATTGACTCCAACACAACAAAAAATGGAACATAATGTAGAAGAGGTCAACGAATCCTCACCACTACAGTCACACCAGGATCAAAACGTCGCGTCTCAACCCGAGCCGGAGCCGAAGCCTGTTGTTACTCATACTACCGTGGACAGCGATGACCAGACCGCAGACCCCGTCGAGCAACAATACCAACAACTACTACCGTCCAAACCAGAACGCTCATCATGGTGTCGAACGCCAAACCCCAACAAACAACTTCCAGACCTCGAGGATCAACCCATCCCCGACCTGGACAGCGACCTGGAAGGAGGAGAGGACATCAAGACCAAGCGGAGGCGTCAATTTTGCTGCTCACGGTCGACAATGTTCATCATCGCGTTCTTTCTCATCATTATTATAGCCGCGGTGGCTGGGGGTGGTGTGGCCGAAGTGCAGGCTCTGAAGAGGTGAGAATCAAACCCCCAGACATTGATTCGTCCTTGCGGTTGGAAAAGAAAAGGTACCTCTCATATTGCCTATGCTGACAATCCTGGCCTGAATTTAGCAGTAAAAATCAGAAGGTGACGTCTGCGGCAAACACGCGGTAGTGGCTGGGGAATGAGGTCGAAGGTAAGGGTCTTGAGGGCACTGAGGGTCTATGTGTTGGAGACGTCTAGCTAGGATGGGATCACATTTTGGATCGTAGAAGATGGGCGGAAACCGCATTCGACAAGACACTGGAATAAATCGGGGTGGGTGGCTGAGGAAAGACCATCCACCCAGCGCTGAGCCAGACCAAGTTCTGGAGCCAAGAGCGCTTGTTGGACATATGAGTATGAAGACATTGCGTTTACTAAAAGGACATGAAGAGCGTTCTTCAAGCACGTCGAGGTCATATAATTGTAACCATGCCCAGTGACTATATATGTATGTATCTTGAGCGGTTAACTCCCGTCGTGACCCCCACTGACCCTTGGGGCAATAATACCTGAAAATCGTTGTTACTGTCCAAACCTGTAGCGTTGTCGCAGACCATCGTCCCTCCATACTTACTTGGTAAGTATGTAAGGGTAGACAGATATTGAGTTCTGGACTAGCATATAATCCGTAGAATGTGTAATTCATGATCGTAGCTAAGTCTTCCGGTAAGGCGTGGGCATATGCGATAGGTACTGGCTCTTTGAGCGTCACTCCATCAGACTCAAAACGACAGTCTCCCCAGAACAATAATCTTGAATGGGGGTGAGGGAGGAAGGCGCCCACTCTTGCCCTGTTGTGCGCTTTGAAATGGAACAGTTGCTGGGGCCAGAACTCCCTGAGCACCAGCATCTGAGTTGGCGCACTTGACTGCGGTGAATGTTTAGTGATATTTCGACTGAGGAAAGACATCATGAGAGCCAAGGAGACGACGTATAGAGGGGAGCAGATGGTATTGATAGGACTACTATTTGCTAATCTAAAGAGCTTCCTGGACTCTGTGTTATTCGAAATAAATCCTTCCCTGGGATCAAGTTCACTGATTTACAGACGTGTGGGTTGATTTGTCACATATGTACCCTTCGGCCATGCAGTCTTCATTGCGTTAAGCATTTGGATTGGCCCTGACTAACGACCGTGCATCCTGCCGGGCGTCAAGAGCAAAAGCCAGAGCCCAATTGCCAACGCGATCTCACGCCTCATTTCCAAGAGCCTTCCCTCTCCTTGATGCTCCTGCTGATCTGGGACGACCAGTGTGACAGCCTCATGGCCACGAGGGGCTCAAACTCGGGCATGTTCATCAGCCTCTTAGGAAACTCCCCATATTCTCCCCTCGCCGCGTGGACGGAGAAGACAGCCTCAATACCGTGAACAATCGACTTGGTGTTCTCATCAAAGTACAGACCCGCATGACGCATCTCCTCGAGCAGTGCCATAACACCGCTCGCGTCGCCGAAACGTCGCCACATGATGGTCATGAGACGGTTGTAAAAGGAGGTGCTGACGCCGAGGACGTAGGAGGCTAGACCGAGCTGCTTGATGCGGGGCAGAAGGGAGAAGGCGAGAGGAGAGGTGCGGGAGAACTTGGTGTCGAGCAGGCGGAGACCGTCGAGGACGAGCATGGGGTAGATGGGGCCGTAGATCTCCATGCTCAGGGTCGCCTTGGGGGGCTCCGGAGCCTCCGGAGCCTCTTGGACCTCGGGCTCGGGCTCCACTTCCACCTTCTTCTTCCTGCCGCGCTTCGCCTTAGTCACCGGCTTGGGCGCCGCCACCGGAACAGGGTTCTCGGGGACCTCCGCGATGCCGAGCTTCTTGACAAGGGGGAAAACCTCCTTCTCCAAGATGTCCCACACCTCAAAGTCGGTCTTGGCCTCTTCCATCATGGACAGAACCCTGAGTCGCTCTTCCCTGCGCTTGGCTTCCAGTTCCACCGTCTTGGCCAGTCGGCTCTTGGACTGGACTGCCTCGACGGGATCTTCATTATCTTCGTGCTGTTTCCCATCTTCATAGCCCAGCGCCTCCTTCTTACCGCCTTCCGTCGTGACAAGCACATCCTGGGCAGATTCTATCGCGCCAAACGCGTACCTCGCTGCCCGCCGGAGACTCGCCGGGAACCTCAGCAGGGCCTTCTCCCGCTCGGAGGCAGAGTATGTCGACTCGAGAGGGGACAAGGGATCCAAGCCCCGGATACCGGGTTCGGTGTGGGTGTACTTTTCGGCGGCATGTTGCATGATGGTGTTGACATCGAAGTTTGCATCCTGCTGGAGAGCCTGGAGGAAGCTAGACCCTTCTGGGTTCTCTGCGCCCCCTTTATCTTGCTTCTGTTGCTCTTTTCGTTGTGTCTTCAGCCCGGCAGGGGGAGCGCCGCGGCCGACAATTTCCTGGAAGATGCGGTCAAAGGCCTGTCGTTCCGTCGGGGTGATTGTTCCATAGTTGGGCCCAGAGTCTTCTTCGGCTGGATCTGGGAGATGATACGCGAGCTCGGGGGGCAGTTCGAAGGGAATGGGGTCATTGTTTAGGTCTTTTCTTCGCGCGTTCCGGTGGGGGGTTGTGTGTAGTAGGGACCGGGCGAGGTAGGTCGTCGGTATGGTGTATCCGGTCCTTGTCGAGAGCCGGTATAATGTCCGAGTCTGGTACAGGAAGGGTGTCAGAGTGGAAGACATGTTGGGATATGCCATTGAAGGCAGTGAGAGGGTTTGGATCTGGCACTTGTCGTGGTAGAAGTCTGGTGTTGGACTTGTTCAGAGAGCTTCATCAAAATTCCCAGAAATTTTGTCCGATAAGAAACGGGGCGCTCGGACCAGTTGCTTATCGGTTTAGCACTATTGTACCTCTAACGCTTTGTGCGTGCTAGCGTGTGGCACTCGCGAGGCAGCAGGTCGCGCTAAAGATTTCTAAAGCGCGTCACCACCTAAAGTGCCTTTTCCTTTGATCCTACTTTCTCGCCTTAAGTTCTCGCCGTACAGATCTGTCACGATCTCGTCTTTTTCGCCAGAGTCTTCCTGGAGACTTTCTCGTTACTGTACCACCAAAACTGAGCCAACCATCACCCCTCAAAATGCCCGTCAAGAAGGAAGGAGAGGCGATGTCTACCTTCGAGCAGCGCCGGCTGCAGAACATCGCAGACAACAATGCCATTCTGAAGGGTATTTCCAAGACCGCCGCCAAGATCGCAAAGCCCCCACCTCCACCGGCTCCGAAATCTCGCCCACGGGCTAAGAGGCCGACGGTCGAGAAGAAGGAATACCCGAAGCGGGAGAGGTCCGTGGCTACGAGGGCCAGTTCCCGGCTCAAAGGCGAAACCCCCGACAAGAACGGGCTCAAGCGCGAGGCTGATGACTCGGCGCACGTCGCGCTGTTTCCCGAAAAGCCGGCCAAGAAGACGCGCGTGAACGACGACCTGAACCTTGGCGATATACTTGTGGAGGGGAGGAAGTTTGCGACGGATGCTGGGGCTTTCGCGGATCTCATCTCTTTGCCGCGCCAGGGAGCCGAGCCGGGGGTGCGGACGTTTGATGAGGATGATATAAAACAGACTACGGACAAAGAGCTTAGGGCGCTCAGAGAGGAAATGGGCAATTTGGAGTTGTATAGCAAATGGGCTGTCAATGGTGAGTCGTGTGGCCCCTTTGACGGTCCTTTTCTATTTTTCCTTCCTTTCCTTCTAAGACTGTCACTAACTCCTCGCCGTAGATATCAAAATTGTGCCTCAGCGGATCTATTCCATGGGCTTCCACCCGACCGCAGACAAGCCATTGATTTTCGCAGGAGATAAGGAGGGCGCCATGGGCATTTTCGATGCCTCGCAAGACGCGCCTGAGGTTGATGACGAGGACGAAGACGCCGAGCATCCCGACCCAGTCATTGCAGCTTTCAAGACACATGCTAGAACAATCTCGTCTTTCCACTTCCCGTTCACGGATCCAAAATCCGTCTACACGGCATCATACGACTCTTCGATCAGGAAGCTCGATCTCGGAGTCGGGACACCAGTCTCAGTACAAATGTTTGCCCCGGAGGACGATGAAGACCTGCCCATCAGCGCCATAGATATGGCGCCAAATGATCACAACACCATCATCTTCTCTACCCTTTCCGGTTCTGTAGGCCGCTTCGACTTCCGCACCAGGGACGACACGGAGATCTGGGGCTTGAGTGATTCCAAAATCGGCGGTTTTGCCCTCCACCCAAATGCCCCTCACTTGTTCGCCACGGCATCACTAGATCGGACGATGAAGATCTGGGACATGCGCAAGGTCTCAGGCAAGGGTGACATGCGACACCCGGCTCTAGTCGGGGAGCACGAGTCGAGGCTATCCGTGTCGCACGCGTCGTGGAGTCCCGCCGGCCACATTGCTACCAGCTCCTATGACGATACCATCAAGATCTACGACTTCCCCGAATCCGCGACCTGGAAGGTCGGACATGACGTATCAGGAAAGGACATGAAGCCAGACCACATTGTGAAGCACAACAACCAAACGGGTCGGTGGGTGACGATCCTGAAGCCTCAATGGCAGCGGCGTCCGGCAGATGGCATTCAGAAGTTTGCCATCGGCAATATGAATCGCTTTGTGGATGTATTTGGTGCTGATGGCGAGCAGCTAGCGCAGCTTGATGGTGATGGCATCACGGCTGTTCCGGCTGTGGCGCACCTGCATCCTACTCAGAACTGGGTTGTTGGTGGAACTGCTTCTGGAAAGGTGTGCTTGTGGATGTGAAGCGGTGCAACTGCGTACGGTGAAGTTGAATGTACGAGCGTAGAACTGACTATTAATGTAAAAGTTGTGCAGAAACTATGGGTGTTTAGTTGAAGCGATAGCCTTTTCGAAGGCCCTGTTCTTAGGTTATACGAGACTGCATGATGCATGCATGTCTTGATTGCCCAGGTGTGTACTACGGTAGACCTTTGGGTTACATCACGGGTCAGGTTACAGGTGATAGAGAAGATGTAGATCAAGATCCCGAGTTGATGATAATATCGAACTTGGGTCTCTCATACATCCATTATATTACAGTCTGATGGTCGAAATGGTTGTCAACCTCGTAAGTCCAGCTCCGGAATACGATACCTTCAATCGTGTACTAGGCCGAGTAAGGTCATTGCACGCTCGAGACAAACTTGGGAAACCAAGTCGAAAGCTGCATCCTCGCCTCGCATCCCTGGACAGTAGGATTATCCTGGAGACAGGGGCCTCTTCCTGTTTTCTCACCGCTTCAATAGCCCCTGTGAATTACTATCAGCGCTGGCTGATGTAGATTTTCATTCAAGATTCTGGGAAAATAAGCAATACTGGCCAAAGAAGCTCGAAAGTGACCGAAAATAAGGTGCAGTACACGGTTGTGTAAAGGTTGGCAGGGTGAGCAGATGACATGGTGATCAATTTGACACCGTGATAATGATGTCTCTCTTATCTTGCAACCGTTTTGGCATGTGACGGCAAAAGCCCAGGTTGTCAGGGTTGCCATCTGAAGCATGTGTCATTTGGTGGCACGTTCACCGTCATCCCCCCCGGCATTTCCAGCCTATTTTGCGGGACCGTTTTTGAGGCTCGAGCCATCATGGCACCCAACGTTATCGATAACAGATTACACTAAACGTTAGCTTGTTGTAAGTAAGTGGACCGTCATGGTCCATTGAACCATATCTGGGTATGTACTTAAGTATTTGACCAATCAGGAAAGGTCCCGATGGACAATCGGTGCAGTTTGATGCCCCGAAGTCGTCCCCGACCCCTTCCTGATCATTCAATTGTCTGCATGTCTGCCTTGTCACTTGTGTATGCCGTTGTCTGGGCCTGTCTAATCTTGTAGCCTCAGCAGGCCGGGTGTTCTAGCTGTTCTACCCTCCAGGGCTGTCTAATCCGTTCTAGGTGCCTAGGCTGGCTAGGTTAGGTTATAGGTCAGCTACCTACCCTAGGTAGGTAGGCAGTAAATGCCAAGCGCAGGGACTTCGGGATCTTCGAGACCCCTTCGAGACTTTCGGGGCCAACTTGACCACCCGTGCTGCCGTGGACCGCCCGACCTTGATCTGACCTTGATCTCAAACTCTAAATCGACCAACGAGAAGGCTCTCGATACGTTGGCCTTACGTTGGTATTTTCGTTGTCGGACCCTCGAAATTCCCCTGAGTTAGTTGCGCCGCACATCTAGCATTTCCCTAAAATACTCAGCCACAGGTCCCATCACCTGGGCTTCTCTTGAGCTTCTTGATCCTTTCTCTTGGGTGTCCATGTGATGATCGCCGTTTTCTTTGGCTGGAAGTAATTGCACGAGCACGCACACACGCACACACGCACACACGCACACGCACATGCGCATCCTCTGTTGGCAACCCACTCTTGTTCCTATCATCCGCCGAACGTCCCTTGTATCGGTCACATCATCATTCATATCGTTCATTAGGACATTGAACAACTCCTAAAGTCAGATACACAGAGTCAGCCTGTCGTGTGACCGATCCACTGTGTACGGGTACGTACTGTATGCAGCAAAGCAACGATACGCATTGCCCGCCTGCACCTCAAGCCGTGACTGTATCCCGCGCCTCAGTCAGTCAAGTCAGTCATTGGCTTCCTGTCTTTGTCACTGCATCGATCGACTCGACCAACGATTTATCGGACGGAGGCTGTTCTCTCGGGAGTTAATCTGTCTGGATAAACCCACAGCCACTTGTTCTATGGACCCCTGGGGCCGAAAAGCATTCTAGAAAGACACCCATTCATCCGATACTAGAATCCAGAGGGTTGCTTTTTTGGATACGACATATCGAGTCAAACCAACATCAACCGAAAAGACGTCAACCCCTGCTGTCCAACCAGAGCCGCATATTCGTCCACGTCGTTCCACTTAAGCATCATATCCACTAGAACGTCGCTACCCCAGACTAACCTGCAGCTGTCCCTGGCCAGGCAGCGGTCTGCCTAAGCAGCTAAGCTGACCCACGACACAATGGAGCCTCCGCGACCTCAGTCCTCGGGCCACCCCCAACCCCAACCCCAACCTCCTACATCATCATCCCAGACAAATGCTAGACAAGGCACACATCACCGAAACGACAACATCAACATCAACAACAACAACAACAACAACAGCAACGGCAACACCTCTCCCCCGGCATCTCCCCAACCTAAAACCCGACGACATCACCAACGCTGTGCGTTATCTCCCTCTCGACCCCACGAAGACGAAACCCGAAATCGAGTATTCCGCCGGAAACTGCGAAAGCGTCACACTTCCCATCATCTTAAAATGGACTTCCCCGAACAACTTAAACAAAAAGATGGGGAAGAGGACCAAGAGGAGGATGTGTTGCCCGTCGGGCTTGGTCATAGCAATCGCCCGTTTATGAACCTGAACCAGAGCATATTCGGACTGATCGCTGCAGCCGGCCCAAAGGTGGACTTCCATGATAGGTTCGAGGGACACAGCAGCGAGGATGAGGCCGAAGACTCAGATGGGCGTAGGAGGTCAAAAGATGGCACAACAGATCCGATGGCACAAACTACCATCCTGTCAAAGCCGAGCTCTAAGACTAATGACAACCATCGGAGGAAATTCAGCGAGAGTAAACTGATGAAGTCGGTCCCCATATTATCTCGGCTATCAACCAAGAGTCGGTCGAGAAAGGATGCCAAGAAACCGGTGTTACAAATACAAGAGGAGTCAGAGCCAGAATCTCCAGCCTGGGACGCCCCAACAACATCGTTGACGAATGACGAGAACCGACTTGCGCCGGTGATGAGCCGTATGCTCGAGGCACGCGCTGAGGTGTCGGCACGGCCAAGCTTTGATCTCGAACGCCAGTCGATCGATAAGGGTGGTGAGCCGTTGGATTTGACAAATTTGACAGATCTGACGCAGACGGGGCCATCCGAACTCTCCAAGAGGTTACAGAAGATCTTCGAGTTCGATGAGCCGGAAGAGCTGATATCAGGTTGGAACTGCCCCCCCCCCCCCCACTTACATTTCCTCTTGTCTACATTCTGACTCGGTGCTGACCTTGTAACCAGAATACCCATGCTGGCTGCTCCAAGGTGTGCTCTTGCAAGGCTACATTTACATAACATGTAAACACATCTGCTTCTACGCATACCTTCCAAAGAAAGCGGTCAGTCACGTCGAACCGGATCCTGAAAGAACGTCGCTCACAATCTACCAGCATGAGGTCACCAAGTCTGGCTACTTGTCAAAGTCTGGGAAACGAAACCCCAAGTATAACCGGTTCTGGTTCCGTCTAAAGGGTGATGTGTTCTCCTACTTCCGGGATCCGTCAAATTTGTACTTCCCTCACGGGCAAATTGACCTCCGATATGGCATTTCTGCTTCGATAACCGACAAGGACAAGGATGGTGTACACTTCTCCGTCGAGACGGACCACAGGACCTACCACTTCCGCGCTGACAGCGCACCGAGTGCTAAGGAGTGGGTCAAATGTCTTCAAAGGGTCATTTTCCGAAGTCACAATGACGGCGATAGCGTCAAGATCAGCCTGCCGATTGCGAACGTGATTGACATTGAAGAGGCACAGATGCTCGAGCTTGCAGATACTTGCAAGATACGTGTGATTGACAACGATGAGACATATGCTATTGACGAGGTAAGACAGATGTGTGGGAGAGACTGCCAAGAGACGAGCGAGATGGCGACTAACCTTTGGCAGTACTTCTTCTCATTCTTCAGCTTCGGAAAGGAAGCCATTGGCATTCTCAAGATTCTCATCGAGGACTATGCATCGCGCGATCATGATGACGAGGCTAAGAAGCTTGACCTACCTCTAAGTGTGGGCCAGAACACAGCCGCGACAGCAACGTCCTCGAAGCAGAGTTCTCATAGCGGTGATAGATCTCGACCGGTAACCCCTCCACGTGCAAGACCTAGCAAGTTGCAGGGGAATGTCAAGGCTACGTTATCACCTATGTCTCCCCAGTCGCCGACGTGTCTGTCTCCACGCGCTAGTGGCGAATATTTGAGGAAGAGCTACGACGCAATACAGCAGTTTGGCCGCAGGAGTACGGACATGAACCGCATCGATTTTCGCCGGCGGAGCTTCAGCAGAGAGGGACGTTCAACCAGCAGACAGGGCAACAGCGACAGGATATCTGGGCCTGACAAGCACTGCTCCGTCGATTCTTATGCCGAGTCGACCGAAGACCCTAGCATAGCGAGTTTGTCGGCCATGACCACATCAGCAGAGATGGAGCAATCTGCTAGTCAGATCCTCAGAGGCAGCGATGTTTTCCACAGTCCGACGGTTCACAGGTCAGCGTCGGCGTCGAGAGGGAAAGAACGCGAGCGCCCCCGGAGCCCCCATAGGCACATTTCCACAGGATCTTTGGGCGCTCACTTTAGGTCTCACCACGCTGCCACCACCGGTCATGTTACTGACCCCTCCTCTGGCGAGCATGCGGAGCCGACCCCATCAACCCCGACGCTGCAAACAATCAGTAAGATGGGCACGTATCCGTTGCAACGAGTTGGTGCCTTTGCAGAGTACCTCGGCCGACACTCCAAACGCATGGGTGGTCTCCTCGCTACAGAATCCATTGGCTACGCTGGAAAGGTATCAGGCATGTGGAAAGGCGGCCAAAGACACTACGACGACCCCCACGCGCTCAGGACCGATGATGAAGACGACGACGAAGAGCAAGTTAAGATTGCAGAAGAGCGCTTCCAAGCCCACTTTGCGCTGCCAAAGTCGGAAAGACTGCGGGCGACTTATTTTGGATACTTCATGCGCGTGCTACCTCTCTATGGCAAGGTCTACCTCAGCGAGCGCAACTTTTGCTTCCGAAGTCTCATGCCAGGGACGCGCACGAAGCTTATTCTGCCTATCAGGGATATTGAAAACGTGACAAAGTCTAGTGGCTTCCGTCTGGGGTATGCTGGCTTGGTAGTTGTAATTCGTGGGCACGAAGAGCTATTCTTCGAATTTGGAGACACGGCACTCCGTGACAACTTGGCCGTTTTCCTGCTGAAGGGTATCGAGACTGCAAAGTCCTTGCGCGACTTCCAAGGGATGGACAGTGAGGAGCAAGAGGAGGCCGAACATGCGGTCGCCGAGCACAAGGCGCTAGAGAAGGCTCGCCACGAAGAATTTCCTGAACATGAGCTCACGCTCCCGCGACAGACTGCTAGCGTATCTGATGGACCCACGATCATCTTCGACGACCCCAAAGCATCTTTCATCAACTTCAAGCCCGAGAAGTCTTTACGCATCACCTGCTTGACGATTGGCTCGAGAGGCGACGTGCAGCCCTATATCGCGCTTTGCAAAGGACTGATGGCCGACGGCCACAAGGCCAAGATTGCCACCCATATGGAGTTCAAGGACTGGATCGAAGGCCACGGTATCGAGTTTGCTCCCGTGGAAGGCGACCCCGGAGAGCTTATGCGGCTATGCATTGCGAACGGCACCTTCACTGTTGCTTTTCTCCGAGAGGCCAGCTCCACCATGCGGACATGGTTGGATGGTCTACTGGCTAGCAGCTGGCGCGCGTGCAAGGGCTCAGACGTGCTTATCGAAAGCCCTTCTGCCATGGCAGGTATTCACATTGCCGAGAAGTTGTGCATCCCTTATTTCCGTGCATTTGGCATGCCTTGGACGAGAACGCGAGCCTATCCACAGGCTTTCATGATGCCGGAGCGCAAGATGGGAGGCGCATACAATATTGTCACGTATATTCTGTTCGACGCTGTGTTTTGGAAGGCCACCGCGCACCAGATCAACAAGTGGCGCAACAAGACCCTTGGTCTACCGAACACCAGTCTCGAGAAAATGCAGCCTAACAAGGTTCCTTTCCTCTATAATTTCTCACAGCACGTCGTACCACCGCCGTTGGACTACAGTGACTGGATTCGTGTCACGGGATACTGGTTCCTCAACGAGGGTGGCGAAAATTGGACGCCTCCCCAAGATCTGGTGGACTTCATCGACAAGGCCCGGAAAGACAACAAGAAGCTGGTCTATGTCGGCTTTGGAAGCATTATTATGGATAATCCGTCCAAGTTCACACGCGAGATCATCACTGCTGTCCTGAAGGCAGATGTGAGGTGTATTCTCAGCAAGGGGTGGAGCGACCGGCTTGATCCCAAGTCTGCCGAAGCTCAAGAAGTGGGAGTGGCGGCCAATGGCGGCAGCGACGGGAAGGAGGGGTTGATGGAGATACCTCTACCCCCAGAGATTTTCTCTATCAAGTCGGCTCCTCATGACTGGTTGTTCAAACAGATTGACGCTGCGGCGCACCATGGTGGATCGGGAACTACGGGTGCGAGCTTGCGCGCTGGTATACCGACTATTGTGCGTCCCTTCTTTGGCGACCAATTCTTCTTTGGCGGTCGTGTCGAGGACCTCGGCGTTGGAATCTTGCTGAAGAAGTGGGGCGTGAACTCGTTTGCAAGGGCGTTGTGGGAGGCGACACACTCTGAGAGGATGATTGTCAAGGCGAGGGTTCTGGGGGAGAACATCCGCGAGGTACGTTTGTGCTATTCCCCAGTTTTTTTTCTCTGGTGTCTTTTCTTTTTCGATGTGGCAAAATTTCATGAGGTACTAACTATCGTCCCTCATAGGAGAACGGTGTCGACACAGCGATACAATGCATCTACCGCGACATGGAATATGCCAAGTCACTGATCGAGAAGAAAGCAGGCAAGAATGCCGCGGCGGCCGAGCGCGCAGCCACTTCCGGATCCGACGGAGACTTGGATGACGATGTCGAAGAGGAAAGCTGGACATTCATAGGAGATGATGCAGGCCCAGAAGATGACGGGGATGTCGACATCGACGCAATCATGAAGCGGAGTCAGATCCTCGCCGGCTTCACCGATGTCACGAGATCCCAGACGCTCGGCAACAAGTCGCTCATGAGAAGCAACACGGTGCTGTCCATTGGTAGCTCCTCGATGCCCGGCCAACGCAGCCCCGTCCCTAGCCGGAGCACCAGCAACGACAGTGCAAAGTTGACGGACATGGGGCATTAGTGGAGACCTCGACGGACGACCTCATGGCTGCGGGGTGGTCTGAGATGGGCAGCAGGGTCACTGCACAGTGGGAATGTTGATAGTGACTTGAGGGTCATTGGACCCCGCCAGAGTTTCAAATTTAAGGGTATTTGGGGGCCGTCGTCCGCGCGTTCGCCCAAGAGGCGGAGTGGAGGGGACTTGAGGCCTGTTGGGAGGTTGTGTTGAGTAGTGTTGACTTGGATATTTGGAGGTTGGGTGGGAGTGGGTGCAGGAGAAGCATGTGGTGGAGGTGGTGGGGCGCGACAAACCGTGGCGTCACTGGTTCAATCCTCGCTGAGAGCAATGGGGTTCACCAGTGTGGTTGATGATGGATATGATTTGGATGATACCGGTCTGATACTGGAACTTTCTTTTTCTGGGCTGGGTGGGGGAGGGGTTCGATGGCTTTGGGCTGGTATCCTTGTGGCGAGAGTTGAGTTGTGGTCCTGCTGTTTGCTTGCCCTTTTTAGCCTTTTGCTTCAACGCGCGTGCATACATGATGACGGCACATTGGGTGCAGCATGGAGTTTCGGAAGATGGTTCTCTCCTGGAAATTACAATTGGATGGTTTGTTTGTTTTTATTATAGACTCTGGATGTTCTAGATTGAAGTTGAGGCAGATGCAAGGGCAGGGACAGAAAGTGGTTGACTGCCGTGGATTCAGACGGAGAGGTGTTGTGGTGTGGTGTGGTGTGGTGAAGGGACCTCGAAAGGGGGAGGAGGCTGTCCCAGGTGTGTTTGCAAAGGTCGACGCCACAACTGCATTGTTATAAGTAGTCATACTTCGTTGAAAACGGGCAACGGGATATGGTATTAATTTGAGTATTAATACGGGTTTAATATTTTCGATCCTAATTGTTTTCTTGCATGTGGCTTTGCGTTGTCGGTTACAGTTGAGATCTGGACGAATCCTAAGTATGCCTACCTCCCACCTAGGTATTCTCTCTACCGCGCGCTGCTTGGCTACCAGGTGATCTACGGTGTTGGCAGCGGCACAGGAACCTCAGGTGTAGGTTTCTCAGCCTTATCACATCCATGCCATTCTTCTTAAAGAGAAAAAATGGCTGCGCAGCACGTGTCCCAGGTGTTGTTGTCGACAGCGGTGCCCTCTCCCTGCGCAAGATTGGTCTGTCTACACCCCCCCCCCAGTTGGCGGTCGTGCTCGAGTCTTACGGCACCAGTATTGATTGGGCTATGTATCTCGGCGTTTCTGTGGCTGGCCGGCGGCATACTGCTCGTTGCTTGGGGCTTGGGCTTTGAGAGTGTCATGGAGATCAAGCTGCTTAAGGAGCTTACCAATGACGGCAATAGGAAAGGATCGGAGGAAGCGTCAGTACCTAGGTAGAACAGCTTACAGAGAAAGTGGCGGTTTAGAGAGCGAGGGTTATGATGGTGGTATCTTAGAACTCAAGCTCACGGCAATGATGGTTCAAAGGCTAAAGAAGAACTTTGCCATATTGTTGCGGGATAATGCCACAAGATCCATAACTCCGAGAAGGAACTCCAGCTGATGACTGAGCCTCAACCCAAGCCAGAAGCTGAAGATATTGGTGATGAAGCAGCTGAAGAAGATGGTAGTTAGTCCGTTTGATGCCTGGGTGGCTGGATACTGATTGCAGTCTTTGCCGTTAGCAGAGAAAACCAACCAGGCCATTGGATAGAACAAGGGCTCTTTTAGATATCGTCTTTGTGTTTTCTTGACGAGTGTGAATGAAGAGGTGGCTCGAGTCTTTTTGTTGCCGTTGTCCCGATCTTAAAATAGGCTTACAATGGCATTGAACGAAAGAATGGCCTTGTCAAGATGGCCACACAATCCCCGAAGTAGCCCCCTTCTTAAACGAAGTCTCCCGCTGGGACTTGGTGGCTTTACCGCGTGCCTGGTCATCTCCACTCTCCTCCCATCTACGGGCAGCTCAATCAAATCCACACAAGCTCCAAGAAGACCTCGCCCCGAGTTTTCCAGCTGTTCCCGGCGCCCCTTGTAGACCATGGAGTGCTTCTGGCCACAAATCAAGAAACACTTCCAACGGGAGAGAGCCCCGTCATCAGTGAAGTTAGTCGACCGAACCAACTGCCCAGCCTTCCTCAACATGAAGAAACTAACCGACGATCCAGACTTACACCGCTACATCACAGGCCAAGCGCGTCAGCTCAAGCTCGACCTCGAACTTCCAGACCCCAACACCCGAGGCGATCTCTGCCGCTGCCCCGATCGCATCGACAGGGAACTCAGTGCCTTTAGACTGGGGAAGAAGATCAGCGGTAACGAGGCCGGCTGGCAGGGTGCACTCGCGCGGAGGCTGGTGAGCTACATCACATCTCACCTCTCGGCCAACATCGACGGGAACATCCCCAATGCCCTGACGGGGACGCCGCTGGATCGGAAGGAGTATTGTCCCGACCGCCAGAGCGCGGGCAGCCCCGTCGCGGTCATCGAGGCCGCCAGTAAGGCCATAGAGTCTCGCCTTGTTGGGGAGAGGGGAAGACTCCCAGCGGTGCGCCGTGGTGGGTGCGTTTCTTGAACGTTATCGCCGGGGAGACCTGGCGTGTGTGTGATGGGTTTCGTGAGGAGGTGCATTTCCTGGAGTATGTGTGGGGGGCGTGATGAGCTGGCTACCGGGGCGTTTGATGCGTGCTTGGGGGATCCCTCTCGGGGAGGTGTTTTGAGGTGGTTGTGGGGGATCTGCGTGTGGCGTTGGTGAAGAGGTCCGGGGTTTCTTTGTGTTTGTGGAAGCCATCGAGGTGAGGTAGATGATGTGGACGCGGGGGAGGAATGGTGAAAATGTTACCACGGTACTGTTGAGATGGGACTTCAATGTTTATTTTGACGAGATGTTCAATCATCCGAAGTTTTGGATATAATATAACTCAGTACAAATAAGATGTTCTTGCCTGTGAACACTCCCTCCCCAGGTCACTGTCAATCTTACGCCAACACATGCTGGGAGTTGTATATAGAACTGTGGTGTTGGATCCCGGGAGACTGACTTCCCAGGATCCCTTCTAGCCACCCGAAACCTTGGGACAGAAGCTGTGGGTGCAGATATGCGGTAAAGCAAACGGCTGCCTACTTAGAGATTCGCATTACTGTCAGGTTCAGCATCACAGGCTAATAACCTCGTGGCCGAGGGAGTGTGCTCAAACAGTTAATGCTGCTTACACATGTTTACAAAGCCATATGGAATATCCCAAAACTGATTCAGTCATGGACAGGACCATGTTACGGTACCCGCATGCCTAAAGCAAGGGACTTTTGTAGTTGAGCTCGAAGGATGAAACAACCTTGGAAGCTGATCTCGGGACCGAGCGTGGTGGATAGACGGAAGGCTAGCTTTGCGTGTAGCGACCCACAAATATGTCGTCGCCGCCACCGAGGAGTATCTTGGAAGAAATGAGAATCAAGGATTAATACGCGACCTTTATTAAGAGTTCGCCTGAGCCGCGAATCCGAGTTGATATGCCACGATATGTACACACCCTGTGGCCCTTCGACTTTGATCGCACTCACCCTAGGGACAGAGGAAGGAAGGCTCCTAGGCCAGTTGTTCGGATATAGAACTGAATGATCATCGAGTAGAGCCATAGGAGCTCAGACGCCGAAGGAAAAGAGGAAATTGTTGACACTGAATTTATCATATTCTAGACTATAGGTGACATGAAAGTAAAATAAGCCGTGGCCACCTGTCCCCTATTACCACATGCCTCTTCTGGTACGTGGTTGATATGAATGGGATTGAGAAGGATCAGTAGGGATTGAGCATGAAGTTGTTTGTGGAAAACATCACATGCAAGACGGACCACTGGTCAAATCTTCGTAGTTCCACATCAATATGTGCCGCTGTCCACAGCAGCATAGGTACACTTATACCCATTGGGGACATGATGAAAGTGAAGAGAGGATATTAATATAAAACTATCCCAAGGAAGTGATCTTTTCATACCTCTCCTAGCTTGCCAACACTCCAACACTCCTCCCAAAGACAACTATAGATTCCATTCTAACAAACCCCATTCTGTTGCTATCTTGAATCTTCTAAAATGTCACTATACGCTATTCCTATGTCCCTGCTTGCAGGCTCTGTTCTGGGAGTGGACTTTGCCATCTCGTGCACAAATGTAACCCTAGACGCGACAACTGATATCCTTACTGCAGCCTGCAACATCGGCGACGGCAAGGGGACATTCGATACCACGTCGGTCAACCTCAACGACTGCTTCGCGTATGGGGATGACAAGCTCTATGTACGTCTCATTCTCACTCAATAAAGGAGCCTCGGGACCGGAATGGTTTCAAGTCCGCTGACGCCGTGCAGTACCAAGTAGACGGTAACTTTGGAGAGTCTTGTGATGACTGCTTCATTGATTATGTCTATAGATGATACTAAGTTGAATAACTATTACGGGACGTTAATGTGTGAGGCCGATTGAGGTGATCTTCCTTTCATCTGTGAGCAGTATTTGAGTAGCAACTCTCCTGTGGTCGCCGTCGATGAAGAGGGTCATCTTTGTGGGGACCTCGACTGGTGTCTGGAAACATGAAAAGAATGCAGGGTTATGTTCTGAGGAGAGCACCCGTGGACACGGAGCTCGACGTACTGCAGTTGGAATTGGCTATTCTAATTTTGTAGGAGCGGAGCTCGGCTATCATCCTTATGCGAAGTTATGTAACTCCTTGCCTAATTATGAAACTATCTATATATATCACACTGTATTTGTATTGGTTTTACCTACCTAGTTATTTTATCTGGTCTCTCGGAAGACAAGGACAGAGGCAAACCGTCCGACGTAAATATATCCTGACGATTGCCTCTTTGTAACACCCGATTTAATCACTGAAGGCTCCAATACATCATGAATGCATCCGCCCCACACCAATATATCCCGCAGAAGTCAATGGCATAGTACAACTGTTTCAGACTCTGCTGTGAACATATTTCTTCTTCCCGACATCCCCTTTCTGTCCTCAAGTCGCGAAATGAGAAACCTCTCACTACCAGGAATATGGCAAACTGAAGCACTCATGACAACCCTGGGAAGTCACACGTACTATCCTTTTATTGATCTACCTCTGAACATCCACTGCGTACGCAGATTCCGAGATCTTGCTGTCGCAATCTTCATTTTGGCAATAGATCTGGTCGAAGGTAAACTTCCTCTTCATGACTTCAGTAAATCCTCCACTGCCTTGAATGTTCTCGATGGCACAGTCTACAGCAAAACTCGGGGTTCTTTCTGAACATGTCCTCAAAGCCCTCCCGTGCCTCGACGGGGTGCACGACGGTGGCTGAGATGATCAGTTTCCAGATGCTAGGAAGCATCCTGCCCCTCACCGCAGCGGCATCATCTTGGTATAAGGCGTGGACTACCTGGGGGATGGTATCTCTGATGATCATGTTGACTTCGCGGGCGTTGTCGACTGGACGAACGGGCGAGCAGAGCCTGATGCCAAGCTCCCTGAATGTGAAATCCGCCGCTTCCTTGAGGGGCTGTTTGAGGCTGTCGAGAAGGAAGAAGTCGGCGAGCCTCCCCATCTTCACGATGGCGACTAGGGTTGTCGTTTCTGGGAATTGTGTTTCGAGGTCGATGTAGCCGGCGTAGAGGAACTGGAGCAGGCATTCCACTTCGTCCTCTGTGAAGGCCGTGATTGTAACCTTGCCTGTCTGTCCTTCCTCTGTATCACATTGTCAGAGTCTCGATACCCGTCGTGGAGTAATTAACTAGTAATTAGACATGGGGCTGCGTCGTTATATTCATCCATTTATATACCTCGAAGGGGTCCAGCAGGGCGTTCTTGAACCATTCGCTTCGCGTGCAAAAAATAAGCTTGTGGACTTCCCAGGTGCGGTTGCTACAGACGACCTGCGCACCGGCGAGCAAGCCGCTGTGGAGCAACCTGGATACAAATTGATTAGTATGTAATTAGTGTCATGAGGGCTGGTGAGACGGTGATAGACGAACTTACTCTAAGTCGCTCCTCAAGGACCAGTGCATTACGTGGATGGGCTGATGTCAATGTGCTGACGGGGTGGTGTCGTGGTGTTTTCGTAAGATTGAGGTCCGGAATGAGGGTCATGTGGGAAGAAGATTCGAAGGGAAAAGGCGCGAGAAGTTATAGTATCCCAATCGGTTGTAGATACCTACCTGGTTGTTGCCTGCCAGATATAACCAAGTTCCTACTGTAGGGAAGCTACGCAAATGACTCCCTAGCAGAGCTATCAGCTGGCCTCCTCTGTTGGGACTGTCTTAAGAAGCACCTCGACACCGTCCCTGCTCATTGTTGACTATGCAACTCTCACCGCCGACTCTTCAAGCAACCATGTCCCGATCGAGACCGAACACACAAGATCAAACAAACATGACACTTGCATGATTCAGCAGTTTCATCAGCTCCATCAGCCTGGTCATATAGGTGGCTTTTCCTTCGTCTATTGCCCCAGTCAGCTTGAGTACCTGCTGCCCTACAAACATGCGAGCACGAATAAGGAGAAAACTTCCAACGCCACAGCATCAGTCACCATGATGCCTTTCTTTCTCTCGATTCGTTGAAGGACTTCTCTTGCGGCTGGGAGCATGCATCGGTAGCGACACTGTTGAGGTTTTGCCAGGTGTGGATAGAGAATTCTCCTATCGTGCGATGTCCTCCTGCTCTTATAGGGATTCCAAGGCACTTTACTGATTGCTCATCATCATAGGTCACCATTCCTACCGCCGTCGGCCACCATCATCGTCACCTCATGGTTATCACCTTGTTACTCTTCTCTCTGCTCCCTCGGTTCCCCAGCTCGACCATGCTCGGCTCGGCTCATGGCACTCTGCCATTATGACAAGTCTACCATTACTCCCAATCCATCACCAAGACAAAGCAACACGCCAATCTCCATTGAGCGTGCCGCCGACTGCCACACCCGGCTATAACCTGCCGTCAAACGCGCATCGCATCGTTTACCTCTCCAGCCTCTCGTTCCCGGCCGCGTCTCATCCACCTCTTCTTGGCTTCCCCCCTTCCCCCAAGGTGGCGCTGCATCGGCGCTGTTCCATCTTTACTTACACTCCCAGTCTTCAACAGGCTGATCCTGGTACAACGTCGGGCAGGACATGATGGACTCTCCTGCCTTCCTCACTACGATGTCACCTTTGCGGCGATTCACTGCCCACTGCCGTTCCGGACGTTGACTCGCCTCACCCAGACTCGCGTCTTGTTGGCCATCGTCTGAGACTTGAGCTGTGTCAACCCCGTTTCACTGTCAAGCCTACTCCTCAGCACTCCTAACAGCTTTTCCCAGACACCCCGGAAAGTCCAAGACCTGGATACCTTGGTACGGACACCCATATCCTCTTCTCATAGCAAGGTCGGCTATATACGATATTTCTCCCAGCACCACCTTGGTGCTTCAACCCGTACATGCACCCAGACACGCTCAGAATCACCCATCAGCTTCGCGAGCTTCGCGCTAGGGGCCACCATCCATCTTTATGTCATCAGACATCAATGTCAGTCGAGTCTGGTAACACCAACGCGGCGAATACGGATAATAACAACGACCCTCGCGCCAACAGGTCTGGATTGAATATTGGCAACCAAGACATTGCCCCATTTCCCCACCATCCTTCCAATTTCTCGAACTCCTTTTCATCTTTGCTCTCCAGCGTTCGCCACTCCTGTAGACCAACTCACAAGCGTCGCCTTGATGTCGCTCATCTGCGCCTTGAGTACAGACACTGATGCCCCTTCGGTACAGCCGCGACCCTTTTACCCTTTGCTCTTCTTGTCTAGTCTTCCTACCTGGCTAATGCGTCGTCCTCTACCTCGGCATCATTCGACACCGTGCGTCTCCTCGTTTGGCTCGCTTGTTCTGGCCTGCCCTCTATCCTCCAACTTCCTCTGTTCTCTGCGTCTTTCCTCACGCGCTCCTTCACAACCCGGATTTTTGTCTTTCTAGTGTAGGCATCGAAGGTACCTACACTACTGAGAACTTGGTGGCTGCCGAGGTCGAAGGTCAGGTTGCGCAGTATGCAAGAGTCCCCGCTTCTGCAACTTGAACCCCAGCTATCGAGGTAGTTATTAGCCTCGTAGGATTTTGGCAGTCCTCATAGTCCAGATTGTCCCGATCCGAACGCCCTGATGGCCCGAATGCCTGCCATACAACAGGGTGGTCGTCGGAGTCGAACAACACAGGAACTGAAATTCAGGCTAAGGTCAGGGCAACTAATATCATAACCCTAATAGCTGTTGTATTAACGCTGCAGCCAAGACGGTTTGTTCGGCGTCTGTACGCAGCGGCCCGTCGCCGGGTCCCAGATCTTAATAGTCTTATCGTACGAGCCCGACGCTAGCCGGTAAGAGTCCGGCGAGAAGGCGACCGAGAGAACGGAGTAGCTATGCCCCTCGAGCGTTTGTACGCAGCGGCCCGTCGCTGGGTCCCAGACCTTAATAGTCTTATCGTCCGAGCCCGACGCTAGCCGGCGAGAGTCCGGCGAGAAGGCGACCGAGTTAACGGGGTTGCTATGCCCCTCGAGCGTTTGTACGCAGCGGCCCGTCGCCGGGTCCCAGACCTTAATAGTCTTATCGCCCGAGCCCGACGCTAGCCGGCGAGAGTCCGGCGAGAAGGCGACCGAGAGAACGGAGTAGCTATGCCCCTCGAGCGTTTGTACGCAGCGGCCCGTCGCTGGGTCCCAGACCTTAATAGTCTTATCGTCCGAGCCCGACGCTAGCCGGCGAGAGTCCGGCGAGAAGGCGACCGAGTTAACGGGGTTGCTATGCCCCTCGAGCGTTTGTACGCAGCGGCCCGTCGCCGGGTCCCAGACCTTAATAGTCTTATCGCCCGAGCCCGACGCTAGCCGGCGAGAGTCCGGCGAGAAGGCGACCGAGTAAACAGAGCTGCTATACCCCTTGAGCGTCTGTACGCAGCGGCCCGTCGCCGGGTCCCAGACCTTAATAGTCGTATCGCCCGAGCCCGACGCTAGCCGGCGAGAGTCCGGCGAGAAGGCGACCGAGTTAACGAAGTTTCTATGCCCCTCGAGCGTCTGTATATAGCGGCCCGTCGCCGGGTCCCAGACCTTAATAGTCTTATCGCCCGAGCCCGACGCTAGCCAGCGAGAGTCCGGCGAGAAGGTAACCGAGAATATATATTCGCTATGCCCCTCGAGCGTCTGTACGTAGCGGCCCGTCGCCGGGTCCCAGACCTTAATAGTCTTATCGCCCGAGCCCGACGCTAGCCAGCGAGAGTCCGGCGAGAAGGCGACCGAGTTGACCCTCCTTGATGACCGCTGCCACTCAAGCAAATGCTGGAAGGATGCGAAGGCGACAAATATGCATCGCCGGGCTGCAATGAGTCTCCAACCGCGACCACAGTCGTCTCGAACCCACCGATGGCCGGCAGGCAAGACGTCGCGGTCCGGGACGCCGTCAACGACGGCGTTGGAGCCGGCCTCCTGACCCTGGCTTAGGCGAGGCAGGGAAAAGAGTGCAATCTGCTGCAAGTGGTGACCGAGGTGCCTCCGGAATTCGTCGACTGTAACGACTAAGGTCCTGTCATCGGCTGTTGTGTCTTCTAGCTCGGTAGATGCCCAAGTATCTTCGCAAAATGAGCATTCGCTCGGCTGGATATACTGAAGCGGCCGTCTTGCCTGTCCAACGACCATGGGGAGTTGCTTGGGCGATATATCATTGGTGTGTTGTTGCCCTATATGGCCCTCCAACGCCTCGGCCGAGTCGACGGTTGTATCGCACTTTGGACAGACCCAGTTACTACGGTGTACATGGAGCTCGTGCTCGAACCAAGCATGCTGCGAGTGATAGGTGTCAAGACCACAGCCGGGAAATGTACATATATATGGCTCTAGATCCTTAAGGACGTGTTTCCTTGGCGATGTCAGCATTCGTGCTATGGTAACACTAGGGGGAACATATAGGCTTCAAACCTCCATTGCTGCAATTTTTCTTTTGGTTTCATTTCCACTATTGCCAGGCAGTAAGGGCATAGGAAGGAAGAGGTAGTCTGAGCATCGGATGGTAGAGGTGGAAAGACGAGGCTGTCATCGGTGGACTCGACAATAGTGGTGGCATATGACATTACCGATGGAGCTGGCTTTGGCTCGAGTAATGTAGACAGTTCGGCTTGTGCTATATTCTCGATGAGGAGCTCGGTGGCCACCGTCTCAGCTAATATACTCGGCTTCATGTGATCAGATTTGATTGACTTTCCTTGTCTGGATTCATGATCTGTTAACTTGGCCGGCAGCAGGGCTTGATGTCCTGCCCTCTCGAGATCCTTTTCGGCCTCCGTCTTCGATAATCGGTCATTATGGTCTCGGCAATACTTGAAGTACTGCCGGCGCCGAGCGTTCGCCGAGCCAAGTCGAACAGCTAAATTGCCTTTGTTTCTCTTCTCCAACAAAGGATAGCGCTCTTTAACGTACATGATATCGGCGAGGTTGTCAAATGTTGCTGTCTTAGCAGCCTTCTGGCGTCTGTCTCTCGGCGCAAACTTGCGGATGAAGATGGAGGTCCTGAATAGGTTCTCGAGGCTGATTTTGATCGCTGATATCAACTCTTGGATCTCAGAAGTCGACGCGGTCAGAGGGGCGTCGTTTGAAGATGACGAATATGACGAGTCCGAGTCACTTGAAGAGATGCCGTACTCAGCAAGGTCCGTTTCTGAGTTGATAATAGGAGCTGCTGTCCTATTCTCGCGCCTGCCAGAAACGATATCCGTGGCATCATGAGTAGATTTCAAAAGATCTACAAGGAGCTTTAAGATCACATCCCGGACCTGAGAGATGTTTCGGAGACGATGTTCGAGCGACAGCGGCGACTCGGGGGCTTGCAAGGCCCCAAGGTTGCCGGCCCACTGGTCGAATCGTTCCTGGAGGCTCTCAGACTCTCGGAAGTCGACCAAGTTTGGAGAGAAAGGATCTTTGACCGCGGCCACCAAATTGCGCAGGGCTGTCTGGCAATTTCCGGACAATGTTGCTGTGTCTTGATTGTCCATGATGATTATTATGCGAGTATGGAAGTCGGATAGTTTCCATGACACTGGAAGAAGAGGGGAAGGTCGGTGCTGAAAATCGGCTGGAACTGAATAATCACCTGTTAAGTATTAGGTAAGCTGTTGCAATATCAATATATATCTAGGTAAGGGATAACTGATCAATTGATATCACCGTAATAGCGATATCCTTTTGCGAAACAAGCATTTCACGTGATTGGATCAGTGGGATCTACGGATCATGATGCAGCCACTATTACCCAAGTCAAGGGAAGCCAATTAACGGCTCGCTGGAAAGGCTATTATCCGCAATATCGAAGATGGGTATGTTATCTTCTCTTCGGTATGGAATTATCGAGGCATGCTGGTGAGTGTGGTGGGGGTTGCATGGTGATAACCAATCATGGACGGACACCGGTTTTATTTTCAGCTGAGTTGTTCGTCGGATTCTTTGACTTCCTCTTTTACTGTTGAAAGCTCAAGCTTCGATATTTTATCCACGTCGTTTCACTCGGATACACCGGTATTGGATTCACGTCTTATCGCCTCTCTTCCTTTTTGGCAGTATCACTCCCACCCTTCACACGCGGAGCATTGGCCATGTCGGGCATCGATGTTGCTGGTCTCGTCCTCGGAGCCTTTCCCCTCATCCTGAGCTCCCTCGACTATTATCGCAAAGGTCTTGAGCCGCTCGAGGAATGGTGGAACTTCCGGACACACTTCATCGCCTTTATCGACGATGTTAGGCACCAGATGATGAGATATAGGGAGAATATGATCCGGCTGTTGGACCCTATCATTGCCGACAATGATAGCCTCAAAGCGATGGTAGAGGATCCGATGGATCCGCGCTGGTCAAATAAAACCCTGGACAAAGAGCTGGATGAACGATTGTCCAGCGAACTCGACAGGTTCTTGAGGATTGTCACCCGTATGCACGAGCTCACGCTCGACTTGTACAAGCTCTTGCAGATTGAAGATGGAAAGGTAGGCTTTACCTGGAGAACCTTACCCCTTACGCGCTATGGAGGATTAATATAGGCCAGATCTCCTGGGTCACGAATGGCCAGCAAAAGCCGTGGGAGTGGCACCTGCAGCGCCTGAAGCTCAGCTTCTCCAAAAAGAAGCAGAAAAAGATCGACAAGCTTGCAAAGCACAACCAAGAACTCGAAGAAATCCTTGGTTACAGCGAACGTATCGTCCCCATTTCCGATAAGAGGAAAGCGTCAGAGCCTGTCAGCCGTTTCGAAAAACTGCGACAACACGCATACGCGGTCCACCAGACGTTAGCGAATCACTGGAAATGTCACCGCAGGTGCAAATACCACGCTGCTCATCTCAGTCTGCGCGCCGAGGAGGTCGCTGTGAGATCGAACGTGATCTTTTATATCGAAGGTGCGCAAGGGACGCCTGATATGACCTGGGTGGAAGAGGTTGTTATCCAGGGGCATAATTCTCAAGAGCTTCCCAAGTCGATCAACATTGGCTATGTGCACCAGTCCGACACGATCACGGTGCTTCAGCGGACCGTAATCGAGCAGGAAGCTGCCTCTCAGGCTAAACCGCGCCTCATATCTCAATTGTCCAAGAAATGGCATGAAGGAAAGTCAGCCCTGAAAATGTCGTCGAGAAAAGGCGAAGAATCCTCCTCTGGGTCGGCCAAGAAGACAGTAGGATTCCAGCTATCCTTACCAGAGCCGTCTGTGGCCTCACCTAGCAGCGCCGAGCAGCTCCGGGCTTCACCCAAGAAAAGGATTCCTCCCTCTGCCCCAGTCCCTGCCAGTCCTCTCCCGGCGAGCACTAAAGACCTTGAGCCTATTGCTGATCTTTGTGCCTTCTTGGTTGGGGAAGACCAGAAAGTTGGTAGACTCGACGATGACGATTCCGACCGGACCCTCGAGTTCTCCAAATTGTCCGAGAAACAGAGTATGAAAGTGACGGGTAAAGAAAAGGTGCTGTCGTTCTCAGAGCTACTGAAGAGATACCAAGACTCCGGAATCGTTATTTCAAGGCGAGATCGCTTCGAAATGGCAACGCATATCGCGTCTGCACTGTTGCAGACTTACCGATCGCCCTGGCTACCTCCTCAGTGGACGAAAGGCAACTTCTACTTTCTCGCCGATGACGAGCGCCGTCTCGTATGCAGCAGATACCCCCTTGTGTCTCGTAAATTCGCCTCAAGTCCCCTCACAGATGACGACGGAGATGAGAATCCATCGCGGCAACAGCAGTTGGACCAGGCGCGCGAGTGCCTCTCGACTCTGGGTATCATGATACTGGAGCTGATCTTTGGGAAACCCATTGAGGACTGTAAGTTTCGGTGCAATTATTATGGCGTCGACGGCCGGCCGAACGACCAGACGGACGTCAGTACGGCGCAACGCTGGGCGTCCGAGGTGCTGGGCGACAGCGGGCCCGAGATCTCGGACGTGGTGCGCCGCTGTCTCGACTGCTCGTTCGGGCCCGAGCCCAACTTTGCGGACGTGCGCTTCCGCGAGGCCGTCTATGAAGGCGTCATCCAGCCGTTGAGGAACTATGCTAAGTTGTGGCGGGAGGTCATGCCCTAGGGGGTTATAGTTGTATATCATGTCGTATTGGATAGTTTCGAAGTGAAAATGCAGATGGATAACAGTTACACATACTTAGTACGGTGCGTTTGGAGTCCTGAAGAGTAGTCTATGTACTGCATCTCTATACTGCGTAGTCTACTCGGCAAATCATAACAATATGTAGTGAGACCCGCGGAGCTCGGGACTAGGAAACTCAAGGGCAGCCCTAGCCTATCCGTACTAGCAGACTAAATTATTAACAGTTCACCATTTGAGACAGATCATCGGTAGGATACCTTACCAATACTAAGATCAGAGTTACTTAACATCGGTGGACCGCTACCTCTTCGATGTAGTGAGCCAGGCCTCTTCAACTTTGCCTGATGGTTTGGTAGTCATTATTGGAGGGGGAGCATCCAGAAACGGGGTACTGTGTGATTTCTGCCCTTAGTCGAGGGTGACATCTCATCTTGATGCAACACAGACTTGTCAATGAACGGCCCCATTGTATAAAGGACAGAGATCGAAGTATGCTGTTGATATAAACAGCTGTTACGGTTCGATGGTGTGCTGCGGAGCCGTTTTGCTTTCTACATATGCGAATTATCTCGTGCTACAGTTTAATTGCTTAATAGAGCATGATTCTTGGGCAATTTTCTCCTCTAGAGAGGAAACAAAGACAACAAGTCTTTGCGTCAAAACGTTTTGTATTCCTGTCATCTCCTGCAGATTGGGAAAGAAAAACTAAAATCAACGAATCAAGCATGGTTCCCCCATCAACATCATCGAAGGTTCGTCAGCGCTCCAAAGAAAATGCCAACCAATCTCAGCCCTCCTACGTATTCCTCATTGTCGTTGTTCACTGGAGTGGTCTTGTCGACTTGGAAGAGTTGAGCTTGCCAACACAGTCCTCCCAGGTTGGGACAGGGTTTCATACTCTACAAAAGAGCTCGATCTGTCTCTTTTGGACCCATTTGAAAGGGTTGATATTGTGTTTGGCCACGAATTTGCCGCATTTGTCACACTTCGGCAGCGCAGGATAATCCTTAGGCTTACGGATGTGGCCAAGAATCGCCATGAGCCCTAATGCCCAGTCGGACCCAAATTCCGGAACCTCGCCGATGAGCTCTTGGAAATCTTCATTTTTGGCCAGATGCTGGGAATCCAAGAGCAGGGTGGCCAGGTATGGGCGCCGGAAGATACCTCGGATATCGTCCCTGTCTTCCTCGTACAAGAATTCGATCACTTGACGGATGGAGGGTATGTTTGTCACCGGGCGGGCGAGAAACGGCTTGGGGCCGTAGGAATCGATCAATCGTTTGAGGAAGTCGTCGCGCGCATGGAGGGCAAGGTGGCGAAGATCGGGCAGACAGAAGAAATCTGCTATTTTCCAGACTTTGATGTGAGAGATGATTGGACTCTCACTGGGGAGGTATTTCCCCACATCCACAACTGCAATCAAACCGAATTGTTAGATACGGTGACTGCTTGCACACAGAGGGCGTACTCACCGCCGGTGTAGAGATATTGTAACAAGAGGTCGGCCTCGTTTTCCGTGCAAGTCTCGATCCTGACAACACCAGTCTGCGCCTCCTGAACTCCAAGTATTAGTCACCGGCCGCAGATGTACTCCAGAGACTTTGTCTTGCCTTGAAAGAGCCCATCAGTGCCTTCTGGAACCATTTGCTCCTGGCGCATAAGATGACCTTGTGTACCTTCCATGTGCGACTTCCGCAGTGAACCTCGGCGTCGGAGAGGATGCCGCTTTCAAGAAGACTGTAAATGTCCGTCAGCAAAATCATGACGTGCCGCGACTGAGTAGGGGGGCGCAAAAGAGAGAGGAGGAAAACCCACTCGGAGTACGACTTCGCTAGAGAATGCGGCTCGGCCTTCCAAGAATTAAGGCTTGTGACGGGGGGCATCACGGCAGATTGTCAGTGTAGTTGTGAGTGTTATGTTGTAGAGTCACGACTGAAGTGGGGCTTCGGGTTGAAGAAGCTGGGTTTCAAGTCGAAGAAGAAGCTGGGTTGGTACCGCAAAGTTGACTTAAATACAGTCCAAGCTCTCGCCAGATTTAGAAACCCCCGGCCTACTTTTCAGCCGCGAGGCTTCTACTTTTTGCCTCTCGCCTTCTACACCCCGCCAGGTTCGACCGTGAAGGTGCCTCAGGCACTGCAATTTCCCTTCCTCAGGGTAGTATAACCAGCAAGCCCATTTCTCGAACATTCCTTCCTTCATCTGGTTCCTCGCCCGCTGGCCGATATGATCCTCGATGAACGCGCCCCGTGGCATCGCCAGGCGCGAGGGGAAAATTCGACTGAGATAGTGTTCGGTCGAGGCGATGTGTGTCTTATCGTGCCAGAAGAAGAGCGGCGTGAGAGGTACCACCTTGGTTTTCTCCCCAACAGAGCTGCTAAAGTCTCTTTTGAGAGATGAAGTCAGCTCCCTCAGACCAGGGAACAGGTTGACGTGTGCTGACTCCGCATAACCCAGCATTCTAGGTGACGGCAGGCAGACGTACTTCACGGGCACTTCCTCACTAGAACTCATCATGACCTCCAAGATGGACTGGATAGGGATACCGGCATGCAATTTCCAATCATGCTGTTGCACCCACACATACGGAGTCTCAACCATCCTCACCGCTGACCTCACCGCCAAGCCAAACCCCAGACGCTCTGAAGGCTCAATGAAAATAACACTCTTGTCCTCCGTCCTCTGAACCGTAAAGGAAGTGAAATTCCCAGGCATGCACGGCGACCCGAACTCGGCCTGCCCCTCCTCCTCGACGATCGACACATCCTCAGGCCCTCCCCTTCCGGCGAACTGCTGGAGGATAAGCTTCTTGACGTTCTCCTTGTACGTCGGGAAGTTCTTGGCTCCCTCCGCGGTTACAGAGCCCTTCTTGAGACGATTGGCCGCGGCGATCCGGTCGAATGTGTCGAAGACGACCACCACCCTGCATGATAATAATGCCGGGCAGAATTCCTGGAAGGAGGACAGGATGGTATCTAGCAGTTCGGTAGATGGCGCTGAGGGTGTTGGGGACGTCGTTATGATGACTGTCAACGTCTCGGATATGGGTCTCGACTCCTGAGACATGTCGGACAGATGAGAAGCAGTCTTGACCTCTCTTGTCTGGTGAAGAGTGGCTTTGACGTCTCTCGTTTGACAAGTGCCTGCGCGTAACTTATCTAGGCAGCTGTAGTCCAGGATGTATCTGATCTCCGGAGAAATTATTATGGATCAATTGATTTCTCTTATCAACTCCATAGTCTATTAAGGACGCTTAATTAGTCTTTGGCACAACAAACTCCCTGGCCGTTGTTGGTACAGGAGGGCGGACGCAATGTCGTCTGGAGAAAATCGTCGTTGTTAGCGCCACAGCAAGGTTCTTTATGTGTGGCGCAGGCACTGGTATAGGGTTAGGGTCTGCAACACATAATGTCAAATGGTTGGTTTTGGGGGGGGGGGGGGTTTCAATGCCCCCAAGTCCACCCACATGTTGTGCTGCGAGTAAAAAGTTACCGAATTATCGGAATTTGTAGAGATACAGAATTTCTGAAAGAACATTAGGATCTGGCTACGGAATAGCTTTAATATCAAGTAGAATCGAGAATAGAGGTGGGAGTGGTAGCATGTTGATATAACACGACTGCGGAAGATCTCGTGGAACAGGCACATATGTTCAGAATTAAATGGAAAAGGGACAGCTATACGGTCCATCATGAGGTTTTGATGTTGGAGTTGCCAGTCCTCTGTCTCGGCAACACTTACCAGCTTCTCAATCACAAAGCATGAACTCAGGCTGAACTGCTTTTAGAGTACCTAGGTAGGTACTATGAACCCCAGAGAGGTCGAATAACACTTATCGCACACCATTACCTATTTATCCGAAGCGCTGTGACAGAAACTATGGCAAATCCCCGCCATACCACATATAATCTCATCCATACTCGCTTTGCGATGATTAGCCTCTAATTAACAAAACTGATTTCTGATCCGGAAAAGTCGCTTCAACTCTAAGTCCTATCCCTCGTCGACATCGCGTAGCAAAAAGAAATAACCAAGACCAGGAGCCTATGAAACCGTCGCACTCTCCATATTCAGTCCCAGTACTGTAGGTCAGGGGCCGTTCGACTATTGTAGCATTCCCGGGAGCAGTACAACGTTCCCCCTACACCCGTGAACGCCATTGATGTTCTAGGTGTGTAGAACGCATTGGCCGGAACCTCCCTCGACAATATATCGTACATGACATTGTCGCACGCTGGGCAGACGATTCGCCCTGCAGGGACCACAACTAAGTGATTTTCTTCCGGGCAGCCCAGAAGGGCCTTTGAGAATTTGACGGCGAACTGGGGGAACTCATCCAAAAGGGTCAGGAAAGATTCGGCTTCTCGTAGGAATGGGGAGAGGCCAAGGCAGAGTTGGACCAGGTGAGTCCGCAAGAATGGCGCAGCAGCTGTCCTGCCATCTCGCCATGCTGCACGGATACCAGCCTCGAGGTCCGGAAGGAAGCTGATCCCTCGGATGACGGAGGTCAATTTTCGTGTTCGGATGAAGAGCTCCTTGCAATGAATGCCGAGTTGATCTTCAGAATAATCGGCGAGACCATCGAGGATAAAGTAATTACCAATACGCCAGAGCAGGACACAAGTCTCAAAGAATGACTTGCTGGGATTGTCTTCGTTGGCGGCCTGAATTTCGATATCTGGATGACAAAGCATTAGTAGACGTGTTGGGAATTAAGAGTAAAATCAATCATGATACAGGGTGAAGACACTTACGGCGACCATAAATGTAACGCAGCAACCAGGAGACCTCGTACTCATTGAAACCATCAATGGAAATTTCTGACCGCAGAGTTTCCTGGGGCACAGTCAAAACAACAATTGATTTGCTTTGTGTCTTGTGAAGCTGCTAATTAAACCATGGGAGAAGACATACCGTGGAACCGTTGTCCTCGGAAAGACTATCCTTGAAGTAAGCACAACGGTTTAGAATGACCTTGTGGGTATTCCACTTTTTGTCACCGCAAATGACAGTAAAATCGGAGAAGGTTCCCTTTTCGAGCATTCTAGTTTTCATGTTTTGGTCAGTTGAGTGTCAACGAAAGGGGTGGAAGCGGGTCATATACTCCAAGTCAGCCTTCACTTGTGACTCTGGGACCATGATCTTCGTGTTCTGGGAAGGGGAGTGCTGGATTCCATTTGGGATTTGTCCGGCGTGCGGGATTGAGGTTGACTCTGAGGTCGTAAGCAAACCAGAATTCAAAGGTCTAGACATATTCGCAACGAGAGACGTAATGGCAAAACAAATAAGGTGTTGGTTTGTGCAGTACTAAACTGTTGTTTGGAGATAAGATCAAGATGTGAGGGTTGAGAGTCAAGACAAGGTCATATATGTTGTGACTGCAGTGGAAGGTTGAATTGGAGGAAAGACCAGCTGTTAGCAGATCCCACATGGCAGACATCAAATGCTAAGGTAGTGCCTACTTGATCCCCTAGGTAGTTACTTCCAGAAGACACCCGCATACCTAAGTAGGTATGTTAATAAAGTAAGTAGCTGCGAAGATCCCTCTTCTCAAATCCTCGAAGCAATCATCAAGACCAGAGAGCCCATACGGAATCAATATGGCACTTATATGCTCATTTCCCCGAATCGAATGCATTCCATACTCTCTCTACAAGATACCCTGCCAGGCCCGCTACCCATCCAGCGAATAGCCAACGTCACCAGCCTCCCTCCCCATCTTTACCAAGCTCGCCTTCATCTTCTCGGCCCTCACCCTCGTCCTCTCATCCAGCCCTCCAAAGTCCACCCGGTCGATCCAATCCCTCAGCCCATGCTGCAACACATTCCTCGCCCGAAGCGTCGACCCATCCACATGTCCCGCGCTCCCATGCAACGTCATCCTCTCAACACTCGAATCATACACCCCGCGATGCAAGATATTATTATTATAAAACACCACATCCCCTGCCTTTAGCTGCACAGCCACCTGCCCAGGGATCTCCTTCTCGAACGGATCCGCATTCCTCTCGGCCTCCGTCCGCGCCCTCTTATGGCTCCCCGGCACAGCAATCAAGCTAGCATCGTCATACAGCGCAAGGTTCCACTGCGCCGAGAAGGCCGGCCGGCCCAGCCTCTCCAGCTCCTCCTCGGGCGTCGCCGAGGCCGGGATATCATCCCGGTGCCACCGCAGCTCAAAGTCCCGGTCCGGCCGCACCAGCAGGTTGAACAGCTCCATGACCAGGTCGTCGTCCCCGCACTGCAGGAGCTCCTTGGTGGGGCCCACCACGGCGTCGCTGAAGTAGACCTGCACGAAGGCGCCGCTGTGGGGGAGGTCCGGGTGCATCATGCCCTGGACGCCCCAGATGCCGTGCTCCCTGGCCACCTCGGGCGTGTTCCTGGGCCACGGCGGGAACTGCTTGGGGAGGGTCCGCACGTTGGGCCACTTGCCCTGTCGGGCTAGGGTGGCCACCTCGGAGGTGGCCTCGCGGAGCTGGGTGAGCTGGTCTGGGGTTATGGCCGAGGGGATGACGACGAAGCCCTCGCGGTTGAGACGGTCTAGGGGGGAGTCGGCGGCCATTTTGTGGGTGTTGTTGTTGTTGTTGTTGTTGTTGTTGGATTGTGAGAGGTGTGAGAACTGTAGTGGAGTGGTTTTGGTCTGGAAGAGGTGGGGATATTTCTTGAACTCGGCGTTGTGAGTGAGAAATCAAAGGGAACCCCTCGCTTTCATATTGAAATTGAACATCTTGGATCGGAATGGGATGAAGTTGATATTAAGCTGACGCCCCTGTCAACTACCCCACTTTGAATCGCACAGTCCTAAGAGTGCATAGTCTGCCGCGAAGGGGCAGTAAGTAAGCTTACCCTTAGGGACTGTTACTGTAAACACACACCCGCTAGCTCTTCCGGACACATGCATGGAACGTTGCAAGCTTCCTTCCAGCTACCTGGGTGTTCACCAGCTGTTGTCGGCAGCGAGGCCAGCTTTCGATGGAACGGTACAAACATGCGAGGCCTGCTACGGCCTATCAGCCGGCAACAGACCCCGCTTCAAGCTGACCATTCCTCGATACGGCAAAGCTGCCAACCACTGATAAGCTGCCTGTACTCCGAAGAGGCGTTTCCGCATATGCGAACACGATATGAGAGGTGCACAGCCGACCATGCAAACATGCAATGGTAGCGATCACCGTCGTCATGTAGATTCATAGTATGATGTGCCGTGATCCCACCCGGCAACCGTGGAGGTAGGAAGGGGAAAGGGGGAGCTGGACTCTCCCGGGCATTTCTACACCTACCTTCGCTGAAGTCCCCCTCCCCCCCCGCCCCCGTGAAGACCTCACCTCACTGCCAAGACGCTTTATGTAAGAGCCGAGCAGGTCGTTGTTATTGTTACACACACCATCGTCAACATCCCACCCACTCCGCCTCACGCAAAACAAGCTAGACCAGCCAAACACAGGTCAACACGACAGTCCGCCACCATCACCAACCATGCTCCTCGCAATGGTCCAACTCCTCCTGGCAACCCCAGCCTCCGCAGGCTTCGACCCCCCAGGCGTTCTCTCCCCCCTCCCGCCCATGGGTTTCAACAACTGGGCAAGATACATGGGCGGGCTCAACGAATCACTCTTCGTGCACACCGCCGAGGCCATGGTCTCCAAGGGCCTCCTGGCAGCGGGATACAACCGGATCAACCTGGACGACGAGTGGTCGCTCATGGAACGCGCGCCCAACGGCTCCATGCAGTGGGATCCGGTCAAGTTCCCGCGCGGACTGCCGTGGCTGACGGGGTTCTTGAAGGCGGAGGGGTTCATCCCGGGGCTTTATACCGATGCGGGGAATAAGTCTTGTTCTGGGTTCCCTGGTGCTTATGGGTATGAGGAGACTGATGCGAGGGACTTTGTGGGCTGGGGGTTTGAGTATCTGAAGCTGGATGGGTGTAACATGCCTGACGCGATGGAAGAGGGCTACCGAGAGGCGTACGGGAAGTGGCATGAGATCCTCACCTCGATGTGGCCTAGCCAGATGGTCTTTTCCGAGAGCGCACCGGCTTACTTCGCCGAGGCCGAGAACCTGACGGACTGGTATGCCGTCATGGAATGGGTTCCGCAGTACGGCCAGCTGGCCCGGCACTCGAGGGATACGCTTGTCTGGAACAGCACTAACTACTGGCCTGATATCACGGGGTGGGACTCGGTCATGTTCAACTACGGGCAGCAGGTGAGGTTGGCGAGGTTCCAGAGGCCGGGATACGTGAATGACCCCGACTTCCTCAATGTCGATCATTTCGATTACACGCTGGACGAGAAGAAGAGCCATTTCGCTCTGTGGTGCAGTTTCTCGGCGCCGTTGATCCTGAGCACGGATGTGCTGAATATGACGGAAGCCGAGGTTGAGTATCTCACAAATCGGGATCTGATCGCAGTGGATCAGGATCCCCTCGTCCAACAGGCGACATTGGTTAGCCAGGATGGTAAATGGGATGTTCTGACGAAAGGTCTGTACAATGGGGATCGACTGGTTACGGTACTGAACAGGGGGGACACCTCGGGTGATTTAGAGGTATCCTGGGCGCGGATTGGCATATCCCCAGGAGAATTGCCCACGCCTTCCAGCATCAATGTTAAGGACCTCTGGACGGGTGAGTCATCGACGGTATCGCTCGAAGACACCGACAGCATCAAGGCGACAGACGTGCCTCCGCACGGGACAGCTGTGTTCCGCCTGTCGAATACCACACGCGGCGATGCCATTCGCACGATCCCCACGGGAATAATCTTCAATACCTATTCACTAAACTGTCTTACCGACTCTACGAATGGGACTGTATCGTGGACGAACTGTACGGGGGCGGACGCTCAGGTCTGGAGGGTGAAGCCGGATGGCCACGTTGATAGTCTCTTGCAGTTGGCACTGGGCAAGTGCCTTACGGTCGATGGGACCAAAGTGGTCTCGAGCACTTCCGGCTGCGCGGCGGGAACGGGGAACATATGGGATTACTTCATCTCTGGCAACCTGATCAATGCTGCGTCGGGGTTGTGTCTGACCGAGGGCCAGAGCGGTGGTACTCCACTAGCAACGGTGGAGGCATGTGGATATTTGACCAACGAACAGGTTGTCTCTCTACCATTTGGCGTGGCAATTTGAGATATCATGTCGACAAGTCTTGCTGAGAAAATAGACACAACCACATATTACTCCTCCTTGAACCCCTTCCCGTCATCCAGGAGAGTACTCTTCCCATCCACACCAGACCACTTCTTCACCCCATCTCCCTCGAATACCCCATTATCTGTGACCCGGCTCCACCAGCAGATGTGGTCTTGCACCTTGAATGCCTCCTTCCCCTTCTCGGAGTGAATACCCTCAATAAGCTCGGGGAACAGCATGATCATGTTTCGCCCCTCGTCCATGATGGGCGTGTGACACGTGGCGCAGTAGGCCTTGCAGGGCAGCTCACGGACGGGCTTTTGGAGGGTGTTTGAGTAGAAGGTGAGACCCTCAGCTCCGTTGACGAAGCGAAGGTCAGTCTTGTGGACTATGGCGGCCCATTGGAAGGGAGCCTGGTGGCTCTGTTTAGTGGACCGAGCTTACAATACCATGCCTAGGTTGGATGGAAGAGGCCCGGGACTGTTGGTTGCTTACAGCGTGCATGGTCTGACATTGGATACAATGGCAGTATTTAGAAGCCAGTGGCTTTTCTCTGCTCAGTTGATACTTGACGTTGCCGCAGTGACATGATGCTTCCCATTCCACCTTGAAGTCCTCGTCGGGTTTTTGGTATGGGTGCTCGGTCTTCCACGCTGAGCTAGCGTCCATGTGATCTGTGGATGAAGACATTTTTTTTTCTTCTGGATTTTGTGGTAATCAGTTTGATGTGAGATGATATAAGAGACCTTGGGAGACTTTGTATGGTTTTATGAGCAGGACCTCGAGATGAGAACTTGAGTCTGCCCAGGTCCAAAATGTTACGGCTGATGACGTCAATTTCTTTGCTCCAGTAAACTGGAAGCATGTATCGGTGCTCCTGGTCTCCCTCTATGAAAACAGCACTGGGCCTAGGAAATAAATTGAGTATCTTCGGTGGATAACATCAAGGCTCGGCCCACAGATAGGGTATGCTATGAGAAACTTGAACCTCCTGGTGAGCTGGAGACTTGCAATCTATTTCACTACTTGAGTCGGCTTAAAGACCACCACTTCTACCCTACCTAACATCTACATCGTTCAACGAGTCTCATTATCCTCAACGCGTGCGCGAGAGTGAGATAAAACTGTGATTCGAGCAGCTCAGATGATTGTGATACGCTTCTTGACGCATTTGCCCTTCTCAACTATTTTGCCCCTCCCAGATTCTCTGAGCCTGGGACTACACCACCCTATACACTGGAATGTGCAGTCACAGCCCTTGGGAATCCATGAGCCTGCGCAAGATAATAAATAGGCCGTTTCCACAGACATCCATCATCAACCCCCACTCTCCGTCCGGGAAGCTATCGAGGTCGTCCTTTGTATCTGGATATTAGATACACGTATCAAACGGGAGGGTTCCGGGCCAGGGCACTTTTCCTCGATCTCGATAATTGAGCATGACCCATAAGAGTCTATTTCGGCCTTCATAAAATGATAGTTGTATAAACTTGCGGTGACCATCAAGCTTGCCCGTTGACCAGGTGGCATGGACCCATATGGATTCAAGTCCATAGCTGGATAATTGATCACGATGTCTTCAGGCCCGCTATTATTCCCCTCGCGACCTCAAGGCCGATGAATAAAGACTTCTCCGACCAGGTATGCCCAAGACCACGATGGTGCAATTGTCGGCTGAATCCGCTTGCCAGTACTTGATGTGAGGTACCTCCATGGAGGCAGCCTGGCAGATCGGGTTGCCATAGCCCACTCAGGTATCTCCCACGTGGGCGAAAAGAGTAAGCTAGCGCGGCAACACCAGCCAGGGCAGACAGCTTGTCCGTTGGGCGTGTTAGGTCCCGTCTTGAGTATTCCTCAATAATGTATTTCCAGTTGAAAGTGGTCTCAAGTTTCTCGAGCCGGAGGCTGACGTCTGGGATTATAGCGTTGGGGTGTAGACCCCTACATTCGCACCAGAGCGAAGAGGCGCATTGCCAACTCAGCTCGCCCTCTGTAAAGTGAAGAACGTGGGGAGATAGGATCGATTCTTTGAAGCGTCCACCCTCGCTCGGCAAGCCAGCTCTGTGGTCTTGAATTATACTGACGAGTAATCACACCATTAAACCATATAGTGCAGGACTCTTCCTAAAATCTGGTACTCAGAGCACAACAGACGAACTCGGCTCGTAGCCTCTTCTCGGACCAAATCGGCTTTTAAACAACCGGGCCTCACTGTCTTTTAAGATGATAGTTCGTGGTTATTAATGCGCATTTTAGGGGTAAAGTTCCTATTAGCTACTGTATTCGTTATAGCCGAGGTTAAGTCCGAAGTCCAATACTTGTAGGCAACTTACCAACCTTGAGACCCTTTCTCCCAGGGCAAGTACAAGTGGTATATTCGCTGTGCCGTGGGTGCTCTGGTGTCACGGGTGCAGTATGCGGTGTCGCTCATGTAGAGTCGTGGGGTTTGCTGTGTGGGCGGGGAGGGGGGCGGGAGGGAAGGTAGCTTTCTTTGCCTTTTTGGCTGGGAAGAGGCAGGATTGGGGGATATGCGATTCCTTGGGATCACTCCCGAGGGTGGGAGTGTTCTGATTATTCTCAGGACAGCTTTTAGCTTGACTACTTGGTACACCTCGGGCAGGAGATGTCACTGCACTTAAAAGGCGACGACAACGTGCCAAGATACAGACGATACAGACATATTTCAAATGCAGTCACCCCCCTCAATGAAAATACACATTCGGTCGACATGACCATCACTGACAGACTTTTCAACCTGGAAACGCCAAAGCTCATTTTCATCTTTATGTAATAGCTTTTATATCTAAGAATTGCCTTGAACAAAAAACAAGACTGGGTATCCAAAAACATTATCTTCTCATCCCTATTACAATCATCTCCATTGCAAACCAAACCGACCCCCAACCAACACTTCCTTCCTTCTCAAAAAACCCCCCTTACAGGGCAAACACAGCAGCCACCAGACCGGCAACCAGCGCAACCGACCCAGCAGCAACCCGTCCAGCACCAGAGGCAGCAATAGCAGAGCTGGAGCTGGAGCTGGAAGCAGCAGTCCCAGTAGTCTTGCCGGCAGCAGAGGTAGTCGACAGGGTAACAGTGCCCATGCCACCGACACCAGCGCCGGAGCCGGAGCCAGTGGAGTTGCCAACGGGGTAGATGGGGGACAGGGTGGTAGAAGGCACGGCGACGTTGGCAGCGGAGGAGGCACCGCTTGGCTTGACGGGGGAGGTGACAACTGCAGAGGAAGAGGCGGAAGAAACGGCCTCAGGGGCCACCGAGGAGGAAGAAGAACCGGCAGGGGCAGAGCTGGCGCCGGCGCCGGAGGGCTTGACGGTGGTCACGACGGGCTTGACGGTGGAGGAGGTGACGGTGGAGCGGGCGGGGCAGTTGGTCACTGTGGCGGCGCACGAGGTGATGGTGAGCCACTCGGTGGAGTAGACGGTGGAGGAGGCCTCGTCCTCGGAGGCGGCGGGGGTGGTGGCGGCGACGGCAGCGACGGCGGTGACGCCGGCCGCGCTGGTGGTAGCCGGGGCGGCGGCGGAGGAGGCGGGAGAAGAGGCGGCCTTGGCGATCTGGAAGGGGTTGGAGTACTGGAAGATGGAGGAGTCGTCTCCGTAGATGATCTTCAGGCCGTAGGTGGCGTCGTCTCCGAGGGAGGAGTCGACGGTCCAGGTGTACTTGCCGAGGGAGTTGTCGATACCGCCTGGGAGTGTGTAAGTAAAAGAGATCCATCCGGCTGGAATGGATCATTTGTGGGTGTGCTGATTGGTGACTTACTAGCAATGACATCGCCCAGCTGCAGAGTGGTGGAAGTGGCGCCCTCGAGAAGTTGGATGGAGACGGTACCGGTGTAGGTGGAGGAGTAGTCCCAGGTGATGGTGTAGGAAGAACCGGCGGCAACGACCTCGTCCTTAGCGGGGGTCAGGACAGCATCGAACCCAGCGGTCTGAGCCAGGACGGCAGAGACCCAGGCGAGGAGGGTAGCGGCAGACACGACGACACGCATTTTGAGAGTTGGTTGGTTTTTGTTGTTGTTTATTGATTATTTGGAGTTTCTAAGAAACGGCTAATGACTCAACACGAGAGGAGGCGAGTAAAGAGCGTGGGAATTTTGGTTTAATGATTATGCAGTAAATGAGTGACTGAGGTAAAGAGAGACGGCCGGAGTGTGTTCGCGGATGTGAGGTTAAGGAAAGAAAAGAAAAAAGAAGAGGGAAAGGAAAACTTCCGTGAACAAGGCCACTCTTGGGGGGGCGCAGGTGTTTTATTTTGGACCTCACATCATCCATCAGTTGGCATAAGGTCCCATTGAAAGGTTGGCTGTCATGAATGGCGTATGTAACGGGCAATCTTCGCATGGTCCTGCTTGGCCTGCTTGTCTTGTTTGCCTCGCTTATGTGTGGGGCGTTCAGGGGTTAACCGGTCCCATCAATCCAGGCCGGCCTATTATTGCTTTGGCACACTATACCTTCCTAGGTATACAGGAGAAGGGCCAACACTGAAATGGTGTTGGAATGGGGCTGGCTGCCCTGGCTGCCCTGGCTGCATGGGGCTGTTGTATGTAGTGGGGAGTCCAATGCAAGGTACCAACCACACTACACGTACATACAGCCGTAATGGCAGGGGCAAATTTGGGACCAATTGGACCCATTCAGTGCCATCCCAGTGCGCCATGATCCCATCCAGTGCCATCCTGACAGCGAACTTAAGTTTGACCCCCGTGGCCCGCCCCCTTCTCCGGCTTAACGTCGCAATTTCCGACCCGCCGGCCCCATGTAACATCGTCCAATTTTGTTCCTTCGCCTGGCTCGCAGGGCTGCCCGGCGCAGCCAGCTGACCTGCATGGCGGCCCTGGTGATCACCCGTTGGATCCTTGGGGTCGGGGGAAAGAGGGGGAAAGGGGGGGGAAGGTTTCTATGTAGTGTACCTAGGTCGTTGCTCGTTGGTGGTTTATGCACTGTTCTGGTGCTCATCCGTGTCAGCCAAAGGACCAATTGTGGTCAGAAAAGATCATCAGTGATCAACAGGTACATGGCATTCTAGGAATAAGGTTATCTGGTAGTCTATCCGATCGCAGATGGGAAAGCTGCACTCTGTGCTGCACTCTGTACTGCATTCTGTACTGCATTCTTGATTGCCGGCTGTAAGCGAGTGGAGGATCTGGAAAATCAACAACAGGCATTACCAACATGATCATCATCATCATCACTAAAGAGTCTATCCCATCAGACTCTCGTATTGTGAATCCTGGATACGTGAGAACAAACCAAGACAAGTCTCGTGCGTTGCTCCGTTGGTGGCGACCGAGTCAGTGCCGAGTTTAACGTTCCATGGCCTGCCACTTGTGCCTGGCCCGGCCCAGCCTGCTAACCAAACTCAAGTCAGTAGCTCTCGGCATTGCTCAGTAACCCGCCAAGTGAAAACCAGAGAAGAAGAAAAAGAAGAAGAAAAGTAAAAATAGCCAAACCGCATTTTAAGATCAGCCGCTACTTGTTCAGCCCGGAACGACGATGCCGTATTGTCTTGGGGGCAATTCGCCGAGGCTAAGGCCGCCCCGAACTAGAGAAATCTGGAGTCGAAAGGGGGGAGGAGGCTCGAGAGTTTGTGGATAAAATGGATTTATTTTCCTGGGGACGCTGGGACGATCATTGAGAGGACGATACCGTGTGTACACTGTGGGGTCCACGATGATCAAACCTGCTGCCTCGTACAAATCCCACCAGTTTCATAAGCTCCCAGCGACCAAGTGCGGTTGCTCTCTATTTCTCAACGCTCTTCACAATACGTGAGAAGCCGTTCGTTGCATGGCGTTTCTTCTACGGGGATTCTTGATACGGGCCGCAAATCCGGGAAGGCTGATCCCGTATATCGAACTAGAGTATACTGGTAGTAGATCATTTCCTTCGAAGACGACTGACTTTTGATCAAGTCCAGAAAGGAGAGTTCGGGGATTTCCCTTTCTCAAGTTTGCTGGTACACTAGCCACAGCCACAGCCACCCTGGGGCATTGTGGACCTTCGGAAGACGACCGGCACATCACTGTTGGTTCAGCCATGCACTTTTGTTGTTGGCCCCGGGGCAACGTGGAGACAACAGTAAGGGTTAGGGTCTCATTCATTTACCAGCGCCATCAATATGGCGAGTTTGCATTCAAGCCTAGAACAGGGGCATCTAGGTTGGGAGATCCTGGTGGGTCTACTAATATCAACAAATCTCACTTTATTGTCCTAGTGTTTACTTTCTTCACCCGTAGACTTTGGTACCCCTTGTTACTCACTCTATACAAAACCCGCTTAGCTGTTAGCTGTATAAACTATTGTCTCCGATTCTTTCAAGGTGCACCTCGACGCGTATACACTTACGTTGGTGACCCTATCGAGGTGGAAGTCTTATAAGAACGAAAATTGGCAATAAGCTGCTATATGGAGGCGAGGTTCAAGGGACAGAAGTCGCGGCGGGCTACAAAAATAGCCAGGAAAATAAGCCTGCTGTCGCACACTAAGCACCACTCCCGGCACCTACGATGGGTAGCAATCTATCATCTCCCTCCGCGAGATCGTAGCGGTTATATTCCGCTAATTCGGCTGTCCCTATTCGCCCACCCAGGAATCTTGATCCGCCCACCCTGAACACCGGTGTGGTTGGCTACTCTGCAAAGCCAATCATCCTTGCGAAACCGGTCTGTTCTATATGGCTTTAACCCACCTCGAGTGATCTAGGCTGACGGTGATCTTGCCTGCAGCCGAAGGGAGAGTAAGTAATTAGAAGGTGGACACGTTACAATGCAGAACAGAACAGGTGCAGTATTAAGCCATTCCTCCAATGATATAATAGAATGATGATGACTGCATGCATCCTTAGGTAGTATGTCGCCCATCGGCGGTAAGTCAGTCAGGATCATGCATTGTGTTCCTTAGGTGTGCTTAGGGTCGTATCAACTACTGGACCACCACCTGGGCACTCACCGGTGGCTCGGTACGAACGGCCGCAAACAATATCGCTTCATACCGAGGTATATGTCCGATATAGTATATTAATGTATTTAGAAGGGAATCCTTGCGGTATTCATATGCCATGTAACCCTACCACCTGCACCGTTACACCAGAGGGGCCAGAATGCTCCTGAACGGGGGTGTTATCACTTGGGATATCCTTGTTTGGAATACTACTGACATGAAACTTTCGAGAGTTATGACTAACTCCCACTATTAGAATCTGTAAAAGTTCCGGAATATTTACATCCTACTCGAACTGTATTTCTATGTCTCTGAATGTAGGTTTATTGAAAGCTCCAGCTGTGTAGTACTCAAACGTCTCTAACACACGTCTCTAACACACATCTCGAAGTACTGCAGATGGCTTAGCTGAGAATAATTACTTGCCAAGTGAGCAAAACAAACAAACAGCTGTGAGTGAATACTAAATCATAGCTGTTACTTCTCAGGGGCTCAGTCCACTAGTTGTTGCCCAGGTGTATGAACCATTGACTTCTTTCATTTCAAAGTGCGTATACACCTACGTTGCTGCCCCTTTTGATGTGGGAATCACATCAGGACGAGATTCTGGCAACGGCCACTGTACAGCGATGAGCTGTCATGGACTGAGGTCACGTCAAACTAAACTGGCCACAGGATTCGTCGTGCTAACCTGCCCGGGGATTCCAAGTAAGCACCACCTGGACCGCACCTTGGCCCATGACCACATCACGCACGAATCGTGAAGCTATCACTATTACCTCAGGAGACTTGCTGACGGAAACCCTGACTTATCTACAAAGACATGGGATGTTGCGGTGAGACCAATGTTATATTGTCCCTACCATAGATCAGCAGAATGAATCATGGAGCCGACATAAAAATTTTCTTTGTTGGTGTACTAGAGCTATGCTTCGAATCAAATATATCCCGAGCACCCTGTAGGATATATACCACAATATATGTAGCCCTAGAGAACATTTGTACCGTAATAAATAACTTGAAACAACGGGCTTTGAGTCCAGCTAAGATCCTCAGCTACTGAAGCAGTCTCTATCGGCATGGTTTGTGACGCTAATCGACAGCACTACACTAACGTGCTATATAAACGCCCTCGTTCTATAGTGTCTTATTGTTGCGGCTACGGCCATCGCACGGCCGTACCTTCCGTTAGCGTTAGCTCCTTCCTTATATTGCGTACTTCGCACTTAGCTATTTCCTTCCTAGCGTGCCTCTCTAGTTTAAAACTTAGAAGAAATAATAATAATATATAAACTATTAAGACGATAATTATACGTACGAGACCCTACTAATAGTAATTAGTAGTTATAAGCACTATAGATCTATAAGGTAGAAGAGGCTAACGCGTATAGATTTCCCTAATGCAAATTAAATCCTCTAAACTAGTTAAGCGCTAAATATAGCAATAAGTTATCTCTATAGGCCTCCCTAATTAAACAGACCCCTAGGTAACTATTATAAAGACTAACTATTAGTTAGGCTTTACTATATAGTCTACAGAACGTATAAATCTATTATAAATATTATTTATTAGTATATGTAGTAGTAGCTAAAGTTTAAGTTCTGGAAGCTATTGCAGGTAGCAGAAGTAAGCCTATATAGGCTAGATTCTGCTAGCTGCTTAATGTTCCTTTAACCGCCTACTCTTTATAGCTTAGTACTTAATCTATACTAGCAGTTTTCCTTCTTATTATAATATCCTTATCCCTAGTCCTAAAACTCTTTAAAGCAAATACTCGTTATAATTTTATTTATCTATTCTAAATCTATCGTCTATCGTTTCCTTATACCTAGTCCCGTTTTATATACACCTTTATACGAATTACTAACTTATTTATAGCTATAAAGCGCTCTAAGGCCTTATTTAGTAATATTTTCGTTAGGGCGTTAGCCGGGTTATTATTTCCGTTAATCTATCGTACCTTATAGATCTTGCGCTTTTCGTACGATTATCGCAGCGATATAATATCGATTATTAGCCGCTTCTCTTTTATAGTCCCGAGCTTTATAAGGCACTCGTATAGTAAGTATAAGTCTGTATATATTATAAGTAGGATCGCCGGTAGCTTAAAGGAGTTAGTAATTATCTTTAAAGTAAAAGAGATTATAGTACTAATATCGAATTTATTTATTATTCTATAGATCTTTAAAGCTAAAATACTTCTAGTAACCTATTTATACTTAGTTAACGACTAGTAAAGTATATTCCCGCGCAGTCTTCGTTATATATTATTATCGCCCTTCTCCTTATTAACTATAGCGATTACGAATTTAATCTAGGAACTATTAGTTAGGCTTTACCGTACGGTTTACAGAACGTACGAATCTATTATAAATATTATTCATTAGTATATAGTAGTAGCTTAAGTCTAAGTTCTGGAAGCTATCGCAGGTGGCAGAAGTAACCCTATATAGGCTAGATTCTGCCGGCTGCTTAATATTCCTTTAACCGCCTACCCTTTATAGCTTAGTGCCTAATCTATACTAGCAGCTTTTCTTCTTATCGTAATATCCTTATCCCTAGTATTAAAACTCTTTAAAGCAAATACTCGTTATAATCTCGTCTATTTATTCTAAATCTATTATCTATCGTATCCTTATACCTAGTCCCGTTCTATATACCCCTCTATACGAATTACTAACTTATTTATAGCTATAAAGCGCTCTAAGGCCTTATTTAATAATATCTTCGTTAGAGCGTTAGCTAGGTTATTATTTCCGTTAATCTATTATACCTTATAAATCTTATATTTCTTATACGATTATCGCAGCGATATAATATCGATTATTAGCCGCTTCTCTTCTATAGTCCCGAGCTTTATAAAGCACTTATATAGCGAGTATAAGTTTATATAGATTATAAGTAGGATTGCCGGTAGCTCGAGAGAGTTAGTAATTATCTTTAGAATAGAAGAGATTATAGTACCGATATCGAATCTATTTACTATTCCGTAAATCTCTAAAGCTAATATACTCCTAGTAACCCGTTTATACTTAGTTAACGATTAGTATAATATATTCCCGTATAATTTTCGTTATATATTATTATCGCCCTTCTCCTTATTAACTATAGTAATTATAAATCTAATCTAGGAATTAAAGTCTCGGTTATTTACGAATAAGCCGTCTATAAATATAATTAGTCTCGCTATTAAGAGATCTAGAGCGATATAGTAAAGTCCCCTATCTAAGTTCTTTATCTACTATTTTAAGCGCTTATTTAATATCTTACAGCTTTTCTTTTCTAGCTTCTAGATCTATACTGCGATTAATAGATCGAAAGTAGCCTTTAGTTAATAAATCGAAGCTAGGTAGGCGCTATAAGCCTACTATTTAAAATAGCGCTATATATAGTTAAGTATTATAGAATTAATAGTCTTAATCTTAGCCCTTTATCCCTTCTATCTTATATCGATAAATCCGTTATATAATATCGATACTCTCGTACTATTAAATTCTAAGGGTATTTCTAGTAATAGTTTCGTTTTCGCCTTATATCTAATTTCTACTTCCTAAATCTTCTCCTTCTCTATTACTAAGAACTTCGGGGTTCCGAGTATAAGGGTATTATTAGTTTATATCCCGATAAAGCCGAAAGCGTCCTTCTAGCCGTCCGTAACTAGAAGATAAGGGTTATATATAAAGGTCTCTATCTAGAGTCCTATATAATAGTATTTATAATACGTTATTTACTAGTAAACTCCGGCCTCGGTAATACTATAGAGAGGTTTTACGATATATATAATTATCCCCGGTAAGTATCTAGCTTCGAGTTCCCGGGGTAGTTTCGCTAAAATAGTCCGGGCTAATTCTAACTTCGATTAGGGATAGGCTTAAATAATATCGCGAAGTTCTACTAATATTCCTATCTTCGTTATTAAAGGGGCGAGAGTAGTAAGTAGGCGTTAGCTAATATATTAAATTATAAGCAATTAAGTTAAAATCTTCTCTTTACCTTTATCGTTATACCCCTAAATAATAAAGCGAGATTTCTCGTATAGCTTCTTATTCTTTCCCTTAACTTCGCGTACTATTCGGGCCTTAAATAAGCGATATCGCTTATAAACTTCCTTATTATAGCGCTCGAATCGGAAGACTCCCCGGCTAATTAGTTCTATAATTTCCTTTATATCCGACTCTTTAAATAAGTCGCTAGGGCTTATAATTACGCTATCCCGCTATAGTTTTAGGGCTAGTTTATAGTTTTCCCTTTCTTTCTAGGTTATAAAGGTAGTCGGCTTTAGTTTATTTTTTAATCCGGGTAGTTATCCTTTCTTTTAAGGCTTCGGGGGCTTAATAAAAGGTAGCGTAATAATAGAAATTATAGGCTCTTAGCTTAAAAACCCGGGTATTTCGGGGTTAGTATCCTTATAATAATATAAGCGAATAAGCGTAAATCGAAATTTAATAGGGTTATTAAATAGGTTTAAAGTAAAGTTATAATTATTAATAGCTAATAGTTTATATAAACCCTACTAGCCCTCCTTCTCCTGCTAAACTCGTACCTTACTTTAAAGGGGTAGCGCTAGCTAATCGTTTATATCTAGGCTATTTCGGGTATAAATAGCTTTATTAATTTATCGTTCTATTAAAAGCTTCTATAACGTACTTATTACTTTCGCTATTACCTCCGCGCGTTTTAGGGTCGATAGTAATAATAGCGAATTTAAATTTATTTAAGGAAAAGCTCCGAAGACGAGCAGTATAAGTATAAGACTATCCGGGCCTATAGTATTATTTATAGCTTTTATAGCTATCTGTAAGATAGTATCTTTATTAAAGATACTACTTAGTTTAGCAGAAAGTATTTTAAAAGCGCGACGGAGGGGTATATAATATCTCTTAACCTTACTAATAGATTAATAGGCTTCTATAGGAACCTGTTTATACGTAATTCCTATTATTCTAGCCTTATTTCTAAATTCTATTAAAGCGAAGTTTATTCCGGTATTATAAATTAGCTAGTTAGGGGGTCCTAGGTATATATTAATTTATATTATTTATAGCGTTTCCTATATATCTTTCGTCGAGAGGGAGGTAAGAAACCGAGCCGCTTAAAATAATATTAACGAGTTTATAGTATAAAGTATAGGTTTTCCGAGTAGATATATTACGTTTATAATAAGCTCGTAGTTAAAGTCTTAGTTATTTTTAAGGGTAAATTTAAATCGATAGGGAGTAGCGCTATATATCTAGCAGTAGTAGTAAAACTTTATAATAACCTCTAGAACTATATAATCGATATTATAACTAGCGTTCCTAAGGAGGCGTAATAGACGGTTAATAAATAGATGTCCGAAGCGCTTATAAAGACGTTATAGCTCTATCTTATTAAAGAACGCGCCGGCTTCCGATTTTAATAGAAAGAACTAGGGGTAGCCCTATTTGCAAACTACTAGTATAGTTCTCTCTTTACCCTATTCGCCGGTTCGGATTAACTCGTTTATAGTATTCTTAAAGCAAACGCCTAGTCTATTTATATCTTATATATAAAGAAGAAAGGGTATTAGGGCGTTAAATACGTAGAATATAATATACCCGATAAGCGTATTAACTATAATAGCGCTAAGAAACGACGATTATAAGCCCTTACCGAATTTTACTAGAGCTTCGCCGGCCCGGGAAGTATCTAGTTTTATAAAGGGGTCTTCGCGATTTAGGGCTAGATATTAGTTACGGCCTGCTATAAAGAACTCGGTAGCGCTTATATTAGGAATAATACCCTAGAATCTAATCCGGGAGTATCGGCCTTTAAGAGTAAACTATAAAGTCGGAGTAAGGGCCTTCTTATCCCTATAGCTAATTTCCTTATTATCGTTATTAATAGAAATCGAGTAAAGGAATACCGAATCTATTAAGTATCCCGTAGCTTCTATCTTATTATTATAGGGGTAGCCGCCGACGTCCTCGTCGTCCTTATCCGCCGGTAGCCCGTAAGCGATCTTATAGCCTTTATAATCGGCTAAGAAGGCTATAAAGCCTTTTTCGGAAATTAGCTCCCCGTTATACTTATAATATACTAGATACTAGCTCCTAGATCTCTACCTCTCTTCTAGGGTATACTTCGTAGACTAGTAACCTTCCTTACTATATATAAAGCACTTCTTTCGGAAGGGTTAGCGTCGGCTGTAGTTATTACCCCGGTAACGGTTATTACTATAATAGTTACCCCTAAAGTTCCCTTTAAAATCTCCTCGGAAGTTAAGAGGTCGGCCTTACTAGCGGTTATTATTATATCGATAGTTGAAATAATAGGTATTATTATAGTTAGGATCCTATTAGTTCTAAAGAAATTAATTATTAGCACTTCGCTTTAAGCTAAGTTTTAAGGATAAATAAAGGTCTTAGAAGAGCTTCTTATAGGGGGCTGCTAATATATAAAGAGCGTGCTTAAATTCTAGTATACCCTTGTATATTCTAATAATAGTTATTCTTAAGATCTTATCGCTTTCGTATCTAGGGCTAAGGGCGTATTAGTATAGCTAGAGTTTATCTAATAGTATATAGAGAATATCCTAAGGGCTCTTATCGATATTATCTTTATCGTTTCGTAGCCGATTAAAGTTAATCGTCGTCTAGTTATTATAATATTACTAGCGATTCGTATCCGTCTTAAAATAGGTCTTTAGCTTCGTATATATAGTAGCGAAGTTATTAGATATTCCGATATAGTTAATATAGTAGTACTCTATACGCCTAGTAAGAATTTATAGAAGGACGGTGTAAAATTAATCGGGTTCGATACTACTATAGTAGTAGAGATTTAGAAAAATCCGTAGTTTATCATCTAATAGATTATACAGCTCTCCGGTTTACTTCTTTATAGGATCCTAGGCCCTTACGAAGGTTATAATTTTATCTGGATCTAGGCGCCTATTAGGTACTAGTTAAGGGGGAAGGGTCTTATAGGGGTTATATACCGCTATTCTATTAGCAGGGTATTCTGAAAAGAGTCTCGTTATACCCTATTAATTATATAGCGTACCGGCTAAACCTAGGAAGCTCGCTATCTATTTATTACCCTAGAGTGTTCTATTTAGGTATTATAAGCGCTGGAATAGCGTAGTTAACTACTATTACTATATAGAGGGAGGTGCTTAATATCGTGAATTCGGTAGATTCGCAGGCGTAAAGTTCGGCTGCTGTAATAGCTATAGTAGGGTTAGTATTAGCGTTAGCTATAAATATATATATATATTTAGCTATAAATTCTAATCGTTATCCTTAATAATCTCGATTATATTATCCGGGGTAGTTTAGGCTATTTATAGTTATAATTCTGCTTTAATTATCTAGGTAGATCGTACGAGGCGAATAGGGTTTACGCTTAGTAGAAACTTCGCTACTTTATACTCTTTATTAAGCTATTCGGGGCACTTTTCTATCTTTATAACCTTTAGGATTTATAGTACGAAATAGCCTCTTTATAGGCTAATATAGATCCCTCTCTCTTAAAGAAACATCTTTATTTCGCGTCTCTAGTTTATCTCGATAAGCTTAAATATATCCGTATCCTAGCCTTTAAAGTCTTCCTAAAAGTTAACTAGAAGTTCTTCGTTTATAGCCCGTCGGCGATTAAGGTCGTTTATAACCCTTACGGCGTATATAGTCGCTCTTACTTTATTAAGGCCTTCTTTCGTAATAGGGGAGATCTATATATCTTCGTCGATTACTTTCCAGCCTCCTTTACCTATATATAAAGTTCTCCGTATTTCCTCGATATAGCTTTAGAGTAAATTTCGTTCGGCCTTACTCGGAAGGGTCTCGGTAGGGGTCGCTATTATTAAGGTAGCTATAGAGAAGACGTTCCTACGCTATACTTATCGACTAACTACTAGTATATTTAAGACTATTTACCCGCAGATAGTAGTCGCTTAAATTTTATAGTGCAGTAGTTTAACCTTTACTAGTCTCTCGTTACCTATAGGCGTAGCTCGATTAAGGAATAAGGTCGAGATTAACTAATCGAGTAGGCAGGAAATCGAAGGTTAGTAATCTTTCTAGGGAAAGATAAGGTTACGGGTAGTTTATAAAAGGAAAGTTTAAAGTTATAGTCGTTTATAGGGAGGCAGAGGTTTTATAGTCGTTTTATAAGTAAATTATCTCGTCCTAGGTAGTTACGGAACCGTTTATATCTCGCAAATAGCTTTTAAGAATAAATTCTAAGTTATAGTTAGCTATAGAGAGTAAATTTAATAAGAAAGAGATTATATTTAAGTTAAAGAGGGTGATTTTAGGGTTAAAGAGAGTAGTTTTAGCGTATAACTGCTTAATTAAGAGGTCTAAGGTCTCGAAAACTCGCGGTTTTCGCGGTTTCGTATTCCTAGGAGAGGTTTTCGTAATTTCGTAGTTTCGGGAGGAGGAGGAGGTTTTTATAGTATCGAGGTTTCGGGGGGTTTCTATTGCCGCGAGTAAGGTTTTCGGCGATAGTTTCTGTATAATTAAGGCGCGATTAATAAGGTTTCGCTGCAAGTAAGGCAATCGACGATAATTTGCGTAATAGTACGCGCTGTTAGGTTATAAAACTTCTCTCTATAGATACGTGTCGGCCGTTAGTTAGTTTCGAGTTATTATAGTATATTATAGTAGCGGCTTTACGATAGCTAGCGGTTAGATCTCTATTCTCTTTTAGAAGTCTCTGTAGTGGATAGATATCTAATCGTAAACTTTAACCTTAATATAGATCTCGCGACTCGTTCAGGCGCTAAATAGCCTGTAAAGGAAGTCCTGAATTAGCGGCTAGCGATTGCGAGAGCGTTCTATCTCTTCTTCCCTTATTATTAGAGATTACTAGTGCAATTACTAATTAGTATTAGTTAGGCTTTACTATACGGTTTATAAAACGTACGAATCTGTTATAAATATTATTTATTTGTATATATAGTAGTACTTAAAGTTTAAGTTCTAGAAGCTATTGCAGGTAGCAGAAGTAACCCTATATAGGTTGGATTCTGCCGGTTGCCTAATGTTCCTTTAACCGCCTACCCTTTATAGCTTAGTGCTTAATCTACAATTATACTAAGGGAATAATAGGAGGAGAATAGGCTAATTAAGCGATAACGCTAAAACTAAGCAGCGTTTATACAGCTATTTACACAAATATTTAATATTATACTAGGGCTAATAGGGGTTTTAAATAAAGGCTTCGATAGGAGGTTTTAAATAGGGGCTTCGAGTAAAGTATAATAAAGAGCGTTAGAGATACGAAGAGAGTAATCCTATATAGCGTAGGCGTAGCGACTATAGTAGTAGTAGTAACTAAACGAGTTTAAGATCTAAGGTAGTTAACGGGTATAGACCTTAACTATAACCGAAGAGGGTTTCTAAACGGCGATAGCATTACGCTAATATATCGAGTATGCGGATTCTAAGCAGCTTCCGAGAACGGAAGCAGTAGAAGGGGGGGTATAATATCAGGCTCTAAATAATACAGTAGGTTACGTAACGGATCAGGCCCTGCCGGCCTATATAAAGGGTAGGCCCCGGCCCTTCTAAACAGAACTTAGAAGGTAGAGACCAGCTTCCTTTTAGCACGTACAGTAAATCGCTACGTCTGCGCTGCTTAACTACTAAGTCCACCCTGCTTACTCTGCCTATAATTCCATCTCTAACAAACTATTACCGGGGTAAAGATTATAGCCGACGCTAACCCTTCCGAAAGAAGTGCTTTATATATAGTAAGGAAGGTTATTAGTTTACTAAGTATACGCCGGAGGAGAGGTAAAGATCTTAAAGCTAATATTTAACGTACTATAAGTATAACGGCGAGCTAGTTTCCGAGGAAGGCTTTATAGCCTTTTTAGCCGATTATAAAGGCTACGAGGTTGCTTATAGGCTGCCGGCGGATAAGGACGACGAGGATATCGGTAGCTACCCTTATAATAATAAGTTAGAAGCTATAGGATACTTAATAAACTCGGTATTCCTTTACTCGATTTCTATTAACGCTAATAATAAAGAAATTAGCTATAGGGACGAGAAGGCCCTTACTCCGGCTTTATAGTTTACTTTTAAAGGTCGATACTCTCGGATTAGATTCTAGGGTATTATTCCTAATATAAGCGCTACTAAGGTCTCTATAGTAAGCTATAATTAATATTTAGCCCTAAATCGTAAAGACCCCTTTATAGAACTAGATACTTTCCGGGCTAGTAAAGCTCTAGTAAAATTCGGTAAGGGCTTATAATCGTTATCTTTTAGCGCTATTATAGTTAATACGCTTATCGAGTATATTATATTTTATATAATTAACGCCCTAATACCCTTCCCTTTTTATATATAAAATATAGATAAACTAAGCGTTTACTTTAAATATACTATAGATAAATTAATCCGAACCGGTAAGTAGGGTAAGGAGAGAATTATACTAGTAGTTTATAAATAGGGCTACCCCTAGTTCTTTCTATTAAAATCGGAAGCCGGCGTATTCTTTAATAAGATAAAGCTATAACGTTTTTATAAGCGCTTTAAGTACTTATCTATTAATTATTTATTACGCCTCCTTAGGAATACTAGTTATAATATCGATTATATAGTTTTAAAGGTTATTATAAAGTTTTACTATTACTATTAGATATATAGCGCTACTCCCTATCGGTTTAAATTTACCCTTAAAGATAACTAAGATATTAACTACGAACTTATTATAAATATAATATATCTGTTTAGAAAACCTATACTTTACGCTATAAACTCGTTAATATTATTCTAGGTACTTTAATTTCTTACCTCCCTTTTAACGAAAGATATATAAAAAGCGCTATAAATAATATAAATTAATATATACTTAGGGCCCTCTAACTAGCTAGTTTATAATACCGGAATAAACTTCGCTTCGGTAGAGTTTACGAATAAGGCTAGAATAATAGGAATTATATATAAATAGGTTCCTATAGAAGCCTATTAGTCTATTAGTAAGGTTAAAAGATATTACATACCCCTTTATCGCGCTTTTAAGATACTTTCTACTAAACTAAGTAGTATCTTTAGTAAAGATACTATCTTATAGATAGCTGTAAAAGCTATAAACGATACTATAAGCCCGGATAGTCTTATACCTATACTACTCGTTTTCGGAGCTTTCCCCCGAATAAATCTAGATTTGCTATTATCGCTATTAACTTTAAAACGCGTAGAGTTAATAGCGAAGGTAATAAGTACGTTATAGAAGCTTTTAATAGAACGATAAATTAATAAAGCTATTTATACCCGAAATAGCCTAGATATAAACGATTAGCTAGCGCTACCCCTTTAAAGTAAGGTACGAGTTTAGCAGGAGAAGGAGGGCTAGTAGGGTTTATATAAACTATTAGCTATTAATAATTATAACTTTACTTTAAACCTATTTAATAACCCTATTAAGTTTCGATCTACGCTTATTCGCTTATATTATTATAAAGATACTAACCCCGAAATACCCGAGTTCTTAAGCTAAGAGCCTACGATTTCTACTATTACGCTACCTTTTATTAAGCCCATAAAGCCTCGAAAGAGAGGATAACTACCCGGATTAAAGAATAAACTAAAGCTAACTACCTTTATAACCTAGAAAGAAAAGGAGAACTATAAACTAGCCCTAAAACTATAGCGGGATAGCGTAATTATAAGCCCTAGCGACTTATTTAAAGAGTCGGATATAAAGGAAATTATAGAACTAATTAGCCGGGGAGTCTTCCGATTCGAGCGCTATAATAAGGAAGTTTATAAGCGATATCGCTTATTTAAGGCCCGAATAGTCCGCGAAGTTAAGGGAAAGAATAAAAAGCTATACGAGAAATCTCGCTTTATTATTTAGGGGTATAACGATAAGGGTAAAGAGAAGATTTTAACTTAATCGCCTATAATCTAACGTATTAGCTAACGCTTATTTACTACTCTCGCCCCTTTAATAACGAAGATAGGAATACTAGTAAAACTTCGCGATATTACCTAGGCCTATCCTTAATTAAAATTAAAACTAGCCCGGATTATTTTAGCGAAACTACCCCGGGAACTTAAAGCTAGATACCCGCCGGGGACGATTATATATATTATAAAACCTCTCTATAGCATTATTAAGGCCGGAGTTTACTAATAGATAATATATTATAAATACTATCGTATAGGACTCTAGATAAAGACCTTTATATATAACCCCTATCTTCTAGTTACAGACGGCTAGAAGGACGCCTTCGGCTTTATCGGGATATAGACTAACGATACCCTTATATTCGGAACCCCGAAGTTCTCGGTAATAGAAGAGGAGAAAATTAGAAAGTAGAAATTAGGTATAAAGCGAAAACGAAACTATTACTAGAAATACCCCTAGAATTTAATAGTATAAGAGTATCGATATTATATAACGGATCTATCGATATAAGATAGAAGGGATAAAGGGCTAAGATTAAGACTATTAATTCTATAATACTTAACTATATATAGCGCTATTTTAAATAGTAGGCTTATAGCGCCTACCTAGCTTCGATTTATTAACTAAAGGCTACTTTCGATCTATTAATCGCAGTATAGATCTAGAAGCTAGAAAAGAAAAGCTGTAAGATATTAAATAAGCGCTTAAAATAGTAGATAAAGAACTTAGATAGGGGACTTTACTATATCGCTCTAGATCTCTTAATAGCGAGACTAATTATATTTATAGACGGCTTATTCGTAAATAACCGAGACTTTAATTCCTAGATTAGATTTATAATTACTATAGTTAATAAGGAGAAGGGCGATAATAATATATAACGAAAATTATACGGGAATATATTATACTAATCGTTAACTAAGTATAAACGGGTTACTAGGAGTATATTAGCTTTAGAGATTTACGGAATAGTAAATAGATTCGATATCGGTACTATAATCTCTTCTATTCTAAAGATAATTACTAACTCTCTCGAGCTACCGGCGATCCTACTTACGATCTATATAAACTTATACTCGCTATATAAGTGCTTTATAAAGCTCGGGACTATAAAAGAGAAGCGGCTAATAATCGATATTATATCGCTACGATAATCGTATAAGAAACGCAAGATCTACAAGGTGCGATAGATTAACGGAAATAATAACCCGGCTAACGCCCTAACGAAAATATTACTAAATAAGGCCTTAGAACGCTTTATAGCTATAAATAAGTTAGTAATTTATATAGAGGGGTATATAGAACGGGACTAGGTATAAGGATACGATAGACGATAGATTTAGAATAAATAAACGAGATTATAACGAGTATTTGCTTTAAAGAGTTTTAAGACTAGGGATAAGGATATTACGATAAGAAGAAAAACTGCTAGTGTAGATTAGGCACTAAGCTATAAAGGGTAGGCGGTTAAAGGAACATTAGGCAACCGGCAGAATCTAACCCATATAGGGTTACTTCTGCCACCTGCGATAGCTTCCAGAACTTAGACTTTAGCCACTACTATATACACGAATGAATGATATTTATAACAGATTCGTACGTTCTGTAAACCGTACAGTAAAGCCTAACTAACAATAATACTAAATATTCGTAAATAGCTGCGTAAATACCGCTTAGTCTTAGCGTTGCCGCCTAATTAGCCTATTACTTTGCCTCTTATTATTCCCTTAATATAATGCTAAATATTCGTGCAAATAGCTATGTAAATACTGCTTAATCTTAGCGTTATCGCCTAAGTAGCCTATTATTTATTCCTGCTTCCTATTATTCCTTTAATATAATGCTAAATATTTATATAAATAGCTATGTAAACGCTGCTTAGTATTAAGTATATAAACCCTCTAGCACTCTCGCCCTTTAAAAACTCTCTCTTCTTCTCTTTTCCTATTAAATTATATTCCGGTAAGTTATACCCTCCCCTATAGGGCTATCGTAGCGCTCTAGCTACGCCTATATATCGTTTAACTAAGGCTAGAACCTCCCTTAATTAATTAACTAATTAATTAATTAAGGTATATAGCTTCCGAGCGATATACTTGCGCTATATACGTACTAACTACGCTAATAGATATCCGACTATAAATAATCCCCTGCTCGCAATTCCCCTTCTACGCTTAATAAGCGTAAGCGTAGCGCTAGCGCTACTACTAAACCTAGCTTAAACTCCGATTCCGACTCTCCTATATCTACCTATACTCGGGCTTATACTTATACTCGGGCTCGTACCCCCGTTTATACCTTTATCCCCGCTCCTACTCTTAAAGCCCGTATCGCTCCCTTATAGCGCTTACGTAGCGAGGCCCGCGCGCCTGCCTAATAGTACCGTTACTATATAAGTAAGCTTTAGAAGAACCTTTAGTATTAGTATTATAAGTCTAGTAGTAAAACTATATCTCCGCTATTTTTACGCTGCTCTTACGTTACTAATACGTTATATAGGTACCGGTATTTATTATTAGGACTATACTACCGGTAACTATAGCTATAAAGCGGTATATTACTACCTTAATCCCCCTTATTTCTACGCTACTTTAGCGTTACTTATATACCGCTAGGTCCCTAGTTTTATAGTTCCGTTCCTAGCTTTAGCCTTAAACGATAGAAAGCTATTTCTTAAATATAACGCTACTACTATTAAAGCTATATAAGAGCTATATAAGAACTGCGCTATTACTACTGCTACGCCCGCGCCCGTTATTATCGCCGCCCCTGCTACCCCTATTATTAGCCCTCCTACTACGTTCTAGGATAAAGCTTTAGAGCTTTTACGCCGCTTTATTACTATATAGGAGCGTATTACCGAGTCCGCTAAAGATATCGCTAGCGTAGTAACTAAGCTAGCTAAGAAGAATAATAACGAGGATAACGACGAGGATAAGGAGAGCGTAAAGCTATAGCGGCTCTCGCGCTGCTTAGGCGGTAATAGGGAGGGGTAACCCTATAAACCCTAGGCGGAAGGGAAGGATTATTTATTTTTTTTAAAAATTAAAATTAAGACCTAGTATAGTAGTTACTTCTACGCCGCTTACGCGCGGTCTTTAATAAAAAGTTTTCGTCTTTATAATCTTTAGCTACTTTTAATATTCTTTTCTAGCTACTAAGCTATATAAATACTAATATCTGCTCTTAACGTCCCTAGTAAGAAGTAATTAATCTTTATAACTCGAATAACCTTAATACTCTTTTCTAGCTACTAAGCTGCGTAAACGCTAATATCTGCCCTAGTAAGAAGTAATTAATCTCTATAACTCGAATAACCTTAATGCTCTTTTCTAGCTATTAAGCTGCGTAGACGCTAATATATACTCCGAACGTCTCTAGTAAGGAATAATTAATCTTTATAACTTAGACTTAATACTTCTACGCTACTATTAAGCTACGTAGAGGTACCTTGCGCACCTATATAAAAATCTAGCTTTAAAATAAAATAAGGAATAGTATTACTAGGACTATATATTTTTTACTTTAAAGCCGCTTCCTCGAACTTAAATACTAGCTCCTACGCTGCGTTTCTGCCTCTCTTATAACGCTTCCGTCTGCTTAAAGTCCTTATTTTACTATATTCGGTATACTTAAATACTAGCTCGAGCCTTACTTAGGAGCTACGCTCTCGCCGGGTACCCGCATATCCTTATTATTAGTAGCGCGTTTACTATAACGTAGGGTAAATAGTCTATAGCTTATACCTTAAATAAGGCCCGCCGGTTATAGAGCGCTTCTTATAGTTACTGTACTATATACCGGCCGCTCTCTCAATACTTTCTTATAGCTTACTCTTATTATAACTACTTAAGCCTATTCTCTTATATAAATAACTAGTCTTTTAGGACTATCGACCTTACGCCTCGAAGCTACTCCTCTCGGGAGCGCTTTACGCGCTATAATATCTCTTTACCTAAGCTACTCCTTAGTAATCTCTCTTCTTTACTCCGACCTTACTATCGTATTCGCCTTATAACTATACGCTTATATAGGGCGTTTCTATAGCGTAGGCGCTACGCTTACGCTACTTTAATACTCGAACTATTTCTCGTTTTATATTTACTTACCGATTAAGGTTTTTACTTATAATCTTTATATACTTATTCTCTGCTTTACGCAGCTACCCTTAATAGTAGTACTACGCTTCTACGCTCTTTTCTTACTACGTATATATATTTTATAAGCTACTCGGGCGGGGAGCGTTTTTCTTTTTAGTTAGAATCGAACTGCTACTACTACGATGCTTCCTCGATATATATATATATCTTGTAAGCTGCTCGGGCGGGGAGCGTCTTTCTTCTCGGTTAGAATCGAACTGCTACTACTGCGATGCTTCCTCGCTATATATACGTATCTTATAAGCTGCTCGGGCGGGGAGCGTCTTTCCTTTCGGTTAGAATCGAACTACTGCTACTATAGTGCTTCCTCGGTAGTACGGTATTTATTAGATTAGTGCGGTATTTATTATAATAGCGAAGTCGGATTATCGGAACTGCTAGTATATAGCTTCCTCGCTGCTTATATTCGTCTTCTCGGGGTATTAAAGGTCTCGACGGTCGGTAAAGGTCTCGAAGGTAGGTGATAGTCTCGAAGATAGGTAATAGTCTCGAAGGCTAGCCGATTAAATATAGCGCTAAAGTAATAAAGTTGCAGCGCCTTTATATCTTAAAGCCTAAATAGCGACTTAAAAAGAAAGAAAAAATATCGCTATTACTTACTGCTCTAGCTGCGACCCCGCGCTGCGAAGAAACTGCGTAATAGCTAAAATACGGCTACCCTCGAACGGTCTGCTTTCCCTAATGGGTTTAAGAGACTAGACTATTAGAGATGGAATTATAGGTAGAGTAAGTAGGGTGGACTTAGTGGTTAAGCAGCGCAGATGCAGCGATTTACTGTGCGTGCTAAAAGGAAGCTGGTCTCTACCTTCTAAGTTCTGTTTAGAAGGGCCGGGGCCTACCCTTTATATAGGCCGGCAGGGCCTAATCCGTTACGTGACCCACTGTGTTATTTGGAGCCTAATATAGTTATTACTATAATAGTTACCCCTAAAGTTCCCTTTAAAGTTCCTATAGAAATTAAGAGGTCGACCTCGCTAGCGGTTATTATTATATCGGCGATCGAAATAGTAGGTATTATTATAGTTAGGGTCTTATTAATTCTAGAGAAACTAATTATTAGTACCTTACTTTAAGCTAAGTTCTAAGGACGAATAAAGGTTTTAAAAGAGTTTCTTATAAGGAGCTGCTAATATATAAAGAGCGTGCTCGAATTCTAGTATACCCTTACAAGCTTTAATAATAGTTATTTTTAAAATCTTATCGCCTTTATATCTAGGGCCGAGAGCGCGTTAGTATAGCTAGAGTTTATCTAATAATATATAGAGAATATCTTAGGGGCTCTTATCGATATTATCTTTATCGTTTCGCAGCCGATTAAAGTTAATCGTTATCTAGTTATTATAGTACTACTAGTAATTCGTATCCGTTTTAAAATAAGTCTTTAGCTTCGTATATATAGTAGCGAAATCGTTAGATATACCGAGATAATTAATATAATAATACTTTACGCGCCTAGTAAGAATCCGCGGAAGGACGGCGTAAAATTAATCGGGTTCGATACTACTATAGTAGCAGAGATTTAAGAAGATCTATAGTTTATTATAAGGGGCTAACCTATAATACAACTATAGGTAGGTGCTAATAAGATATATTCTAAAGTATAAAGAAGGAAGAGGAGAGGTCTTAAGAGGAGTTCTCTCTATAAGCTATATATATATAAGGGTATCTCTACTAAAGGCCTATAAAGGGCCCGTACTATCCCTATATTATTAGGGTTAGGGTTTATAGCCTATAACTATACGTATAAGCTACTAGGCTTAAGCTTATAATATAGCCCCCCCTTCCTACCGGCGGCTATATTATAGTAGGTAGTAAAAACGAGTACTTAATTATAGATTATATAACCTATATAATTTATTAAAATTAGGTATTTAAATAGCTACTCTAACTTAGCAGTCCTCTCCCTAAATATATAAATACCCTTTTCCCTACCTACCTAGGGACTAACCTAATTCCTTTTTATCCCTACCTTTAACTTATAATAAATATATAGTAATACCTATATACGCCTACTTAAGTATTTATATATATTTATAATAAATATATAATAACCTCTTAGTATACTCTTAAGTAAAACGAGTAATCCTATAATAAATATATAGTAATCCCTCTATATAACTTTAGATAAATAAATAAATAAATACATCGGCTTCTACTATTCCCCTTCCCCCTTTTCTACCTATTTATAGTAGACTTAGTAAAGGTTATAGCGGTAACGATAATAAGCTTAATATAAGTATAAAACGAACCCTCTCTATATCGATAGAGCTAATAATTATATAAAAGGGTTATTACGCTATAAGCGCGTTCGCTATTATTAAAGATTCTAATAATAAAGATATAGCCCCGCCTAAGTAAATAAAGTATCCTTATAATAACTATTTAAGCTATCTGCTCGATTATAGTAAGCTCGATTATAAGCGTAGTTATAGCGCATTCTATAAAGCGTATACTCGGGGCTATATAAAGTATAACTAGGGAGAGTAATTATATACTAGATCGCTTAGCTTATAACGTACCGCTTATAAGCTACTTCGCATAGTTAATAAGGGTAAATATATTATATTAAAGGGATATAAAAAGGTTAGTAACGTATATAATTATAAGCCTACCTTTTCGGAGGAGTTTATAAATACGGGATATAATTAAGTTATAGCCTTTAACGCTATTTATAAGGAATCTTTATATATTATCTATACCGTTACCGCTACCTTATAGGGTAACCGTTATAGCTATTAGTATACTTATAACCTCTCCTTATCCGAGGATATAAAGTTTCCCGATATATTTTAAACTATCGGGTAGATAACTTCCCCCTATACTTATAACGGAATTATAATACCTTTTAACCGCTAGCTATTCCCTAATACTCCCTTATATTATAGAATCGTTAGCGCAGCCCCTATAAGTTAATAACTATAAAATATAATAATATAAGGACTATACGCTTTAACATAGGGAGTTAGTAAGATTAATACTAGCCTAGTTTATATATCGATAAGTAACTTATCCCCTTTCCTCTCCTTTCCTAGGTCCTTAATAGCCCTATAATAAAGTTATAATTAAAGAAGCTAATAACGAATAGAATTAATAATAAGCTTTCTATAAAGAGGCTTATCGAGATAATCGTTATTAAAAAGAGAGAGATACTATTTAGGATAATATTTTAGCGAGTATAGCGCGTTTATTAGCTAATCTATATAGAAGGACTCTTTAAGCTTAGGGCGGGCGTAGGTCGGGATCGCTTATATTATTATCGGGAGGGCGTAAATTATTACCGGAGCTATAAGCTACTAGGGTATATTTATTCTAAAGGATCGACACTACTTAGTTAAGTATACTGCTTATATTTCTAATTTATCCTTATATACCGGTAAGATCCTAGGAACAGGAGCTAGTTACTTAACCCTACTTATAATATAATAATTATCTTCTAATATAATATAACTATACTATTCCTATACTTACTTAATCTTCCGCTATTATAAAACCGGATTATTATTAAGCCGAATATCCCTTTATCTAGCTTCGAAGCGGTTTAAGGCCTCGGTATTTATAATAGCTTTTAAATTTACTTAAATAAATATATCTTAGTTAGTTTATTTAATAAATACCTAACGATAGTTTCCCCTACTTAGCTTATTCTTAACGGCTAGGATCTCGTTTATATAATACTCCTAATAAAGTACCCCGTCTTCCGGAGATAAAATTAAGATAAGCCTAAAGTAAGAGTTTATCTTATTTTATATAAATAGCGGGTTAGTATATACCCGTTTTACTAAGTTAATATAAAAGGTTAAATAGATATTTTTAAGGATATTAAAAGTAATTATAGTTAAAGTCGGGATAATAAAGACTATATACTTCGAGTAAAGCTAATTTAACTTCTTTTTAAGGCGGTTCGTTTTAATATTATATAGTAAGAGCTAAACCTAATTATTAATAATAAACTTTTTAATAAGATATTAGTAGCAGTTTACTCCGAACTCCTATTATTATTAAATATACGCTATTATAGCTTAAGTAAGGTTAGTTCCTTTTAGGAGATAATTAAAGAAGGTAACGGCCCGGCCCTATAGGCTACCCGATAGCTTAGTAGTGTTTAATAAGTAAGCGATTATATTAATATTATAGCTATTTAAAAAGTAATTCTAATGAAAACTTATAACTAAAGAGCTATAGCCGTTTTACGTTAACTAATAAGTAGAGAGGTAATCGGGCTAATCGAACTAAGCGAAGGAAATAAACGCCCGGAAGTATTTCTAAACCTCTTAGTTTACCCGCTCTATCCCTTTATCGCTCTATAGGTAATAAGCTATAAAGAGGAGCTATTATATACCGACCGACTTATAGAGGTATAACTAGAAGTCTCTTATTTAGTTTAAATTATAATTATTAATAAAGGAGGATAAAAGTTTATAAACTCGCTATTATATATTACGGAATCTTAGGGCGTAAGCTTTAGCTTTTATCGAAGTTATAGCTTTTAGCTAAATATACTTCGAGAAACGATCTATAATAATTATAAAGCAGGTAGATGCCTTTAAGGAGTTTACCGAAAGGTCCGTTATAAAGTTTACTAAAAGTTAAGTTTAAACTCGATTTAATACCGGAAGGGGCTATAAAAGCCCTTAATATAAGCGCTATAAAGGAGTACTATATATATATACGTTATAATTTTAAACGAAACGATAAATATCCTAAGATATACCGTTTTAATAATAATTATATTAAAGAATTCTAAAAATATTATTATAGCCCGGGTAGCTAATTAAGGGGGAGTTATAAACTTATTAAAGGATATATATAGTTAAGGGTTCCTAATATAATAACTATAAGCGATACCGGTATATTAGTGCTCTATAAGTATTAATAATATAATTTATAATTTATCTATAAGTAACTGCTTTTTAAGGGAAAGATTATATATTATTATATACCGTTATAAAACGAAGCTAGTAAAAGGGGTTATTTATTAGGGCTATATCTTAAAGCGCTTATAAATTAAAGTTAAGAAAGAACCGGTTATCCGGCAGTATAAAAGGATCTTATAGCTCTTTTAGTTAAACTAAAACGCTAGATTATAAGGGAATAGAAGCAATATAGGAATATAACGGGGATATTATAAAAGTAAAATAAATATATAGCTACTTTATATATAAAGTAAAGCGGGAGATAGATAAAAGCTAAAAGATTTAAGCTAAAGGCTATTCGGTATCCCCTATATCCTAGTTTTATTAGGAAAGCGTATTTAAGCGGGCTATTTACGCTCCAGAGCGATATTTTAAATAGAATCGGAATAAGGAAAGTATTTCGAACTATCGGGCTTAATATTTAAAGATTAGCTATAATTAAGTAAAGTACTTTAAGCCCTTATAATCCGTAAGTACGATAAACGGGGAGCGTACGCTATAGAGCTCGGATAACTATATTATTAAATAAGTAATAAGTATAAAAAGTCTTTTATTATAAATCGTATAATTACGCTCTACTATTATAAAGCGAGTAGAGTAATAAGCTACCGATTATAAGATATCGTTAATATTATATTAAGATATATAGCCTTTTAATATATTTTTAAAATAGTTAGCTTCTATAACGGTATTAAAGTCCGGATTTTATTAAGTAAAGATAAGGGTAAAAATAAAGGTAAGCTTAAGGGTCTCGAAAGCTATATCCTCTTCCTCCGTTTAATAAAACGGTACTCTTATATACGTAAAGCGGATTAAAGGCTCGATTACCTTAGAGAAGTTATAAATAAAATTATAATAGAAATTAGCGAAGCTAAAAAAGCTATAAACTCTATAAAGCTTTATTAAGGACTTTTAATTTTAAATAGCTATTATCTTAGCGGGATTAGTATAAACTCCGATACCGGCTTTAATAATAAACCCGAGGTATTTAATCTCTTTAATAGCTAAAGTATACTTTTTAGGGTTAAAATATAAACTAGTATCTCGAAAACGCTATAGTACTTTATAAACCTTTTATATATAACCCTTTCGGAAATTATTAGAAAATATTAAAAGGTTATTTAAATAAGCTATTATATAATCGTTTAAGATATCCTATAAAGTATTATTAATAAAATATTAGAATATTATAAGAGCCCTAATAAAGCCGAATAGATAAATAAGCTATTCGAATAAGCTAAACTATATCCGGAAAGCAGTAAGGTACTTATTGCTTAGAGCTACCCGGATATAATAAAACGCTAAGTATATATTAAGCTTAATAAACTATTTCGCTTTAGAAAAGGAGTAGAGTATCTCTTTATTTAGGGGAAGCGGATAACGGTCTTACTATATAATCTTATTAAGTATATAGTAATCTATATAAAAGCGCTAGCCTTTATCGGCCGTTTTAATAAAAAGTATTCGTATTATTATAAGTAAAGTATTAGCTTATACTTAACCCTTATTTAATTAACTCGGTAATTTATTTTTAAAGTTCTAGGAGTTAATCCTATAATATATTATAAAGTAAACCCTATAAGAATTTAAGAATATAGTTATTATTACCCGGCTTTAAACGGATATAATAATTTAAGCTATTATAGTATAGGGGAAGTTTAAATGCCTTATCTTTATTAAAAGGTTTATAAAATCGCTTACCTTAAGGGGCAGTATAAGCCCGCTCTAGTCCTATACTATTTATAGTTTATATAGAGCTATTAGCGTAAGGATATATATAATGTTATAGAGATTAGTAACTATAAAAGTATAGGCTAATTATTTCTTCTTCCGCTTTTTAGCTATAATACCCGTATAGATACTCTTAATTAAGCTATAAATATAAGCCCTAGTAAAGCGTTAAGCGGCTTTTTAAACTACTATATTATCGGCCGCCCCGATAATAAAACGGCCCCGCTAAGTATCTAGGATAATATAGTAATATTATAGCTAAGGGAATCCTAATATCGTATTATAAGCTAATCCCCGGGATTATATAAAGATAGGCAGGATACTACTATTTATTAAAACTTATTATAATCTTAGTTATATAAGTAATCGACCGGTTCTGCTAAAGGCTTAAGATAGTATTTAAATTATAAGTATAGGGGAAATAGATTTACTCTAATTTAAATCGCTAAGCGAGACGTTTATTAATTATCCTATAATAATTATATTTACTATTAATCTAAACGTTAAAAAAGTATATATTTTTAAATAAAACTAAAATAAAGAAGGGCGGCTTATCTATTTTATCTTAAATCTCGTAGTATATAATTATATCGTCCTTTACTAAGGGATATAAATATCGGGGCTTTTAAAAGAGATTAGACTTAAGAGCTAAGCTTTTCCCTTACCTTTAAGTAAATTCCCTTTATCTTCGGATAAACCCGTATTAACCTTTAGCGAATAAACTATAATCGGGGCGTAAGTAGGGAATAAAGAGTAATTATAAATAAAATACTACTAAAAGCTATAATAAAGATAAGCTTTAGCGTTACGTTAAGTATTATAAATAATTTTTATAATCTACTAAGCTTAATACCGGGTTTTTAAATAAAAGGAGGATAAAGTAGAAAGAAGTAACCCTTTATATCCGCTCTGCTAATTAGGAGGGGCGCCTTTACCTCGGTTATAGGATTATAATTTATAATACTTAAAATATATAGCGTTAACTCCCGATATTATAATATCGCCGTTATAATTATAAAACTAAGGAGTAGGAGGTAAGTAACTTTAGGGAGAGGAGTTTTAATAGTAACCGCTTAAGAAGCGTTATTTAAGGTCCTAGGTTTTTAAATCCTAAGTAATATCGCGATATCCCGTAACTACGCCGGTATAGAAGGAGCGGTTAATATTATATTTAATAGCCTTTTTATAAATATAGGGATAGCGCGTTATAAAGATAGTTAAATTAAACTTCTTCCGTTTAATAAAGGCCTTTTACTATAGCTAATAACTATTCGAAGTCGATTAAGAAGCGAGAGAATTAATAAGTATCCTATATATAGAAGGCGTTTAGCTTAGTAAGTATAGTATACGCGTAGTATAGGTCCCCGAAGTAGTTTTTAAAATAGTTTAAAAAGTTCGGGATATTATAAGTCTAGTTACCGCTACCCTCTTTATAATAGGTAATAACCTACTATTAAATATAGGGAGAGAGGGAAGATTAGAGAAAGACTTATTAATCCCGTTAATTATTAATAAAAATAATATTAATATATAATTTATACTCGATAGTTACGCGCTAAAAGTAAAAGGTAGCCTTATTATAATTATATAGTACGCTTAAGGGAAAAGGTTTATAATATAAGGGCGTTAAAGCCGTTAATACTGCGGGATTAAGCTAAATATTAATATAATTAGCTATAGCCGCCGGAGAAATATAAGGATCCGGAACTAAAAAGTCCTATTAAGTATTAAAAATATCGCTAATATTCTACTAGGGGTCGGTATATATTATACCTAGTATTTACTAGGGGGGTAGGGCTATCTACTACCTATCTATTAGAAGGTTATTTACTAGATTTATCTTATTATTTAAAAGAGGAATTTATAAAGCTTATATAGCGTCGTTTACTATTATCTGCTCTATTAATCTACCTATTAAAATATTAGAAAACTAAGTTCTTTTAAAGAACTAGAATACTTTAGAAATATAAGGGGCTAACCTATAATATAACTATAGGTAGGTATTAATAGGATATATTCTAAAATATAAAGAAGGAAGAGGAGAGGTCTTAGAAAGAGTTCTCTTTATAAGCTATATATATATAAGGGTATCTTTACTAAGGGCTTATAAAGGGCCCGTACTATCCCTATACTATTAGGGTTAGGGTTTATAGCCTATAACTATATATACGAGCTATTAGGCTCGGGCCTATAATATAAGGCTATAGGTTATAATACCTTTTAAGTATTTAAATAGTAATTTAGCTGCTATAAAGTGCTATTTCGAAGGCTTTTATATATACCTCGTGTATCGGCAATTAGACTAGATATAGCACGAGGGCTCGAATTTATAGTATATAATATCGTTAATTATTAAAGAAGGTTTACCTATCGAGAAGAAATAAAAGGAAAGGAAAAAAAAGAAGCCTTTAGCTTAAGCGTAAACATATAGGTGCAGGCGATAAAGAAGGCTTATTAGAATAGCTATAATAGGGTTAACCCTAACCCTAAGACAGCCCCGCTTTCCTATCGCCCTACTACTATAATAACCCCCTCTTCTAAAGAAGGCCGCCGAGCGGTAAAAAAGAAAAAACTAGTATATACCCGGAGTCGAACTTATAACTTATACTAGATAGTTATACGCTTTTCCCGGTTAGAGGAGGGGTAACCTCGGGGAATAGACTACTATACTAGGAGCCCTTATACCCTAGTTTGTAATCCCCTCCTATACTTATTAATCGTTCTTACCGTCCTCTTATAAGTATACTTAAACTAGCGCCGCTTAGCTTTTAATCGTACCCGTTATCGTATCGAGCGAAACTATATTATTTATATTATTTATTATAAATACGCCCGCGCCTCGTTTTCTCGCCGATCTCTATATAGGATATCGACCTATACGCTAGGGAGTATTGTTATCGGGGTATTCGGCGGCTATAGTATTATATAGCTATACCTTTAACTACTACGGTAAGCAGAGTAGCGGCTTAGCGTAATCGGGGTACTTCTTATAATATATATATAATACTATCGGGGCGTTATATAGGTTTAAGTCCGGGTACTATTCTAGATCCTTATCCTAGCCCTTCTATTATACCCGGTATTATAAGCGGTAGTAATATATTTAGGAGGCTAGTACTCGTTCTACTTCCTATTCCTTTTTATCGTCGATAACCTTACCCTCGGAATATAGGGGTTCTTAACCGGGCAGGGGGTCCTAAGGGTCTTTATAGAGGCGGTTTATATAGAAACAATAGTAACCCCGCTATATAGCGGGCATATCTAGAGTATAGGATATATTATCGATCGTAACGATATAATAAAACTACTAGGTTATCGGGAAATCTAATTTCGTACTAGGGCGGTTAGTAGTTTATATTTCTTTTTTTATAAATATAAAATCCCTAATACCGAAATCGGATATACGCCGGTATCGGTTTACCTAATATATTATACGGGTCTATAAAGACTTTACCGCTATACGCGCCCTATTAATATAGCTTTATATAGTTCTCGTAATAGCCTATACCTATTCTCGAGATAAGCATTCCTAGGGCGTACTAAACTTATAAGTCCGGTTTTCCTAATTAAAGTATAAGCGGGAGCGGAAACTATAGCGGACTTTAAAAGGGGTTATACTATTAAAGGACTTATATAGTAAATAAGCTTAGGTAAAATCTAAAATAAGTATAGCGAGTAACTAGTTATCTTAGTAATAGTTAACGAAAAGTTATAACCGCTAGTTAATCTACTAATTAAGGTTCTTTACCTAGCCTACTATTTATAAGTATTTAGCCGAAGATAGTTTCTAGTTAATACCTAAGATCTTATAAGTCTCGTTTATAAAGGAGGATATAGATTATAAGCCCCTATCGGAGATAATAGATTTAAATAATCCGAATATACGGAATAGTCCTTTATAGTATAAGCGGGTAGCGTTTACTATTATAGCTTTATCGGTATATAGTATATATTAAGCTATCTTAAATAACCGGTTAATTACTATTAGAAGGTTATTATAGCTATATCGGTTATCCGGTATCTTTTTAAAACTAACTATAATATACTATTAGTATCGCTAAGGGACCGGGAGTAGCTAGATTAATCCCGGGGTCTTATCCCTCGGGTACTTTATTAAACAGCAGAAATAATTAGTAATAAAGCGATAAATATCTCCTCCGAAACTAAGCTACTAATACCGCTACTATATAAGTTCCTTCGTCTTATTATAGCCCGGGTATAAAGTAGTAAGTCGGTAATATATATTATTAATTAGTTATATACGGAGTTAGTTATAGTTAAAGACGATAAGTTATCCTTAGAAAGTAATATATTAAGCGTTATAGAATACGAACCCCCTTATATCGCAGCGCGCCTTATTATAATAAGGTTCTAAGGAGGGATACTTGCGATTAGCGTATATTAGGGAGCTTACTAGCTTAAGGCCCGACTATTCTAATAGATAAGGGGGGACATCGCCCTCCCAGTATATAGCCTCTGCCTCCTTAACCGGAAATAGGTCTATAGCGGGTACGGGTCCCGTATAGATATCTAATATAAAGATATCGTCCTTCCGGGAAGTAGTATCGCTTTCGTATTTAAAGATACGGATTATATAATATGCGTTTTATCGTTACTTCTATAAGCGGAGGTTATCGGGATATTATAATATTACGTCGGCCGCCGCGTTTTCCGTACCGGGGCAGTATATAATTATAAAGTTAAACTATAATAGGAGATCGGCTTAGCTAACTTACTTATAGTTTAGTAAACGCTTCGTATTAAAGTAGATTAAAGCGCAGTAGTCGGTAATTACTTTAAAGGGCGCCGACTAGAATCCGACTAGCTCTGCGCGCTAGAACTCTAGGCCCTATATTATAGCGAGTAGCTCTTTATTATATATACTATAGTTTATTTCTACCGGGATTATTATTTCCGAGAAAAATCCGATTAGATATTAATCGCTATTATCGAATTATAAGAGCACCCTTACTATTACACCGTCGGAGGCGTCCGTCTCTATTCTAATAAGTAATCTATACTTAAAGTAGGTTAGTACCGGTATAGTTACTAAGTAGTGCTTTAGCTCTTTAAATACCGTATTATATTTAGCTATTTATTAGAAGCCTTTACCTTTCTTTATAAGTCTCGTTAACGGCCTAGCTATATAGCTATATTCCGGGACGAAGCGTCGGTAGAAGTTATAGAATCCGAGGAAAGATTATATTCCTTTTATTATACCCGGTAGCTTTTAGTTACTTACTATAGATACCTTCTCGGGGTCCGTAGCTATACCGTCTATTCCTATAATAAAGCCGAGGAACTTCGTCTTCGATATATAGAACTTATACTTCTTTAGGTCGGCTTAAAGGCCGGCTACTCTTAGCCGCTTTAATACTATAGTAATATAGCGAATATAATCGGCCTTCGATTTAGAGAAGATAATAATATCGTCGATATAAGTATAGTAGTATTTATCTAAGCAGTTTATTAAAATACCGTTAATATACCGCTAAAAGGTTACCGGTCCGTTAGTTAACCCGAAAGGTATTACTTTATAGCTATATACGCTCTATCGTATACGGAAGGCTATAAGGTCTTTACTTACCGGGTTTATTCGAATCTTATAGAAAGCTTAACGGATATCGATCTTTATAAAGATTATAGATTAGCTAAGTCGTATTAAGGTTTTATCGATTAGGGGGAGGGGGTATTAGTTCTTAATAGTTATTATATTTAGTTTCCGGTAATCGATATAGAATTATAGCCCTCCCCCCGCTTTAGATACTATTAGAATCGGTAAGGCTTATAGCGTATTAGCGGGCTTAATAACCCCCTTACCTAAGTTCTCTAAAATATAAGTTTTAGCCGCCTCGGCCTCCTCTAAGGATATTTTTCTTAAGGGGTTATAGCCGACCGCCTTATTTATTAAGGATCTGTCTTTTAGCTTAATTTTATAATTATAAGGGCGGTAGGGGGAGAGCCTATCGGACTCGGCCTTATTAAAGGTATATAATAGGTAGTAGTACTCGCTCGGTATTTAGGCTAGTACCTATTAATAAAGGGTCTTATTATCGAAGGGCATATCCTCGATAACCTTATCCCGCCGGTCTTAGATATATCGGTTTATCTTATAAAGCGAGGTAACTATAATATCTAGATAGTCCCGATTAGTTAATACTATAAAAGGCTATATATTAATTACCGAGATATCGATATAGTGCTTAATCTACCTAATTCTATTATATACTAAAGTATAGTTCCCCCGTATATTATAACCGCGTAAGCGTTTATATTCCTTTTACTAAGCCCTTACTTATTTCTACTATATAATCCGTTCCGCTTATATTAACTCTAGTTAATAAGCGGGATATAGTTTAGGGGGGATCCCGGCTAGCGCCTTCTTTATCTTCCGGATACCTTCGTTTAAGTAACCCGAATATATAGCTTACGCCTATAACGCTATAGCTATCGGGGTCCGTAGCCTTTATATAAGTATCTCCCTAACCTTATAGGTATAGGTTTATATTACCTTTAAATTAACGCGCGCTTCCTTAGCTATACAGTATATATCTATAGCTATATCGCACTATCCCTCTCCCGCCCGAAGTACTTCTAGTAGTATAGTTTATAGCGCTATAATTATAGTAAAGCTATCCCGTTACCCGGTCGGCCCTATCTATTTTTCTATCGGCTACCCCTTTAAGCTAAAGTAGTATTACCGTCTTTAGATATCTATAGTTATATCGAAATTATAGAACTATCGGTAGTTAATAATAATATTATATTTTATATCTATTATTACTATAGGTAGATTATAATAGTACTAGCCTTAAACTACTAGGTTAGCTACTAATACTATATCTATTAACTATAAAGCTTTACCGTTAAATCCGCTTACTAGGTATAGTATAAAGTTAATTAAACGTCGGATACCTTTTATAGTCCTTAGTATTTTCGCTACGAACTTTATATTTATAAATATTAGTTTATTCGCTCCTATATCTCCTAATACGTTCGTATATAACGTAGTTTTATTATATACTACCGTATAAGGGAAAAGCAACGCGTCGCCTCTTATAATATAAGAGAGGAAATTAAAGGGTATTATCCCGCTAACGCCCGAGTCCGTATAATTACTTTTATTATATACTTTTAATAAGGAGATATCCCCTAGGAAGGAGTTTAATTACCCTAGGATACCTATTTTTCCGCCTCGGCTTCTATAAGTTTATTAGTATTAGAGGGGACGCTTCTGCTATAGGCTGCTTCGATCTATACGATATAAGCTTAGCGGCAGGCCTTACAATTATTAGCGTTAGTTCCCTTAAAGGGGTTAGGGCAGTTATAGCTAAAGTGCCCGGTCTATTTATAATTATAGTAGGCTCCGGATTCGAATAGATATAGTACCTTATCCTTAAAGGCGCTATACTATTAGGCGATTTATATAGCGTTTATACGAGTACCGCTAGTACCCGTTCTATTACCGCTTATCGTACCGCTACTTATATTAATATAGTTACTAGTACCTCTACTACCCTAGTTAGCTTTATAAATAGTATAGTTACTATCTCCTAGAATCTTAGGGATGCGAAGTTATATAGAGCGCTAGTTATTATAGTCGACTTACTAAGCAATATAATAATATTCCTCGAACGTCGATATAGGGTTAACTATAATTAAGGTTATAGCCGATTATAGTTAAGGGACGTTAGCTAGCTTATTATAAATCTCTTCTTTCTAGTTACGCTTATCGAAATAAATCTTACCCGCTAGACTAATAAAGGTATTCCGGAAGGCTATAAAGGTTTTATCGGGTTTTATTTATAATACCCGGAACTTTATCTTAGCCTCGATTATATCGTTAGGATTATTATATTCGTTCTTAAGCTAGGATAGTAGCTCCTTAAAGGATATTACTTAGTTAGGGTTATCCTCGTTAAGGTAAGGGGCTAGATTTATAGCGGCCTTACTGCTTATAAAGGATTCGATTATAATTATTCGTTAGCGGTCGGTAGTATAATAATCCGTATTACCTATAAGCTTATTTTCTAGCTTTTAATACTATACTTTAAATAGGAGGCCCTTATCGTTTTCGTTATTATATTAAATAGGAGGGTTAGGGACCCTAGCAGATCTTTTTACCTTATATCGAGTGCCTCCCTCCGTTATAATCGAGATATTAGTTATTAGGGTATAGCGATTACTATTATTTAAGCGTATTCGGTTAGGGGGTTCCTCCCTATTAGAAAACGAGAAGGATTAATCGTTATCGTATCGAGCTTGCTCCTTACTTAAGGTCGCGCTAGCTTCGGAGAGCTATTTTTAAAATTCTAGCTTAGCCTCGCGTCTATCGATAAGGAGTTTATAAATTAACTAGTCTTTCTCCTTTAACGATTCCTTCTAATTATTAATAATATCTCGGAAGTAGGAAAGTTCTTAGTTTAAGCGTTTATAGACCTTATTAGCTATTCCGTTAGCTATATCGAATTACGAGATAGTAGCTTCTCTAAAGTACTCCGCTTAAAGTTCTATACTGCTAAGGTCTTTATTAAGGCTTTTAGCTAGGATATAATATTCTATTAAGCAGGCGCGCTAGGCCTAGTTTAGTATATAGAGCAGGCTAAACTCTTTATAAAGAATTTAGGCATCCTATTAGTATAGCTTTTTAAAGTCCTTAAAAGCTAAGGGACTCTTATACTTCTATTACTTCTTTCCCTCTTTAATAAGGGCTACTTAAGGGACTCCCTTTTTATCCTTATAGATATTACTATAGTAGTTAACTTTATCGACGATATCGGTATCGATCTCGCCTTACTTAAGCCGGTAACGGACGAGATTGCTTATCTATTAGTAGAATATATCGAGGTCGTCTCGTACGGTTTACTCGGGGGTTTCGTTATCGTTATCGCCGTTAACGGCTTCGTTACTATTGCGTCCTATCGTATAGGAGACCGCAGTAGTACCTATAATATTAATTATCTGCCTATTAGCTTCGATAAATCGTCGGTAGATATAGATCTTAGCTCGCTTCTTATCTCGAAATATAACCTTATTAATATCGGCTAGTAAGAAACGAACCTTCTTAACGGGGGCAGTATTATTATTATCGTTCTTATTAACGTAGCTATTATAAAGCGCGTTATCGGCGTTATCGTTTACTAGGTCGCTAAGTTTAGTAAAAAGGAAGCTATCGGCGGTATCTATCTTATTAGATATCTAGATAGTTATTTATATAGCCCTCCTAGGCTGTAAGGGTTTTAATCTTTAATAATTATAACGGCGATTAGACTAGATATAGTATAAGGGCTCGAATTTATAGTATAGAATATCGTTAATTATTAAAAAGGTTTGCCTATCGAGAAGAAATAGAAGGAAAGAAAGAAAAGAAGCCTTCGGCTTAAGCGTAAAGATATAGGTGCAGGCGATAAGGAAGGCTTATTAGAATAGCTATAGTAGGGTTAACCATAACCCTAAGACAGCCCCGCTTTCCCATCGCCCTGCTACTATAACACGTCGAGAGGAACTAAACTATAAAAGCTATATTAGGGCGAGATTCGATTATAACGTATATCGTAGTGCCGTTTAGGCTTTAAAATTCTTTAGTTTTAAACTAGTTTAATACCTTTTTAGGCTAGTTAGGGCTTAAAAGCCCTAGCTATAGAGGTACCGATATAGGGGCTATATTAGTAAGACCGAAGTATTAAAGAGCAGCTCTAATATACTACTGCTGCGAAATCTATAGGGTTTTTTTAAGTTTATCCCGGAGGATCTCGACGCTTAAAAAGAATGTAGTAGCGCTGAAATCTTTAATTTCGAAAGCTTTATTTAAGCGCTTCTTTAAAGTACTTATAGCCCTTATAGAAGGGCCGAATAGGAGGTAGTTATCGATATAGCTAACGATAAATATACCCTACTAGGCGCTATAATATATAGTAGAATTAGAAATTAAAGGCTTAAAATTTAAGCTCTCTAGAAGGCTTCTAAGCTTAGTTTACTACTAATAGGGAGATTATTTTAAGCTATATTAATAAAGCGGCAGAGCGCCCCTACTATAATATATATAGCGCGCACGCGGCGAACTCTAATAAAGGGCGTAAGCTAACGGGCGCTACGAAGTATAAAACGAAGGCATTAAAGTTAGTTTATTTAAATATAGGGAAGATAATACTATACTGTTTTATTACTCTATAAAGGGGGTTTAGGGCTCCTTAATATAACCGCTATAGGTATAATAAGGAGGGGATAAGGGGGGTTATACTTTACCCTAGCTACTTTATTATTCCTCCCCTAGCAGCTTAATCTATAAGCTACGCTCTAAGATAATTAATATTTAAAATCTCTAATTAAAATTAAAAGAGAGAAAAGAAAGAAACTATTACTAAAACTAAAAACTATTATACTATTTATTCTATATAGAAACCCTTTTAAAAAATAAACTTTAATCCGGATATCTATATAATTAGTAAGTTTTATATCTCTTATTAAGTATCCTATATATATATATTAACTATAATTAAATCCCTTTTATAATCGTTATCCGCTACTTCCTTATCCGGGGCTTTAACTAGCTCCTAAGTAAGTACTAGTATTCCTTTATTATAAAGAACTATTTCCTGCTTTAATAGCTTCCTTTTCTATAATCTATACCTTATATCGCTTAATATAATTAAAACTAACCTAGTTAGGCTCTAGCTTAAGCTTCGTTATAATATCTATTATAAGTATCTAACCTCGCTTTACCTTATCTTAGATAAAAAGCCTAGAAGCTTAAAAAGGTTTCGGGATAATAATCCTATAATTATAAAGAGTATAGCGGCCTACCTGCTTTATAGGAGGTTAATTAAGTTTAGAAATAAGTAGCGAGATTAAAAAAGGGCCCTATAGCGTTTATAAGACCTCCCGGCTAAAGGGACCCGATAGAAATTCTCTAAGTAGTATAAACGGTAACGAAAAGCTTATACCTCCTCCTCTAATAGGAGATTAGCGCTATTTAAAGGGTATTATACTAAGTTATAAGTACGAGAAATTCCTCTTATCTTCTTTAATTAAAAGTATAACCCTATCTTTATTTATAATAGATATAGAATAAAAGCTTTAGTTTAATATTACGTTTAACTATTTTATTATAAGAGTTTAACTTAATCGGAAAATAAGACTATTATAAATAAAGCCCCTATTTCCTTAAAAGTTCTCTAAGTTATTTTCGGGACTTAAATTAAATAAGATTTAACCGAAATTAATAAAAGTAGTATTAAGATAGTATTCGCTTATATATAAGTAGTATTTCTTATACTCTTTAAGGCTAATTAATAATAACTCCGGCTAACGAAGATAAGCTAATATATAGTTAAGCTTTTTTATATAAGTTTTTAAATAAAGTTTAACTATCTTAATTAAAAGTTCGCTAGTTAAATTAAGGAGATTACTAGCTTATACCTAGTTAGTATAACTAATATAATTACGCTTATTTAGGATTTCTATACTCTCTAAAAGCTATATTCGAAAGTTCTTAATTATAAAGAACCTACTCGATTCCTATTATCTATTAAAAGATCGGTTTATATTATCTACTATAATTACTCCTTCTATAACGGGTTTTTATAGCTTAGCTCGAGTAATTAAACTATCGATCTAGCTATATATTTATTTCTAGAACTTCGGGTTATTAATAGTAACTTTACCTAGGTAGCTATCTATAATAAAAGCCTTTTAATACACCTAATCGTACTATATAAGACTATACTAGTTATTTATCGAGTCTTTTACTACCTAGAAGATAAAGCGAAAACTAATTAATTATATATTATAGGGGGTAGTTATAGTTAATATAGCTTTGTAATCTCCTATCTTTATTCTCTCTATATAAATCTATATATTATTCTAAAGGTATTAAGCAAAGTACTTTATTCTAGTAAGTATAAGATTAAACGTAAGTTCGTTTCGAGAGTAAATATACCCTTAAAGATTATAAAGAGCTAGAAGATAACGGTAAGGGTTAATCTTAAAGATATAATCGGTATATAAAGTCCTTAGTTCTAGCCTAAGAAGAAACTAATTAACTAGAGTCTTATATACTTCTATAGGAATAGTAGTATTATAAAAGTAAAAAGGGCGGGATTTAATTAAGTTTAAAGTATACTTTAAGGGAATAGTAGTCCTTAATATATAAGCTTTATTAAGGGGATTACTATTAGATAACTGCTAGTTAATAGCTAAGTAGACGAAGGGTTTTTTACCTATCGCTTTCTCCGCTATAATAGCTAACTATATATATATATATAAGAGTTTATAATAATTAGGTAGGATATATAAAAGGGGAATTATAAAAAGTGCTAGTTTTTAGGTAACGGTAGGGGTAGAAATAACGAGGAGTTAATATTAGTAAAGAGTATAAAGTATAAGTTAGGGAAATAATATAAAGGGGAAAAGAATTTAAGAATAGTTTTAAGTAGCTTAAAAATAAGTAAATAGTAAAGTTTTAAAGGTTATAAATCGGCGTAAACGAGAGTAATTTATATAGTCTTTATACTTACTTTCTTAAGCTATAGTAGCTATTATCTTTAGTAACTAGTATAAATAGTAACCCGAGTAATTACCTTTCCTTCTGTAAAACTATAGAAGTCTTATAAGCTTAATAAGGCCTATAAGCCCCTTGTAAATATAGCTGTAAAGGAGGTATTTTAGGATTAAATAGAAGAGCTTTTAAAGGGTGCGAGGTAAAGTGCTTATAAATCTAGGTATAGAATAGAGAGTTAATTATTCTTTATTACTTCTAGTAAATAAACTAGAGGCGGTTCTATCTATTCTATATATATAGAAGAGTTTAAGGCCCGAGCGCCTTAAACGGAGAGAAAGAAAACCGCGAGCGGAGGAATAAACCCTCCGAAGCTAACCTTATATAGAAGGTATAAACGCTATCGCTCGGAAGCTATAGGATCCGAAACGATCTATATAGAGATCTATAGCTATAAGGCTTAGAAGGGAAGGCTTAATGCCTAATTAACACTTATAATTAATAATTATAATAGGATAACTTTAAAGGAAATTAATATATTTAAGTATATATTAATTAGTTAAGAGAAAGCTATTACTTAGGATTAATCCGAGATTAGAGAGATTTATAAGGATATAGTATTATTATAAGTTATCTATACCGTTCTATATAATATCTTCTAGTTTAAAAATATCTCTATCCCCTATACTTTTAAGCTTAAGGTCTTTAACTTATTTAAGTAAAGAGTCGGACGGCGTATTATCGAAAATATATATTTATTATACCGAAACCGTTAATTTTTAATTTAAAAGAAGGATAGTAGTCTTCGGCTTATTAATAACGCTTAAAAGTATAATACTTATATAGTAAAGGATATATTTATACCCCCGGCTATTAATTAGTTCTCGGAGGAGTTCGCTATATATAAGGTCTTATTACTACTCGATTTCCTCTTAGGATATAATTAAATTAAACTTTACCCGAATAATAAAGATATTATAACTTTCGCTACTCCTTTAAAACTCTTTAAAATATATACTTTACCGATAGGAGCAACGAACTTAATTACTTAGTTTATATATATTATAGTGCGTTTATTATACGATCTAATACCTTATATTTATTAAGCTTTCCTTAATAATATTATAATTAAGGGCTTAGAGACGATTTATAATAATAAGATATTCCCGGAGCTTCTAGGTATTTAAAGGTATATTATAAAGTATATTAAGAATATTAATTAAATCCTTTTTAATATTAAATTAATAGGCGTAATAATATTAGATATTAAATCTAAGTAGTATAAAAAGAGGGTAGATATTATAGGATATATTTATAGATCGATTAGGAGATCTCTTTAAGCTAAGAAAGTCTAGAAGATAAAAGGATAGACTACTTATAATAACTTTAAAGATATCCGGAGTTTCCTAGAGATAGTAGTTTATTATAATTACTAGATTTAAAACTTTATAATCCTTACCCGATTACTTTATAACTTAATAAAGAAAGATACTCTATTTATATAGGGCGACGCTTAAAAGTAAGCTATAGTAGATTTAATTAAAGCTTTAAAGAGTAAACCTATTATTATAAGTATCGATTATAGTTTAAGGGGAGGCTTAATTATCTTAATAATTAACGCTAGTTTAATTAGCTAGGGCGTAGTTCTAATATAAAAGATCGATAGAAAGTAAAGGCTAGCTTAGTTCGAGAGTAGCTTATAAATTAATATTAAATAAAGGTATAACGCTATAAAAAGGGAATATTAAGCTTTATTATACTTTTTCCGGTAATTATAATAATATTTATTTAAGTATTATTTTATTTTAAAATCCGATACCCGAGTTTTAATAGATTAGATTAATAAAGGAATATCCGATATCCCTAGAGCTTTAATTAGCTAGTAGATTATAGTTATTAAGATCTTTAACTTTACTATTAAGTATATTCCTAGCTTTAAAGATCTTATAGCCGACGCGCTCTTATAGCTATATATTTCCGAAATGCTAAAAGAGGATTTAAAAGGAGATCTAGATAAGTAGTATAATACTTAGATTAACTTTATTCCCGCTAAACGATTTTTAAATCCTAAGCTTAAATAGTTTAAGAAGTTGTTAGAGTTTACTAGGTTCCTTATAATTAGAGTAATACTACTTAATATATTAAGAAAGCGGTTTATAGCGTTTAGAAAGGAAGCTTTATAGTATTAAGTTATTAATTATACGCTATAGCGATAGAAGGAAGGTAAGCTACTTAGGAGGCGGGTAATCGATAATCCGGAGCTCTATAGAAAAATCCTATAGGATTATTACGCTAAGTTTAGCTATAAGGGCTATAATATAATTATTATAAGGATCCGAGGACTTTACTTTTAGGAAGGGCTTTAGATAGATATAGCTAAAGCTATTAAAGCCTATAAGATCTATAGCTTCTATAGTTCTAAGACTTATAGCGAAGGCGTTTATCCTATTATTCCCGGGAAGCTATTTAAAAAGATTAAAGTCGACGTTTAGTATATATTAAATAACGGGGGATATTAATATCTTATAAAAGCTAAGTATAATCTAACCGGATATATTATTATAAAACCTATAAGGAAAAGCGACGCTACTACTATAAAAAGATTCTTTATTAAAGATATCCTTTTCGCTTATAAATACCTTATAGTTATTAATATTAATAGCGGGTTAGAAAATAAAGTAGAGTTTACTTCTACTATCCGAGGACTTAGAATTAAACTTATTTAAGTTTCTCTTTATAATCTTAAAGTATAAGGTATAGTAGAAAGGGGATATTTCTCTATTACTAGCGCTATTATTAAGCTTTCTTAGGGGAAACTAATATAAAGGAAGTATTTAAAGCTCGCTCTCTTTACTAACCGAATATCTTTTAAGCGATTATATAAATATATACCTTTCTACCTAGTTTTCGGGTAGGAGCTACTTATACTTTTAAAAACTAAAGTCCCGATATAAAGGATAGTTTTATAATAACCGAATTAAAGCCCGGAGGAAGCTTTCTAAGCTAGGTTAAGAATTATAGCTAATTAAAAGGAGGATATTTAAACCGCTATCGAGGCTATTACTAAATATCGGAAGCGGGTAGCCGATAAAGCGAACTCTTATAACCTTATCCGGAAGAACCGCTTTAAAATAAGTAATATAATATTAATCTATAATTATATTAGAAAAATATCTTACTTAATAATTATAAAGATCTTATATCGTTAAAAGGGTCTATTTATTATTAATTAAGTTTATAATAAGGGAGCTTATAGACTGCGAACTATAGACGGAATTAAACTTAAAGGGATATTTATAGCCCGGAACCTTAAGAAGTTCGTTTTTAATAAGAAGGGGATTTAATAACTAAATACGCTAATACTATAAGAAAAAGACCCTAACTAATCCTAAAGCTTAACCGATAAGCTAACTTTACTTTAATTACTTATAATAAAAGGAGTTCCCGAAAGCCCTATAGAAGTCTATAAAAAAAGGCCGGATCTACCGATACTTTCTAAGTATTTAAGCTCTTAATCCCTAATTAACTAAATATATTTAATCCTACTTATAATACTTAAAACTAATCTTCTATAGAAACTCCTATCCCTAACGTTCTTAATATAAGGGAGGAGGAAGTTAAGAGCGGAAGTAAAGAGGAATTAAAGGCCGATAAATATATAAAATTATAAATATAAGTAATAATAAAAAAAGCCGCTAAAATATATAAAGCTAAGTAAGATAATTAGTTTATTAAAATTCCTATACGGAGGCTAGGTAAAGATAGCTTTCTAATTATATTATCGACCGGTAAATAAGAGGATAGTTAAGTTTTTTTATCCTAATTAATAAAGTTTTCCTTACTTAATTTAAGTATTTTCTTCCTTAATAGCTTTCTTTCCTTTTATTTAATTTTATTAGCTTTCTTCCCTTTTTATTTTTTAATTAATTCCGAGTTCTTTATATTTTCTTTCTTATTCCCTATTTATTTTTCTTTACTCCTTTTCTTATTTCCCTTCCTTTCTTCCCCTATCTTACTTAATTAGCTTTAATATAATTAGCTTAATGTTCGTTCCGCTACTATAAGTTATATATATTATAGCTATAACGGCTTATAATTAAAATATAAGTACTAATACAAAGGATATAAGGATATATATCTAGTTAATAATAGTAGTTATAGGAAGAAGACTATCTAGCTAATAGTATTTATAGTCCTAAGAATAGCCTTTTTATTTACTTAAGGCTATTAAAGGAGGAGAGCCCTAATAGCTAGCTAAGTAGCCGGCTAAGGAGGAAATAATAGATTTATTCTAAGATAACTACTTATACCCCCTAAAAGGTTTTTTTAACTAGCTAAGGTCTTCTATATATCCGCCTCCCGAAGCTTATCGCTTATAATTAATCCTATTTCTAGTTAAAATTTAAACCTAAAGATTAAAAAGACTTAAGAAGATAACCTAACTACCCCTACCTAAAATAATATCTATCCCCTTCTATCCCTTAGCTAATTAAGCCTATCTAATACGTTTAGCTAGCGCCTATTACCGTTATTTAATCCTATCCTCCTCTTTAATTAAGTTAATTAGTACTTTAAAAGTTCCTTTTAGTTATCGACCCCTAAAGACTTTAAATAATCGGCGAGATTAGAGAAAAGGTTAATATTAGTATTTTACTAATCGATTAGGTTTACATAAGTACTTATTAAAGCGGCTCTTTTATAAACGCACTTATATACCTAACCGGAGGAAAGTTAGTTTTAAAATAACCCTTAATAATAATCGCAGTTAGCCCTAGCTATATAAAAGATATAATTAGTATAAGTACCTGAATAGATAGATAGAAGAGAGAGATACTTAAAGAAAGGGCTATTTATAAAGGATCTCTTTCTCTCTCCCGTTTCCTTATCGATATACTCTATAAATAAAGTCCTAAATCTTAAGGCGTAATAGTTATAAAGCATTAAGTTATAATAGCTAAAGATAGTAATAAGGAAAGCCTATTATCGAGCGTTTCTAATTAATATACGCTAGATATATTAACCGAAAGGCTTTCTGTTGAGCTGTAGAAGTCTTATAGGCGTAATAAGGCCTATAAGCCCCTTATGAATATAGCTGTAAAGGAGGTGTTTTAGGATTAAGCAGAAGAGCTTTTAGAAGGTGCGAGGTAAAGTACTTATAAATCTAGGTATAGAATAGAGAGTTAATTATTCCTTATACTTCTAGTAAATAAACTAGAGGCGGTTCTGTCTATTCTATATATATAGGAGAGTTTAAGGCTTAAGCGCCCTAAATAGAGAGAAAGAAGACCCCGAGCGGAGGAATAAACCCTCCGAAGCTAACCTTATATAAAAGGTATAAACGCTATCGCTCGGAAGCTACGGGATCCGAGATAATCTATATAGAGATCTATAGCTATAAGGCTTAGAAGGGAAGGTATATAATTATAATAGGCTAAAGCGTAATACCGATAGCTGCCGAGAGCTTATTATAGCCGAAGCGTAGCTATTAGAATACCGAGGCGTTACTATAGCGTTACCGATGCTAAGCCGAAGTATTACCGGCTATAGCCGAATAATAGTTATAAGGCTAACTATAGTAGCTAGGTAATAACGACTATAACTACTATACTAGGGGTACTATAGGTATTAAAAAGCAAAGTGTAAGGTATTAAACTAGGCCTAATTAGGCTTAATTTTAATACCCCCTCTATAACTAAACTTTCTTTTAAGTGCTAGATCCTTTAGAAGATTAAAGATCTTTTAAAAGGGGTTTAAGGCGTAATAAGCGCTTAAAGACTTTAAATTTAAGTATAGGCAGTAGTTTAGTTAAGCTATCTGCGGGTATCTTTAAAGTTTCGAGGTAGCTAATTTTTAGAAGGCCTTCTATAACCTTACTCCGAACGAATTCGAAGTATACTAGAGTATATTTTATACGGCTATAGTATTTTAAGTCCTTCGAGGTAGAAATAGCGTTCTAAGAGTCGCTATATAGAGGGGTAGGTTTTAAAATAAATCTCTGAATCTTAGAGAATAGGCCTCTAACCTAGAGAACTTCTCTAGTTGCCTCTATAATGGTATTATACTTAGCCTTTAAGGTAGAAAGGGCGATAGTGCTAGATCTCTTCGATTTCCAGCTAGTAACGCCCCTATAGTAGTAAATTAAGTACCTGTAGGTCGATTTAGCTATTATTTTACAGCCGGTAAAGTTACTATCGCTATAAGCTATAAGTTCTAGTAATTCGTCTTTACCTCCTAGCTTTAGGCTATAGTTTATAGTACCTTTAAGGTATTTAAATAATAATTTAGCCGCTATAAGGTACTATTTCGAAGGTTTTTATATATACTTTAAGAGAAATTAAACTACGAAAGCTATATCGGGACGAGATTTAATTATAGCGTATATTATAGTATTATTTAAGCTCTGAAATTCTTTAGTTTTAAACTAGTTTAATACCTTTTTAAGCTAGTTAGAGCTTAAGAGCCCTAGCTATAAGGGTACCGATATAAGGGCTATATTAGTAAGACCGAAGTATTAAAGAGCAGCTTTAATATACTGCCGCTGCGAAATCTATAGGGTTCTTTTAGGTTTATCCCTTAGGATCTCGACGCTTAAAAAGAACGTAGTAGCGCTTAAGTCTTTAATTTCGAAGGCTTTATTTAAGCGCTTCTTTAGATTACTTATAGCCTTTATAAAAGGGATAAATAGGAGGTAGTTATCGATGTAGCTAACGATGAATATTCCCTACTAGGTATTATAGTATATAGCGGAATTAGAAATTAGAGGCTTAAATTTAAGCTCTCTAAGAAGGCTTCTAAGCTTAGTTTACTATTAACGGGGAGATTATTTTAGCCTATATAGGGCTTTAACGATCTAGATTACCTAATATTCTTTAGGATTTTAGCTAAAACGTTCTAAAAGGTCTTTAAGGTTCTAATCAGCCTTTAAAAGTTCTTCTAGTCCTAGAGGAAATTCTATATAGAGGTCCTCCTCTATATCTCCGTTCAGAAAGGCCCTTATAAAATCGATTTACTCGATTTCCTAGTTTAAGCGGGCTATAAGGGCTAGCAGAATTCTCTAGATAGGTAGAATAAAGGTACTAGTAAAAGTTTTAGTATAGTTAATACCGGGAACTTACTAGAAACCTCTAGTTATAAGGCGAGCCTTATATTTAATTACTTAACCCTTTTAATTTAGCTTTCGTTTTAGAACCTATCGATAAGTAATAAGTTTCTTTTTTAGAAGTAATCGCTTAATAAAGCGAAAGGTTCCCTTTTATAGAAGTTACTATAACTCTTTTAATAATACTTAAATCTAGTAAGGGGATTTAGGGGTTTTTAGCGCTTGCTTAAGAGTATTTAGCTTTAAAACTTAATAAACGAGGTAATAAATTAGTTCTATAGTATCCGGTATAGGCTGATTAATACTAATAGGTTCGTCGTTTTTATTATAGGGCTTAAATTCTAGCTTTTCGTTTTATTTAAGAATAGGAATAGGGATTTCTAGGCGCTATAGTTATTTAAGCTCTGCTTCTAGTTTAATTATAAGCGGTTTAGGAGCTGTCAAGGGCTTTAAAGGGCTTAAGGAGCTGTTAAGTAGTTCTATTTCTTCTCGTCTATCCTCGAGAGTAAGGGGTTTATACTCTTCTGCCCCTTCTATATCTACTAAAGGTTTTCCTTCTCTAGTAGGTATTATAGATTTAAATAGCCTAACGAGGCTAGTTTTAAGAACTCTTTACTACTAAATAAGGTAAACTAAAAAGGTTTTAATATCTAAAATAGCTAGTAATAGTATATCTTTAGTACGGGGAGCGAGCTTTTAGCTCTTAACTCGGTACTTATAAGGTATTAGGACTAAATAGTATAGGCCTATAACCCTATAAGCTAATAGATTAGGTATATTAGGGGCTTAATTAGGCTATACCTTGTCGAAGAAGGCCTAGAATAGAGAGATATTGCGATTCGTTATAGTAGTTTTATTAACTAACTCGACGATTACTAAAAGAGTATAGTATTAAAGGTGCTAAGGAAGATTACTAGCTAGAAGAGTAGTATATAATCTATCTACTATAACCCTTATAAAGCGTTCTATAAGGCCGTTCTGTTTTAGAGTATAGGGGCTTAAAGTATTAAATTTAATACCTTTTCGAGTAAAATAAGCCCGTATTAGGGTATTAGCAGCCTTTAATCCGCCGTCGAAGTAAAATTCCTTAGGGTAACGGCTATACTAATTTTTAAAAGATTTAAATAAATCCTTTATACCCTAGAAAACTTCTATAGCTTCTCTATTTCGTAATTAAAGGACCTAGCGATAGCGGGACTTTCGGTTTACTAGAATTAGCCCTATAGGGCGTTTATTCTATAATAAAGGGACGATTTTAAAAGTATCGCCTTTTATACGATCTAAAACCTTCTAAGGAGCTATAATCGGTTTTATATTTAAGCGCTAAACTGCTTTAGTTTTAGCGCACTCTTTATACTAGAAATTAGAGGCTTTAATTATATCTAGATTTAGGATTCTCGTAGATAGTTTAGCTATCTTCTTTAGAAGGTTAAGGCTTATATACCTAAGGCGTAAGTACTAGAGTAGGGCTACCTTTAGAAGCTTTTAATAATTAGAAGGTTTAGTTTTAGAAGGCGAGGAGTCTAAAGCTAACGGGGCTTCTAATCCGTTAGGGGGCTTTATATAGAAGGATAGCCCTAGGGATCTAATAGCTAACGGGGCTAGAGGAATAAAAGAGGGCTCCGGGTAGGAGGATAGCTTTAAAGTCCTATTATTTTTATATAAAGGCTTACTTAAGCTTAATCGCAAGGGACCCTTTAGGGGCCTAGGGGCTTTAAATCTAGTATAATAGAAGTAAGTAGAAGGTTAGATAGGCTTTAGCTTATCTTTAAGCCGAAGAAAAAAGCTTAAAGAATTAAACTTTAAAAGGGTAAACGTACGATTATTAGACCTTATTAGCTTTTCCCTATTAAGGCGCCTACTAGCGGTATAGTACTTAATACTATTAAAGATATTAATCTGAAACTAGGGAATATATAGTATATTTTCGAGATTAACGGTACTATATTTTAAGGGGTTCTCGCTAACTACTATAGAGAGGGTTATAGAACCGATTCTAATAGGTATTAGTATACCTCCGCTAGTTATTATATTCTTTAGTTAACCTTTATTAGATTTATAGTTTAAAAGCTAGGTCTTATTATTAGCGATATATACTATAGATCTAGTATTATAGAGCTAGAGCGGTAGCTTATAGTATTAATAATTATAGGATTTTTTAGAAGGTTTAAGAGGTTTTAAAGCCTTATAAGCCTTTTTAGTATAATAATTATATCTACTTAAGGCTTCCGATTCTTCGTCGTCCGAGTTTATATCGTAGGCGCTATTTTCTAGATTAAAGTTTATAGTATAAGCGAATTTACCCGAACTATTATCTTTATCCTTTTACTTCTTCTTTTACTTATTCTTCTGCTTAGAAGAACTGCCTTTAGAAGATTCTTCCTTCTAATTACCCTTACCCTTACCCTTACCCTATTACTGCTAGTTCTTAAGCTTTTTAGGGCCCGAAAACTTCTTTTTAAAACCGTATAATCCTATCTTAGTATCTCTATTAACCGAAACTCGAAGTTCTTCTAGTATATCTGCTATATAGAAGGCTAGATTTAAACGGAAGCTAGGGCTAGAGGCCTTATTAATTCGAATCGAGTTATAAGTATAGTATACTTAATTACTAAATAAAGATTCTAGCGCTTTTAGGTAAACGTTAACTTAATCTTCCTCTAGAACTTAAGCGCTTAGAGCGTTTAAGCGGGATAGGGTATTATTAAATCTAGAATTAAATTCCGTAATAAAGCCTATAAATCCCTAAAAGGAGAGAGAGTAAAATTCTCTATAGAGAGTTTTATACTAGAAAGACTATATTAGGGCGTATTAAGCGATAAGTTATTAATAGGCTTATAGGGGGTTTTAAATCTAGGAAATAGTGCCCTAAGGCACTAAAGCGTAACTATCTCTAATAATTATTAGTACTATAGCCTATTCGTTATCTAGAAGGCTAAGTACTAAATAGGGGTTCGAGATAAATTTAGGGTATAAAATAGCTTTAAATATTATTTCTAGGGCCTGTTTCTACTATTTATAGTTCTTAGAGCCTTTAAAGCGCTATTCTTTAGGGACCGAATAAGCGCGTTTAGTAATTTTTCGGCTTAAAGAGCCCTAAAAGGCGGAAATAGTAATAGCAGGTACTAGGGGCTCCGGAATAGCTTAAGTAGGCGTAGGAGCGGGAGCGGGAGTAAGCTATAGAGGGTTTAAAGGCCCTATAGTAGCGGCTTAGGCAGCGAAAGCCTCCTATATAATAGTAGCGACTATAAAAGCGATAGTATTTCGGACCTTAGTAATTTAGTCGGCGAAATACTAGTTATAGTAGGTCTTAAACTTTTAAAGGGCGTTATTAACGATCCTAGTAATCTATTTAGGATTAAGAAGCTTAGAATTTAAGTCTATAACCCTAGAATTTAGGTCTATTACCTGCTATTATAGCAGGGCCCGGTAGTTATAGTTACTAAGAGCTATCGGATCTATAAGCACTTTAGACCCTTAGAAGGGGCTTAAGGGAGCTTTTTATTTAGCTATCTTTTAGTAGGATAAGTATTAAAAGGAAGGAAATAGCGTATTTAGTTAATAGCGGGGGTAGTAACTAGCTAGGCCTATTATATTAGAGATATAATAGCTAGAAAGGTAACTAGTTTATCGTATCTAGTAATATAAAAAATAACTACTATAGTATAGTAGTATAAGTAGTAGATTTATAATTATAAATACTATAGTATACTATAGCAAATGCTATAATATAAAATATATATTTAAGAAGTAAGTATAAAGTAATTATAATTAGCGATAGTAATTTTAGCTTAGTATAGCTAAAAACGAAAAGCGTAAAGGTTACAAGTTCGAGTAGCTGGATAAAAATAAAAAGATAATTTTTTTTTACTTTTATAAGATATAAAATCGGTAGAGTTAGTATAGCAGAGTTCTTAAAAAAGATTCTTTCCCGGGCTTATAACCTATTAAGCTATAGAAGTCTTATAGGCGTAATAAGGCCTATAAGCCCCTTATAAATATAGCTGTAAAGGAGGTATTTTAGGATTAAGCAGAAGAGTTTTTAAAAGGTATAAGGTAAAGTGCTTATAAATCTAGGTATAGAATAGAGAGTTAATTATTCTTTATACTTTTAGTAAATAAACTAGAGGCGGTTCTATCTATTCTATATATATAGGAGAGTTTAAGGCCCGAGCGCCTTAAACGGAGAGAAAGAAGACCCCGAGCGGAGGAATAAACCCTCCGAAGCTAACTTTATATAGAAAGTGTAAATACTATCGCTCGGAAGCTATAGGATCCGAGACGATCTATACGGAGATCTATAGCTATAAGGCTTAGAAGGGAAGGTATATAATTATAGTAGGCTAAGGCGTAATACCGATAGCCGCCGAGAGCCTATTATAGCCGAAGCGTAGCCGTTAGAATGCTAAGGCGTTACTATAGCGTTGCCGATGCTAAGCCGAAGTATCGCCGGCTATAGCCGAATAATAGTTATAAGGCTAACTGTAGTAGCTGGGTAATAACGACTGCAACTACTGTACTAGGGGCACTATAGGTACTAGAAAGCAAAGTGTAGGGCACTAAACTGGGCCTAATCAGGCCTAATTTTAATACTTTCTACCTTCGAGATAGAAAACGATAAGTTAAGGATAATAGAGATTTTACTAAATACTATTTATAGCTAGATTAATAAGTATCGAAAGATCTATAAGCTTCTAACGGGAGACGGGTTCCTAGTAAATATAGAGCTAACTAGCGTTACCCTTAAAGCTATAAAACTTAAAGGCCCTAAAAAAAGCTCTCTATTAATCTAAAATAAAGAAAAGATTATAAAGAGGCCGAGGAGTTTTATAGTAAGAAAGGAGCTAAGTATTATTATTATTTATAAACCGTTAAAGAGGCTAGTTTAAATAATAAAAATTAGGCTAACTATTTATAACGAGTCCTAGTAAAGGGGGCCGCTTAATATCTATTAACGAGCTTTACTAAGGAATAGTTATAATAGCGAGGAAGAGAAGAGTTAAGGTTAAAGGTTTAAAATAAGAAAACGGAAAAAGAGAGCTAGAGAGAATATAAAAAGAATAACCGCTAAAAAGAAATAGTAAGAGGTAAAGTAATTAGAAGCGTTTAGAAAGAAAAGGAAGGGTAATTACCCGGATTACTATTTATACTAGTTACTAAAGATAATAGCTATTATTACTTAAAAAGGTAAGTATAAAGACTATATAAATTACTTTCGTTTACGCCGATTTATAACCTTTAAAACCTTACCGTTTACTTATTTTAAAGCTACTTAGAACTATTTTTAAATTCTTTCCCCCTCTATACTATTCCCTTAACCTATACTTTATACTTTTTACTAATATTAACTCTTTATTATTTCTACCCTTACCGTTACTTAAGAACTAGCACCTTTTATAATCCCCCTTTTATATATCCTACCTAATTATAATAGACTCCTATATATATATATATAGTTAGCTACTAAAGCGGAGAAAGCGATAAGTAAGAAACCCTTTATCTGCTCGGCTATTAACTAGTAGTTATCTAGTAGTAATCCCTTTAATAAAGCTTATATATTAAGGATTACTATTCCCTTAAAGTATACTTTAAATTTAATTAAATCCCGCCCGCCCTATTTTTATAGTACTACTATTCCTATAGAAGTATATAAGACTCTAGTTAATCGGTTCTTTTCTAGGCTAGAACTAAGGACTTTATATACCGATTATATCTTTAAAACTAACCCTTACCGCTACCTTCTAGCTCTCTATAATCTTTAAAGGTATATCTACTTTCGAGATAAACTTATATTTAACCTTATATTTACTAGAATAAGGCACTTCGCTTAATACCTTTAAAATAACGTATAGATTTATATAGAGAGAATAAAGATAGGAGATTATAAAGCTATATTAACTATAACTACCCCCTATAATATATAATTAATTAGTTTTCGCTTTATCTTCTAGGTAGTAAAAGACTCGATAAATAACTAGTATAGTCTTATATAGTACGATTAAGTGTATTAAAAGGCTTTTATTATAGATAGCTACCTAGGTAAAGTTACTACTAGTAACCCGAAGTACTAGAAATAAGTATATAACTAGATCGATAATCTAATTACTCGAGCTAAGCTATAAAAACCCGCTATAGAAGGAATAATTATAATAGATAATATAAACCGACCTTTTAATAGATAATAGGAATAAAGTAAGTTTTTTATAATTAAGAACTTTTAAATATAGCTCTTAAAGAGTACGGAAATCCTAAATAAGCGTAATTATATTAGGTATACCGATTAGATATAAGCTAGAAGTCTCTTTAATTTAACCGGCGAACTTTTAGTTAAAATAATTAACCTTTACTTAAGGACCTATATAAGGGAGCTCGGCTATATATTAGCTTATATTCGTTAGCCCGAGTTACTATTAATTAGCCTTAAGGAATATAAGAAATACCGCTCGTATACGGGCAAATACTACCCTAATACTGCTTTTATTAATTCCGGTTAGGTTTTGCTTAATCCGAATCCCGAAAACGATTTAGAAAGCTTTTAAGGAAATAAGGGCTTTATTTATAGTAGCTCTATCTTCCGATTAAGTTAAACTCCTATAATAAGATAGTTAAGTATAGTATTAAACTAAAGTTTCTATCTTATATTTATAGTAAATAAAGATAGGATTATACTTTTAATTAAAAAAGATAAAAGGAATTTCTTACGCTTATAACTTAGCGTAGTACCCTTTAAATAGCGTTAATCCCTTATCGGAGGAGGAGGTATAGGTTTTTCGTCGCTATTTATATTACTTAGAGAGTCTTTATCGGGTCCCTTTAGCCGGGAGGTCTTATAAACGCTATAGGGTCTTTCTTAGATCTCGCTACTTATTTCTAAACCTAATTAACCTCTTATAAAGTAGGTAGGCCGTTATACTCTTTATAATCGTAGGATTACTATCCCGAAGCCCCCTTAAGCTTTTAGGCTTTTTATTTAAAATAAGGTAAAGCGAGGTTAGATACCTATAACGGATATTATAATAAAGCTTAAGCTAGAGCCTAATTAGGTTAGTTTTTATTATATTAAACGATACGAAGTATAAACTATAGAAAAGGAAGCTATCGAAGTAGGAAATAGTTCTTTATAATAAAGGAATACTAGTACTTACTTAGGAGCTAGTTAAAGCCCCGGATAAGGAAGTAGCGGATAACGATTATAAAAGGGACTTAATTATAGTTAATATATATATATAGGATATATAATAAAAGATATAAAAGATTTACTAATTATATAGATATCTGGATTAAAATTAATTTTTAAAAGGGTTTCTATATAGAATAAATAGCGCGATAGGTTTTAGTTTTAGTAATAGTCTTTTTCTTTCCTCTTTTTTAATTTTAATTAGAGATCCTAGATATTAACTATCTTAGGGCGTAGCTTATAGATTAAGCTACTAGGGGAGGAATAATAAAGTAGCTAGGGTAGAGTATAACCCCCCTTATCCCCTCCTTATTATACTTATAGCGGCTATATTAAAGAGCCCTAAACCCCCTTTATAGAGTAATAAAAAAGTATAGTATTTTCTTCCTTATACTTAAGTAAACTAACTTTAATACCTTCGTTTTATTTTTTATAGCGCCCGTTAGCTTACGCCCCTCGTTAGAGTTCGCCGTATACGCGCTATATATATTGCAGTAGGGGCGCTCTGCTGCTTTATCACTAAGCGGTATTAATAGAGCTTCTATATAGAGATTTCGCAGCTTTTATATAATAGCTTTCGGTAATACTTAGGATGATATATACTTTATCTTAATCGATTAGGTTTATTAGTTATTTCTCGAATACTTATAGCTCTTTTCCCGATAGGTTTCCTTCCCCTTTACTACTTTATAACTATATTAAAGCCTTATTAGTTGCTATATAAGTGCTCTACTTATAAGTATAGTAGTATCTGCTCTACTCGATTCTTATAGTTCCTTTATTAATTACTATCGGTATTACTTCTTAAATAGCGAACTTGCTATACTTAAGCTATATAGCTATAGCTAGGTATAAATTCGCTTTACGGTTTCGATTCTATATTTAGAATTTAATTTAAAAGAGTATCGGGGTTAGGACCTCGATTTTAAGTTAGATTTAAATAATAAGCAGGAAGGTATATCGATATAGTTTAGTATAATAATAGCAAGTAAGGCGTTATAATTAACGGTAGTCTTAATAAAAGTAGCTTTTGCAATATAGGAAGATTTAACTCTATTCGATATAACGAATTAGGAAGGTAAGATTAATAGAAAAGATAACGGAAATAACTAATAGATCTTTAGGGCGGAATATTAAAGGAAGGAGGGAGGTAATATTATAATCTAGATAGAAAGGCGTTAAGGGCACCTAATTAGGTAACGGTAAAAGGACTAACAGAATACCTAAGTACCGAACTAATAGTATTAAAGTGTAAAACCCTCTTATTAGTAGAATAACTTAGGGCTAGGGTTAGGGTTACTAGGTATATTAGATATTATATATCTAGTATATTACCTAACTAAAGAGCTAGATATATAAGGATATAGTTATTATTATCTAGATAGTACTTTATAGTTACTCTTTAGTTATTAATCTAAGTATTATTCTTATACTATATATAAGGGGCTAACCTATAATACGACTATAGGTAGGTACTAATAGGATATATTCTAAAGTATAAAGAAGGAAGAGGAGAGGTTTTAAAAGGAGTCCTCTCTATAGGCTATATATATATAAGGGTATCTCTACTAAGGGTCCGTTAAGGGCCCGTCGAGGGCCCGTACTATCCCCGTATTATTAGGGTTAGGGTTTATAGCCTATAACTATATATATAAGCTACTAGGCTCGGGCTTATAATATAGCCCCCCCCTTCTGCCGGCGGCTATATTATAATAGGTAGTAAAAATAAATACCTAATTATAGATTATTAAACCTATATAACTTATTAAAATTAAATATCTATATAGCTATACTAGCTTAGTAGTCCCCTCTTTAAATATATAAATACCCCCTTCCCTACTTACCTAAGAATTAACTTAGTTCCCTTCTATCCCTACCCTTAATCTATAATAAATATATAATAGTACCTATATACGCTTATTTAAGTATTCTTATATATTTATAATAAATATATAGTAATTTCTTAGCGTATTCTTAGGTAAAAGTAAGTAATCTTATAATAAATATATAATAGTTCCTCCGTATAACCTTAAAGAAAGACGAATAAATAATTAACTAAATAAATAAATAATATATCGGCTACTACTACTCCCCCCCCCTCCCCTACCCTCTCGTAGCGGACCTAGTAGAGGTTATAACGGTAATAATAATAAGCCCGATATAAGTATAGAACGAACCCTCTCTACGCCTGTAAAGCTAATAATTATATAAAAGGGTCGTCGCGCTATAAACGTATACGCTATTATTAAAAACTCCGATAATAATAACGCGGCCCTGCTTAAGTAAATAAAGTATCCCTATAATAATTATTCGAGCCGTCTGCTTAACTATAGTAAACTCGATTATAAGCGTAATCGTAGCGCGTCCTATAAGGCGTATACCCGGGGCTATATAAAGTATAACTAGGGAGAGTAATTATATACCGGATCGCCTAACTTATAATATACCGCTTATAAGCTACTTCGCGTAATTAATAAGGGTAACTATATTATATTAGAGGGATATAAAAAGGTTAGCAACGTGCGCAGATATAAGCCTACCTTTTTTAAAGAGTTTATAATTACGGGATATAATTAGGTTATAGCCTTTAACGCTACCTATAAGGAGTCTTTATATATCGTTTATACCGTTACCGCTACCCTATAGGGTAACTATTATAGCCGTTAGCGTACTTATAACTTTTCCCCGGCTAAAGATATAAAGTCTCTTAATATATTTTAGATTATTAGATAAATAACTTCTCCTTACGCTTATAATAGAGCCGTAGTACCTCTTAACTACTAACTATTCCCTAGTACTCCCTTATATTATAGAATCGTTAGCGCGGCCCCTATAGGTTAGTAACTATAGAATATAATAGCGTAAGGACTATACGCTTTAGCGTAGGGAGTCGGTAAGATTAACGCTAGCTTAGTTCGTATATTAGTAAGTAACTAAACCCCTTTCCTCTCCCTCCCCGGGTCCTTAATAGCTTTATTATAAAGTCGCGATTAAGGAAGCTAATAATAAATAGGACTAGTAGCGCGTTTTCTAAGAGGAAATTCGTTAAGATAATTATTACCGAAAGGAAAGAGATACCGCTTAAGATAATATCCTAGCGAGTATATTGCGTTTATTAGCTAATCTATATAGAAGAACTCCTTAAGCCCGGGGCAGGCGTAAGTCGGGGTTGCTTATATTATCGTCGGGAGGGCGCGAGTTATTACCGGAGCTATAAGTTACCGGGGTATATTTATTCTAGGGGATCGACGCCGCCTAATCGGGTATACCGTTTATACTTATAGTTTTTTCTTATATACCGGTAGGATCCTAGGAATAAGAGCCGGTTACTTAACCCTATTTATAATATAATAATTATCCTTTAATATAATATACCTATACTATCCCTATACTCGCTTAGTTTTCCGTTATTATAAAACCGAACTATTATTAAATCGAATATCCCCCTACTTAGCTTCGAAGCGGTTTAAGGCCTTAGTATTTATAACTATTTCTAAATCTACCTAGGTAGATATATTATAGTTAGTTTATTTAATAAATACCCGATAATAGTTTCCCCTACCTAGCTTATTTTTAGCAGCTAGGATCTTATCTATATAATACTCTTAATAAATCGTCCTATCCTTTAGGGATAGGATTAGGATAGGCCCGGGGCGGGAGTTTATCTTATCTTATATAAATAACGGGTTAGTATATACCCGTTTTACTAAGTTAATATAAAAGGTTAAGTAAATAATCCTAGGAACGTTAAAGGTAACTATAGTTAGAGTTAGGATAGTAAGGATTATATACTTTAAGTAAAGCTAGTTTAACTTCTTCTTAAAGTAATTCGTTTTAATATTATATAATAAGAGCTAAACTTAATTACTAACGATAAACTTCTTAATAGGGTATCGGTAGCGGTTCGCTCCGAACTCCTACTATTACTAAGCGTATATTATTATAGCTTAAGCGAGGTCGGTCCCCTTCCGAAGATAGTTAAAGAAGGTAACGGCCCGGCCCTATAAGCTGCTTAATAGCTTAGTAGTATCTAGTAGGCGAGCGATTATATTAATATTATAGCTATTTAAAAGGTAATTCGGGTTAAAACCTATAATTAAAGAGCTATAGCCGTTTAACGTTAACTAATAAGTAGAGAGGTAATCGGGTTAATCGAATTAAGCGAAGGAAATAAATGCCCGGAAGTACTTTTAAACCTCCTAGTTCGCCCGCTTTATCCCTCCGTTACTCTATAAGTAGTAAGCTATAGAGAGGAGCTATTATATACCGACCGACTTATAAAGGTATAACTAAAAGTCCCCTACTTAATCCGAACTATAATCGCTAATAAAGGAGGATAGAAATCTATAAAATCGCTACTATACGTTATAGAACCTTAGGGCGTACGCTTTAGCTTTTATCGAAGTTATAACCTCTAGCTAAACGTATTTCGAAAGATAATTTATAATAACTATAAAGTAGGTAGGTACTTCCGGGGAATCTACCGGAAGGTCCGTTATAAAATCTATTAAAAGCTAGGTTTAAAATCGGTCCGGTACCGGTAGGGGCTATAAAAGCTCTTAGTATAAGCGCTATAAAGGGGTATTACGTATATATATATTATAATTTTAAACGAAACGACGGACGTCCTAAGATATACCGTTTTAATAATAATTATATTAAAGAACTTTAAAAGTATTATTATAGCCTAGGTAACTAACTACGGGGGAGTTATAAACTTATTAAAGGATACGCGTAGTTAGGGGCTCCTAGTATAGTAGCTATAGGTAGTACCGGTATATTAGCGCTCTATAAGTATTAATCGTATAATCCGTAATCTGCTTATAAGTTATTACTTTTTAAGGGAAAGATTATATATTATTATATACCGCTATAAAACGAAGCCGGTAAAAGGGGTTATTCGCTAGAGCCGTATTTTAAAGCGCTTATAAACTAGGGTTAAGAAAAAACCGGTTACCTAGTAGTATAAAAGGATCCTATAGCTCTGTTAGTTAAACCGGAGAGCTAAACTATAAAGGAATAATAGTAATATAAGAATATAACGGGGATATTATAGGAATAGAACGGGAGTATAGCTACTTTATATATAAAGTAAAACGGGAGATAGATAAAAGCTAAAATATTTAGGCTAAGGGCTATTCGGTATCCCCTATATCCTATTCCCGACGGGAAAGCGTATTCGGGTAGGCCGCTTATACCCCGGAACGATATTTTAAATAAAATCGGAATAAGGAAAGTATTTCGGATTATCGGGCTTAACGCTCGGAGATTAGCTATAGCTAAGTAAAGTACTTTAAGCCCTTATAATCCGTAAGTACGATAAATAGGGAGCGTACGCTATAAAGCTCGAATAACTATATTATTAGATAAGTAATAACTATAAGAAGTTCTTTATTATAAATTATATAATTACGCTCCGCTATTATAAAGCGAGCAGAATAATAAGCTACCTGCTATAAGATACTATTAATATCGTACTAGGATATATAGCCTTCTAGCGCGTTTTTAAAGTAGTTAGCTTCTATAATAGTATTAAGGTCCGGATCCTATTAGGTAAGGATAAGGGTAGAAATAAAGGTAAGCTTAAGGGCCTTAAAAGCCTTATCCTCTTCTTTTATCTAATAAAATAGTACCCCGGTATAAATAAAGCGGATTAAAAGCTCGACTACCTTAAAGAAGTTATAAATAAAATTATAATAGAAATTAGTAAAGCCGAGGAAGCTATAAACTCTATAAAGCTTCGTTAAGGGCTTTTAATTTTAAATAGCTATTATTTTAGCGGGATCGGTATAAACTCTAACGCCGGCCTTAATAATAAACCTAAGGTATTTAATCTCCTTAACGGCGAAAGTATACTTCTTAGGGTTAAAGTATAAACCGGTATTTCGAAAATACTATAGTACCTTATAAACCTTCTATATATAATCCTTTCGGGAACTATTAGAAAAGATTAAAAGGTTATTTAAATAAGCCGTTATATAATTATCTAGGATATCTTATAAAGTATTATTAATAAACCGCTAGAATATTATAGGAGCTCCGGTAAAGCCGAATAGATAAATAAGCTATTCGAATAAGCCGAACCTTATCCGGAAAGCGGTAAAATACTTATTACCCGAAGCTATCCGGATATAATAGAACGCCGAGTATATATTAAGCTTAGTAAACTACTTTACTTTAAAAAGGGAGCGGAGTATCTCTTTAACTAAGGGAAGCGGGTAACGGTTTTATTATATAATTTTATTAAATATATAGTAATCTATATAAAAACGCTAACCTTTATCGGCCTTTTTAATAAAGAGTATTAGTACTATTATAGATAAGGTATTAGCTTATAGTTAACCCTTATCTATTAATTTAATAACTTATTTCCGAAGTTCTAGGAGCTAGTCCTATAGTATATTATAAAGTAAACCCTATAGAAGTTTAAGAACGCGGCTATCGTTACCCGGCTTTAAGCGGATATAATAGTTTAAACTACTATAGTATAAGGGAAGTTTAAATACCTTATCTTTATTAAAAAGGTTTATAAAATCGCTTACCTTAAGGGGCAGTATAAACCCGCTCTAATCCCGTACTAGTTATAGTATATATAGAGCTATTAACGTAAGGATATATATTATCTTATAGAGATTAGTAGTTATAAAGGTATAAGCTAATTATTTCTTCTTCTACTCCCTAGCTATAATACCCGCGTAAATACTCCTAATTAAGTAATAAATATAAGCCCCGGTAGGGCGTTAAGCGGCTTTTTAAACTACTATATTATCGGCCGCCCCGATAATAAAGCGGCCCTACTAGGTATCTAGGATAATATAGCGATATCGCAGCTAAAGGAGTCCTAATATCGTATCGCGGGCTATCCCTAGGATTATATAAAGGTAAGCGGGATACTATTACTTATCGAGGTTTATTATTATCTTAGCTATATAAGTAATCGACTAGTTATACTAAAGGCTTAAAACGGTATTTAAATTATAAGTATAAAGGAGACGGATTTACTTTAATCTAAGTCGCTAAGTAAGACGTTTACTAATTATATTATAATAGTTATATCTACTATTAATCTAAACGTTAAGAAAGTATATATTTTTAAATAAAACTAGAATAAGGAAGAGCGGCTTATCTATTTTATTTTAAATCTTATAGTATATAATCGTATCGTTTTCTATTAAAGGATAAGGATATCGGAGCTCTTAAGAAAAACTAAACTTAGGAGCTAAGCTTTTCCCTTACCCTTAAACGAGTTCCCTTTATCCTCGGATAAACCCGTATTAACCTTTAGCAAGTAGATTATAATCGGAGTATAAGTAGGAAATAAGGAGTAATTACGAATAAAATACTATTAGGAGCTATAACGAAGATAGGCCCTAGCGTTATATCGGGTATTATAGATAATTTCCGAAATCTATTAAGCCCGATACCGGTTCTTTAAACGAGAAGAGGATAAGGTAAAGGGAAGCGACCTTTTATATCCGCCCCGCTAGTTAAAAGGGGCGCTTCTACCTCGGTTATAAGATTATAATCTATAATATCTAGAGTACGCGGTATTAACTCCCGATATTATAATATTACTATTATAGTTATAAAACGAAGGAGTAGAAGATAAGTAACTCTAGGGAGAGGAGTTCTAATAGTAACTGCTTAAAAAGCGTTATTCTAGGTTCTAGGTTTCTAGATCCTAAGCGATATCGTAATATCCTATAACTACGCCGGTATAAGAGGAGCGGTTAATATTATATCTAATAGCCTTTTTATAAATATATAAGGATAGCGTATTATAGAGGTAGTTAACTCGGACTTCCTCCGTTTAATAAAGGCCTCCCGTTATAGCTAGTAACTATTTAAAGTCGATTAAGAAGCGAGAGAATTAGTAAATATCTTATATACGAAAAGCGTTTAGCTTAGTAAGTATAGTACGCGCGCAGTATAGGTCCTTAAAGTAGTTTTTAAGGTAGTTTAGAAAGCTCGGAACGTTATAGGTCTAGTTACCGCTACCCTCCTTATAATAAGTAGTAACCCGCTATTAAATATAGGGAGAGAGGGAAAACTAGAGAAAGACTTATTAGTTCCGTTAGTTACTAATAAAAATAATATCGGTATATAGTTTATATTCGATAATTACGCGTTAGGAGCGAAAGGTAGCTTTATTACTATTATACGGGGCGCTTAAGGGAAAAAGTTTATAATATAAGGATATTAAGGCCGCCGACGCTATAGGATTAGGCTAAATATTAATATAATTAGCTATAACTACCGGAGAAATATAGGGATCCGGAACTATAAAATCCTACTAAGTACGAAAAGTATCGCTAATATTCTATTAAGGGTCGGTATATATTATACCGGGTATTTACTAGGGGGGTAGGGTTATCTACTGCCCGTCTACTAGAAGGTTATCTGCTAGATTTATCTTATTATTTAAGAGAGGAATTTGCAAAGCTTATATAGCGTCGTCTGTTATTATCTGCTCTACTAGTTTACCCGTTAAAGTATTAGAAACCGAGTTCTTTTAAGGAACTAGGATACTTTAGAAATATAAGGGGCTAACCTATAATATAACTATAGGTAGGTACTAATAAGATATATTCTAAAGTATAAAGAAGGAAGAGGAGAGGTCTTAGAAGGAGTCCTCTCTATAAGCTATATATATATAAGAGTATCTCTACTAAGGGTCCGTTAAGGGCCTATCGAGGGCCCGTACTATCCCCGTACTATTAGGGTTAGGGTCTATAGCCTATAACTATACGTACGAGCTACTAAGCTCGGGCTTATAATACTATAATTTATATCCTTTTAACTACTTATAAACGAAATAGTATTATATAGAATTATATATATATACTCTCTAATAATATTAACCCTACGATTATAGCAAAGTACTTTATAAAGGTTACTACTCTAATTATTATATAAGATTAAAGCTAAGAAATTTAAATTAAATAGATCTTTCTATTATAAAAAAGGATTTTACCCGTTAAGACTATATTAGAAATATTAGAAGATATTTTAAAGTATTCTTTACTTTAAAAAAAGAGCGTTTAAATAATAAGAAGAATATTTAAGAAATATATTATTAAAGCTTTAAAACCTAGGCTTATAACTATAACGATTCCGAGTAGGATATATTAAATAGAGTAACTTAGCTGCTATTATAATCTATTTATAATAGACTTAAAGAGCTCCCTTATATAGATTGAATAGAAGGAGCGCTCTATAATAATTAAGTAACGTAATAGTGGGCCTTAGATCTGTAATACGTTCACATCGTATGTTCGGTCGCAGGTGCTATTCGTGTGTTCACGATAGTTAGGTGAGCCGCGCACATCGCCTCCGTGTGTTGTCCGGGAAGCCAGTCTGTTTGGGCCGTTCTGGCGTCACACCACGGTACGATCTACAACCTCCTCTACAAGGGACAGAAACAAGTGTGGGATATTGCATTAAATATTCCTATATTTGATCCTACGGACGTGTTCAAATACACTACTACATTGACCTTGTTGTCTAGCCTGGTCATTCTGACACAACCAAGACCCCCAGGAGAGACATCAACGTACCCGTTTCTCAACTACATGCATGCCGACAAACCCAGCCTCTCAACCTAGTACCTATGCGCTGCCGACCAAGAGGTACTTCCGGAGGCACTTGGACAGAGGATGGGGTAGTAACCTATATCTCCCTCCGCGGCATCATCGCCATCTCCTCATCCGGCATACTGACCCAAGCCCCGTTACTCTTGGCCATCCTGACAAGCTCGACCTGGTCCGTCACATTGATGACGGAGCCAGGCAGCTTAGGCACCTCGCTATCGGCCGCTGCAACCGTAGTTGTGTAGCCCATGTTGTCTTCATTGCTACCCCTGTTAAGTTCCTTGGTGCTTGTCGTTCTGTACGCATCATGGGGTCCCGTAGTGGCACTGCCTTTGCGACTGCTTTTGTTGTAGCCGCTACTGTTGTAAGCCGAATGATTGTTGCGCAGGAGAGCGCCACGACCACTCGTCCTCCAGGACCAGATAGTGGATCCGTCTCCCAAATTTAGTTTCTTCATGAAGAGGGATCGGTAGGCGGGGATTGAAACGACTAGGAAGCCGACTGTGAGCTCGACACAGGAGGTATACCCTGCGGGAATGGCGGTCCCTGGATATCGATGGTGTTAGAAGTGATCAGGACCACACCACGGACCAACCAAGACAATAGACGACGCAACAACAGTTATTAAGATGCGTGAGTGTCTCGAGAGATACATAGGTATTCTAACTTACAGGAGCCATCAACTGAACCGACGTTGAGCGAGTAGACAAGGCGGACAATAGAAGCAATAACTGCGCTGGAGTTGACGGCACACAGGTCAGTTACGGAGTCAAGAAGCCGACTTGTGGGCCTTGTTTCACTTACCTGCATCCTGCGGCAAAGGTTGCGATGATAACTGTCTTCTTTTTGGTAGTCGTGTGAAGCTTTTTGACCAGTGGGATGGGCAGCACGATGATGAAGAAGTCGGTAATGACATTGCAAACAGTTACGGCAAGGGACAACTTACCGTAACTGATGCAGTAGCCGTCGAGAGAGCTTTCGTATGCCTTTTCTATAGGAATGCATTGCAATATTGCGCCCAAAAATGCAGTCAAGGACCAGCCTGTAATGAAGACGGCCATGCCCCACAGGATGAAGTGGAATTTTCGTTGCGGGAAAATTGACCCGTAAAGGCTTAGGATGCTGAACTTCAGGAAACCCATGGAAAAGCCGTAAAAGGCCTCACTCAGAATGCTGAACTGTTGGTGTTGACCACAAATCAGCTCCACTTCCATGAAATGGCATGGAGGGAGGCTGTAGGCTGTCGGAGCGCGGGTCACTCACCACCTGGAGCATCTTCGGATTGGTAACAGCAATGACATGGCGGCCCCCTCCATAGGGTGTCAGCAAGGCAAAGCACACATCGGATGCCACGAAGAACACCTGCGAACCATCCAATAAAGGTCAGTCAAGGTGATCAAACCTTGCGCATGAGACCTAGCGGACTCCCTAAGCCGGTCTCGAGATATGGAGAACCTACCCAGGCAGCTAGGACGAGCCAGTCGCTGAGATGAAAGTGGGCGGCGGTCCCAGACTGAAGCCGGCGGCCGACGAACCGTAGAAAGACAAATAGTGTCGAAAAGAAACCAGTGATTGAAGCGCAAGCGATGATATTGGGAACCAATGTATCATTCTTGTGTGCCATCCTTGAAGCATGTTAACATAGTTAATGGCCAAGAAGCCGACAGTTGAATATTGATACTTACCAATACTGAATTTCCTCGGGTGTGAACCCAGTACCCTCGGTAGCGGTCGACATTGTGAAAGTGGTAGATGGTGATGCTGCACCAAGCCGTGCCCGCAGAGGAACCGAATATATCCGGTCAATATGTATCACTCACTGAGAACTGATGTGATGCAGAGGTAGTAATTTTGCGAAAAAAAGTCCGTTCATATGATGCCAGCCTACCGCAGATTCACCTAACCAACTTACATCTTGACTGCAACTGTTGGCTGCAGCCCTTGTCTGCAGTCGACCTCTTTTGTTGACCTCGTGAGGGCGAGGGAACATTTCAGCTCTGAATTTAGGCGTTGATGATGCCACACAGGACAGAGTCAAACGATATCAAGCCATTCCTCCAATGAGAATCATGGATGACGATGACATGCATACATGGCCTTTCAATTTTGGGTGATACGCCTCAGCATCATGCATTATTCTAAAGTCGGGAGGTTTCTCGGCCCGTTGCAATGTGGATGGGAACATGCGAGTGTGGGTGGTCAGCACATGCACTCATGTGATGCACCTCTGCTATCCGAAGGATGACACTGGCTCTGAAGTTGCATGTTCTAGGTAGTATCAGTTGCAGCATCGTACGCTGAGAGCGCGGTAAGATCGGCAGCCAGCCAGCCATCCTCATCGGTTGATTCTTGTCCGAGGTAGCACCCATATTACTCGAGTGGATATTTTAGACGCCCAAAGTAACCTCACCGCCTAAATTCTTAAGCCAAAGGGCCAAATTTGCTGCAGTTGGAACTAATACAGCACCATAGAATTGATGTGTCAAACGTCCACGGGTGCAAGCAACGAGGCGGTTGGTCAACTTAGGGACTTTCTCCGAACACTTCGCGTTCTTGACCCACGACTTCTGTCAGACGGCCGCAGGGGGGCCTGCGGAATATAAACGGGCCGGATGATTTAGCAAGTTACTTTCTTAAGTTAGACTGGTATTTAGTAAGGAAATAAGGTACCTGCGCTAATTAAGGTATAAGATAATATATATTAATTAAATTCCGAGTACTTCGTATATATAATAATTAAGAGTCTTATTTTACTTTAAGAGTTAACTGCGTTATACTATATATATAACTACTCGGAACCGGAAAAATAATACCTTAAACCTCTATAGACGCTACTACTATAATCTATAGTACTCCCCTAGATTAGGATAGCTTTAAAAACTAGCTACGATTAAAAGCAGAAGCTATAAACCTATAAAGGCTATTATAAGATCCGAAGCCTAGCCCGAAGCTCTATAGGCCCCGGTGCTAGGGGAATTCGATTATACTATATAGCTAAACCTCTTAACTATATAGCGCCGGGCTTTAAGCCCTCTAGTAAAGGTCTCCGAACTATCCGAGGCTAGCCGACTAGACTATTAATAAGCCCTATAGGACTATAAATTTAGTACGAAGAGGTAGGATATATATAAAACCCGGAAGGGGGCCCTATAGAGTTAGGTATTAAGTTTAATAGCTAAGACCTACTGCTTAACCTACTACTATAATAGGGATTTAAACGATTAATATACTAGATTATTATCGATAGCGTAACCGGAGATACGAAATAGAGAGATATACGCCTCGGACGTTTATAATATAATCCTAGCGGCTCTTACTTATAAAATAACCTAATAGTAGCTTATAACCTAGATTAAAGAGTAGGAGAAAGCTATAGTAATAAGCTAGAGATATAATATATCGCAGGTCTATAAGGCCCGCAGTTAGATAAACTACTTTTTATAGCTATAGGGCGTACCGACTACCTCTCTAGCTAAATAACTAGCTATCGGCTAGCTAACTAGGGGAAAATAAACGATAAAAGCCTTAGCTATATTATAGTAGTAGCAGATATACGCTTAAAATTATAACTTATAGGGAAGAGCGTACTTATATATAACCGAATAAGCCGAGGAATATATATAGCGTATAGCGTATAGTATAGCTAAAGGGAAAGCTAAGTAGATAGCCTTATAAAGGAGCTAGAAAAAGCAGCTAGATATAGACTAGGGCAAGGAAGGAGTAAACCTATATAAAAGAGGGATAGAGAAGAGATAGGGATAGCCTAGTAATAAAGTAGCTAGGGTGGAGTATAACCCCCCCCTATCCCCTTCTTATCGTGCCTGCGGCGGCTATATTAAGGAGCCCTAAACCCCCTCTATAGAGCAAAAAAAAGTATAGTGTTTTCTTCCCTATACTTAAGTAAACTAACTTTAATGCCTTTGTTTTATATTTCGTAGCGCCCGTTAGCCTACGCCCCTCGTTAGAGTTCGCCGCGTATGCGCTATATATATTACGGTAGGGGCGCTCTGCCGCTTTATTACTAGAAACGCAGTAAACTAACCTATAGGGCCTACGGGAAGGTCTACCGGTTAGAAGAATATTAGGTAGTATTCCTAGAGAAGGTAAAGCTCTAGTTTAACCTAAACTATTAAACTCTTTATAAAGCTAAGTAGAAGATCTAGCGGGATAGTAACCTAATTCGCTAAATTAAGGAGATTAAAGTAAAGCAGTAGACTAAGCCGTTCTAATATATATAGGGGTATACGATAGCTAGTTTTCTAGTTAAGGTTTAAATAGCGTTCTAGAATATAAAGATTAGATCTATCTACCTATTTATATAGTTAACCCTATTAAATTCGGGTACTACTATCCCTATATTTAATAATATTTCCCGGTTTATTAAAGCTAGAACTATAGATTTATTTAAGTATATAATTGCTAGAAATAGGCGAGTTTATATACTCGCTTAGGGAGATATCGATATTAAAGTAACGGGAGAATATAGCCTATTACTATTTAGGGTTAATAACGTAGCCTTCTATAAGGGATTTACATATAATCTAGTACTATTTACTTATTTTTAAGAGAAAGGGTATTATTAGGATAATAAACCCGGGTAAAATGCCCTCCGGAGAAGCTATAATAACTTACTTTTCTATATTATCTCTAGCGAATATAAGTAGAATATACTAGAAAGAATACTACCCTTTATAACTAGAGCGGCGATATTTTAATAATCTACTTACTTTAACTTAACCCTATACCGAAGAGGCGGGCAGGTTATAGAAGAATTCTAGTATCTACAGCTCAGGTATCCTGTGCTAAAAGGGCTTAATAGGGTTACTAGCTTATACTATAGAGCGTAGGTAGGCTAGAAACCTTAGATTTATAAGTGCGATAGGTATATAATAGGTAAATTAAAGAGATAGGTCTCGTATATCCCTCGGGAAGAACTAGAAGAGATTTAGCGCTTTACTCTAGATTTCTCGGATTTTATAGAGAACTCTAAAGGGTATATAGTAGTAGCTTTCTTTACTTACTATAAAATAGGAGTAATATACGATTATTACCTGCGGTACTAAGACTAGCGTATACTAAAACGCCTACTAGAATCGTTTATAAAGATATTAAATATAAAGGGGGTAATACTTAAAACCCTAGAGTGCGATAATAAGATTATAAAAGCTTTTTAGCTAATAAATTAGCTAGAAAATGAATATTATATAAAACTTAAGCCCTCGGCACTATATATATAAGTATAGAACGGTACTATAAAGCGCTCGGGGGGTATAGTAATTATAAAGGCGAGAAGTATAAGGGCTTATACGAAACTTTTAAATTTCCTCTAGAGAGAGATCGTTAGAACTTTAATATATCTATATAATCGCTTTCCTAACTATATATAGGGCTCCTAGAAGACCCCGTTAAAGAGATAGAACTAATTAATAGCTAAATCCCCTACTAATTTCCGCCCCTAGATATACTATCTTTATATTTTCGGGTATAAAGTATATATAATAACCTTTATAGTATAAAATAAAACCGAGAGGCTAAAGAAAATAAACCTATAAGCCTAGATAGGCTACTTAATCGGCTATAACTCTATTAATATATATAGGATCTAGAACCTATAAGATAATAAAGTTTATACCCTAAGGGATATAATCTTTAATAAGAAGTTTAAGTTTACTAGTTAGCTAGACTACTTATACGATAACTTCCGGGAAGTAGATATCGATATATTATAGAACTACTTATAGTAGAAAGTAATCCCGTAAGAGAATTTAAATAGCGTGCTTAACGAAGAAGAGGTTAAAAACCTCGAGAACGGCTCTATCTATAGCTAGAATAATATAGTAGGCTAAGTTAATATAGTAGCCGAAATATAAGAGAATAGGGATAAAGTAGTAGAAGAGCCTGCTAAAAGGACTAATTACCCCTTAGAAGAAGCGTAGGCCGAACTGCTAACCCTAGAGGTAACGCCTTATCTGCTATATAGCTCTATCCTTAAAGCCTCTATTATAAGGGTAGATATAGAAGGCTAGAAGCGAAAGCTAGTACCCTAGATTAAAGAAATATAGCCCTAGATCTTAGCGTTTAATATAGTAAAACTATAGATCTAACTAGGGAAGCAGAACGGGAAGACTATTATAAAGGTAATAGTAAAAAGAAAGATAATAATATCGTCCCCGGGAGGTAACGCTATAAATAAGGCTATAGTTCTCCGCCGCTTATAATTAAGGGAGAAGGTTTATAGGCGAGAACTGCCCCTAGCTCCGAAAACCTTTAGGGAATATTATAATTATATCTATAGAGATCTCTTTAGAAAAGCTAAATAAAAGTACCTTTATAACTATAAAAAGATATAGTCCTAAGTAGAGTACCTAGTAGATATAGCTATTAGGAAGACCCTATTAAACTATATATAAGTATATATCTATAAGTATAATAAATACGGCTATTTCTCGAGATATAAAGCTAGGCTAATTATTTAAAGAGATTAATAATAGAAGGGCGAACTTAAAGATACGTATATAGCTACCCTTACGGGTAAATTATTTAAAACGGTAATAGCTATCGCTACCCGCTTTAACCTTAAACTTATCTAATACGATACTATTAACGCTTTCGTTAATATAACTCTCGATAAAGAGATATATATATAAATACCCTAGGGGTACCGGAAATCGGGGCAGGTCCTCCTACTAAAAAAGGCTCTCTATAAGCTATAGGAATTACCTTTATTATAGTAAAAGGAGTTTACTTAAACCCTCCGAAAGATCGGCTTTACCCTAATTTTATATAAACCCTACTATTTTACGCAGGATAATATACTAATCTTCTTCTATATAGATAATATTATAGTAGTATATTAAAAAAAGAATCGGAAGGCTATAAAAAAGGCTATAGAGTAGATTAAATCTCGATATAAAGTTATAAGAGAAGATAACCTTTAATAGTTTCTAGGTATAGTAATAGTAAGAGACCGAAGTTAACGGAAAATCTAGCTATTATAGGCAGACTACCTAGATAAAATCTCCGGGCTTATATAAGCCGAACTGCAAAATCCCTACTATACGCTAATAGAGGTAACTAAATTATTACCCTATACTAACCGAGCTTCTCTTATAAGCGTTCGTATATATTAGCGTAAAGTCGGATCTATTTTATACGCTATAGTTATTACCTAATTAGATATAGCTTTTATAGTATCCCGGCTAGCGCGGTTTAATGTAAACCCCGGGCTAAACTATTATAAGGCTACCGATCGGGTATTAAAATATTTCAGATAGATTTCTACTCTAGCCCTCGAATTCGGAGGCGTAAACTCTTTTAAAGTTTAGAGTAACTCCTCCTTTATAGATAACTCCCTCGACCGCCGAAGTTCGTAGGTATATATAATAAGTTTATTTAGGGGAACGATAGGGTAGCAGGCTAATAAGTAAAATACTATAACTACTTCTATAATAGAAGCTAAGTTATTCTCTCTCGCTTAGGCTATAAAAGAAGCCCTCTTTTAATCCCGTTTAATTTAAAAGCTAGGGGTAAAGTTTAACTAGCAGACTATCTAGCTATAGTATAATAATACTTAGATAATTAACCTTATAAATAAGGAAATCGCCCTCCTTAATATAAAGCTTTACTATATCGATATTTATAACTACTAGCTTTAGTAGGAAGTATAGTAGGGAAATGTACGGGTCGATTATACGAAAACTATAGATATAATTATAGATAGGTTAATTAAAGCCCTTTTAGTTACCTTTTACTAGAGATCCGTTAAATAAATAGGCTTAGTTAATATTAAGAGATAACTAAAAGAAAGAAGGTCTTAGGAACTTAACGAAAATATTTTAAATTAGCTAGAGAGTCTGCTAATTTAAATATAGTTAGAATTATACTTAGTATAAGATTATAAAGGAGGAAAGATATATCCCGGGGTACGCCGGCCTATATATAGAAACGCTTAAATTATATTTTATTATTTATAAATAATTCTTAATTATACTTAGGACTAGTAGCCCTTCCCTTATAGCTAGGTTACCGAATTAAAGGATAAGGTCCTTAAGAGCTCCGACCTTATATATAGCCTCGGTTACTACTATACCGGCTAGAGTAGTATATATATAATAACGCGCCTCCTTAACCTCGCCCTTATCGGCCTGCTAACCCCCTTAAAAACCCGAGTAAAAGATTTTAAGGGTATAGACCTCGGGCTTTATATAATTTAGTATAAGAAGGTAGGCGTAGCTAACTTATATATACCGCGTATATACCTTTACGTAACCCCTAGCTTAATTATAGTAAAGATTTAAAAACCCTTAATACGCTTATTAATAAGCGTAGCGCCGGCAGGGTATAATATAAACCCTAGCGGGTTATATTATATATAGAATATAAAGGGTAGCTTTAAGCGTAAGGGTACCCTCGGCCTCCTCGTTTTCCTAAAAGAAAGAGTATAAGTAGGGAAGCTAATAGGGCAGGGTACGGAAGAAACTTATAGCGGGCTCTTTACCGGCCGAACTTTCCCCTAGCTCCTAGCTAGGTATATACGCTATAGCTACCTCTACTACCTCCTCCTCCGATAGGGTCTTAGGGACTTTATTAGCCTCCCTTATCTCTATATCTTTATCGTTTAAGCGGACGATAGTCCCGCTATACTATATATTAGTTAGCTTAGGAAGAGAGGGCGTAAAAAGAGAAATATATATAATAGGGGTAGCTAACCTTATAAGAGAGGCTACAGAAGCGGGTAATACTGCTTTAGTAACTTTTTATTCGGCTAGCTATTATAGGCCCGAGCCTAGTAGCTCGTGCGTATAGTTATAGGCTATAAACCCTAACCCTAATAGTACGGGGATAATATAGGCCCTCGACGGGCCCTTTATAGGCCCTTAGTAGAGATACCCTTATATATATATAGCCTATAAAGAGGACTCCTTTTAAAACCTCTCCTCTTCCTTCTTTATACTTTAAAATATATCCTATTAGCACTTACTTGCAGTCGTATTATAGGTTAGCCCCTTATACTAGCTCTTCGTTTAATATAAAAAGTACTATTATAAGGGTTAGTTATAAAACTCTATAGAGGGAATTAAGGGAATAATACTAGTTATTTCTGCTACTACTACTAATAGTAGTAGTAATAGTAGTATTAATATAAATTATAGGAAATAAAAATACGTTTTAATACGCGAGGCTGCGAAATATCGTTAGCCTACTTATATATATAACCCTACTTACTATTACCCCTTTATATAGGTTAATACTACGGAATTTAAATATAGTAAGGGAAACCGATTTAAAGATAGCTTCCCCTAGGGGGTATATTAGATAGCTATAGGGGGCCTGCGGAATATAAACGGGCCGGATAATTTAGTAAATTACTTTTTTAAGTTAGACTAGTATTTAGTAAGGAAATAAGGTACCTGCGCTAATTAAGGTATAAGATAATATATATTAATTAAATTCCGAGTACTTCGCACGTGTGACAACTTCTGCCTAATCCTACTTAACCTACATCAGTTACTAATAGTGATTCATCATGCTGATAACCGGATGCGGCCCCCACCCCCTCCCCCCCAAAGCCGTGCATACCAACATGTGTTTGGCTTGTGAGGATCCAATCTACCCTAAGCCATCCAACTCAGCCCCAAAACTGGGATTAGAACTTCTCTGATCCTTCGATGGTACGTTTTATGACACTGATATGTGTGCGTAGAGCAGCTTTCCTTCGAGTCATCGAGCCAATCACACTTGTAAGGCTTTGTAGATATGATTCATGCCGGGTACCATCAGAGAATAAGTCGTCGGTTCCGGAGAACCCATTTGTGCCAGACCATGTGTCTGGAAGAACAGGGCCGGCGTCAAAGTTCGACCACGAAGTCAATTTTGAGACGTTTGGGAACGACGCCGTAGAAGCAGTATTAGCAGGGAGGCCAGCGCACAGAGTTTGCTCCAGGCCTCGGTCAAGCCTTCCGAGGAGATGGCTGATGAGCTCTGTAGTCATGACAACCTGCGCAACTGAGGACTGGGGTGTTGCGACGTTATCCATGTGCATGTGCATGGATATGCAGATATGCTTGAAGAGGTCGAGGAGGCGCTGATAGCACGCTGCAATTAGCAGAAAGGTGTAAGTGTCGATGATGCTAGCCTCATGCTCATCGTGGTCGTCCGGGTACATCGACGAGCTGATAGAATCGCGACGTGACTGTGTGTCTGACCATTGATCCCCAAAGAGTCCCGAGGGCAGTATGCTCGAGGTGAAAGGTGAAGGCAGGTACTGGCTGTCTAAACGCTGCAGTCCTCTTTCTGAACCATCGAACGTCCCCTGAAGGGCTTTGAGAACATGGTATGTGACAGTGGTTATGTTCTCACAAAGATGTGGTGTAGGGAGTTTAGAGCCTGCTTCTGACTGCAGCTGATAGATCCAGAGACTGAGCCGCGTTAAGCCGTTGGTATCTTTGACAATATCAGACCCTAAACAGGTTTGGGCCTGGTAGCTGGATTTTTGCGAATCATCTTGCTGTAGCTTCTCTGGTGGACATTCCGGCGGCGGTTGGGTTGGGGATGCGCAAGTGTTTGACGTCATCGGGGTGAGAGCGTCCGGAAAGGGCACCGGGTTCTTTACCACGGATGAGGTTATCTCATCATGGGTCAAGGGCGTGGATGAATCCAAGAGCCCCTGTAACGGGTCGCCCTCTGCCACAGAGATATGGTGGTCAACCAAACTGTCTGCTATACCATCTGTGTTCCAGTCGTCGGGAACCGAATCGAGCCACGGATCTGGAGGCAAAATTGCCCAAGGGAAGGGTTCGGTTGAACTCTGCATAAGGGGCGACGGCCCTTGGGTGGTCACTGAGGACATTGCAGACAAAAATGAGAAAGAGTGTGAGTCCTGTTGCTCTTTGGGAGGGTTGCCCTTTGCGTGTCCATCACTGCGCTTCGCATCGCGTTTGACAACTCGCGGTGGTCGGCCACTGGGCTGCTTTGCTGAAAGCATGAAGAGCATCAGCAGTCTCATTCAGGTTAGGACGGTACCGGTTCAGGGGCAACGGAAGGATTAGGCTTACAGCCAAATGTACAAACAGAGCCAGTCCGTGAGCATCGTAGGCATGGTTCAGGGGGCTCCACACGGTCAAGACCACGTTCGTTATGTTTTACGGTGCTGGAGCTGCGGCTCTGACAACGAACTTTCAACGCACGACATTTGTCACACGTCTGGCGGAGCGGAAGAGAATCTTTTGACTTGTCCATTACCAACAATGAGAATTCGAGTTGTCTCAGGTCAGCACAGGGGCATGGGAGAAACGTGGACGTTATTCTGCCTGCGGATATCGGCTTGTTGACGGGCAACCATTCCTATATATTGAAATATGCGGGCTGGGCCCTATCACATACACAGGTGGTATTGGACATGGATGATTCCTTTTCCCCCATGGCTGTCAGATCGGTTGAGGTAGGTACCCAGGTATATGCAGGATGTACGTATAGATACAAAGTGGATCCTTTATAATAAACTTGCAACCTATAAGGCTGCTCACCAGTCCCACTCTGTTATATAATCCTACATGATTAAGACTCTACCTTAGGTACCTAACGTAAGTAGCAATTCACACAGACTGGGCGCTAGATTGTTAAAGATATAAAAGTACTTTAAGGAGCCCTAAGTTTAGATTATAGCCCTATTATAAGTAGTTTATAATATTTCCAGTATTTATAACCTTAAGAATTAATATTGCATATACGCATCTCGGAAAATATAGCGTGCTAAAGCACTTACTTTAAAATAATAATAATAATAATATTTATATATAAACCTGCCCCTAAGGGTATATAGTGCTACTATAATCTATCTACCGCTTAAGAACTTAAATACTAAGGGAAAACCTAAGCGCTATATTCTAGCTATACGGAAGCTGCGCTATTATTATATCTTTATCCCTTAGTTACCTAATACTTTATTATATTAGTAAAAATGCTATTTAACTAGTTAGAAATGTAAACTTAAAATCGGGGTCTTAACCCTAATAATACTTATTAAAATTAGGCCTAATTAGGCCTAGTTTAATGCCCTATACTTTGCTTTCTAGTACCTATAGTGCCCCTAGTATAGTAGTTGCAGTTATTATTACCTAGCTACTATAGTTAGCCTTCTAGCTATTATTCGGCTATAATCGGTAATGCTTCGGTTTAGTATCGGTAATGCTATAATAACGCCTCAGTATCCTAACGGTTATACTTTAGTTACGATAGGCTCTCGGCGGCTATCGGTATTACGCCTTAGCCTATTATAATTACGCACCTTCCCTTTTAAGCCTTACGGTTATAGATCTCCGTATAGATCGTTTCGGATCCCGTAGCTTCCGAGCGATAGCGTTTATACCTTTTATATAAGGTTAACTTCGGAGGGTTTATTCCTCCGCTCGGGGTCTTCTTTCTCTCCGTTTAGGGCGCTCGGGCCTTAAACTCTTCTATATATATAGAATAGATAGAACCGCCTCTAGTTTATTTACTAAAAGTATAAGGAATAATTAACTCTCTATTCTATACCTAGATTTATAAGCACTTTACCTTCTACCCTCTAAAAGCTCTTCTATTTAATCCTAAAATACCTCCTTTATAGCTATATTTATAAGGGGCTTATAAGCCTTATTATACTTATAAGACTTCTATAGTTTAATAGGTTATAAGCCCGGGAAAGAATCTTTCTTAGGAATTCTGCTATATTAACTCTACCGATTTTATATCCTGTAAAAGTAAAAAAACTATCTTTTATTTTTATCTAGTTACTCGAACTCGTAACCTTTACGCTTTTTTATTTCGGCTATATTAGGCTAAAATTACTATCGTTAATTATAATTACTTTACACTTACTTCTTAAATATATATTTTATATTACGGTATTTATTATAGTATACTATAGTATTTATAATTATAAATCTACTACTTATACTATTATACTATAGTAGTTATTTTCTATATTATTAAATATAATAAACTAGTTAACGTTCTAGCTATTATATCTCTAATATAATAGGCTTAGCTAGTTACTACCCCCGCTATCGATTAAATACGCTATTTCCTTCCTTTTAGCGCTTATCCTATTAAAAGATAGCTAAATAATAGGCTCCTTTAAGCTCCTTTTAAGGGTTTAAAGTACCTATAGATCCGATAGCTCTTAGTAATTATAATTACCGGGCCCTACTATAATAGTAAGTAATAAACTTAAATTCTAGGGTTATAGACTTAAATTCTAGGCTTCTTAGTTTTAAATAGATTACTAGGATCGTTAATAACGCCCTTTAAGAGTTTAGGACCTATTACGATTAGCGTTTCGCCGATTAAATTACTAAAGTCCGAAATACTATCGCTTCTATAGTCGCTATTATTATCTAGGAGGCTTTCGCTGCCTAAACCGCTACTATAAGGCCTTTAAACCCTCTATAGCCTACTTACGCTCCCGCTCCTACGCCTACTTAAGCTATTCCGGAGCCCTTAATACCTGCTACTACTACTTCCGTCTTTTAGAGCTTTCTATACCGAGAAATTATTATACGCGCTTATTTAATCCTTAAAGAATAGCGCCTTAAAAGCTCTAAAAACTATAAATAATAGAAATAGGCCCTAGAAATAGTATTTAAAGCTATTTCGTACCCTAAATTTATCTCGAACCCCTATTTAGTACTTAGCCTTCCTAATAACGAATAAGCTATAGTACTAATAATTATTAGAGATAGCTACGCCTTAGTACCCTAGGGTACTATTTCCTAGATTTAGAACCCCTTATAAGCCTATTAATAACTTATCGCTTATTACGCCCCGATATAATCTTTCTAGCGTAAAACTCTCTATAGAGAATTTTACTCTCTCTCTTTTTAGGGATTTATAGGCTCTATTACGGAATTTAATTCTAGATTTAGTAGTACCCTATCCTGCTTAAACGCCCTAAGCGCTTAAGTTCTAGAGGAAAATTAGGTTAACGTTTACCTAAAAGCGCTAGAATCTTCGTTTAGCGACTAGGTACGCTATACTTATAACTCGATTCGAATTAATAAGGCCTCTAGCCCTAGCTTCCGTTTAAATCTAGCCTTCTATATAGCAGATATATTAGAAGAACTTCGAGTTTCGGCTAATAGAGATACTAAGATAAAGCTATATAGTTCTAAAAAGAAGTTTTCGGGCTCTAAAAAGCTTAAGAACTAGTAATAATAGGGTAAGGGTAAGGGCAAATAGAAGGAAGAATCTTCTAAAGGCAGTCCTTCTAAGCAGAAGAATAAGTAAAAGAAGAAGCAGAAGGATAAAGATAATAGTTCGGGCGAATTCGCCTACGCTATAAACTTTAGCCTAGAAAATAGCGCCTATAATATAAACTCGAATAACGAAGATTCGGAAGCTTTAAGTAGATGTAATTACTATACTAAGAAAGCTTATAAGGCTTTAAAACCTTCTAAACCTTCTAAATAATCCTATAATTATTAATACTATAAGCTACCGCTCTAGCTCTATAATACTAGATCTATAGTATATATCGCTAACGATAAGATCTAGCTTTTAAACTATAAGTTTAATAAAGGTTAATTAAAGAATATAATAACTAGCGAAGGTATACTAATACTTACTAAAGTTAGTTCTATAACCCTCTCTATAGTAATTAGCAAGAACCCCTTAAAATATAATACCGTTAATCTCGAAAATATACTATATATTCCCTAGTTTTAAATTAATATCTTTAGTAGTATTAAGCACTATACCGCTAGTAGGCGCTTTAATAGCGAAAAGCTAATAGGGTCTAATAATCGTACGTTTACCCTTTTAAAGTTTAATTCTTTAGGCTTTTTTCTTCGGCTTAAAGATAAGCTAAAGCCTATTTAACCTTCTACTTACTTCTATTATACTAGATTTAAAGCCCCTAGGCCCTTAGAGGGTCCCTTGCGATTAAGCTTAAGTAAGCCTTCGCGTAAAAATAATAAGACTTTAAAGCTATCCTCTTACCCGGAGCCCTCTTTTATTCCTCTAGCCCCGTTAGCTATTAAATCCCTAGGGCTATCCTCTTATATAGAGCCCCCTAACGGATTAGAAGCCCCGTTAGCTTTAAATACCTTACTTTTTAAAATTAAAACTTCTAATTATTAGAAGCTTCTAAAGGCAGCCCTACTCTAGCACTTACGCCTTAGGTATATAGGCCTTAACCTTTTAAAGAAAATAGCTAAACTATCTACTAGAATCCTAAATCTAGATATAATTAAAGCTTTTAATTTCTAGTATAAGGAGTACGCTAAAACTAAAGTAGTATAGCGGTTAAATATAAAACCGATTATAATTCCTTAGAAGGTTCTAGATCGTATAGAAAGCGATACTTTTAAAATCGTCCCTCTACTATAGAATAAACGCTCTATAGGGCTAATTCTAGTAGATTAAAAGTCCCGCTATCGCTAGGTCCTTTAATTATAAAATAAAGAAGCTATAGAAGTTTTCTAGGGTATAAAGGATTTATTTAAATCTTTTAAAAATCAGTATAGCCGTTACCTTAAGGAATTTTACTTCGATAGCAGATTAAAGGCTACTAATACCCTAATACGGGCTTATTTCGCTCGAAAAGGTATTAAATTTAGTACCTCGAGCCCCTATACCCTAGAATAAAACGGCTTTATAGAACGCTCTATAAGGGTTATAGTAGATAGATTACGCGCTACCCTTCTAGTAAATAATCTTCTTTAGCACCTCTAGTACTATATTCTTCTAATAATTATCGAGTTAGTTAATAAAACTACTATAACGAATTATAATATCTCTCCGTTCTAGGCCTTCTTCGATAAGGTATAACTTAATTAAGCCCCTAATATACCTAATCTATTAGTCTATAGGGTTATAAGCTTACGCTATTTAGCCCTAATACCTTATAAGTACTGAGTTAAAAGCTAAAAGCTCGCTCCCCGTACCGAAAACGTATTATTACTAGCTATTTTAAGTACTAAAACCTTTTTAGCTTACCTTATTTAATAGTAAAGAGTTCTTAAAACTAGTCTCGTTAGGCTATTTAAGTTTATAACACCTATTAAAGAAGGCAAGCCTTTAGTAATTATAAAGGGGGCAGAAGAATATAAGCCCCTTACTCTCGAGGATAGATAAGAAGAAATAAAATTACCTAGTAGCTCTTTAGGCCCTTTAAAGCCCTTTATAGCTCTTAAACCGCTTATAATTAAACTAGAACTAGAGCTTAGGCAACTATAGCGCCTAGAAATCCCTATTCCTATTCTTAAGTAAAATGAAAAGCTAGAATTCGAGCCCTATAATAAAAATAACGAACCTATTAGTATTAATCAGCCTATACCGGATATTATAGAACTAATCTACTACCTCGTTTACTAAGTTTTAAAGCTAAATACTCTTAAGTAAGCGCTAAAAACCCCTAAATCCCCTTATTAGATTTAAGTATTACTAAAAGAGTTATAGTAACTTTTATAGAAGGGAACCTTTCGCTTTATTAAGCGATTACTTTTAAAAAAGAAACCTATTACCTATCGATAAGTTTTAAAACGAAAATTAAATTAAAAGGGTTAGGTAACTAAATATAAGGCTCGCCTTATAACTAGAGGTTTCTAGTAAGTTCCTAGTATTAACTATACTAAGACTTTTATTAGTACCTTTATTCTACTTACCTAGCGAATTCTGCTTACCCTTATAGCCCGCTTAAACTAGGAAATCGAGTAAATCGATTTTATAGGGGCCTTTCTAAATAGAGATATAAAGGAGGACCTTTATATAGAATTTCCTTTAGGACTAAAAGAACTCTTAAAGACTGATTAGAACCTTAAAGACCTTTTAGAACGTTTTAGCTAGAATCTTAAAGAAAATTAGGTAATCTAGATCGTTAAGGCCCTATATAGGCTAAAATAATCTCCCCGTTAATAGTAAACTAAGCTTAGAAGCCTTTTAGAGAGCTTAAAATTTAAGCCTCTGATTTCTAATTCCGTTATATACTATAGCACCTAGTAAGGAATATTTATTATTAGCTACGTTGATGACTGCCTCCTGTTTAGCCCTTCTATAAGGGCTATAAGTAATCTGAAGAAGCGCCTGAATAAAGCCTTCGAAATCGAAGATTTAAGCGCTGCTGCGTTTTTTTTAGGCGTTAAGATCTTAAGGGATAAACCTAAAAGAACCCTATAGATTTCGTAGCAGCAGTATATTAAAGCTACTCTTTAATACTTCGGTTTTACTAATATAGCCCCTATATCGGTACCCTTACAGCTAGGGCTCTTAAGCCCTAACTAGCCTAAAAAGGTACTAAACTAGTCTAAAACTAAAGAATTTTAAAGCCTAAATAATACTATAATATACGCTATAATCGAGTCTCGTCCCGATATAGCTTTCGCAGTTCAGTTTCTCTTAAGGTATATATAAAAGCCTTCGAAATAGTACCTTATAGCGGCTAAATTACTATTTAAATACCTTAAAGGTATTATAAACTACAGCCTAAGGCTAGGAGGTAAAGACGAATTACTAGAACCTATAGCTTATAGCGATAATAACTTTACCGGTTATAAAATAATAGCTAAATTAACCTACGGGTACCTAATTTACTACTATAGGGGCGTTACTAGCTAGAAATCGAAGAGATCTAGTATTATCGCCCTTTCTACCTTAGAGGCTAAATATAATACTATTATAAAGGTAACTAGAGAAGTTCTCTAGGTTAGAGGCTTATTCTCTAAAATTTAGAGACCTATTTTAGGACCTACCCCTTTATATAGCGACTCTTAGAACGCTATTTCTACTTCGAAGGACCCTAAATACTATAGCCGTATAAAGTATACTTTAGTACGCTTCGAATTCGTTCGGAGTAAGGTTATAAAAGGCCTTTTAAAAATTAGCTACCTCGAAACTTTAAAGATACCTGTAGACGGCTTAACTAAACTACTGCCTATACTTAAATTTAAAGTCTTTAAGCGCCTATTACGCTTTAAACCCCTTTTAGAAGATCTTTAATCTTCTAAAGGATCTAGTACTTAAAAGAAAGTTTAGTTATAGAGGGGGTATTAAAATTAGGCCTAATTAAGCCTAGTTTAATGCCCTATACTTTACTTTCTAGTACCTATAGTGCCCCTAGTATAATAGTTATAGTCGTTATTACCTAACTACTATAGTTAGCCTTCTAGTTATTATTCGGCTATAGTCGGCAACGCTTTAGCTTAGTATTAGTAACGCTGCAGTAACGCCTCGGTATCCTAACGGCTACGCTTCGGCTACGATAAGCTCTTAGCGGCTATCGGTATTACGCCTTAGCCTACTATAATTATATACCTTCCCTTCTAAGCCTTATAGCTATAGATCTCTATATAGATCGTCTCGGATCCCGTAGCTTCCGAGCGATAGCGTTTACACCTTTTATATAAGATTAGCTTCAGAGGGTTTATTCCTCTGCTCGGGGTCTTCTTTCTCTCCGTTTAAGGCGCTCGGGCCCTAAACTCTTCTATATATATAGAATAGATAGAACCGCCTCTAGTTTATTTACTAGAAGACTAAGGAATAATTAACTCTCTATTCTATACTTAGATTTATAAGTACTTTACCTCGCACCCTCTAAAAGCTCTTCTGCTTAATCCTAAAACACTTCCTTTACAGCTGTATTCATAAGGGGCTTATAGGCCTTATCACGCCTATAAGACTTCTATAGTTTAATAATTTATCCTAGCTATAAATACGTATATATATTTAGCTATAAATTCTAATTATTATCCTCGATAGTTTCGATTACGTTATCTAGGGCAGCCTAGGCTATTTATAGTTATAATTCTGCTTTAATTATCTAGGCAGATTATATAAAACGAATAGGATTTACGCCTAGCAGGAACTTCGCTGCTTTATACTCTTTATTAGGCTATTCGGGGCACTTTTCTATCTTTATAACCTTTAGGATTTATAGTACGAAATAGCCTCTTCGTAAGCTAGTATAGATCCCTTTCTCTCGAAGAAACGTTTTTATTTTATATTTCTAGTTTATCTTAATAAGCTTAAATATATCCGTATCCTAGCCCTTAAAGCCTTCCTAGAAATTAATTAAAAGTTCTTCGTCTATAGCCCGTCGGCGATTAAGGTCGTCTATAACCCTTATAGCGTATATAATCGCTTTTACTTTATTAAGGTCTTCTTTTATAATAGGAGAGATTTATAGGTTTTCGTCGATTACTTTCTAGCCTCCTTTACCTACGCGTAAAGTTCTCTATATCTCCTCGATATAGCTTTAGAGTAAATTTCGTTCGGCTTTATTCGGAGGGGTCTTAGCAGGAATCGCTATCGTCGAGGTAGCTATAGAGAAAACGTTCTTACGCTATACTTATCGACTAATTACTAGTATATTTAAAACTATTTACCTGCAGATAGTAGTTACCTGGATTTTATAGTATAGTAGTTTAACCTTTACTAGTCTCTCGTTACCTATAAGCGTAGCTCGATTAAGGAATAGGGTTAAGATTAACTAGTCGAGTAGGTAGGAAATCGAAGGTTAAGTTTATAATCTTTCTAGGGAAAGATAAGGTTGCGAGTAGTTTATAGAAGGAAAGTTTAAAATTATAGTCGTTTATAAGGAGGCAGATGTTTTATAGTCGCTTTATAAGTGAATTATCTCGTCTTAAGTAGTTACGGGACCGTTTTTATCTTATAAATAGCTTTTAAGAGTAAATTCTAAGTTACGGTTAGCTATAAAGAGTAAATCTGGTAAGAAAGAGACTGTATTTAGGTTAAAGAGGGTGATTTTAGGGTTAAAAAGAGTGGTTTTAGCGTATAACTGCCTGATTAAAAGGCCTAAGGTCTCGAAATCTTACGGTTTTCGTAGTTTTATAGTTTCGGGAGGAGGAGGAGGTTTTATAGTATCGAGGTTTCGGGGGGGTTTCTATCGCTGCGAGTAAGGTTTTCGGCGATAGTTTCTGCGTAATTAAGGCGCGATTAATAAGGTTTCGCTACGAGTAAAGTAATCGACGATAATTTATATAATAGTACGCGCCGTTAAGTTATAAAACTTCTCTCTATAGATACGTATCGGCCGTTAATTAGTTTCGAGTTATTGTAGTATATCGCAGTAGCGGCTTTATAATAGCTAGCGGTTAGGTCTCTATTCTCTTTTAGAAGTCTCTATAGTAGATAGATATCTAATTGTAAACTTTAACCTTAGTATAGATCTCGCGACTCGTTCAGGCGCTAAATAGCCTATAAAGGAAGTCCTAAATTAGCGGCTAGCGATTGCAAGAGCGTTCTATCTCTTCTTCCCTTACTATTAGAGATTACTAGTATAATTACTAATTAGTATTAGTTAGGCTTTACTATACGGTTTACAGAACGTACAAATCTATTATAAATATTATTTATTAGTATATAGTAGTAGCTTAAATCTAAGTTCTAAAAGCTATCGCAGGTAGCAGAAGTAACCCTATATAGGCTAGATTCTGCTAGCTGCTTAATGTTCCTTTAACCGCTTACCCTTTATAGCTTAGTGCCTAATCTACAGAATCGAAACTATAAGGCGAATCTATACTTAGCTATAGCTATATAGCTTAAACGTAGCGAGTTTGCTATTTAAGAAGTAATATCGATAATAATTAATAAAGGAACTATAAAAATCGAATAAAGCAGATACTACTCTAACTATAAGTAGAGCGCCTATATATAATAATTATAGTAGTAACCTTTATAGAGTATTTTGCTATAATTATAGGGTTAATATTATTAGAGGGTATATATATATAGTTCTATATAATACTATTCGTTTATAAGTAATTAAAAGGAAATAATTTATATTATAAGGATAATACTTAGATTAATAACTAAAAAGCAACTATAAAATACTATCTAGGTAATAATAACTATATTCCTTTATATCTAGCTCTTTAATTAGTAACTACGTTAACTATATACTATAGTCGATATAGTCTCCTAGATTATATTAACTATATCCTATAGTTTACGTAATCGATAGAACCTTAACCTTAAGTTCTAGTATCGTCGGAAGAATAAGCTAAGGAAATATTAGGAAAATTAATATAATAAAAAGAAAAGAGCAGTTAGTAAGAGTACGAAAGGCCCTTTAAGAATTAAAAAGATATAAAGAAGCCGAAAAAATATAGTAAGAGGCCTGCTCGACTATATAAATATAAACTGTAGCGATAAGATAACGATAAGATATAATACGGTAAGTATAGCGAAAATAGTAATAAGAGATAACTAAGGTAATTAATAAACCTTTAAAGAGGTTTATCGGCTACTTATAGAAAGCTAAAGCTAAGGGTAAGGATTTAAAGGACTTTATTCCGGAAGAATATAAAAAGTATACTTAACTATTTTTAAAGGTATTAAATACCGGTTTACTATAGTATAACTAGTAGGATTATAAAATACTATTAAAGGAAGGTATATAGCCTAGATTCTATAAAATCTATAAATTTAATAAAGAATAATTTAAAGTATTTAAAGAGTACTTCGATAAGAACCTAGCGAAAGAATATATTAGACCTTTAATATCGCTAGTAGAATATCCGATCTTATTTATATTAAAGAAGAATAGTAAACTTAGATTATACGTTAACTACCGATAACTTAATAATATTATAATAAAAAGTCGATACCCGATTCTACTAATTAGCGAACTTAGAAATAAGCTAAGTAGCGCGAAGATATTTATAGCTTTAGATTTAAAATAAGCTTATAACCTAATTAGGATTAAGGAAAGCGAAGAATAAAAGATAGCGTTTAAAATACGCTATAGATACTTTAAATACCTAGTAATATTATTTAAACTTACTAATACGCTTATAACCTTTTAAGTAATAATAACCTATATATTTAGAAAGTACCTAGATATATATATAATTATATATATTAACGATATCCTTATCTACTTAGAAAATATAAAATAATATAAAAAGGATATATATAAGGTACTCGAAATTCTATAGGAATATAATTTATTTATAGAACTAAAAAAGAGTTTCTTTTATACGATAAAGGTAGACTTCCTAGGATATACTATTATACTAGGGGAGATTAGGATATAAGACTTTAAAATTATAGTAGTTAAGGACTAGCTGGAACTCTAGAACGTTAAGGAAGTAAAAGGCTTCCTAGGATTTTATAATTTCTACCGGTAGTTTATTAAGAACTATAGTAAGTACGCTATACTACTTACGCACTTTATAAAGAAAAACGTATTATTTATTTACAATACGGAAGTATTAAACTGTAGAAGTCTTATAGGCGTAATAAGGCTTATAAGCCCCTATAAATATAGCTGTAAAGAAGGTGTTTCAGGGTTAAATAGAAGAGCTTTTAAAAGGTACAAGGTAAAGTACTTTATAAATCTAGGTATAGAATAGAGAGTTAATTATTCCTTATACTTCTAGTAAGTAAACTAAAGGCGGTTCTATCTATTCTATATATATAGAAGAGTTTAAAGCCCGAGCGCCCTAAACGGAGAGAAAGAAGACCCCGAGCGGAGGAATAAACCCTCTAAAGCTAACCTAATACAGAAGGTATAAACGCTATCGCTTAAAAGCTACGGGATCCGAGACGATCTATACGGAGATTTATAGCTATAAGGCTTAGAAGGGAAGGTATATAATTATAGTAGGCTAAAGCGTAATACTAATAGCCGCCGAAAGCTTATTATAGCCGAAACGTAGCTGTTATAATACCGAGGCGTTATTATAGCGTTACCGATATTAAGCCGAAGCGTTACCGATTATAGCCGAATAATAGCTAGAAGGCTATCTATAGCAGCTAGGTAATAGCGATTATAACTATTATACTAAGGGTACTATAGATATTAGAAAGTAAAGTATAGGGCACTAATCTAGGCCTAATTAGGCCTAATTTTAACATATATTATTACTGCTTTCTTACTCTTTATTACTTTATTAACCGCTATAACTATATAAATTACGTTCTAGTTAATATATGCTTTTAAAGTTATATAAATAATAACCTTTCTATTATAACGCGCTAGAACTACTAGCTACTACCCTTACGCTTTTATACTATTTAATATTACTATACTTATTATAATAACTTAAGCTTATACTCGGTTTAAAGGAGTAATTAGTATAATAGCTATAAGGGCTTTATAAAGTATTATTTTAATCTCTTACTATAAATCCTCCTTTATAATTATTTAAATAATATTAGTAAAGCTTTTATATAAAGATTTTATAATTTTAATATAATAGCCTTCGGTAATATATAGGATTATATATACTTTATCCTAGCTAATTAAGTTTATTAATTATTTTTTAAATATTTATAGCTTCTTTTTTAATAAGTTTCTTTCTCCTTTATTACTTTATAGCTATATTAAAGCCTTATTAGTTATTATATAAGCGCTTTATTTATAGTTAAAGTAGTATCTGCTCTGCTTAATTCCTATAGTTCCTTTATTAATTATTATTAATATTATTTCTTAAGTAGCAAACTCGCTATATTTAAGCTATATAGTTATAGCTAGGTATAAATTCGCTTTATAATTTCGATTTTATAGTTAGAACTTAATTTAAAGGAGTATTAGGGTTAGGACTTTAATTTTAAGTTAATAAATTGCTTTAATAGTATTAAATTAATATATAATATAGTACTACTATTAACGAGTTATTTAAGCAGAATATAATATATAAAGGGGCAGTATTATATAGAGAGTGTTAATATATAGGGGGTACTTACTATATTGTTAATAGTTGCAGGTATTACTTTAACCCTATTTTAAGTACGCGTAAAAGTAAAACATTAAGGGCGGGGGAGGGTTACAATACAAATTATTTTCTAGATTGGTCCAGGTGCTGATGGAACATTGAACCAACGCAACTTGCCAGATTCCACTGTGGCTGAAAGGGGCCAAAGCATTCCAATATTTGTTCGTGCCCATATTGCTGCATCATGTCCTATTCAAGAAGTTCGCTACCTAGGTAGCGGACTGTGCCGATTTCCGACCTTTGCTTGCCAGCCCCTGGGAGGTGTAGGTACTTATGTAGGTATGCGGTGACCCTAAACCCGGGGTCATTTCCACCCGTCCCTCCATGCCAACGGTCTTTCGGTTTCCCTAAACATATGTGCCGATACAAATGTCCATTTTCCATCTCGTCTCCAACGGAAAACTCTGCCATTTTTGATCCCAGGCTCAGAACACTAAGTACAAGGGACGCCATCTCTCCTTAGAATATTATCCTTACTCCCATTATCAATGACAAGCCCAATGGATCCGGGCAGCGTTGACAGGGCAGATGCCATGCCAACTGCAGAACAGGAGGCCAATGCTGAGAAACCGGCAAGATCATGGCGGTTCTGGGTATGTACAATCAAGAGATCAGCCGCCGGTGTATACTATGCAATCTCGTTGGACTAATACATCTGGTATGAGCAGGGAATTATAGTCTCCATGCAGCTGATATCAATGCTTACTGCCTTGGATACTTCTGCTGTCTCCACAGCGATGCCTTCCATTCTCGAGGATGTCGGGAGTAGCGACGGCTGGATGTGGATTGCGAACGCATACTTCCTCACCATGACCGCCTTTCAACCTCTCTTCGGCCAGGCTGCTAATGTTTTCGGTCGGCGCAGCATGACTCTGCTGGCAACGTTTCTGTTCGCCGTCGGCTCTGCTGTATGTGGTTCGGCGCCTAGCCTGGGAGCCTTGATCGCGGGGCGTGCTATCCAGGGCGCTGGTGGTGGTGCGATCAGCATCCTCATTGAGATCAACGTCGCCGACCTGGTCCCTCTCCGGGAGAGGCCCCAGTTCATCAGCATTGTTTTGCTTGTGTATACCGTAGCTGTCTGTGTTGGCCCTGTCGTCGGAGGGGCGCTGGCCCAGCACGCAAGTTGGCGATGGTACGTGTCGCGACTCGAAAGCACTACATACAACATTCCCCATGGTTGCCGGCAACGGAAATCTCGAAAGGTCTGCGCTGACTTCTTTGAACAGGGTCTTCTATATCAACCTGCCTATCTGTGCGGTCGCTCTGGTTGTATTGTTCATCTTCTTGCGCACCCGCTATAATAAGGACACTGTTGGCAACTCGCTGAAGCGTGTTGACCTGGGCGGTAATGCCCTGCTGGTGGCGTCTGTCGTTGCGGTCTTGATAGCCCTGACGTGGGGTGGCACTGAGTATCCGTGGTCGTCTTTCCGAACACTCGTACCCCTGATCCTTGGTCTTGCTGGCGTCGGTGCCTTCTTGTGGATTGAGTCCACGACCCTGATTCCTGAGCCGACAATGCCGCTCCGGTTGTTCTCAAACCGCACATCGCTGGGTGCATTTGGCATTGCAAGCCTTCACGCGATGCTTACCAACTTTATTACCTACTTCTTGCCTATCTACTTCCAGGGCGTTCTGGATACAGGTGCCACCCGCTCCGGAGTAGACTTGCTTCCGCTTCCGTTTGTGACTATGCCGTTCGCCATCCTGTCCGGCTTTTGCACCAGTATGTCCAATCTCTTGTTTCACTGTTTTGCCCCAATTTTGGCTTTCCATTCTCCCATTTCCCCAGCTGCGTGACCCACCTTGAGTCACTAGACCTGTCCCGGTGGACTTCCTTTTGCGCCTCTCGTCTGTAATGAGATTCTGAAAATGCTGTGGCTGGTGGAAGCCTGGGTGGGCCTCTGAAGGAGCATATGCTAACAATAATCCTTTGTAGCAAAGTTTGGCCTGTACCGTCCGTCCTTCTTTGTAGGCATGGCCTTCCTAGCCATTTTCTTCGGTCTCTTGACGCGAATAACTAAGACAACCTCGACGGCGTACTGGGCTGGTATCGAATGTATCGCAGCCGCAGGGCTGGGCATGATGGTCCCGACCACATGGCCAGCGGTGCAGGCTCCTCTCGAGGAAGTCGATCAGGCCATTTCTACGGCAGCGTGGGGGTTTGTCCGCAGCTTCGGTGGCGTCTGGGGTGTCGCCATCCCCGCCGCCATCTTCAATTCTCGAGTGAACCAGTTGGTTTCTGTTATTGCCGACCCTGCTGTCCGCAAGCAACTTATGAACGGCGGCGCTTATTCACTGACCTCGATTGGCGGCGGCACGGCTGCCCAGGGCTGGACGGCCGAGCAGCAATCGCAGATCTCGACCATCTACGTCGAGAGCTTGAAACGCTGCTGGCAGGTTGGTATCGGCTTCTCGCTGCTAGGATTCCTCATCAGCTTCGTCATCAAGGACATCCCGCTCCGGGACCAGCTTGACACTGAGTTTGGACTGGAAGCTCATGGTGGAGAGAAGGCCAAGCTACAAGAGCCGAAAACTGTCCCGGTCCCGAACAGTGTTGAACAAAAGGTGGACCAGTCAGGGACGGCGTCAGACAATGTGTGAGGGCATCTGGCAGGCGTCTGAATACTAAATCTGGCTGACTTCAAATTTCGGCTATGATTTTCGAGGGCTCGATTTAGGATCGGACGTAGCAGAAAATGGTACAGCCCGAAGCTAGAACGTCCCCATTCACAAGTTTGGCTGATCTGAATGTGGGTTTCATATAATATTCTAATCATATTTTGGACATGCAGAACTGTTTATTTACTATTTCCAAACGCTATCTTGTTATATTCAGGAATGAGATCTATAATTACAAGGCATGGACTGCGTTGATCTGACGGTCACAAACAGTCTGCCCACCTGTGTGTACATACTGTGCGATTGTGTACCATATTACCAATGTAATGGGCTCTTTGTCACAACAAGTGAGTGTTCAGGACATTGCAACCATGAAAGCAACAAAATAGCAAGTCCATGACGGAAGATCTGCTACGAAAGCTCGGGTTGAATTGATCCGCAGCCAAGACACCATGCTAGCCGTATTGTCTGCGCCCGGGTCTCCCTCGACGCCCATGTCGTCCTTAACATGGTTCAAATGCCGCATGGCGCCGGGTCCGAAGGGGAAGTGCAAAACGCTGAAAATGAGACCTGCCAGGTAGAAGCCCGCGGCGACGCGTGGCCTGGTCGCGGCGTGGGCCGAAATGTTGACGTTTGCGTCGTGCCGGGCTAGGTTGGCCGCCGCGGTGGCGATGCTGAGCGGGTAGGTGGTGAAGATGATGGCGAGCCCGTTGCGGGTGAACCCAATCAGGCTGGGGAGAGCGCGATTCGTATGGTGGCGGCGCTCGAGCTCCGTCTCCACGGGCGAAGTGTGCATCAGAGGCCGGATGAAGGTGTCTTCGGACAGCGTGAAGGTGATGGAGCTCGTTGCCGATAGCAGCGGAGCTACGCTCAAGAGGGCAAGACCAGCCATGGTAGTTACTGGTTCACAATGTGGTGGCTTTCGCTAGGAAGCGGACTTGGTCATTTGGTTGCGAGCCGCGTGCCCCGTCTTCAGCTGAAGAGAAAATTGGTGCCTGTGCTAGCTGGCGCCGTTGGTCCTAGGACTACCCTACCTTTTTCTGCATGTTGGAGCAATGCAATGGCACATCGATGTAGATATAAGCCTCAGACTCGTCATCAAAAGATTATCCCGCTCCAACCGTGCCGTTGGCTTCACGTTGCATTGGGGGCCAACCACTCATCAACCCATTTCATGGACCAATCGGTCTCCATCGGATAGATGTTGGTCCAGTTGGTGTTACAGGGAGTCGGCTGACGACTACCACATCGGCAGGTTTCCAAACCAAGTGCTGGTTTCCGATTCGCCGGCCATATACCAACCAAACTGTCCGTCTTTGTTCCTACAATCAGCCATGTGTAACATCCACATGCGTGTCTCAGGGGACCAACCTTTGACGTATCTAGGTAGGTCCAAGTAGCGGATAGATAAGGCTCCGGGCTGGAATGGACAACTCGACTTTGGTCCATATTCCTCACGGTTCTTTGGAATTAGATTCCAATTTCGCAAGAGAAATCAACACCCTTATAACACATTCTTCCACAACAGCAAACTCTCTAGGCAAAATGGCCGAACAGCAGATGCCACTACTGAAGGTCTCCGTGCTCCATTTCCGGGACAAGTCGCACGACGAGGAGACGTGGTTGAAATGGTACAATGAGGAGCAGATCCCGCGCTTCATCCCCATTGCTCATCGTCACGGGCTCGATCGCGTCGAAATTGTACGTTTTCTGGCAGCATGTTTGATGACCATACTGTCTAGTGTTTGCTTGTCTGAAATGCTTGCTGACATTGATGTGGTGATGCAGTACTTTACGCCCAACACATTCAAAGAAATGTTCCAAGCGGACTTGGACCAGTTTAAGGGAGGGTGCGCCGCAGGCTGGAATATGGCGGCCTATGACGCTGCAGTCATCTACTGGGTCAATGACCCGCAGAAGATCCGCAACATGCTCAGCGATCCTGATTGGGAAGGAAAGGTGACTAAGTTTGAGAAGGGATGGATCGATCAGACCAAGGTCGACGTGCAACTTGGCACCCAGACAACCTTCGTTGAGGATGGCAAGATTGTCAACACAGTCACCAAAGAGTACCCGGCCTGAGCGCGGTTTGACAGACACCTAACGCATGAGTTTCACTCATGCGCCTTTGCCACCTTGGACGGTTCAACCTAACTACTAAAGTCAATTACCTACTCAAGGTAGTCATGGAGTAGAACCCACATCGGTGATGGCAAAGTTAGGGTAGTGGCAACAAAAGGGCAAATTGAATTGGAGGGGTCACAACCACCTGGGCAATGAATGATGTACAGTGAAACTGCATAGTAAAATGAAGGCTCCGTTTGAATCATGACGTTGCGAGTATCACCATCTACTACTTACATCGATATAACTGCCAAGTTACACGACCTCTCGACCCTAAATCTAGCCTATGGGAGATTAATCTTAGAAATCATAGTTGAGTAAATACTTAGGTACATATCCTTCTTGAACAAGCCAGGACCCCAGTACTAGCGGTCACATGTAGTTACTAAAGTACTCAAGAGTATATGCCAACTTAAGGTAGCTCTAGCTACACAACACAATAACAAATGATCGATATCTGGAGGAAGGTTTACGGGGATGGCCTCGGGATGGAGGGGAGGTACTATGGGGGGCAACATATCATCTACTTTAAGTAGGTATACCGATCCGACTACAACGAGCACGAGCCTATAGACATGATTGCTTGCCAGGTTTAGTCGAGACGAGGGAGCATAGCTTCTATATACATAATATAAGTATGTATGCTTGCTGTTCCTGGTACTTTTCAGACGAATAATCCTTTGTATTTAAGACAACTGCAAAGAACCCTACTTTTACACTGATAACTAAACTTTGGCTTGCTCTAGTGAAGGACGATTGATTCCGAATACACCATCGAGCCATCCAAAGGTCTTAGCATGAAGATGTGAGAAAGCAGCAACCTTGGCCTGCAGGGACCCCTGGCCAACGCCAACAGGGCTCCACATGATTTTGGTTCCCCCATCCTTGAGCTGCGTCAAATTGTTGTAAATGCGCTGCACCTCCAAGGGAAACAATGTATCTCGAGCATCTGTCACGAGCGTTGGGCAGGTAATATCTGCCAATAACGAAGTCCCATCCGGTTTGTCGAGCGTGAAGGTTTGCATTTTTTCCACGGCATCTGATACAGACGAAGCACCGAAAGCAAATATACCCTGTCCGAGCTCCCACTGCACTTTGAAGTTAGATAGACTGACAGCCAAGCCCATTATGCGATCGACGACTCCACGGTTGAGATAACGAAACCAGCCGGGTATCGTTTCACGGGCGGCCGCTCCAAGGTCATAGAACCCGTCCGAGGCTATGCACGCTTTAACACGCTCCGGCTCAAAGGCGGTCCCGCGCAGGGCAAAATATGCGCCCATCGAATTACCCGACACGGCGACCCGTTCGAGGTCGAGATTCTCACATAGGGGTGATGACGATGCGTGAACCCACAGCGCGTCGAGGACGGCGCGTAGGACCACCTCGAAGTCACCACGTAGGTGTAGCCTGTGTTTTTCTCGCCGGAGTACCATGCCCTGCCCAGGGGCATCGAATGTGAGGACCGCATAGCCTCGGGGAAGAGCTCCAGCCACGGTGAAATGGTAGAATTCCTCCTGGATTGTGTCGAAGCCCTGCACCTGGACAAGAACGGGACTTTTCCCACTGCTATCACCCTCTGGGCCTTTATTGCCTGGTGGCAAGAAGAGGTATGCAGGAAGGTGTGCACCTTCACTTCCGAAAGGGATTTCCAAGAACTCAACGGGACTGTCCAAGAATACAGATGCTTGCTTGAACAGGTCTACCGCCCTGGAAACGGCTTCGAGCCGTCGTGGATCTTCCGAGGGAAATGTCTTACGCAGCATCCTGTAAGCACGTCGTGTGTTAGTGAGTTGTGCAGTCCTTGAAGACCAGGATATAGTCAATACTCCACCGAGTAAAAGGAATAGGAACATACAACTCGCTAGAACGGTGGTAATTGCTGGCCCGTAGTAACGCCCAGCGAGCCGCAACCACGTCTCCAGAGCTGCTGGCCTGCTTGGCCACAGACTCTGCTTTGCGACCAGCCTCTGACCAGGCCAGATACCAGCTTTCTCCGTCATTCAATCGGATATTGGCGGCGACATCAACGCACTCGCCAACATCACAGCCATGTGTGGGGGCAGTGCCGAGGACTCGTAAGAACTCGAAGTTGAAGAATTCGGAAGGTAGAAACCTGTACATGGTTTGTCTCTAGCTTGCCCAAGCTGAGAACTTGAAACAGTGTATGAAAAAGGATAGTGATTGATGAGTGAGGCCGTGAGTTCTTTGACGGGGGGGGGGGCTCGACTGTTTTCGGAACTGTGTACCCACAGTCCAGATGCCTCCCGTGAATGGTTCTCAAGAGCGGCCGAGACGCTGTTGACTACATACCTAAGGTAACAGAACCTCCTTCGGCCCACACACCGAAATGGCGCCTTCTTCACGAACCACGATCACGTTCGACCATTCCATGATGGTGCCTGTGAGGACACCGTTGCCACTGTCCATAAAATGCTACCTGAAGATGCTACCTCATATCGGCCTAATTAAACGTCGGTGGGGTGACATTCGCAGGGTATTGTTCGGCAGATTCCCTAAGGACGGCCAGTTCAATGTCGGCACGACAACCACTCAGCTGAAACGTCGGCGTCGGTAGAATAAATAAGGTGCGTAATTCACCGTCCAATACGCCGATGATCCTCAACTGCCTGGCACGTGTTCAGCACCGCCACGAACTAGCTGACGGACAACGTCGTCTAAATCAAGTACATCCAGTGAGCAGGGAAAATATACCGAAGCTGAAATTTCTCAGATACAGCATGCGAGTGTGCTTGCACACATGCTTCTGGTACGGATTCTTTGTGCGGACCAATCAGCGGTCTTTGCATTGCACTCATAGCATTCGTACCTAGGGTATATTCTTGAACGAAACGTCTGCGCTGCCCACTCACATGGGGTTTGCTGACATCTTCACTTGCCCAGGTCCCTCCCGAGGTCCCCTCCTCCCAATCTCTCTCCAAGACATGTAATTAGCTCACTCTGAAATGCTCCCATCTAAATCTATAGGTCCAGATAGTAGTAAATTTATACCATTTCAGTGTGCCTTTATTTCACGCCAGGGGGTACACCAGCTTGCCTCCTTTTACCAGGCCTCTGCGTAACTCCTCTATGCCCTGTCCTACAGCAACAAGTCCACCAGGGCGGATTTGGAAGCTTGGTTCTTTCATTTTTCCTTGGGCAATCAATGCCTCCGTCGTGCAAAAAATGCGCAAGGCCAATGCGCGGAGTTCGGGCTTTGCAGGTCGGCCATAGACACCAGCTAGTCGAACAGGAAGCCCAAACATAGATATTGCCATTAACCAGTCAGCGCTAACATCGCGGCGCAAGTACTTCCCGTGCGTCGAGACAGGATCCAGTGCAATATAACGTCCTCCCGATGAACCGATAGCTGCATAGCACATGGCCATCGACTCGGCGCTTGTCACACAGTCAAGCACCCGCGCCAGCCTACCTTCCGTGAATCTTCGGATATCTGCGGCACAGGTCGGGGAGAGATAGTCGAAGGTAGCCACGGCTCCAAGTGCGCGTACCATAGCCATACTCGCAGGCGAACAGGTAGTCACGGGTTTGAAGCCTGCCAGGCGAAGCATCTGGATCGCCACAACGCCAGTAGCCGTGCCACTGCCTGAGACTAGGACGAATTTATCCTCATTGCCATGGCCTCTAGGTTTCTCATCAGGCAGAGGGATTTGTAGAAAGTGACTGATCGCAAAGCCTGCCGTCGTCACCACTACCCCCAGCGTGGCCCCCTGCTCGAAAGTCCAGTTAGACGGAATCTTGAGCGTCAATTCTTCTGTTGCCAGGATGACATCGGCAAAGGCGCCTAGGTCCCTCTCATCGGGATTATAGCCGTATGCAGCACCTGCAACGCGATCGCCTGGCTTGAACCTCTTCACGTCCGTACCGACTTGTAAGACTACACCGGCGAAGTCGAAGCCGCCGATGGAGCCAACTGAGGCCGTGTGTTCACTTGACTTCGCGTCCCCCGGATTCAGCCCCACAGCGGCAACCCGGCAGAGCATCATGTTCGGTCCGGGCCTCGGGATGGCAACATGGCTGGCCAGCTCGAGTTTTCCCGCTGCTGTAGTAATCAGCGCTTGCCGCAGGTGCGTCCCCGGTATGACCACCTCACAGTGGGCTGGAGGTTCGAGGTTGATAAGGGCCATTTTTAGGGATTGAGTCACTGAGGTTGGAATGGAAATTGTTTGCGAGGCCGAGAGGATCCAAGAGGTAAACAAAGTCACGTTTCGAAAATATAATTTCTGGCCACTTTCTGAAAGCGTCATAATTCCGAAAGGTCAAGTATAAATACGTCTAAGTAGTATTCAACCTGCCTTACAAAAGTATTAGGGAAATAGTCGTAATAATAGTGTATATGCTAGTGGTTCAGGTGACTCCTGCGTTCCTCGGCTAGAAACCGGCGGATTTCTCATTGCACACCTTCACGGACCATGATCGGCACATTTGCCCAGCCCTGGTCATCATGCTGGCTTGGAGCTGCACTGGCTCATCGGTATATTCATTACCTGTCTTGTAAACATCTCGTCCTTATCTATTCATGTAACCGCTGAGATATATTTGAAATACTCCATTGTGACATTTCAGGCCAGGAGCAATTAATTGCTCGTTTACGTTTAGTATCAAGGTAGCATTGCACACTGAAGCGTAACAGGGACATGGAACAGCCAACAATCATCACCACCGAGTCCACGGGGCTATGGGTTTCGGAACCTATTGCTATTGTAGGTAGCAGCTGCAGGCTCCCAGGCGGCGCGACGTCGCCGTCCAAGCTGTGGGAGCTTCTACGAGATCCCAGGGACGTTCTGGCCGATATCTCAGCAGCTGAGAGGTTCGATATCGGCGCATTCTATCACAAAGATGGGGATCACCATGGGGTAAGTGACATCTGGCACCCTTACATTTACCTAATCCTCAAAGGGCGAGCGAATCCCCAAGATTTGAACCAACCCTGGGTTGGAGGGGAAGCAGCTGTCTGACAAGACCGGTGTATCAGACTAGCAATGTTACGAAGTCCTATCTTCTCGATGACGATTACCGGGTTTTTGATCATGGGTTCTTCGGCATCCACCGGCGTGAGGCCGAGACTATGGACCCCCAGCAAAAGATGCTCCTGGAGGTCGTCTATGAGGCTGTTGAAGCAGCAGGGTACTCCATGCATTCCCTTCGAGGAACAGAGACGGGCGTCTTCGTAGGTCAGATGACAGATGACTACCGCGATGTTCTATTTCGAGATATAGACAATGCGCCTCAGTATTCGGCGACCGGCGTTTCACGTGCCATTTTGGCAAACCGTGTCTCATATTTCTTTGACTGGCATGGACCATCCGTCAATATCGATACGGCATGCTCATCCAGTCTGGTTGCCCTTCACCAAGCTGTTCAGGCATTGCGGAATCGAGACTCTACTATAGCCATCACAGCAGGGTCAAACCTCATACTTGGGCCCGAAATGTTCATTATGGAATCTAAGGTCAGTAGCGACAAGTCAATGTCATTATCGAAAAGGTCGCTTCGTTTTTTTCTCGGGGAAGTGGTTTCACCATCTTCCCTAGCAGTGTCGCGCATAACACTAACACTTTGTTTTTGTTTCGTTTGACAGCTTCACATGCTGTCACCATCAGGGCGATGTCGTATGTGGGATGCAGAAGCAGACGGTTATGGACGCGGTGAGGGGGTAGCCGTTGTTGTCCTCAAGACTCTCCAACAAGCTTTAGCCGACAATGATCACATCGAATGCATCATCAGAGAGACTGGAGTAAATCAGGACGGCCGATCCCAGGGTCTGACAGTCCCCAGCGCTGCTTCTCAGGCTACGCTCATCAGGTCTACTTATGCTCGTTGTGGCCTGGATATTACACGTGCCGAAGATAGATGTCAGTACTTCGAAGCACATGGTACTGGAACGACTGTTGGTGATCCAAAGGAGGCAAAGGCCATACGAGACGCCTTTTACTCAGATAACCACGACACAGGCGACGCCACCGATGCAGGTCTTCAGAGTGAAACAGACGACAAAATTTTGTACGTTGGCTCCGTCAAAACTGTTATAGGGCACACAGAGGGCGCTGCCGGACTGGTAGGGGTTCTGAAGGCCTCGCTCGCGCTACAAAATGCACAAATACCGCCAAATATGCTTTTCAAGCAACTCAGCCCGGCTGTTGCACCTTTCTACTACCCACGTTTACAGGTACCGACGGAATTGCGGCCATGGCCAAAGAGTGCCTTGGGTGCACCAAGGAGGGCTTCCGTCAACAGCTTTGGGTTTGGCGGCACAAATGCGCATGTCATTTTGGAGAGCTGGGATGGCAGTGAACATGGACCATCCTCCAGGACTGAACATGATGATGGCCATCCAATGGACCTCTGCTCGGCGGCCTACGGACCTTTCACATTATCAGCCAATTCAAAGGCGGCTCTGATAAGAACAGTTTCGCAACTTTCCAAGACACTCAAAAACTCAACACAAAACCTTGGTTTAGCAGACGTAGCAGAGATGCTGCAGTCGCGTCGAACAGAGTTTCCGTTTAGGGCTGCTCTTTCGGCTGCCAATAAGCAAGACCTTATCGGGAATCTCGACGCATTTGTCACGGAAGCCCAAGGGGGCGGCGTTGATCTACATGATGCCGATAAAAGCGTCTTGATTTCTCCCGAGTACCCGCTGCGTATTCTGGCCGTATTCACTGGCCAGGGCGCTCAGTGGCCGAGAATGGGTGCATGTTTGTTTGAACAGTCGCCCTTGTTCAGAAACAGTATCCAGCGTCTTGAAGATTCTCTGGCATGTCTACCAGACGCTCCGCCATGGTCGCTAGTCGAAGAGCTGTTGGCAGCGGAAAGCGAATCGAAGGTTCACGAAGCCGAGTTCGCACAGCCTCTCACTACGGCCCTACAGATTGCGTTGGTCGACTTGCTCCGTGCCTCTGGTGTGAGGTTTAGCGTTGTCGTGGGCCATTCGTCTGGAGAAATTGCAGCAGCATATGCATCTGGCTATCTTTCGGCCCAAGATGCAATCCGTGTTGCTTTCTATCGTGGCCTTCATTCCGCGCTCGCACAGTCACCTGAAACTGGCCAACCTGGAAGCATGATGGCCGTTGGAATGTCTCTGGATGAGGCAACAGCCTTCTGTCAGAATAGCGATATTCTCAGCAGAGTAGCCGTGGCGGCTAGCAATTCACCATCTAGCGTCACTCTGTCCGGGGACTCTGATGCTATTCTGGAGGCGAAAACAATACTAGATCAGCGAGGAACATTCACGCGCATCCTCCAAGTCAATAAGGCATACCATTCGCATCATATGAAGCCATGTGCCGATGCATATCTTCAGTCCCTGGCCAAATGTTCGATTCAGCCCCGGAGAACATCGGTGGATGGCGATTGTGCCTGGTACTCAAGTGTGCACGGCCCAGATGGACGTAGTGTGCATGACCCGGATGCGCTCCGTGATAAGTACTGGGTGGAAAATATGGTGAAGCCTGTACTCTTTTACCAGGCCGTGGGGAGAGCAGCACGGGAGGAGGATCATTGCCTTGACCTCGCACTCGAGATTGGGCCACATCCCGCTTTACGAGGTCCCGTGCAAGATGCACTGAAGGTTGTGACAGGTGTGAAAATTCCTTATCTCAGTCTTCTTGCGAGGTCAGCAGACGAAAGAGTCACCTTTTCCGACGCCCTTGGCGCTATATGGATGAAATTCCAGCCACTACCCGGCACAGCTCCTGTCATAGATTGGTACGCTCTTCGAAAAGGCTTGTATGGACGAGATATCTCGCATCAACCTCGAGTGGTGAAGAACCTCCCTCCTTACAGTTGGGACCACGAGAAACCGTTGTTTTTCGAGTCCCGTAAGTCGAAGTCTTGGCGCACTTATGGACGACCGATGTATGTCATTTCTTTCGTTTATTCCCCTGCATCCTCAGGTCTTGGGCATATTCTTGCTTAGACATTTACTTCAACAGTTCAGTACTCCTGGACATAAGGAGAAATGCTAATCATACTAGACACCCACTGCTCGGCAAAGCCACAGTCCATGGCGGCAAAAACAGCCAGGACAGGTTGACGATCGTATGGCGGAACATCCTAAAGCTAAGAGAGCTAGAATGGATGCAGGGCCATCGGTTTCAACAACAGGTAATCTTCCCAGCAGCTGGCTATGTGTCCATGGCAGTCGATGCCGTAGGAATCTTGGCGAATTTGTTGGAACCTCGAGTGGAACAAGCACAAGCATATCCAATAGAACTTACTGACCTTCAGTTCCACCGTGCTGTTGCATTTGATGATGATATGCCTGGGGGAGTGGATATAACTCTCATCATGCGAGTCTTGCATCGGAACTCTGCTCGAAACACAGTTGAAGCCGAAGTCTCTTGCTATAGCGGCGATACAGATGCACATCCAGAGGAGGCTGCCATCAAGGGAGTTGGGTCAACGGCTCTCAATTTTAGCGGTCATGCGGTCATTTTCCTGCCACACGAAGAAGCTGCTCCGTCTTCAATTCTTCCTATCCGGACTGCACCAGAATTACCACTTGGCAGCGTCGATACAGCCCGCTTTTATTCTTGGGTCTCTTCGACTGGACTGCAGTATTCCGGTGACTTCCTCGTGGAGTCAATCCAGCGGCGGCGCAACACTGCCACAGTCGTTGTCAAGCGACCGGATCAGAGCAGCAGCGGTGTGATGCGTATATACCCCCCCACGCTGGATGCGACATTACATGGAGTCTTTGCTGCGTACAGCTTTCCCGGGGACGGCAGGATGAGCGGCGCATACCTCCCATCAAGAATAGACCGCGTTCGAATTGACCTGGGAGCAGGGAGCCTGTGCGACTGCCAACATAACAGCGATCAGAGAAACGTCGGAAGACTGTTGGCCGATTGTTACGTTCGAAACGATTCGAACACCGCCATCAGCGGTGATGTGGAGTTATTCTGTGCAGGCTGTGAGCGTCCCGAAATACAGATTGAGGGAGCTGTTATATCACGCCTCAGCCCACCCACAAGTCAAGACGATCGTGTGTTGTACGCTCGCACAGTCTGGGGCCGAGACTTCCAGTCGTGTGGTTTCGAAACACAAAATTATACCGCAGAACAAAGACGAGAACGCGCTATTCTCAACGAGATCTGCGAAAGAACAGCATACTTCTTCATTAAACAGCTATTCAACGATTTCCGTCGAGACGAGATCCAATCTATGGAATGGAACTTTCAATATCTCATGGATTGGATAATTCAGGACGTTGTGCCCACCGTCGAAACAGGACGTCATGCTCGCGTTCGGGCTGAATGGGCGGCTGATACACGCCAGGATATTGATATTTGGAGAGAGAAGTACGCCGATCATATAGAGATCAAAATCATCCACGCGGTCGGACAAAGTCTCCCAACCGTAATGGGGGCCTCATCATCTCCTGCTGGTGCAGACCAAGTCTCAGTGTTGGACAGTCTGATGAAGGACAACTTGATGTCTCAGTTATATCACCATGCGGAAGGGTTCTGGCAAGCCAACCAGCTTGTAGGTCTGGCCGTCGGCCAGCTTGCCCACCGCTATCCTCACATGCGGATTCTCGAGGTTGGTGGTGGTACAGGAGCAGCGACAGCAGCCACAATGCCACAATTGAGCGGACACTTCTCCTCTTATACTTTCACTGACATCTCAGCTGCGTTCTTCCATGACACGAAGTCCATATTCTTTAACAGTCCCGGCTTCGACAAGATGCGGTTTGCAACGTTGGATATGGAGCAGGATCCTCAGGAGCAGGGCTTCGAAGATCATTCCTTCGACCTCGTTATCGCTTCCAATGTCTTGCATGCGACACGGTCGCTGGCTCGGTCCCTCCTGCACTGCAGGCGGCTGTTGAGACCCGGCGGTTTCCTCGTATTGGACGAAGTTACCAGTGACACGCTCTGGGGACCTTTCATCGTTTCAGGACTTCCCGGTTGGTGGCTCGGCCGTGACGGCGATGGCAGGATTTACAGCCCGCTCGTGTCTGAGGACCGATGGGACCAGATTCTGAAGGTGAACGGCTTCTCAGGTGTGGACCACGTTGTCCGAGATACACCAGATAGCTCTTCGTACCTGTTCTCTATAATGGTCAGCCAGGCCACGGACGCAAACGTCGATTTCTTGCGGGCGCCACTGAAGGCTGCCGGCCCTGAATCACCAAGTTTCACGGACGATGTTAGCACGGACTCAGCATACAAGCTCGACAATCTTGTCATCGTCGGTGCGCCGACTGGACTGGCAGCCCAAACAGCCCTCGATATGAGTTTGTTGCTTGAGCCATTCACACGCGATTCTATATTGCTCAACAGTTGGGAACCTTTGGAAATCGAAGCATCAAGAAATCCAACGGACTTAACCATAAACAGTCCCATAATCAAGCCAAGAAGTGCTGTGATCTGCCTAGCTGACATGGAAGACGAACCGACCGTGGTACTCCCCGATCTTTCACCTACAAGGCTGCGCACTCTTCAGAAAATGTTCCATGATGCCTCGCATGTATTCTGGGTAACAAGAGACTGCCAACAGAACCCACGGGCAAGCGTGAGTGTGGCAATAGGTCGTACAGTCATGTGTGAATCGCCACATCTGCGCCTCCTCTTTCTCGATATCGACGACACCTCTCAAGGTAATTTTCCAGACCCGGCTTTGCTAACAGACACGTTCTTACGCATGGTCTTCCTGGATCGCCCAGAATGCGGGGATATTCTATGGAGCAACGAGACAGAGCTGGCAATACGAAATGGCATTTTATTCACACCAAGAATAAAACCACATGACCGGCTCAATAGTCGATTAGCGTCTGGGAAAAGGGTCGTTCGGGAAGATGTTTCTGTTGAAACTGTCGCCTCCAAACTCCCTGTAGAGGTCGACGTTGACCAGGACGGAACCTTTGCTTTGCGAGAGGTGACTGTGGATGCGCTGTCTGCAACCATCGATGGAATCCGTGGCGAGTCAGTGACACGTTTTACGTCTCATTGCTCATCGTTGTTCGCATTTGAGACTTGTGATGGAGCTGATGCGGTGCATATCTGCGTGGGCCACACAAAAGAGAGACCGAATCAGATGTTTGTTGCCTTATCACAAGCCAACAGCTCATATTTCGACGTATCTTACAAGGACCTTATGCTTTGCGAAGATACTAGTATGCAGCATGTCGATATGCTGCGTCACATTATTGCTGTTATAATGTGCGAAAGCTTCCTAAGCAACATTTCAGGGTCTCTCTGGCTCCATGAAGCACCAGTTGAGATAGCAGAGACGGCGAGACTCATGGGAGAGTCCCAAAACGTGGGTGTTTTCCTGAGCACATCCATTGCATCTCGGGCGGCAACATCATCTGGCGCGGTGACCTTCTTGCACCCACGGAGTACCTTGCGCGTGCTGGAAGGGATGCTCCCTTCGAAAATTGGACGACTTTGCTTTATGGGGATGGATAATGGCGATAATGCTCAGGCACTTCAAGACGCTCTGTTACGCGCGAATATAGTTGCAAAAGCTCAAATCCGAAGATGGTGCCAAGACGTCAGCAGCGCCAGAACAGTCCCCCTTGACCTCAGAAGCTCTCAATTCAGGAATACAATCGCCAGAGAGTGCTCTTCTCTATATTACAGGCCCTTCAGACACGAAATGTCTTCCGTCTCAGGAGCTATCGATCTTGGAAAGCTCTCTGCAACATCATGGCACAATGAAGTCACCTCCATTATCGATTGGACTAGAGCAACAGATCCAGTCACGGCAGTCCCAATACACTCGATCCCTGTTCAATTGCGACCTCTTTGCTACGGTAGTAGACGTCTTTTCAAGCCGGAAACGACATATATGCTAGTTGGGCTAGCTGGTGGGCTAGGAATGTCGTTAGTCGAGTGGATGGCAGGCATGGGCGCACGGCACTTTGCCATCATCTCGCGGAACCCACAAATCGATGCTGCAGTCATCCGACATCTGCAAAGATCAGGTGTCAATTTGCAAACTTGGGCACTTGACGTAGCTGATGCGCAAGCTCTGAGAAGTGCTCACTCCGACATTCTCGCGCGTATGCCGCCCATCGCTGGCGTTGCTAACGGAGCCATGGTGTTGCGCGACCGACTATTTGTCAACATGGCATCCGAAGATTTCGAAGCCGCGATGAGGCCCAAGGCTCTGGGTACGAAAAACCTTGATGAAATATTCTACAATGACCGCAGCCTGGACTTCTTCGTGCTCTTTGCATCTGCTGCGTGTGTCGCCGGCAACGCGGGTCAGGCCAACTACAGTGCAGCAAACATGTTCATGGCGAGCCTGGCAGAGCAGAGACGCAGGCGAGGCCTAGCTTCGTCGGTCATCTACCTGGGCACGCTCCTCGGAGTCGGACACGTGGCGCGCATAATGGAGGAGGGCGGCGCCAGTAATCGTACTATCGAGTCCCAACTGCGAAGAACACTGTCTCTCCCACTCTCCGAGGAAGAATTACACACTACGTTTGCCGAGGCTGTCGCTTGCGGACATCCCGAATCGGGTATGGACTCGGACATCATCGTCGGGCTCGGTGATGGCAGTGGTGCATCATGGCGGTCACTGCCTCGTTTTTCATATTGGATTTCACACCTCTCTAGTCTGGATAACGACAGGATCAGAGCAGAGGTCGACAATCTGTCAGAAGAACTACCTCTCCAGTACCGAGGGGGAGGGCAAGAATCTATTCGCCATCAACTTCAACCAGCTTTGGAGTTATCGCATACAGAAGCAGTGTCGTTGCTAGAAGCAGCGTTTACGGCTAGACTGGGTGTCATTCTTCAGATATCTACGACCAGGATTGACAAGACTATCCCCTTAGTTGGGCTTGGTATCGATTCCTTAGTGGCGGTTGAATTGAGGTCTTGGGTCTTGAAGGAGCTGTCGGTCGACATTCCTATTCTGAAAGTTCTCGGCGGCGCATCGCTGGCTGACCTTTGTCAGGATATCTTGAAAAGGTTTTCTGATAGCCAAGCAAGTGTGAAGCCTGAGCTATCTCTGGAAACCAATGATGACGAAGCGGGCATGACTTATGCTCTGTCTGATCCTGTTTCAGTATATCACAGTTTCGCCGGAGAAGATGACAATTCTATCATACCCCCATCCTTGTCCGCGTCAATTGGGACGTCGTTGTCTCTGTCACTAGAAGCCCTTCCATCTCCCGCAGCCCCTTATTTGACATCAGACAAACCCTTCGATACCTCAACCGAACCGCAATATGTCCGAGTCGGAGACATGTCACCGGCACAGGCTCGGCTTTGTTTCTTGCATCAATACCTAGAAGATCAATCTGCATACAATGTCGGGTACGTTGGCCAATATCAAGGCCGAGTCGATTATGGCAGGTTCAAACAAGCACTTTGGGATGTTTGCACCGCTCATGAGAGCCTTCGAAGTTGTTACTTCATCGATGAAGCCTCACACCGAGCTGTGCAGGCTGTGATGAAGAGCCCACTTCCTGGGTGGGAGCATCGGCAGGTTCGAGACGTAAGCGAAGTCTCGGGCGAGATCGAAACCCAAAGACGGCATTTGTTTGATATCCAGCACGGTCACGTCTTAAAGGTCACGATCTTGTCACTCAGTCCTGTCCTGCATTACGCTATTTTTCTCCTTCATCATATTGCCCTTGATGGGCACAGCTGGTTCCTCTTTCTTAATCATCTGGATCACGCGTACTCAGGACAGATGGTTTTGCCTCCGGTCCAGCAGTCCATCGAAATGTCAACCAAACAAAGAATGCAGCTGGCCGATGTACGTCGCGAGCTGGCCTTTTGGGGGGATATGCACCGCAATGCCCATGATCCCCTTCCACTCTTTGCTTTTTCCAAGGTCAAAAATCGACAAATCCTTAAGCGATATGAGACCCAGACAGCCGAGACGGAATTAGAGGCAGATCTAGCAAGGCGTATCAAGAAGGCCGCAGCAGGCCTCGGTGTCACATCCTTTCACTTCTACCTCGCTGCATTAACTGTCTTCCTCACGCGATGCCTCGACGTGGATGACTTCAGTATCGGCATCGTGGACGCCAACCGGCCTGATCCTGAAGATAGCTCGACCATGGGCTATTTCCTCAACATGTTGCCACTTCGTTTCAAGTTCCCTTCTACTGACAAGGATACCAATGAGGAGAAATGCTTCCACAACCTGGTCCGAAAATGTCGAGACATGGTGCTTGAAGCACTGGAATATTCCCGGGCGCCCTTCGATGCAATTCTTGATCAAGTGCACGTATCTAGGTCCGGCAGCCACCATCCTCTATTTCAGGTTGCTCTTGACTTCCGTCAAGGATACTCGGTTGAGAATCGACTCGGCACCGGCACTATCCAATGGGACGAAAAGCGAAGCATCACCGCACGAAACCCCTACGACATCTTCATTAATGTCACACACGCCTCTGCGGACCGTACGTTCATTCACTGGACCACACAGCAGTACATGTACAGTTCTTCAGACTCGAGGCTGATGATGACTTGGTACACTCGCATTCTTGACGCCCTAGCACGTGAACCGTCTACTTATATACCAGCTTGTCCAATAGCCACTGAAACAGATTTGCGACATGCCATTGAGCTGGGAACTGGCAAGCCTGTCGAGGCAGCTTCGAAATGGGGCGCCGGCACACTCATCGATCAAGTGGACAGAATCGCCCAGCAACAGCCCGAGTCGTTAGCGATGATTGATGAATATCGCGGCAGGGTCACATATTCTCAGATGATGCAACGGATAAACCAAATTTCCTTTCGTTTGAAACAGAGCCTGTTTGACCAAGGTGTGGACCTGGAGACGAACTCGTTCGATACAAGCGTTGTAGGGATACTCATTCACCCTATGAACGACTACGTGTGTACTCTTCTCGCAATCCTACGGCTTGGACTTACTTGTATCGGCCTGGACCTGCGAAACCCAGAGGAGAGACTAGATGTGATGTTGTCAGACTGCAAGCCCCGAATTCTTACTTGCAACACCATGACGAAGGGCCAAGCACACCGCCACGCCGGCCCCATCTCGGCATCAGTTCTCGACCTTGACAGTGCACTTGGGACCCCCTTAGACAATGAAAACGATAGAAAGGCTTCGATATTAATGGAAAACAGAAGTACGCTGGACCAGGCCGCCGTGATCCTTTACACGAGCGGATCCACGGGTGTCCCCAAGGGGGTACTTCTCAGTCACAAGAATCTACACAGCCATATCATGGCGAACACTGCGCTTTTCGGTATCAGAAATGACGACGTGATCCTTCATCAGACATCGCCAGGCTTCGACTTCTCCCTCGATCAAATATTCCACGCGCTAGCGAACGGAGGTGTTCTGGTCATAGTTGGGAAAGAGGGACGCGGAGACCCAACTCACATTGCGGATCTGATGTTTAAGCAAAATGTCACCTTCACGGTTGGATGTCCGTCAGAGTATCTCGCCCTGCTGAACTACGGTTCTTCTAAGCTCCGCCGCTGTACGAGCTGGCGAATAGCATTCTCGGGTGGGGAAAAACTCACGTTCCAACTACGCAAAGGCTTCCAGAAGCTGCACCTGGACCGGCTGCAGTTTGTCAACGTCTACGGGCCGACAGAGGTCACTATCGCATGTGCAAGAGGTACTGTGCCTTACCGCAGTGATCAGGACCTCGATGCGGCGGGTGATTACCTTTATCCCATGCCCAACTATTCAGCACTGGTTGTGGACGAGAAGATGAATCCCCTGCCGGTCGGTTTCCCCGGTGAGGTCTGCATTTCTGGAGACGGGGTTACCCTGGGCTACCTGAACCGTCCTCGGGAGACACAACTCCGCTTCCTCGATATCTTGAATCCATCTACCAAACTCTATTCCGCCTCAGAAACAGGTGCACGAGCCTCGGCAGCAGCAAAGATCCGAATCTACCGCTCTGGTGATTACGGGAGACTTCTGGAAGACGGATCCATCAATCTGCTTGGCCGTATTGAGGGCAACGGCCAGGTCAAGATCCGCGGGATGCGTGTGGAACTTGACGAGGTAGCCAATGTTATGATTCGTGAGTCTGCTGGCGCACTCACAGCTGCAGCAGTCTCGTATCGACTGGCACCTGTCGATCTGCTCGTCGCATTTGTTGTGTTTGATGCCGAGTTCGGATACGACAGCCGCTCCAAGCTAGTACAACGCCTAAGAACCAGCTTACCTCTGCCTTCTCACATGTGTCCGACGATCGTTGTCCCAGTGGATGAGCTGCCGACTAATGTCAACGGCAAATTGGACAGGCCCGCTGTTGACAGGCTGCCAATACCTACACAGAGGGATTCTGGACATGACACACTAAATGGTGGTTCTCTGACGGCCACAGAGCATCGTATGAAGGAGGTGTGGCTGGAAGTGCTTAATGCCCAGCAGCCTCGAGAAGAGGACTCCCTTCCCGTCACAACGATCAATTCTGATTCGGATTTTTTCCAAGTTGGTGGCAACTCAATGCTAGCTATCAAGCTCCGTTCGGTGATCCGGGGAACGTTTGGAACACTAATGGCTCTTCCCGAACTATTCCAGCTGAGAACACTCGCCAGCATGGCTGCGCGTGTGGCAGCCCGACCGGATGAGAAGGACAGACAGACACAAAACAAGAAGCCACAAAGCATGGACTGGAGTGCCGAGGTCGCAGGTTTATTTGATGGACTGTCATCTGCGTCTAATATTGCTGTGAGCGCGCCTCCTTTGAAGCTGGAGGAGGACAAGACCACTGCCTCCTCTCATTCCGCTTTACAATCTTCTCCTCACTACAAGGTGCTTCTTACTGGTGCAACTGGATTCCTCGGAACACACATACTACGGCAACTGGTCACTGACACTCGTGTTACTGAGGTGCACTGCGTGGCGATCCGTCCGGGACGCCAGGTCTCGGTCGTCAGCGACAAGATCGTCAAGCACCCCGGCGACCTGAGTGAGCCGCTACTGGGTCTGTCGAAGGATGTGTTCACGGAAATCTCCCACGGTGTTGACCTCATAATCCACAACGGGGCCCACGTTTCCTTCTTAGAGCCATACGGCGAGGCTCTCCGGGCACCAAATGCCTTAGCAACGCGCACTCTCTGTGCAATGGCGCTTGAAAGGCGCGTGCCACTACACTATGTATCTACCGCCGCGGTCGCGGGAGTACTGCCGCGGGCGGGCAAGGGATCCGAGATTCCCGCCCTGGGTCCAGTCTCGGTAGCTGATTGTCTCCCCGGCCAGGCGAAACACTCAGCGCACCTCAACGGGTACGCCCTTTCCAAGTGGGTGAGCGAGGCACTGCTCGAAAGGGTGTCTTCAGAGTGTGGCTTGCCAACTTTTGTGCACCGCACGGCGAGTCTTGTGGGTGAAGGAGCGCCAGAACTGGATGTCATCGGCGCTGTGGTCGGTTACTCCCGCAAAATAGGAGCTGTTCCTGACTTTGGCATGCTGAGTAGACAAGATGGACATGAGCAGGCTACAGAAGGCGATGCAGGTCACCAGAGACTACGCGTACTGGGTGCTTTTGACTTGGTGCCTGTTGAGACTGTTGGCAAGGGGTTGGTGAATGCTGCACTGGAGTCTGTGTCCTCACTGATTTCTTCTACACCTGCTTCCTGCTCCACACAGTTCATACATCACTGCAACAAGGAAAAGGTGATGCCTAACAAAATAGAAGAGTACATGGGCTTGTGTGATGGACAATCATTTGGCATGATGGATGCCAGGGACTGGCTTGATGCGGCGAAGGGGAAAGGGTTGGCTGAAGTGCTATATGAATATTTGGCCGGAGTGGTGAGGGATGGTGGGGAATTGTACTTTCCAGTAATAAGTGCTCAGTAAAGCGATAGGGAAGGATTGGGCTCTGTTTTCTTTCTCATATCTCTGTTTCTTCTGGTTTTGTTCTTGCTGTACGGGCCCCCGGCCATGGCACAACATACTCCAGCTCAAATATACGGACTAATTTTTATCTAAAAGTCATTATGTACCATAACCTGCTTTAACAGAGGTAAATTTTTATTTATGTGAAGTGCTACCTCCATAATAGTGAAAGTGACAGATTTATTCCGGACGGTTTGGCTACACTGAACAGACAGAACGTGTATATGTTATATGGAATCGGAGCAGGCCAAAAAGCAATGATCATACCATCATAAGTCTGACATTCGACCAAACCCCCCCCCCCCTTCCAAAAAAAAAAACCCCCCTTAAATCATGCAATATTTTGGTCAACCTCGATGCCAATACCGAGGGAACGCACCGCGACTTAGCTTATGTGGACTGGAATCTGGCTATAAAGCCACTGGGCGGGGATGAGATTGTATGGCCGCCCACCAGCTCCTGGTCGTCTCGGCTCAATGAACGTGACTGAGCGATTGAAAACTAGTGCGCGAAAGATCATCATAAACCACGCCGAGGCCACGCTTTCTATGAGCCCATCAAGCTGCTCCCCATGCTGGTCTTGGAGATTGTGTGTATCCTGGTTGCCCAGGATATGGGCAACAATCTCCCTCGCCAGCTCACCCACCTCATCGATCTGGATATGCATCACTGTTTATAAGGCGGTCAGAGTACTGGAATACATAAGTCAGTCAGCGTTGAGGCCGAAGTTGGTACTCACTAGCACTGAAAATCGGGGACTCATTCCAGTTGAGACCATAGGTATCAACATGTCCCTTCTCTTGGAGCCGTTGGCGTGCCTTCTCTCGAAGCTCAAAGGCCCGTAGCAAGTGGAACCGCATCAAGTCGTGGACGGGACGCTGGTCCCGCGGTCGAGCGTATGGTGTCTTGCGTGCCCAGACCATCTTATGTGCCTCGTCGACTTTTTCAAGAAATTCAGAGCTCCAATTTTCAAGCCAAGACGTGCAGCTTTCATGTACTCTTGCCATTGTGGTGGATAATTTGGCCTTGTCTGCAATGTTCCGCACGTTTGCGGGTGCCCAGGGACCGACTTCTTCTTTGATTTCACGCCAATGCCTCATGATGATCTCTAGCACCTCAATCCTTTGGGGACGGAGGCTTTTAGAGTCGAGGAGATTTGTGATCCGGTTGTTGAAGACAACATAACCTTCCATGACCTCCAGGACACCAATCTGGCAATACCGATTTGGGAGGCGAGCCTGGATAGTCTTGCAGTTGGGTAGCACCATGCAGGGAGAGATGAGAGGCACGAGCTGGTCGATTCCGGACTTGGTAATGTCACCGTTAAAGCCTCTTTGAAGCAACCCACGAGCCTTTTGTTGCCCGTCGATAACGTCGTCGTATAGGGAGAACACGTAGTTCAGACAGTCCTCATTTCTTGCCACCACGACATCGTCAAGACCCAGTCGAGTGTCCCCAGGGATGATACCAAAGGCTAGCTTGTCAGCGTTGCTACTTGGAATCATCATATCTTCAGGCTCATATTGTTTGACCCTGCCTATTCCGGGCTTTAAGGTCCTGGAAATCTCACTGCGGCCTGTGTCGTGACGAAATTGTATCATGAGACCCAGGCCGCGCACCGAGTAGGAACTGACATCGTTGCCATAGTCATCTTGAGCGGTAAGTTTGCCCTCCATGGGGTTGACTTCAGTCCAGTCTAGCTGAAGGCGGTGGCAGAGGATGAGTAAGTCATGCAATGAAATCGTTGCAAAGGGCTTGACGATTTCAGGCCTGTGGTCGGCTTAGCATATAAAAAGTATGTACCGAACCTTGACAATCACAAACCTACTTACGGCATGAAATCCCACGATATCGTGATGGCTTTTGCCATAGGAATGGTCAAGGCACTGTCACCCGCGGCGCGCTTGTAGTCATCTAACCACTGTCTTTTCACCTCGCCTTTCTCAGCAACATCTCCTCCATGATCTTCATGGCGCCGAGCCTCGTGCTCAAACGCCGCGTAGACGCCATTCTGGTAGGTTTTCGTATGTTCGAGTAGGGCCAACCACGACGCCCTGACACTCTCAACGTCAGACTTACTGCTCGCAGTCCCGGGTACTCCCTGGTGTCCAATAGGAAGTCTGCCATCTTTCATGTTGATAGGATGCTCCAGTGATATGTGTGGTGTTGAGAAGATGGTTTCATATCGAAGGTTTCTCCAGTCGAATTTCGAACAGTTGAATACACTCCACCCCCCTATTACATCGGCCCGGCATCTGCGAAGCCCGTCTGCCGTGGAGAAGTATTGTTGTAGTGCCTGTGAAAGTGAGATGACGAGAGCCACAATGGCAATTGCCAGGGCTGTAGCGGATATGTCATCGGCTGCTGACATTCTAAGGTGTCGAATACTGTATGTGAAGGGAAAGTAGATGGCAGGAGAAGTAAGCCCATCTCGCGATCTATTTTCTCCCATTGACCAGCGGATGAGGTAGCATATATATTACCTAGGTGAAGATGGTGTTCTTGTGCGACACGACTAATAGTTCAGCTCGAGTAGGGATTGCACATCTTATTGGGGGAACAAACTGGATGATACATGGGTAAAAAGTCATTGACATAATGAGATCCTGCAGGAAGGGTTATATCCGATGATCCGTCTTACGGACCGGGGCCTCCATTTGCTGGATGAAGCAGGACAAGAGACAGTGTCTCTCCCAACGATCCCGCTGTGAAGTTCGATACTGCCGACTAAATCCATGTGTGTTCATTGCTGTTGCGGCTGTCGCACAGCCGTACCTTCCCGTTAGGTCTTTCCTTCTAGTAGCACTTAGCTATTTCCTTTCTAGCGTGCCTCCTAGGGAGGGAACTTAGAGATAATAACAATAAAATATATAAGCTATTTAGATAAATCGTATATATAAACAGAACCCTACTAATACTAATCAGTAGTCGTAGGCACTATAGATCTATAAGGTAAAAGAGACTAACGTCTATAGATTTCCCTAATACGAATTATATCCTCTACACCCGTTAAGTGCTAAATAGCGATAAGTTATCTCTATAGGCCTCCCTAACTAACAGACCCCTAGATAACCGTTACAAAGACTAACTAAAGATCGTAATATTCCCTATCCTTATATTCGTTATACTTTAAGTAGTAAGCGTTAATTATATAATCGCTAAAACTTTATTAATTAAAACGATATTAAAGCGCGGTAAAGCTTAATACTAAAGTATAGCGAAAAGATATATTACTTCTTTACTTTCTTTTCTCTTTAATCTTTCCGTTAGCTACCTTCGTTTTACCTAATATTATAAGAGCCGTAAGCTATTAATTACAATTTTCTTTTATAAGAGCTATAAGCCGTTACCGTTAATTACTATTTTTCTCCTACGAGAGTTATTAATTACTACCTTCCTTTATAACTTTCTATTATCTTTCTTTATAAGAACCGTCGATAGTTATAGCCGAAGCCGAAGAACCTATCCTTATTAGAGGATATTAAATTAATAAATTACTCGAAAATACGATATTTAACCTAGTATACCGCAGCTATATTAACGCGGGATTATAGTTTGCAAGCCCCGCGCTTAACGCTATAGAAAAGTATCTAATTATACGATTAGCGAGTATATTAGTAAGTTATACCTAGTAAAACTTATATAATAACGATTTATTCGTTATATACCGGGAAGATTTTATAGTATAGACCCCGGAAATATTCGAACGGCTACCGGCGCTATACCGACGATTACTAAAGAACTTTCTACGCACGTAAGGTATATTTATAAAGCGAAATAACTAACTAGTAGCTCTATAATTATACGTATTAGTATAAATAGAAGAACGACTATTATAGATCGATATAGAGCTTCGCAATATCCCTCTAATACTAGAATCCTATATAAACGAATATTATATAAATCTTAATACGCTAACGGAAACGCCGGGAGAGAGATAACTAACCCTATAGGAATAATAGTAGTAACCGGCTAACCTGCCTAAACCGGCCTAACTAATAGATATACAGAATCCAGTTATATAACTATTACAGTTAGGCCTACAGTTAGGCCTACCTTCGATACTATTAATATAACTATCGTCTTTATAAAACCCTTACGGAAATATACTACTAACGGTTAAGCAGCAACTAGGGCTATCGCTAATAGATAGATAGAGATAAAACTTATATTAGAGATATACGCTATACCTAGCTAACGTATAGAGCGTAAGTATAGCTCCTTTACTATAGCTACTACTAAATATTAAGTATAACCCTTATAAATTACTTCCCCTATAGCAGGTTCCTAACGAACGGCTAAACCCTATAAGGTCTATATAGTTCGTTAAAACCTTCTAGTATACTTAGAAGTACTCGGGGGACCCGTATAACCTATTAGACGATAAGATAAAGATATTCTTTAATATCTATTATTACGCCGAAATCTAACCTAGTTAATTCTATACGGTATTTCCTCGAATATTTAGAGATCGCGCAGAGGTATACTACCTTTATTATATAAATAAAACTAATATATTTATAATAGCGTACCTAAAGATTAAAACGCACTTCGATATAAACCTTAACTACTAGCACTACTATATAAACTAGATAACGATAACGTTTATAAAAACGAGAATATAGAACCCTAATAGCAGTCTATACGATATTTTACGAATTATACTCGATAAGCTATAATTATACTAACGGGTACTAGGACTAGACTATACGGGAGAAGATAACCTGCGGATAACGGTTATTAAAGCTTATAGAGGCGTACTAGAGCTGGAAATAGCCCTCTTTAAGCCGGTATAGCTATACGAAGAGTTATTTTCGGATTTAAGATCTATAGTAGAAACGTAAGTTAGTTATACTATAGCGATTAACGTTATAGAAGACGCCTAAGATTAATATTATATTAACCGTCGATATAATAACCGCGAAAGACGACTATTATAAGGCTTCCCTAGCCGAGGCTTCCCTAGCCGAGGATTTAGTAATAGCCGAAGCTTAAACTTCCGTCGTTTTAGTAGAGGAAATAACGATACTTGCAGAAATAAACTATAAAAGAAGAGATATTTTATATATAAGAAGGAAGGATACTAGTTAACTAAGCATCCTATAGACGAACGACGTTCGGTTAAAATAAGTTACCTAACGTAATATAAATACGAAGGTCGCGAGGACGATTTTACAGCTTTCTTAAATAATTTTAAAGGTTGTGAAATCGATAACGAGGACGAGGATAAATTCTACGAATACGACGAGGAAAACGACGATAATCGTAATACTAAAATATATTTTTTAGGTATTAATCTATTAACTAACGAATCTTTTATCTATTAGCTAATAGGATACGATATCTTTAAGGCTAAAACGACCGTTGTAGCTAGCTAGTTTATTCTAGTTAATAGGTATAATTAAACCTATTTCTAAGGAATCCTATTAGATATAGGAGCCTCGATAATCTTTACGGCTAGATATAAACAGGTCCTCGCTCTGTAACGTTAAGATTTAAGTTATAAGATTAATATAATAACCGCAGGATTTACTCGAATTAAGTTTAGTAACGGGAAAGTTACTAACTCGATAGGTATTATAGAGGTAAATACTCTAATCGGACGTATAAAGTTTTATATTATCGATACGTAAACGCTATTTCTGCTTTATCTAGCAGATATAGATCGACTTAAAGTATACTATAATAATATTAAGGACGAAATAATTAGCTATAATAGTACGATTACCGTACCGGTGCTAAGGAAATAGGGATACTTATAGTTCTTCCTTAACGAGATAGCTAATACTATATACTTTCTTTTAGAGATAGAGATAAAGAGATTATATCGTCGGTTTAGATATCTAGTAATAGACCGGCTATACCGATTACTTAAGAAGGCTAGTTATCCGGATATTAATAGATAAGCTATAGCGGAGATCGCAAAAGTATATTATTAATATTAAATAAACGTACCGGCGCTAAGACGTTTTAAATTTACTCTGCGCAACGATTATAAATTTAACTACGAAATCCTAGTTAATATAATATATCTGCTTAGCCGCCTAGTCCTTTATATTATAGACTAGGCGACGGCGTTCCAGGGCGCGAGATTCCTAAAGTCTATAAGTACTAAAGATATATAGCAAACCCTATATATATTATAGATTAATACGTATTAGGGACTACCCGATATTATTATATACGATACGGGTATAAACTTTATATTAAACGAATTTCGCTCGGAGGCGTAGATAATAGGGATTATATATAAACAGGTGCCCGTAGAGGTATACTAGTTTATTAGAAAGGTCGAAAGGTATTACTACCCCTTAAAACGTATTTTTAAGGTTCTATACGCCGACCTATATAGCGAAACGAGTAATAATACTATCCTGTAAATAGTAGTAAAGGCTATAAACGATACTACGGGACCTAACGGACTAGTCCCTATACTCCTAGTTTTCGGCGCCTATTTATAAGTATTATACGATTTACTGCTATCGCAGGCGATATAGAAACGGGCGGAGGCCGTATCTAAAGCTATAAAGGCTTTTAGGAGAATAATAGCAGAGCGGTAAGTATACGACGTACTAAATACGCGAGGAGGACCTATCGCTAATATAATATTCCTATTATAATGCGACGTGCATATATAGCGAGAAAAAGAGGGTTAGAAAGGCCTATATAAAGTTATCTCTATTAACGGTTACGATATAACCCTAGATATACTAAAAGGGCCCGCTATATTCCGATCTATATCTATCTAGCGATATTATAAAGACGAAGAAGCTAAAGCCTAGCTAAACCTTATACTAAATCCTATATAACTATCGTTACCGGAGGTAAGAAACTTTATTACTATTATATTTATATCGAGAAAAGAAAAAGACGATTACGCTCTTACTATTAGATTAAGGTAAGACGGGGTGATTATAACGCCTAGCCTGCCCTTTAAAGAGTCCGATAAGATAGAAATCGACGAATGTATTAGAAAAGGAGTTTTTAGATTTAAGAGATAGTTGCTAACGGAATATAGCGATTATCGTTTATTTAAATTACGTATAGTACGAGAAATTAAGGGTAAAACTATAAAACTATACGAGAAGTCTAGATTAATTATTTAAAGATATAACGATAAAGAGAAAGACTCTATATTAACTTAAAGTCTAATGATCTAGCGTATAAGTTAGAGAACGATTATTATAATAGCGCTATCGTTAATATACGAGGGTATATCTTTAATACTACGAGATATTACTTAAGCGTACCCCTAATCGAAATCGGAATTTTAACGGATAATCCTTACAGAACTACTAAAAGAACTTAAGGGCAGATATCTATAGGGTATTATTATTAGAGTCGTTAAACCTCTATATAGTATTATAGAAGCCGGAGTTTACTAGTTTAATACCTATTAAAAGTATTACTATTAGAAACTCGATATAGAATACTTAATATATAACCCCTATCTCCTAATTACGAAGCCCGTATAACCCTTTAGAATCGCGGGTATACAGATAGACGATATATTACTATTAGGTATATAGGTATTTTAAGATAGAGAAGACGAGGAATTATATATAGCGAAACTATAAGTAAAAGAGAAGATAATACTAATATAGGGGCGATATGTAGATTATAACGGCGCTTATATAATTATAGATAACGATAGATTTATTATAATTCGCTAGAAGGGATAAGGAGGTAAACTTACCCTAATCGATATAACGGCCGTTAATAGCCCCTAATGCTACCTAGAATAGAGAGCCCGGGGAGCGTATATAGCTTCTATTTACTAACTAGAAGCATTATACGATCTCTCTATTACTATATAGGTATAAAGCCCTAAGAAGGAATACTATAAGTACCTAAATACGTAACTATTATAGTAAATAGATAATACTTAGCGAGGGATTAGGTATATCCCCCTAGACCTCTTTATAGCGAAACTATTCGTTTTTGCAGATAGTTCGTTTATAAATAACTAGAACTTAATATCTTAACTCGGCTATATTATCGTCCTAGTAAACGAAGCTTGTATATAAGAACGAGAGTTTATATTAACGGGAAACGTTATCTATTAGTTATTAATAAAATATAAATATATTACTAGGAGCGTCCTAGTAAGCGAAATCTATAGAATAGTAAACGGCGTAGATATTAGTATTTCCTTAGTAACGATTATTAGAATAATTACAAGATAATTATCGTTACTTAATATACCGTTAATTATTTATATAGATTCGTACAGTCTATATAAATGCTTTATAAAGCTTAGGATAACGCGAGAGAAACGCCTTATAATCGATATTATATTACTACGATAATCGTATAAGGCGAGGGAAATCGACGAGGTTAGATAGATTAATAGAAAAGATAATCTAGTAGACGCTATAACGAAGGCGAAGCTAAACTCTGTATTATAGAAGCTAGTTAAAAGCAACGAGCTTCGTATATACGTCGATAGTTTAGTAGAAAGACTTAAAGTAGAAAGACCTATTACTTCCTAGTAAGGAACGTATAATACGTTACTAGCACTTTCTTTCTCCTTTACTTATCTCGCTACTACTAGCTAACTATAAAACCTCCTACTTCTTTCTATAAACCTCCTATTTTTTCCTATTCCTTATAATAATTAATTCGATAATTAGTATATCTTTATTATAGTTTTATTTCCTAAAGATATTACTATTTTAATCGCTACCTTTCCTATAACTATTTTAATTTCCTATAACTATTTTAATAGCGACGATTGCAATCCTACTGCTATTTTAATAGCGACGGCCGCAGAAATAGCCGAATACGACGAAATTAGAAGAGAAATAGTAGATATCGAAGATATCGCGGTAGCTACCTTTCGTACCGCCGAAGTTATCGAGGCTACTAACGCGACCGCTACTAAAGATAATAATAATCGTCCCCTCGATATCTACGGTAACGTAATAGATAATAACGATTATAACTTAGCTAAAGAGACGATAGCGAGAGTTATATAAGATTAGGCGATTTTAAAAGAGAAGAAGAAAGGTTCTCGAGGTATCGCCGACGCTAAACTTACTAACCTTAAAGCTAAAGCTATAGCCTAGGTTAAGATACTCTTCCTCTATAACGAAACTAGCAGAGTAGTACTAAAGATTATCGATAACTTTATATACTAGGATAAGTAGTTTTTATCCTATATAATAGTTAAAAAGATATATAAGGATATCGAGAGAGTTAGAATAATAAAGGTAATATTAGTAGAATCCCTAAGTAATAATAGCTATTAGAATAATTATTACTTAAAGTATAAAATTATTACGATCGCTATAATAATCGACCCTAAAGGAATCTTAATCCCTTATATCTTCTATAGCTATCGCACCGGCGATAATAAGATATTGAAGAAATAGATCGACCTGCTAACTTAGATTTAAAACCTTCTATACTAGATAAGTAACTAACGCGTATAACCTCCGTATATAAAAGGGCTAGCGATACCCTATCGAAGACCCGTACCTATAATAAAGAAGTAGGCGAATAAAGATAAAAAGAGTACTTTAGCCGCTACTCCTAATAAACGTACCCTACTACTAAATACTACTACTCCTTATAAACGTACCCTATTACTAAATACTGCTACTCCTAATAAATATACTCTACTATTAAATATTAAATTAAACTTTAACTATACTCTAACTAAGATATCTATAAAAAAGCGTGCGATAATATTAAACGACGATAATTGTACGCTAAAGGGATTAAAGAGATAGAGAGGTAAGATAGAGAGGTAATTTAATACGTTAACTGTAGAAAAAGAAGAAGGTTAAGAAGGGAGAAAGCTAAGGAGAAAGCTTAGCGTATTATACGATAAATTTTAATCTTGCGATTAGCTTTAATAGTATTACTTACGGACGCTGTAAGGGCGAGTTTTAGATGTATTAAGTTTACGATAAATTTAGTTTTTATTTTATAATAGACCTGTCTTTATAAAAGAAAAGGTTGCTAGTATTGCGGCTATCGTATAGCTATACCTTCCCGTTAAGTCTTTCCTTCTAGTAGCACTTAGCTGTTTCCTTTCTGGCGTGCCTCCTAGGGAGGGAACTTAGAGATAATAATAATAAAATATATAAGCTATTCAGACAAATCGTACGTACGAACAGAACCCTACTAACAATTGCCTTTAACATCTTTCCTCCGCCGGCAGATAATTTCTCTCTCTGGTGCTTATCCGAATGTTTGATCTATTGTGCACTGGGAGAGGTTTTAATAGTAAAAGAAGAAGTTAATATGTGCCGGACGAATGACAGCAGAGGTCGCGCCGCCGCTAGCTACCTCTGGTGTCAGCAATATTATACATACCCTACCCTAGGGTACATGTAGTTGCTAAAACTATCCACACACAAGTTGTGCAAGTTGACAAGATTTAGAGGAATGGAAACTGTCTGGATACCTGAGATGTAACCATAATTGAAATTGACGCGTCTCTGCTGTTATTGACCGACGCTGACTCTTCATATTCTTGGTGAGACAGACCTCTATGCGTATTCCAAGGTTGTATGGAAGGGACAACAATCATTGTCAAGAGTTCGGTAACATCGACTATATGACCTCGGAAAATATTCAAGGAATCAATGTATCAGCTGAACCTGAACTAGAGACTTACAAAGATTGACCCCCAACACAAGTCAAAGGCCTCATTTTGATTCGAGATTGCCAAATCCAATGCATACCCTAGGGTAGATGAGAGGATGCTTCGATCAAATTATCATTGGATCTTGCTTTTAACTGTTCGAATTTGTGTGGCCACATTGACGCTAGAGAAATATAGAAGACGCATATGCATTGATTGGCTATGCACTTCAACACGTAGAAATATATACAACTTAAACACAAAACGACCACCCTAGAACCAAACAGTCATGTTGAGTCCCGCATCTAGTACACACTGGGCACATCGCTGATGATGTAGTCCACCAAGCTAGTGGTGCCGTTCTCCTTGGTAGCAATAGCCTGCGCAAAGGCCTTGGCCACCATGTCCGCAGCAGTGGGGCTGGTGTGGGTGTGGTCGCTGGGGAAGTAGGCGGTCACGACGCTGTCGCCCAGCTTCTTGTACATCTGGTCGACGGCGTTGAAGTGGTCGACAAAGGTGACGCCGCTGCTGAAGAGCGCGGCGGTGGTCTTCTGGTAGCCGACGAAGCGCGGCGCCGAGTAGACGAACGAGCCCGTCTCCCAGGGGTTGTTGGGCGTCTGGCTGGACAGCACGACGCTGGCGCCCTTGGCGACCATGGCCTTGGCCGCCTCGGCGATGTAGTACACAAAGGTGTACACGGTGGACCCGTCGGCGGAGGAGGTGCATGTCTCCTCGCCGGTGCCGGGGCAGTCGGACCGGCCGTTGTCGTTGGTCTCGGGGCTCCCGCCGTCGTTGTGGCCGAACTCGATGATCACGATGTCGCCCTCCTTCAGGAGCTCCGTGACGGCCGCGAACCGGCCCTCCTCCCAGTAGGAGCGGGCAGAGCGGCCGGCGATGGCCTTGTTCACGACGGTGGCCGTCGTGTAGTTGCCCAGGTACTGGCCCCAGCCGTCGGTCTCGCCGTTGTTGGCTCCGAGCTTGGCCATGGTGGAGTCACCGCACGTGTAGATGGTGGGTGTGGCGCGGGGAGCCAGGGCCACGGGCGTGGCGGTGACGGCGACGGCGCTGAGGGCCATCAGGGTGGAAGGGGACGAGAACTTCATCTTGATGGTTGGTGGTTGGTGGTTGGGAGGTTGAGGTTGTTGAGTGAAAGTGGGCCGGCCCAGATGTTGGTATAGGGATGGATGAACGAGTCGAGGTGAACGGCTGGCGTTGCGGGATGTGATGAAGATGCAGAACCTGAGGATGAAGCCTTCACGATACCTGACGTTCCCTTCGTGCCCTTTTAACCAAACGCGTGGACGTCGCTGTATCCCCTCCGTGCACCGGGTAATTCCTATATCCGCCAATACATACCCTTCATCCTTTTGCCAAGAAGATTATCAAGGGGCCCCCGGGGGCGGGCCACCACCCACGACGGGGAAGACGTCTCCGCTCCGTTTTGTGTTGAAACTTGGCATCAGCAATGACCAACGTACTACCCGCTAAAGCTCAGCTTGAAATAACCCAAATTGAATTAAGCTCCTCTACCTTGCCGGAATAATTAGCGATACTGGTGTTTTGACAGTTTCTGTATTAAGTGGCAGCTAAAGAGATGTCACTGGCCCGGGGAAGGTTGATGCTTATGAGAGTCGCGATGTCTTAATCTGGAGTGTTAGTGGCGTCAACCCGTGCTCCCTGTTTCATGAGAAAACGGGCATCCACTTTCAGTCTGGTACTTTTACACACTCAGTACCTAGTGCAGTGCCCAGGTGGAAACAACGGTGGACCTGACACGATACTGCTGAAATTCAGCCAGAACCCGTGGTGTATCTCGTAAGCTGTCGTTTGGCCTCGGCCGTTTCCAAGAGGCTTAACTTGTGAGGGCATGCAGATGATTCGATAAACTTATTTTTAAGTTTCTCAAGGTGGATTAGGCGATGTCCGACATGTTAACAATCGGGTTGGTCGGACGTCTGAGGAATCCACCATTACGGAGCCGAAAGATCACCATAGTTTTTCCGCAGAACGGATAGTTTGATATTCGACCCTCGGAGCTTTGTGATATCAGAGGGATATTTTGGTGTTGTGCAATCGATATTGTCAAGGTCCTTGGGTTCCTTCATGTTTACATATGAATAACATCGAGTGTTATTGGGAGATGAAACAAAAACAATTGCCGCGAGGGTTCGAACCTCGTTCTTTAGAGAGCTGACAGTTATCCACAATCTAACATGCTAAACCTCTGGACGACGGCGGCTTTTACACTCGGCTGATGGATTACCAGGGTTTGTAGCCCTTTTAAGTAAACATGGTTGTTACCTGATTCTATATGGGAGGCCGTAGCAGTGAAGATGAACCACATGTGCAGATAACAAGACTATACAGGTGTAAGCATAACATCTACCAGGACAAATATATATGCGACATGTAGTGAGTCCAACCAAGGCCTCCTGATCTTCGAGATGAGTATCCCTTCCTGTACCCGTGGATTCCCTCCCACCTGCATTAAAGTCATCGAGTTACCCTACCATCGGTGAAGCCGTCTACAGGTGTTGTCCCGCAGAGCTGATCCACAGAACATTTCAAAGGACCGACAAGCATTATAAGGGATATTTACTGATATTCCACCCAAGATGGCGTTATCCCGTAGTTATGAATCAATCGGCAAAATTCCGTGATCGGAGGACAGGGCCTAGAGATGTGCAGGCCCCTTCAGACCAGGTCAACTCGGTAGTAATTACCCCTTGGGGCCAAAATGAACCACGGAAAAATAAGCAATGTTTGGGTCGGTCACGGAATGTTTGTGCATGTTTCAATCCTACCCACTGGGACAGGTCTCTCAGCCGCAGCAGCGTATTATTCAGGACCCAGAAACGATCAGTCTCCACCCACCCACCACCCAGTCTCAGAACAGTCGGGGTGTCAGCAGAAAGATAAGAAGCACCCTGATCCTTGCTAGTGAACTTCCCCATGCGCAGCAGTTTAATAGCATAAGTCCAGACTGCCAGAGATCTCCAGGTCAATCAAAAGGGGCAAAGTGGGATTCCATAACGCCCCCCTTCTCCTGCCGTTATTAGAACTAAACAACTCCTCCGGTCTCAGCTCAGCATGCAGCGTTTTCTCAGACGTGGGTCCCCATTGGCATCAGATAAGCTTAACCTTCTTCATGTCAATATGCAAGCTGCATTTCCCTGGGAGTCTCATGTGACACTGCATGTATGTGTGCATGCTTGATAATCCTTCAGGACGATATAGAGCTGCCACGACCCTCGGGGACTTAAGCGTGTTCACAAAACCCATCACACACTGCATTGGACCGGCATTAAACAGCCTAGTTGCATGCTGTCTAAAGATTAGTAGCCTCTGTGTGACTTATAAAGGTCAAATGTAGAATCTCCCCCGAATAAGATGTGTCTTCGGTTGGCCACGATGCCTTTGTGGCTGATTACGCCAAGGCGAGTGCTAGTAGACATGGACGAAATCTGGAGAAGGTTTGCACATGGAGGGTGGCTGACAAGATGTTGATCCTGTGATGTATAAGACAGAACACTGGATATATTGTGTCGTGCCATGGTGTTGCCCTTTTGTCGAAATGCGTCCCATCCGGCCTCCTTCTTCCGTACTTATATAGTTTGTTATCCTTCTAGCCACAGCGTTCGACGGGAGCGACATCTTTGTCGGGAAAAATTGCGACTTCGGTTGCAAGGGAACACAATGGAGGCAAATACAATGGAGAAGATTGTCGAGCCTACGCAGATGTCTGTGGTCGATATCACTGAGGCTGCAGTCTATGATCAAAAGGCGACGAAAAGACTGCTTCGAAAGCTAGATTGGCATATAATCCCTTTTATGTCACTTATTTACCTGTTGGTCCCACGTCTATATAGCCTCATGGACTAGGTACCAATCAGTATTGACACCGATACAGACTTTGTTTCTTGGACCGCACGAACATTGGAAATGCCCGTCTGGACCACTTGGAAAAGGATCTAGGTCTCCATGGTCTGCAGTATAATGACTGTCTGGCTATTCTCTTCCCCTTCTACATGTAAGTAAATAACAACTCAACGCCTTCCCAAAACCAATAGTACTAATCATCTCCTTCTTAGAGCTGCAGAGATCCCCTCCAACATGATGATGAAACGCATCCGCCCATCCATCTGGCTCACCTTCATAATGGTCGGCTGGAGCGCCTGCATGATCGGCCAGGGCTTCGTGAAGGACTACTCTGGGCTCATGGCCACGCGCACCTTCCTCGGCCTCTGCGAAGGCGGTCTGTTTCCTGGCGTCAACTACTACATCACGCAGTGGTACTGTCGACACGAATGCGGGTTCCGCATGGCCATGTTCTTCTCCGCTGCCACCCTCGCCGGGGCCTTTGGCGGGATCCTAGCCAGGGGCATAGCCGAGATGAGCGGCGTTGGCGGCCTGGGTGCCTGGTCTTGGATCTTTATACTCGAGGGGTTGCTGAGCATAGTGGTCAGTTTCTCCGCGTACTGGGCTATCAACGACTACCCTGACACGGCGACCTTTCTCAAAGACGACGAAAGGGTCGAGGTGTTGAGGCGCCTGCGAGCTGACTCGGGAGACCTGTCCGAGGCCTTCGACATGAAGTACGTGTGGCAGGCTATCGGCGACTGGAAGATATGGGTGCACATGTGCATCTTCATCGCCGGCTTCTGCCCCATCTACTCCTTTGCCTTGTTCTCTCCGACTATCATCAAGGGGATGGGGTATACCGCCAACAACGCGCAGCTGATGAGCGTGCCGCCGTATGTCTGTGCCTGCTTCTTCACCATTGTGGCAAGCTATGCGGCGGATCGTGTCAAGCAGCGTGGTTTGTTCCTTCTTGCGTTCCAGCTCATTGCCCTCGCTGGTTTCGGCCTCCTGGCTGGAACGAGCAGCACATCATCGCAGTATGGAGGCTTGGTGATGGCCGCCATTGGGATCTATCCGCAGATTCCTCTCAGCATGGCCTGGAACAGTGGGAATATTGGTGGGTCGCTGAAACGAGGTACTGGTATTGCCATGCAGGTGATGGGGGGAAATTGTGGAGGTATTGTTGCGTCGTATGTATACTTGAGCCGTGATGGGCCACGGTATATCAAGGGACATAGCATCCTGATCGGATTCATCGGGTGAGTCGTCTGCTTCTAGGGTCGATCTGCGAGGATCTTACTGACCATGGTTGTTATAGAATGGCATTCTTACTGACATCTTTTATGACCGTCTGGTACCGACTTGAGAATGCACGTCGTGATCGAGTGTCGGATGAGGTTGGAAGTCAGGAACTGACTGTGGAGCAGAAAGTGCTTGAGAGAGAACTTGCTGATGACGCGCCGTTCTTCAGATATACAGTTTGACCTAGTCACGGGAAGCAGACTATTTTTTGTTGTATCCGGCTTCAAGATTTGATATATACGAAGACTACACCAAAAATGTTGGCTATATAACCAGACTTTGAATTGGAAGGTACAAGCAAGGAAGTCTACTCGCGTTCGCAAATCAGGTTCGGCTCATCTCATATATACCCTAGGGTACATAGAATTAAATTCACAAATATACATTCGAAAGGTGATCAAAGAGTAGAACAGAAAATGTAATTTGACTAAAACCGCCGTTCAACCTAAGCAAACAAAACTCACAAATCAAATCAGAAGTCCATCAGCTTGCATCCAGCGCAGATCAGGGCCGAGGCAGAATCAGCCGACACTTACGAGGCTGCGAGCGCCTATCAGCTTTGACAAGCGAGCTCCATTTGTAACTGACGGCGTTCGCCTTTCGTCCCAACGCAAGTGCAACATTGACCGTAGGCGCACCCTCCGCCTTCATCCGCCGGAGAGTCGCTATATCGTCATCCGACCACATGAGAGCAGATCGAGGCTCGGACGTAACCTCGGCCGTAGATTGACTCGACTCCTCATGTGCAATGGACATTTCAGTCTGCCCAATCATGGCAGGATTGTCATCTTCGGTAGAGACCTCCTCCTCCATCATCAAGCGAAGAGTCTCCTCATCATCCTCTGTCCAGGCAGGTACAAAGTGATCATTGAACGTGTTGTGCATCTTAATCTCAATGGCCTGCACCATGGCACCAAGTTCCCTCTTATAATCAGGGTTGAAGCGACACAGTCTCCTTTGGGAGCAAGCAAAACGAGCCCACTGGCTCTCGTGAAGAAAAGGCAACGAAACACCATTCTGGGCAACCCAAGTCTCAACAAAGGAGCTTCCAGACCATGAGTGGGCAAAACCGCAGCCAGGGCACCGGAACAAAGTGTTCAAGTCCATTGTGGTGACTGCGCCTGGGTTGTGCGAGCAGCCCGGCTGCACACACGCGTAGCCTTGTGGGAAACGGCGTTGTGCCTCGTCGGGACTGAGAGCAATCACACCGTGATTTACCTCGTGGGTCTCGAGGAAGTTTGCTGGTGGAGGGTGGATAGTTGAAAACTTACATGCTGCGATGAGTTCGTTGCTGAACAGGTACGTTCCGCAGTTGCCTGGACAGACGATGGTAATGTAGAGACACATTGTTGTGGTTGGTTTCGTGTCTGCTCAAGTTGGGTAGTTTCTGACTTTACAATGCCTTACCTTGGTCAGATGTGAACTTTATAATGGAAGGAATGTCGACAAACTGTTCATGGGGAACGGAAGCCAGCTTTATATATGCAGAAAGCTTAGGATCACTCTGGATATTATTGTCTTTGTGAGGACAAGGGAACTCTCAGAATGACCATTGAAAGGAAATTCCCGCAACTCAAAGAGCGCTATTGTACTTATCCCGCCACGACGACCTTGTATATGAGCAGCCTTTGTCTCCGTAGTCGATAGCGCCACTCGGAGTAACACAGAACTGTTACGTGTTAAGGGAGAATAACCCTGGAAGGTGAAAAATGATCGTCAGTATTTATTTTCGCCATGTTCACATATAGCAAGCTTTACTGCGTGGAATGCAGATGGAACAGCTGAATAATCGCGGGAAGTGAAAGCTATTACTATGTTAGTCACGTACAGCCCAAGCATACATAAAACAATCTATATAGGCCTTCTTACCGTGCGAGAACCCATTCCTATTGAGTTCTGTGAGCGTGGGCTGTGACAGCCTCTCGAGATTCGGGGCAGTCCCGTTCGGCTGGTACGACTGCAGTATGCTGAAGCTGTCTATGGGAATAGTATGGTAGTATATTGCGGCTCCAGCGTCCAATATTCCTCAAATAGTCTGGAAGGACATATCAAGCCTAATACTGTAAATCTCGCATAGCAGCGAGCTTGAATCCTTTACGAAGTCAAAGCCTTTCATTATGCTAACTTTCTAACCTTGGGCTTAGACCCAACACAACATTGTTTTGCAGCCGACTTGCGCGGTATAGCGGATATTCAATAGCCTACTCTCGCCTAACGCCCGTATACCTACACCTCATACTACATACTACATACTACAAGCTCGTGACAGGGTCCAGCTCGGCCCGTCTTCTAGTGTTGGTGCGGTACTCTGCGTCCAACCTGCACCTGGGCAGGGTTAGTGTTGCGGCTGTCGCACAGCCGTACCTTCCCGTTAGGTCTTTTCCTTCTTATAGAACGTAGCACTTAGCTATTTCCTTCCTGGCGGCTATCGCTAGGTTAGAACTTGACAGAAACAACAATAAAATATATAAGCTATTTAAATAAATCGTATATATAACTAGAACCCTACTAACACTGATTAGTAGTCGTAGGCACTACAGATCTGCAAGGTAGAAGAGACTAACGTCTATGGATTTCCCTAATGCGAATTACATCCTCTATACCCGTTGAGTGCTAAAATATAGCGATAAGTTATCTTTACAGGCCTCCCTAACTATTAAACCCCTGGATAACCGTTGCGAAAACTAACTAAAGATCGTGATATTCCCTGTCCTTATATTCGTTGCACTTTAGGTAGTAAGCGTTAATTACGTATTAATCGCTAAAACCTTATTAATTAAGACGATATTAAAGCGCGGCGAAGCCTGATACTAAAGCGCGGCGAATAGATATCTTACTTCTTTGCTTCTTTTTCTCTTTAATCCTTTCATTAAAACCTTTATTTTGCTACCTTTATTTTGCTATCTTTATCTTACCTAATATTGCGAGAGCTGTAAGCCGTTAACTACGACTTTCTTTTACGAGAGCCGTATACCGTTGCCGTTAATTACTATTTTATCCTGCAAGAGTTATTAAGTTATTAATTATTACCTTCCTTTACGACCTTCTATTATCTTTCTTTACGAGAACTGTCGATAATTATAGCTGAAGCCGAAGAACCTGTCCTTATTGGAGGATATTAGATTAATGAATTACTCGAAAATACGACTTTCGACCTAGTATACCGCGGCTATATAAACGCGGGACTATAGTTTGTAAGCCCCGAACCTAACGCTATAGAAGAGTATCTGATTATACGATTAGCGAGTATATTAGTAAGTTATACCTAGCAAAACTTGTATAATAACGATCTATTCGTCGTATACCGGGAAGATTTTATAACGTAGACTCTGGAAATGTTTAAGCAGCTGCCGGCGCTATGCCGACGATTACTAAAGAACTTTCTGTATACGCGAGGCGTATTTATAGGGCGAAATAATTAATTAGTAGCTCTGTAATTATATATATTAGTATAAGTAGAAGAACGATTACCCTAGATCGATATAGAGCTTTACAATGTCCCTCTAGTACTAGAATCCTATATGAACGAATATCGTATAAATCTTAATATGCTAACGGGAAGTATACTAACGGAAATAGTAGGAGAGAGATAACTAACTCTATAGGAATAGCAGTAGTAACCGGCCTAATCTTAGGCTAACCTGCCTGAACCGGCCTAACTAATAGATATATAGAATCTAGTTGTGCGACTATCGCAGTTAGGCCTATAGTTAGGCCTACTTTCGATGCTATTAATATAACTATCGTCTTTGCGAAACCCTTACGGAAATGTACTACTAACGGTTAAGTAGTAACTAGGACTATTACTAATAGATAGATAGAGATAAAACTTATATTAGAGATATACGCTATACCTAGCTAATATATAGAGTATAGGTATAGCTCCTCTACTGCAGCTACTATTAAATATTAAGTATAACCCTTATAAATTACTTCCCCTATAGCAGGTTCCTAATAAACGGCTAGACCCTGCGAGGTCCGTATAGTTCGTTAAGACCTTCTAGTATGCTTAGAAGTATTCGGGGGATCTATATAACCTGTTAGATAATAAGATAAAGATGTTCTTTAATATCTATTATTACACCGAGATTTAACCTAGTTAATTCTATACGGTATTTCCTCGAATACTTAGAGATTGCGCGGAAGTATACTACCTCTATTATATAAATAGAACTAATATATTTACGATAGCATACCTAAAGATTAAAACGCACTTCGATATAAACCTTAACTACTAGTACTACTATATAGACTAGATAACGACGACGTTTGTAAAGACGAGAATATAGAACCCCGATAGTAGTTTATACGATATTTTACGAATTATACTCGATAAGCTATAATTATACTAACGGGTACTAGGACTAGATTACGCGGGAGAGGATAACCTGTAGATAACGGTTATTAAAGCTTATAGAGGCGTACTAAAGCTAGAAATAGCCCTCTTTAAGCTAGTATAACTATACGAAGAGTTATTTTCAGACCTAAGATCTATAGTAGAAATATAAGTTAATCGTACTATAGCGATTAACGTTATAGAAGATGCCTAAGATTAATACTACGTCGACTATCGATATAATAACTATAAAAGATAAGTATTGCGAGGCTTCCCTAGCCGAGGCTTTAGTAATAGCCGAAGCTTAAACTTCCGTCGTTTTAATAGAGGAAATAACGATACTTGCAGAAATAGATTATAGAAGAAGAGATATTTTATATATAAGAAGGAAGGATACTGGTTAACTAAGTATCCTATAGACAAACGACGTTCGGTTAAAATAAGTTACTTAATATAATGCGAATACGAAGGTTATAAGGACGATTTTATAGCTTTCTTAAATGATTTTAAAGGTTGTGAAATCGATAACGAGGATAAGGATGAATTCTATGAATACGACGAGGAGAACGACGATAATCGTAATACTAAGATATATTTTTCAGGTATTAATCTGTTAGCTAACGAATCTTTTATATATTAGCTGATAGGATACGATGTCTTTAAGGCTAAAACGACCGTCGTAGCTAGCTAGTTTATCCTAGTTAATAGGTATAATTAAACCTATTTCTAAGGAATCCTACTAGATATAGGAGCCTCGATAATCTCTACAGCTAGATATAAACAGGTCCTCGCTCTATAATGTTAAGATTTAAGTTATAAGATTAATACGACGATTATAAGATCTACTCGAATTAAGTTTAGTAACGGGAAAGTTACTAACTCGATAGGTATTATAGAGGTAAATACTTTAATCGGACGTATAAAGTTTTATATTATTAATACGTAAACGCTATTTCTGCTCTATCTAGCAGATATAGATCGATTTAAAGTATACTATAATAATATTAAGGACGAAATAATTAGCTATAATAATACGATTACTATACCGGTACTAAGGAAATAGGGATACCTATAGTTCTTCCTTAACGAGATAGCTAATACTATATACTTCTTTTTAGAGATAGAGATAAAGAGATTATATCGTCGGTTTAGATATCTAGTAATAGACCGGCTATACCGATTACTTAAGAAGGCTAGTTATCCGGATATTAATAGATAAGCTATAGCGGAGATCGCAAAAGTATATTATTAATGTTAAATAAACGTACCGGCGCTAAGACGTTTTAAATTTACTCTGCGCGATAATCGCAAATTTAACTATAAAATCCTAGTTAACGTAATATATCTGCTTAGCCGCCCAGTCCTTTATATTATAGACTAGGCGACGGCGTTCTAGGGCGCGAGATTCTTAAAGTTTATAAGTACTAAAGAGACATAGCAAACTCTGCGTATATTATAGATTAATATATACTAGGGACTACCCGATATTATTACGTACAATACGGGTATAAACTTCGTATTAAATAAATTTCGCTCGGAGGCGTAGATAATGGGGATTATATATAAGCAGGTGCCCGTAGAGGTATACTAGTCTATTAGAAAAGTCGAGAGGTATCACTACCCCTTAAAACGCGCTTTTAAGGTTCTATACGCCGACTTACACGGCGAAACGAGTAATAATACTATCCTGTAGATAGCAGTAAAAGCTGTAAACGATACTGCGGGACCTAACGGACTAGTCCCTATACTCCTAGTTTTTAGCGCCTACCTATAAGTATCGTACGATTTACCGCTATTGCAGGCGATGTAGAAACGGGCGGAGGCTGTATCTAAGGCTATAAAGGCTTTTAGGAGAATAATAATAGAGCGGTAAGTATATAACGTACTAAATATACGAGGAGGGCCTATCGCTAATATAATATTTCTATTATAATGCGACGTATGTGTATAGCGAGAAAAAGAGGGTTGGAAAGGCCTATATAAAGTTATCTCTATCGATGGTTATAACGTGACCCTAGATATGCTAAAAGGGCCCGCTATATTCCGATCTATATCTGTCTAGCGATATTATAAAGATGAAGAAAAAGAAGCTAAAGCTTAGCTAGACCTTATACTAAATCCTATATAACTATCGTTACCGGAGGTAAGAGACTCTATTACTATTATATTTATATTAAAAAAAGAAAAAGACGATTACGCTCTTGCTATTAGATTAAGGCAAGACGGGGTAATTATAACGCCTAGCCTACCTTTTAAAGAGTCCGATAAGATAGAAATCGACGAACTTATTAGAAAAGGAGTTTTCAGATTCGAGAGATAGTCCCTAACGGGATATAGCGACTATCGTCTGTTTAAATCCCGTATAGTACGAGAAATTAAGGGTAAAACTATAAAATTATACGAGAAGTCTAAATTAATTATTTAAGGATATAACGATAAAGAGAAAGACTCTGTATTAACTTAAAGTCTAACGATCTAACGTATAAGTTAGAGAACGATCATCGTAATAGCGCTATCGTTAATATACGAGGGTATATCTTTAATACTGCGAGATATTACCTAAGCCTATCCCTAATCGAAATCGGAGCTATAACGGACGATCCTCGCAGAACTATTAAAAGAACTTAAGGATAAATATCTATAGGGCACTATTATTAGAGTCGTTAAACCTCTATATAGTATCGCGGAAGCCGGAGTTTATTAGTTTAATACCTACTAAAAGCATTACCGTTAGAAACTTAATATAGAATACTCGACATACGATCCCTATCTCCTAATTATAAAGCCCGTATAACTATTTAGAATTACGGGTATATAGATAAACGATATATTGCTATTAGGTATGCAGGCATTTTAAGATAGAGAAGACGAGGAATTATACGCGGCGAAACTATAAGTAAAAGAGAAGATAATACTAATATAGGGGCGATACGTAGACTATAACGGCGCTTATATAGTTATAGATAACGACGGATCTATTACGATACGCTAGAAGGGATAAGGAGGCAAACTTACCCTAATCGATACGACGGCCGTTAATAGCCCCTAACGCTATCTAGAATAGAGAGCCCGGGGAGCGTATATAGCTTCTATCTGCTAACTAAAAGCATTATACAATCTCTCTATTACTATATAGGTATAAAGCCCTGAGAAGGAATATTATAAGCACCTAAATACGCGACTATTATAGTAAATAGATAATGCCTAGCGAGGGATTAGGTATATCCCCCTAGACCTCTCTATAGCGAAACTATTCGTTTTCGTAGATGGTTCGTTCGCGAATAACTAGGACTTGATATCCTAACTCGGCTATATTATCGTCCTAGTAAACGAGGCTCGTATATAAGAACGAGAGTTTATATTAACGGGAAACGTTCTCTATTAGTTATTAATAAAATGCAAACGCGTTACTAGAAGTATCCTAGTAAGCGAAATCTACGGAATAGTAAACGGCGTAGATGTTGGTATTTCCTTGGCGACGATTATTAGAATAATTACGAGACGACTGTCGTTACCTAATATGCTATTAGTTATTTGTATAGATTCGTACAGTCTGTACGAATACCTTGTAAAGCTTGGGATAACGCGAGAAAAACGCTTTATAATCGATATTATATTACTACGATAATTATACGAGGCGAGGGAAATCGACGAGGTTAGATAGATTAATAGAAAAGATAATCTAGCAGACGCTATAACGAAGGCGAAGCTAAACTCTATACTGTAGAAGCTGGTTAAAAGTAACGAGCTTCGTATATACGTCGATAGTTTAGTAGAAAGACCTAAAGTAGAAAGACCTATTACTTCCTAATAGGGAATACGCAACGCGCTAGTACTTTCTTTCTCCTTTACTTACTTCGCCGCCGCTAACTAACTATAAAACCTCCTATTTCTTTCTATAAACCTCCTATTTTCCTTTTATTCCTTATAATAATTAATTCGATAGTTAGTATATCTTTATCGTAGTTTTATTTCCTAAAGATATTACTATTTTAATCGCTACCTTTCCTATAACTATTTTAATAGCGACGATTATAGAAAGCGGCCGTAGAAATGGCCGAATACGACGAAATTAGAGGAGAAATAGTAGATATCGAAGATATTGCGGCTGCCGCCCTTCGCACTGCTAAAGCTATTAAGGCTATTAACGCGACCGCTACTAAAGATAACGATAATCGTCCCCTCGATATCTACGGTAACTTAATAGATAATAACGACTACGACTTAGCTAAAGAGACGATAGCGAGAATTATATAAGACTAAGCGGCTTTAAAGGAAAACGGAAAGAAGAAAGGTTCTCGAGGTATCGCCGACGCTGAACTTACTAACCTTAAAGCTAAAGCTATAGCCTGGGTTAAAATACTCTTCCTCTATAACGAAACCAGTAAAGTAGTACTAAAGATTATCGATAACTTTATATACTAGGATAAGCAGTTTTTATCCTATACGATAGTTAGAAAGATATATAAGGATATCGAGAGAGTTGGAATAATAAAGGCAATACTAGTAGGATCCCTAAGTAATAATAGTTATTAGAATAACTATTACCTGAAGTGTAAAATTATTACGATCGCTATAATAGTCGACCCTAAAGGAATCTCGATCCCCTATATCTTTTATAGCTATCGTACCGGCGATAACGAGATATCGAAGAAATAAATCGACCTGCTAACTTAGATCTAAAACCTTCTATACTAGATAAGTAACTAATACGTGCGACTTCCGTATATAAAAGGGCTAGCGATACCCTATCGAAGACCCGCACCCGTAATAAAGAAGCAGGCGAATAAAGATAAAAAGAGTACTCTGGCCGCTACTCCTAATAAACGCACCCTATTACTAAATACTGCTACTCCTAATAAACGCACCCTACTGCTAAATACTACTACTCTTAATAAACGCACCCTACTACTAAATACTAGACTAAACTTTAACTATACTCTAACTAAAATACCTGTAAGAAAGTATGCGATAATATTAGACGACGACGATCGTACGTCGAAGGGACTGAAGAGATGGAGAGGTAACTGAACGTTATAATTAGTAGAGAAGGAAGAAGGTTAAGAAGGGAGAAAGCTAAGGAGAAAGCTTGGCGTGTTATATAATAGCTTTTACGATGGATTTTAGTCTTACGATTAGCTTTAATAGTATTACTTACAGACGCTGTAAGGGCGAGTATTTTAAACGCGTTAAGTTTACGATGAATTTAGTTTTTGTTTTACGATGGACCTGTCTTTATAAAAGAAAAGGTTGCTAGTGTTGCGGCTATTGTATAGCCGTACCTTCCCGTTAGGTCTTTTCCTTCTTATGGAACGTAGCACTTAGCTGTTTCCTTCCTGGCGGCTATCGCTAGGTTGGAACTTGACAGAAATAATAATAAAATATACAAGCTATTCAGATAAATCGTACGTACGACCAGAACCCTACTAACAGTTAGAGATCCTTCCAGGCACTGGAAACGAGCCAACTGACCACGCTTATCGGCAATGCTGTTGGATGTATAGCCAACAGGGCTGAAATATTGGCTTCGACCCATCCAAACAGCCAGAACCTTGTGCTCATCTTCCATCACTTCTCCGGGCTTTGAGACACGATCGCCATCACAGGCCAGACACCTGGAGAATCCCAACGCACACTATCTACCTGGATATTTTCAGCCTCGGGCTTGATCTCTCACACGAGTTACTGCACAGATACGCAATGACCAGTCAATCAGTGCCGGCGCCGTCACTGCCACCCTGGGCGGAACCATTGACCGCGAGCCTCTCCGCCGACCCGCAGTTCCACGAGCGGCAGGTCCTCTACTTCCCCGGCTCGCCCGAGTTCGCCGACAGCGAGAACGACTACTTCAACGGTGCCGTGCGCGAGGCTCAATCGGTGGCCGTCGTGCGGCCTACTTCAACCGCCGATGTCTCGGCACTTCTCAGGATCCTTCGCCGTCATCTGCCCACTACCACGCCAATTGCCGTGCGCGGCGCTGGACACGCAACTTATGTCGGCACTGCAAAAGCTTCCGGGGGCGTCACCATCGACTGTAAGTCTTTCCAAGAAGAAGAGTGCGCTTGCTGATATCTTCGTCTCTTTGAATTTTATATGCTGTGCGGAAGGCAGAGAGGGTTTGTTAACGCGTGACCAGTGAGGCACTCCGTAGCGTTGACGTCCTCGCGGGCGACAGGCACGTCCGAATAGCAGCTGGCGAGAAGTGGCATTCCGTTCTCGCCGCCCTGGAGTCGCATAAGCCCCCGTTGACTACGGTTGGTGGTCGTTCGCCGAATATCGGCGCTATAGGGTTCCTACTTAGTGCCGGGTTGTCGGGCCTTTCAGCTGGCTTTGGCTTCAGCGCCGATATGGTGACGTCGTGGGAGGTGAGGAGGCCTTCTGTTCCTTTAGCTACATGTGCTCAAGCGGGAAGACTCTGTGTCCGTACCCGCCGAGTGCTAATGAAGATATTTGTAGGTTGTTCTGGCTTCAGGAGAAATCCATTACCGCGAGGCGAGACGACAGCAAGACGGCGGACCTCTGGGACGCGCTACGCGGCGGATCGACCAACTTCGGTATCGTTACGGCGGTCGAGATGTCGTGCTTCCCCCATCCAGCGCTGTTTCGCGGCTGTACTCCTTTCTACCTGCCTTCATCCCGACAAGAGACCCTGAAGGCCCTGTATAGGGTAGCCTCGATCCCACTCCCGAAAGAGGGCGAGCCTATCAATCATGCCATCTGGAGTATTACCCAGACTTTTGGGCGTAGGTTTATCAACGCCATGATTACTACCACAGGCTCTGAGAAACAGGAGAACTTGCGGGATTTCACCGGCGTTTGGGGCCGAATTCTCTTTACGGGCTCTCTCCAAGCCAGCTGTCATGGTCAGTTTGTGGAAAGGATGGGCAAGCTAGCGCCTGAGGGAGGCAAGAGGTCACTCGGGTTCTGACGTCTGAGGACATATAAATCACAGTCGAGACAGGCCGAGTATGCTGACATCGTCCATAGAACACTGTATAAGTCCATTACGGTCAAGTTGAACTTCGATCTGCTCAATGCCGCCGTCGATCTGTGGTACAAATCCGCCGACCTTGTGCGACCAGTCGCTGGCCACATCCACACACTCGTGTTTCCCCCCCCCCCCTTACCGCTTGGCATGCTGGAAGCATCAAGCAGGATTACAGCCACCAGCGAGTCTACTTCACCGGCCGCCGGAACCTCGAACTTCCTGGGCTTGAAACCTAAAGATGGGCCCCTTCTTCTCGTCCAGATCTGCACAACCTACAACAACGCAAAGGACGACGTTTTCGTCGCTGAGGCAGATACCAAGTACTTGGATGAAGTGGCTGCCCTCGCGCGACAGATGGGTCTCCAGCACAGAGATATCTTCGCCAACTATGCGTGGCCTACTGAACCTGTCATGGCCGGTTACGGCGAGGAGCGCCTGTCGTTCCTGCGGAAGGTCGCTGCAACATACGACCCGCAGGGTTTCTTTCAGTTACAATTCGTTGGAGGGTTCAAGATTGGGAGGTCGGGGGAACCCTAAGTGGTTTGTTTGTTGCCGCTTTCGCAAACGGTCTTCTCTCCCTCTGCAGATTTACGTGTTGTGGCGGCACTTGAGATCAGCACTTGACAAGCCTTTGTGCAGCTGGGCATGGGAACCCACTGGACTAGAATGACCTTGGGCTAGTTTTGATGATGCGGTGAGAATTGTAAGAAGACCGGCGAAGCAGGACTTCCCCTAAAATGACAGATACACGACGAGTTTGGATGGTGATTTGAGGGTGCTTTTTAGGGGGTTAGTATGTGTAAATTGTAGAAAAGGGGTAAAGAAGGAGATGGTCAAGGGTCAGCCCAAGCAACTCCTCAGTTAACTTTAGGGTTATCTCAGGGGTTGACCTACAGAGCGTGTTCACAGACATCACTCCATCATACTTTATCCAACATACCAAGGTGTAGAAACAAGCTGCGACGATGGAGTCCACAACTAACAACTAACACGGCCTGAAGATGACACCCTCTCATATTCCTATTACCAAGCCTTGAAGAGTCCCTTCGCTATCAGGGCAGTTGTGAAGTCGACTACAAGTTCAGGTATCATTAGACCCCATCTGCGTTGAAAGGCGGTACATTAAGAAGACAATTACAACTAGCTACAGATATTATTTTTCCATTAAATGGCTCAAACATTGCCTCAGCAGTGGTCAGGACGTAGACCACCTTTGGTCAACCCAGAACGCCCGGACCCGATCTCACGGGCATCTCATAGCTATGCTTTGCCTTCCCGTAAAATGAGTGTGGACCGCCACCCACCCCTTCTTTTTTACTCGTGGCTGAGTGAATCATGCCTCATGATCAATGAATGTACAGTACCAGGGATGGCAAACCCCTTGACTGTGACTCGTGGTGTCCCATATGTTGAATATTCATTCATATGGGTGCTCAGACGTCCAACATGCTCTTCACCTGCTGAGGCGGACTCGTGATGGAGTTGGTTGTATTAGCACTGGCGCTCCGGCCCGCCGTTGTGGGTCTCGCCGACAGGTTGTTGCCGCCGCCAGTTGACTCGTCACTTCGCGGCCGGCCTCTGTCCTGGGACTGTTGTTGACCTTCAGGGTAAGGAGGCGGCGGGCCATCAGAGGATAGGTAGGTCACCCGCTCAGTGAAGGCCTGGGCATTGCCACCGCTGGGGAACAGCAGACCTGCCACGGTCTCCACCGTCCGCTCCGATCGACGACGGTCGTTCATTCCCAAGGATGCATTGGCTGCCCCTGGTCGCGTTGCTCCCGCGCCGCCAGCGTTTGAGGTTGTCCCGCGCATTTGGCTCATTTCTATCCCTGCAGCTCCAGAACTTGGCTCGGCGTTCATTGTGCGGACTTCGACCGATTCGTCAATGTTCTTCGCCGTTGCACGGCCTCCACCCAGTTCGCGCACATTACGGGTGATGCGATCCCGCATAGACTCATTGGTATGATCACCGTTGAGACGACTCCACCATGCTGGCTTAGCAACGATACCCAACTCGCGATCATTTTCAGCTCCGCGCATTCGGCGTTGGCGGATCAGCTCCTTGTCCTCATTCGGGTTGATAAAGCCAGCAAGGATCTGGATGAGCATGATCAGTATCGCAGGGCCGTAGCCTCCGACAAAGATAGAAATACGGTTTCCATGGACGTTCATGATCGACCACTCGAATTTCCAGACCGTGATAGCCTGGAAGGCGACCACGAACAGAGAAATGGGAATGATGAGGAGGAAGCGGTAGGGGGTGAATCTGATGAGGCCGACAGCACGGTTTATGATGCCTCTGTTGCGCTCCTTATAGTGCTTGATCGAGTGACGCAGGTGGTAGGCGCATGTCAGCCAGCCCATGAAGAGTATGAATGCCGCTGACTTGAACCGATTGTCGGTGGCGCCGGGTACAGCTCTGACCATGGTCTGCTCGACAGAGCGTTGCAACTCGATGTTGCCCCAATTGCGAGGTATGACGAGGAAGAAATCCAGCCACCACCACATATAGAAGAACAGAGGCACAAAAAACTCGAACTTGGCTCTCTTGTCATCCATGGACAGTGCGAAGGGGTCGGGATCAACGTATTGCCTCTCCTGCCAACTGCCCCAGTGTCTAACAGCCTCCCAAACGCAGGCAAGTGTGCAGAGATTCATAAGGAACCAGAAGAAGGAGGTCAAGACGATGGGGATCTCGGGAAGGTAGTATCGGTCGACATCGATATTCGTGAGGAGGCTGATAAAGCCGGTGGCACACATGGCTATCTGCCAATACCACTGCCATCTTCGTCCAACAGGTCTAAATCGTTTCTCGGTGGGGAGGTACATGCGACCGTGTTTTCCAAGGCAGATCAGGGTGAACATCAGACAGAACCCATAGACTACAGCAAGGCCGATGCTGGTGTAGCCTCTCGCGGTGAGGGGGTTGGTAGGGGAGTAACATGATGTCGTGTTGATGAAGGTGCCATTGGCGAATACATACTTGGGCACGTAAGGTTCGAAGGTCAAAAAGCATTTAGATCCATTGGAAAGGGTGTTGTTGGAATAGAGGGTATAGTTCCACCTCTCGAGGGCGGTAAGGTTGAAGTGGATGCCTCCAATTTCGGTGTCTGTGGAGTTGTCGCCTCCTGGCCAAGAGATCAAGTCTCTGGCATCGAATATGGACATCTTTGCGTGTGGTGATCTATGTCGGCTTGGAACTTGTCGCCGTGGGGATTCAAAACTTGCGGAAAACGGAGGACGACGGGGGAACGGAGGGCGGAGGTAAGCGGAGTCGTCGGACCAAAGTTGAGGTCGGGCCAGTCGGGCCAGTCGGGCCAGTCGGGCCAGTCGGGCCAGTCGGACTCTGATCGAAAGTGTATGTGATGATGTCTGCGCGGTGGGGAATCCGAGCAATTCGGATTCGGACAGCTCGATCGCTTAAGCGACCATTTACCGCATTTCAATTAAGAAATCGGTAGACCAGAGTGAGGAACGGAAGGCAGGAGAGATGCGAAGGGAAGAGGGAAGTGGTGGAGGAGGAGGAGTCGAGACTGGAACGGTAGAGAGAGTGGGATGAGGAAGAAGGTTGATGTTGGATGCTCGCGGGACGAAAGTTGCGAAGCGGAGTGCAGATGCTTGTCGATGCAAACACATGCCGGGGAATCCGTAAGCCACAAACGCTCCTGACAGGAGCGGTCGCAATTGCTGATGCCTTTCCGTTGCTGCTGCAATTGAAAATCACTCACGCGGGAATAGGAAAGTGGGGTCGATTTGTGGTCGATGCGGGTATAGAAGGAGCATTGTACACTACACTACACTACACTATAAACTCTAAGTAAAGTACCTGCGTCAGAGGAAGGGATTAACATGCTCGCCGCGACGTCACCCAAGCGGACATATCTTTTGTTCAATGTGGATTTCTACTTCATAATTGCATTGTTTAGTCCACTGTTTGATCATTTTCCTTCTCGCGATCTCAGGACACCACTCAGTTCTGAGGAATGGCATTGGATGAGAAAGACGCTGAACGTGTTCTGTTTATTCAGTGACTTCAAGACGTCATTCCTCACCGAGTTAGCCTGGACACTAAAAGAGCCGGGGATACGTAAATGGGGCTGCTGGGGAACCGGGGTATTGGGCTTGATCTACTATATAGACACAAGCCACACTTTGGCTTACTATGTGGCTGAAGCTCTCCAGCTCCAGCTCTCCCCAGCTTGCACAAGCCACATCTCTCCGGAGAGAGCAGAGCATCGTGAACTCCAATAGCAGTGCTACTACGCCGCATACGAAACACAATTGACTCTCCTCCACTACCCACCTCCTACCGTGCCTGGTGCACCACCCACCAGTCAGGATGAACAACAGCCCAACCGACGGCAGGGAAGAAGATGAACCCTCCTACATCGACTACGAGACCTTCATCGCCCCAGACTTTTCCCCGACCTCCTTCGCCAACACCCTCGTCCTCTCCACAAACAACCCCAACGATACGCCCCTGGACCTCTCCACACCTCTATCACGCGTGCTCTTCGACATCCAGGAGATAGACTCCCACATCGACCTCCTCACCACCCGGTCCGCCCTGCCACTGCTGAACCACACCAGAGAACAGACGGAGGCTAGTGGGAGGATAGTCGGCGAGATAGACGGGCAGATCAAGAGCCTGAACGACAGTTACAAACAACTCGAGAAGGAGGTCATCCAGAAACATGCAGAGGCCGACGAGGTCAAGCAGGTTGCTAGTCGGCTCTGGGAGACGTTGAGGCTGGGAAGGGCAGTGGGGCGGTGTCTGCACTTGGGACGGCAGTTGGAGATTCAACATTCTGAGCTTGCCCCGGGCACGAAGAAGGAAGACCACAGAACCCTCGTCAGATGCGCACACACCATATTATCGTTGAGGGAGATACTAGAACACAAGGGCCACGGCGAAGAAGGACAGGGCCTGGACAGGGTAGATGCCATTCGGTCCTTACAAGACGTCATCACGAAGCCAATCGAGAAATCCCTAAAGGAGACATCCGAAAGGATCATACGCGAGTTCTCCATGGGCAGCGCATCGGGAACATCAACATTTGCGCAATCCGAGGAGACCAAGGCCAGGACAATATCCGCCCTAGTCACCCTATATCTCCTCTCACCAACGGCCTTGGCCAAGGGCCAGAAGTGGACTCCGGAATGGATGCTCCAGGCCCTAGAGAACTACCTCCGCACCCAGCTACAAAGCAGCATCACCTCCCTGCGGGACTCCCTCGCCGCCCTCCCCCGGCTGGAACGCACCCTCGCAGAGGTCGCCGCCCGGTGCCAGAACATCGTCGCCCTCGAGATGGTGCTCGAATCCACCAAGGTACCGGCACACCCGCTCTTGCCTGGCCTTGCCACGGAGAAGGGGCTGGGGAATTTCCTCCAGCCGCTGCTTGCGCACCTCGAGACGGGCTCGCTGCCAAGTTACTTCTGGCGCACTATGGCGAGCAATCTCTCGCCGCGCGTGCAGGATCTTATCAATAGGGGTGGGGTGTCGGCACGGACGTTGAGGACGAATAGGGATAGTGTCGGTGCGGGTATTCGGGAGTGTGTTGTACGGGGGAGTCAGCCGCCTAGTGCGATGGCTAAGGCGAAGGGAGGGAAGGCGGCCGGTTGGGATCGTGAGGTTGCGGTCATGGTGGGTAGTGTGGTTGGTAATCTGGGACGTTGATACCCCTGGGGATGTAGAGACCGTCTCGTAATGCAACTGGAGTTGCTGAGCACTTGTGCGTATCCAGTTGTTGCTCCTATCAATGTCCGTACGTACAGCCTTCCACAGGCCTTCCGCTGGTCGTACTTCCCATGAGCTGTCTTTATTTGCCATGCCATACAAGCACTGGATCACACTTCCGATACCTAAGTGAGGCATCAGAGTCATGCCTTCCCAGAAGCCTAAAGACTAGATGATTGCCAGGTATTACTCGGCAGTAGCAGACCTCCGAAGGCTCGCCACATAACACCACGAACTATTGCTTCTCACCTGTCTTGGATCTTCAAGTCTTAGTTACCACATCACGAGCATTAGCAACGACCTTAAAACCCTGCTTTTCTCTATCACAACAAACGGCTTTTTGGAACGACACCACGTATTACACTTCTAGTCTGGACCATAACTCACACATCAACATGCAGGTCATCACTAAGCTCCCCCGGCGGATCATCACATCCATACATTGCCGAATTGCCGCAACCAAGTCGAGCATAAATCTCATGGTCCAGTATTCCTTCGATCTCCTGCTCGATATAATAATCGAGATCCTTTCCATCTTCTTTACCCCCGAGCGTATTTGGGATCGCCTCTCTAAGGAGCACAACCAGCCCTCCGGACCAGCCAATATCGACCTCTATGAAGCTATCATGTACCCAGACGACAAGTTGGAACTTGTCAGCGTCCACTACGATATGAAAGACGGTCGATGGAACCTAGACGCCAAACCCACCGACAAGCAGCTGGGGCGCCTCATCAACCGTGAAGACCGCGTGCTCCTCCTCTGTCCCCGCAAGCTCGTCGACGTCTTGGAAAAGGGCAGAAACCAATCAAGCATGATCGCAGTGGAGGATGCGTATAGCAAGTGGCAGATGAAGCACGTCCTGGTGAACCGGCTCTCCGCACCAGGACAGAAGAACCCCTTTGGCAGCCTGCCTGATTCCGGCACGTTGGTGCAAAGGGGCGAGGGCCGGGACCTGCGTCTGTCAAGCCATGATATTTTTCATATTCGCAACCTGAAGAGTTTCCTACTGCATTGTTCCGAGGTCGGCATTAGTGACACTACTGTGGCTAGAAGTATCTTGAAGTCTTGGATGGTCACCATGCCGCAGATGCTTTCTATCCTCGAGGACAAGCCTATCATGCGCAGGTGCAAGATGGCGTACTGGGAGCTTGTCCGCCGGGGACGCGTCGGCTCAACTGTGTATCTTCAGTTGCATGGTGCTGACGACACGTGCGAATCAATCCACGACGTCGTGTCTCCTGAGCCCACTGTCCAGACAGCGGACACCCGGACAATCGCAGCTCTGCGACTTGCTACCGGTGGAAAGAAGATACTGCCGAATAGTCATTCACAAAATCAAAGAGACCAGATCCCAACAGCACGTGTTCCAACAGCTTATACGGAAGGATTTGCCGACCAGGCCGCTCACCCATATGGGAAGGGCATCGACATCCATGACCCGCAGACTTACTTTATGAAGTTCGGCTCAGTGACACCGCCTCAGCAGTCCGCAGACATCCTGATGGCTCTAAGCTTCTTTCTTCGTCCACCCGAACTTGACTGGGAGAACATCCCCTTAGCGGAGGCAGACTTGGAAACGCCTGTTCCCAAATTTCGAAAGCAGGTGCCTGAAGTGTTCATTTCTCGCCGCAAACCAGACAACCGCATGGCGTCGTTGTCTGAAGTGACACGCATCGCTGCGTCTGAGGTCCAAAGGCAGTTCGATGCCAACGGCAACAACAATGATGTACGGCATGCGTCGAGGTCGTTTGGGGATACGCCCGTCCAGAACAAGCTGCCACGAACTAGGCCCGTGGAAACGAGCTGTGAGATGGACGGACTGCAAAGTCCCTATTACCACCAGCAACAGCGCTTCAGTCTCAGCTCGCCGGTGCATACGTCTCAGGCCTTTCCCGATAATGGCACTGTTATGGGTTCGACAGAGACCACACCCAAAGCCGACAGATATTCTCGAAAGGCCTCAACAGAGACGACGTGCACTGTCCAAAACCACAAACAGAGCATGGACAGGGCAACATTACATGGTGTGAACGGGAATGGCGCTGCCTTGAATCCGGAGGCACCGGCTTTTGTTGCCTCTCTAAACAAGCCGTCATCGGCCAACCTCAAGGCGGAGGGGGAGGAAGGACTGTCAATCCCCACTGGTGCGCTGCCATCCATCAGTCTCGAGGATGCGAAAGCGGCTGGGGTTCCTGGATACGAAATGAATGGGGTGACCCATTCGGACTCTGGATATAATTCATCCAATACACGGCAGTCGGTGAACGAAGTTGCGTCCAAGGCTTTTCGGGAGTGTTCTTCTGAGGCGTCCCCGGCGGGGAAAGGTGTAGATTTATCGGATGCGGAAATGGACTTGGAAGAGGGAGCAGCTGAGATGGTGGAGAGTGGCGGTTGTGCTTAGCATTAAGGGGCTTTCTTATTGGGACTTTTCTATTTTGATACTTATCGTTGCTTTTTAATCACAAACTTTCTTAGCCAGCTTGGAGTTGTCTTCGATAACACGTTGTTATACCACGCCCCCCCCCTTTGGGTTCGGCACCCCCCTATTCGCTGCGGGCGTAGTGTTACTTGCGGCCTAGACATATGGATAAGTGGACGTCACTTAGGTGAATAAAATAATCGATGGACCAAGCTACTGTTATAGGGAGATGAAACTAGTCCGTGGTTGCGCTGTTGTGATGTTGAGAGGTTTTGGCATGGCCTCTGTTCCATCGCAGCAGTGAAATCTCGCCCGAGAATCTGCTTGGGCCCCGCGCTTCAACAGAGAACCGCCGCGGGCAAGCCTAAATCATGGGTAGCCTCTGTCTCTTCTATTGTTACCGTCAGAAAGACCTGCGGCATAGACACCAATCGCCAAGGTCAAGGAGCTTCGCCTCATTGGTATCCTAGAGGGAGGACAGGAAAACACGGACCCGGACTGGACAGAGCCTCAGGATGCCATGATGGATGAAGACGCCATAGATGTCCAAGGCACTCAGCGCCCTCATCACAATCATCCGCACGGCGCTCACAAGCGACCACGATGCTCAACAGCGACGTCCACTCGTCAGCCTCCACTAGGCCCCACGCCGCCTCTCACAATGCAGTCCCTGTCGCAGGCTCCCGGGATAACGGGAAAGGAGAGGGTTGTCTGTCAAAGAAACGCTGCCGGCGACATGGGCACTCCAGACGAAGTCGACAAGATGAGCATCGATGCAGTGCCATTCTGCACCTCTCTCTGTGTCCAGTCTATGCTCCACAGTACCGGTACGGACTTATCATGTCCTAACCAGGCGGCCCATCAGCAACGCCCACGTCTCCAGACCCTCGCGCGAGGTGCCATCACGCTTCCACAGTTCCTCCCAAATCCTGACAACACAGAAGAGGACCCTCCCGTGCTGATACGGAATCCCACCACCAATGGGATGCAATATACACAGGTCAGTATGGCGCTACGTCAGCTATTTTCAAAGTTCGCATCGAGGCTGGCGGTTATGTCCTCGTCGCCAAAGCCGCCAGGTCGACAGGTATGGTCCGCCGCCTCAGGCGTGAGGAGCGGGTATACAAGAAGTTACGTTCACTTCAACGACATATTATACCCGTGTGTGTGGGCTTGGTGAATTTTGCGGGTGACGGGGCTGTTCCAGATTTCGCACAGTTTCCAGCGTGCCTACCCTAGGGTACTTCTCAGCTGGGCCGGTTCGCCACTGTTGGACTGTAGTAGCTACGGCAACGACGTCGATGTCAACGGCAAACGGCAAAGGGCGGACGCGGATGCGGCTTTGAGGCAGGTCCATTGGCTGAGTGTCTTTCACCAGGATGCAGAGGTGCGGAATTGGCTGATCAATGATTCCGGTGTGACTCTGGTGGATTTTGAGAGGGCCATCACCAGGAGCGGCTTCTCTAGACGGGCGCCGCGTACAGATGATGATGATGATGATGATGATTCCTTCCGCTATGCTTGCGACAGGGAGAGGGAACTATGGTTAGACCAACTGGACCGGTGGTCTAGAGATCTGGAAATATATAAGTAGTTGGTAGGAATGCATAACTCCAACCTCAACATGATATGATATAGCAGAAGGACCCCACTTGTTCCTTGCCTCGGGTCGGCTTAGCCATCAACTCAGTTCTCATCAAGTATAATTATAACGATTCCGAGCAGTGCATATCGAATAGAGCAACTTAACTGCCCTTATAAGCTATTTATAATAGGCTTGGGAAGCTCCCTTATATAGACTAAATAGAAGGAGCGCTCTATAATAAGTAAGCAACGTAATAATAGGCCTCAGATCTGTAATATACCCCCCAGACGATACCCAATCGTTTATTACACGTATCGTAAGCTTACTATTATAGTATTTTAGTTAAAAGATAAAGGAAAAGAGCAGTAACTAGCTGTAATAGCTAAAAATAGCTCCTACTATAAAGACTCGAATAAGCTTGTAAATAGCCTTAAATAGCTAAAAATAGCCCCTACTATAAAGACTCGAAAGAGTATAATAGCGCCTCTAAATAGGTATAATAGGCTTAATAAATATAAAGAAATAATATTTAGCGATAGCCTTACACCTACCGGGTACTCTCTTTAAGAACTTATATATAAATCTCCTCTTTCTGCGCGCTTAGTTTAATATATAGATATATATCCCATTTATATAACCGCGCATATATATATATAAATATATATATAAATATTAAGATACCCGCGCCTCTTACCTCTACCCGTCTCGCCGCGTTAGCTATAAATAGAGTAAGTTAAGCTTAAAAACTATAGTTTTACCCTATTTTCGAGCTTATTAGCTAACTTTTAAGTAGCTTATTAAGAAGATTCCCCGCGCTTATAATAGCCCCCTCTCCGCTCGTTCTCCTAGCGAGCAGGAGGCTTAGCGAACGCTAAGCCGAGTAAATCTTCTTTATTACTCTTAATAAGCTCGATTTTAACTTTTTTCTAAGTAAGCTATTAAAAAACGTAAAGCTTACGCCTTTACCCCTACCGCCGGCCGCTAACCCGGTACTTATTATATTATACCCTATATAAACTATCTTCGCTCTACGCTAGCCGGTCGCTCGACCGGAGCGTATTACGATTTAGCTAATTTTAACCGATCGAGCCGCTACTTTAAATATACTTCCGGGTACTAGTATATCCCTATCCCTATACTTACCGCTTATACCGCTACCGAGCTCGTTACCTCCTTAGAAGCAGATAAGGATAAAAAAACCGTTTCGGCCGCTCGGGTCCGGATCTATACCCTACTTAATAAAGCCGAATAGGCTAAGGAGGAGGAGGAGGATAAAAAGGAGTACTCCTCTACTTTTACTAAGTAAAGTAAGATTAGTAAGGAAGAGTAGGAGGAGGAGGAGATTAAGGGGGAGGAGCGTAAAGCGCTTAAGTTAAAGGTAAAGGAAGGCTTAAGTGCCCTAGTAAACCTACTCTTTTAAGTAGAAGTTTTATTTCTATACTTAGGTTTTTCGGCTAAAGGGCTTCCCTATAAATTAAGTTTATTTTTATACTTATATTAAGTAACTATCCTATATCGTAAAGATTTAATAGTACCTTAAAGTACTCGAATTACGCTTTTAATAAGGTCTTTATAAGCTTATTAGCCGGTATAAGCTCGGTTAATATATATTATATATAAAACGAGCCCTTTATATACTCTTATCTAAGCTATATATTATAAATATTAATATAACGGAGCTTTATAATTACTTGTTTATTATCCTTAACGATTAGCCTAATAATCTACTTATTATTATTATAAAGATTCTATAAGCTTCCGACTTCGAGAGCTAAGCCTTAGAGCAATCTTTTAACGGCTATAAGCTTTTTAGCTATATAGGCTATACTTAGAAGCTTAGCTTTTATTATTAATATAGTAACCGTATCTTACCGAGTAGCCCGTTAGTAAATTAAACCTTTATAGAGTATTATAGTATATTTATAAGACGATCGTTTAGATTTTTCGTTATCTATAAAAGAAGTATCCGCTATAAATATAAGTATTTCCCTCTACTTACTCCCGTATCGAATAGCAAGCGTATAGCTATACTAAAGGTAAATAATACTTTATTTAATAAACTCTAAGTGCTCTAGTCTAGGGTTAGTTAGGAAATAAGAGAGCTATATAGCCGAAAAGGCTATATCTGCCCGGATTATAATTATAGTATATAGAAGTAATCTAATACGCTCCTAGTATACTTTAATCTAATTTTTTATAGCTTCTCCCTCGAACTTTTTAAGTAATATCCCTAATAGTAGAGTATTCGGAAGTAGACGTTCTATTAGCCTAAACCGTTTAGCGATCTTCTTAATATACGAATTATAAGCTAGATATAGTTATTTAGTTACTTTATTTCGTATAATACGTACTTTAAGATATTATTCTGCCGTACCCTAGGCTTTTACCTTATACGCTTCTATTAGCCTATTAATTACTCTACGAGCTTCCTATTAGTTTTTCTTATAATAGATTATAAGGTAGTCGTCTATATAGAATATTAATGTTGGTTAGGCTTTACCGTACGGTTTACAGAACGTACGAATCTATTATGAATATTATTTATTCGTGTATATGTTAGTAGCTAAAGTTTAAGTTCTAGAAGCTATTGCAGGTAGCAGAAGTAACCCTATATAGGCTGGATTCTGCCGGCTGCCTAATGTTCCTTTGACCGCCTACCCTTTATAGCTTAGTGCTTAATCTATACTAGCAGCTTTTCTTCTTATCGTAATATCCTTATCCCTAGTATTAAAACTCTTTAAAGCAAATACTTATTATAATCTCGTCTATTTATTCTAAATCCATTATCTATCGTATCCTTATACCTAGTCCCGTTCTATATACCCCTCTATACGAATTACTAACTTATTTATAGCTATAAAGCGCTCTAAGGCCTTATTTAGTAATATCTTCGTTAGGGCATTAGCCGGGTTATTATTTCCGTTAATCTATCGCACCTCGTAGATCTCGCGTTTCTTATACGATTATCGTAGCGATATAATATCGATTATTAGCCGTTTCTCTTTTATAGTCCCGAGCTTTATAAGGCACTCGTATAGCGAGTATAAGTCTGTATAGATTATAAGTAGGATCGCCGGTAGCTCGAGAGAGTTAGTGATTATCTTTAAAGTAGAAGAGATTATAGTGCCGATATCGAATCTATTTATTATTCCGTAGATCTCTAAAGCTAAAATACTCCTAGTAACCCGTTTACACTTAGTTAATAACTAGTATAGTATATTCCTGCATAGTCTTCGTTATATATTATTATCGCCCTTCTCCTTATTAACTATAGCGATTATAAATCTAATCTAGGAACTAAGGTCTCGGTTATTTGCGAATAAGCTATCTACGAATATAACTAGTCTCGCTATTAAGAGATCTAGAGCGATATAGTAGAGTCCCCTATCTAGGTTCTCTATCTACTACTTTAGGCGCTTATTTAATATCTCGCAGTCTTTCTTTTCTAGCTTCTAGATCTATACTATAATTAATAGATCGAAAGCGGCCTCTAGTTAATAAATCGAAGCTAGGTAGGCGCCGTAAGCCCGCTATTTAAGATAGCGCTATATATAGTTAGGTATTATAGAGTTAATAATCTTAATCTTAGCCCCTTATCCCTTCTATCTTACGTCGATAGATCCGTTATATAATATCGATACTTTCGTTCTATTAAATTCTAGGGGTATTTCTAGTAATAGTTTTATCTTCGCCTTATATCTAATTTCTACTTCCTAGATCTTCTCCTCCTTTATTACCGAGAACTTTAGGGTTCCGAGTATAAGGGTATCGTTAGTCTATATCCCGATAAGGCCGAAGGCGTCCTTCTAGCTATCCGTAACTAGAAGATAAGGGTCGTATATAAAGGTCTTTATCTAAAATCCTACGCGATAGTATTTATAATATATTATCTACTAGTAAACTCCGGCCTCGGTAATACCGTAGAGAGGTTTTATAATACGTATAATCGTCCCCGGTAGGTATCTAGCTTCGAGTTCCCGGGGTAGTTTCGCTAGAATAGTCCGGGCTAGTTCTAACTTCGATTAGAGATAGGCTTAAGTAATATCGCGAAGTTCTACTAGTATTTCTATCTTCGTTATTAAAGGAGCGAGAGTAGTAAGCAGGCGTTAGCTAATATATTAGATTATAGGCGACTAAGTTAAAATCTTCTCTTTACCCTTATCGTTATACCCCTAAATAATAAGGCGAGATTTTTCGTATAGCTTTTTATTCTTTCCTTTAACTTCGTATACTATTCGGGCTTTAAATAAGCGATATTATTTATAAACTTCCTTATTATAGCGCTTAAATTAGAAGACTCTTCGGCTAATTAGTTTTATAATTTCCTTCGTATCCGACTCCTTAAATAGGTCGCTAGGGCTTATAATTACGCTATCCCGCCGTAGCTTTAGGGCTAGTTTATAGTTTTCCCTCTCTCTCTAGGTTATAAAGGTAGTCGGCTTCGGTTTATTCTTTAATCCGGGTAATCGTCCTCTCTTTCGAGGCTTCGGGGGCTTAATAAGAGGTAGCGTAATAGCAGAAATTATAGGCTCTTAGCTTAAGAACCCGGGTATTTCGGGGTTAGTATCCTTATAATAGTATAGGCGAATAAGCGTAGATCGAAACTTAACGGGGCTATTAGGCAGGTTTAAAGTAAAGTTATAACTATTAATAGCTAATAGCTTATATAGACCCTGCTAGCCTTCCTTTTCCCGCTAGACTCGTACCTTACTCTAGAGGGGTAATGCTAGCTAGTCGTTTATATCTAGGCTATTTCGGGTACGAATAGCTTCGTTAATCTATCGTTCTGCTAAAAGCTTCCGTAGTATACTTATTACCTTCGCTATTACCTCCGCGCGTTTTAGGGTCGATAGTAATAGTAGCGAATCTAGATTTATTCGGGGAAAAGCTCCGAAGACGAGTAGTATAAGTATAAGACTATCCGGGCCTATAGTATCGTTTATAGCTTTTATAGCTATCTATAAGATAGTATCTTTACTAAAGATACTGCTTAGTTTAGCAGAAAGTATCTTAAAAGCGTAACGGAGGGGTACGTAATATTTTTTAACTTTACTAATAGACTAATAGGCTTCTATAGGAACCTATTTACACGTAATTCCTATTATTCTAGCTTTATTTCTAAACTCTGTTAAGGCGAAGTTTATTCCGGTATTATAAACTAGCTAGTTAGGGGGCCCTAGGTACGTATTAATCTATATTATTCGCAGCGCTTCCTATATATCTTTCGTCGAGAGGGAGGTAAGAAAATAAGCTATCTAGAATAATATTAACGAGTTTATAGCGTAAAGTATAGGTTTTCTAAGTAGATATATTATATTTATAATAAGCTCGTAGTTAAAGTCCTAATCGTCCCTAAAGGTAAATTTAAATCGATAGGGAGTAGCGCTATATATCTAGTAGTAGTAGTAAAACTTTATAATAACCTTTAAAACTGCGTAATTAATATTATAACTAGCGTTCCTAAGGAGGCGTAATAAACGGTTAATAGATAGGTGCCCGAAGCGCTTATAAAAACGTTATAGCTCTATCTTATTAAAGAACGCGCCGGCTTCCGATTTTAATAGGAAGAACTAGGGGTAGCCCTACTTACGAACTACTAGTATAATTCTTTCTTTACCCTATTCGCCGGTTCGGACTAACTCGTTTATAGTATTCTTAAAGTAAACGCCTAGTTTATCTATATCTTATATATAAAGAAGGAAGGGTATTAAGGCGTTAACTATATAGAAAGTAATATACCCGATAGGTATATTAACTATAATAGCGCTAAGAGACGACGATTATAAGCCTTTACCGAATTTTACTAGGGCTTCGCCGGCCTAGGAAGTATCTAGTTCTATAGAGGGGTCTTCGCGATTTAGAGCTAGATATTAGTTACGGCTTACTATAGAGAACTCGGCAGCGCCTATATTAGGAATAATACCCTAGAATCTAGTTCGGGAGTATCGACTTTTAAGAGTAAACTATAAAGCCGGAGTAAGGGCCTTCTTATCCCTATAGCTAATTTCCTTATTATCGGCGTTAATAGAAATCGAGTAAAGGAATACCGAGTTTATTAAGTATCCCGTAGCTTCTATCTTATTATTATAGGGGTAGCCGCCGACGTCCTCGTCGTCCTTATCCGCTAGTAGCCCGTAAGCGACCTTATAGCCCTTATAATTAGCTAAGAAGGCTATAAAGCCTTTTTCGGAAACTAGCTCTCCGTTATACTTATAGTACGCTAGATACTAGCTCCTAGATCTCTGCCTCTCTTCCGGGGTATATTTTATAAACTAGTAACCTTCCTTACTATATACGAAGTACTTCTTTCGGAAGGGTTAGCGTCGGCTATAGTTATTACCCCGGTAACGGTTATTACTATAATAGTTACCCCTAAAGTTCCCTTTAAAGTTTCTTTAGAAGTTAGAAAGTCGGCCTTACTAACGGTTATTATTATATCGACGGTCGAGATAGTAGGTATTATTATAGTTAGGATCCTATTAGTTCTAGAGAAACTAATTATTAGCACTTCGCTTTAGGCTAAGTTCTAGGGACGAATAAAGGTCCTAAAAGAGCTTCTTATAGGGAGCTGCTAATATATAAAGAGCGTGCTCGAATTCTAGTATACCCTTGCAGGCTCTAATAATAGTTATTTTTAAGATCTTATCGCTTTCGTATCTAGAGCTAAGGGCGCGTTAGTATAGCTAGAGTTTATCTAATAGTATACGGAGAATATCTCGGGGGCTTTTATCGATATTATCTTTATCGTTTCGTAGCCGATTAAAGTTAATCGTCGTCTAGTTATTATAGTATTGCTAGCGATTCGTATCCGTTTTAAAATAGGTCTTTAGCTTCGCGTATATAGTAGCGAAGTTATTAGATATACCGATATAGTTAATATAGTAGTGCTCTGCGCGCTTAGTAAGAATTTGCGGAAGGACGGCGTAAAATTAATCGGGTTCGATGCTACTATAGTAGTAGAGATTTAGAAAGATTTATAGTTTATCGTTTAATAGATTATATAGCTCTCCGGTCTACTTCTTTATAGAATCCTAGGCCCTTACGAAAGTTGTAATTTTATCTGGGTTTAGGCGCTTATTAGGTACTAGTTAAGGGGGAAGGGTCTTATAGGGGTTATATACCGCTATTTTATTAGTAGGGTATTTTAAAAAGAGTTTTGCTGTACCCTGTTAATTATATAGTATACCGGCTAGACCTAAGAAGTTCGCTATCTATTTATTACCCTAGAGTATTCTATTTAGGTATTATAGGCGCTGGAATAGCGTAGTTAACTGCTATTACTATATAAGGGGAGGTGCCTAGTATTATGAATTCGGTAGATTTATAGGCGTAAAGTTCGGCTGCTATAATAGCTATAGTAGGGTTAGCATCTATACTAGCTATAAATACGCGTATATATTTAGCTGTAAATTTTAGTTATTATCCTTAATAGTTTCGATTACGTTATCTAGGGCAGCCTAGGCTATTTATAATCGTAATTCTGCTTTAATTATCTAGGCAGATCGTACGAGATAAATAGGATTTACGCCTAGCAGGAACTTCGCTATTCTATACTCTTTATTAGGCTATTCGGGGCACTTTTCTATCTTTATAACCTCTAGGATTTATAGTATAAAATAGCCTCTTTATAGGCTAGTATAGATCCCTCTCTCTCGAAGAAACGTCTTTATTTCGTATTTCTAGTTTATCTCGATAAGCTTAAATATATCTGTATCCTAGCCCTTAAAGTTTTCTTAAAAGTTAACTAGAAGTTCTTCGTTTATAGCCCGTCGGCGATTAAAGTCGTCTATAACCCTTATAGCGTATATAGTCGCTCTTACTTTATTAAAGTCTTCTTTCGTAAAAGGAGAGATCTATAGGTTTTCGTCGATTACTTTCTAGCCTCCTTTACCTACGTATAAAGTTCTCTATATCTCCTCGATATAGCTTTAGAGTAAATTTCGTTCAGCCTTATTCGGAGGGGTCTTAGCAGGGGTCGCTATCGTCGAGGTAGCTATAGAGAAGACGTTCCTACGCTGCACTTATCGACTAACTACTGACAAAGCGGCAGAGCGCCCCTACCGCAATGTGTGTAGCGCGCACGCGGCGAACTCTAACGAGGGGCGTGGGCTAACGGGCGCCACGAAACACAAAACGAAGGCATCAAAGTTGGTTTGCTCAAGTATAGGGAAGAAAACACCATACTTTTTTATTGCTCTACAGAGGGGGTTTGGGGCTCCTTAATATAGCCGCCGCAGGCACGACAAGAAGGGGACAGGGGGGTCATACTCCACCCTGGCCACTTTGTCATTCCTCCCCCAGCAGCTTAGTCCATAAGCTGCGCCCCAAGATAGTTGATATCTAGGATCTCTGATCAAAACTAAAAGAGAGGAAAGAAAAAGACCATCACCAAAACTAGAAACCATCGCGCCATTCATTCCATGTAGAAGCCCTTCCAAAAATCAACCTCAGTCCGGATATCCATGCAATTAGCAAGTCCTTTGCATCTCTCATCATGCATCCCACATGCACATATCAACCGCGATCAAGTCCCTTTCACGATCGTCGTCCGCTGCTTCCTTGTCCGGGGCTTTGACCAGCTCCTGGGTAGGTGCCAGTGTTCCTTTGTCGTGAAGAACTATTTCCTGCCTCGATGGCTTCCTTTTCCACAGTCCATGCTTCGTATCGTTTGGCATGATCAAAACTAACCCAGTTGGGCTCCAGCTTAGGCTTCGTTACAGTGTCCGTTATGGGTGTCTGACCTCGCCCTGCCTCATCCCAGATAGGAAGCCTAGGAGCTTGAGGGGGCTTCGGGACAGCAATCCTGCGATTGCGAAGAGCGTAACGGCCGACCTGCTCCGTAGGAGGTTGATCAGGTCCAGAAATGAGTGGCGAGATCTGAGAAGGGCCCTGCGGCGTTCGTGAGACTTCCCGGCTGAAGGGACCCGATGAAGACTCTCTGGGTGGCATAGACGGTGACGAAGAACTCATGCCTCCTCCTCCGATAGGGGATTGGCGCTGTTCAGAGGGTGCTGCGCTGAGTCGCAGGCGCGAGAAATTCCTCTCATCTTCCTCAATTGAAGGCATAACCCTGTCTTCATCCACAGTAGACATAGGATAGAAACTTCGGTTTGATGCCACACTCGACTGTCTTGTCATAGGAGTTTGACTTGATCGGAAGATGGAGCCACCGTAGATAGAGCCCTTGTTTCCTCGAAAGTTCTCCAGGTCGTCCTCGGGGCTCGGATTGGGCAGAACCTGGCCGGAACTGACAAAGGCAGCATTGGGGTGGTATTCGCCCGCATGCGAACGGTACTTCTTGTGTTCCTTGAGGCTGATCAATGGTGACTCGGGCCAACGAAGATGGGCTGGTACACAGCCGAGCTCCCTCGCGTAGGTCCTCAGGTGAAGGTTGACAGTCTTAACCAAAGGTTCGCCGGTTGAATTAAGGAGACTTCCAGCTCGTGTCCAGTCGGTATACCCGACATGATCACGCCTGTTCAGGACTTCCGTGCTCTCCAAGAGCCGCATTCGAAAGTTCTCAATCACGAAGAACCCACTCGATTCCCATTGTCTGTCAGAAGGTCGGTTTGTATTGTCCACCACGATCACTCCTTCCGTAACGGGTTTTCGTAGCCCAGCTCGAGTGATCAGACTGTCGATCTGGCTGCGCATTTGTTTCTGGTACTTCGGGTTGCTGGCAGTGACTTTGCCTGGGTGGCTATCGACAATGAAAGCCTTCTGATGAACCTGGTCGTACCACACAAGACTGTACTGGTTGTTTGTCGAGTCTTCCACCACCCAAAAGATAAAGCGAAAACTGATCAATTCCACACCATGGGGGGTAGTCATGGTTGGCACAGCTTCGCGATCTCCCGTCTTCATTCTCTCCGTGCAAATCCACACGTCATTCTGGAGGTACTGAGCGAAGTGCCTCATTCCAGTGAGTATAAGGTTGAACGTGAGTTCGTCTCGAGAGTAGATACACCCTTGAAGATCGTAGAGAGCCAGAAGGTGGCGGTAAGGGTCAGTCTTGAAGATGTGATCGGTGTACGAGGTCCTTAGTTCCAGCCCAGGAAAGAACCGATTGGCCAGAGTCTTGCACACTTCCGTAGGAATAGTGGTGCTGTGAAAGTAGGGAGGGCGGGACTTGATCAAGTCCAAAGTGTACTTCGGGGGAATGGTAGTCCTCAGCACGTAAGCTTTGTTGAGGGGATTGCTGCTAGATGACTGCCAGTTGACAGCCGAGCAGACGAAGGGTTTCTTGCCCATCGCTTTCTCCGCCTCAGCAGCTGACTGTGCGCGTGCGTAGGAGTCCATTGTGATCAGGTAGGATATGTAGAAGGGGGATTGTAAAAGGTGCTGGTTCTTGGGTGACGGTGAGGGTGGAAATGATGAGGAGTTGATGTTGGTGAAGAGTGTAAGTGCAGGTTGGGGGAATAGTGTGAAGGGGGAAAGAATTTGAGAACAGTTCTGAGCAGCTCTGAAATAAGTAAACGGCAAAGTTTCAGAGGTTGTGAATCGGCGTGAACGAGAGTGATTCACACGGTCTTTGTGCTTGCCTTCTTGGGCAACAACAGCCACTATCTTCGGTGACTGGCACAAACGGCAACCCGGGCAATCACCCTTCCTTCTCTTTCTGGACGCTTCCAATCACTCCACCTCTTACCATTTCTTTTCAGCGGTTGTTCTTTTTATATCCTCCCCGGCTCTCTTTTTCCGTTTTCTCATTTTGAACCTTCAACCTCAACTCTTCTCTTCCTCGCCATCATGACTACTCCTCAGCGAAGCTCGTCAGCAGACATTGAGCGACCCCCTCCACCAGGACTCGTCGTGGATGGTCAGCCCAGTCTTTATTACTCAAACCAGCCTCTTCAACGGTTCGTAAATGATGATGATGCCTGGCTCCTTTCTCGCCGCGAAACTCCTCGGCCTCTTCACGATCTTTTCTTCATTTCGGATCAATGGAGAGCTTTCTTCAGGGCCTTCAGGTTCTACAGCTTTGAGGGCAACGCTGGTCAGCTCTATATTTGCTGGGAACCCGTCTCCCGTCAGAAGCTCGCAGATCTTTCGACACTCATCAACCCAGCCATGAACAGTATTTGGCGAAATCTCCATCATCCTCAACCCATCGTTCTCTGTCTCGAAGGTGGAAGGCCTTTCGGTCAATACATCCAGCGCGTGTTGATCAGAAACGCTCGATGGCAGGCTTTCCTCATTGCTATCTTTGGCCATCGCAACTTGGTGCCTTGCGACTGCTGCGCCTCGAGATTTGGGACCTCATTCATGGAGTACATCGATGAGGAAACGGGAGAGAGAAAGAGATCCTTTGTGAACAGCCCTTTCCTCGAGTGTCTCTCTCTTCCATCCATCTATTCGGGTGCTTGTGCCAATTGCGTCTTTCACGTAGCTGGGGCCAACTGCGACTACCACCAGGGGTCGTTTCAGAACCAACTTCCCTCCGGTCAGGCGTATGAGTGCGTTCGCAGAAGAGCCGCTCCGGTAAGTGCTTGTTCAGACCCAATCGACTAGCAAAACACCAACACTGACCCTTTCTCCAGTCTCGCCGATCATTTGAAGTCCTTGGGGGTCGACAACTGGAAGGAACTCCTAAGGTGCTAATCGACTTGACTGAGGAGGAAGATAGGATCAAGCAACGGCAACAGGCGCTGGCTGAACGCATCAGACAGGGCTGATCAGCTAGGGGATGGAAGGGGATAGATATTTTCTTGGGCAGGGGCAGTTGGGTCGTCTTCCTGGGTCTTTTTGGTCTCCAGGTCTGAATTTTTGCCGGAAATGGGATTGATCATGAGCGACAGGCTTCGGGAGGCGTGTATATGGAAGACCTCGGCCAGTCGAAAAACTTTTTTGGGGGGTGTAGGTAGTTGTCTCGGAATGAATCCATTATTTCCTCCTCAGCCGGCTGCCTAGCCAGCCACCAGGGCTCTCCTCCCCCAGCAGCCTTGAGCAGACGAAAAGGCTGCTCTCAGGACCACAAACACCACCAGCTGGATAGTCTTCTTCCCATGACTGCCATCATTGATCAGACATGTGTCCTTATGTCCTCTGCATCGGTGCTCATGTTTCAATCATGGGCCGTCACGGCTGCAGCATACATAACTTGCAGTAACGGAACGAAAATCAAGCTGATCATGTCAAGGCTGATTGAGTAAGACAGGGGAAGAAAGGAGGAGAAACAAGAAAAGGAGTAAAGAAAAACAAACAGGGAGGAGGAAAGAAAATGTAAAGAACTCGGAATCAACTAAAAAAAACAAGAAGGGAAGAAAGCAAACAGAATTGAACAGAAGGAAAGAAAACCATCAAAGAAGAAAACACTTGAATCAAGTAAGGAAAACTTTGTCAGTCGGGATAGAAAAACTCAACCATCCTCTTGTTCACCGGTCGATGGCACAATTGGGAAGCCGTCTTTGCCCAGCCTCCGCGCAGGAATCTCAATAAACCAATTGTCTTGCTCAGCTCTGCGTGTCTCAGCGGCTTCTTTTGCTGCTGCTCGCGTCTTTGGTCCCGCGTGTTTGTCGGCCTCTAGTTCCTCCTCACTTCCGCTCTCAACTTCCTCCTCCCCCATGTCGAGAACGTTAGGGATGGGAATTTCGGTGGGAGATTGGTTTTGAGCATCGTGAGTGGGACCAGATGCACTTGGTTGATCGGGGATCAAGAGCTCAGGCACCCAGAAAGCATCGGTAGATCCGGCCTCCTCTTCGTGGACTTCCACGGGGCCTTCGGGAACTCCCCTCACCATGGGCAATTGAAGTGAGGTTAGCTTGTCGGTCAGGCTTTGGGATTGGTCAGGGTCTTCTTCCCATGGCATCAGCGTGTCTGGTTGCCAGATCCCTTTCTCATCGAGGACGAACTTCTTGAGGTTCCGGGCCGCAAATGTCCCTTTGAGTTTGATTCCGTCCGTGGTTCGCAGCCCGTAGGCTCCCTTATTGTGGACTTGATCAATGACAAATGGACCCTTCCAACGATATGAAATCTTCGCAACTGTTGAGTGAGACATCTTTCTGACATGGTCATAGACCAGTACCATATCACCCACTTCAAGGCGGTTCTTCCGGATAAGGCCATGAGAGTTCGCTTTGTCGGCTACCCGCTTCCGATACTCAGTGACAGCCTCGATAGCGGCCTGAACATCCTCCTTTTGATTGGCTATGGTTCTCAACCTGGCTTGGAGAGCTTCCTCCGGGCTCTGGTTCGGTCGCCATGAGACCACCCTCCATGTCGGGACTTCAGTTTCCAAAGGCACAAGCGGCTCCCACCCGAAAACCAGGTAGAAAGGTGTGTATCCGTGTGATCGCCTGAAAGATGTTCGGTCGGCGAAGAGAGCGAGCTTCAGATACTTCCTCCATACTGGTCTCCCCTGAGAGAGCTTGGTGATAGCGCTGGCAATGGAGAAATGTCCCCCTTCCACTATACCCTGTGCTCTGGGATTATAGGGAGAAACCTGAACAAGCCCAATTCCAAGTCCTCGGATGGTGGAAGCAAACTCTGCCTTGTTTTCTGACCCGCCATCAATGTTGACAACCATAGGGCACCCATAGGCGAAAAGGATGTCCTCAATGAAGAATCTTTTCATGGTAGCTGCGTCGCTCTTCCTCATAGGTCTCGCAATAACGTATCCGGTCAGATCACACCTGGCTTCTGCGAGATATTGGTATCCCCCGTCGTTTGGCATGTGCTGGACGTCGACTTTGATCTTTTCGAACGGCCTTCCGGGAACAGTAGGATAGACGCCTTCGCTATAGGTCTTGGAACCATATAAGCTGCAGATCTCACAGACTTCAACAGCTTTGGCCACGTCTGTCCAGAGCCCTTCCCAAAAGTAAAGGCCTCGGATCCTCGCAATAGTCGTATCACGGCCCTTGTGGCCAAACTTGGCGTGACAATCCCGTAGGATTTTCTTGCGGAGCTCCGGATCGTCGACTACCCGCCTCCGGGGCAGCTTGCCTTCCTCTCGTCGCCACAGCGCGTGATCAATGACCTGGTACCGCAGAGCCTCCTTTTTGAACGCCGTGGACCGCTTTCTTGACATGTTGGGCGGCGTCACTCCAGTCATGAGGAACCTGGCGAACTCCAACGACTTCTTGGACCATTCAAGCTTGGGATTCAGGAGTCGTTCCGCGGGAACAGAGTTGATCTGAGCATCACACCACTCATCCAGGTCTCCTTCTGGGTCCACCTCCGGCGTCTCGGAAATGGGTGGCCGCGAGAGCGCGTCGGCTACAGGATTTTTGGAGCCAGGGATGTGCTTGATAGTGAAGTCAAAGATCTTGATGACCGCAATCCACCGGCTGATCAGAGCTCCGGGGACGTCGGACATTCCTCCATTAATCTGGTCCACTAGAACTCGGGCATCGGTCTCCAAGATGAAATGGCACCCAAACAGGTACTGTCGTAGTCGCCGGAAAGAGCATAACAAAGCTCGACACTCCCTCTTCGTGGCGTCGTATCTCTGCTCAGCACCAGTCCATGAGCCACTCTCGAACCGAGCTGGCCTTCGCTTTCCATCGACCTCTTGCATCAGAACTGCGCCCCAGCCGACCAGGCTGGCGTCAACCATCAAGATAATTGGGCCTCCCCCTGGACCATAGTCGATACCCACGATGACAGGTTCACTCTCCAGGGCTTTGATCAAGTCCGCCATGGCCTGCTTTTGGGCGTCACCCCACGCGAACGGGGCATCTTTCTTCATCAAGTCGTAAAGTGGTCGGGCAAGGATCGCAAAGTTCCAGATCCAGTGATTATAATAAACCACCATCCCTAGGAAACTTCGGACATCTTTGAGGTTATTGCAGGTAGTCCATCCTTTTATCTTCTGGATCTTCTTGGCTTGAGGAGATCTCCCAACCGATCCACAGACGTATCCCACAATGTCCACCCTCTTTTTGCACCACTCAGATTTGACACCCGATATTGTCGCGCCAGCCAATTCGGCATTGAAAAGGACTTGATCAACATTCCTGATATGCTCCGCAATGTACCTTCGGACACCTGGAAGCTCCGGGAGCACCTCATCGTTGTAGGTCGTCTCTGGACCCTTGACTGCGATGTCGTCGAGGAAAGCTTGACAAACGTGAGGCATTAGATCGTACAATAGACGCACCATGATACGCATGAACTGAGCAACTGAGTTCGTCGCTCCCATCGGTAAGGTGCACATCCTGAAGAGTCCCAAAGGGGTGGCAAAGGTCGTAATATCTCTGCTATTCGGGTGAAGCTTGACTTGGTCGTATCCCGAGAAGAAATCGAGCAGCGACAAGACCTTGCACATAGCGAACTCCTCCGAGAACTGATCAGCAGCTGGAGGCATGAATGCATCCTTCACCGTGTAGGCATTGTACTTCTGAGCGTCGTTGATGAGCCGGAGACCACCATCCTTCTTCTGAACCAGAAACCAACGGTTTCTGTACGACGAATGCGCGTTTTCGATGATGCGCCGTCCGACTCTTTGTTTGAGCAGGTCAAAAACCTTGGGCCTGAGAGCATGGGGGATGGGGATGTTCTTGGACTGGAAGACATCATGTGGAACGGTGCGGATGACTTGCGGGGGCGCCACATCCTCATGAATCTCTCCAATCTCGGACCAATCCCAAGCAACAGCTTTCTCTCGACTGATCAGCATGTGCCTGAACATGTCAATTTCCTCTGGAGTCATCCCATCGCAATTGTTGGTCACGAGTTTCTCCCATCTCTCGTCTGTCAGGCGCGTGCCGGGCTCAAGATCCGAGAACTTCGGCTCTATCCATTCATCGTACTTTGAAGGCGGTGTTTCTGACTGTTTCTTCTTGATCATTTCCACACGCTTGATCTTCCACAAAGGATCGCCGTCTGGTACAGATCCATCAGGGTTCGAATCATTGATCGGTTTCACTTTGTGGGCCACGGCCTTGTAGAGGGTATTGACCATGTGGACCATTCCGTGGGCGGCTTGGCGAGTTTCTTTCCAATAAGGAGGCTGAATTCTCCCCCTTTTCCATTGCTTCTTTTTCTTGTGCTGGCCGCAAAAGCAGCCACAACTCTCCCTTGACTGGAGTTCTGAACATGAAAAGGCCAGTTCTGTCCTGACCAGAATAGTAATAGAATGAATGAAGGCAGGGATATCCTCCTCGCCCAGCGAGAGGACGGGTGTGTCACCTGGTTCGAGTTGGTCGGAAACCCAGGCGGGGACTTTTTCACTGCTGACAGCCCTTCGTCCCTCAACACCATCACTGTCAGCAGCTAGTTTTTTCTGGTGACATCGCTGGACCAAGCGGGGCCATTATTGAGCTGAACAGGATTCTTCAGCTTTCCTCCCACTGTGGCTACTACTCGAGCTCCTCCAAAAAGAAAGTTTACCTTGAGAAGGCCATCGGTTGAGTGTTCCAGGGTGAGCTTGGTCTGAAGAATGAACGGCATCCCCAGGAGTACGTCATGGTTCGGCTTCCTGATTCTGTCTTCCACAACGTAAAAGACGACTTGATCAGTACAGCCTCCAATAAAGACGTCAGTTTCCAGGACTCCTAGGAGTTCCATCTTCCCACCGTCAAAGGTTCTCGAGGCAACGTCTGTCCTCAACACCGGAAGACCTAACTCGTCGCACACACTGGCTCCGATCAGGTTTAGTTCAGCACCGCTATCGATCATTGCGGGCTTCCCTTTTGCTCCTGAGTTACCGACTCTGATCGTAAGGAAACACACAGGACAGATACTCTTCTGAAGTCGATCGAACCGGGCATCCACATTAGACACTTCTTTGCGAAGATAGGCCCTGATCATGTTGACTCTGGGGAGACACTCGCATTGGTTGTCGGATTGAAGGAAGTTCTCGACGGCTTGCTCATCAATCAATCCTGGAGTCTCCTCCTCAACAGGGCTCACTTCAACATTGGAGATCTTCGCGGGGCCACTTCCATTCTTCCCAGGCTCGGAGGTTTCTTCATGGTCAACCATAACCACTTTCTTCACCCCGTCTTGGATAGCTTGGACGTGGTGAATGATGTGCTGGCCAAGGTCAGGGCGTAGCTGGAGAATCTCCTCCTGAGTGTATCCCTTGGGTGCATGGAAGAATCGGTCAATCAATACTTTTCCGAAGTCTGTCTTGCTGTCCATGTCCTCAGACTTCTGATCAGATCCAGGCTTCTTTTTCTTTTCTGGGCCTTTGTCGGTGGCGACGTGAATTGATTCTTGGGCAGGACCTCGACTGTCCTCATCCGCAGCTGGAATTTCAATCGTCCTCCCATCTGCTCTTCGCTTTTTGGCGGCGTTCTCATTGACTTCGGCCTGAACAGCCTCGCTGTTAACATTTGCGACTGCAGCCAGGTTGCTTACAGCAGGCGAAACTGGACTTGGAAGCGGTTCGGGTTTCATAGCCAGGTCTAGTGTCACGGCCTCCTCAGATAGCTGGATCGAACTGACTCCAGGCGTCTCTTCGGTGGCTTCGTAAGGCACTTTGTTCCTGACCAGAGCGGCATTTCCCTTAAACTTCGGCTTGTGCTTGATTAGCTCAAGATAGGCTTGAACTCCGGGCATGTGATCCCAGCCTTTGTCGACGAAGTTTTGGCAGTAACCGAGGCACAACGGGATAATACCCTGGTTCACAACGACCTTCGCTTGGTTGAACAGATCAGGTCTAACAGTGAATCCAAGGGCTTCTTTCATATCCGCTCTGGTGCCGAGAGAAACAACCTGCTTTCCGGCATCCTCGTACCAGATAATACCTGCGTTCTTCAGCATTAGGTAATCTGGGCAGTAACGGGCTGTATGTTCAGTCGAACCGCAACCGTAACATGTCCGAACAGAACCGTCTTTTCTCAGGGCACTGATTTCAGCCTCGTACTCATTGATCAGAGCTTCGCAGTCCTTCAAAGAGACGTCTTCCCCTCTCAGAAGATCGGCCGTGACGTTATTGAGGTTTGGCAAGATATGAACGTAGCTAGGATCAGGCTGAACAGTTCCAAGCTTGTTCCCAATGGCCTCAACGCGCTTTTTAGCCAAATGGTAACCCCATTCCCTGGCTGAATTGATGTTCTTAGCGATTTCAGCCGCACTGATCCGGAGGTCCTCAAAGTTCTTCGTCAGGCTCTCAATCTCCCCTCTCGAGATCTTGATCTGCGTTTCATCCTGCTCAGCCATAGTTCGGGGCGGCTGCAAGATAGGACCTTGAGAAGAGGGCTGGGGCACTGGAGAGGCTCGAGGGGGATCAGTCGGAGGGGCTACAGGCTTTGGTTGAACGATTGGCGCCTGATAACCTGGGTTCGGAGGCTGGACAGGAACTGCCGGCGGCTGGAAACCTGGGTAGGGGTACTGGAGGCGTCCAGGCATGAAAGGAACAGACGCGTTCACCGCATTCATAGCCTTCCGGTCATGATCCTCCTCAAGTTGAGCGTCTCGGCAAGTCTTCAAAAGGGCTTCCATAAGCTCAGGCCACACGAGGGACTGAACCGAGGCTTCTGTGATCCGATGCTCAGATCGAAGTCGCTTTATCCAGGCAGAAGGAAGCTTATCCCAGAACTCCGAACAACCCCACGAGTCTCTCACTCCCATCTTCGTAAGGATGTTGTCGTACATCAGAACACCCATTCGGAGGGACTCGGTGTCGCTGACCACGTAGGTGTTCAGGAAGTGCTGCTTTTCTTGAGCCGGGGTAAACATCTGAGAGCGATCGTGTGAACGGTAGGCCAGCTTGATTCTTTCTTCCTGCTCGGGCCAAGTAGTAGCGCTTGAGGTAGCCACCATCAGGGACGTCACCATTTCGGGTTGAACAACCAGTGTCTTGAGGATTGGCAAGGCCATAGAGTCGGGGATGGACATCATGGCTCTAACACCAGCGTAGTGTTCGAGGTAGTCGGTGACATTATACCCGGTGAAGGGGCCGATGAAGCTCCCCAAGCGGTCGATTGTCGGGACAAAAGGATAGTTGACGTGGACACCCGGATTGGTCTGGTCAGGACCAATCGAGGCGAAGGATTGGGTATGGGGACCAGGCGTGTTCATGCCGAAGGGCAGGGAAGCCGGTGAGGTAGACTGGCCACTATCCCGAGGATTGGGAGCCTTGTCCTTGGTTTTCGAATCGGAAGTGTTTCCAGGGCCAGTGTTCACCCCAAAAGCTGGAGCAAATTCGGCACCTTCAGCCTTGGTCGGTTCTGGCTGTCCTTGGAGAGACATCCTGTTGTCAACCTTCGAGGGCCTTTGCTTCTTTCTTCGACGATTCTTTTTCCTTAGCAACGGCTCAACCTTTCCATCTGGGTTAGCTTCTCTCTCTTCGCTGCTGGCATGATCAACTTTACCATACACAGCCCCTAAGCAGGACCGAGAACGTGATAGGTGAGACAGGGGGTGACCCGTAGGTCGTATCGATGGGGGGTTCGGTTGGGAAAGGGATGTTTTGGTGGGCAAGGGTGAACGATGTCGAGGTTCAATACGCTCGACAGGAAGGTAGAGATGTGATCGAAACAAATTTGTGGTGGTGGGTAGTATGGGAAGTGATTGGTGGTGCTCAGGGTAGGAAGACGAGAGAAGCTTTTGTAACCTCAAGATGCCCTCAACCACCTTCAACAACCACGTCGCCGTCAGTTTGACTCCCGACAGCAGAACGGGCTTGATCAACCTCCTCCAGAACTTTCTGATACAATTCCGAATGAATTGCCGAAGGAGTCCTTTTCTTGGACGAATCACTTCGTGCCAGTTGGTCCCGGGGTGTGCTTGTGACCACCAACAGTTTCCACTCCAGCCCCACAGCTTCATATCTCCGCCACTCCGATATCGTATTTCCCTCTGTTCAGACCCACTCTCATATCTGGCGATAACCTCACTTTTCCCAACCCCGCTTCTCGGCTCTCCCCAACAACTCTCCTTCTCTCCTCGAATAGAGCGAAAGTTTCCTCGCAAAGCCGAGACCGCTGAGTTCCCTTGGCGATGCTCAACTCTATTCCACGTTTCGCGTTCTGACTGGTGCTTTGCGTCGACGCCGAGTCTCCTCTCCAAACCTTCTTGTCCTCGTCTTGCGTCATCAGAGAAAACAAAAGAAACAAAATGAAGAAAATGCGAATCCAGGGTCGTTTCTCCAGTTTCCCCGTGATCAGTCTCCGAGCTTCCCCGATCCTGCTCCCCCGTGGCAGGGCGGCCCCAGGCATCAGTTCCGGCTGGTCTCATGGTCGCGAGCGAAACTGTCGTGAGAATAGGTTTGATCGTATCTCCAGCTTCCTTGTAATCAGTCTCCGAGCTTCCCTGATCCTGCTCCCCCGTAGCAGGGCGGCCCCAGGCATCAGTTCCGGCTGGTCTCATGGTCACAAGCAAAGCTGTCGTGAGAGGTGGTTTTTGGTGATGGCGAACCTCCTAGGCTCTTCTCAACATAACGTAGTTTTGATCAACGAACAAACATTCTGTTATGAAGCCGAAGAAACCCATGTTCGATTCATGGGGCAGACACCAAATGACAAAGCGGCAGAGCGCCCCTACCGCAATGTGTGTAGCGCGCACGCGGCGAACTCTAACGAGGGGCGTGGGCTAACGGGCGCCACGAAACACAAAACGAAGGCATCAAAGTTGGTTTGCTCAAGTATAGGGAAGAAAACACCATACTTTTTTATTGCTCTACAGAGGGGGTTTGGGGCTCCTTAATATAGCCGCCGCAGGCACGACAAGAAGGGGACAGGGGGGTCATACTCCACCCTGGCCACTTTGTCACTACTAATATATTTAAGACTATTTACCTGCAGATAGTAGTTACCTAGATTTTATAGCGCAGTAGTCTAACCTTTACTAGTTTCTCGTTACTTATAAGCGTAGCTCGATTAAGGAATAGGGTCGAGATTAACTAATCGAGTAAGTAGGAAATCGAAGGTTAAGTTTATAATCTTTCTAGGGAAAGATAAGGTTACGAGTAGTTTATAGAAGGAAAGTTTTAATTTATAGTCGTCTATAGGGAGGCAGATATTTTATAGTCGCTTTATAAGTGAATTATCTCGTCCTAGGTGGTTACGGGACCGTCTTTATCTCGTAAATAGCTTTTAAGAGTAAATTCTAAGTTACAGTTAGCTATAAAGAGTAAATCTAGTAAAAAAGAGACTATATTTGGGTTAAAGAGGGTGATTTTAGGGTTAAAGGGAGTGGTTTTAGCGTGTAACTACCTGATTAAGAGGCCTAAGGTCTCGAAATCTCGCGGTTTTCGCGGTTTCGTAGTTCTAGGAGTTTTTTTTTTTTTTTTTTTTTTTTTTTTTTTTTTTTTTTTCGTAGTTTCGTAGTTTCGGGAGGAGGAGGTTTTACGGTATCGAGGTTTCGGGGGGGGTTTCTGTCGCTGCAAGTAAGGTTTTCGGCGATAGTTTCTGCGCAATTAAGGCGCGATTAATAAGGTTTCGCCGCAAGTAAGGCAATCGACGATAATTTACATAATAGTACGCGCCGTTAAGTTATAAAACTTCTCTCTATAGATATATATCGGCCGTTAGTTAGTTTCGAGTTATCGCAGTATATCGCGGCAGCGGCTTTGCAATAGCTATCGGTTAGGTCTCTATTCTCTTTTAGAAGTCTCCGTAGTAGATAGATATCTAATCGTAAACTTTAACCTTAGTATAGATCTCGCAACTCGTTTAGGCGCTAAACAGCCCGTAAAGGAAGTCCTAAATTAGCGGCTAGCGATCGCGAGAGCGTTCTATCTCTTCTTCCCTTACTATTAGAGATTACTAGTATAATTACTAATTAGTATTAGTTAGGCTTTACCGTACGGTTTACAGAACGTACGAATCTATTATAAATATTATTTATTCGTATATATATTAGTAGCTAAAGTCTAAGTTCTGGAAGCTATCGCAGGTAGCAGAAGTAACCCTATATGGGCTGGATTCTGCCGGCTGCCTAATGTTTCTTTAACCGCCTACCCTTTGTAGCTTAGTGCCTAATCTACAATTAAAGTAATTATTTTCTGCTCGTTTTAGAAGAGATACTGCTCTTCTATATTTAGCTTTAGATTAAGCTTCCTAAATATAGCTATAAACTCCTTATATTAAAGTAATAGAGTATCCCTAAGTCTATATAGCGCGTTTAATAGTCTTATATACTTTCCGGGCTTTTTAAACCTATCCGGGAGCTTATAATAAACGGGCTTACCGTTAAATATAGCGTTTAAGAAAGCGTTAACTATATCGAACTACTCGATCTCTAGATTAAACTAAGCGGCTATCGCTATTAAGACCCGAAATAAGCGTACTATAAGTATAGCTATATAGGTACTCTAGAGTATATTAACTAGCTATAGATCTCCGTATATATAAATACGCGCTTTTCCGCGCTTAAGAAATCTATTCTAGTCCTATTTATATATAAATACCTATTTAAGCGGGAGCAGCTTTCCTTTAGCTATATCTTTATCTATCTCCTACTAAGTTCCCTTTTCGATTAAGGTATATAGTTCTAGATAAGTAGCTTTTATAAAAAGCTCTACTACTAGGTAATTCTAGAGATCTCTTTAATTATCTAATAGTAGCTTAAGTAGCTCGTCCCTATATAGTTTTTAAGGAAAACGAGTAAGCCTAGTACTTTTTCGGACTATTAAATATTATTATACTACTATATATACTATTAAATATAGCGTTTTATACGCTCGGTTACCCTTATTTAGAGCTTTCTATTAATTAGGTAAGAAAGTGCTAAAGAAGGTTAACTAGCTCCGTTCTTTTAGGATATTAATTAATCTATCCTCGAAGAGTATCGTTATAAATATTCTACCGCTCTCTAGTAGAAGCCCTTTTTAACGCCGGCTCGCCCTTACTCCCGGCCTACGCTTTATTTACTAAGAACGGCTAGGCCGAGATAATTCTATTTATAATAGCGTATTTATACGTACTATAATAATATCTCCGGTCTGCCCTTTTAATAAAGGACTTCGTATACTTATATCCGAGACTTTATTACTTTTAGCTTTATACTAAGGGTTTTATACGCCCTACTCGTATTAAGCTAGGTCTTACTAGCTTACTCCTTCTTTAAAAGCGGGCGGCCTACTACCCTTTATTACTTTAAGCTATAGGTTAAGTATATTTTTAGGGCTCGGTAATCCCGTTAAAGGTTACTTACTTTTTACCCCCGAGCTTTTAAGCTATAAGGTTAAAGGCTTATCGAGCGATTAAAGCTCCTTTATAGCCTACTCCTCGGTATTATCTATAATACCGAGCGCTTAAGTAACTAGAGTTATATTTAATACCTCGTTATCTATAATCTCGAGTAGTATATCTATACGCTCGAGAATAATAAGACCGTTTTCTTCTTTCTTTTACTTATAAAAAAGCTCCTCGTTAAAGGTAATATTACGCGTAGTAATTATTATATCGAGTACTAAGACTTAAATATAGTATATATTTAAGGCCTTATATCCTACTAGATACCCGATATAAGCTCTCGGGCGTACTTTAAATATATATCTATAGTAATTAACTTCCCTAGCTTTATTAAGAGGGTATGCTCGGTAACTATAGGCGTAGATATTTCCCTAATCGGGGCGTAAATCGGTAGTAAGCTTATAAACTTATTATAGAGTATACTAGCGGAAATACTAAGTAAACTAAGCCTCGAGAACTTAGTTTAAAGACGCTTAGGCTTTTCTCTAGCTCGGTAAGCGGTTATATAGATATACCGCCGTTATACTCGTTTACAGTTATAGCTATTTTAGTAAGTTAGCTACTATATATATTTTAATTAATTTAACGATAACCTCCTTTCCGGTACGCTCGATTCCTCTATTTAGCTTATAAGTAGAAGATAGGGTAAGCTCGAGTTTTATACCTTTATACTTATACTACTATTCGTAGTCCGTACTACTATATTTAGAGATTACCGCTTTCTTATTATCTTATCGAATTTTATAGATAGAAAGCCTATATTTAACTTTTATTATACTCTAAAAATTCCTAAGTACGGGAAATACCTTTTTCTTACTCTTTATCGGAATTACTTCTATAAAGAGTACCCCCGAGAACTTATCTTTAATTACTAATAGCTAAAATAAGCCGTTAAGCCTATATAGGAAATCGAATAGATCCTACCTAATTCTTTAAAATAGGTATTATAAACGGTTTTTAGATACTCGTTTAGAAATAACCTATAAAGTATATACTATTATATAGTACTTACATTTTACGCGTTATATACTATTAATCTTTACTCCTCGCGTAGCCTATATTAATACCCTTAGAGCTTTTAATCCTAGATACCCTAATTATAAGTATTAGAGAGCTTCCGAGTTTTTTTTAACTAGTAATAGCTACGCTATCTTCCTTTAAGTTAGTATAAATATCGAGGGCGTAATTATACCTGTATCGCTCGTTAGAATTATTATTTAGTTACTCGAATAAGTAGATAATAGCTTATATTTAAAAAAAACTAAGTTTTAATAGCGTATTAACTACTTAACTACTACGTTTTATTCGAGAGTACTAAACTAAAGAGAGTAGTCTAGTTCTAAGAACTAGATACCTGCTTACTTTAAGTAAGCTTCCGAAATAATATTTATATAAAAACCTTCTATTATTATAATATCTTTAAGAATTAGGTCTTTAAAGTTAGGTCCCTTAGCTCTATTTATAGCGTTCTTAATTACCCGAGTTCCTCTAGTAGTAATCGGAAAAGCTATAATCCCTACTTCTATAAACTTATTAAGGTTAGCCCGCTTAATCGAGTTCGGAATAAGTAGGTTTTTTAAATTAACTAGGTATAAGGCTCTATAGTTATCGAGCAGCGTATTTTAAAAGAACTAGTATAGGACGCTATAAATAGTAGAATAGATCTTAATAGCTTTTTAAGCGGAGCTCTTTATAAAGAAAGTATTAATTTAACTTAGAAATAACGATCCGGCCCGCTTATTTCCCTATTTTCCTTTAATCTACCCCTTTCCTAAGAGCCGCTCTTTAAGATTAGCTTAGATCGATTTATTTAAGCGCTTTCGTATCTCGCTTACTTAAGCGGGTATAAGAGAGTTCTTTCCGAGCCTTTAAGCGGTTTTAAAAGATCCCTTAATAGCTATTTCGAGCTCTGTATACTCTTCCGGATCTTAAGGGTATTTTCTTCTATATAGGTAAGGTTATCTCGGCCTTTTACCCTATAGCGCTCGTTAGTTAGATAAAGCGATTATCGCAAATATAGCGGGCCCCTTAGTAGTTCTATAGGCTCCTTTATAGTCTATACTAATAAACTATATACTTAGTTACTCGAGCGTAAGAGTTAGATTTCTAAGCTTATTATTTCGGACTAAATTTTATAAAGTACGGCTAGCCTAGTCCGGAGCTATTCGTTAGCCTATAGAGTTTAGGAAATCTTTAATAGCGAGTACGCCTTATATATCTACGATATTATAGGCCTAGGCCCGGAGGAATACCCGGTACTACTAAGCGTACTATTTAAAAGGGTCTTTCCCTCCTACCCTTATAGAAACTAGAGTTATTCGGTATTCTTCGGCTATAATTATCTTAGCGCTCGATTCTAAAGGGGCTAAATAATCCCTTAGAGCTCGAATAACTTATTAAAGCGTAGTTCTCCCCTAAGAAACGATTTTAACTTAAGCGGAAGCGAGTAGGTTAAGGTTAACCGTATAATTAATTTAATTCTAGATTACTTAGTAGCGGCTCGAATTTATAGATATAATAGTGCTTTTTATAGTCTATTACTTTTATTACTACTCGAGTTTTTTAAGCGCCTGCTTTTTATCTAGCTCTAGTAGTACGCTCGGTTAATCGCTACGCTCTGTATTACTAGCTTCCTACTAGGTTTAGAGCTCCTTTATATAAGCTATCTAGGAGTCTGCTATTTTAGCATTAAGTAAGCTATCTAAAGTAAGCTACTCCGGGATCTCTATAAAAGATTCTAACTAGTTAGGGGCTTCGGGATTAACCTGCTCCTAGATACCCCGAAATATATAATAGAATTAGAGCTAGAGAAACTAGGTTAGGTAGCTCCTTTTATTGTAAAGAAGGATTATACCCGTTAGGATAGTTTCGGAGGTATTAGAAGATATATTATTTAAGTGAATTTTGCTTTAAAAAAAGAGCGTTTAAACGACGAGAAGATTACTCTAGAATCTGTTATTATTAGGGTCTATAAGAGCCGGGCTTATAACTATAACGATTCCGAGCAGTGTATATCGAATAGAGCAACTTGACTGCCCTTATAAGCTATTTATAATAGGCTTGGGAAGCTCCCTTATATAGACTAAATAGAAGGAGCGCTCTATAATAAGTGAGCAACGTAATAGTGGGCCTCAGATCTGTGATAATAATACACTAAATGCTACCTACTTTATACCTAGAATAATTACATCTATTAACACAGGGGCCGGTGGAATTCTTCCTCGGGGGCTACTGTCGTCGATATTGGCTTTATAAACGAAGCCCACCCCGCCATTCTTCAGATCTTGAGAAAGCATCGTGTTTGGCTTTACTTAAGCAGACCTAAATTGTGCCTCTTTCATCTGTCGTCGTTCCTACACTACAATCACGAGCCCTTCATAGCGTTCGCTGCCACGCGCGCGACACACATCACAGTATGGACGTACTGCCACTTTGTCAGCGTAAGCTAGCCTTTGCATCAATTTTCATTATCGGAATAACGGGGATTATAAGTATTTGACGATTCTCTTATATTCTTAGCTCATATCAAATTATAGGTGAGGCCGTCTTACGTGGTTAAGAAAAGGGGGGGGGGGGTGAAGATGTCGCGCAACGGAGTTTTGACGCGCTGCATGTGACTCCGACCGCTGGGCCGCGGACAGAGGTGCTACGAATTGGAAGAGCTACTATCTAACCTCCCGTACACGACATGCTTTAAATGCAACCAAATTCAAGTATCGTCAAGGGGAAATACAATGTTTCAACGATCACCACTTCATTGTTCCTAACAAGTACTCGGATTGTCTCAGACACAGGGTGTGTCCCTGAAATAACAGGATGGGGGGATGATCCATCTGCACTCAACACCCGCACTACCGCATCCGATCCCGCCATCAACAACACCTCTTCACGCCACAACAACTGCATTGAGATATCGCAATAGCGCATGGAACGCTGTCTGTTATCGATAAGAACGGCCGCCGCCATCATCAATTCCCTTATCCTGTCACGCTTCTAGTGTCGTCGGGCCGGGCGCTGTCCGCGCCAACCTCTCCGCCTCCATCTTCACCATCCTTACCCTCGTCCGCATTGCTATCACCGTCGGTGTCGCAGCGGCGCCGTCAAGCAGACAGCGCCAGTCTTGCCCCATCTATCCTTGAAGCGTTTCACGCTCTGAAAGACAGCCAGCACAGGGAGTACAACGGCCCTTCCTGGACCAAGTCCTCCAAAGTTTCTCCCGACGACCTCGAAGCCCTCATCTCGGCGGCCGAATCAATCGAGATATACAAACTCCGCTACGACTACGATCCCACCCACGAGCTCCTTACACTACGGTTGTCTGAGGGCCAACCCCATGTCTTCGTCAAGAATTGTGTGCAACAAGCGATATGGGACCACCTCAAGGCGCGCTTAGACCTAGCAATACGGGAGGGACAAGACCGTGCCGGCGGGCAGTACAGAGAGGCCCTCCGAGCGATCAAGACGGCAATATATCCGCTCGTTGGGGCTAAAAATGACGCTCCCCGACGGAGTAAAGAAGAGACCGGGTGTCTCATTTCACTGTGTGGATGCGGGATCCTTCTATAACTACCCGCCCTTAGTCGTCGAGGTCGGTCACAGTCAGAAGAACGAGGAACTGCCCGCCCTTGCTCGCAAGTTTATCGAGAGCACTGATGGCGACATCCACACTGTCATTACAGTTGACCTTGGGAATAGGGATCGCGCCAAACGGGCGACGCAGCGACGGTTACAACGGCAGGTTACCAGGCCAAGGTCACGACGAAGTCGAAACCTCCTGGCGACCCTTCCATCCACGGTATCTCTGTTCAGGCTCGGCAATATCGTATTGCAGGACCAGCCATTTAGGGCTAGACAAGAGCAAGCGCTAGACGGAGGATTTGAGCTCAACGTCGCTGATTTTGTACCGCCTGCGAATGAGCTTGTGCCACGGGACGTACTCGAGGCGCTCACCTTCAACATGCCGTTCAGTGACCTCTGTGACGGGCTCGCGCAAGGAGAAGGGCTACAAGCATTAGAGGAGAGGAAGCCCACGCCACAGCCCGAAGCCGCCCAAAGGAGTCGCAAACGAGTGCACTTCAGTTGGTCATTACCAGAGCCGGAGGCTGCAGAAACCGAGGGACCAGGGCAGTCATCTGAGAGTGAGCCTTCATCGTCTAAGAGACGCAAGACGGCCGTGGGGAAGAGACTGTACCGTGGACGCCGACGCGCTGGTTCTGGTTCCGGTTCTGGCTCGGGTGGAGGGGCCCAAGAAGAGGGCGGAGTAACTCCACAAGAGGTTGCAGCTGTGCCTGCAGATCAAGTCGTCGCAAACAGGATGATTTGAAGAGGCTAGGGCCGTCTCTGTAGAATGAGTTTTAGTTCTTCCTTCGGTATGTTCCCAATTCCCTCTATGCTGCACTACTTACTTCTTTTCACAATTGTGGAAACACGTCCTGCACAAACAAATCCGCCCAACACGATCATGGATGGCTCCAAGGGCGTCAACAGAATCTTTAAACTTGATGCGACCCATCCATCATATCAACACCTATTCCAGACCACCGTCATTGCGATGATACGTATTCGCCTCTGAGCAGCCTTCCAAGCAACCAAGGGAGCGCCGAAATAGCGTGTGCGTGGGCGTGGGCATGGACGTGGGAGCGCCGGTTCTGGCTGTAATGGTGGAGTGACTGAATGAAGCCGCCCATGCCCCCAGGGGCTTGGGAACAGGTAGTGCCTCGCCACCGCTAGTACAGAGGGCATCTGCGGGCATCTGGATGGCTAGTAGGAACTGAACTTCTAAAAGCGCCGCTGCTGCTAGAGGAAGGCATGGTGAACTCCAGAGTCAGGGCGTAGTTTGGCACGCTGATGGTGATCCACGGGCCAATAGCCTCGGCTCTAGTAGGCGGGCCATTAACGTACACACACACTCTCTCTCTCTCTCTTCTCCTGCTAGGTCTGGTGAATCTAAGAGAGTTGGAAACTAAAGCCGTATAAAGATAATGATAGACTCACATCATGGCCTAGATAGAATCCTTCATAGGCAGGGTCGGGTCTGAAAAGCATAGAGCGTTAAAGGGAGGCACCCTTCAACTTGAATATTTTTTAGACCCAATCGGCCTTATAGGAAGATAGTATTGCGTGAATCATTCCGAGCGTCCCTCGTCCAGATCCTGCCAGTAGGGGAAAGCTTGAAAACTATTGATTTAATGGGGGCATGTTTGGTGCTTGCCCAGGGTGGTGCAGCCGAGCCCTCGGTGATGCCTTGTTGTCCGGGAAACCCGACACCAGTGAATTGAGGAGTCAACAACCCCTCCTACCTGTGGGTGGGCATACTTACTCTTTACAACACCTCGCAAAGCCCACACTTGTATATAAATATTCGGCTATGGAAAAGGTTCTCAACTGGCTTGCCTTCGTACAAGAAGCAGAACATCGCAGCAGTCCTATCAAGGGTCTTGCTGATTTAAATCGCCTGGAGAAGCCAGTCACGATCATTCCCGCCGTGACCGCGGCAGGGTATGAGACCTTGCAACAAGCTGGAGCCGGCCTCCAAGACCTGTACCGCTCGATCAGGCGCGTCCTCCGCTTTGGCCAGTTTGTTCCCATTGAGATACAAGACGAGTTCTCCGCTTTGATCAAACATAGGGGAGACGAGGCCGAGGATGGCTGGTTCGCACCGCGTCAAACCAGAACAAGGGAGAGGCATCTCGAAGAGCTGGGCAAGCTGTTGGATATACACCACGAAGCACTAGAAGCTGTGATGCTGGGGAGGCATGAGGCAGCATGGAACTCGGCCGTTCACCATCCACTGCTTACAATGGCCTTTGACGATGGCAGCCGGCAAGTCACTGGGGAGAAGGTAGCCGAGGATTTACGGCTGCGCGTTGAGAACGTGACAAGTGCTACTATTGCTGGAGACTGTCTGCCGCGTCTGAACCTGGGCATGCCACGCCTTCAGTGGACAATGAAAGAGACAGGTGCGGCGGACACTCCGTCGATTGGGGCTTGGTCAATCAGCCAGGCGACAACCAGCACCAGCACCACCGCCAGCACCACCGCCAGCAGCAGCGGCACGAGCAGCCGCACCGGTGACCTCCTCGGGACAAAGGAATCAAGAACACGACTTGATGCTTCGGATCCGTTCGTGCAACGACACCTACACCTGGACAGCACAGTGCACACCAAAGCCGACTCTAAGAAGGTAGACTTTGCGATAGTCTGTGTGCCAAAGGCAGGGACGGCCCTGCATACTGCCATCCAGGCTGTGCTGAACCACATGGAGAGCAAGCCTGCCTTGTCCTGCTCGATCAACCCATCGACCTATGGACCACTGGTCGAAGCGCTCATCGCAATAACCCTCGAGACAAAAACCACGAGTGCATCGCGAGACCCTCTGATCCAGCTAGGCCTGGTCGCTGCGGCGATTCACCGACGCCTCCATACACTGCCCGTCGCAGGTGCCACGGGTTCGAGTCCGCTTACCAAGACGGGCGTCATAGTGCCATTGCCAATGGTTGTCGTTACAAATCATCAGTGGGATCTCTATTTTGCGCACGACAACGGGAGCTCAATTGTACGTACACCAAACTCACTTGCGTTGTCCAGTCCGCTAATACTTTTGACCAGCAACTCATAGGACCGCTCGAGTTGGGCTCAACCGCATCACTAGTCCAGATATACATGCTTTTAGCATCTTTGCGGCTTTTGAAGACATGGACTCTGGAGGTGTTTTGCCCGGCCATGGAGAAGTGGCTGACACTGCGCGAAGATGAGCCAGTAGACTGATGGCGACGGGTTTACCTAAGTACGGGTCGGTCAGACTGGAAACAATGTACTAAAGAGGTATTCAAGCTACGCTTTATGCCCCGATAATAGATATTTAGCCCTCGAAGTTAAAAGATGGCCCTATATAACTAAGTAAGGTGCCTTCTACCCTCCTTCGAAACAGGAATAGAACTTTAAAGTAGGATAACAAGCAGCAGGTAATCTCGGTTTAATAGGTAAGATATAAGGCTGCAGAAGAGGCATCCAGAAATAAAGTCTACTAACGCGATTTTAGGACAATCCTGAGCAACACTTTTGCCACTAAACTATCAATATCTCCCATACCGCGCTTTGGCGGTGGTGTTGTACAGCAGGGCACAATCACAGGTTATGTCAAATACCTCCGGAGCCGCAAAGAAGTGGCAGAGTGCCGCCCGTATATCCCACCAAAGCATGGTATGCCCATCTGCATCTGGGGCCAACCCAGTTCGATTATATTCAAGTGAGGAGGAGTTAAGCACCAAATACAATCTTCACGTCAACTACCTAACCTTATACACGCCGGTCTAGGAAAAGTGTGCATACGGCGGAGAACCCGTCTCCCGCAACAAGTACGTCGGGTCCTCTGACTTCCAACAGTAGCAAGGGCCCTTACGGTTCTACAGACATAAGCCTAGAGCATGAACTTAGCATAACCTTGCCATCGCTCACGAACATGAAACTTCACTACAATTTTCCCAACCCGTTATATGTGAAGAGACAACTCCCTAAGAAGTCTCCTCGCACGTCATATCCCTCACAAATCGATCCTCCCGGACGACCGTCTTATCATAATCCTTCTGCTTGTCCCTCTTCTTCGGCAACTCGGTCATTGAGGAATCGGACTGGGCGGGCCTCAGGCGCAAACTCGAGAGCGACTGTTTCATCGAGCCACGCAGACTGTGTACGTTGCAGAACTCTAGCCTATTCGTGGATTTCGTAGGTCGACAGACTAGTAGCAAGGAACCCAAGACGTTTCGGTCTTGTCGCAATACAGTTTTCGCGATTATAAGGTTTGCAAGGACCTTTTTTGGAAAACTACGGAGGAACAAAGATAGAGGTGTAGTATACGATTGACGGGCTCCTCATTTGTCCGGCAGAACAGGGGTCTATTCGAATAAAGCGGTGCCGACGGGGGTCGAGTCATGGCCAAACTCGATTTTAGTACTTAAGACTCAGTTAATGATGGTCTTTCATAGCCCGTTTAGCTCATCGGTAGAGCGCGTCACTAGTACTTGTACAGTGATGACGAGGTGACTGGTTCGATTCCAGTAATGGGCATCACTTTTGATGTTTCGGCATATTTTGTTCTCTCGAAGATGGATCGGTTCTGTTTGCTTTCTTTCTCTCTCTCTCCTGTCCTTTTCGTTTTCTTCTTCTCTATTCCCTTTTATTTCTCTTCGACCATTTTCTTTCTTATTTTAGGTTTTCCATCTCATAGATCAAGTTGCCAAGCCAGCTGGGTGTCTGCAATCGTCTGGTCCACTTGGTTGCAGAGCAAGCCGATCACACAGCTATCCGAGACGGAAATAATGGTGATGTCGCAGATACAATACAATATATCCACCTAGGCTTGTGTATGTAATACTGTATTCTGTATAAATTTTGCATGACTTCAATATTTTCAATGGGGTTTTTTCCTTTTTTCGTCTTTCGTTCTGCCCGGCCTCGGCCGGCCATTGACAATTAGGGGGAAAGGAGAGAATGAGAATGAAAAGCCCGCTCCAATGCCTACATAATTTGAATTCGGTCGGTGTTTTGGACTGGCGCTACATAGGGACGCTGGTGGGTTGCCTCCCCCCCCTTGTTGTTAATTATGAAACATGCATCATGGATAAGGTACCGAGAAAAGGAGGCGGCACCGACAGGAGGGGGAACGGGCCATCGGTGTGAGTTCACCCCTGTGACTCCGGAAGTATTGGGGGGGACGGTTGTGAGAAGAAAATAAGAATACCGTCGATGCAGAATGTTAATATATATATACATATGATAACGCTCAGCGAACCTCATAGGCGTGTCGTTGTGATGATATTGGTGAAGGCCACCAGGCGGACGGGAGATTGACTCGGCCGAAAGGAAGACTGTTGGCGTTCTTGATCGACTGAGGCTCTTACACTATGCACTACAACTTGACGTGCCCCACAGATGCAGTCGATCCAAGCATTTTAGACATCCTGACATTTAATCCTGACCTCCTCGAATCCCCGTCTAAGAGTGGGGGCTAGTAATACTTTGATGAGCCTCGACTGCATTCGATCCTTACCACACTCCATCGCTCCCGGCGTCAGTGGAGGGTTGGATGATACTTTAATCAGGCTTAAATGTTACCTTGAAGATGACCTTACCCGGTTTTATTTCATTTTCGCCTCCTTTATTCGTCGGAACCATCCACCCCCTGTTCTGCTATGGTACCTCGGCTCTCCTATACGCAACAGCACAATGGCCGGTACCAGACACGATTTTGTATTCCCAGACAGTATACACATGCCTATATGGGTTAGTATTTCCCTTAACAAGCTAGTCCATGCCCTGTAGCCGCCAACTCCAGACCTGAGACGACCATCAACACCATTACCATTACCATGTATCGCGCTCGGGCTTCCTCAGGGAGCACCTAATCCCATAGTACCTTATATTGTACGGTACGGCCCTCTTATTTCTAGGTACTGATGATACAGCAAATATCATCGTGTCCACCGTACTGGTAACCATACCCACCCACTACCACTCCTAGAAACCTGACACTCTGACATGCATGGTCCCAAGAGCCGGAACCGAGGCCCCGTCATTCGTCCGTGAGGTCATTGAAACCACTATGGATGGTATGATGGGGCTCGCTATCCCCAGCTTCATCTCGGCTCAAACCGGACATGGTGGGTGGTCCTAAGCGTCTCCTACCTTGTTTGGTGGGTTGAGCAAGGCTACAAAAAGGTCAACTCCCCGTCTGTCGAGACTGGTGGTATTCTCTTGGCTTTCTTCTTGTTCTTCAGCCTCAAGCCTCACAGCAATTTCCTCCCTTTTTTGGACCATCATTCTTTTCTAGCGAGCTAGTTCTTGCATCACATTCTCTTCCAAATCCAACAAAGTCGAACGTTCCTTCAGAATTTCAAGGCCGAGCCTATTCAAGTTGTTGTTGATCCGATAAAGAAAAGAAAAAAGAAAAGAAAAGAAAAGAGAACACGAAATATCCACCAATACCAAATTCACCAAACACCCAGAAGACCGCTACCATCAACAACTCACTCAAGATGTACAAGCAAATCACCGCCGCCGCCCTCTTCGTCGCGGGCGTCTCCGCCCACGGCCGCGTCACCTCGCCTACCCCCCGCCCCCTCGGCGACGCCATGAAGGCCGCCTGCGGCGCCCAGGTCTGGAACCAGATGTCCTCGGACCCCAACGGCAACATCCAGACCATGGCGCAGGTGGGCACCTCGCAGAGCGACTTCGACGCCGCCGAGTGCCACCTCTGGCAGTGCCGCGGCTACCAGTTCGCCGACGCCACCTCCTCCACCATCCAGAGCTACACGGCCGGCCAGACGGTCGACTTCTCGGTCGACATCGCCGCGCCCCACACCGGTGTCGCCAACGTCTCTGTTATCAACCTTGCTGAGAACAGCGTCATCGGAAGTGCCCTTGCTTCCTGGTCTGACTACGCTTCTACCGCTACGGGTGTCACCGCCAACGAGACCTCCTTCAGCGTGACCATCCCCTCCGACCTGCCCAGCGCCTGCTCCACGGCGGGTGGCTGCGCTCTGCAGTGGTGGTGGGACGCCCGCTCCATCGACCAGACATACATGTCCTGCGTCGACTTCACCGTCGGCTCCGGCTCCGGCTCCTCCTCCTCGTCCTCCTCCGGCTCGTCATCGTCGGCCGTGGCCAGCTCTTCCAGCGCCGTGGCCCAGACCTCCTCCGCCGCCGCTGCCACCTCTGCCGCCGCCGCTGTCCAGACCACTTCCTCCTCCTCCGCCCCTACCACCCTGAGCACCGTCGTCGCCTCGTCCTCTACTGAGGTCGCCGTCGCCGCTGCTTCCACCAGTGTGGCTGCTGCTGCTTCTTCTGCCAGCGCTAGCTCTGCTTCCGGCAGCTCTTGCTCTAAGCGCCGCGCGGCTCGCCGTGCTGCCCTTGCTGCTCGTGCCTAAGTGGTATGACTTGGTATGGGGGGCTTGTGTTGGGATAGACTGTTGTCTCAGGATGGGAGTTATCTGGGGATTAGATGATTATACTTTTTGGTGAATGGCCCTTTTTAGATGGGTAATTGTTGTGTAGGCTTCTCTGTAAAAATATAGAAGATTTTGGCTGTAATACTTTTGCTCTGGCTCCTATTTGCTTTTATTGTGACTTCTGTGACTATGTACCTGAGATATTCCAAGTGCTTCCTGAAATTGCATAAGAAGTAAATAGAGGAAGACACCAACATGCCCTTGTTGTGCCTGCAGCCTATGCCGACTAATACTTTTAGTACAGACACGGCTCGGGGTGAATCGAGGGTCCGTAGCTGTGCAATATCCTTAGGATGCTTGTTGGGTATGTTGGTTCTGCCGTCTCTCAACGTTTGCGCCGCACCATAATAATCTCGACACCTCAGTCTGATTTATCCGGCAGAAGGAAGTACTTCATGGTCTCAAGTGTCGGGTACTCTATACATATTAGGTACTCAATCCGGGTTGATAGGGCGTTCCGCTTGCGCTTACTCCTCTAGATTTGCTGGCGAGCTTCTAAGTACTTTGATAAGAAAGAACTTGTTCCTCAGAGAAACCGAACAGCCGAGCCGCACCAACGCAGCACAGCCAGACCGGCTAACCGTCCAGTTGGTGCATACAGGATCCCCAACTAGTGCTTGTTGGTCTGCATCCCTGGTGATGAGCATGCACCAACACGGAACAAGAGTAAATACTATACTTGACCGGCTTAGGCGCGACGGATCAAACAGCAAGCATCGTAAATGCGATATCAGGCAGTCTGTATCGAGCGATAGTATACAGGCACGTACAAGGTACATGTGAAAGCACCTTGGGTAGGTACCTGCCCCAGGGTGCGCTACGCAGGGATCCCTACCCTACCCTAGGGTAGCTTCAGCAAGCAGGTCGCCGTCAACCAAGCATAAATTGGCTATCTTCTCTGCCCTAAACCAGCCTGCTCTCGACCAACCTCTTTCAACTTGTATGCTGACTTTCTGGAACGCCCCATCTTCTCCCATCTCATCACCTCCAGTTCTGCGTCAAGACTTCAACAACCGTTGCCCTCCCCAACTTGTGAATGACACCTGGAAAGTATCACATTACGCACACACACACACACCAAGTCGCCCACTTGCATGCAACAGAAGAGATGGCGCTCCTGTCAGCTGCTTTGAGCCTCACCCTTGGGTCGCTCATTATCGCCCTCCTGTACTCCGGGGTCTGCCTCTTTCGCAACTATTTGGTGGCCCGCAAGTTCGGCGTGCCTGTCCGCATTATTTTGATCGACCACATCAATCCCTTCTGGCTAGTAGTCGACCGCCGGGTCCTCTCGCTCGTCAAATGCCTTCCATTTGGTCTCGGGAGCAACAGCTTTACCAGGTATAACTTCAGAGGTTGGGAAGTTCCTGATAGATACTTCTCACATCATGAGATGGGTGATGCTTACGTCCTGGTCTCCGCCGGAAATATTTGGCTTTATGTTGCGGATCCAGATACTGTTGTCGACATCCAACGACGGGGAAATGAGTTCCCTCGTGATGTGTCTGTCACAGGTGAGTTCAGAGCACTTATACATCCCCCCACAGCAATATCTCCAGCTAACCAGTGGAAGCCATTCTTGATGTATTCGGTCCGAACATATCCACAGTAAGCATTTGAAAACTGATCCTCACCTACCTTCTTGGCCCTCCCAGCACCCAGGCCGTGATTCGACGCGGGAAGACCAGTCTGACAATATCTGTAGGCTCAGGGCGCCCAATGGCTAAAGCACCGGAGGATCACCGCATCTTCCTTTAATGACCAAAACAATGTCATTGTTTGGTCCGAAAGTGTGGCCGTCGCGCATGATATCCTTCGCTACTGGACCTCCAAGCCGGCTGTTCAGACTGCTGCTGATGATCTTCGCACCTTGTCACTCCACGTCATGTCTAGAGCTGGTTTCGGCAAATCTTCTAAATTCCAGAGTCAAGAAGAAAGAGACGCTGCTGAGCCGGCCGGTGGGATGAGCTATCAAGGCTCCTTGAAAATTATATTGGAGAATTGTGTCCTCATTTTTGCCCTTGGCAGGAAAACTCTTTCTTATCCTTGGCTTCCTTTCAAACTTCAACAGTTGAATAAGGCATGTGTCTCATTTCAAAGTCACATGACAAAGGTCTACGAAGAAGAAAAGCAGTTGATAGCCGAGGGGAGAAATGCCGACCGCAACTTCATGGCCTCACTGGTCCGAGCATCGCAAGACGCACGCCTTGGGGGCCTTACGGAGAGCGAGATTTACGGCAACATGTTCACCTTCAACTTCGCGGGCCACGATACCACTGCCCATACTTTCACCTTCGCCCTCTACTTTCTAGCCGCAAACCCAGGCGTCCAGGATTGGGTCTCGGAGGAGATCAACTACGTTATGGGGCAGTGCCCACCGGAGGAGTGGGTTTTCTCTGACTCAGCCCGCCTGAAGCGCTGTCTTGCTGTCATGTACGAAACGTTGCGCCTCTATACGCCTGTCCCAACGTCCAAAATCGTCGATGGAAACCTGCCGCAGTCCCTTGTTATAGGAAACAAGACATTCGTCCTGCCCCCAAAGACAATGATCGTTCCAAGCTATGCCTCTTTACAAACAGACCCCAAATATTGGGGCAACGACTCTCTCGTATGGCGACCCTCGCGGTTCATCCGCTCGCCCAGCCAGGGTGGCGCCTCAACGCAGCCTTTTGATGACGAGGAGTTTATAAACCCACGGCGGGGGACCTTCCTCGCCTGGTCAGGGGGCGCGCGTGATTGTGTGGGCAGGAAGTTCTCTCAGGTCGAGTTTGTTGCCGTCATGGCATCGCTTTTCCGAGACTGGCGTGTCAAGCCGGTCATGGCGGAGGGCGAAACGGCTGAGGCTGCCCGGAAGAGGGTGCTGGATCAGATCGAGACAGACTCAGCCCCTGTTCTGCTCTTGCAGATGCTGCACCCTGAGCGCTGTCCGCTGGTGTGGGAGAAGAGGTAGTTCAAACAAGCATGGGGATATTCATCTGGCGCTAGAACGGTGACGAAGCAGCCCAGAAAGGTCGAGTCTGGGCTTTTAGACGCACCTGTCTGCACGCAAGGCCAACAGCACTTTCGATGGAAAAGCGTCTGTGAATGATTGGAATCAATAATGGACTGAGCGGAGGAATTAACAGCTATGAAGCCCCAAGTGGCTGCAAAGTGCGCTGCACACTACCCAGCCCGCATCTGCCCCATCTTGGCTAGGCAAAACGCCCGCGATATTCTAACCCCTTCTCATAGTGTGTAGAGTGATTAATCAATTGAGATTATCTCATATCCATACGTGATCCGCTCGTTGTAATCAGAAGTAGTAGGCATGAACCACTCCCAACCTTGGTGAACGCCTCACCATCACGTAAGAATCAGGGCCGTACAGAAGACAAATCATGATTGATGAAAACCGGCTTATCAAGGTCTATAAAACGCGAGAGTCACTGTAGCTAGTCTCAGATCATCTAAGCAGTAGGCCTATTTTTCCAAGGCACCCGGACCTCCCGATCGGTGAAGAGCACGTATTCCAATATTTGCCCTCTTTGAATAAGCTTCCCGATGATGCCCACAATCTTGCCCACGCCGATCCAAGGATTGACGAAACGATCAAATAACCAGTCCGCCCAGGTCTCCCAGGTGACGCCACGGATCTGTCTTCTGCCGATGGTATGGAGTCGGCTGGCCTCGGGGGTCCGGATCTGCTGATACCGGGCGAATGCGTCCTCGATCGCCCTTGTGCTCGGGTCGGGTTCGGAGCGTAGAGTGCGGTACAGCTCATTAGCTAGCACTGCAGCTGAATTTATACCGGTGTTCACGCCCAAGCCCGTGGCAGACGTAGCTTTATGCACAGCGTCGCCCGCGAGCACAACCCGCTCGTGATACCACTCATCACAGTATCCTTCCTCCTGGTTCACCATTGCAGCGGTTTCCTTATCGGTAAGGCCCCATATATCCTGAAAGCGGACGCTGGGACCGACCATGATGTTTGCGAGCTCTTCGGCGAGGCGGTCCCGATCCTCAATTGTATACCGCTTCGACTCTGTTGTCGGTGAAATGGGCCGTAGAATAGCAAAGTGTCCCCTGTCCGCACCGACGATCATCTGCGAAACGATCCCACTGCCGCGTGACTGGTAGAAGGTGCCCGGCTCAAAACCGTGACAGGAACGAAAACACCCGTAGAGGCCATTATAGGTGGCAGTCATAGGCCATGTATCGGGCGGTGTTTGAGCAAGCTGCTGCTGTAATATCTGGCGAGTCTTGCTGTAGACACCGTCGACACCGATGAGAATAGAACCTTCTTCTATGCTGCCATCTCTCAAGCGGACCTTGACGCCTTTATCTTGTGCTTCAATATCAAGGACGGCTGCACCGGTCTTGACCCTTGTCGCTTTCTCCGATAGATTCTCATATAGGAGAGCAATTGTTAGTAGGGTTCTATTCGTACGTACGACGTATTGTCTGAATAGTTTATTTATTTGTTATTGTTTCTGTCAAGTTCCAACCTAGCGATAGCCGCTAGGAAGGAAACAGCTAAGTACTACGTTCTATAAGAAGGAAAGACCTAATACTAGGCTATAGCTAGGAAGGTACGGCTATACGATAACCGTACCCGTAATACTAGCAACCTTTTCTTTTATAAAGATAGGTCTATCGTAAAATAAAAACTAAATTTATCGTAAACTTAACGTATCTAAAATACTCGCCCTTATAGCGTCTATAAGTAATACTATTAAAGCTAATCGCAAGACTAAAATCTATTATAAAAGCTATTATATAATATACTAAGCTTTCTCCTTAGCTTTCTCCCTTCTTAACCTTCTTCCTTCTCTACTAATTACGATATTTAGTTACCTCTCTATCTCTTTAATCCCTTTAATATACGATCGTCGTCGTCTAATATTATCGCGCGCTTTCTTATAGATATCTTAGTTAGAGTATAGTTAAAGTTTAATCTAGTATTTAATAGTAGAATACGTTTATTAGGAGTAGTAGTATTTAGCAGTAGGGTGCGTTTATAAGGAGTAGCAGCTAGAGTACCCTTTTTATTTTTATTCGCCTGCTTCTTTATTATAGGTACGGGTCTTCGATAAGGTATCGCTAGCCCTTTTATATATAGAGGTCGCACGCGTTAGTTACTTATCTAGTATAGAAGGTTTTAGATCTAAGTTAGCAAGTCGATCTATCTCTTCGATATCTCGTCGTCGCCGGTATAATAGCTATAGAAGATATAGGGGATCGAGATTCCTTTAGGGTTAACTATTATAGTAATCGTAATAATTTTATACTTTAGGTAATAGTTATTCTAATAGCTATTATTACTTAGGGATCCTACTAGTATTACCTCTATTATCCTAACTCTCTCGATATCCTTTCGCATCTTTCTAACTATCGTATAAGATAAAAACTGCTTATCCTAGTATATAAAGTTATCGATAATCTTTAATACTACTTTACTAGTTTCGTTATAAAGGAAGAGTATCTTAACTTAGGCTATAGCTTTAGCTTTAAGGTTAGTAAGTTCAGCGTCGGCAATACCTCGAAAACCTTTTTTCTTCTCCTTTAAAATCGCTTAGTTTTATATAACTCTCGCTATTATCTCTTTAGCTAAGTCGTAGTCGTTATTATCTATTAAGTTACTATAGATATCGAGGGGACGATTATTATTATCTTCGGTAGCGGTCGCGTTAGCAGCCTCGATAGCTTCGGCGGTGCGAAGGGCAGCAGCCGCGATATCTTCGATATCTACTATTTCTCCTCTAATTTCGTCGTATTCGGCTATTTCTACAGCCGCTTTTACAATCGTCGCTATTAAAATAGAAAAGTAGCGATTAAAATAGTAATATCTTTAGGAAATAAAACTGCGATAAAGATATACTAACTATCGAATTAATTATTATAAGGAATAGAAGAAAAATAGGAGGTTTATAAAAAGAAGTAGGAGGTTTTATAGTTAGCTAGCGGTAGCGAGGTAAGTAAAGGAGAAAGAAAGTGCTAGTAACGCGTTACGCGTTCCCTATTAGGAAGTAATAGATCTTTCTACTTTAGGTCTTTCTACTAAACTATCGACGCGTATACGAAGCTCGTTACCTTTAACTAGCTTCTATAGTATAGAGTTTAGCTTCGCCTTCGTTATAGCGTCTACTAGATTATCTTTTCCATTAATCTATCTAACCTTATCGATTTCTCTCGCCTCGTACGATTATCGCAGTAATATAATATCGATTATAAGGCGTTTTTCTCGCATTATCCTAAGCTTTATAAGGCATTCGTATAAACTATATAAATCTATATAAATAACTAATAGTATATTAGGTAACGATAGTCGTCTTATAATTATTCTAATAATCGTCGCTAAGGAAATGCTAATATCTACGCCGTTTACTATTCTGTAGATTTCGCTTACTAGGACGCTCTTAGTAACGCGTTTATATTTTATTAATAACTAATAGAGAACGTTTCCCGTTAATATAAACTCTCGTTCTTATATACGAGCCTCGTTTACTAGAACGATAATATAGCCGAGTTAAGATATTAAGTCCTAGTTATTTATAAACGAACTATCTATAAAAATAAAGAGTTTCGCTATAGAGAGGTCTAGGGGGATATACCTAATCCCTTACTAGGTATTATCTATTTACTATAATAGTCGCGTATTTAGATACCTATAGTATTCCTTCTTAAGGCTTTATACCTATATAGTAATAAAGAGATCGTATAATACTTCTAGTTAGCAGATAGAAGCTATATACGCTCCCCGGACTCTCTGTTCTAGGTAGCGTTAGGGGCTATCAACGGCTATTATATCGATTAAGGCAAGTTTACCTCCTTATCCCTTCTAGCGAATTATAATAAATCTATCGTTATCTATAACTATATAAGCGCCGTTATAGTCTATATATCGCCCCTATATTAGCATTATCTTCTCTTTTACCTATAGTTTCGCTATATATAATTCCTCGTCTTCTCTATCTTAAAATACCTATATACCTAATAGTAATATATCGTCTATCTATATACCCGCGATTCTAAAGGGTTATATAGGCTTTGTAATTAGGAGATAGGGGTCGTATATCGAGTATTCTATATCGAGTTTCTAACGGTAATGCTTTTAATAGGTATTAAACTAGTAAACTCCGGCTTCTATAATGCCGTATAGAGGTTTAACGACTCTAATAATAGTACCCTATAGATATCTACCCTTAAGTTCTTTTAATAGTTCTGCAAGGATTGTCCGTTAAAGTTCTAATTTCGATTAAGGATACGCCTAGGTAATATCTCGCAGCATTAGAGATATATCCTTATATATTATTAACGATAGCGCTATTACGATAATCGTTCTCTAGCTTATACGCTAAATCGTCGGACTTTAAGTTAATACAGAGTCTTTCTCTTTATCGTTATATCCTTAAATAATTAATCTAGACTTCTCGTATAGTTTTATAGTTTTGCCCTTAATTTCTTATACTATACGTAATTTAAATAGACGATAGTCGCTATATCCCGTTAGCGACTATCTCTCGAATTTAAAAACTCCTTTTCTAATAAATTCGTCGATTTCCATCTTATCGGACTCTTTAAAGGGTAGGCTAGGCGTTATAATTACCCCGTTTTACCTTAATCTAATAGTAAGAGCGTAATCGTCTTTTTCTTTTCTCGATATAAATGCAATAGTAATAGAGTCTCTTACCTCCGGTAACGATAATCGTATAGGATTTAGTACAAGGTCTAGCTAGGCTTTAGCTTCTTCGTCTTTATAATATCGCTAGATAGATATAGATCGGAATATAGCGGGCCCTTTTAATATATCTAGAGTTACGTTATAACTATCGATAGAGATAACTTTATACGGGCCTTTCTAACCCTCTTTTTCTCGCTATATATATACGTCGTATTATAATAGGAATATTATATTAGTAATAGGTCCTCCTCGCGTATTTAGTACGTCGCGTACTTACCGCTCTACCATTATTCTCCTAAGAGCCTTTATAGCCTTAAACACAGCCTCCGCTCGTTTCTACATCGCCTACGATAGCAGTAAATCGTATAATACTTATAGGTAAGCGCTAAAAACCAGGAGTATAGGGATTAATCCGTTAGGTCCTGCAGTATCGTTCACGGCCTTTACTATTATCTGCAGGATAGTATTATTACTCGTTTTACCGTATAGGTCGGTATATAAAACCTTAAAAACGCGTTTTAAAGGGTAATGATACCTCTCGACCTTTCTAATAAACTAGTATACCTCTATAGGCACCTGCTTATATATAATCCCCATTATCTATACCTCTAAGCGAAATTTATTTAATACGAAGTTCGTACCCGTATTATATATAATAATATCTAGTAGTCCCTAGTATATATTAATCTATAATGTATATAGGGTTTACTATATATCTTTAGTGCTTATAAACTTTAGGAATTTTACGCCCTAGAACGCCGTTACCTAATCTATAATATAAAGGACTAAGCAGCTAAGCAGATATATTACGTTAACTAAGATTTTATAGTTAAATTCGCAATCGTTGCGCAGAGTAAATTTAAAACGTCTTAGCGCCGGTATATTTATTTAACATTAATAATATACTTTTACGATCTCTGCTATAGCTTATCTATTAATATCCGGATAACTAGCCTTCTTAAGTAATCGGTATAGCCGGTCTATTGCTAGATATCCGAACCGATAATATAATCTCTTTATCTCTATCTCTAAAAGGAAGTATATAGTATTAGCTATCTTATTAAGGAAGAACTATAGGTATCCCCATTTCCTTAGCACCGGTATAGTAATCGCACTATTATAACTAATTATTTTATCCTTAATATTATTATAATATACTTTAAGTTAATCTATATCTGCTAGATAGAGCAGAAATAGCGTTTATATATCGATAACATAAAACTTTACACATCCGATTAAAATATTTACCTCTATAATACCTATCGAGTTAGTAACTTTCCTATTACTAAACTTAATTCGAGTAGATCCTATAGTTATCGTATTAATCTTATAGCTTAGATCTTAACGTTATAGAGCAAGAACCTATTCATATCTAGCCGTAGAGACTATCAAAGCTCTTATATCCGGTAGGATTCCTTAGAAATAGGTTTAATTATACCTGTTAACTAGGATAAACTAGCTAGCTACAATAATCGTTTCAGCCTTAAAGATATCGTATCCTATTAGCTAATAGATAAAAGATTTATTAGCTAATAGATTAACACCTAAAAAATATATCTTAGTATTATAATTATTATTATTTTCCTCGTCGCATTTATAGAATTTATCTTCGTCCTCGTTATCGATTTCACAACCTTTAAAATTATTTAAGAAAGCTATAAAATCGTCCTCGCAACCTTCGTATTCGTATTACGTTAGGTAACTTATTTTAGCCGAATATCGTTTATCTATAGGATACTTAGTTAACTAATATCCTTCCTTCTTATATATAAAACATCTCTTCTTCTATAGTTTATTTCTACAAGTATCGTTATTTCCTTTACTAAAATAACGGAAGTTTAAGCTTCGGCTATTACTAAATCCTCGGCTAGAGAAGCCTTATAATAATCGTCTTTCGCGGTTATTATATCGACGATCGATATAGTATTAATCTTAGATATCTTCTATAACGTTAATCGCTACGATATAACTAACTTACGTTTCTACTACGGATCTTAAGTCCGAAAACAACTCTTCGTATAATTATACCGGCTTAAAGAGGGCTATTTCCAGCTCTAATACGCCTCTGCAAGCTTTAATAACCGTTATCTGCAGGTTATCCTCTCCCGCGTAATCTAGTCCTAGTGCCCGTTAGTATAATTATAGCTTATCGAGTATAATTCGCAAAATATTATATAGACCGCTATCGGGGTTCTATACTCTCGTCTTTACAAACGTTATCGTTATCTAGTCTATATAATAGTGCTAGTAGTTAAGGTTTATATCGAAGTGCGTTTTAATTTTTAGGTACGCTATTATAAACGTATTAGTTCTATTTATATAATAAAGGTAGTATACCTCCGCGCGATCTCTAAGCATTTAAGGAAATACCGTATAGAATTAACTAGGTTAGATCTCGGCGTAATAATAAATATTAAAGAATATCTTTATCTTATTATCTAATAGGTTGTATAGGTCCCCCGAATACTTCTAAGCATACTAGAAGGTCTTAACGAACTATGCGGACCTCGCAGGGTCTAGCCGTTCGTTAGGAACCTACTATAGGGGAAGTAATTTATAAGGGTTATACTTAATATTTAGTAGTAGCTGCAGCAGAGGGGCTATACCTACGCTCTATACGTTAGCTAGGTATAGCGTATATCTCTAATATAAGTTTTATCTCTATCTATCTATTAGCGACAGTCCTAGTTACTACTTAACTATCGGCAGTATATTTCCGTAAGGGTTTCGCGAAGACGATAGTTATATTAATAGTATCGAAGGTGGGCCTAATTATAGGCCTAACTGCGATGGTCGCAGAACTAAATTCTCTATTAATTAGGCCGGTTTAGGCAGGTTAGCCGGTTACTGCTACTATTCTTATAGGGTTAGTTATCTCTCTCCTGCTATTTCCGTTAGTATACTTCCCGTTAATATATTAAGATTTATACGATATTCGTTCATATAGGATTCTAGTACTAGAGGGATATTACAAAGCTCTGTATCGATCTATAGTAGTCGTTCTTCTGCTTATACTAATACGTATAATTACGGAGCTACTAGTTGGTTATTTCGCCCTATAAATACGCCTCGCGTACGCAGAAAGTTCTTTAGTAATCGTCGGCATAGCGCTAGTAGCCGTTCGAACATTTCTAGGGTCTACGTTACAAAGTCTTCCCGGTATACAACAAATAGGTTATTATTATACAAGTTTTACTAAGTATAACTTGCTAATATACTTACTAACCGTATAATCAGATGCTCTTCTATAGCGTTAGGCGCGGGGCTTGCAAACTATAGTCCCGTATTAATATAGCTACAGTATACTAGGTTAAATATCGTATTTTCGAGCAATTCATCGATCTAGTATCCCCTAACAAGGATAGATTCTTCGGCTTCTGCTATAATTATTAACGGTTCTCGCAAAGAAAGATAATATAGAGAAGTAAAAGGTTATAAAGGAAGGTAGTAATTAGAAGGTTGTAAATAAAAATAGTAATTAACGGTAATAGCTTACAGCTCTCGTAAAGGAAATCGTAGTTAATAGCCTACGGCTCTCGCAATATCAGGTAAAATAAAGGTCGAATAACGATAGTAAAATAAAGGTTTTAACGAAAGGATTAAAGAGAAAGAGGTAAAGGAGCAAGGTGTCTGTTCGCTACGCTTTAGTATTAGGCTTCGCTAGCTGCGCTTTAATATCGTCTTAATTAATAAGGTTTTAGCGATTACGTAATTAACGCTTACTACCCAAAGTATAACGAATATAAGGATAGGGAATATTACAATCTTTAGTTAGTTTTCGCAACGGTTATCTAGGGGTCTGTTAGTTAGGGAGGCCTATAGAGATAACTTATCGCTATTTAGCACTTAACGGGTGCGGAGGATTTAATTCAGGGAAATCCATACGCGTTAGTCTCTTCTACCTTACAGATCTATAGTGCCTACAACTACTGATCAGTATTAGTAGGGTTCTATTCGTACGTACGACGTATTATCTAAATAGTTTATTTATTTATTATTATTTCTATCAAGTTCCAACCTAGCGATAGCCGCCAGGAAGGAAATAGCTAAGTGCTACGTTCCACAAGAAGGAAAGACCTAACACTAGGCCATAGCTGGGAAGGTACGGCTGTGCGATAGCCGTACCCGCAACAGCAATCAACTGCCCGCGGGAGAGGCCCGCCATCGGATATGCATGCCTGATTAGTTGCGACTTAGACACATGGCTATTTTCTGAGAGATCGCAGATAAAGCAGAGTTACTCACTGTTCTCCTAACATAGACCAAAGGGGAGTTGACTTGATTACCCGGCCATTCGAAGTTAGCAGATCTGTCTGGGTGTGGGCTATGGTGAAGTCCTTCTCGGCTTTCTCATAAAGGCCAATCTGGTCCAGCAACCTCAGCGTATGTGGGTAGAGGAAAACGCCGGCGCCGTGAAATCGATGCACCGAGCCATACTGCTCAAGCACGACGTAGTCAACATTTGCTCTAGAGAGGGCGTGTGCTAGGTACAAGCCCACGGGTCCAGCGCCGACAATGATGGCGCGGAAATTGGTAGGGGTCGATTCGGCCATGGCACCTGGTCGGAAGTTGGGCTGCGTTGACTTGCCAGGTGAGAGATAGACGTAAGCTGAAAGGGCTAATAGGCCACGGGGCCTTGGGCACCCTAGAATTTATTGTGGGTGAAATCAACCGCTGTAGGGTAATTACCAACGACGTTCGCCAACAAGTGGAATCTCAGCCTGCGTAATGCGCTCCTCACGAACACGACAGCCTGCAGAAGGCAGAATCCGTGTGACCTTCCTCATGGGGTTTGACACCGTTTATAGTATAAGGGATGCATGCTTAGTCGGAGTGACGCCGCACGTTGGATCCCTTAGCAAGACCAGTCCACCGTGGTTTTAAGCCGAACACTGCACTCAGTTTAGATTGCATTCCGTCAACACTAGTGGACATATCTCCTCAGGACAAAACAGTGATCGATAATTACACGATGCAGATTTCAGGCCGCTTCTTCCGACTTCACCATCCAGCATTGCGTGCTTCTTGCTCCAAGTGAAAGTACCTAGGTACATTCCTCATCATATTCTATTCCTGCAAGCACCAAGCCTGTGATTAATCTATCAGCTTTCGTCTCCACTGCCAATGTGTGTGGTTCCTGATAGTAGGTAGACCAACACCATAGTACATCTGGTTCTGCCCCTCCAGTGCCAACGCAGATGCGTCGAGGATGCCACTATTTCGCGCTATCCCCAGCTGGCCTGAGAAGGTATGCATCTTGGGATGGCAGCCGCCTTGCCTTCGTCACCGGGATCGCAGATAGCCTGGGCTGCGAAGTTCTGTGCATTCAGGATAGCGCCCTGGCCTAGACCGCCGATAGTGTAGGTGAAGACCCACACGGCCGCGCTGTCATTTCTGCGCCACACCATCACCATGCCAGGCCAGACGGTGCCGACAGACCACCCACTCCGTACTGGCCAGCGGTAGTTGTTGAAGCGCGTCACAAGCCTGCCGGTGACCACACCAGAGACGGTAATAGTGAAGAGCAGTGGAAGCAAGGCCATACCGGCTTCCCGGGTTGTAAGGCGTTATATTCCTTGACGGACATGAAGTAGAAGGGGCAACTATGAGTGGTTAGCGGGTTGAATGCTGTACATAGAAACTTGAGGCTCACTCTTATAGTGCACTATATAACTTGATGACAGTAAGTGCATGTTCTGGGTGGGAAATGAAGGAGGCGGATCAGGTGGGCGTGAGTTGGCAGACAGTCTGTCTCACTGTACCTTCGCGAAACAAAGTCCGCAAACAGTGGAGAGTGTCAACGTACCACAATTCCTTCAGCCACAGCGGCTATGTATATATGTGATAGTAGATCTGATGTGTCTTTGAACAAAGACTTTTCAGGAAAGGTGAATTTGGCAAGACGGCGTTCGTAAGGGTATGCTATGCTACGTTGATAGCAAGCCCGACGACACCTAGGATGAGCAGTGTCAGAGTTGCCGCACTTTCCCAGGCATAATTAGTTAAGTTCATGGCTAGTTTCTGTTGTCACGGCCCCAGAGACAGAAGTGGGAGAGTTCCATGAAAAAGAAATGCGCATATAGAAATGTAGACGTTGCGTCGTTCACATCGGTAGCAAAATTGAGTTAACGATATAGCCACACTACAAATCTACAATACCCTTACTAACTCGGATAATACATACATAGGTACCCTATATAGCCGATCTTTAATCCAGCCTTACATGCTCCCTTCCCCACCCCATCACTTGATGTATGGTTACCTCACTTTCCTTAGGGCTGACTGTAGACGCCACTTTCAGCACTTTAATATATTGGACTGCTTACGGGATGCTCTCTCGTAGCTGGTGCCCTGTCGAACAAATCATTGGTGCAAGCGGTGGCTTGTGCTAAATCCTACACAAATTTGAGCACTGCCTTTTTCTACTGTTCTTTTCTTATCAGGACTTCCCCTCCTTACTGTTTCCACTACCTAGGTACTTGATTGCCCACTACAACCCCAATATTGCGTCCACGTTACTGCTAAGCATCGAAACCGATACAATTTGCGTTATTTTGAGTCCGCTGGAGGTTTCTACAAGATGCGCCTAATCAACACCGTTACAAGTCAGTTTGAGGAGTTCATTGGGACAAACATTCCTCCATAGTCAGTGTACTCGCAATTATTTGTGTGAACAGCCTTTTGTCCCTCCATCAGTGCGATTACATGCGAAGATCTCTATTCTCTTTTCATGGTCTCGATACACATCCCCTTTCTGCAGGTCATGGATGTTGACGAGGCAACAGTGCCATTCTTTCCCATACATGGGAGGAAGGGGAGGTTTCCCTCAAAGACATGGAGACGCCTTGTTCATATAAGGAAAAGAAAGGATTCGAGAAGATAAAGATGATCTGTTGGCAAGCAGCTAAGGACGGGTTGAGGTACGCATGGGTCGATACCTGCTGCATCGATAAATCTAGCAGTGCGGAGCTGTCAGAAGCCATCAACTCAATGTTCCGTTGGTATCAACGGTCTGCAAGATGCTACGTGTATCTGTCGGATATCCGTTCTGGCCCTTCATGGCAAGATGAACTTGCTCGATGTCGTTGGTTCACGCGGGGCTGGACGCTCCAGGAGTTGCTAGCACCCCGGCAAATCCACTTCTTCGATCAAGATTGGAAGTATCTGTGCATGAAGATCGAGATCATCAAGGAGATATCCACCATCACAGGTATCGACGAGGCGATACTTGAGCAGCGGAGGCCTCTATCGATGGTGCCTGTTGTCCAGCGGATGTCCTGGGCCTCGTCTAGACACACCACCCGAATCGAGGACGAGGCATACTGCTTGATGGGTATATTCGACGTTAATATGCCGCTCTTGTACGGAGAGGAAGAGAGGGCTTTCCTGCGGCTGCAAGAGGAGATTGTCAACACGACTAGCGATCTGACAATATTGGCGTGGACCCATCCAGCACCCGAGATCCCCTCACAACGCCAAGCAACATCCCACAGCGGCTTTCTTGCCGAATCACCACGATCCTTTGGCCATCTAGGACGAATGGAAGCGGACCCCTTACAAAGGGTCACGGGGTTCTCGACCTCGAATAAATTGATCAAGATTACAGCTAGGATGAGCGTCCAACAGCTGCCTGACGGCCAAGGGGGGAGGATGGTCCTGCCTGTTTGCTCATCTGGTGAAGGCCGAGTCTTCGGGATCCACATGAGGAAAAGTCGTGAGGATGGGTCATTCCTGCGGCAAAACCCCTATAAACTAATACCAATGGACATATCAGACAAGATAATAATGATCCGGGCTACCACGCCTAAAACTCTCTTGGCTGCTCTGCCAGCATGGGAACACGAGTGTTGGCGATCAAGAGCTTGGGCTATCAGCGAGAACTTCCTGAACACGCGCCGCTTCCATCTCTGTCAGGTTCATATCCCCCCCTATGACATGGAACACCGGTCTCCATATCCCTGGCCTGAGCTGTTATGGGATGGTGATATCCAAGCCTTCTTCGTGGATTCCACTAGCTGCTATGCAGAAGGCACTGCAACTGTCATACCTTTCACGGCCAAAGTTCTGGGGGTTCAACTCAATCTCACCCTCATTATCTTGGGATGGGACACCCTTGAAGACAGCGCTTTGCAATTTTCCCTTGTACAAATGAATCAGCGCGTGGATGATCATCTGTTAACCACTCTCACACGAAGCTATCGCGGTTACCGTCACATCGACGCCTCTACGCTCAAGAAGAACCTCCAAAAGGCCAGAATTCCACGAAAAGCAACAATTTCCCATCGAATTGTCGGCTCGAATCTTAACGCATTGGTCATGGCGACCCCAACGATCGTCGAGGATGATTCCTTGTGCCAGAACCCATTCTGGCGGTTTACTCTTTCGAGCAGACTCTGCTCGGCGGCAGAAACTCCGCGTATCGAGGTGTTTGAATGGGAATGATGGAGACTTGGTGTTAGGGCTATGAAGCGTACTGCTGACATGTGGTCACTCTATATGGTCCAAAATTTAGTATGCTCTCTCTATATTTACCATGCCTGAAGCCTCATGGAATGACTGATATTATTTACAGCATCTAACTATATGGCGTTTACCTAAGACAATTCATTCATATACACCGTCGCGAAGACCGTACTCAAAAGTAACCTGGGTCGGGCCGCGGAGCAACGTGCTCATGCTCGTCATGCTCTCCTTCCATCCGAGACGCCCCGTGGGATGATGCATAATACTGCTGCCAGTCATCCTCCTGCTGAAGGTACAGCTGGCTCTGCCTGTACTCCGCCAAGTAATCACCCTCATCGGGCATGGCCGCCGGACTGTATCCTTGACCTGAATATTCGCCGACAGGTGCCGCTGATAGTGCTTGACCTATACATTCATGAGTATAGCCGATGGGCTCCTCCTCCTTTTGGCCGGAATGTGTCTCGTGCCATGTATCCATTTCCTCTTGGTGTCCATAGGAAGACGGCGTGTGTTCAGGATGGAAGTCGGCCTCGTCTGGCATGGCAACCGTCCCAACGAGATGACCTTGATGGTGATCATAACCGGCAGTTTCCTCTCCCCCGTGTTCATGACCCTCCTCGTCACCTATCACGAACTGAGCAAGAGCAGGGTCCGGGTGTGTGTGGCCCTCCCATGGCAAGACGCGGTCTCTCGTCTGTTCCTGGTAGAACTCCGCATCGCTGGACTCAGCCGCTGGCACACCCCCATTCATACCCCGGGCATGCATCGATCCTTCTCCCCCCTCAACAGAACTCTGCTCCCCATTCAGCGTCGTATCCGAATCACCCGTCGTCTCAGCCTCCGAAAGCGCACGACCACCCGGCATATCCTCCCCAGCAGTCATCTTCTCGGGCTGCCACGAGAAGTGACTAGCATCGACCACTTCCACCTCGGTAGACGCGTCGCTGTCCACCCCGCCCTCCTCGTTATCCTCGCCCTCCTGTTCGAATGCCCTGCTGCTACTGCCGTTTTCGACCTTGGCGTCGGCCTCCGCATTGCTCTGCACGATCTTGCCCCTCGTGTGCAGCAGGACCTCGCATGCGCCGCCGAGGCCGCCTATGAGCATGATTGCGATGACGGCGCCGATGACGATGACGATGACTTCCCAGGCTTGAAGACCTCCATTGCCACTTAGGAAACGGCGTTCGAGTTTGGAAGGGCTGGTGACTGTTTGTGGGGCCGGGGGGATGGGCTTGCCCGATGCTAGGGGCGAGGTCAGGGAGAGTATTAGTAGGGTGGGAAGGAGTCTCGACATTATGTTGTAGAACATGGTGAGGACCTAATATAAGGTGTCTAAAAGGAGTGTAGTAAAAGGAAACCGGTGATTTGGAGTTGTGGAGGGTGAAGTCTGATGGAGGGACATAAGGGGGAGATCATCCCTAGGATAGACAGCAACTTCAGTTCAGTATAGTTTGTTTTCTATCTGGAAGAATTATATTTTAAGTTTATTGGTGAGGGAGTATGTTCCTTATTGTTTAAAAGTAATCTTGCTGTCCTGAGAAGTTTAAACTCGCGGTCTATCTGTCTCTAGATTAGGACCCATGGATAGCCCGGCGTCAGCAAGGTCTGTTCTGTTTGACACACAGGCCAAGTATCCGACCGTGTTGCAAAGTTCCAATGCTGTCTGTCGACCAATGTGTTTTGCGAATTGAAGGATTTGCTAAGACTGTAGACGCGGCCGCGGCCACGAGGCCATGTGTGGAGCCGAGCGTGCGGCACGCCTTTAGCGAGAACAGAGGCACTCTTCAGGACAAATCATACAGGACCGGTGGTTCTTGGGGATGAACATGACTTGAAACAATGATAGTCTTTTGATTTTCTTTTCTTCCCACCGCTCACCCACCTATCCGTTGAGACACCGTCGGCCCGACCACACCCTGGGGCATATTCGGAGGCGCCCCTTACGTTGACCCAGGGGTTGACCTGATTCTTATACCGAGTTCGCGTCTTTCCAATTGGGGGGTATCTCATCGTCGCCGTAAGCACTGGGATCGCTCACAATGAATACCACATCAAAAGAAACAAGAAGCAAAACACTAGAATCCTTTGAGTCACCCCTGGCATCATGAAAATAGCACATGATCACAAACACCGTCGAGATTCAGTCTGGCCGGGGTCGGTCAGAACACCTTCCCGCTTCAACGGTGATCGTCGCTGGAACCTCGGTAAAGGGCTGCGTATCGCTTACCCTGAGGCGCCAAACCCCGCGCTCATCGCGATCTGCGGTTGGATAAACTCTTCCCTACATACAGTAGTGTAGGGCACAGGAACAGGAGAGGTGTGTGGATTTGACGTCACAATGGGAGGCAAGCAACCTGCATGGCCGTCCTATCATGTACGGGCCAGCTTCTTCTTTAAGTGCTTGCATCTGGCAGGCAGTGGCGCATAGCGTACCTAGGTAGGTACAATATGCACGATGCCGATAGTGGGAAGAGGAGTTATGTATGTATGTACCAACGGAGGAGGTCCCCCCGTGCAAGCGAGCCGCGATAAGTTTATCCCCGGCCGGAACAAGGATGCCGATGCGGTCATACGTGGTGCAAGAACATACAGCAGAAAGAATCACAAGCCCCAACTCTGGAGTTCTGGCAGAGTGCGTGGTGCACATGCTCAACGCCACGAAAGCTATTTTAGACTTCTGATAGAGGGAAGCTCAATTTGGGTCCCGAAAGCTTAGCGCCACCGGGGAAAGAACAGGGGCAAGGAGGGACAAGGAAAGAAAACCTGCCAATGCATGGGTTTTGATAGGTAGATAGACAGAAATCGATGCCGGGGAAGTCACCCGTGCAGAGGTCAATACGGCGACTCCTCCCCTTCGCTGGACTGGCCCGGAGTTCTGCCCCGGGGTCTCCACCAGGCACGTGGCAGCTCCGGGCATCACGGCACAACGCTGGGCAATTTGTTGTTGTTGTTGTTGTTGTTGTTGTTGGACCCCCGGGGCAAAGCTCAAACATCGGTGTTCGCGTCCTGGGATCATACTTGTCACAGTGATATGTAAAGCACCCGACGGCGCTGGGAAAGAAAATGTCAGCAAAACCCCCCGATGAGACAAGTGCGACTTGCTCGATTGTGACCCTGACCAAAGCCCGCCCACCTGAAGGGCAGATGAAGGTGGCGAAGTTGGAATGACAACATGTATGTACATATGTACCAGTAAGGCATGGACGTCGCAAAAGAAAAAGGCCACCGCGGCTGAGAGAAAAGCGGTGACACCGCAGTCAGCAAGTCTTGAAAACCAAAACCCGGAACACGCGGCCTGGACTTTTCAGGTCGCGAGCTGAAATGCATCCACAACGTTAGGGACGTATGGGAATCGATTTTCACGATGCAAGCCGTAAGCTCTAGTGGAGGGCCGAAGCTTGAACTATGCAGGGCAGGGAGCCAGACATACATAAGAGTCTGGGCGAGAGGGAAGGCCCTTGGGGATATCAGGAGGGAGGATTTGGGGGGGGGGGGCCGGAGGAAGCAGGCTGGCATGCAGGACAGCCTGGAAAGGCACGACACACATACATACATACATACCTACAGTAAATCGTGAGATTGGCCTCAATCGATCCCGTCAGTCTCAAATTAAAGAGACGAAAATTCGCCGATAGCACGCGAGTAAGCCACAATGGATCCAGACCCGCCCTGTAGTGTAGTGAGTGTAGCTTATCAAATAGAAGGAAAGGAAGAACTTTCTGGGCGTTGCCCACGTTGCGTTGCGTTGCTTTGCGTTGCGTTGCCCCCAGTGCGACACGAAGTGCTCGTGCAAGTCAAAGTTCAAACGTTAATCAGCTCAGACCGGAAGATTTGGTCGGCTGTTCCCACCGACTTTACTTTGTTATCGATTCATTTACCAATGACGATACAAACCCATTGTATTCCGCTGGTTACACGTATGCTTCTGGTACCACCAGCCTGATCCGGAAGCACATCAAGCGGCACATGAGAAGGGCGAAGAAGAAGAAAGAAAAAGAAGAAGAAAAAACAGAAGAAAAAAAAACACCCAAAAACCAAGGGAAAGTTACATCGGGAGCCAAAAGGAATTGCTTGCTTCGTCCCGCAACAAGCTCATCTCCTGTGAGGAAATCAAGGGGACAGGCCTGACAGGCAGACAATGTCAAAATCCATCATCATTCAAGAATTAAACCCGCCCATTTGATCAGTGGGGTCTTTGGCCCCCCCGTCCCCTTCCGCTTTTTGCTCGGCGGCCGAGGCGATTGACACGTTGTTGTCAACTAGCCAGGGGTAAATAGAAAAGATAAGCCAGACCAGAACGGTGCTGGTGGCCGTAATGGGAACAAGGATGAGCTCCTGTCAAAGAACGAAGAACCATCGATTTCTGAATTGGGGAGCTCCTTGAGTAGGCCTGCTCCTCTCCTTCTAATCAGGAAGATCCGGGTAGCGAGAGTCGGGACGGGACCACTTTACTGCACGTGTGCAGATCAAACGTCAAAGAAACTTGGATCGCTCACGCCGATCTTTGTCTTTTGATGGAACCCCCCCTCTGTGAATCTGAGTTTGTACATATCCAGCAGTTATCCAGCAGCAAAGTCCACGACTCCAGCAGTGTCCAGTACTCTGGACCCCCGGTATTTTCCTTGCCCCCATGTCAGCACCGTCCGGAGTCGAACCCTGCCAGCGTCACAACAGGACCTTTGTAGTGTAGATGCAGGGTAAGTCAGGGTAAGGCAGGGTAAGGCAGGGTAGGTCAGGGTAGGTCAGGGCAGGCCAGGCAGTGTATGGAAGGGCTAGACTTCCAAAGCGTGTACCTTATGTACGCCACTTCTCGTTATCCCCGAGACCATCAAAAGGTCAAAAAGAACCAGCTGGCAGGGCAGGCTGGCTAGATTGACCGATGGGTGGATAGACAGGTACTAAGATAGAGGTATGTAGAAAGATAAGTAGAGTAAAGTAAAGTAAAGTAAAGTACGCACGGAATGGAAACTGCCGATACGTCAAGTTGCGTGCGGCCTTGCTAGTACCACAGTAGTGTAGCGTCTGTTGGGAAGGATGCCCATGTGGTTGCAGTGGAGTAGTTGATTGCGACTCTTCCTCTGGGAAAACTCCGTGACTCCAGGTCAGGGCTCCTCTTTACCACACATAGGGGAGGACAGAGAGGGGGACAGAGAGGGGGGGGGGGGCGACATTCCGCGGTCAGACCTCAAAAGCCTGGGTGGTCCCACCCTCAAATCACCCAGAGGGGAACATTGTAACTAAGATTATTGCTTCCTGCAACTCTCTTCCTGTGTCCTCCTCAAGGAGTTGACATTGAACAAAACCTGATACTTCACTTCATAGGTTGTTTTTTATTTCTTTTTATTTCTATTTTATTTTGTACGGCCACACTGACAGCTTGACATGGCTGTTCTCCCAGCTGATATGGATTGGGTGTAAGTCCTTCCCCCTAAAAGCATGATAAAGCGCCCTGAAACACTTTCCTAGCGTTTCCGGGTGGGTGTGCTGGGCGTGCTGGGCGTGCTGGGCACGTTGCGGCATGTAGCGCTCGCTGCTGGAATGATCAATGTCGTCTTGCAGCAGCAGCAGCAGCAGCAGCAGCAAATGCATTTAGCCGCCAACAACACACGCACACATACACACTCTCTCTTTCTTTCAACTCGATCAAGAATATACTGAACTCACACACTCTCCCAAACCCTCACAGACCCATCTCCACAGGCTGCTTCTCCGCCTGCAATGCCATTTCCAAGACCTCACCCGCCCTCCGGAGCTTCATCCGGGAGGTCCGCGAGGCGCGAACCGAACTCGATGCCGTCCTGGCCGAGCTGCACTCCCTCGACGGCGTGCTCGACATCCTGAAGGACGATGCATCCTCTTTCCCGGGGGACCTGGCCCAGCGGACCGCACCCCTGCTCGAGCACTGCAGCAGCATCGTGCACCAGATCGAGGGCTACATGCACGTGTGCAATGGCCTGGGCCTGTCACCACGGGACAAGAAGTTCAGGTGGATGGCTATCAGAGGCGACATGGAGAAGTTGCGGTTGACGCTGGAGGGTTACAAGTCTACCCTGGCAGTGGTGACGGACCTAGTTGGATTGTGCGTTTATCTTTTCCCACCCCGAGGAGGGGACAAACAAGAGGAAAGGGGGGGGGTCCCCTTTTGGTCCGTGGGTAAATGGGCTGACGATCTTCTTTTGATTTACGCGTACAGGTCGAAACACCGCCAAGAGAAAGAGAACAAAGTTCCTGCTGCCGACACTGGTGCATGCTGCTACCGCAAAGCAGTCGAATACCAGGATGAAGATATCAAGGACGACCTGGCCAGGGTGATGGGCGACATGGACGGCCTCCGATCCCGATTGCAGGGTGAATTCGGCTCTATCTATGCGGTCTGTGACCTCGAGAGCTACCTGGACACGATGGAGATCCACGCTACAAATCTGGGTTATCGATTGCAGACAAAGGAAATGGCGGTAGTGGAGGAAGAGGAGACTGAGGAGGAAAATGAGGTGGAGGAGCAAGAGCGAGAGCAAGGACAAGAGCAAGACCAGGAGCAGGAGCAGGAAGAGGCCCCGGAGTCTCCCCGGCCCGCACGGACAGCAGATCGCGAAGATCATCATACGCACAGTGGGTCCTCGTCCGTGGGAGATGCTCCGGATAGCGCCATTGACATGTACGATGGGCCGCCTTCCCCCTACGGGCGCAGTTCCAAGGACGAGGAGGGTGGTAGTCTCGTCCCGGAGAAGAAGAACAAACAGCCGAGGCGGGCAGAAACGGGACCCCATGGCGGCGGCCACCGCTTACCAGTGGTGGAGATCGACGAGTTCCTCGACGTGGTCAGAGATATCCAGATGCCGGACCCGTCCACCCCCCGGGCGCCAACACCACCGCCCAAGGCCGTCGCCCGGTCCAACTCCATGATTAGCACCACCCTCTCGCCCTTTGCAGGCCGTGACCTGCCGGGCCTGAACAGGCCATTATCAGCGCACAGCATCTCCGACTATGGAATCTCCGAGTACGGCGTGCTAGACTCGGAAGGCAACGCCGTCGTACCAGAGCGCGTCAGCTCCCTACGCAGCCGGCCCAACTCCGACATGAGCAACGACTCGCGGTCTACACTCGGGAGCCTGAGGGGCATACGGCCCCCGCCGCCGCGGAGCGACAGCAGCAACGTGCCGTCGCCGCGGGGCGAGACCGCCCCCGTGGCTGCACCACCACCCAGGAGGGGGAGCCATTACGGCGTGTACATGGGCGGTGGCACGGTGACGACGACGATCACCGGTGGGTCAAGCGTGCGGGAGAGCAGCGTGGACGAGGCGGCGCCGCCGCCGATCAAGGACAGCAGGTCGAGGTCCAGCCGTACCAAGAGCAGGCTCTTCGGGAGGAAGAATTCGTTTAGTGTCCCGGGTCTCCCTACGCGGCCTGTCACGGCGAATAACGCGACTACCCGGCCGGGCTCGACTGGTGGTGCTCATGTTATGTCTGCTTTTGCCGATGCGGGAGATGATGACTGCTCTGTGCCGCCTCCCATACCTGAGGCCAGGTCGTACAGGAGTTCACCGGCTTTGCCGGCCTCACCAACAATACCCACCGTATCGACGATATCAACGACGCCAACGACGCCAACCTCACAGGGTGCAGGCCACGTCAGGGAGTCCATCGAAACATCAGTGACGAACACCACATCCAGCAGCGGGGGCAAACCACCCCGGCCATCCACAGCGCTATCCACCGCCGGCGCAAGCATCCGCAGCAGCGGGTCGAGGATATCCTCCATGTTCAAGAGGGTAAGCTTGTGGTCGCCCAAGATCGCCGAAGAGGACGCACCGGCCGAGGACCCAGAACCAGACGACATCTTCGGCGTGTCGCTCAAGAAGAGCATGCAGATGGCCTCTGCGACGGTGAAGACGCACCACGACGGGTCCAAGGCCTCGAGCAGGAGGGAGTTCCCGCGGTGCATCCTGACGTGCGTGATCTTCATCAAGGAGAACGGCGGGCTTAGCGCGCCGAATATCTTTGGCGGGGAGATGGCCATTGGTGGGGATTCCATGGTGCGCGTGGCGAGCTTGAAAGAGCACTTCAGCACGCCGCCGTATTACGGCGAGGGCAACATCGACTGGGCTGACTACACCGTGTATGACGCGGCGGAGCTGATCGTCGTGTTCCTGCAGCAGCTGCGCAAGCCGCTTATCAGCGAGACCGTCGCCAAGCGGTGGGTCGTCCTGTCCAAACAGGCCACGCTCCCGGGGAGCATGGGCCTCAGGCTGGACTCGTGCATCGACTTCTGGGACGAGGCCCTCCTCGGCGTGCGTGGCGCGGCCAGGAGCCTGTTCAAGCTGCTGTTGAACCTCCTGGGGGACATTGCGGATGCGGCTGATATTAACGACATGACGGCCGAGAGGCTGGCGTCGAGATTGTTGAACCCGCTGATGCATATGTCTGCGGCCAAGTACACGACTGATTATATGCTTGGGCTGGCCTTTTTGATCCGCAAGAGGAGTGAGTACAGTGCTCTGATGCGGCGGGACGGGAAGAAGAGCAACGCGGCTTTTGAGTCGTGAGTCGAGTTCCCCCGCGAGGTCTGCTCCAAGAGAGCGTGGTGGTGGAGTGTGCGATTGTGGCCATTGTTTGCTACGATTCAATGTTATTGTTTTCTTGATGGGCGTCAAGGTCCCGGTTGTTTGGAGGTGGTTCTGTTTTTGGCTTGAAGAGATGGAGTTCATGAGAGACGGGACTACTCTCATTCCGATATAACCGCCGTAAGACATCCCATGTTATGTGGCCTACGGTTTGGGTTTCTTGCTTGTATACTACACTCACTTCTTGTTGGATGGATATAGCTGTCGAAGATACCCGAAGATTGTTTTTGTTTTTCATGCTTATTTTTAACGTTTTGATTTCCATGTAGTATTGTCATGCTTATAGTTGAATTGATACCGCCCTTTACATGAAAGACTCAAATTCACACACTCCAAGGCTCCTCTTGTCATGGATATCTCAATGCGTCTTGTCAACACCAGCACGTATTACATCCCCTCCGCACAAACGCACAGACTGAGTTACATGAGATTCGAGAAAGGCTTCTAATATCTCATGCTTATCAGTTAGTCAACACGAACTGTAAGCCCAGCCCTTTGCTTTTCCAATACAATTACACATCAACCGAAGGTCTCAGGAAAAGCACTACCTAAGCTGCTTGCCTAGTCAGGCTCCCAACTATCCAGGCTCCCTGGAAATTGCAGCGCAATGATCCCTATCGTAAAGTCACACACAAGGGCAACAAAAAACAACCTCAAGACAACCCAACTCCCACAGGACGCCCACCACCCGAGACGCAAGCTGGCATATCCAGCAAGAACGTGAGGCCATAGAGCTAGGCCGTCCGCTGCCGGTACCCGCGACACACCGCGCCAGGCTCATTGATATGAGGCGGGTGCAGCGAAATGCAACCAGGCACGGGCAGGTCTAGGTGCTTGGAGGACAGGTGGCACGAAGTAGTGCAAAAGCAATTGCCAATGCTTGTGCATTGGCTAGCCCCTATATTGCGATAACAGGGTTTGCCGGTGTGATGGCACAGGACTCCGCCGAGGAGGACAATCTCTGTCCGACCGAGCGCCCCTGGTAAAACGTCAGCCCATTAGAGGTAACTGAAGCCCTTAAAGAAGTAGTCATGGGCTGGGCAGCGCCTTGTGTGAATGAACTGGGGCCCTCGGAATGAGATCCAAGGATCTCAGCGCTGAACACAACCTTTCACTTGGTTTTACATCATGTTTGCCCATGTAGAAACGACAGCGCCCTCGATTCTCATTGGCGCAGGCCAAGGTCGAGTTGAATGAGAGATAGAGATATAGATAACCTCGTGTCTGACTGAACACATGGAATCCACACGTATGACGAGGAAGTGGCCTGTGTAGTTAGTGGACGGCTCTCTCATCCAGAAGTGGTAATTACCGCTTTTGATCGCTAAGTATATCATCAGTTCCACGACTAATACAAACTCATTCCCCAAGGGTCCTCTTGAAGACAATAGGCCATCGCAACATCGTACACACAAGACAGCAGAGACACCGCTCCGCGCAATCGAAAACAGTTGTTGTCTTGCAAGACCTTTTTGTAACGCACTAATATACAGGCGAATAGATTACAATCCATCCAAGGAAAAGCTTGTTTCCGTGTGATTTGGTCTTCAATTCTTGGAAATCAATCAAGACCCCTCAGCCTGCTGACAATACCCTCGCTTGCATCCCTCGCAGAGTTCTCTTCTATGCGGTAGTCCTTCCTTCGAGACATAGTGAGGTTTCTGTACTGAAACACCTGCCCACTTCTTGATCCTGTACGAGACGCGTTCCACGTAAGAAGCGTTGTCAAGAGTCAAACTTCCAAGCTGGTTACAGGACTGGCAACGCTGGTTGAACACGGTAGCATTGTACCCATTGTTCGGATAGCCTCTGATCAGTATGGCTACCTTCTTGCTGCCCCAGCCATTGTTCGGACAGCTGTTGTTGTTGCATTCGAACCTGCCCATCACGTTGGTTGAGTATTCGTTTTGGAAATTGCCGCCAGCCTGTATGTTGAACCATGTCGAGCCGATGTCATCTGAGACCACGCTCGAGACCGCCTGGTGAAGCTGCGGGAACGTGAAGGATGTCTGCGACACTGTCTTATTGGGACTGCTGACAGGCTTGTTCCGTGCCATTATCGGCAGCGGAATACCTCTTTCGAGTTTCAAAGGTGAAATTGCAGCACTAAAATTACCTCGAGCGATTCGGACAATTTCTATAATTATGTCAGATTAAACAGAAACCATTGGGACAGAAACCTGTTTGCTTACGTGTCGCTAGAAGTTTTCTCTGGTCCATCTGTAGGGTAGTTGTGGTTGCAAGGCACCCAAATGGCAGCTCTGCTGACCTGGTCGTTCCTCTGAGGTCGCCTGGGCAATGAGCACAATGGGCTGAAAAAGAGCGGATACAAATGTGGCAAAGGATTTTGTTTATCATTTGTTCAGTATTGCCTCGATATGCTATATATATAGTGCTTTGGTGAGCGGTTGCTAGGCATCACTTCAATATCTACTGCGTGATTCAGCATGATCTTCGGAATAAACTTCAAAGCGCTGAGACAAGACCTCACCAGAACGAAGAGTTAATTACTGTGCTTGCCACCCGCATGGTTTATAGGGTAAAACTTCAAAGCGCTGAGACAATACCTCCCGAGGTCACGATAATGAGAACCCTTGAATTAATTACTGTGGTTACCACCCGCTCAGATATTGTGAAAAGCAAAACGGCTGCGTAGCACACAGTCGAACTGTAGTAGGTGTTTATATCAACAGTGGTGGTTGTCGTAGGAAGAGCTGCGTAACTACACAAGTACCCTAGGGCACGTACTTAGTAGGCAAGAGAGGCTTATCACAGAAAACGAGTGTCGTTTTCCATTTGGCAACCTCATAATTAAACCCACATATTCTAACGATCACCCTCTTGGTATTGGTTCCCGTATCAAGGCCGGCCAGGTTGACCCACCCGGGCACCAGATAACCGTTGCGACAGAATGTTGTATTTTGTGTAGTTGTTTGCCTAATAGTAGACTGTAACATCTGTTTCCCCGACTTAGGGAACCACCGAACTGAAGCAGAGGCATGCCAATGCTAGGACTCTTGTTCACACTCTTTGGCGATGATCAATGGGATTGTTCTCCGAGCTTTGTTCCAATGTAACAATCCGGTTCAACTGACCATTAAATTCTTTATAGTTGTTGGCTCTTGGTATCAACAATGGCAGCAACAAAGGACGCCGTGACAATAAGGCACACGGGAAGCACGGCAATACTGCTATATTTAAACTCGCTCTATTTGGACTCTGTCCTTAGATCTGGCTCTATCAAGATCGACGTCAATCTGTCATCAAACACACTACCACATATCTTTCATCTTCAGGTACGTACAACCACCCGCCATGTCTACTAACCCTCAGCAGGAGAGTGCCCCACAACAGTCAGGAGCAGTCAACGACGCATTGAGAGAAGTCCGCGACTACGGAAACCGCATCGATCCATCCGTAGCGTTATGGAGCCAGAGGATTCTGGAAACAATGCTGCGAAACCCAGATCTCTATCCCGTCGCTTATCCTGCAGCCCTGCGCAACCCACAGTCATTCTGTCGCTGCGTTGCGGGATGGATACCGGGTGTCGACAGGGACGGTATTCCAGAAATTGATCAAGCGTATCGAAACGCCACGGCGAGTTATTCGGAGTTTATGGCGTGGACACGAACCATTGTGGATGTACTCGGCCCCGAACTCTTGTTTTATGACGGTATGGACGGGATGGACCAGCCGTTTCCCGGCTATGCCCCTCCTGCTTCGAGTGAAGCACCAGGAGGTTCGGCTTCCGCAGTTGAAGCACTTCCGGAAAGGGAGGCATCTGACCAAGTGGTCGATGAAGCCTATTGGCCAAATGTTCAGGAATGGCTGGCGAGTGATCGGTCCGCCCCGCGTCCCTGTGTGAGTTGTTTCTGTGGTCTCGAACTGGTAGTCGAAGAGGGTGGCTTGCAAGTCGACAATGGCGAGCGAGAACCGTCTACTATCCTGGACTGTGGTCATATGTTCGGGGAGCACTGTATCAGGGTCTGGAAGGAACGCTCGCCTGTTTGTCCTGCATGTCACGCTCCTATATCCTAGTGCGGTCTTGTGGAAATCCCAAGCAACAGGAATGAAGGGACTGTGTGAACCTTGAGCAAGTGCTTGAGATCTATAAATTATGTCGATTATCCTCTCATAGTGATTTACTCATATGAGTTAGCAATAGAATATTGTTTTGATATCTTTCCTGGTATTCATATGCCTCGTTTTTCTTATGGTGGATTGCCCGAAAGCCGGGATTCTACGGTCAGGGAAAGAAATGGTTTGAAAGGTGATCGCATGTTGTTCTTGATTTTCTGCTTCCAAATATCCTTGGAGGGACATTGAATCAGATGAATGTACCCTAGGGTATATATATATATATATATAAGGACAGGAAACTAGACTTTCTGCCTCGAGCCAGTATAGTAAGTACCCTAGGGTAGACATTCGTGCTTCACATTACCTAGATAGGAATCATACCATCGGTACCATATACGTCAACAACTAATGAAGATCCCCATCCGTGTATACAAATACTAGCACCATCCTGTTATGACACAGAAATGAAATAGGGTATAAAATGACCTATACTTGGGGATGAACCCTCAACATTCCTCCACTAAGACCCAAATGATAACAACCTATAATTGAGCATAAGCAGAGGTTGGCCTTTTTTCATTTGAAAACTTCCACAGTGCAAAACAAATCAACAACCAAGGAAATACCGCCCAGTATTATCTCAATGCTGGAATAAAAATCTCATCAAGATACCAAGGGCTGGTCGCATGCATGGAGATACCAACTCTTCAGCCCGATCCCTCACTTAGGCCTCTCGACTGGAACCTCAGCTGGCAACTCCTGCGGTACCTCACTGACCGCTAACTCAATCGAATTGTGTATTCCATCCATTTCAAAGATCTGCGGTGCTGGTAGACAGTCTGAATGCAGTTGCGGCTTCTCACCGGTGTTGTTCTCTGAGTTGTCAGATGACCGCTTCTTAGCCGATCTGCGGCGCCGAAGGCAAAACATGCCCAGGAGAACCAGAAAGATCGCCGCAACGGGACCGATGACGACACCTGCTATCCAGGCTCTGCTGCTGCTTGATGATGCTATTGAACAAGAAGGATTTTTTTTTTGTTAGCTACAAAGCATCGTGTGGCCCCTCGTAACGATGCTGGCCCATGTGGTTAAGGTACTACTTACAGTGTGATGGGGTTCCATTGATCACGGAACTTGTTGAACCTGAGGGAGATGACGATGTGGTGCTTGCTAGCATTTCAGCTCTCAGTTCATTAATCTGCGCTTCTAGAGTTGCCATTTGCGTCGAATAAGTGACGGGCACTGCAGCTTCGAACCACGGAGGAAGCGAAGTATCTTCGAGAGCAGAATAAACCAAGCTGGTTGGATCCTCGGTCCCAGTGACAGATGCTGCCGAGGCCGCGGACGCCACGGATGCGGCCAGCTGGCTGAAGACGTCCAATGGGATGAATGCAGAGATGAGAGAGCTGGCATTAACGTGGAAGAAGTACGCTGGAAGTATAGAGGTGATGACACTTTTATAGACGAGAGCGGTTGTCACGGTAGCTCCGTCTGTTGCTAGTTCAGTGATGGTCGTTGTCGGGAACGTACTGGACAAAGTGAACCAAGATGTTGGGATTGTGTCGGTAGATGATGAGATGGAGACAGAGCAGTAGTCTATATACTGAGAAAACAGCTGGTTGAGGGTCTCCTCAGTGGCATTGTATTGTTGCGCATCAGTTTCTGTTTTCACGCAGGCCTGACAGCCGTTGTAGTAATATGTGAAGCTATTATCAGCCACGCATAGAGCAGGAGTTTTGCCCACCGACTTCGCATCAATGTAGGCGTTATCTAGGCCGGGGGTTGCTATGTTAGCCGTCTGCCTGTAATATTCGAGTTCTTGATAGAGATTTATAACCTACTACATGAAGCATAGCACATAGCTGGGACGGCGTCTTCTCCGATATTCTCCGCCCGAAGACGTAAAGGTCTGCGTACTGATTCAAGCCCGGGCATATTCATGATGGACTAAGTCTCGGAACCCAAAGAAGGTGTCATCAAGTGTACCCTAGAGGGGAAAACTTTCTTCTTGGATCCCACAGTGCTTATAAAGGGACAGCCAACCCCCTCATTTCCCTCATTTCACAGCAGCGTGTCTGCAGTAAGATGCGTTGTACAACCCCTCCGAGACAAGATACTATTTAAAGCACCCAGACGCATTCAAGGACCCGATGCTTGCTATCTAGATGCTGGTATTGCCCATAAGACATAATATCACCAGGTCGCCGATTGCAACAGCGGTCTAAAACAGCATTGTTTTACGTTCAAGGACAGTCCGCAGTCACGACCAAGAGCATCCCCGGTCTGATATCGTGAAAGCTTCAGTAGCGGAAAAGAATGAGGTTCAAACATGAATATTTCCGTCTTTATGGATCGCCTTGGAAAGTGCCATCAACGTCACGTGTAGCAGTGATGCACGGAGTGCGGCTCTAGTCTTGTCGTGGAATTTGGTTCTTATATAGGATTCTTCGTCAGCCCTGTCTGTATAATGGTCAACGAGGTCACACGAGGCTCCAAGCACAATCAGGCGAATAGTCAAATAATAATAGCAGATCAGTCTTATTCTAAGTAAGTTTGTATATCTGTTATTGTTGTTATCTAAGCTAACTAATAGCCTGAGGAAACGAGGGCCTGGAGATATGGTGTTGGCCTTGCTCGCCCGCCGGCGTAAGCTAAGCCTTCCCAAGGGTTCTTATTATTACCCCTGTCAGGTTCAAGTGGAGCGGGCAGCCCTCTAAACGGGGCACGGACCAAGGTACATGTAAGTTCGACTTCCCAGGGTTCCTAGCGATGCAATTGGTTGCGTTTTCCCTACATGAGGTTCTTAACATGGGATGCGTAGGTGTAAGAATAATAACGCGTACAAAGAGCTGCAACTGCCATCCCAGTTGCCATGAACAAGAATGCATATACAACCTTCAGCCAAGACCTTGATTGTGCCCATATGATCAACAAACAGGGGGCATAGGAAATCAAGCAATTAGAATGATAATTACAGCACGTACTGCGTAGCACGTAACGGGTGACAAACGGTGACTTAGAAGAGTATTTGGAGATAACGGTGGCAGATCAGCTGAGCTTCTATCGCCACGTGATCCACTGCGTTTGGGTGTGATGCGTGCCACCGTAGAAGTGAACCTCGATGTAAAAAGATTACCACTATACCTAGGTATCCATGGATTGCTCAACCTAGTTGATATACGTCCAAACTACCTAGTACATACTAACATCAACAGCACATTGTATTAATGTACCTAAGTTTATATGCTCGGGTATATAGGGATCCGTACCTAGACGGGTACCTACTTGGACATTTAATTATATAATTGGGAACTTACGCTTATAAGGCAACGGCTGTAACAGATTCAAGCTACGTCCATGACTACTGCGTTCAATGATTGAATATTGCCTAGGTACTTTTTGCTGTCAACAGAACATACATACCTACGTCGAGTTCGGTTGCTCTAACAAGTTTCATTGTCTATTTAGAGCACATAGGAGAATAGTTTTGAATAATGGACTGTTTTCACTCTTGCATATAGAGAATTATGGTAAAGAAGCCTTAATCCCCAACAACTACACCGCCATTGTCACTATAGACAATGGTATTGTGCTTCCGGTAAAGAGACAAGACCTAAACTATTAACAATGGCAATGCTTCTGTAGACCTTTGTCGCCTTTGTCTCAACTCTGGGAAGCAAGGAACATCGAGACCTTATACGCTTCGCACATAATAGTATAAGTATGTCTTATGTCCTACTCTTTTCTCCCATCACAACTTACCTTTAACTCTGTACCACAATTCCATTGTCCAGCAAACCACATCAATAAACCTTCCCCATCTGTAGTCTGAGCTAACGATTTTAGGTACTTTTGCCAAGTTGCAGCTCTGCGTGCGCTCCGGAAGGTATATCAACTCTCTCGACACAGCGTTTACCATTACATATCTACCTAGGGTAGGTATCCTTGGCAAAACCATCATCGCGAACATCATGAACTCAGAAAACCCAGTTATGGTTCGATCTAGCATCGCTACTACAGTGGTAAGTCCTTCCACCCCTGAAGATGCTCAAATCAAGGCATTGAACTCCCTTACCAAAGGTGTTCTGGCCTTCGTCGTGATCCTCTTCCTCATTCAGCTGGCTATTCTTGCCATGTTGTTTGTCCTCTTGCGAAAGACGCGTGCAGTTCGGAATGTCGACGCCGAGAGGGGCATTGAGTTTCGACGTCTTGCCCAGCCATCAGCCCCATCCAACAATCAAGACCAGGATCGCGAGGCTGCACCGCCTCTGAGGGCGGTTCCGCCTACCGCCGAGTACGGGGCAGGGCCTGCCAAAGGTCCTCGTCCCCAGCCTCCTCCTCGTACTCCGTGCGAAACATTTACTCGCCAGCAAACGTTTGGTCGGGACTACTCGTCCGGGGGTCGCGAGCCTCGTTTTGGGGGTGACATGTTTCAGTCTTATAACTCTAACAACAACGTCGACTACGGACGTAGGGGAAATCGGTTTGCTCATGGCACTTAGATTTACCTGACTGTGTAAGTTCCTGTTTCGTGTGTGGGTGAGTGTTTGACAGTACCCTGTATACATCGAGAATGCTGTTCTAATTAGAACCTATTGCAAGCATACCCTAGCAAGTTTGTTTCTATTTGCTCTCTTTTGTCTTGGGTTTTTGTCCTTATTTTTGTTTGCGTCTTATACAGTTTACATGCAATCAAAGACGATTTATCCTTTTAATTGTATCATTTTGTAATAAATACCCTCGAACGTGAATGTATCTAGGTACTTACCCTACCCTAGGGTAGGATTGCCCGCCCCAGGTGCCTGCCAGCCAGCGTGGAGCAGTATCCGGGCAGTCCGGGTAATCGGTGTTAGCTTGCCGAGACATGCCGATTGCCACCACGCACGGCTGCAGCTGTGCCATCTCTAGCATGATCAAATGCCACCGTAACCACGTCTCGGTCTTGAGACCTTGCGACACATTCGACCTTGCGACCCACAGCCCACAACACACGTCTCCTCATCCTCAGTCCTCTCAGTCACCTACTGCAATCTTTTCTCATGGCTGGGTTTTCCAGAGAAGAGCGATCGCTATGCTGGAACGTCTGTATCTGGGCCGACGAAGGCTGTGAAGACAGCTGTGTCGCTGGCGTCTACCAACGCGGCGATTTGCTCCGTGTCGCGGACATGGTCCATGAGCTTGGGCTATGCCTTACCTTCGAAAAGCCTGATGATGCTACCCCATGGCAACCGGCGCTCTGCCCGAGAAGTACTGGAAGCTGCCGCCTCATCGTCCTGGACTATGATAACAAACTTCCTTTCCCGACACCGATACCCGGGGAGATCAGGGACTACGACTATATTTTCCACTCGCCGCATTGTACTAAAGATCTGCATTCCCTAAATGGTAAACATCAGCTTTAGTCTATTCAAGGCCTGTATGATAGCTAATACTTCCAGACTCTTGCATTCATCACGCAAAATCGCCGATGCGACGGGATGATCCACGGTACATGGAGATCGGTAAACAGTCTCGGGACGGTAGGCTAAGCATGGCTCCACTCCGTAAGCTAACAGCCTTAAAGCGCGACCGAAATGAATCCACCTCTCCAGTATCGCGGGCTACAAGTCCATCGCAGGCTACAAGTCTACCGCAGCTATGGCCTGCGAAGACAGTCGATATAGAAGAGCCTATACCGAGGTACATCATCAGTCGAGACCGAGCACTCTCTGCCATTGACGGTTTCCGGTCCAACACCCTTCTTCGTTCATCGGCTTGTGCTATTAGTGGCAAGGGGAGGTCCTTTTGCCCTACAAAGACGATTGGTCCAGGTATTGAGGCTGCTCATATCGTTCCACAAGGACAATGGTACACATACCCACTTTCTCGTAACGGCCAAACTGCCAATAGGGACGTCCTAGAACAACTACAGCGTGCTTGGCTAAAAACTTGGGCGTAAGTACTATAATATCCTCAAAATAACTTATAACTATGTAACATGTTTTAGTCCTAGCAATAGCCTCCTTCTATCAAGCTGCCTGCACAAGTGTTTTAATGCTCGACTCGTCTCAATTCACCCTGAGACGCATCTTATTCGTGCTTTTGTCGATTATGATCTCATAACCGAGTTCCATGGCCAGAAGGCCACATTACCGAGCAATATCGACGAAAAGGCTCTACAGCACCACTATGATATGTGCATCCTCGAAAATACGCCACTGTGGTCGATTCCCTTTCCATTAAGTGGGTCAAATAGTCATTCGTCTCCATCTCCAAACAGAACTATACCTATAGGGGGGTTTTCTCAGGGGCGCTTCCAGCCGACATCAGACACACAAGCCACCTCGGGCACACAAGTTTCTCGACTAATCCAGGCTTCGGAATCTGATGCCTGGCCACCTTCCCCGCCGCCTAGTAACCTGGCTTTGGAGGGACACGGGACTATCAAGTATCCTGCTGAGGAGCAGGGTTGGATTATTGATAACCTGAATAAGGGTGGGGGTTCCAACGAAGAGGGGTGTGATTCAAATGGGCCGGGGGATATCCGCACTTTATGGCGGCTGGGGAACGAGATTATCGAGGATGCAGATATAGCCCGGAAAATGATGGAAGAGGGCTGGCTACTCGAAGTAGTCAATGATGAGAAGTACGGTCGTGGTCGTTCGCGACAGAAACGGCGATGCGTTGCGTCTGAAGAAGACGCACAAGATAGTAGTATGCGTGGGAGGAGAACTAGACCCTGAAGAGCATTGTCGAATTGCCCTTGCAGGTAGACAAACAGTCGACAATACGACAACATCAGACGAACTTTGTATATGTACGTGATCAGAGTCTTCGTGACCAAAATCGATCGGGAACACGGTGACGTCCGAGTATGTCATGTCCCTGGCCGCGCTCTAACGGAGTAATAATCTAGAGGTAGTGTGATGGGCTGAATCTACGATGTAATACACGATGTAGATGCCTGAATGACATGAACATTCGAACAACGTAGAAGTAAGAGAGAGGGACTACCGACTAGAAAACTGTTCATCGCTAACTATTCCCCACGATAGCCCTTAAAGCTATAGTTAAAGGCTGGTCTATAATATATCCCCCCGCTCTACTTAAAAGGCTTTATTAACAACATAGTAGTATTACAGGGCACGGAGAACATCGCTATAGCACCCATATATAAGTCACTATGCCCCCTATTTCTCTTGAGATTTCTAGATGTATACAATAAGGGTAGGGTACCCTTATGCATGCTTTTACTAGTTAATATACGATAATTTTAGCCTTACATTTCAATTGATCAGGCAGGCCTATTTAGAGGAGCTTACACGGCTAAGCCTTACAACCTTAGCTTCCTCACTCTTTTCAACTCTTGAGCCTTACGGCTCTTGCCCAGGGGGTAGTGCTGCGTGCACGCCCTCTGATATAGTGTAACTTGTAATCTCATTCCATTTACATTCTGTTCTACTCTACTCTATCCTGACTTATCTCCAAATATCTACAGACTGTCGGAGGTATCGAATGCGTCGTCAGAGAGAATTGGTGGGGGAGGCACCGAGTCAGCCACAGGAGAAGCAGGGCCACTGTCCGTACGGGAATCGGCCAGGTTGACGGTGGTAGAGGAGGGAAGAACCCGAGGGGGAGGTACGGATTTGGGGGAGGGGGAAGCAGGGCTACTGTCCGTACTGGAACCGGCCGGGTTGGTGGTAGTAGAGAAGGGAAGAGGCCGAGGGGGAGGGACGACAGGAGAAGCAGGACCACCGTCCGTGCTAGAATCGTCCAGGTTGTTGGAGACGTGTGGGAACCGCGAGATGGTGCTGATGGTGGCGAGGGGGCGCCTCCGAGGGGGACGCACAAGGTCATCGTTCGAGGCAGCGGTACGAAGAGGTTGTGGCATCCGTGCTCGGTCGCTGCCTGCTTCCCCCTCAGCTACTGTCCTGGCCGTCCCGCTCGTTGTCCCGGCCGTTATCTCCGTCATCCGGCTCGAGACGGATGCTGCCAAAGCCTCCGTCTTTGGACTAATATCCTCCTGCCCCAGGCGTGCTCTGATCTCGAATAATTCCTGCAGTTCCTGCTTTGTCGCTTGCATTTCCTGCGTGGCTGCTTGCAGTTCCCGGTTGCTCTCCCGTAGTATCCGGTTGGCCGTCTGTGTAGTTTCTCGCAGTTCTGCCTTGGTCTCTCGCAGCTTCTGCTTTGTCGATTGCTTGGTTTCTCGCAGGACCTCCCTCATCGCCTGCGACAACTCCCTTGTCGCTAGTAGTTCCTTTATAGTTGCTTTGAGTTTTTGATTAGTCGCCTGGTTAGTTGCCTGTAGTTCCAGCCTGGTTGCCTGTAGTTCCAGCCTGGTTGCCTGAAGTTCCTGCTTTGTCTTAAGGAGTTCTTGTTTCGTCGCTTGCATTTCCTCGTTCATTATATCCAATCTCTTTACCAGGCTGCCGTATATTTCGGCTCCCAGACGCCCAAGCGCGATAGCATGCGCCCCCTTGTCATCAGCACCCGTGTTGACACCTGTGTCTTCCAAGCCAGCATCCGAACCGTATCGCGGCCGCTTCCTTGGGTTGTCGACGAAGCTGGACCCCGCAGTGGGAAGCAGGTATGGAGGGACAATGCTGTCGGCCTTCGATGTACCGTCTTGCTGTCGCACTCCAGAGGGACCGTCCTCTGCTAAGTACGAGGCTGTGCTAGATTAGTATAATGTTAAAGCTAGCAGAGTCGAGGGGTTTCTTACGCTTAGGCGAATACGCCTGTATTAATCCATTAACATCTGTACAGACATGACCGCCTCGACCTTGGTATAGCCCGCCGAGGTTGATTTGGCTTTTAGACGATACTCTACGGGAATATATAGCATCGCAAAGCGGTCGAAGCTGTTCTTCTGACAGGCGGCAAGCTATATAGATAGTAATAGTATTATGTTGTGCCAGAGTAGCAGAGTAATAGATATTATCCCTATAGAGGTCGTTCTTTGGGGATAAATTAAAGTAAGGCGTAACTAAATCGGCAGGCTTATTTAGATCGAACCGAAGACGGATTACATCCGTACCAATCTGCTTCGTTATATCGTTCGGTATATCGGAGCGCTCGATAAACAAGGTAGCCACCCGCTCTGGAGGGATAAATAGGTAGAGGGGCGTATTCCTTTTGAGAGACTTGGTGATAAGCGGAATATGGAGCTTGAAGAATGAAGTATTGGATGAAGTGTCGAAGTAGAGATCAAATAATACTTGATCGGAGGTTTGAAGTTCGAGGTTTTCGGGTAAATACCGCGTTCGCCCGTCAGTATCTGCCCACTCAACGACTGCAGGCGTAGCCGAGATGTTTAGAACGTGAGATGAATCAGTCATGTTGTAGAGTGAGAGCCTGGGAAATGAAAAATTAGTAGCATGCACAACGAGGATATATACTTATACGGCTGGAAAATGAAACCCTCTGCGTATACAGAGTCCCACCCTCCCAGGCTTTAGAGCAGCCTTGGCTCTATCAATTGTTGCTCGGTTTACCTGCCTTAGCAACGGTCCTAAAGGAGAGTAGTATGCCCGCGTAGGTTCCACAAGCCCGACCTAATGGAGCCCCTTCCCATACCCAGGGTCTTTTATCATCCGTAGATAATAAGTAGACGTCTGTCTCGTGGCACATGGTCGAGTATTAAACAGTCTCCTCCAGGACTACCGCGGTGTGCAGTGCAGTATTTTCACGATGCCGAGATAGCCCTCCCACAAAGGTTTCTCTACAGCAAAGGAAGGTCTTGAAGGAGAGTAGTATGCCCGCGTGGGTTCCACAAGCCCGGCCTAATAGAGCCCCTTCCCATACCCAGAGTCTTTCATCAGCCGTAGATAATGAGTAGACGTCTGTCTCGTGGCACATGGTCGAGTATTAAACAGTCTCCTCCAGGACTACTGCGGTGTGCAGTGCAGTATTTTCGCGATGCTAAGGAAGGGGGGGGGGTTTCCGGATGAAAGCGTGTCGATGAAATAGTAGACTAACCTGGTCAGTAGATGTTCGGATTGCAGTGAGTACGGGATCAAGGGGAACGGTGATAGCAAAACTCTACCTTAATAAAGATGGACGAAGACTGGAAGCAAAATAGTCGAAAAGGATGGAGAGGGATGGAGTTGAAGAGAAGGGAATTGAAGAGGAATCGATAGAGGTTTCCGAGTAGCCGATCCCCGGGTGGGAATTGAACCCCGAAGAGGCAACGCACCGCCGATCAGTGGAGAACAACGCGCAGTATCACCTCATTGGTCCCTCGGAACTCTTGTCGGTGAGACAAAACATACGAAGCCCGGGGTGTAAAGCGGGGGAAGGAAATCTGTTGGCTTGCAGATTGAGGTGAAACACGGAGAACGTTATTCAAGTGGGCAAAAGAGGGGATGGAAATTTCGTCCGGGGTGTAAAGTAGGCCCGTGTTTCTCTATGGTGGACACATTTTTTTTATCGTACAAACAGCCCTACATAGGCTCTATTGTCCCAAAGCCCTCCAACAACAAGTATTACCAACACGATCAGCCGAATTGTTGTAGAAACAAGTACTAAGCCGAGGCTCTCTCCACGTCACTCCCAGAAGGCGACGCAGGCTTCTCCGGCTTGGGTTGTGCCGAGCCGGGACTGCCTTTCCTAACACTCCTCCACTCCAGCAAGGCGGCAGGAAGAGCGCTCAAGCACGCCATGATGAGGGCAATCTGGAAAGCCTTGCTAAGAGCCCGGTTATAAACGCTAACAACCTCGCCGATATGCTCAGCAGGAATGACGCTCCGGAACCCTGTGGCACCGGCATTGATCACCGCCATGCCGTCCACACCGGGGATACCCAGGGCATTAACGTATTGCAGCAGCTTATCGTTGAGCACGTTGTTAGCCGCGCTGATGAGCACGGCACCGCCGAGGCCCTGGAAGAGCATGGACACCGATATCCCCGCCGGGATGTCGCGGGGCGGCAGGACGATCTGCGCCGCGACCTGGGGCAGCTGGAAGCCGCATCCGGAGCCGAAGCCGAAGAGGATCTGGTAGCCTACCCACTTGGCGGTGCTGGTGCCGGGCTGGAGGGTGGTGATGAGGCCGGCGCCGATGGGGGCGAGGATAACGGCGAGGTAGATGAAGGGGACGTAGTAGCCTATCTTGCTCGTGCCGAAGCCGGCGAAGAGGATGCCGATGACGTTGGGGAGGATCAGGGGGATGGTGTCGATGCCGGATTGGAGAGCGGTCTTGCCCTTGACGGCTTGGAAGTAGATGGGGATGAAGTAGCCGAGGAGGAAGAAGGTGCCCGCGAGGCAGAAGGTGAAAAGGCTCGAGGCGAAGATGGTTCGTTGCTTGGCGATGCGAGGTGGAACTGTTGTCGTGAGTGTCAGATTGGTCCTAATGATCATCTACATTGAAATGTTGGGCTCGGGAATATGCATACCTGTTCCTCCCTCACCGAGCCAGGCCTGGCTGACAATGAAGGCGATGAGGGTTACGCCGAATACAACGAAGAGAGCAATCATCTGCCCGCTGTTCCATGCGTATGTCGTGCCTCCCCACTAGCAAATGTTAGAAATGAATTCTGGCGAGGACGGGGAGAGGATAATACGTACTTGGAGTGCAAAGAGGAGGCAGATGATACTAGGCACAAACAACACAAAGCCGATCGGGTCAAGATTCCATAGAAGGTCCAGGATGCCCATTTCCTTGAAAGGGTTTGGTTTTGCTGGCAAATGCAGGAAAAACACGATGAATGCGGCTGAGACTGCGCCGAGGGGGAGGTTGATGTAGAAGCACCAACGCCATGTCACCTTGTCAGTGAAGGCTCCGCCAACCAGTGGTCCGACGACAGAGGCAATGCCGAAAATGCCACCGTACAGACTTTGGTATGTGGCTCGCTTTTCCATGGGGGTGATGGTCGCAATGATAATGAGACCGCCGCTGGAAATACCAGCGCACCCGATACCAGCAATAGTACGCTTGTAAAAAGTCAGCAAAAGACATATTCCACTAGAAACATACATAGCGATTAAAAACTCACCCCCACAATCAGCATTGCTGAAGAAGTGGCAGCTGCACAGAGAACTGAGCCGACCTCAAAGATGAACAAAGCGGCGAGGAAAGTCCATTTTAGACTGAAGAAACGAAACACTTTCCCAAACGGCAGTTGGAAGGCTGGAGACGCATTAGCAACAGCTTCAACAACAGTTCTTCAATACTTCGATGCTGTCGGCGATCAATTACGTACCACATTTGGTAAGCAGATACGACGATCCATACCATCCCACATCTTGGAGGGCATGAAACTGGTCGGTAATTCGGGGAATGGCAGTTGCAATAATGGTGCTGTCCAACGCAACACAGAAGAGAGAAATAAAAAGGGCGAACAAAGTAATGCCAAAGGTGAAGCCAGTCGGGTAGGAGGGAGTTGGCGTCGGCTGAACTGCTGGAACCGCCTCAGGTTTGTGCTCGTCGCTGCTCAGGTTGGGAGACCCTTCTCGACTAGTCTTTTCTCGTGCCTCTGCGCTCGCCTGAGACATGGTCAGTAAAGTTGATGGAGGCGATTGGAGGATGTGGTGCCAAGAGTTTGTGTGTGTGAGTGTGTGTATAAGTGTGTGTAAGTGTGTGTAAGTGTGTGTATGTGTGTGTGTGTGTGTGTTGTCCGTTGTGACTGAAGTAATCGGCAGGAAAGTAGATGGATTGAGAGGCTTTCTACCTTTTTAGAGATGACTTATAGACGGTATATTTCATCTTGTCCTGCACAAGTGCGAAGAGCAAAAGCAAAAATTGTCTTGTTGGTTGTTAACACCTCGGGGGGTTTCACGCGATACGCGATGTTGAACAACTCGACCCGTACGCCCCGGTATACATAGGTACTTGGGTACGTATTGATGTAATGTCACTTTCCCACCCAACTTTGGGAGGATGTACTGTATTTTAATGTACAGTCACGTGCAGCTGTCCCATTGTGGCACTGAGTCCAATGTTCTCCGGAGATCAAAGTTTCATCCCCATTGGACAAGACATAATACCCCGGACCCACACTGATACTTACCAGGCACCTGTCCGGCCCTACATCAATACATGTAAGGCTGAAATTAGTCATCGGTTGATTTATGTAAGAACTAAGTATGAGGGCACCAGTTGACCTGGGAGGATTCAATTGACGGTATGTTTACGGGATTCACATTGGTATGGACAAAGTACCTAGGTACAGTATGACTGAGCCCGGCGGCGAGTCATCCCACACACATCCTCCAGACGTCTCTGGACAGAGGGATTCCTGTAAAGGGCGGGAATTGACGCCAGGAGGAGGAATCAGCCCATGCAAGCTAACGGTGCCCGTCGCTGGCTTGCGAAGCTTCAGACTCGAACCTTGGCAGCTCCTGACAGTCGAGATGGCTATGTGCGAGAAGCCAAACCCCCGGGAGAGCAAAATGTCCCTAGGGTGGATTGATGGGAGACTCGAGAAGACCGGCAGTCTTCCAAAGCCTTCACTCAGTATGGGTATCCGGTAGGTGATGCGAGGATTGCAATCGATGCCTGGAGATATATATATATATATATATATATATATATATATACTAAACGGCCTTTCTCTACGAGTTCGCACCTGAGGGAAGGTTCAGATTCATTTCCAAGCATTGAGTTCGAGACATAACAAATCCCGACACATGAACAATGGCAGTTCTTTTCTCTTTACACTTCTTTTCCAAACTGGCCGTCTTGACCTTGATCGGCGCAGCGGTCGGAATCTTCTTAACATGGCTCAGACGTGACCGTCGTCTGGACAAGATGCAAGGCCCCGGAGGGTGGCCTCTCATCGGCATCGGCATCGGCCTGCCACGCAGGTCAGCCGATGTCCTTGGCAAGTGGGCTATCCAGTACGGCGAGGTCTACAAGATCAGGGTCGGCTGGTACAACTGGGTCGTCATCAACAGCCCGGAGGCCATGCGGGACATCTTCGACAAGCAGTCGGTCAGCACCTCGTCCAGGTCTCCCATGCCCCTTGCCCATGATGTCGCCGTGGGTGGCATGCGCATGAACACACTGCCTTATGGAAAGAAGTGGCGGGCATACCGTGCCATTGTGCACGGCCTCTTGTCCACGTCCTTGACGGACCAGTTCAACCCGTCGCAGGAGTTCGAGACCAAACAGCTCCTTCACGACTTTGCCTTCAAGAACGAGGACGGAGAGCAGTTCTACTGGCACGTGAGGCGGTACTTCTTCAGCATCTTGATGACGAGCTGCTACGGCTCGCGCGTCGATAGCTGGGAGCACGAAGACGTCCGCAGCGCCATCCACAGTACACAGCTGCTCAGCAAGATATCCAAGCCTGGGTCCTTCATCGTCGACGAGATCCCCATCCTTGCCAAGCTACCAACCTGGCTGCAGCCTGGCCGACGCATGGCCGAGTCGCTGAGGGAGCCAATTCTCAATGCTAAACTACGGCTATGGCGACGGCTCGGAGACCAGATGGAGAAAGGTCGGGCTCCCATGTGTTTCGGCCGCAAGCTGCGCGAGAACGATAAGACGTGGCGAGACCAGGGCCTTACCGACGATGACTTCGCCTGGATTGTCGGTGGCATCGCCGACGCCGGCTCAGGCACATCCACCGTCACGTTCAACTCGGCCATCCTATACATGGCGGCCAACCCCGAAGTCCAGGACAAGGCGTACGAAGAGCTCATGCGCGTCATCGGGCCCGACCGCACGCCCACGATCCAGGATATCCCCAACCTTCCCTACATCAACGCCTGCGTGAAGGAGACGATCCGCCTCAAGCCCGTCCCCGTCTGGTGCATCAAGCGCTACGCCGACGCCGACGTCCGATACAAGGACTACATCATCCCCAAGGGCACCGTCCTTCTCGGCAACACCATCTTCCTCGGCTCCGACCCGGCCAAGTACGAGGACCCGCAGGCCTTCAAGCCCGAGCGGTACCTGGGCTTCCCGCGCTCCAGCTTCGAGTATGCCGCCGGCGACCAGACCAAGCGGGACCACTTCTCCTTCGGCGTGGGGCGCCGTGTCTGCCCCGGCGCCAAGCTGGCCGAGATGACGCTGGACCTCGCCCTGGCGAATATCCTCTGGGCGCTTGCCATCAGGCCGCCCAAGGGCGTCGATGCGCTTGATGCCGGCCCGGATGCCTGGGATGCCACTGAGTTTCAGGCCCCGAAGCCTTTTGCTGTGAGGTTTGAGCCTCGTAGGCCTGAGGCTTTGAAGTTTATCAAGGATCAGTGGGATACGAGTGTGCGAGATGGATACGTGATGAACGGGAGGCGTGTTGATGTCAATGGTGTTGTGCAATGAAAGGGTGCGATGAGCTTGAAGGGTCCATTTCTATTGTGTCTCGGGCCCACGGGTGTTGGTGTCCCATATATGGTTTGTTGCGCTTTAAATGTGCCGTCAACCGTGGATTTGGAAAACAGAACACCGCCTCGCTCCTTCAGTTTTCTTTACTGTTGTTAGATTTTGTTTTGGTTCGTTTCATTTAGCGAGAGATAGGTACACGATCAGGTATTTCCTCAATTTCACTGTATATCTACTTAAGTATACATGCAAACCTGTTCATTCGTAGCGTGTCTGTCGACAACTTTGAAGCGTAACAGGGATGTAGCTCGTCGGTGATACGGAACTCACACCTGGTTAGTCTCTGTTGTGTTGTTGTTGGTCAACATCGAAGAAAACACAGCTTCATAAGATTATGTGAGAGACTATGATAATATATGGTGTGCTTTAATACACCAAAGAGCAAAAGTAAGGGGGATCTAACTTAGCCTATACATCCTAGCAGCCTCATGGATAGCATCCCATATCACTTTACAAGAAATTGCCCCAATACATACGTGTAAGAGCCCCATATTCGGAATTTTGTGACCAAAAACACTCATATTACCGAATGTACGTATATAAATCCGAAAAATTCAAGGCTTCCTTATTCAATATCGAGTAACAGCATTGCATCATCCCTGTACTATGACCTAATAGCGCCAACCAGCACAAATTCAAGACAATTACCTACCCACTGATATCCCAGTCATCATCCTCCTCCTCACCCTCCTCCTCCCGGAAATCCCTGTCCAGCTCCACCTCCAACAACGACATAGCACTCCCGAAAGGCTCCACGACCCGGCGCAGCCGCAATCCCTCATCCGCCTCCGCCAACAGCGCCTTCCACTGCTCAAGGTCCCGCTCATGGCTGTTGAACACCTGCATCATAGTCAAGTCCCGCACGCGCACGACGCGCTCCACAGAGCCAGGTACCTGACCCGGGGCCGGCAGAACCGTATCCATGATGATCAATTTCGCCCTGCTCCCCGCCAGGGCAGGAACCAGATTCTTGAGGATGGCGACGGCGACATGGTCAGGCCAGTCGTGCAGGATCATGCGCAGCAGGTAGACGTCGCCACCGGCCACGGGCTGCGGCTGCAGGAAGTCATGGGCCTGGAAGGTGATCCGGGAGAGGATGTGAGGTGGGAGAGTCTTCTCGGCGGCCTGGCGACCGGACTCGGCGTTGTCAGGGAGGTCTTGGACAATGAACTTCAGGTCCGGGAAGGACCGGGCGAGCGCGATGTCGGCGTTGCCCGTTGACCCGCCCACATCGACTATCAGCCCTGCGCCGAGGTCCGCCCAGGGGTAGCCGTTGACCAGGTGCTTCACGTCGACGCCCTCGCTCGTCGTGACATTACGCATGTACCCCGCGAACTCGGCCGTGTTGGCCGGGTCCAGCGAGAGGTGGTCGAAGAAGGGCAGGTCCGTGTCGAAGGCGACGTTGTACGCCGTCTCGTTCTTGGCGACGCTGGCGGGCGTGTATTTGTCATGTGCAGCCGTCATGGAGAGTGCCGTTGGTGCCGAGCGGGTGGACAAGTAGGATGCCCAGGAGTGCACGTCTGCGTCCCGTGCCAACAGGGCTGAGGTGGCCGAGTGGCCGACGCGGTTTGGCTCGGGCTCGCGGAACAGCGCTGAGGTCATGGCCATGCGGACGATGCTCTTGAGGCGCGTCTCGGGGACGGCGACAGCACTGCCAGCTTTCTTGGTGGCTGCTGTGGCGAGGTCCTTGTACGAGATGGTGCCTGACTCTGGGACGAGATGAAAGATGTCATAGCGAAGGAGCCAGGAGAGGCAGGCCACGTATTGGAAGCCGGGAGCGAGGTTGGGGATGAACTCGATCGGCCCGGCTGCGAGCTGGAAGAGCTGCAGGGCAGAATCCATGAGGCTTTGCCGCGCCTTCTGGACGATTTGTGGAGCATCCTTGGGAAGAGTGCGGCTGGGCCCGTCGGCCTCGTGGGATGGTTGAGGTAGGTCATGGGCGGAGAGGTACTGGCTCACGGCGATGGCATTCTTGGTGCATTTCCAGGCCAGATCTTCTAGAGGGAAAGGGGAAGCGGCAGCTGGCGTGAGCTTGGCCACATTCACTGTGTCCCTACTTCCGCTGAGTTTTCCAGGCATTGTGAGTATGAGCAGGTGCTGGCTTCGAAAAGGTCTTGGTATAGGGGAACGAGGATAAGGGGCTGACAGGTTCAGTCAGTTGGAAACATATACAACGGATCACTCCCCAAAATAGTAGTGACTATCAAGTGATTATCAAGTGAGGTTGAACGCCACTGAATGGTGTTCATGGCTGAAGGTCGTGGCAGGGCGTCCTGTTTTGGGTGGCCCGGGTCAGCTCATGTTGGGAGACTTGGTATAACCCCCCGGGTCGGTACCCGGACTATTCGGGTCAAATGTAATAAACCCCGGATGTAGGAATGCGGCTGGTTACTAAATCGTATCTTCCTACGATCCTTTATATACTTGGCATTGGAGAATACACTTGGCCGGAAGAAGCGCCTCATGGAGACTTCACGCAGTAAGACCAGACGTGTTCCACTGGGAGAGAATATAGCAACGGCACCTGCTCCCCTCTAGGGGCAGAAGAAACTAAATTTACAACTTGGCGTTCCGATCATTGTGTATATTTAGAGATCTAAAATAAATAGACGATAAAACGTCCAGATCGGTGTATATAAATCATATCTAGTAGAATTAAGAAAAAGTCCATAGGCCCTTATCCCAGTGTGGATAAACCTGACCTTGCCTGCATCACAATGTTTCCATGTTCATTCCGAAGCCAGGCACCAAGACTCGCAAACAAACTTCCATCCGCTACGCCAGTACTAGGGTCCCCAGCAGCAGAGCAAGCATTATCCGCCGTGTGTAGACCAGTCGCGTCCGTCCCAAGCGAGATGAACGAGTCAATCAGAGCGCCGACCCTCCTCAGCTCGCTCAGAATCAGGCAGCTTATCAACGCTGTCTGTACGTTTCGATCGTCGCTCTGAAAGCTCCCGACCATGACGGGCATCGGAGGTACCGAGACGCCGGTGGTATCATCAGCAGCTTCGGCCTCAAGGGCTTTAACCATGGCGCTGCCCGACAATGAATGCATCGTCTCCTCTGCTGTCATCGTCGGCTTGAATGACGAGGCCAACGAGGACTCTCGCGCGGAGCTCGCGTCCCAGACGGCCTGCCGGTACCACAGCAGCATGCGCGACATGATGGAGGCGTACAGCATGGCCATGTGGGGCGAGCGCGCACACGGGCACTTGAGGAGCACCTCCAGGGGCCTGACGACCTCGCCGGTGCGCGTCAGGACGGAGCCCAAGTCCAGAGTGCGGGCTGGTAGGCCGTCCGAGATGGGAGTGGACGGGTTGGCACAATAAAGCCGACGCATGATCTCCTTGGTCTCCTGGGTGCAGTTGTGTCGTGGCTCTGTGGCCACTGCTACCGTAGACGATGTTGACGTTGCAGATGTTGATGCCGTTGATGCTGATGTGGAAGATGTTGACGTTGCGGGACTTTCGACCGGGTCCAATATCGGGTCGCCGTGCCCGGCCATGCACGCGTCCCAGTCAGACGAGCTGGGCGGAAGTGTGCCCAGACTTCCAAAGGTGTCGAAATGGAACCAGCTCTGGAAGGCCGCATCGGAAGTGGAGAAGGGGGAATCGATCGCGGCGCATCCTTCCCCGAGGCCGAGCATCATGTCGATGTCAATGCCATCGAAGTTACCGCCGCCGCTGCCGCTGCCGCCGCCGTGCAGGTCGATGCCCGTGGTCGCCGTTTCGGGCTCAACAGAACGTGACGGGAGACCAGACGGTGGAGGGAGCGATGCAGGAGCGGCAGGCCTCTTGCGTGGGGGCTTCCCTGCTTTCCGGGAGATCCCGTACACACAAGTTATGCCTTGGGCGACACATCGCGCGCAAGAGGGCTGGCCACGATCACATTTGATCTTGAAACAAAGCTTTCAGTCAATATGTCCCTTGGTCTGTAGCATGCCGGTCGCGTACCTTTGCCTGGCCACAGGCATCACAACTAGAACGAAGCTTGGACTGGATCTGCCGAGTTCGTGATCGAGGCGTGAGCGGTTCGTGCTGGCGTGCAGACATGTCTGGTGGTCGGTGGGACAGGTTTCCTCCATGAGCATTCCCACCAGTGGCCCCAGGAGACGGCTTGGGTTGTTGCTGTTCCAGATTCTCCATGGAAGGTGGTCGTTGCACTTGTCGGCCAGATATTGCTGCTGGCTCCAGGCACCACCTTACTTGCGGTAGGAATCGATCAGTGAGCTGCAGCTGTTGGGGACGGAGATTTACGTGGCTTATTCATAGCAATTCCATTGGCTATTCCGCCTAATGCAACATTGCCTGCGCAGGATTCCGTATTCAGTAACAAGCACGTGGGGGTAAGGGGTCATCCATGGACGGGAGATAATAAGGAGCAGGATTCATGCATCACCAGCCCAATCCGTCCAGTCGCTATATGTATTATATATACCAGGTACACAAAACACGTACGAATGCGTGCTTCGCGTCAGCGCTAAATTACCTAGGTAAGCCCCCCTCACCACTCGGGGAGTTTTTAGGACAAAGAACATCAAACGCCATGTCCAAGTGCCGCCTGGTTGCTTACCTGCCGTTGTGTTTGTTGTGCCTGACAAGCAACCAAAAGTTGGGGGCCAATTTTTTTCTTCTTTTTTTTCTTTTCTTTTGAAACCGCAACGAATCAAGTCTTGCCGATAAGTTACTTAAGTGCTTAAGCAGGTTACAATCAGCTTGTCGCCGCCCGCAGCTGGCGCTTATGCATGGTACACGTTGTCACTAACAATCCTTCGCCTTCGCCACACCCAAATGTGTTGTATGGCCACCCTGGGGCGGGTAGAAATTCTAGGTCTTTTTGCCTTGCCTGTCTCAGGCCTTTCCTGTGTAAGTAAGTACGCGAAACCGAAAGCGATCGACCGGATGACTCTTCATACTCATACTAAACACTTACTTTAAGTACCCTAGGGTAGGTAAGTGACCACGGACTCGTCAGCTTGAATCCCAATCCGTAGATATGTATATGGTGGTTTAGATATAAATAACATTAAACTTATTATATTCTGGAAAAAAAGAAGATGGAAAAAAAAATGGAAAAATGGAAAAAAAGACACCTTTGCGGTGATGAGGCATGAGTTCCACCTCCTTCTTCACCATTATACAAAACATAGTATACCTAGGTGGTTTCCTTGCATAGCTTGCTCGTTCTCGTTTTCTTTCTATTGTTTACAAAGGAAAAGGGCTGTGTACATGGGTAATTCCATCCATTCTCTGCTTGGCATCAGAGCTGACAGTGGCGGCTTACATATGCGCCAGAGCACGACAGGCGAACAATACGTACATCTGTAAGGAGTGATCCCGGAGGATCAACTAACTGTAGGTAAGATTGTTCTTAAAACCCCCAATGAAGCACACCACCGCCAGCGTTGTTGCGCGGCCTCGATTAATTGCCACGCCAAGGAGGCAAAGCGAAGCTGAAACTCATCATTTCATCTCGCGGGATGTTCTACGGGAGGATGTATCTGTCCGGGAGGATGGATTCCATCGGGGGGAAAGCTCTCTCTCTCTCTCCGGGAGGATGGCCCTCTGGTGTTGTAATCACGATAGCTTCCAAAGTCGGGATACGGGTGAAAGCTGGAGGCTGAAGGCCGGGGCATGAGAGTCCAGCCTCGATCCGGGACACCAAGTATGCCTTACCAGACTCCAGTATGGTATCAGAGCGTCTTGTGTCCAAAGAAGCGGCGATATGTATAGTATAGATGGTCCTAGGGATATGGTTATAAACCTCACATTGTTACCCTAGCTGCTATTAAAGCAAGAGTAACGACTCGAAATCAAGAACATCGACGATCACTCAACAACAACTATCTGAATATCCTTTCAACATGGAGAACCAGGAGGCCCTGTACTTGTTTGGGGACCAGACGTTCGACGTGGAGCCGCATTTGAACAAGCTTTTGGATGCTAAGAATAGCAATGCCATACTGAGAGACTTCCTCGATAAGGTCTATGACTCCCTACGCGTGCAGATATTCCAACTTCCAAGACACGTGCGCGAGGAGTTGCCCAGGTTCACAAGTATTGAAGATGTCCTCCTCTGGAAGCGGTCTGAGGGGAGCAGCTGTTGTGTGCCACTGGACATGGCCATAACCTGCATGTACCAACTGGGGTCTTTCATCAGCAGGTAAGTCCCTTCATGAAACGAATTTCCTCCTGGATGCTGGCAATTAGCTAACGTTAAGTCATCCATCCAGCCAAACCGGAAATGAGTATCCCAAGCCAGAAGACTCGTGCATTCTCGGTCTTTGCACGGGGGCGCTGGCCGCCGTGACTGTCAGTTGCAGTCGTAGCCTCTCGCAGTTGGTGCCCCAGGCCGTGGATGCAGTTGTTGTTGCATTTGGTGTTGGTGTATGCGTCTCCAATATGAAGACGCGCCTTGTGTCGCCGCTTGAGGCATCTCGGACGTGGACCATGATGGTGGCTGGGCCGTCTGCTTCTGAATCGGTACGCAAGTTCTGTGAGGAAAGCAAACTTCCAGTAACGGCGAAACCATTCATCAGCGCATACACACCCAGTGGTCTGGCAGTGAGCGGTCCGCCGAGTTCGCTTGATGAGCTTGTCTCATCGACGCACTTTCATGGCCTGAAGCACAAAGCCAAGGCCGTGTATGCCCCTTACCATGCACCACACCTTTATTCGGAAGCAGACATCGACGACATATTGACACCACTCGAGCTTGACGACGAGTCACAGCCTCTCACCAGAATCCGAGTCATGTCAAGCACCGGGAACTGGATCGAGGGGACGAGCTTCAGAGACTTGATGAGGGGTGCACTGGAGGACATCCTCCTGCAGCCTATTCGTTGGAACGGCATCCTCGAAGGCTTACGGGCGCGCCTCGGGCGCTCCTGGGATCCCAAGAAGTGCAAGGTCGAGCTGTTTGGATCTCGAGCTGACCAGTTGATCTACTCGGCGCTGAAGCAGCCAACTGGGATCAACCGGACATTGACACCTCGGCCTTCCATGAATAGACTGTCGCCAGATCAGGGGAACCCACCAGAATGCACAACCCAGGCTAGGCCCAAGATCGCCATCATAGGCATGTCGGGCCGATTCCCAGGCGGGGCTAACAACAGCGAGGCGTTCTGGGACCTTCTTCGCGAGGGACTCGACGTCCACGAGGAAGTTCCCCCTCTGCACTGGTCCAAGGCACATGTCGATGCGGCTGGAGCTCGCAAGAACACGAGTGCAACGCCGTATGGGTGCTGGCTTAGCGATCCCGCCTCCTTTGACGCCCGCTTCTTCAACATTTCGCCGCGAGAGGCGCCGCAGATTGACCCTGCGCAGAGAATCGCCCTGATGACTGCGTACGAGGCCCTGGAACAGGCGGGTATCGTGCCAGATGCTACACCTTCTACGAGGAGGGACCGCGTGGGTGTGTTCTACGGAGTTACTAGCAATGACTGGATGGAGACCAACTCTGCGCAGAATATCGATACCTACTTCATCCCTGGTGGTAACCGAGCCTTCATTCCGGGCCGCATCAACTACTTCTTTAAGTTCAGCGGTCCTAGTTACGCCGTTGACACGGCTTGCTCGTCGAGTCTTTCTGCCATCCATACGGCTGTTAACTCTCTCTGGCAACGCGATATCGACATGGCCATTGCTGGTGGCACTAATGTGCTAACCAACCCGGACTTCACCGCGGGGCTGGATCGCGGCCACTTCTTGTCCCGTACTGGTAACTGCCGGACATTCGATGATGAGGCCGACGGTTACTGCCGTGGCGAAGGAGTCGGTACTGTCATCCTGAAACGGCTCGAAGATGCCGTCGCCGATAAGGATCCCGTCTTGGGCGTGATTCTTGGTGCCTATACGAACCACTCGGCCGAGGCAGACAGCATTACCCGGCCCCATACCGGTGCCCAGCGAGCCATCTTCTCCAAGATCCTGAACTCGAGTGCCATCGATGCCAGCAGTGTGGGGTATATCGAGATGCACGGCACGGGAACGCAGGCTGGCGACGCTACAGAGATGGCCAGCGTGCTGAACGTGTTTGCGCCACAGGGACAAACGGCCCGTCAGGCCCCCGTGTATCTCGGCTCGGCAAAGTCCAATATTGGTCATGGCGAAGCGGCTTCGGGCGTGTCGAGTTTGATCAAGGTGCTGTTGATGATGAAGAACAACCTCATCCCGCCACATATCGGTATCAAGACCAAGATCAATCATAAGTTCCCGACTGATCTGGAAGAGAGGGGCGTCCGTATTGCCAAGGAGGCAGTTCCGTGGCACGCTGCTGGCTTGAAGCCAAGGCGAGCATTTGTGAACAACTTCTCGGCGGCGGGCGGGAACTCGGCCCTCCTGTTGGAAGAAGCACCGGCCCAGATGCCTAATGATCAGAGTGCCGCCGGCGCGAACCTCGTCGCCGTGTCTGCGAAGACGGGTCCTTCCCTCCAGGGTAATCTCTGGTCACTGAAGGGGCTTTTGCTGAATGGGTTGTTGCAGAATAATGACAAGGAGGCCTTCTCGGTCGGTCAGCTCTCGTACACGACGACAGCGCGGCGTATTCACCACCAGCACCGCGTCATGCTCGTCGGGTCCACGGTCGACGAACTCCTCGCACAGATCGACGTTGCCCTTCGCGACCAGACGGGCATGACGCGGCCCAAGAACAAGACGCCCAAGATCATCTTCACATTTACTGGGCAGGGCGCACAGTTCCCCGGCATGGGCCGTCAATTGATGGAGACGTTTGCCTTGTTCCGTACCGAGCTCCGCCAGCTCGATCATATCGCACGCAGCCTTGGCTTCCCATCCATTATGCCCGTGTACCTAGCCAAGGAGAATCAGTCACTAGACGAATTTCCCCCGATCCAGGTTCAGCTAGCTAGTGTGTGCATGCAGATCGCACTGGCACACCTCTGGGCGTCATGGGGCATCGTGCCTGAGGCTGTTGTCGGTCATAGCCTAGGCGAATACGCGGCGTTGAACATCGCAGGCGTCCTATCCGACTCGGATACCATCTATCTCGTAGGAAAGCGAGCCCAGCTTCTTCAAGACCTTTGCACCAAGGGGACACACTCGATGCTAGTTGCTCGCGCATCGGCTAGCACCATCGCAGCAGCACTGAAAAGCACACCCCATCAGATTGCGTGCATGAACTCGCCTATTGAGACTGTCTTGGCTGGCCCGAACCAAGAGACACAACTGGCAAGTCAGGTACTAGGTGATGCTGGCATCAAGACAACAAGACTCGAGATTCCCTACGCGTTCCACTCGTCTCAAGTCGATCCTATTCTAGTACCTTTCGAAAAGGCCGCCGCTTCAGTCCGATACCTTCCTCCCAAGTGTCCTGTCCTTTGCCCATTGAACGGAACCATCATCACTACCGATGGAACCTTCGGGCCAGCCTACCTCGGCCGCCACTGCCGCGAACCCGTGAACCTTCTCCAGGCCCTTCACTCGGCCCGCCAAGCTGGCACCATCACGGAACAATCCATCCTGCTCGAGGTCGGCCCACACCCCGCCGTCTCAGGCATGGTAAAGGCGACTTTGGGCTCACAGATGACGGTTATCTCGGCGCTGAACCGCAAGTCGGCCCGGGACGTGCTCGCCGACGCCCTGAAGGCATTGTACCAGGCCGGCGCCGAGGTCGCATGGGCAACCTACCATGACGACTTCAAGGCTTCCCAGAAGGTCTTGACAGGTCTGCCGGCCTACAGCTGGGACCTGAAGCCGTACTGGATCCAGTATGTGAATGACTGGTCGCTCCGTAAAGGGGATCCGCCACTCGTGGTCAACGGGGCCGAGGAACAAAAGACAAAGCTCGAGAGCACCACGATCCACCGTGTCGTGGAGGATTCTTCGTCTGAGGGTGGTCTGAAGGAGCATATCATCGTCGAGGCTGATATAGCACGGTCAGATCTGAACCCGCTCGTTAAAGGGCACATGGTCGATGATATTCCGCTATGCACGCCATCAGTCTATGCCGACATGGCCCTTACACTGGGCAGGTATCTCGTCAACCGCCGGCAAGGACCCGTATCGGAGGCCAACAAGAAGCAGGTAGACGTGTCAGATATGACCATCTTCAAGGCGCTGATTTCGAAGCCGCAGGGCCCACAGCCGCTCCAAGGGCATGCCGAGGTGGACTGGACTAGGAACGAGGCTACTATGAAGTTTGTCAGTTTCGATGCCAAAGGCAACCCACAAGAACACGCCAAGTGCACCCTTCGATTCATAGAGCGCTCAATACTCCTCAAGAAGCTCCAAAACGAGTCTGCAGCGATCAAGATGCGCATGCAGGGCCTCCGCCAGGGCATCGCAAAAGAGACATCCGCCCGCTTTAATCGGCCTATGGTCTACCGCATGATTCGCCCTCTCGCCCAGTTCCACGACGATTATCGCGCTATTGACGAGGTGGTCCTCGATAGTACCACCCTGGAAGCATCGGCGTCCGTCAGCTTCGGAGGGATCAAGAAGGGTGGTCAATTCGCCCTGCATCCCGCTATCATCGATGCGTTTACCCAGTCCTGTGGGTTTGTCATGAACTGCAATGACTATACCAATCTGGATACCGAAGTCTACATGAACCATGGCTGGGGACGCTTCCAGGTATTCGAGGATGTGTATTACGACCGGCCATATACTTCGTACACGAGGATGATTGAGGGTGACGACAAGCTCTGGCATGGAGACGTGGTAATCTTCGATGGCAACAAGATCGTGGCTGCATTTGAGAAAATCGCCATTCAGTGCGTTCCACGACGTGTGCTTCGAGTCATCCTCTCTCTGGAGAGCGGTAACAAGTCCAAGAAGTCTGCTCCTGCTCCTCCTCAGGTCTCATCGACTTCTGTCAAGACCGTGAAAGCCGTCCAAACTCATGTCGAGACTCGAGCCCTCACCGATACAAACCCACCCACACCTCCACCTAGTTTCTCAAGGGTCCCTACCGCGTTGCAGATCATCTCGGAGGAGAGCGGAGTTGCGTTGGCTGAGCTCACCGACAACAGTGCTTTTGCGGACTTCGGCGTCGACTCCTTGCTTGGGCTGACGATCTCGGCCCGCTTCAGGGAGGAGCTCGACTTGGATCTTGACTTTGAAGCCATGTTCGTCACATATCCGACCATAGGTGACCTGAAGGCCTTCATTGAGACCACCGGGGGGCCCGCCATCAAGATTGAAGAGCATCACCCTTCGCCTCCACCAACTTCATATTCAGTAGTGTCTGCAGCGAAATCAGGGGAGGAGGCAGTGGTCACTCTGAACACGAAAGAGGATTTCGTCAAGGTCTTGACACGCACTAAGGAAAGCGACGGGGTGGACTTCGACCTTGCACTTAGGATCATCTCGGAGGAGAGCGGCATCCCGATGGAGGAGTTGACCGACGACACACACTTTGTGGACACGGGCATCGACTCGCTCCTGTCTCTCGTGATTGTGAGCCGGTTCCGAGAGGAGCTAAATACGGAAATCGCCATGGACGCGCTCTTCGTCGACTGTCCCACTGTTGCCGACCTGAGACGCTCCATGCAAGGCGAGTCATCATCAGTTTCGTCCGGTTCAGAGGACTTCCAGGATATTTCGAAGGGATCAATAGCGCTGGGCGAGAAGGCCTTCGGCTCATCCGTCCAAGTGCGATCCATCAACCTCACCCCTTCATCCTCCGAGACCAGCTCAAACTTCGACGAGTCCGAGCTTACGCAATCCTCCACCATCCTCGTACCACGCGCCACCTCTCTCATCCTCCAAGGAAACCCAAAGACAGCCAACAAGACCCTCTTCCTCTTCCCCGACGGATCCGGCTCCGCCTCCTCATACGCGGGCATCCCCACCCTGTCCGCCGACACGTGCGTCGTGGCCCTGAACTCCCCCTTCCTCAAACAAGCCGACAGCCTGCGCGCCGCCCGCCTCGACGACGTCATCATCGACGGCTACCTCGCCGAGATTCGCCGCCGCCAGCCCCGCGGGCCTTACCACTTCGGTGGCTGGTCGGCCGGCGGCATCCTCGCCTACCGCGCCGCGCAGATCCTGACTGGTGGCCGGGAGCAGGTCCTCAGCCTGAGCCTGATTGACTCTCCGCCGCCGCTGAACGGGCTCGACCGCCTCCCGCCGCACTTCTACGAGTACTGCGAGAGTTTGCACCTGTTTGGGCACAAGTCTTCTTCGTCGTCATCATCTGCAGGTGGAGGCCGCGATGTGGCGCCCGCGTGGCTCATCCCGCACTTCAACGCTACTATTGACCTGCTTCACGAGTACCGGGCGGCGCCTATGAGGGGATCTGGCAGGTCTGCCAGCGGTGGGCCCAAGGTGAGCATCATCTGGGCGGCTGCCTGTATTGCTGATAACCCGCGCCTGCCGAAGCTGGCGCCTCACCCGGATGACACCGAGGGGATGAAGTTCCTTCTGGAACGACGGACGAACTTTGGGGCTAATGGCTGGGGGGCTTTGTTCCCCGGCCGGGAGGGCAGTATTATTGTTGATAGGGTTGAAGGGGCCCATCATTTTTCCATGATGGTGAGTTTTTCTTCTCGTGTTTGGTTTGTGTTTGGTTTTGTACTGTGCTGGTACATGTTCACCTGCCTTTGATGGCTACCTACTTGAGTAGGTATTCATCTCGGTCTCATTCCGGTTTGGGTGGACTGTGTGATTTCGATTGCTAACCAATGCCTTCTTACAGCGCGAACCGTACTCTCAGAAGCTCGCGGAGTTTCTTGTCAAGGCTATGGAATAGCTAAAGGCTACAAGAATTATCAGTTTGGGTCCTGTCATATATTTTTCGTTTCTCGTTTCTTGTTCATTTGTCATTTCTATCCTTGCATTCATTCGTTCTTCTTCTGTTTTCTTTTTTTGCCTTTAGTCATGGTCCCATACGCTCACCCTGGGGCAGGATTGGAGACCCCAGCTGCATTCATTATGTTTTTTTTTCAATTTTGTACAACTACCTGGTAGGGAACTAGAGACATACACAAGAATGGAGACCAAACCACATTCTACCATGAGGAGATCTGAGTGCGAACACCATATAAACTTAGCCTATGCTTGCAAAGCCTATCCTAGAACTCATGTATGAAGCCTACGGTCCTGGTTCCGACCTGTACCTAGGTAGCGTAGAGATGTGATACTTGGTGAGCATCTCCTCTCCAGCTAAGGTATTGGTTGTCAGGACAGCTAGGTACAGAACGCATTAATAATATTTGCACATCTAGTCGATACCTAGATAGTTAGGCGAAATGGCCTAGAATATAAAATCGTCGACTTATCATTATAGCAGGGTGAACGGCAAGTGAGGCTACGACCAGGGTTAGGGTCATACCACTGCCTTACAGCCGCACAGCCGCGCCGCCAGCTGTTTGATAACCCTTGGGAAGCCCTATTGCTATGCATCCCTTTTATTCCATCTGCTAGGAGTAAACAGGGAAACTGCATACTTATTTCCTTTCCCCTTCCCAGTACTCTCTGTTTTCTTTTCTTCGTCCCCCCCCCCCTAAAGCAGAAAGGACGAGAAGTACCGCGCTCCTTCAGGATCAGCTTCCAAGGTTACCCTAGGGTAATATATAATGCATTAAAGGCTGGCTGTTGTTGACAACACTACACGTTATAGTGGTACTAAAGAATATCAATCTTTTGCAGTCCTACCGAGGGGCATATCCCTTCTACATAAAAGAAGCATTTACTGGACGTCGTTGTTCTTTATAATCAATGCTTTCCAACCACCCCCTCCCAGGGTCTACAGTGTCCCACGGGGTATCAAAGGCGATGCGCGTTGGCCGAGTGTATGATACCAGCGAAGACGAACCTCACGAGTGGAACGAGATAATGGACGATGCTATTGGGATATTACACTGCGAATTCGACTTGCGCACTGTTTCTAATTCTCAGCATCGGCCTTGAGTGCCTGCTCTTCTAAGGGGAACCGTTAAACCCTAGACCTCAACTGGTGATACTGAACGCCCAAGACATTTCCAAGCTGGCCCGTGCACGCGCGAGTTTGTAAGAGTTCTCTCGATCATGTTTCTTTTGGCGCGAGCAGCCCCCTGGCCTGATTCTGATAGTATAGCTTTTTACTGGCCAAAACGATAAGATATACCTGTGGGGACAACCCCCGTGGGGCCCACATAACCAGACAAGGTTATTATATTTACCGAGGTAACCGAAGTATAACTAATTATATTACTATAACTGTAGTAACTACTATAGCCCCCCGGCCCTATAGTGGTTCCCCTAACGGATATATATAGGGGGTAACTGCAGAGCTTCTTATTCTTTAATAAAACCTCTCGTGGGTCGAAGAAGAATAGTAATAGAATTACTAAACCACCTAATAATGAGGATAAAAGACGAATAGAGAGAGAAAACTCTTACTGAGTTCGTGGTTTCCATAACCCACCCGTGTTGCTTGCGTAATACCGGGGAGGGCGAAGATTACATTTCAAAGCTCTGTTTAAGGCGGGTGGGTCTATGATGGCACATATCATGTCTTAAAGAAGCATCTTCAATAGGATAAATCTTCTGATCTTGCAATATTTCTTCCTGTATCTAGCTTGACGAGTGGCATTTGATCGCTCTAAGGTTCGCGTACCAGGTGGCCTCGCTGTAGCCCGGTGAATACTTACCCCGCGCCCCATAAATCATAGAAATTAAACACACCAGCTTAGGCAGCAGCAGAAAACTTTCCACATTCCATCACTGTTGAAGACGTCCTTGTTGACTTCTTAATGACTCCCGACACGTCTAAGTTACATAACTATGCCCGGCCCAGATTTGATCACGGTGCTTCGCGGTTTCAAGATCCGCACAACCACGCTCGACAAGTTCCTCATTGCAAACGGCAAGCCACATGGGATACAGACTGGTGTCTTGCCGCCCTTATATGACTACGACGATGATGGTATCGCTACAGACGAAGTTTCCGAAGTGCTCCGCGCAAAAGTTCGAGCTGCCGGCGGGACTGATACCACCGGGATCCTTTTCGTCGCCCCGTCTAGAGAAGGCCATGACCACTCAACATGGGCTTATATAGCCTATAGCTACTCCCAAGTATACGCCCAGTTGCATATTACTACCGAAGACCCTTCAGAGGCCGTACCTCTCGGATTTGAAGAGCTCAGGCGGCAGATCCTAGGATATAGCTCGAGCCTAAATGATAAGGACGAAGGCCTGACAGGGTTATATATTGTTCTTTCTGAGGAGAGGCCGAGCGCAATGCTGGCGGTGCTAAAGGAGCGTTATAAGGTACATATGTAACTTTATCTGACTTTTCCCCCAAGTTGTTCCTGCTGACATTAGAGATGTCAGAGTCCGATCCGCTGTGATCAGTGTGAGCAGACTTTTGACTATTGGTCAATGAGGCAAAACCACCGCAATAGGGTCCATGGAATGGAAGAGGAACTTGATTCTCTCCCTGACAACGCTTAATGGCAGCACTCAGTGGCCGTGGTCGCGTTGGCGGATGTGCAGAGGGTCTAGGAGATGTGAACAGATGGCATACGCAAAAGGCTATTCGGTCTATCAAGGTGGTCTAGTGGTTCACAGGGATACCTTGAAGGGAACTTATATGGGTTACGTCTAATCTACCTCAAGCACCACTAAACTACTAACTACCCTAGGGTAGAAGGTTTGACTGAACAACAGCCGTTTGTCTAGACTAAACTGCCCCGGGTGGACTTGGAGGTCCGAGCTCATTATAAACTCTCCAAGGTTAGCTCGGGCAATCCCATGGACTCGTAAAAATGGCCTCAAGTCCACCATCTTCAAGTAACTAACTTGACCTATGCTCAGGTGCCGCTTGAGCACCGACGTCAAGAGGTTTGCTGGATATCTGGCCTACATATGGAAATCACAGAAGTCCCCATCCAAAGCGCCATTCTAGTTTCCTCCAATTCAATGATATCAACTTTATCTACAGCATCCCCAAAGTCCCTCGTCAATGCTAACCACCTTGGGAAGACTCTACTCTGTCAGGACACAATATATGTATAAAGGCGGTTGCTCAGCCGATACTTGCCCCACTACTTTCTCTTCATCAGCCACACCAAACCCTCTTTTTCCCTTCTCTACCCATAGGGTAAATAATAAAGAAACCCCAGACAAACCAAACAAAAATATAAAAAAATAATGCGTTTCCTTACAATCACCTGGCTTGCCGCTGGGCTGGTCACCGCCGCCTCAATCCCGACCGTCACGTCTAACGACATCGACGGCCACCCCTCCAAGCCGCCCGTGCCATCGGAGAATGACGACGAAATGCTGAGATACCTAGACTGTGTGAAGGCGTTTGATGATCCATGGTGCAAGGATACCGAGCAGGCCGAAGAATCTCTTAACCCACTGATCTCGCCCGTGGAGGAGGAGGAGGTGGAGGTAGAGTACGAGGACGGAACTGGAGATCATACGACTCGGCCTGCCAGTACTTCAACTCGGCTTCATATAACTTGGCCTATTCATGCAACAAAGTCCGCCCATTCAACTCGTATCTATGCGACTCGGCCTGCCAGCTCTTCCACCCTGCCTATCGGCTCTTCGACTCGGCGCCATGACATTTGGTTTACCTATTTAACTAAACATATTCATTCGACTCGTGTCCATTCAACTCGGACTGCCCATCCAAGTCTGCCTACTAAAGAAGTACACGAGAATCCCTCGCATCACCCCGGGAACAAGGACCATTCAGACAAGCCTGTCCATTTCAACGACGATAAGGCCACCCCTTCGTCTAAGAGAACCCTGCTCACGAAGGAACAAATGCACGAATTTTATGCGTTTCACCGCTGTCTGAAGGAGAACGGCAAAGACTGCAGTGCGCCCGAGTGGTATCACAAGCTCATCCCAGTAGCCATCCAGGCCTGGAAGAACGAGCTCATTGGGGCTGAGGGCCAATCCACTCGGTCTTTCCAGTTCCGAACTCCAAAAACACTTCGGCCTTCCTATACTACTCACAATGCCCACGCTACTCGTTCAGCCCACCCTACCCTTTCTACCGAGGAACCTCTATTGGACCAGCCACTCTTGCCTTTCCCCGGTGGCGGTGGTAACCACCATGTTGTCGACCCTCCATCGCAAAACAAAACAAAGACTCAGACGACCAAGCCCGCTCTTACGACCGAGCCCGCCCGTACGACCAATGTCACCGTGCCTGAGTATGGCAAACAACCCCAGCCCACCACCAGGGTGCTCACACCGAGAGAGGTTAAGGAGTTCTTGGAGTACCTCCACTGTCTGACGGCCCGGTTTACAGGGTGCGAGCCACCTGACTGGTACCGTCGATTCCGCCAGCCCCCATGGTCCAACCTGGAAGACAGGCGGAATGCAACAGAGGGCCATGGCCAACTTCACAAGGACGCAGATGACACGGATGACACAGCTGATGAGATGTCCATCGAGGACGCCCTTCTCATGCCGGAAGGCTGGGAGGGTCCGGACTGTGAGGAGTTTTCTGGATGCAAGAGTGCTTGTGTTGCGAAGGGAGTGGTCACCTGGTTTGCAGCTGAGCCCTCGATTCAAGGTTGTGTCCAGGAATGCGTTTCCTCGTATCCATGTGCTTAGTTACTGACGGAGTTGTTGGTGATGGGACTGTGTTGTTTAATGAGACGAGGGCCCTGATACGTCCATTCAAATACTGTATCCGAAATACTTGGATCTGTGTTGGTCAATCTTATTGGACGATTGGAATGCCTTGAATCCTTGTTTTAATTAGTTGATTCTCTCCTTAAATCTAATACTAAGTTTAATCGAACTCAAATATATTCCTGATAACAATCAGTCGGAGTTTACCATCACAGCTATAAGTCAATCGTATACATATAGTGCCTCACTGTGGCGTCGTAATGCTCATATAATAAGTGACTACCTGGGTCATATTTAATAATGGCCACTCAAAAAGGAATACTAGACGAGTATCAGCTAAGACCGATCTTCCAAAAGAAAAAAGCCATTTACTCTCATCGAGGAACGGAATACGTCTTCAATGATTCACCGGCCTTTTTATAGCCCTCACATGTACGGCGTTGCCCAAATTGAAAAGCATCACCTTCCGAGGCTATTTTGAGTTGATATCGGGGCTCTTCTATACTCTAGAAACCATTTACAACAAAGAGCCTCTCCTGGTACCATTTCGAACACTACCCTCGTTGTGTTATCACTTTAAGGAGATGATTCGAATCCGTGTATCCCAATAATGTTACATACAACGACAGCATCGTTGTGTTTACCTCGGGAGGTTGGACGCGCCCACAGCATTCTCCTTTTCAACCGACACTTCGGCCTCGAGCATTGATCCCGGTATTGTCTCTTGTTTGTTGAGGGGGTCACTTCCTCATATAATAGCCTCCCGTTGAGAATATATTGCTGGATGCCCCTGACCCCCCAGCACCAAAAAGAACGACTTCATGCCTTAGTGAGTGTGGCCACCTGTACACTTTCTAAGCTCTCCTTAGGAGAATCATGACATCTCCAACACATTTCGGCCCAATTGTGGTACTCGGCGGAGATAACGTTCCCAAAGTATAAGACACAAAGAAAAACTCGGCTTTGTTGGCTCAGTGGACACCTTTGATTCGACAATATTGTGTGCGTACATAGGGCTTTGTACTGGTACAAGACATTCTTAACAATACCATTGTTCCCATATAGAACCTGGCTACTATTTACTTCAACTTCATCCATAAGGCTCCCTGCCGGCTAGTTCCACCGAATCATTTCCCCAACAAAGTCTTCGTGAACTCTCCGCCATGCCATCTCGACTGTCACTCAGTCGGCTTCGGCCTCGACTATTGAACTCACACAAAGGTAACATCGCCGTTCTACCTCAAGACAAAGAACATAATACTGCCCAATCATCATCCACCGCTTCAACTCACCTTGAGCAGATCCAAAGCTCACACAAACCTCCGACTGACGTTGACAAGGCCACGGCTACCAAACCACAATTATCTGACAGGGCGAAGCTGGCGCGATTGCGACACGCCCTGAAGATAATTTACGATACGCTCGATGAGGTTGACAACGCTATACTCGATATTCTCGATAGCCCCCATGGAGGTCACGGCGTGGAGGTGAGCTCAGGTAGCTCCACATCGTCGGCCAACCCACTATTGCTATCGGTTGATCTACATCTCGCCGACCTACAGAGTAGCAGCAGGGCTTTGTACAAGCTGATCTCAAAGTTCCGGCCTCAAAGTCCAGGAGAGAACGGTAAACATAGCGCCACCTACCCCGGTCGTACCCTTAATCTTAGCGATGACGTGCAGATACTCGAGCGTCCTGCTGAAGGAGATGCCTGTTCACAAGTTGGGAGCCCACCAGATATTCATATTGAAGGAACTCCGCCCTTGAGTTACCATGCGTCGGAAGTAAACTTGTTAGGCCCGGTCACTCCAAAACAACAACCCCAGTGCTGTCTACCCACTCCAGAGTCTAGTCTTTCCTCATACTGTACAGATCAAGTCGTCGGGGTAGGAGACGATACATCTGTATACTCAAGAAACTTCCTGCGAGACCAGATTAACTCTCCAGACCCATTAGAAGTCAATCGGTACACTTCGTCGCCAACAGCAAATCCTGATGTTGTCGCTCCGTTGAAGATTCCCGCCCGAGGAGTCTCCTCGGCCATGCAATCATCAACCAATATTATGCATCTTCAGGTTGAACGTGAAGATATGCGATCGAAGTCATCCCCTTTCGACTTCGAAATTGAGTACTTGAACCGGCAAATCAGCGAAACGTCAGGCATTGGGCGACGACACTCTACCAATCTAAACCAGCTCTCCCCAACGACTCAACAGGTCCCGATTCTTCGTAGCGTCAAGTCTGTTGAGCTTAACAAGGCCCATAGTAGCAGATCTTTCTTAGATCCCGACTCTGGCACTTCGGCATCGGGCGAGGTGAACCAAAGTGGGTTTCCCAAACGGGGAAATCTGTTACTCGCCTCACAAGGAGGACTGGAATCCATCGAGGAAGCCGACGTTGCGCCCCTCGATGGAAGCCCGCATAGACTACAGATTAGGCGCTATAACTCGCGACATTTCAGCACCGAGGAAAATACGCGTAGGCTCCGAACCATGAGGCGAGGCTTTGAACCGGCCGGTGGCCCGAATGCCGACTCAGAACCCCTGCGCGTGGAAGAGTTGATGGAGTTCCTCCGGGAGGGCAACAGTATAAGGGATTTGTGAGGTTAAAAAATCCGAGATTGTTATTGCCTGGGTTTCCTAAATGACGGGGGACTTGCCGAGAGATTAAGACGATTATCCGGCCTTTTGGACTGTTAAAAACATGGCTAAAATTTCTTTTGTTTCAAATATTTCTTTGTTCGGTTATTGGGACGGTACGGGTGAATGGTAGAGGACATATCATTAAGGTTTTGCAGTTACTCAATATCACATTCGAAATATCTCTAGCACTATCAAGCGGAGCACCAATTGCGTAGCAGCTTCAAGAGTATTTTAGGAGTGATGCCGTATGTTAATGCCAGATACTAGAGGTGCTAAGTCCAGGCTCGCATGATAGCTAGAACCCGAACGTATGAACAACAGGAAACAGTATCATGATACGAGCTACATACCTATTTTATAAACATCTGATCATCATTAGGTACTCGTATCAACATTGAATTCCGTCCACATGGGATCAGAGCACTGGAAAACAACGTTTTATTCGGTCAAGTAGGTTGGCGTTGGAGCTTGTTTAAATTCATTTCATTCATTTCCTACCTAGAGCTAACCTAAATCTATAATCCCTCCTCTAGATATATAGCTTTGACTGTCTACCAGCAGATTGTTAAATAATACTGGGGTGCTCCTTCAACTCCGATTGGCATTCATGAATCCCCACTTACAAACCCAAGAAGCTCGAGAGGTAGTCCGCCTTTCCGACGGGCACGCCCTTGGCCCTGAGAATAGAGTAACCCGTGACGAGGTGGAAATAGAAGTTAGGCAGGCCGTGGTTTACCACAGCCGCCTTGACGGTAGACTTGTGAGTCTTGCCGAGGGCGGGACTAGTATCAAATGTCAGCTCTGAGGAAAACGAGAGAAGGGGAAGGATGAAAAGTGCCGGTGGTACTCACAGATCAATCTCCGTCTCCTCCCGGCCAGCAGCCTTGGCGGCATCCGCCGCCTTCAACAGCTCCAACGTCTTCTGGACCTGCTTCCGCAGGCCGGCCACGGTCTTCTCCTCGGCGTCAAAAGGGGTGATGGCCTCGCCGGTCAGGCGGCCGAGGTTGATCTGCGCGATCTTGGCTGTGTTCTGGACCTGGAAGTTGAGGGGGAGCTGGTCCTCGATCAGGCGGGCCTCGAAGAAGGTGGCGTCGACATCGAGGCCTTTGTCCTTGGCATATGACTCCGCCTTGGAGAGGACGTGGTCGTAGGTTGTGAGGCCCTTGATGAAGATGGGCAGGACGAAGTCGTATGTTGCGCTGGTAGACATGTTGGTAGGTTGGTTATAGTCACAATTGGAGGGGGTGTGTGGTTGTTAGAGAGTAGGAAATTGAAGTGGACTGGCTGGAATATGAAGAGGATGTTAGATTATCTTGATGAGATATCAAGATCGAAACGTTTCATCTTTCCATGCGGTTTGAAGGTATTTATACCTTAGAACTCCCGTTGACTTGGTAATTCGGTCGGTCATTCTGGGTCCCGATTCCGTGCGTTAATATGGAGACCTATAGATGATCATTGCACGTTGACTTTAACGACGTCCTCGTTATCACGTTTTCTATCCCATTGATACTGTACTTAATATGCAGGACTGCAGTTCCCATTGGTACCTTTGCGTATGTGCGAGATTCCCCCCTCGGATGACGTGACCAAGATTGTGGGCCCCCGGCAGGTGCATGTCCGGAGACTATATACTACATACAATTATACTGGACGATGACACTATTCACGTTGCCTATATGATGTGCTCTATGATTAAAGTATCGTGATTTTGGCGGGAGTAGAATACACTATTTGATTAGAAAGGGAAAGCGCCGAGAAACTTGTAGTATTGAGTCAACACTTGTTGACCCTGGAGACAACCACTTGCCTATCCGCAGGGGTGGAAACACCTCCTAACTATCTCAAAACCCCTCAAACTATCTAACTTGCTTTCAATTATCACAGAATGGTTACGCCAACTTACGCCCTGCCTCAAGCATACGCACAGTCTCACTCGAGACGTTCTCGCTGCAAAATGGACATTTTAAGGGCTCATTTGCAAGCTTCCGGTCGGCCCGGACAGACTCAAGCAAAGCCTTGAAGCATTTCTTCCCGATCGTGTGTTGGCAGGGAGTCATGACAAGAACTGGTTCTCGAGCGACCGCGCCGTCACCAGGCTGCAATCCTTCGACTAAGAGCTCACCCCCACCAAGGCAGTTGAACATGGGCCTAGGAGGAGGAGTGTTGCCGGGCGGAGGTGTGTCCGTGGTCCACGCGAGAATAAGGGGCCAGGACTCACCTTGTACGGCGACCCCTTGACCATTCTCTGATACGGATTTCTCTGAAGGTGCCTTCTCGATTGCCCCGGCTGCAGGGATCACGGTGCGCTCGTGTTCTTGATACTGGTGGTACCGCTCGAGGGTCAACAGCCGGCTGGCGAACTGCACGGTAGCCCTCCCAACAGCTGCAATATCGGGATTGGCGCGGACAAAGTCCTCGTCAACAAGCCGATGTATCATCTCCCGTGCTTCCCTGTATGTATTATCCATGCTGGGGAAGATGGCCCTCCCAAATACAGGCGGCTTCGAGGCCGAGGAACTAGACAATATATCATCAAGGCTGGACGACTCCAGGCGGTGATGAGCGGCAAGCCAGAATCTTGGGATATTGGGAAGTCCAGACATGTTGTCAGTGGGGACCCACCATCCGAAGGTTCCTAGAACTGCGGTGTGGATTGGGGGAGGAAGGGTGTAAGACACTGGGGGAGGGCGACAGCATTGGTAGTTAGATGGGTCTCGCTGCATGGTGTGGAAACAGTGCAATGTGCACCGGCACTGCACGAACTCCCAGAACCGCGGACGACAGACGACGAGTCCTGCTCCGTCTGTTGTTGCCTGGTCTAGGTAGGCCTGCAAAGAGGAATCTATACCTAACTCGTTGGTCATGATTGCAGGAGAGTTGGGTGGTGAGAGACTGGTTGGGTGGCGGCGTCTGTTCTGGGAAACCATATTTTTGAATCCAATATGTTATATCAAGATGCTTGGTTGTTGGAGAAGTGGGATGGATGGATGGATGCATGGCCTGGAAGTTGCTGTGCCGAAGGGAGTAGAGACAGACGGTGGGGATCTTCTTGTATGGCGCGTAACCCTCGATGCTCTTTGTCCCAAAGATACCCTAGTTGCCGTGTCCCCGACGCCAGTGTCCATTGTGGTCGTCGACAATGACCTTCCTTATCAAAAGAGTGCCGGCCAAACAGCACAAAGGCCACCCTCCATAACCTTCACGAGATGCAAAAGTGAGCCTGAGAGGCTGGAGAAGGGGGTGCGAGGTATGCCCCATCCCTCAGCCCTCCCAGCTTGCCGCGCGCCATCTCCAGCATACAGAAGCCTGGAAGTCGAATGTTTGAAACAGCCGCGAAATCCAGAGGGGCAATGGATGATATATTTGGGACGACTATACACACAGCCCCACGCCGTGGCAAAATTAAGTGGGCCGGCCAACGTCTCGGTTGTGGCTGCGGCCGGAGTGGCGAGATGGCGATGATCCCACATTCGGTGGTCGGCGCCGGGATTCTCCAACCTCGGTGAATGAGGCGTAGTTTTGTTATTCGGGGTCCACGATGGAGCCGAGCAAACCCGTGCGTTCCGTTTATATCACGTGAAATGTTGACGGGGAAGCAAAAGGGAGAAGCAGATTTGGCCAAGATGCTCGAGCCATCATGGTGCCATGGTGCGAATGCCAATGACTCACTTGATATTCTGACCTACTGCAGTTCATGTCGGGGATCTGCAGCACCACTCCGACTCCATCCATCCAAGGCTTGGTTAAAGTGAAGTCAAGTCCAGCCAAGTCAAGTCAACTGAGTGGTTGCGTGCGTATCCGTGACATCCGTCGCCATTGAGAAGTAATCCAGTAACGAAGCAAAAAAAGGATTTGAAATACATAAATAGTCCGGTACACGAGTAATAGGAACAGCTGGTCCTCTCGCTCTTTGGTTAGCGAGCATGGCCCCCCTTTTTTTCCCTCCCTTTCCTGTCCAAGTGATGTCTTCGCGTGTTTACAACGCTTACGACGTCTTTTGCCGCTGTGCCTTGTTTTCTAACGGCCACGTGTGACGACGGAGTGGCAGATCGAATTTGGGATATTTTTAGGCCGGGAGAGTTGGAGTTGATGATGATTACATATGTACTGGAATGTGCAACTATGTAGGTACACACTCACTACTTTTCCCCTTTCATATTAGGGGTTTAGTACACACTGACATACTGTGTGCAGTGCAATGTTGATCAAACCCTGCAGGGTCCGTCTTCAGTGTCCACTGCTCTAGAATTTCCAAGGTCACAGTACGTTTACTTCTTACCTTAGGGAGTGTACTACTGCACAGCAACGATCTGCCGGCAGCAGCCACAGTGGGTCTGTCACCGCCCGAAAGAAGGCCTGAAGACTCGCCCAGCCGCCCAGGTGCACAGAGGGTTCTAACAAGTAAAACAAGAGCCCCAGAATCAAACCCTTGGAACCCCACCGAAACGTCGTCAAACCACCCACATTGAGTAGTGCACGTTGCACATTGCATTGGGAAGTCGTTCGGAGTCCTCAAACGCTTCCAGCTTGAAACATAACAGAACAAAACATACCGTGTACCCGAACCGAATGAACTCGAACCCCACCAACCACCCAACTCAACCCAACCACAGCTATAACCACACACACCCTTCTTCGACTTTTCTCCGAGTCCAGTCTACTGCACCTCTAAAATCCTCCCGAGCTGGACATCAAGCACATCCGCCTTATCCATCTACATCTACAGACAGGCACATCGATCCCCCTCCGCATCCGCCTCCGCATCCGCATCCACATCCGCATCCTCAACTTCATCACCAATCTCATCCTGATCTACCGACACCATCACATCACCTCATCTACCTTCACCCCCTCTCATAGTCAACCATGGCCCAAGTCGAGGCCAGGTCACTCTCGGCCATCAACCAAGTAGCCGCTCACCCACCACAATATCCCATCAACCCAGCAGAAAGACACGAGACCCTCACTCTCTACATATCAAGAGTGCCAGGCTGTCGCGGTAAGCAGCTCACACACCTCAAAAAGTTAAGATGTTACCCCTGAATCTGACCACTGACGTCATATCCAGACATCATTCTATCAACCTTCAAGCCCCAGAAGAAGGTTGTGACCGGTGAGGATGTCGCGAACTCGCTCTACTACTTGCACATGGACTCGCCGGGCGACGAGCTCCTAGCGCCAAAGGGCAAGGAGAACGACAACCCTAGGTCGAGCTTCGAGTCGACGAGGAGTACCGACAGGCCGAAGATCAACCGGAAACCCTTGCCGGCCTCGGCCAAGCCGTGTCGCCTGCAGAATCAGGACTCAGCAGCACCAGCAGCTGACTGTGCCCATGCCACCAGTCCTACAGAGCAAACCAGGTACCCACCGTCGAGTCTACCATACCAGCCTAAGGAGGACAATCGCCCGGCCCAAGGAGGAGCCGGTCCGTCTAACAACCAACTCGCCGACTCGGCTCGCATGCCCCCTCCACCGCTGCCAGCCAAGGTACCCATAGCCCCGACACCGACATCACAGAGACCGTTGGGCCCCCGACCCATAGGAACGGGACCTCCATCGCCCGACTCAGAGCTACATATCCATGAACCCACCCCACGACCGGGCGCCATGAGACCAACGTCTCCACCCACCCCCGAGGAGAAACGGCCGAACCTCCCAGCTCGGCCGAGGGGACCACCCCTACGCGTCGACAACGCACCACCTCAGACCTTTGACGAGCTTTACGCTACCCGGACTCCCATCTCCCGCACCCCGGACCTCCAATCACCTGTCACGCCTAGCCGTTCACCCTCACCTGCCAAGCTCCAAAAGCAGTTCACACCGTTCTCCCTGACCATCATCCGTCGCGACCCAGGTACAGGGCATCAGTGGAACATCGGAAAGGTGTCCTCCTTCCAGTCCACCATACTTGTTTCGCAGGACCCGCAAAACCCCGATGCGCCGCAGATTGCACAGTATCCCAAAGGGTACCCGGCAATTAATATCCACATTGAGACGAGCGGGTATGCGCGGTTCCGGAATTTTCCCACTTCTCTACCGAAAATATCAGATCTGCCCAGGATGAGTTTGGATAGTGTACGGCCGGGTTCAGCCGGGAGTCACATAACGACGAGGACCATGAAGGATTTGGCTGCCCAGATGCAAGCACAGGTAGAGCAGCAGCAGCAGCACCAGAAGGAGAAGGAGTCGACGGAAGAAGGCTTCAGCAGACAGGTGGTCATGACCTACGGAAAGACCTGGACGCACAACATTAAAGAAGCATTCAAGGGTGGCAAGCACCGACGTGGCCGCTCCTCCGCCGACATGACCAACCACGAAACCCTAGAGACCCCGCGGCCGCGAGGCACTCACCAGAGGCAGGACAGCTCCAACTCGATCACGTCGAACGACAGCTTTTTCGGCGCCAACGAGGTCACGGCCGAGGCGCTGCAGAATTCCAACCCAGACCCTATAATCACACATCCGGGTCACGGCCTCAAGCCGAAGGGATACACGTTCGCCTCGCCGTGGGACGGGAGATGTGACTTCCGAACATCGTCTAACGGCCGGGGCTTGACGTGTCGCCACATCCGAAACACACAGAATCAGGGGTTCAACCCGCTCGTTGCTGCTCAGGCACTTCGCGACGCGGCGGGGGCTTCGCACGCGGATGGCTCCGGTAGCGGTAGTGGTGGGGAGAAAGGAAAAGGTCGGTCCAGAACGAGGGGCGCGAGTGCGTCGTTGCCGATGGGCGATACGGGAAATCGAGTCCCCGTGAGCGAGTTGCGGTTCAACCTGCCGTCTACCGACATCTTCAACAGCAAGGAGGACAGGGAGAGAGCGGCGGAGGAGCTGAAGCAGGGGCTTAGTCGGTTGCTCGTTCGGTCGCCAGGCGGGAATGGGTACGGTGACAGGGATGATGACGACGATGACGAGCCGATTTTTGACTTTAGTGGGCTGGGGAAGGAGAAGGCTGGTGGTGGGAACCGCGGGAAGAGAGCCAAGCTGGGGAAGTTGCTGGTGCATGATGAGGGACTGAAGATGTTGGATCTTGTGGTTGCGGCCAATATGGGGATCTGGTGGCAGGCTTGGGAGAGGAGTTTCTAAATCTGGATTTTGGGGAGATGATGTTCGTTTTGTTTTTGCTGAAGGAGTTAGTGTTGCATTTTGCGTTATGTGCCTTGCATATGATCAATACCCCGAGTTTGGCATGTATTTTATAAGAGAAGGGACATGTGTGTGGTAGACGGTGTTGGATATGTCATCTTCAGCATGTTGAGAAGCGAGCGAGCAAGCAAGCGAGCAAGAAGCGTTGATAGATAGAGCGGGTGCAAGCAATGTTCTGGTAGTGAAAGGAGAGGAGAAACCATCACTCAAACTCATCCATCGCAACTCAATACTGAAATACATACGGCATGATGGCCCCTTGGAAGGCTATCACGTGCTAGTATGGGCCACCACCCAATCTACCACTTGCACCCTGACATCAATCTGAACCTTGAAGGCCGCAGCCAGTCAGCCAATCACCAACGACTGTTTGTAATGCCGGTCCCAATCCCGCCCCAATCCCGCCCAGCCGCCACCAGTAAACCAGTTCAACCCCAGGAAATCAAATGTCTCCTCCCCCGACCTTCAGAAGCTCCGCCAAAAACGCCCACCAAACTCTCCACTTCGTTTCCGATGCCCCATCACCAACAGAGGTCAACCCTGTTCAATTGACCTCAGGTGCTCCTCCTTCAACCTCACCATCAAACCATTGCAAGCTGTATTAGACGGTTTCTCGCTCTGGTCTTTCCCGACAGCACATCAATCAAGCAACAACAACAACAGCAATACAAACTACCTATCCAAGAATTCAACCAAAGAAAGGGCCCGCTCTCCTTCCCTCTCCTACGGTTCAAGATGCTACCCACAACAACAACAACAACCCGACATCTCGCCAGCCGAGCATCTCGCTCCCTCGCCGCCACCACCGCCCCTCGTTTCATCGTCCCAGCCAGCACCACCAGCACAACCAGCACCACCACAACCCTCCTCGCCTCAGCAGCAAGACGGGGCTACGCGACACCCCATGGCCCACCCCCCAAGGGCTTCCGCCAACCCCCGCTGAAGAAATGGGACGAGGAAGAAGAGGGAACATTCAACAAGCTAGGGAAATACTTCCTGATGACGGAGATGGCGCGGGGCATGTACGTGCTGCTGGAGCAGTTCTTCCGCCCGCCCTACACCATCTACTACCCGTTCGAGAAGGGTCCCATCTCGCCGCGGTTCCGCGGCGAGCACGCGCTGCGCAGGTACCCCAGCGGCGAGGAGCGCTGCATCGCCTGCAAGCTGTGCGAGGCGGTGTGCCCGGCGCAGGCCATCACCATCGAGGCCGAGGAGCGGGCGGACGGGTCCAGGAGGACGACGAGGTACGATATCGATATGACCAAGTGTATCTACTGTGGGTTCTGTCAGGAGTCGTGTCCTGTGGATGCGATTGTCGAGAGCCCGAATGCCGAGTATTCTACTGAGACGAGGGAGGAGTTGCTCTACAACAAGGGTGCGTATTTCCCCTGGGTTTCTTTCTTCATTTTGTTCTGTGGTCCCAATCCCTTCTATCTATCTATCACTGGCTGACTGACCGATTTCCTGTCACAGAGAAGCTGCTCGCGAATGGAGACAAGTGGGAGCCGGAGCTGGCTGCTGTCATCCGGGCTGATGCTCCCTACCGATAAGGCAAGAACTGGGTGTTGTGTGGGAGGTATTCCATGGTGTGATGATGCATGATACGGACGGATTGTTTGAGGTTGGTTGGTTTGGTTTGGTTTGAGAGGAATAAGGAGTTTCCTTTCCCCCGAGAAGCAAGCATATGTTGGCTCTGTGTAGATTAGACGGTCTAGATAAAGGGCGACATCAAAACTGGGATGTTCCCATTCTCATCCTTGACCTAATCACGCCTGGAGGACTTGTTTTATCTTTGGCCGACCTTTCTGCAGCTAGGTATCCGTATAGTTCCCAATGCCTGCGAATGCCCGTGTTGTGTATACCTTTCGTCGGCTCAACCCCGGACCTTTCTTCCCGGAGCGGAGACAATCTGGATGCCCTATATTGACTGACGGACACTGTACGAACTAGCTCTGGCGCGGGTGCTGACATAAGTCAGTGGCCCAAGCTTCCCCCAGTTGCGGGCGAGAAATTTATCATCACTCAATCAAACTCCGAAGAGAGGATCGATCGTTGCAAAGCTCCATCAATCAACAAAACTTGGGTACCTACTTTACCCGACGTCACCTATCGCAACCACCAATTGACCCCCGTCGTCCTCCACAATTTTTTTCCCCGAGCCTCCCCCCATCTCGAGTCCCTCACTCCCAAACTTCCTTCCTTCCAGTCTACAAGCCAGCTTCTCCATTCCTTTCCAAGAAGCCCAGCGAGTCTACCTACAACCCAAGATGTTCCGCACCGCCGCCATCCGTTCCGCCGCCGCCGTCGCCGCGCGACGATCCGCCACCACCGCGACCCGAAGCGTCTCCTCCTCCGTCGTCTCGAGACCCGCCCTCGTCAAGAAGTCTGCCGTCGCGTCCTTCTCGCGCGTCGCTAGCTGGAACGCCGTTAGGGGTTATTCCTCCGGGGCCGGTCTGGCTAAGGACGATGTCGAGGCTAGGATCATCGGCCTGTTGAATGGGTTTGACAAGGTGTGTTTCTTCTTTCTCCTTCCTCTGCTTCCTCCTTGCGGAAACTCTTGGGCGATAGGCTTGTTTCTGGAGATTGTTGGGACATGCTTGTGGAGGATGTGGAGCCTGACTTGCCTTGTGAATCGCATGTGGATGATTGGGATGGGGGACGGGGGGGTGTGATATTTGAAATCTGAGAGTTCTTTGCTGACATATTGCCTTGAAATAGGTCAACGACCCAAACAACGTACGTACTGCCGGATTCGACGCTGTCGATGTCCTTTTCATGGCGTCATGGCCTGTTGACTAACAATCCTTTGGCCCGGAATAGATCAAGCCTACGTCACACTTCGCGAACGACCTCGGTCTGGACAGCTTGGACACCGTCGAGGTCGTGATGGCCATCGAGGAGGTATGATGAGCTCCCTTACCTCCGGCCTCTAAGTGAGGGCATTGAAAAGGATTGGGGCTGACCGGGTGTGTTCACGTGCAGGAGTTCAGCATCGAGATCCCCGACAAGGACGCAGACACCATCCACTCTGGTGAGTACACACATATGCTTTGCATCCCGCGTGATGGCTACTTCTTGGGGCCCTTCCGTGACTGCTCAATCTGGAAACTTGCTGACACAAGGTGATTTTGTACGACAGTTGACAAGGCCGTCGAGTACATCCTCAGCCAACCCGATGCTCAATAAATCCGCCATGACCAGCCATCGACTTTGATCAACAATACTGTATTATACGAGAGCAGAAGGGGGACAGACTCGTGCCCCGTTTTCGACGCCACTCTGAACTGAATGAACTGAACACTAGACGTTGGATGACGGGTGGGGAGGAGGAAAGAGTTAGGTGGAGGGCGGGTTGTGGCTACGGACTGTGTGCCTTGTGGCCTTGTGCCCTATGCTACGGAAGGTAGAAATGGACGGGTGTCCGTCTAACAGATAACGGACAATATGAGATGACGAACAAAAAAAAAACATATGTTGTGTCTATATGGTGCAAACATAGAAGCGAGATATTGAAGCTCGGGATTAACTTCGGCCCGGCACTATGAAGCCTCACGGTCAACGTGGGGGGGACAGGGGGGTGTTATACCGTTCCCGGGCTAAGTCGGCTCACTTCAACTCCCTTGCTGAAAAGCTATGCCATCAATGCCATGTAATCGTAGCAGCTATACGCACAGCCCTATTTGGAGGGGTTATAAGCTTACTACCGATATACCTGGGGTGCTTACCAGGTGTATTAACAAGCCTTCAAAGACGTGTGATAGATGGGACGAATGAGAACCAATCACATAGGGAACCCTTCTGTACTCGCGGGATTCTTTATCAACAAGGCTCCACAGAAATAACATTCGAAAGATACAATCCATGGATGCCACTCCAATCAAGCTCGGAAAAACTCCGCCGAAGCCTTAATTCAACGTCTTCTGCCCCCCGTTCACAGTGCACGTGAGTGGCAGGAGAAGATAATGAATTGTAGGGCAGCCAGTTAGTGTACGGATCTCCCTTCCCATCTCATGGAGAGATTGACCTACCGCCTTCTCAGCCCCTATCTCGATGGCAGGTTGACGCCCTGGGAGACCGACCGTAGGAGTGCCGGCCCAGAAACCTAAAGGAAGGAAAGGAAGAAAAAAAAAAAAAATTACCTATATGGGGTTGTCATCAAAGTTCCCGCGGGCTTCAATGTCATTTAAACCTTGACCCCAAGCATTGCGGTCACGAATTGTCCAGGACAAAGTGCATCGATATGCCAGGCGGATCGTTGACGTTATGGGGATCAGTCCTCCTGGGGCGCCTAAGCATGACTGGTTGTGTATTTGATGATAAAGGAGAGTGTGAGAATGGGTCTTGTTCATCTGATTGGAGGCCTTGCGAGTGCCTAACTCCATGCGGCTATTGCTCCCATTGGCTAGTCTCCAGGGCTTGCCCAAGGTGGCTACAAGCCCTGGGAGGTCTTATGGCTATAATGTAGATATATAGAGAAGCAATTGGCACGGCTCTACGCACTGGCGATGGTTTATTTGCATTTGGTTCGGTGCATCCATTGTATTCCTTGAGGTTGACGTCCTGGAATTTGAAGGACCTTGGCTGCGCACGCTCGCCCTGAATTTCTTTGTTTCGAGTACCCTAGGGTACCTTTCAAATATTGTCTTACTCTTTCAACACGGAGGTAGTTCTGAAGCCGTTTTCGTTTCGACTACCCAGGCACTTCGAATGGGCACACAAACACACAAAGTGAGAACCAAATCCGTCGGACAGCTCCATAACCCTCGGGGCTTTCGAGTTCTTTGTCGTCCATCATAACTCCACCGCAAGCGATCCCAACGATCTTCAACCGGTCAAAGGCTGCGTTCTTCCAGGGCGCACAAGAGCAGAGCACGCCCCAAATTGTAGAAAATATCGAATGAAAAACACCAACCTGCATCTACGAAAAGATCTCATCGATGGCAGATTTCCTTGTGTTCCTCTGCTAGGTTTGCCACGTCCTCATAACAACATTTGTCGACTGAAACTACTCCAACATGGCTACGCCGCAACCTAAGTCACATCCCGTGTCGTTGCCGGATGATGGAGAGCTGCTTGAAATGATCCAGACTCTGGAAGGCCAAACACGCGCTTTCGCGGCTCTGCGACAGCCTTGCAACTGTCCTCGTAGTAACCGGCGTGGTATCAATCCCAATCTGATGAAAGGACTCCAAACGTTGGAAAATAGAGTTACAGAAATCGAGAGCAGAGACAAAGGCTGCAACTGTCCGGATAAAAACAACTACAATGCTGATCCAGATGACTATCCGGGGCTACGGGAGCTGGAGGATAGAGTCACGGGCATGGAACGCAGAAACCAGTCATGCAATTGTCCGCGTGACGATCCCAATGCGGTTCCCGACCCATATCCCGGGCTTAGGGCGCTGGAGAACAGAGTGGCCGGTCTCGAGCAAGAAAAGCAGCCTTGCAACTGCGAGAACAATCTAGCTTTGGAACCCAAGCGGGCACGTCTCGACCACTTCCCGGTCATGAGTCTACCAGGGGAGGTACGCAATATAATCTGGGGCTTCTGTATGGAAGGCAGCGACACAGATATATATCCCCGCCGCGTTGCCGCCAACGAGACCATCCGGCGGAGCACCCTCGACAACCGAACATATACCGACCGCCGCGGCACCGACGGGTCCCTCCTCCGGCTCCTCCGGGTGAGCCGTCAGGTCTACCAGGAGGTGGCGCCGATCTACTATGACAGGACGTTTTCGTTCCCCATGGGCACTGCGCGCGTGTCTCTCCGGCATATAGGCCTGATCAATGCCTACCTGTTTCTTACCGACCGGCCGGCCGATTCACTGGCGTCGATAACCGGACTTCGGATCGACCTGACGGCTTATGAATCCGAGGCGGACCAGATGTTCGCTACGATTGAGGAGGGCGACGGCGCGCAGTGTGTTACTGGCCTGTTGCAGCTGATGGGCAACATGGAGTCTCTTGGACGCATTGACCTCTCGTTTAGTGGATGGCCACCGGACATGCGGACGGAGCCGGTAAGTTTTCCTTCACCCCTTCTGGACAGACATGCCTTATGTGTACTCAATATCTGTCTGTCCTTTTGGTCCCTACTTGATATGCTAACCGTATAATCTTAGTGGGATTTTGAGGTGCCGGCGAATGCTAGGCCAATGAATGAAAGGAACACAGGTCCGAGAGAATACCCTTGGCTCGAACTCCTGCGCAACCTCCAGAGGATGAACCGTGTTAGAATTCGGGTCACGGCTTCATTAGGCGATGGAGAGGCGACCGCGTTTGGAGATTACGACCCTCACATGGCACGCGTCGTCTGCTTCATCAGGGCCGTGCGGAACAGCATACTGCGACAAGGGGAGAGACTTGGCAATACCTTCATCCATGTCCGGACTCGGCATGGTTTTGAACACGATCAGGACCGCATGTGAGTAACTTGTTCGTTTTTCATTTGACTTTTGAACCATCCTGACAGGTGGTCTTTTTATCTTTTCTTGCTGACTGGGCTTGGACTATCAGGCGGTCGCAGTGGAGGGAGCTGGTTGTCGAGTGTGATACCGAATACCGCGCGCGGACCGATACCCATATCGACCATTACGAGCGACCACAGAGGGATATGAGCGATGACCGTGTTGGAGGGCCAGATGCCTACACCGGCAGTGACGACGGCAGTCAAGACAGTCTCCTCAGTCGTAAAGAGTGGCTGGCAGACCTGGGAGACGATATACCCCTCGTCGAGGAGGCAAGGGTGATGGAAATGGTAGATTCCCCGCAAGCAGCAGGGGCTCAGGGAGAGGCTCAGGTGCAGGACCCGGCCCATGCGCAGTCGCAGGAAACGGGGGGTGAGGATGTCACCATGGAGGAGGAGGATTTTGATCAATATGTCGGTGCTGCTCCTCCTGACGATGAGGCTGGGCTTGACTCGAGCGACTTACAGGGCGAGGAAATGGACTACGAGATGGGATCGGATCCGTCTGGGAACAATCCATAATGACGGAATATTGACGGGCAACTCGGCCGGAGACTGGCGGGCATGTATACGGAGCGTATATCTCTTAAGGCTGTTCAATCGAGATTGAACGAGGTCGAGATGAGAGATGAAGATGTCAAGACTAGTCCAATTGAATGCACCTGTCTTCCAACGAACCCTTGGGAAGTTGAGGAGGCTATATTCAGGTACCCTTAAGGAACTTGAGTCTCCAGGTAGGCCTTCTTCCCTTGAGTAAGAAAAACCGTAGAATAACATGTGCAGTGCTGGAAAATCGAATTCGCATAGGTTTCCGAGGGTTGGTGAACGTACTACTACCTAGCTACACATCTTGACAGTCATTTCAGTCATAAAGCCCTTATCTATGTACCCTCAGATACCTAGTGCAAAGGTTTGCTACCAGTTACCTAGGTAGATTTCACACTGGAAAGAAATATCACACCGCCACAAGGAAATTATAGGTAGAGAAATAGTAAAACTCACTCAGGTCCTACCTACCCTGCCGTCTCGCTCCCACAAAGCCCCCCCCCTCCCAACCCACCCCAACGAAAAAGAAGAAAAGGAAAAGAAAAGAGGAAAGTATTCGAAAATTCGATTCCCTTCAAAAGGCCAGGTTTTGGGATCATTTTAACCTAGGCACGAGGTCAAAATCAATCCGACGAACAGAAAAGAAGAAATCGTCATCCACGCAGACCTCTGCGATTTGTTCGTTTTCATCCCATTCCCGGGCCCCTACTTTTGCGCGCGCCCCCTTCCTGTATTCTGTCTCCAGAAACCCAAGGTCTGCCTTTTCGCTTGTTAGTATGACCACAAAGGCCTCTTTAAGCGGTCCCCTCCGTGGGATTGACGTCGGCCAGTTGAACCTCCACCCTGAAAGAATCCTCCTGGCGCCAAACGCCGGCTGCCCTGGGATGTACGGTCTCCCGTTTCGATGGAGCTCCTCACCTGAAGGGGATCCATTTGACAGCCAGTTAATGGTTCCCATACTGGTGACAAGGAAGACGTGTGCGAAAATGCTGGTGTTGCTGCCATTGCGGATCTCCAGGTACGCAAGATCGCCCTCATTGAACGACATCTCCCCATCCGAGAACGGCCTACGGCATTTTCTCTCGACGCGGCCAACCTCGATCGATACCTGTGAGACGTCTAGATCATACATCTCTCCTGGTACCATATTCAGGACTTGGTGTGCTCTAGCCAGCTTTTGGAGCTGATAGACAACGTTGTCGACCGCATCGCCATATTCAGCTTCTGTATGCGCAGGATACGCGAATATCGGGTCGTTATGTTGGTGGAGTAAGACAAGCTTACCCCCTTCTTCCTTGACTGTAGCGAATGGAACATAACCTCCTTCGTCCCCGTCTCCGAGATTTGCAACATGTACAAACATGGCTGAATCAATCTGTGCTCGAAGGAGGCTATCGATAAATGCGTTGTTAACACTTGTCTGCACACCATACTCCGGCCTGAAACATCGGACGGGGAAGGCCGTGGCCCCTTGCTTTACTTCGCCAAAGCCGTTGACAAATTTCAGCCTAACCTCGCAACTTGTCGTGTAGACGGCCTTGACTTCGGCAACTGCGATCTTCTTGGCCTCATCGACTGAGTTTGCAGTGGAGGGCATGATGGCGTATTGGTCCCCTTCTCGGATCCCCACAAGGCACCCGCCCATCAAACTCGCCTCGTCTTCGTGGTATGCCGCAGATATTAGTTTGTCCTTTCTGCCCAGGGTGCTCTTGACACCCAACTGGCCATAGTAGGCCAGCCTTTCCAGCGAGAACAGAATGCGCATCTTGGGACCCTCGATCTGAGGTCTTTGACTTTTGTCCCTTGCATCATAGAGCTTATCGCGCAGCTGCGACAGCACTGCATCCCAAGAGGTGATATCGTCGCCAATTTTCCGGATCACCATTCACGAGCTCCCGTGTCAGCCTACCCATGGCGAACTCCTCCTCATATGACGCGGTATCTTGTGTTTCCGGCTGTCTTCTTTCAGTATCTTCATATGCATACTGGTTGTCCTCGGCTGCAGCGATCCGGACCGAGTAAGGATTGGCTTCTCTGTACTTGAGTTTTTCGAGTACCCCTGACTCAGTCACACGATGCATATGGGATTCAATTTCCTTGCGAGAAACGGCCCCGGGGGGGGACCATGCTCTGACCCCAGTCAATGGTAGCCCTGCGATACCTGCCCGAACTGCCCTTTCGGAGTGACAACAGTCGAGCACGATGGTGACATTATGCGTCCTGTCCGTAAGACAGCTCACAAGGTACGAGAGCTCGACATCGAGGATGCCGCGGAAGTCATCTTTGGTCGATTCCACAATGTCAATCGGAAGTATGTACTGAATGTTACGATCCGCATCGGACCTGTTTGGTTTACTGATGCCTCCGTGTCCTGAATAGTAGACGACCACGGTATCCCCGTTCCGTGTCTTCTGGATCAGCTGCACCCAAGAACGGAGGATTCCATCTCTCGTAGCCATTTTGTCAAAGCAGAGGGATACATCAAAGCCCAGGTCGAGGAGGAGGTCATACATTCTGCGGAGGTCATTCCGGACTCCCTTCAGGTTACTTTCAGCGCCACCAATGAGAATGGCACGCTTTCCTGAAGCTGAGGCGCTCAATAATTATTTGAATAGTTCCTTGTCGGTTTCTTCGATGCCAACGGACCTTTCGTTAGCATCGTCTTTTGCGGAAGTCGACGTTCAGGCGCCTGAACTGCGCCGCCCAGACTCTTTCGTCGACATGGCTGTACGCCACGTCATTCGCACTCGACGTAGACAGCGACAAAGATGCGCCACCTATGGCCATGTTGTCATTTTCCAGGACGAAGTTTGCAGCCAGCGTGCCCGCCTCTGGGGGCGGAACCCGAAAGTTGAGGTCGCGACTACTAGACGATTCCCTTCTGTATCGAACGGTTACATCAGAGAGGAGTTGGACCCCCGTAACCATCCAGATCTGGGGACGTCGGGAGCTCCCGAACTTCAGCTGGTTCAGATAGTACATGTGTTTGGCAACTGTGATGCGCGAGTTCAGCCAGGCCTTTGCTCCGGGAGAACTCATGATCATTCGGTTGAGGAACTCAGTCGTGCTGTAGGTATAATTGACCGAAGATCAGTCATATGTGCTGGATGGATGGATGGATGAGTGATCGATGCTACTTACTGCTTAAGTTGGAACCTGCGGGCATTATAGCCTTCGATGTGTATGTAGGAGGTGTCCACTGAGCCCCTGGCTGCTTCGATGCAACATGCCGCGTTCAGAGACGCCTGCCGGGCCCTCGAGTCTTGCACTGTGATGCTGAGACATGACTGTGTTTGGGGATTCTCGGTCCACTGATGCAAATCGGACAGACTGATTCAACACTCGATGTCAGGAAAAGACGAACACCTTCGCAGACAAGATATTGAAGAATACCAGCACCTACTTGTAAGGACAAGTGTAGTGATCATCATCCAATGGATTATTGGGGGATATGACAAGGTTTCCCAGCTTCAGCTTCTCGGGATCCCTGCCGTCTCGAAAGACCAAGTATGTAGAGTTCCCGTGCCTGTTCATTGCGACGTTGATCAGTGCAAAGCGAGGATGATGGGGAGTGAAACTTCAAGCTATGAACGGTCAGCGATGGGACGAATCCATGAGGCTTTTTGTATTTGTACGAATATTCGAGCGGGGAATCGGGAAAAATAGCACCCCTGAAGGTAGTCGTACAAGAGAACACGGCTGAAGCTGACCAAAATGCACAAATGACCCTGCAACCAGTACACCATGAATTCTGAACTCTTGCATGGGGCTTCCTGAATAGGAAGATTTCACCATTGAATATAAGGCTTGGATTACACATGATGAATTTGGTGTATATCATGTAATGCAACTCTCCCTCCGTGATTACTCCATCTAGCAATATACGTCGAGCTAACACAGCCTATCTTCCAGGGTTGCTCGGTGTCTGGCAGCCTCGTCAAGAGGCAATGCCTCCTAATGGTGGACTATTCAATCCCCTCCGAACATTTATCGCCGCAGTATGCATATAAACGATGGGTATGATTATCGATTGCTGCTGGTCCTGCCCCAAGGGAACACACCATCTCTGGTCGATTAAAGCTGGTTGGTGATGAAAGGCCACGGGGATGAGAATATGTGACGATTCCGAGCAGTGCATATCGAATAGAGCAACTTGACTGCCATTATAAGCTATTTACAATGGGCTTGGGAAGCTCCCTTATATAGACTAAATAGAAGGAGCGCTCCACAATAAGTGAGCAACGTAATAGTGGGCCTCAGATCTGTGACAGAATATGTCAGAGATGTCATACTCCACGCGTAAGTGTTTCTGCATGCCGTCAATATTAAAGTGTATTATGCACGAGAGCTCTAAGAGAGACCTTGTGAAAGTGTCTTCATGAGCCGGATCACAAACAGTGAATGTGCTAAGCCCTGGGGGCCATTTTGTTGAAATGGCCGGCGAGAGGCGGGATATATTGAAGTACTGCCTCAAGAACCCAGACATTATGGCCAAGGACGGATTATAGAACTTATATAGTAAGCCATAAACATAGGTAATGAGAGAGTCAGGTACATCGGCCACGATAACAATCTCGTTTGATAGAATCAAAGCAGTACAACTCCCAGCATCACCTAATTATAACCCAAATTTGCAGAGCCGGGGCTTAGTTGCATTGGCAGGTACAGCCGGTATCAAAAACATCCTGACATACTTGTTATGTAGGTAGATGAATACCCATGACATTGTGCGCCATCATGTAGCTGCATGCAGGTGCCCCAGTCGCCGACACGGCTCAGACTGCTCGCCGATATATTGTACTACTAGTTTCTGCCGGTATTCTGGGCAATCTGGAATCAACTCAGGCATTATCCGCCCAGATAGCCTCATTTCTGCTCTCTGGAATAATCATCGACCACGTATCCTATGAGGCTCTCTCGCTCCCGAGGTCATGAATGATAACTCTTGTGTAGTAATGGCTCATAAGCAGCATGGGGTTTGTCAACAAGCGAATGTGACCTCGGGATATGGAGTGACGGGTGGAGGAAAGTGCTGATTTGATAGCTACATACCCAAGTATCTAGGTACTATTAAGTAGGTACTTGTTATCTAGGTAGTCACCGGGCTGCCTTCCTCCCAGCGGCTCTCATCACTACCAAGAATACTGCAACAGACACTCAGCGAGTATTAGTTCCAAAATAGGCAATGTAGCAGTCAGTTCTTTCAAGTTTGAGATGCAACAAATGGCAGAAGCTGATAGAAACTGACAACAGGGCTGCTGGAAGATGGAGTTAGCTGGCCTGTTGGATTGTATGCCGATACGTTGCAGTTCATTCACGACCAGAAGTACCAGCTTTCAATGGCCCGTAAGATAGACAAAGTAATCGCGATGATACAGGAGGCGGTCTCGGAAATGTCTCCGGGATACCCCGAGTGGCTGCTTGAATGGCCTTGAGCGCGCTGTTTCCCCTCGCTGACAATATACCGTACTGTATGGTGAATACTACACACCTCCACCACACACCTCCACTCCCTAGCAGACTCCTTTTCTTGTAAGCCGACAAGTCGACCTGGCAATGATCCTGGAACAAGGGGCACGCTACCAAACAGGTGATTTAGATACTGGAAAATGGTGTGGGACATTGCGATGACCGTCATATTGAACGCGGGAAAAAGACAGATACGGACCTTGGAAAGCGGCTGTATGCACCGCGCTGCGCCGCGCCCGGGTCTTCCACTTCGCTGGTCATGGTTATGCCGACCCCAGGGACCCATCACCGAGCCAACTTCACCTGAAATGCTGGGATAAAGACCCGCTATGACATGGCCAACGGCGTACTTCGTAGCAATGTAGAACAATATTCTCAGATTCAACTACACTGGAGAAGTATGATGATTACAACTTTCGGAGCAAGCTACTTGTTGTCTTTGCCTCGATCGTCGACATCACTCTAACTAGGGAGTAAGAGGATTAAAATGGGAAGTCCTTCTCAATCGAACCTAGAAGGCCAACCTCAGACGTTTAAAACAAATTGTGCGTCAAAATATAGCCGTCACGTCCGTTCCAAGGGTTCTTGCTCCAGGGCCTACCATCATGGGGCCATCACAAGCTCAGACTGATGTCGGGAATCATTGGCAAGTTTGAGTGTCCAGAATAAAATTTAATAAGGGTAGCGAATCAGGTTCTAGGACATGCAGCATGGAGGTCTGGGCTAGAAGCTGGTAACATTTGTGAGATTGTGGTGAGGCTGGGACGAAACCCGGAAAGATCAAGTCAATGGAAGCAGCCCGTACCTACCGAAGATACTCCTTTGCAGGTTGTAGAGCAGGTAGCCGATTAAATGCTGGAGGACATCGAGGAAGAGTGTAACAATTGGGAGTCGCGCCTCATGAGTTGTGTTGTTAATCGAGGTAGGAACTGTCTCATCTACTTGGTGCGGTGTCTATTGTAGAGACATGCTATTGATATAACGATTACACACTAAAAGCATCATAGGAATGCATATAGACTGTAAGATCATTATATTTGACTCATATTCACTCGATTACTGCTCTCCCTAGCACAAATGTGCTGCCTTCAGGGTTGCCATTCGACCTCGATGATCCACAATCCTGATCCAGGAGGCTGGTGCCCACCTCTGAAGTGGAAGCGTGGGTCGGCGGCTTTGAAGATACTCTCCCATTCCGACATCTCACGGTCACCGGAATTGAACAGCGTGTTCATACTCATTCCGCCAGCTCGCATCGTATTTTCCAACTGCTTAGGCACTTTGTCCGGCTCCGGGATGACCGTTTCGTCAAGGACAATTCTAGAACCTGGCTTAAGCGCGGGGATCAGATTGCGCAGTATGCGTATGCAGTACTTGTCAGACCAGTTGTGGAAAATCGAACGGAAGAAGTAGACCTCAGCGCCGCGAACAGGTTGTTCCGTGAAGAAGTCGTACACAGCATACTGCACTCGATCAGCAACATCTGCCGGTCTTTGCTTCCTGGCTTCTTCAATAACTGCTTCGTCCAGATCCTGAAATTTGTTAATGGGATATTTGAACCGCGATATTATTCAATTTCATGTGCTCAGACCTAGCACTTACCTGAACAACGAGTTTCACGGAAGGAAACTCGCGCGCGATGGCGATGGCGATGGCACCGTGCGATCCGCCCACATCGACGATAGTGGCACCCTCCGGAAGGTCGCCCCATGCGTATCCTCCAACTACATGGTGAGGTTCCAGACCAGGCCTGCGAGAGAAGAATCTCATCATTGCCGCAAATCGATGCAAACTATCGGGATGATTCGACAGGTAGTCCCACATCGCATGCCCCTCGTGGCCCAACGCGAAGCCAGTCTCGTTCGGCTCGCCAGAGTCGGGCCACTTGGCCATGGCCTCGCAGGTATGGTAGGCTCCTTTCCACCCCTCCTCGGTCTTGAAGCCCATCCACTGGTACAGAAGCTCATCCTCGGCTAGCAGGCGTGATGCTGCTGTGTGGCCGACCACGCCCGGCCGGACCTCTTTGAAGACGTGCTGAGATATGGCCAGCCTTAGCAGACGACGCATGTGTGTCTCGCCGATCTTAGCTTTCGCCGCGAGCTCGGCGAAGGTGGCCTCGCCCCCAACCGGGATGGCGTGCGCCAGGTCGAAGCGAGTGATGCCTTGCACTCCCACCAGGTCGGTCGCCTGAGACAAGTTTTGTCAGTTAGACGGGATGAATCATCCCTTAGCCCGGGAGCCGTGCCGGTCGGGGGTTTTGACTCACAGCAAAGCCTGAAAGGTACTGGCTCGGTCCCTGCATCAAGATGCGCAGCTCCTGGCAGTCAAAGATGACAGCCTGACGCGCAGCTTCGATCTCGGGCGCTGCACCCGGAGGAATCAGGGATCTCAGAGGGCCATCAACCTCGAATGAGGGCAGAGGAAGCTTGTTGACGAGGTAATACTCGTTGACCTTTGCCGTATTTGCGGAAATTCGGGCAGCCAGGTCGGCAATCTGTGAGGTTGACATGATGCAATGCTATGGGATGGTCTCGGGCGGTGCAGGCAGGGCGAATGTTCCGAATGACGATGTGGTACCTGGAATCCCTCTACACGCTAGAAAGAAGGGACCTTGGGCAATTATAAGCGTCTGGACAACAAGTTGGCTTGCTCCAGGTGTCTAAGCCGAGGTTGCCCGGAGATATGACGGACTAGATAGCTCAATTATCGACTGGCACCAACTGCAGGTCTGATCACCCCAGCCCCCACGAATGTACTACAGTATGCAATAGTTCCGCAGATGTGTACTGTACCCACTCTCAATGGAATGGTGGGATGCAATCCGAACACGCCGAAGTTGGCCAGGAGGCTGAGTGCGGTGATTCTTACACCCATATCAGTTAGGCTACAGGTCACAGGGAATAAAAAGGTTGTTCCTCTCAGATCATACCAATTTGGGAGGGAGGAAGCTTTTCAATACCAGATTGGTGAGAAAGCTTTCGATCGAGTTAATTACTTAAGTACTTAGTAGGTACAAAGTGAAGTTTTAAAGGTTGTGTGGTGATTACCTGCAGGCACTAGCCCTACTCGGCCTGCTACTCGTTCCTCGTAGCAGGTATATAAAATAGCGGTTACGCCGGAAAATCGCGGTTACCTTAAGATAATAATATATATAAATTTATATAGCAGACTATTATATTACTACTTCCTAATATAACCCCTAACTATTATTTTTAGTATTTTATCCTAATATAATATAACTCTTATTATTAATTCTAAGGCTAAAGCCGTTACAGTATATCTCTTTTGCGCCGAAACCTTATAGAGACCGTTATATATAGCCGCTAAAACTCGCCGGTTATCCTACCGGGAGGCCGCTCGGAAGGTAAGCTATTCCCGTATATTAGTAACTAAATATCTTTATAATCTCCGCGCTAGTATTAAGAAGCGCCTACGCGGCCAGCCTCTAGCCCTAACTAACTCCGAAGATAACGCTTTAGTTATATATATCTTAATAATCGAGAAGACCTCGAATAGGGCTAACCGGAACCTTATTATTAATACGTATAACCGCTTATATACTACTAGAATACATTCTACCGGTCTAATTTATAATAAGACCTAGTACCCTAAATAGAAAGCTAATTACCTATAGCTATCCTTTATTATGCTAAGGCCTGATAAGATTACTCGGCGTAGCTTTAATATCGATCTAATAATTATAAACGGTTTCTTTAACTAGTATAAAGCCGAAGCTAAGAAGCTTTACCTTATAGCTTCTAGGCTATAGAATATAGACGAATAAGGTTATTATATCGCGGTTATCGACGGTAATATCGAGGTCCTTATAATAATAACGGAGGGGAAGAAAGATAAGCCGGAAATTATAGACTTCTTATATAGAAAGTTAATAACCTTAATAGGGTATAGGAGCGCTATTAGTAAAGTTATTCCGGTATATTATATCTTCTAATACTAGCTAGATAAGTCCTAAGCGTAGTTAGAACTTAACGATAATATCGCCTTTATAGTTTCGGAGACTAGCTTTAATAACTTTATAATTATAATAAATTAGATTCGCTACTTTAACTAGTTCTCTTTCAGCTATTATATAAACTTCTAGTAGCTAGGGGTTTATTTAGAGGATTAGTTCGGCTAATTTTATAATACTATATTTAATCTAGACGATTAGTTTAACTATAACTATAATAGGCTACCGGAGGAGGAGGTCTTTATTTAGAAGGAGACCGGCTAGCGAGTATATCGCTTTCTAGTCCTTAATAGCTTCGCCGGGTATATAAATATAGAGCTTCTCGATTACTACTTAAAGTTCGATATTATCTGCTACTTTCTACTAGCCTATTTAACGTACCGCTTATAGCTAATAAATATAGGTATCTTTAAGTACTTTAAAGATAAGTACTAGAGAGTTCTATAAAAGTATATCCGGCGTAGTAAACTAGCCTACTTATATAATAACTTCGTAATAAACTTAAAGCGGTTATTTAATAAAGCCTTTATAAGGTTCTACGTAATCGAGGGCTTTATACGTTCTAGGCTATAGCTAATTAACTATAAGATAGTTAGGACGAAAGCTACTACTGCTTAAAATATAATACTATTATTATAATATAAGTCTATTCTGCCTAGTAGTAATAGATACTCGTTTATAAAGAGGGGGCTCGATTATATCGATTAGGCCTATAAGTAGGGCTTCTTAAACGGTATACTCGAAGCCTTCGAAGATATTAAAGATACTTATAACGAGGTTATAGCTTTACGGTCGTTATACAAGACCTTCTATATTAATAATAATAAGCGGCTAAAGGCTATACGAAATAAATAAATTCGCTACCGCTATATACTTAGCGGTAATATCTTTAGTTTTATAAAGATAAAGCAGGTTTATATAGCTTATAAGAAGAAGATATTTAAGGCTAACTAAGCTATAACGAAGAAGCAGATAGCTATTTATAAGCTATTCGCTAAGGAGGAAGAAAAATAGCTTAGAATACTATAGAGGGCTAATAAAGAAAAGGCGATAATATTATAGGAGAAGCGAGTTATATTTAAGGACTAGCTAGAAAAGTAGGGCTATAATCTAAAAGATTATATCCCGTTAAATAAGAGGAGTATCCCTAATCCCCTATAATTTATCGATACGCTATTAAGATTTATACCCTCTAGTATTATACGGTTATTTCGTAAAATATCGCTAATACTATAAGAACTAGGCGTAGATTTAAGCCCTAACGATATTATAATAACTCTAGACGGTTAAATAGGGGTTATCTATACCCCTAATAATAAAGAGGACTTCCGGGTTAATATTAGTAGCAACTATAGTAAGAGATAGGTAATAAAGGCCTTTCCTTATTTAAACTAGCTAATATATATATCTAGGTATAAAGATATTATTACAGGCGACGAGGGCGATAAGGGCGATAAGGGCGATAAGGGTATTAATAGAGAGGGTTATAGTAATATATATAATATACGGTTATTACCGCTACTAACTATACTATGCCCTTGCCCTTATATACTAGAGGAAGTAACTAGGGTACTTAGAAGTAACGAGTTTATATAGTTTTTATAAAACTATAGAAGTCTTATAGGCGTGACAAGGCCTATAAGCCCCTGTGAATATAGCTGTAAAGAAGGTGTTTTAGGGGTAAATAAAAGAGCTTTTAAAGGATATAAGGTAAAGTGCTTATAAATCTAGGTATAGAATAAAGAGTTAATTATTCCTTATACTTCTAGTAAGTAAACTAGAGGCGGTTCCATCTATTCTATATATATAGAAGAGTTTAGGGCTCGAGCGCCCTAAACGGAGAAAAAGAAGACCCTGAGCGGAGGAATAAACCCTCCGAAGCTAACCTTATATAGAAGGTATAAACGCTATTGCTCGGATATCACAGGATCCGAGACGATCTATACAGAGATTTATAGCTATAAGGCTTAAAAGGGAAGGTGCGTAATTATAGTAGGCTAAAGAGTAATACCGATAGCCGCTAAGAGCCTATTATAGCCGAAGCGCAATCGCTAGGATACCGAGGCGTTACTATAGCGTTGCCGATGCTAAGCCGAAGCGTCGCCGACTATAGCCGAATAATAACTAGAAGGCTATCTATAGCAGCTAGGTAATAGCGACTGCAACTACTACACTAGGGGCACTGTAAGCATTAGAAAGCAAAGTATAGGGCACTAATCTAGGCCTAATCAGGCCTAATTTTAATAGTTTTATTTATATAGTATTTAATTTATAAGGTTAAGAATAATATAATATAAATTAAGGCTGTAATATAATAGTCTGCTATATAAATTTATATAGGCTAGCGTCTAACGTTAGTAACCGCGATTTTCCGGCGTAACCGCTATTTTATATACCTGCTACGAGGAACGAGTAGTAGGCCGAGTGGGGCTAGTGCCTGCAGGTATAGTGGTTTGTTAGTTCCAGCGGGTGGGGCGTTCTAGCGGTAGCCCCTTGGATGGGTTACATGTACAGTCCACAGGGATTATCATTGTCAGTTTCCTCCACACGTGGAGTCTGATCCATACAGAAAGCAATAGGCAAATCTGCTTACAATCTGAAGTCCACGACCCAGGTCTCTCAGTGTTGGAGCAAGTCGGTAGGCCTTGTTCTTGTGGAGGAAACTAACAATAACAATCCCTGTGGACTGGATGTAAGGGTGTAAGAATCACCGCACTGCAGGAGGCTGCTCACAGTGTGGAATCGAGGAGTTGATCTAGAATCCTGCATTCGCCCGAACATCATGAGCCAGTGACTGTTGTCCCTGGCTGCTTTTACACGTGGAGTCTGGCATCCGGGCATATTGGGATCCATGAATCCCAACCTGCGGGCAGAGAGGGAAAACCAGTGAAGAAAGTACCACAGCAATACGGCCTCTGGGGCGTTGAAATGAAATTTGACCTGTTCGTCCCCGTAGCGCTTCATTCCCAGCTCGACCTCTGAGTTTGCCTTCCAGCTAGCCTATAGGCTGTCTAATCCTTGAGGCCTTCATGGCTGTACAAATGCCCGATGCAAACGATATCCTACCCTGTTACATACACCCACTGTCATCGGCGAAATGGCCTATTTCTGTCATGCAGTCCTTCCTTGCCAAGAATGCTCTTTGAGGGATGCAGTAATGAAAGCTGGGTCAGGAGCTCGGCAGTCATTCTTGACATCCTTTCAAGATTCAGACCCGTGGACTTGATACTGATGACTCGGTTGTCTACGAGTACCCCGCACCCACTCGTTGTTGGTAAACTTCCCTCTGTACATAGATCGCCGAATCGCTGTTGTTCACCGGATGGTGCTGAGACACATCGATACTCGACAGCGATATCGCCTCGGCCTTATACACCGCAGGCTGGAATGGCGATTTGCTGTCCGTCGACGTGTCCTTGCTATGTCTCTCCCACTGCGGGAGGCTTGGCTGGGACGCTGGGCTTCTTCTGCTCGGGTGGCTGCCCTTGTCACGAAGTGAGACCTTGCTTGCGTAGCTCCGAAGCTTGTTCACCGTGATGGTAAAGACATTGACCCGCAGCGTGGGTAGGCATGCGCATATCACGGCGACCGCGCACTCCAGCTGGGTCCAGTACAGGGTCGGAGCTTGATCGTCTGATATTCACTCGACTGATTAAAAGGCAAACTTGATATGATCTGGAACTTTCTGGGCGAGACTCACATGTCACATCGTAGCTGTGGGCGGCCGCTTTCCCAGCTTCGACAAAAAAAGCGATTTTGACCGCACCGATTGCAATAACGCTGATCAGTTCGATTTTGGTCAGCAGCTGATTCGCTGGAGAATGCGCAATCGGACCCCTGTCATTGGAAGCACCACTTACAATGCGCCTACCGAGAAGATAGCGCTCACGCCCACCTTTTTCGAGGTGGACATTTGCAGCCTCCAAACCAGCGGCTGCGGGAGGATGAAGATGACAACGTCAGTGAATACGTCAAGAACCCCCGAGGTCCAGTATCTTGGAACAGGGTTGACACATATTGCGCCCTTCATCGCTTCCGCCGGTGCCGCGGTGAAGGCACCCCAGTTTCCCGAAATCGGTCTGCAAGTAAGCAGATTCGCGAGGAACATTGCGAGGCCCCAAAGAGCCACGAGGACAATGGTTGCCCAGCTGGCGATGTTGAATCTGGGCCCTGGGAAGAGGCGGCGGTAGAAGCATACGATCGAGCATTTTGTCAGGGCTAGAGCGGGCGTGGACAAGAGCGTAGTGCAGAATAGGCACTGTGAGATTGCCGAAGCGGATTTATTAGCAATCATGCAAAATGATGAGGGTACTGCAATGTCATCTCTAATACTGGTCACTTTTTTTTACCTTCATGAAAATCACAGTACGGGCTGTGTACTCTGGCTTTCCCTCCGGACTCAACTGGACATGCTGGCCAAGGCTGCCGGCAATACTACCTATAGAATCATATATTTGTGTGAGAATCTCCTGAGCTTTGACGTACGAGCCCACGAAAGTGCGCGGACAGTGTACACACAACGACATCATATCACGAAATGAAAAGAGAAAGCATCAATTTGATTCAAGAGAAGGGACCGGACTGACTTATGGAATTTGCAATGCCGATTCCAACGGTTAGAAAAGTCGCGGGTACGATCAGATAGTCATCGATTCCAAATGCAACGCGCTGGTTTGTTCGTGATTGAAAGCGCACAAGAACCAGAGCAATGGCCAGGAGAGAGAATACAATAGAAATGATCACGACATTGGTGCCAGTCGACAGTGCCATGGTGAGATTTCTCTGAGATTCGATGTGGTGGAAAGAAAGTGCCGTATATGATATCCCTCACTCCGCACGATGATGCGAATGGGTTTCTGGCCGCTGGTGGTCAACAAAGTGAAAGTCTGATTTAATAAGGACTTCTCAGGCAGCATATAGCGACCTTGCTAACATCTGAACGGTCTTCTCAAAAGTGCCCTCCCTCATTAATACGCCCCGTGTGTCGCACTGTGGGTTGTGACTGGACAGGCCACAGAGTACTTTGTACATACCTAGGTACAGAGTAGATGTGCTTCTTAACCTTGAAGTGGCTAGTTGTCACATTGGTATAACAATAGCCCTAGAGCGACCCCAACTATTACGCTCGTTTGTTGGGCATCTATGCATGGCTCGGAGTTGACTGCATACAGCTATCAAGGATTGTAATCCTTAGATGCCGAAGTGTTGCCAGAAAGAATCAATATCATCGGAGTATCAAATCGTTCGGGCCCGGCTGCCCGGCAGCTGTCCGGTGTGGGGGCGGTAAGAGCGGGTCCAATCAACCTTGGAAGCCAATGCAACCATATGCAAGAAGCTCCCGTACTTTGCATGTACTGACAAAGGGACCCGGCTCAGTACAACTGTAGCAGCCTCAGCCGGCTTGTAGCATGATGGTGGGTTACAATCATGATACGTCAAGTGGAACATTCTCGGGTTGTCAAATCAGCCTTGCTGGACTAGGTGAATAACTGGCTTGAATGCGCAAAGCAATTAGAGAAGATTGTGATTGGCTCAACCCTTGGAGGTACAATTTGTGCGGTCGACAAACATTAGAAAGGTCTTGCAAGCTCTTGAAATCATGTAGGTTCTACGATGAATCTTGCTGTAACAGCCTCAGTGTCACTCGCCCCTAGGTACGAATTCAATTATTCCAGCTCCCCTGCGACCGATTCAGAGTTCAATCCTCAGGCTCTTCATCCCTTGCACCAATTAGCCATCATGGATAATCCAGAAGACCTTGCTCATGCCACCAAGGTCGAGTTACAACCCTTTCTAGAAGAGCATGGCGCACAAGCAGCTGAACTTGAGCAAGCGGACTTGGAGCAGTGGCCATCAGAGTCTGCGTGCAGCACGTCTGGCGCACGGGGTCTTGATTATCAAACGTCATTCTTCAAGAGTCTTGGGCTTATCAATGCGATTGGGCTGCTCTTGAACCTGGCTATGGCGGTTTTCGTCATTGCCATGTGGGTTCTGAAGCATCCGAGTGTTTGCTCATGTAATGATGGGCCATGGTGTAGGTCATTTGATTGATATCAAGACCGGACTTGAACGGTTTGGCGGCGAGAACAAATGTCAGCTAACCATAGTCAAACCAAGCACCTGCTCGAGACATTATTCAATGGGAAGACAGACGCCTGGACGCCTATCTGGATGAGACTCACCGGAGCAGCTTCGTTGGCGATCCATCACCCCAGATAGACACTGCTTGGGATGATATGATGCTTGGTACGTTCAAGTGCTACCTCAGTCTCAGAGTTCCTACGTGAGTGAGCTCGAGATGTCTGTGATCCCAACATATCATCCAAGCTTTGGCTTACATAATCTTAGGGATGAACATGAGGCTTTCGACTGACGATATGCAACGCATCGGTGCGACCTCGTTGATGCTCAGTGACGGGTCAGGGTACGTAGGTGCTCTGTCGGTCTACCACGAACTGCACTGTCTTGTATGTCTGGTCCAAGCTGCAGCCCTAGCTGATAACGCTCTAAAATGCAGGACTAATAGTATTCGGCAGAAATTGATCCGACAATGGTTCTTCAAAGACAATTATTTCCCTAATCTCACACAGGAGCAAGATAGAATCCAATGGGAGCATACAGGTACGAATCGGAAGAGACACTAATCTATTCACCATCTAAAGGCTAATCCTACATCGAAGAGCATTGTATTGAGTCGCTGCGCAAGTCAACCCTCTGTCATGCTGATATCACGGTATTGCCATACCACTACCTGCACGATCCTAACAACGAAAGCCGGGTCCTTGGGCCCAGTCCGCTTGAACATCAGCCTCTACACCGTTGCGTGCAATGGGATGGACTACATGAGTGGGCTGTCTCGCGTCATGTTGACTTGTCCAACAAAAGCATACTCGTTCCGGAAGGTGGGCTCACAAAGGGGCAGGACGCCAAATGAGGTGCTTTTACACAATCCATAGGAAATCCATTGTTATCAAACAGCCTTTCCTACCAGATCAGAACTTTATATCGCACTGTAAGCACGTCCTTTCAAGCGCCTTCGCCGCTTAATCAGTAAGAATAATCCTTTAATTTCTATTAGGGATTTTATAAGGTTATCCCCCTCCCACAAACTTCCCAAGGGTTCTTACCCGCCCCCAATTATCACGGCAGCCCCCGGGCCGCCCTTCTATGTACGGCTAGGAACGGCTTATCTGACCACGTCGAAATATGACGATAATAATTGCGGCGCCGGCAAAAAGCAAAAACAAACAAATACAACCAACGTTTCCTAAGTACAGGGAACGCTGTTCACCTGCCCTAGTGCCCCGTCTCGCCGTCCAATAGGCAATCCCGACCGTTGAGTGTAATAGTGTGGTGGTGCAAACGGCCCCCAACATTTTGGAAGTGGCATCACGCCTGGGCGTAGGTACATGCCGAAACTCCCGACTAGTCAGAAACGGAATGTAAAAGAGGCAGGGCCAACACTTCGTAGATCTTGCGACTTTAATACGTCATATGCAGTGCTTGCAGCAAAGATGTGCAATCTTGCTGACCGAGCCGGTTCACGAAATCTTGGAATTACTACCAACTTGCAGCCGGTGAGGTGTTTGATCACCAGCCTCCTGTCGTTAGGCATCACTGCCCTTGGTTCGGATATTTGCCAGCCTCAAAGGGCCGAATTCTTCAGTCAATGCAACATTTAGATTTCATGCAAGCATCAATGGCGTGGGGACATCAACGACAAAAGTTCTCTGCATATATGCAACAATATGTTGGCGATCCTGCCATATCAAGCCGTGGTTAGACTACGAGTTGCTTAGTTGGTTAGGTCCCACCCACCCGTTACCACCCATTTGTGGCTGGCATGTTTCACCAAAAAAAGAAAAAGAAAAAAAAAAGGGAGAAGAGAAAAAAAAAAAAGAGAAAAGAAGAACACCCCCCCCCCCCCCAGAATAAACACTAAAAACCATGAAGTGGGCTAGGCAGTGATTATCACGGTGATTAGCCCCCACGAAAACTAGCCACTCTCAACATGCAAGGCTCTGTGATACACTGAGCGGTTAAGTCGCCAGGGGCATAGAGATCGGAGAAAGACTAAGCGCATCGTCAACGGTAGGGAGTAACACAGTTTAATCATTTGGGGCTTCCCCTCGACAAATCTAGCAATTTACCGGTGGATCTTTGTTTCCAACAAAACTCAGGGTGGTAACTGATTGCTTCATTTTCAAATCGCCGTTATAGGGATCATCTTGTACTTCTTTTAAGCGGGCTTAATAATAACTGGGAGGCCATTTTCCTTCCTTGCTTCGGGCTTTGGGGTCTGGCCCCACTAGCTGGGAATACAGAGACTGGCCTTTCGGCCGTGTGGCGTCTACATACAGTACAACTCTCTCTTTCAGCAACACAGAGAGAGACACTGTGGTATACAGTTAAACCCACATTTGGTCCACCCTTGAGTGACCACCACACTTGCATTTCTAGTGTACTCGAGGCTGTACCGACCTCCGGCGGAAGATACAGCAGAACCCTCAGAGTCTGCGTTCTAAAAACCTTGGAAATCTTCGACCACTCTCCATTCTTCTGCCCATGCCTTAAGCTGCGCAATATTACGGCACTGCCTCTCGAAGCCAAAGCCAGTCACGCCGCCCTCGTCTTTGTTTGGCATTTCAAGATTCGCATCTGCATGGCAGAGAAGCGACTGACGTAGGTAGTCAATGCAGTGACGAACGTGTGAGCCTGCATGCTGATGGTCTGAAGTGACAGTCCCATAAACTGCAGCCCAGTAGGACTCTCGAATGTGATTCTAAATAACGTGTTAGATCTACATGTATAAACAGGAATTCGGAGTACTCCCGAGGTCACGAAGAGTCGCAGTTAGGCTCACACACAGATGATGAGATATACTTACCAAGCAATGGAGTTGGTGGTAGACTGCAAGACTGGCCATGTCTGGAGATACCGTAGGATGCTTTACAAAGCCACCACCAGCTGATGATTATCATCTGGTTAAAACGAGGAATATGTCAGTGGGGGTGTAATACTTACTTGGGAATAGAGCATGCCATTGTTCTCGAGTTTCGTTGCTACCCCCTAGCGTAAAGACCTTCTGGTATTCAAACGTGGTGCTCTGTCGACCTGGAGGCGCTGAAGCCAAGGTTAGCTCATGTGCAAAACCCTTTCCAAGATTGCCGATCGAGCCACACATAGAAGCTTGGTATACTTACAAAGCCATGCTGGCCCAGCCTCTGCCTGTGCTGGAATTCGCATACCGATGGCAAAGCCGAGAAACCCGAAACTGAGACAGGTCACTGTTGCAATAAGCACGAGTGAACCGGTCACGCCGAGCACCGTGGTCGATATTGGCTTCTGTTTGCCAACTCCATCTTCAATCCGCGTATACTTTATTTGCTGTGCCATTGCTCTCGCCTCGGAAACCTTGGAAGATATGGGATGGTATGGGGTGGCGGAGGGGGCAATAACAAGACCAAGTATGATATCAGTGTTGATGACAGGAAGTACCCTACTTGCGGTGTTGCTTTAGCCTTCCAAGGTTATGGCAGATAGAGGTTAGTTAGGCAGGGTATTGCTGAATTCGTCAGACGTAGTCAAAGACATTCAGTCACCCTCCATCCAAAATATCTCCCCATTGCAACATGAAACATCACAGCAGCACCGCCCGCAACCTGACGGTGATGAGCTTGCCTTAGCACGCCACGCATGTGGTGCGAGCGCGGGGATCAGTCGGTCTCTGCATCTCTAATCCAAAGATGGCTCACTGTATCACTTGGCGATGTTACAGTACCGTCTCGAGGTCGTACTCGTTGTAATATTGGCAAGAATCAAGAAATTGCTCAATGCTACTGTACCAGTGCATTTCCAACATGCAGGAACCCTGGGAAGCTCTTCGCCCAACGTGTGCGGAGATCCACAGGTGCATAGCTGCCTCGCGCAGACTGCGCGACCTTGCTTGTGTACTTCTCGAAAGAAATGCCTGTTTCCGTGGGGTCTCCCGAGGGACTTGCCATCCAATTTAAGTAATGTAACCCTATCAAGCTCTCCCAGCTACTATGGTACCAAGTTGGGGGCGGTTGAAGTGAATTGTGACCAGGGGCGACAGTGCTAGAAACTATCATCTCGCACTCGCGCCTGACATGTCAACAATTATATTCATCACACATGGACAGTCCAATAGGATATGTATATTAGAATTTCGGCAAGATCTGCACCTGTAGACGCCCATTGAGCGATTGGCCGAGGGGAGGTTTTCGTTGACGTCAATCTGACCGTATCCTTCAGAAGCTGCAGCACAGCGTTGATCATTCGAGTCCTCCCCAACGGTAACATCGCCTCAAAATTTAACCCTCCTGCTTTTCTATACTTGAGTATCTAAGGTAGTATGCAAGTCTGGATTGGGACTTATTCTTCATTGACAAGGAAGAACGTCGTGTTTGCTCAAGGGTATCTGGTGAACTGACCTACGATATCCAATAACGCCCGGGCGAGGCTTGGTTTCGAGGGCTGAGAATAAATGAAAGAGGGGGAGGGGGGGTTCAATTCTGAGGTTCGCGAGGAAATGCGGTACCTAGGTATCTTGCACCGACTCGATCACAAGGTTCAAATTGGGCCCCGGGCGGAACTGTAAGGTTGCGCCTGCATGAACACCCGAGGCTCATGTAGAAATTCAAGCAACTCTGCACTTCTCGATCGCTCGTGTATAAATACCCCAGTGTCCCACCACGAAACAGACATCAAGTTCCATTACCTCCTCGCCTATGTCCCTAGGTATCCAGCCAAAGACTATCCCACATACGCTTCCAAAACAGTCAGCCTCTTCGCTAGAGTCACTCCCACAACAAGAATCAACCCACACTCGCTATACTTTCATCATGCAACCCACGACCCTTTTCATCGCCATTGCAGCAGCTTTTGGCTTTGCGACTGCACTGCCTACGCCTGGTGAGTTGAGCTAGCGTTATACCTGCTTCGCATCATCTCTCAGACCCACCAGAAGCTTCATGTTGTATGCATGCTAACATTCTCAAGAAAACCCGGTGGATGTAGCTGCCCGGGCTGACGACGACGTTCTCAACTATGCAGAATGGGTCCCAGGACATGAATCCTGATGGTTATGATAGTGATCTTACGAGCAGGTTCTACGGGATTAGGGTTGTGGAGATCAGTCCATTGGATATATATATATATATATATCCCAGTTTATATAATATGCATTGCTTGTATTGTTCTGTGTCATCAAACCCCAAGATTTCAAGATTCAGCTCACCCTGAATTTGCAGAGCAAGCTGTATATTTAGATAAAGGTAAACGTGATCCAAGGTTCCCCGAGTATACAGATGAGCACAGTCTACCAGCCGTGCACCGCTCCCGTGCCTTTCCGTCGTCCGCCAACTCCTGCGCTGTATACTTGGATATTCTCGCCGTATACACAGCTCTTGCCAAATACTGTATGGCTCTTTTCCCAGATCTTTGTAGAAGCAAATCCAACGAACAGAACCTTGGAATTGTTCTACTACCCTAATGTGATTTCAAGGGCTTGGCATTCCGAAGCCTGGCAGAAATACGTCCGCATACACCTAAACCCTCAGCGGGATCGTTTCGGTGGGCTGTCTGTGGGAACAACCTATGAGATAGTCTCAAGATAGCCACGCCCATACCTCGGCGCAAGACGCATGCCTATTCTAAGCACGTGTTAATTCCAACGGGGAGGGGGGCGTTATCGATCCTAAAGCTTCCCATAGCTAATCCCTGGCGAGGTGCGCTCTCCTTATCTACAGCTTCTTGAAGCCGTAGCGAGGGTTCAATAGAAGTGTGACATGGGGTGGGCCGAGGAGACTCGATGCTAGCAGAAGCCGGCCAGTCTTCATCCGGGCACGGTATAATGTGAGGAGAGCCCAGTAGCACGGCTGTAGTGGGGCTCAGGAGACACGACTGTTGATGAGTACTTGCTTGAAGAGCTCCTCCAGCTTAAGGGAAGCTGAGGAGACTCGACACCAGCAGGATTCGGCCGTTCGGAGTTAGGCTGAAGAGACTCGGGCTCAGGCTTGTCGGTTGATAGGCAAGCAGAAGCTAATTGCTTATCGAATTCGCCGTCAAGAGCCTTATTGGATTTTCTGATAGCCCCTGGGAGTCTGTCTGGGGCTTAATCTGTTAGCTTAAACTAGGCGTCTACATAGAGACAACATTTACATACCTGCACTAACAGTACTACCCCGAATTGCTCATCGTTGTGCCCGGGGGGCTGATGAAGCTCATGAGGTGGCGGGAGAGAAGTGACAAGAGCACCATCCTCGAGATCGCTGTAATCAGACTGAGAGCTCCCAGGCACATCCTCCCGAGGGTCGCTTAGGCTTGTTGAAGGGATCTCATGCTCAAGCCATAAGTAGGAGAGGTGGCTCGGATGCTGTTCTGAGGGGAGAATAAACGAAGCCTAGTTGCTGAGAATGTTGGCCAACTCGATGCGAGTGCTTACGCGAAAGTACTATGAGTTTGCTAAAAACTTGGGACAAATTGGTACTGGAAAGTGTAGCAGTACAGAAGGACTTTGAGGCGATTGTAGTTATCGGCAACACAGGCAATATATACACAACAGAAAGGGGGTGGGTCGAACCCGTTCAACGTCTTCCAGCTCCTCCCCTCAAATTCAGGCTACCCAAATCATCGTCTGTAGGTATATCATGACCAGACAATGGGCAGCGGTAGTTGAGATTCCTCGTACTCCTGCTGATAATCCAGGTACCGGAACCACACACAGTCCATCAGTGGTATCAGGCCTCATTGAGCTGCCTCACACTTCGCCTCGACGGAGCAGTACCATTTCGCCGTCCGCATCTGCCTTGCCATCGCTCAGGAAAGGAAAAAAAAAAAGGAAAAAAAGGGAAGCAGCATTACGCTTCCCTACGCATGGAAGGAAGTCGAGCTTATAGCTAACAAACTGCCTCCCACAAGTCTCATCAAGCTGCATGATTCCCGGAAGGCCGCTGTATGCAGCGCGCTGCGGCGCACCCGGGTCTTCCACTTCGCCGGTCATGGTTATACCGACCCCAGGGACCCATTACAGAGCCGACTTCTCCTGAAAGACTGGGACAAAGACCCGCTAACCGTCAACGACCTCCTGGCACTGAAGATGGGCACATGTGAAAATGACAAGACGACTGATAAACAATCAAGTCCCCGGAAGAAGGACGACCCGCCCTCCTGGCGTTCCTGTCCGCATCCTCGACGGGGAGGAGCGAGGTTTCCGGACTCGCTGATGTGGGGCATCCACCTCATGAGCGCATTCCAGCTCCTTGGGTTCCGCCACGTGGTTGGCTCGCTGTGGGAGCAGGCCGACACGACGAGCTGCTTCGTGGAGGTGGTGTGGTCATCGCGGAAGGCGATGATGATGCGGTGTGTCGAGGCCTGTACGAGGAGGTGTTGAAGATGCGCGATAGATACATTGTTCATAACGAAAAAATAACGATACGAAGCTACAGGCTGCCTATATAATAATATATCTAGTTGTTGTACTTACCTAGGTAGACCTATATTCGGGGCTCTATACTATTACTAATTATATAAGCACTCCCTTATCATGATCTCCTGTATCTAGAACTCTTAAAACGCCTTGATTCTCATGCAGCAACCGCAGCGTAAAGGCCTATACAACTTCCCAACCCATCTAGGTTGCGCCAGTAACCAAAATTAACCCCATCATACATTACAGAACCGCCATCCGGGCCAAATCCGCCCCCGACATCCTCACCTTCAGCCGGCGAGTCGGCGACTGCCGGGGAATGCGTGCCCATATTCGCATTCGAGACCCAGGATGGCCCTATACATGTACATAGGCGGAACGAGTCACGATTCGTAGCAGGGGGGTGGAACGATTCCTGCATAGCAAAGTACCCTGCTTTATAGGCTGCTAGTAAGAAATGCGTCTATTAGGTGATATAGTGCTATATAAAAGAAGAGGTGTCAAACTTAACCTCTGTATTATATGATTATTAACTGGCGGCTACGTACCGATTTCAAGAATATGCAACCTAATACTAGACTGTATTGCCTCTTAACAGTAGACCACGTGAAATAGGCACTTAAGATCCCGCCTGATATCACAGGAGCAATTCATAACCGGCAGCCCCACCAAAAAACACCTAGTGCGATTAGTCCAGAACCCTTGCCCGGGACGATTGTTATTCTCTGTATGTTTGTTAACATATAAAAACGCAAGAATCAAGCCGCACTGCAGGGTGTCCAGGTCATTCTGATCGTAGAGATTTTGCACGTCTATACATCCCGATAACAAAAAGCGTCAACTCAATATAACTAATATTGCTAAGGAGCTTGCCGTACAGGGCTAAGGCGCACTAGGACAGTTTATATCAACAAGATTACATTTAGGCAACCAGATTAATATAGCTCAAGGTTCTAATTATAGTGAAATCCCTATAAAGTCCTTAGGCGCGTCAAGTGAGAGTGATATATATATTTAGATATACGAACATGTGACCATTCAGGCTACTGAACAGAAGCACATTTGGCCTCTCGAACTTAAACTATCAGCTATACAGGAAACTCCAGCCTCTCGTCCCTCACAAAAGGAAAGAAAAAAAAGAAAGAAAAAAAGAGGGAAAAACCTTCCCGAAAGCCCCATAACCTAAGTAAGTGGCAGAGTGGCAACTGTGATAACCATCCTATTGGTGGAGTACCCTTCACTAGGGTAGTGATGCTGCTTTCTGCACGAATTCCTGCTAACTTCCCCATATTGCACTCATATTGCAACACCAAAGTCCAGCGGCTGCTCATGGCACATCTTCTGTCTCTGGATAACCATCCAGGGGTAGAGCTTTGGCCAGAGATTGAATATTAGTTATCTTGAGCAGGTGAATGTGGCGGAGCGGAGCAAGGAGCTGCACCGAGCCTCCAGCTATGTGGGCGAAACTTACCAAAGTAAGATACAGCACCCTCTAAGAAGCCGCTGACAGAACTCATCATTGCGAGATTACCCTTCTTATGCTCGATGAAAGGCAGGATGTTAGCGGCAACTCGCATAGACGCGAGCCTGTCCGCTCTTTCAACGGCCAAGGATCGGAAGCTATGGGGCAGGAAGCCGGCCTCTTCGAAGTCGATAATATAGAGTATGATATGGCCATCGGCCCCTGAAAAGATGAAGTTGGAGCCGTTGAGATCTGAGTAGTAGAATTCAAGCTCCCTTTCCAAGGTAATGGTCGGCGTATTAGATAGATCATTGTAGTAATACATGTGATCTATAATCTGCAATCCACCCTCATAGCGAAACATGATTCCAGCGTGGGGCTTAGTTGCGTATACTAATAAATAGTATACTCACCTTATTTATATGCTTCTCCAGCATCTCCACATCCCAATAGGGTACACGGGCTTAAGAATCCTTAGAGAAAGGGTGCCGGATAATGCCACCCCCAACCGGCCCGGGCTTAGCCCCTGGTGGTACCTTTGCATTGGCAGATAGCAGGTGGATGCCCGTAGCGATGTATTGGTAGAGATTCGACTTATCCAACTCAGCCACGAACTTCAGCTCCAGCTCGACCCAGCACGTCCGCGCCGGGTTCAAGCGCCTCGTTCAGCGTTATGCCAGGAACATATCCCATAACCACAAAGTAGCGCCCGCGGTCCTCGAAGTCGTAGAAGACCTCGGGCACACAGGCGATGAGTTTCAACTGTTGGGAGGCCGGCTGCTGCGTCCCTAGGAGGGTGCTGAAGGCGAACTCTTGGTTGCGCTTCTCTGATTCTAGGGCCTCCCTACCGTAGCTTACGATGAACTTGATAAAAGGTTGGGGGCTTTTACTGTTGAGTGGATATGAAAACGTTTTTGCCTTAGTTAGGGGAGGGAAAGTCGCTACTATCTGTGATACTTTCCAGATATCGTCTTGCCCGTAGGCTTCGGCGGCTTTGCGCTGGCTCGACCTGCGCTCATTTATGATGGCTTGCGGGGTCAGGGACATAGAGGCGAGAGGTAATAGCGGTGAGAGGTAACAACGGCGTGTAGGTCGGAGGGGAAACTGTTTGATGTTCAATGTCCAATAACTAATCTTCGTACGAAGCTCAACAGGCAGGATGTGCAATGCCGGAGGGGGGAGGGGGGGCAGAGGGTAGTGGGCGAGCTATTTGTAAGTACCTGAGTAGGTATGTAAAGTGTCATGATCTAAATAAAGGTAATGCAGGGCTGAAGCCCAACAGATAGCGAGCGGGGCCTGCCAGAACAAGAACCTTCAAGGCCTGGGAAGCCAGTGGAACTTACGTAACCCAAGAGGTGAGGGTGACCAAGTGAAAGGTGACTGCCCTCTGCGGGACGTGGGCAGTTCAATCAATGTTCATGGATACCCATAGGGTACCGTGACCCCTTAGCTGCCCGGTGTTGGATCTTAGTTGGCTACTCCGACTCGTTACATTGTGCTTCCTCCTCGTCTTATTCGTTCCTTCAAGCGGTGCTTGCATGTGGTCTTCCAGCCTGCCCAGCGCACCATCAATCCGGCCTCAACATGGCCGCGGCCCGTGGACCCAGGCCTTATGCTGTGCCGAAGCAGCTAGCACACCTGTGTCAATGGTCATACTCACATCCGTTATGTCCTCCGGCCCCGGGATGGGCAGCGGGCGGCCATCTTCAGGGGCTAAGAGCCAACATTGACTAGAACATCGCACGCTTTCGTCGTTCAGGCTGGACATTGACTCCTGCCCAGATATATAAGGGGTGCTCTAGTAGAAGGGTCTATCCACGAACGGAACCTCTAGATCTGTTTCATTATTCGACCCCAAAGCTCACCGTCCACCATTCAATTTACCATCCTCGTTTCTGCTTATTTGTACCAACAACGTGAGAGCCGACTATTGATCCTTGGGTTCTATTCATATCATCTATCGACTTCCAGATTCATAACAATGGTATGCACCGGCGGTGGTGGTGGTGCTCCTGGCTAGTCCTCTACTCACCACGGTCAGGTATTGGGTACGCATCCTGTTAGTAGGGTTCTATTCGTACGTACGAAATATTATCTGAATAGTTTGTGTATTTTTATTATTATTTCTAAGTTCCATCCCTAAGAGGCACGCTAGGAAGGAAATAGCTAGGTGCTAAGTTCTACTAGAAGGAAAGACCTAATACTAGGCTATAGCTAGGAAGGTACGGCTATACGATAGCCGTAACCGTAATACTAGCAACCTTTTTCTTTTTATAAAGACCGGTCCGGCGTAACGAATCTATCGTAAAATAAAACTAAATTAATCGTAACTTAACGTATCTAAAACTCGCCCTTATAGTATCCGTAAGTAATACCCTTAAAGCTATTCGCAAAACTAAAAACTATTAAAAAATCTATTATATAATACGCTAAGCTTTCTCCTTAGCTTTCTCCCTTCTTAACCTTCTTCCTTTTCTATAATTAACGCGTTAAGTTACTTCTCTATCTTACCTCTCTATCTCTTTAGTCCCTTTAGCGTATAATTATCGTTATTTAATATTATCGCGCGCTTTCTTATAGATATCTTAGTTAAAGTATAGTTAAAGTTTAATTTAGTATTTAATAGTAGAGTACGTTTATTAGGAGTAATAGTATTTAGTAGTAGGCTACGTTTATAAGGAGTAATAGTATTTAGCAGTAGGGTGCGTTTATAAGGAGTAGCGGCTAAAGTACTCTTTTTATCTTTATTCGCCTACTTCTTTATTACAGGTACGGGTCTTCGATAAGGCATCGCTAGCCCTTTTATATATAGAGGTTGCACGCGTTAGTTACTTATCTAGTATAGAAGGTTTTAAATCTAAGTTAGTAGATCGATTTATTTCTTCGATATCTTATCGTTACCGGTATAATAGCTATAGAAGATATAGGGGATCGAGATTCCTTTAGAGTCGATTATTATAGCGATTATAATAATTTTATACTTTAGGTAATAGTTATTCTAATAGCTATTATTATTTAGAGATCCTACTAGTATTACCTTTATTATCCTAACTCTTTCGATATCCTTTCGTATCTTTTTAACTATCGTATAGGATAAAAACTGCTTATCCTAGTATATAAAGTTATCGATAATCTTTAGTACTACTCTACTAGTTTCGTTATAGAGGAAGAGTATCTTAACCTAGGCTATAGCTTTAGCTTTAAAGTTAGTAAGTTTAGCGTCGGCGATACCTCGAGAACCTTTTTTCTTTCCGTTTTCCTTTAAAGCCGCTTAATCTTATATAACTCTCGCTATCGTCTCTTTAGCTAAGTTATAATCGTTATTATCTATTAAGTTGCTATAGATATCGAGGGGACGATTATCGTTATCTTCGGTAGCGGTTACGTTAGTAGCCTTAATAGCTTCGGCAGTATAAAGGGCGGTAGCCGTAATATCTTTAATATCTACTATTTCTCCTCTAATTTTATCGTATTCGGCTATTTCTACGGCTGCTTTTATAATCGTCGCTATTAAAATAATTATAGGAAAGGTAGTAATAAAGCGGCAGAGCGCCCCTACCGTAATATATATAGCGCGCACGCGGCGAACTCTAATAAGGGGCGTAGGCTAACGGGCGCTACGAAATATAAAACGAAGGCATTAAAGTTAGTTTACTTAAGTATAGGGAAGAAAATACTATACTTTTTATTACTTTATAGAAGGGGTTTAGGGCTTCCTTAATATAGCCGCCGCAGGTATAATAAGAAGGGGATAGGGGGGTTATACTCTATCCTAGCTACTTTATTATTCCTCCCCTAATAGCTTAATCTATAAGCTGCGCCCTAGGATAGTTAATATCTAGGACCTTTAATTAAAATTAAAAGAGAGGAAAGAAAAAGACTATTACTAAAACTAGAAACTATTACGCTATTTATTCTATATAGAAACCTTTCTAAAAATTAAGCTTAATCCGGATATCTATATAATTAGCAAGTCCTTTATATCTCTTATTATATATCCTATATATATATATTAACTGTAATTAAGCCCCTTTTATAATCGTTATCCGCTGCTTCCTTATCCGGGGCTTTAACTAGCTCCTAGGTAGGTATTAGTATTCCTTTATTATAAAAAACTATTTCCTATTTTAATAGCTTCCTTTTTTATAGTTTATACTTTATATCGTTTAATATAATTAAAACTAACCTAGTTAGGCTTTAGCTTAAGCTTCGTTATAATATCCGTTATAGGTATTTAACCTTACCCTGCCTTATCCTAGATAGGAAGCTTAAAAGCTTAAGGAGGCTTCGGGATAGTAATCTTATAATTATAAAGAGCGTAGTAGCTTACCTGCTCTATAAGAGGTTAATTAGGTTTAGAAATAAGTAGCGAGATTTAAAAAGGGCCCTATAGCGTTTATAAAACCTCCCGGTTAAAAGGACCCGATAAAGATTCTCTAAGTAGTATAAATAGTAACGAAAAACTTATACCTTTACCTCTAATAGGGGATTAGCGCTATTTAAAGGGTACTACGCTAAGTTATAAACGCGAGAAATTCCTCTTATCTTCCTTAATTAAAGGTATAACCCTATCTTTATCTATAATAGATATAGGATAAAAACTTCGGTTTAATATTATATTTAACTATCTTATTATAGAAGTTTAACTTAATCGGAAGATAGAGCTATTATAAATAAAGCCCTTATTTCCTCGAAAGCTTTTTAAGTTATTTTCGGGACTCGGATTAGGCAGAACCTAGCTAGAACTAATAAAGGTAGTATTAAGGTAGTATTCGCCCGTATATAAATAGTATTTCTTATATTCTTTAAAGCTAATTAATAGTAACTCGGGCTAATAAAGATAGGCTAGTATATAGCCGAGCTCCCTTATATAGGCCCTTAGGTAAAGGTTAACTATTTTAATTAAAGGTTTGCCGGTTAAATTAAGGAGACTTCTAGCTTATATCTAGTCGGTATACCCGATATAATTATACTTATTTAGGACTTTTATACTTTTTAAAAGCTATATTCGAAAGTTCTTAATTATAAAGAACCTACTCGATTCCTATTATCTATTAAAAGGTCGGTTTATATTATCTATTATAATTATTCCTTTTATAACGGGTTTTCGTAGCCTAGCTCGAGTAATTAGATTATCGATCTAACTATATATTTATTTCTAATACTTCGGGTTACTAATAGTAACTTTACCTAAGTAGCTATCGATAATAAAAGCCTTTTAATAAACCTAGTTATACTATATAAGACTATACTAGTTATTTATTAAATCTTCTACTATTTAAAAGATAAAGCGAAAACTAATTAATTCTATACTATAAGGGGTAGTTATAGTTAGTATAGCTTTATAATCTCCTATCTTTATTCTCTCTATATAAATCTATATATTATTCTAGAGGTATTAAGTAAAGTACTTTATTCTAGTAAGTATAAGGTTAAATATAAGTTTATTTTAAGAGTAGATATACCCTTAAAGATTATAGAGAGTTAGAAGATAGCGGTAAGGGTTAGTTTTAAAGATATAATCGGTATATAAGGTCCTTAGTTCTAGCCTAGGAAATAACCGATTAACTAAAGTCTTATATATTTCTATAAAAATAGTAGTATTATAAAAGTAGGGAGGGCGGGATTTAATTAAGTTTAAAGTATACTTCGGGGGAATAGTAGTCCTTAGTATATAAGCTTTATTAAGGGGATTACTACTAGATAACTACTAGTTAATAGCCGAGTAGATAAAGGGTTTCTTACTTATCGCTTTCTCCGCCTTAATAGCTAACTATACGCGTATATAGGAGTCTATTATAATTAGGTAGGATATATAGAAGGGGGATTATAAAAGGTACTAGTTCTCGGGTAACGGTAAAGGTAGAAATAATAAGGAGTTAATATTAGTAAAGAGTATAAAGTATAAGTTAAGGGAATAGTATAAAGGGGGAAAAAATTTAAAAATAGTTTTAAATAGCTTTAAAATAAGTAAACGGTAAAGTTTTAAAGGTTATAAATTAGCGTAAACGAGAGTAATTTATATAGTTTTTATACTTACCTTCTTAAGTAATAATAGCTATTATCTTTAGTAACTAATATAAACGGTAACCCGGGTAATTACTCTTCCTTCTCTTTTTAAACGCTTCTAATTACTCTACCTCTTATTATTTCTTTTTAGCGGTTATTCTTTTTATATCCTCCCTAGCTTTCTTTTTCCGTTTTCTTATTTTAAACCTTTAACCTTAACTCTTCTCTTCCTTATTATTATAACTACTCTTTAGCGAAGCTCGTTAGTAGATATTAAGCGACCCCCTTTACTAGGACTCGTTATAGATAGTTAGCCTAGTCTTTATTATTTAAACTAGCCTTTTTAACGGTTTATAAATAATAATAATACCTAGCTTCTTTCTCGCTATAAAACTTCTCGGCCTTTTTATAATCTTTTCTTTATTTCGGACTAATAGAGAGCTTTCTTTAGGGCCTTTAAGTTCTATAGCTTTAAGGGTAACGCTAGTTAGCTCTATATTTACTAGGAAACCGTCTCCCGTTAGAAGCTTATAGATCTTTCGATACTTATTAACCTAGCTATAAATAGTATTTAGCGAAATCTCTATTATCCTTAACCTATCGTTCTCTATCTCGAAAGTAGAAGGCCTTTCGGTTAATATATTTAGCGTATATTAATTAGAAACGCTCGATAGCAGGCTTTCCTTATCGCTATCTTTAGCTATCGTAACTTAGTGCCTTATAACTACTACGCCTCGAGATTTAAGACCTTATTTATAGAGTATATCGATAAGGAAACGGGAGAGAGAAAGAGATCCTTTATAAATAGCCCTTTCCTTAAGTATCTCTCTCTTCTATTTATCTATTCGGGTGCTTATACTAATTATATCTTTTATATAGCTAGGGCTAATTATAACTATTACTAGGGGTTGTTTTAAAACTAACTTCCCTCCGGTTAAACGTATAAATACGTTTATAGAAGAGCCGCTCCGGTAAGTATTTATTTAAACCTAATCGATTAGTAAAATACTAATACTAACTCTTTCTCTAATCTCGCCGATTATTTAAAGTCTTTAGGGGTCGATAACTAGAAGGAACTCTTAAAGTATTAATCGATTTAATTAAAGAGGAGGATAGGATTAAGTAACGGTAATAAGCGCTAGCTAAATATATTAGATAGGGCTAATTAGCTAAGGGATAAAAGGGGATAGATATTTTCTTAAGTAGGGGTAGTTAGGTTGTTTTCCTAAGTCTTTTTAATCTCTAGGTTTAAATTTTAGCCGGAAATAGGATTAATTATAAGCGATAGGCTTCGGGAAGCGTATATATAAAAGACCTCGGCTAATCGAAAAAAAAACTTTTAGGGGGGGTATAGGTAGTTATCTCGGAATAAATCTATTATTTCCTCCTTAGCCGGCTACCTAGCTAGCTACTAGGGCTCTCCTCCCCTAATAGCCTTAAGTAAACGAAAAGGCTATTCTTAGGATTATAAATACTACTAGCTAGATAATCTTCTTCCTATAATTACTATTACTAACTAGATATATATCCTTATATCCTCTATATTAGTGCTTATATTTTAATTATAGGCCGTTATAGCTATAGTATATATAACTTATAGTAGCAGAACGAAAATTAAGCTAATTATATTAAATGTTGGTTAGGCTTTACCGTACGGTTTATAGAACGTACGAATCTGTTATAAATATCATTCATTCGTATGTATAGTGGTCGCTTAAGTCTAAGTTCTAGAAGCTATCGCAGGTAGCAGAAGTAACCCTATATAGGCTGGATTCTGCCGGCTGCCTAATATTCCTTTAACCGCCTACCCTTTATAGCTTAGTGCTTAATCTATACTAGCAGCTTTTCTTCTTATCGTAATATCCTTATCCCTAGTATTAAAACTCTTTAAAGCAAATACTCGTTATAATCTCGTCTATTTATTCTAAATCTATTATCTATTATATCCTTATACCTAGTCCCGTTCTATATACCCCTCTATACGAATTACTAACTTATTCGTAGCTATAAAGCGCTCTAAGGCCTTATTTAGTAATATCTTCGTTAGGGCGTTAGCCGGGTTATTATTTCCGTTAATCTATCGTACCTTATAGATCTCGCGTTTCTTATACGATTATCGTAGCGATATAATATCGATTATTAGCCGCTTCTCTTTTATAGTCCCGAGCTTTATAAGGTACTCGTATAGTAAGTATAAGTCTATATAGATTGTAAGTAGGATCGTCGGTAGCTCGAGAGAGTTAGTAATTATCTTTAGAGTAGAAGAGATTACAGTACCGATATCGAATCTATTTACTATTCTATAGATCTCTAAAGCTAATATACTCCTAGTAACCCGTTTATACTTAGTTAACGATTAATATAGTATATTCCCGCGCAGTCTTCGTTATATATTATTATCGCCCTTCTCCTTATTAACTATAGCGATTATAAATCTAATCTGGGAACTAAGGTCTCGGTTATTTACGAATAAGCCGTCTACGAATATAACTAGTCTCGCTGTTAAGAGATCTAGAGCGATATAGTAGAGTCCCCTATCTAGGTTCTCTATCTGCTATTTTAAGCGCTTATTCAATATCTCGCAGTCTTTCTTTTCTAGCTTCTGGATTTATACTGCAATTAATAGGTCGAAAGCGGCCTCTAGTTAATAAATCGAAGCTAGGTAGGCGCCGTAAGCCCGCTGCTTAAGATAGCGCTATATATAGTTAGGTATTATAGAATTAATAGTTTTAATCTTAGCCCTTTATCCCTTCTATCTTACATCGATAAATCCGTTACATAATATTAATACTCTCGTGCTATTAAATTCTAGGGGTATTTCTAGTAATAGTTTCGTTTTCGCCTTATATCTAATTTCTGCTTCCTAGATCTTCTCCTCCTCTATTACCGAGAACTTCGGGGTTCCGAATATAAGGGTATCGTTAGTCTATATCCCGATAAGGCCGAAGGCGTCCTTCTAGCTATTCGTAACTAGAAGATAAGGGTTATATATAGAGGTCTTTATCTAGAGTCCCACGCGATAGTATTTATAATACGTTATCTACTAGTAAACTCCGGCCTTAGTAATACTATAGAGAGGTTTTATAATACGTATAATCGTCCCCGGTAGGTATCTATCTTCGAGTTCCCGGGGTAGTTTCGCTAGAATAATCCGGGCTAGTTCTAACTTCGATTAGGGATAGGCCTAGGTAATATCGCGAAGTTCTACTAGTATTCCTATCTTCGTTATTAAAGGGGCGAGAGTAGTAAATAGGCGTTAGCTAATATATTAGATTATAGGCGACTAAGTTAAAATCTTCTCTTTACCCTTATCGTTATACCCCTAAATAATAAGGCGGGATTTCTTATATAGCTTCTTATTCTTTCCCTTAACTTCGTATACTATTCGGGCTTTAAATAAGCGATATTGCCTATAAACTTCCTTATTATAGCGCTCGAATCGGAAAACTCCCCGGCTAATTAGTTTTATAATTTCCTTCGTATCCGACTCCTTAAATAGGTTGCTAGGGCTTATAATTACGCTATCCCGCTATAGCTTTAGGGCTAGTTTATAGTTTTCCCTCTCTCTCTAGGTTATAAAGGTAGTCGGCTTTAGTTTATTCTTTAATCCGGGTAGTCGTCCTCTCTTTTAAGGTTTCGGGGGCTTAATAAGAGGTAGCGTAATAGCAGAAATTATAGGCTCTTAGCTTAAGAACCCGGGTATTTCGGGGTTAGTATCCTTATAATAGTATAAGCGAATAAGTATAAATCGAAACTTAACGGGGCTATTAGGTAGGTTTAAAGTAAAGTTGTAATTATTAATAGCTAATAGTCTATATAGACCCTACTAGCCTTCCTTCTCTCGCTAGACTCGTACTTTACTCTAAAGGGGTAGCGCTAGCTAGTCGTTTATATCTAGGCTATTTCGGGTATAAATAGCTTCGTTAATTTATCGTTCTGCTAAAAGCTTCCGTAGCATACTCATTACCTTCGCTATTACCTCCGCGCGTTTTAGGGTTAATAGCGATAGTAGTAAATCTAGATTTATTCGGGGAAAAGCTCCGAAGATAAGTAGTATAGATATAAGACTATCCGGGCCTATAGTATCGTTTATAGCTTTTATAGCTATCTGTAAGATAGTATCTTTACTAAAGATACTACTTAATTTAGTAGAAAGTATCTTAAAAGCGTAACGGAGGGGTGCGTAATATCTCTTAACCTTACTAATAGACTAATAGGCTTCTATAGGAACCTATTTATACGTAATTCCTATTATTCTAGCTTTATTTTTAAACTCTACCGAGGCGAAGTTTATTCCGGTATTATAAACTAGCTAGTTAGGGGGCCCTAGGTACGTATTAATCTATATTATTTATAGCGCTTCCTATATATCTTTTATCGAGAGGGAGGTAAGAAACCGAGCTGCTTAGAATAATATTAACGAATCTATAGCGTAAAGTATAGGTTTTCTAAATAAATATATTACGTTTATAATAAGTTCGTAGTTAAAGTCCTAATTATCCCTAAGGGTAAATTTAAATCGATGGGGAGTAGCGCTATATATCTAGCAGTAGTAGTAAAACTTTATAATAACCTCTAGAACCGTATAATTAACATTATAACTAGCGTTCCTAAGAAGGCGTAATAGACGGTTAATAAATAGGTGCCCGAAGCGCTTATAAAGATATTACAGCTTTATCTTATTAAAGAACGCGCCGGCTTCCGATTTTAATAAGAAGAACTAGGGGTAGCCCTACTTGCGAACTACTAGTATAGTTCTCTCTTTACCCTATTCGCCGGTTCGGATTAACTCGTTTATAGTATTCCTAAAGTAAACGCCTAGTTTATCTATATCTTATATATAAAGAAGGAAGGGTATTAGGGCGTTAACTATATAGAAAGTAATATACCCGATAGGCGTATTAACTATAATAGTACTAAGAGACGACGATCGTAAGCCTTTTCCGAATTTTACTAGGGCTTCGCTAGCCCGGGAAGTATCTAGTTCTATAGAGGGGTTTTCGCAATTTAGGGCTAGATATTAGTTACGGCTTACTATAGAGAACTCGGTAGCGCTTATATTAGGAATAATACCCTGGAATCTAGTTCGGGAGTATCGATCTTTAAGAGTAAACTATAAAGCCGGAGTAAGGGCTTTCTCGTCCCTATAGCTGATTTCCTTATTATCGGCGTTAATAGAAATCGAGTAGAGGAATACCGAGTCTATTAAGTATCCCGTAGCTTTTATCTTATTATTATAGGGGTAGCTACCGACGTCCTCGTTATCCTTATCCGCCGGTAGCCTGTAAGCGATCTTATAGCCCTTATAATTAGCTAAGAAGGCTATAAAGCCTTTTTCGGAAACTAGCTCTCCGTTATACTTATAATATACTAGATACTAGCTCCTAGATCTTTACCTCTCTTCCGGGGTATACTTCGTAGATTAGCAACCTTCCTTACTATATACGAAGTACTTCTTTCGGAAGGGTTAGCGTCGGCTGTAGTTATTACCCCGGTAACGGTTATTACTATAATAGTTACCCCTAAAGTTCCCTTTAAAGTTTCCTCGGAAGTTAGAAGGTCGGCCTTGCTAGTAGTTATTATTATATCGATGGTCGAGATAGTAGGTATTATTATAGTTAGGATCCTATTAGTTTTAGAGAAACTAATTATTAGTATTTCGCTTTAGGCTAAGTTCTAAGGACGAACGGAGGTTTTAGAAGAGCTTCTCGTAGGGAGCTGCTAGTATATAGAGAGCGTACTTAAATTCTAGTATACCCTTACAAGCTCTAATAATAGTTATTCTCAAGATCTTATCGCCTTTATATCTAGAGCTAAGGGCGCGTTAGTATAGCTAGAGTTTATCTAATAGTATACGGAGAATATCTCGGGGGTTTTTATTAATATTATCTTTATTATTTCGTAGCCGATTAAAGTTAATTATCGTCTAGTTATTATAGTATTACTAGCGATTCGTATTCGTTTTAAAATAGGTTTTTAGCTTTATATATATAGTAGCGAAGTCGTTAGATATACCGATATAGTTGATATAATAGTGCTCTGCGCGCTTAGTAAGAATTCGCGGAAGGACGGTATAAAATTAATCGGGTTCGATGCTACTATAGTAGTAGAGATTTAGAAAGATCCGTAGTTTATCGTCTAATAGATTATATAGCTCTCCGGTTTACTTTTTTATAGGATCCCAGGCCCTTATAAAGGTTATAATTTTATCTGGGTTTAAGCGCTTATTAGGTACTAGTTAAGGGGGAAGGGTTTTATAGGGGTTATATACTGCTATTCTATTAGTAGGGTATTCTAAAAAGAGTTTCGCTATGCCCTATTAATTATATAGCGTACTAGCTAGACCTAAGAAGTTCGCTATCTATTCGTTGCCCTAGAGTATTCTATTTAGGTATTATAGGCGCTAGAATAGCGTAGTTAACTGCTGTTGCTATATAGGGGGAGGTGCCTGGTATTATAAATTCGGTAGATTTGTAGGCGTAAAGTTCGGCTGCTACGATAGCTATAGTAGGGTTAGTATCTGTGCTAGCTGTGAATACGCGTATATATTTAGCTATAAATTCTAGTCGTTATCTTTAATAGTTTCGATTATATTATCTAGGGCAGCCTAGGCTATTTATAGTTATAATTCTGCTTTAATTATCTGGGCAGATTATACGAGACGAATAGGATTTACGCCTAGTAGGAACTTCGCTATTCTATACTCTTTATTAAGCTATTCGGGGCACTTTTCTATCTTTATAACCTTTAGGATTTATAGTACGAAATAGCCTCTTCGTAGGCTAGTATAGATCCCTCTCTTTCGAAGAAACGTCTTTATCTCGTATCTCTAGTTTATCTCGATAAGCTTAAATATATCCGTATCCTAGCCTTTAAAGTCTTCCTAAAAGTTAATTAGAAGTTCTTCGTTTATAGCCCGTTAGCGATTAAGGTTATTTATAACCCTTACGGCGTATATAGTCGCTCTTACTTTATTAAGGTCTTCTTTTATAATAGGAGAAATCTATAGGTTTTCGTCGATTACTTTCTAGCCTCCTTTACCTACGCGTAAAGTTCTCTATATCTCCTCGATATAGCTTTAGAGTAAATTTCGTTCGGCCTTATTCGGAGGGGTCTTAGCAGGGGTCGCTATTATCGAGGTAGCTATAGAGAAGACTTTCCTACGCTATATTTATCGATTAACTACTAGTATATTTAAGACTATTTACCTGTAGATAGTAGTCGCCTAGATTTTATAGCGCGGTAGTTTAACCTTTATTAGTTTTTCGTTACCTATAGGCGTAGCTCGATTAAGGAATGGGGTTAAGATTAACTAGTCGAGTGGGTAGGAAATCGAAGGTTAAGTTTATAATTTTTCTAGGGAAAGATAAGGTTACGAGTAGTTTATAGAAGGAAAGTTTTAATTTATAGTCGTTTATAGGGAGGCAGATATTTTATAGTTGTTTTATAAGTAAATTATCTCGTCCTAGGTAGTTACAGGACTGTCTTTATCTTGTAAATAGCTTTTAAGAGTAAATTCTAAATTGCGGTTAGCTATAAAGAGTAAATCTAGTGAGAAAGAGACTGTATTTAGGTTAAAGAGGGTGATTTTAGGGTTAAAGGGAGTGGTTTTAGCGTATAACTGCCTGATTAAGAGGCCTGAGGTTTCGAAATCTCGCGGTTTTCGCAGTTTCGTAGTCCTAGGAGAGTTTTTCGTAGTTTTATAGTTTCGGGAGGAGGAGGTTTTGCGGTATCGAGGTTTCGGGGGGGGGTTTCTGTCGCTGCGAGTAAGGTTTTCGGTAATAGTTTTTGCGTAATTAAAGCGCGATTAATAAGGTTTCGCTACGAGTAAGGCAATCGACGATAATTTACGTAATAGTATGCGCTATTAGGTTATAAAACTTCTCTCTATAGATATATATCGGCTATTAGTTAGTTTCGAGTTATCGTAGTATATCGCGGTAGCGGCTTTATAATAGCTATCGGTTAGGTTTCTATTCTTTTTTAGAAGTCTCTATAGTAGATAGATATCTAATTATAAACTTTAACCTTAATATAGATCTCGTAACTCGTTCAGGCGCTAAACAGCCCGTAAAGGAAGTCCTAAATTAGCGGCTAGCGATTATAAGAGCGTTCTATCTCTTCTTCCCTTACTATTAGAGATTGCTAGTGCAATTACTAATTAGTATTAGTTAGGCTTTACTATACGGTTTATAAAATGTACGAATCTATTATAAATATTATTTATTCGTATATGTGGTGGTTGCTTAAGTCTAAGTTCTGGAAGCTATCGCAGGTAGCAGAAGTAACCCTATATGGGCTGGATTCTGCCGGCTGCCTAATGTTCCTTTGACCGCCTACCCTTTGTGGCTTAGTGCCCAATCCACATTAAAGCTAATTAAGTAAGATAGGGGAAGAAAGGAGGGGAAATAAGAAAAGGAGTAAAGAAAAATAAATAGAGAAGAGGAAAGAAAATATAAAGAACTTAAAATTAACTAGAAAATAAGAAGGAAAGAAAGTAAACGGAAATAAATAAAAAGAAAGAAAACTATTAGAGAAGAAAATACTTAAATTAAATAAAAAAAACTTATTAATCGGGATAGAAAAACTTAACTATCCTCTTATTTACCGGTCGATAGTATAATTAAAAAGCTATCTTTACCTAGCCTCTATATAAGAATCTTAATAAACTAATTATCTTATTTAGCTTTATATATTTTAGCGGCTTCTTTTACTACTACTTATATCTTTAGTCCCGTATATTTATCGGCTTTTAATTCCTCCTTACTTCCGCTTTTAATTTTCTCCTCCCCTATATCGAGAATATTAGAGATAGGAATTTTTATAAGGGATTAGTTTTAAATATTATAAGTAGGATTAGATATACTTAGTTAATCGGAAATTAAAAGCTTAAGTATTTAGAAAGTATCGGTAGATCCGGCCTCCTCTTTATAGATTTCTATAGGGCTTTCGGGAACTCCCTTTACTATAAGTAATTAAAGTAAGGTTAGCTTATCGGTTAAGCTTTAGGATTAGTTAGGGTCTTCTTCCTATAATATTAGCGTATCTAGTTACTAAATCCCCTTTTTATCGAGAACGAACTTCTTAAGGTTCCGGGCTATAAATATCCCTTTAAGTTTAATTCCGTCTATAGTTCGCAGCCTATAAGCTCCTTTATTATAAACTTAATTAACGATAAATAAACCCTTCTAACGATATAAGATCTTTATAACTATTAAGTAAGATATTTTTCTAATATAGTTATAAACTAGTACTATATTACTTACTTTAAAGCGGTTCTTCCAGATAAGGCTATAAGAGTTCGCTTTATCGGCTACCCGCTTTTAATATTTAATAATAGCCTTAATAGCAGCTTAAATATCCTTCTTTTAATTAGCTATAGTTTTTAACCTAGCTTAGAGAGCTTCCTCTTAGCTTTAGTTCGGTCGCTATAAAACTACCCTTTATATCGGGACTTTAGTTTTTAAAGGTATAAGTAGCTTTTACCCGAAAACTAAATAGAAAGGTATATATCTATATAATCGCTTAAAAGATATTTAGTTAGCGAAGAGAGTAAGCTTTAAATACTTCCTTTAAACTAATCTCCCTTAAAAAAGCTTAATAATAGCGCTAGTAATAAAGAAATATCCCCCTTCTATTATACCCTATACTCTAGGATTATAAGGAGAAACTTAAATAAGCTTAATTCTAAGTCCTCGGATAGTAGAAGTAAACTCTGCTTTATTTTCTAACCCGCTATTAATATTAATAATTATAGGGTACTTATAGGCGAAAAGGATATCCTTAATAAAGAATCTTTTTATAATAGCAGCGTTACTCTTCCTTATAGGTCTTATAATAACGTATCCGATTAGATTATACCTAGCTTCTATAAGATATTAGTATCCCTTATTATTTAATATATACTAGACGTCGACTTTAATCTTTTCGAACGGCCTTCCGGGAATAGTAGGATAAACGCCTTTACTATAGGTTTTAAAACTATATAAGCTATAGATTTTATAAGCTTTAATAGCTTTAGCTACGTTTATTTAAAGCCCTTCTTAAAAGTAAAGGCCTCGGATCCTTATAATAGTTATATTATAGCCCTTATAGCTAAACTTAGCGTAATAATCCCGTAGGATTTTCTTATAGAGTTCCGGATTATCGACTACCCGCTTCCGGGGCAGCTTACTTTCTTTTTATCGCTATAGCGCGTAATTAATAACCTAGTACTATAGAGCTTTCTTTTTAAACGCTATAAACTGCTTTCTTAATATATTAAGTAGCGTTACTCTAATTATAAGGAACCTAGCGAACTTTAACAACTTTTTAAACTATTTAAGCTTAGGATTTAGGAATTATTCTATAGGAATAGAGTTAATCTAAGTATTATACTATTTATCTAGGTCTCCTTTTAAGTTTACCTCCGGTATTTCGGAAATAAATAGTTATAAGAGCGCGTCGGCTATAGGATTTTTAAAGCTAGGAATATACTTAATAGTAAAGTTAAAGATCTTAATAACTATAATCTACCGGCTAATTAAAGCCCCGGGGATATCGGATATTCCTTTATTAATTTAGTTTATTAGAACTCGGGTATCGGTCTTTAAAATAAAATAGTACTTAAATAAGTATTATTATAATCGCCGGAAAAAGTATAATAAAGCTCGATATTCCCTTTTCGTAATATTATACTTCTACTTAGCATTAATCTATAAGCTACTTTCGAACTAAGCTAGCCTTCGCTTTCTATTAATCTCCTATATTAAAACTACGCCCTAGCCGATTAAGCTAGTATTAACTATTAAGATAATTAAGCCTCCCCCTAGATTATAGTCGATACCTATAATAATAGGTTTACTCTTTAGGGCTTTAATTAAGTCTACTATAACCTGCTTTTAAGCGTTATCCTATATAAATAGGGTATCTTTCTTTATTAGGTTATAAAATAGTTAGGTAAGGATTATAAAGTTCTAAATCTAGTAATTATAATAAACTACTATCCCTAAGAAACTCCGGATATCTTTAAAGTTATTATAGGTAATCTATCCCTTTATCTTCTAAATCTTCTTAGCTTAAGGAGATCTCTTAACCGATCTATAAATATATTTTATAATATCTACCCTCTTTTTATACTACTTAGATTTAATACCTAATATTATTACGCCTACTAATTCAGTATTAAAAAGGACTTAATTAATATTCTTAATATACTTTATAATATACCTTCGGATATTTAAAAGCTCCGGGAGCACTTTATTATTATAAGTCGTCTCTAAACCCTTAACTATAATATTATCGAGGAAGGCTTAATAAATATAAAGTATTAGATCGTATAGTAGATATACTATAATACGTATAAACTAAGTAACTAAGTTTATCGCTTCTATCGGTAAGGTATATATCTTAAAGAGTCCTAAAGGAGTAGTAAAGGTTATAATATCTCTGCTATTCGGGTAAAGCTTAATTTAGTTATATCCTAAGAAAAAATCGAATAGCGATAAGACTTTATATATAGCGAACTCCTTAAAGAACTAATTAATAGCTAGAGGTATAAATATATCCTTTACCGTATAGGTATTATAGTTCTAAGCGTCGTTAATAAGCCGAAGACTACTATCCTTCTTTTAAACTAGAAACTAATAGTTTCGGTATAATAAATATACGTTTTCGATAATATACCGTCCGACTCTTTATTTAAGTAGGTTAAAAACTTTAGGCCTAAGAGTATAGGGGATAGGGATATTTTTAAATTAGAAGATATTATATAGAATAGTGCGGATAATTTATAGGGGTGCTATATCCTTATAAATCCCTTTAATCTCGGATTAATCCTAAGTAATAGCTTTCTCTCGATTAATTAGTATATACTTAAATATATTAATTTCCTCTAGAGTTATCCTATTATAATTATTAGTTATAAGTTTCTCCTATCTCTCGTTTATTAAGCGCGTGCCGGGCTTAAGATCCGAGAACTTCGGCTTTATTTATTTATCGTACTTTAAAGGCGGTATTTTTATCTATTTCTTCTTAATTATTTCTATACGTTTAATTTTCTATAAAGGATTACCGTTTAATATAGATCTATTAGGGTTCGAATTATTAATCGGTTTTACTTTATAAGCTACGGCCTTATAAAGGGTATTAACTATATAGACTATTCCGTAAGCGGCTTAGCGAGTTTCTTTTTAATAAAGAGGCTGAATTTTCCCCTTTTTTTATTACTTTTTTTTCTTATACTAGCTGTAAAAGTAGCTATAACTCTCCTTTAACTAGAGTTCTAAATATAAAAAAGCTAGTTCTATCTTAACTAGAATAGTAATAGAATAAATAAAAATAGGGATATCCTCCTCGCTTAGCGAGAGGACGGGTATATTACTTAGTTCGAGTTAGTCGGAAACTTAAGCAGGGACTTTTTTACTACTAATAGCCCTTCGTCCCTTAATACTATTACTATTAGCAGTTAGGTTTTTCTAGTAACCTTACTAAACTAAGCGGGGCTATTATTAATCTAAATAGGATTCTTTAGCTTTCCTCCTACTATAGCTACTACTCGAGCTCTTCTAAAAAGAAAGTTTACCTTAAAAAGGCTATCGGTTAAGTATTTTAGGGTAAGCTTAATCTATAGGATAAACGGTATTCCTAGGAGTACGTTATAATTCGGCTTCCTAACTCTATCCTCTATAATATAAAAGACGATTTAATTAATATAGCCTTTAATAAAGACGTTAGTTTCTAGAACTCCTAGGAGTTCTATCTTCCTACCGTTAAAGGTTCTTAAGGTAACGTTTATCCTTAATACTAGAAGACCTAACTCGTTATATATACTAGCTCCGATTAGGTTTAGTTTAATACTACTATCGATTATTATAAGCTTCCCTTTCGCTCCTAAGTTACCGACTTTAATTATAAGGAAATATATAAGATAGATATTCTTCTAAAATCGATTAAACCGGGTATCTATATTAAATACTTCTTTATAAAGATAGGCCCTAATTATATTAATTCTAGGGAGATACTCGTATTAATTATCGGATTAAAGGAAGTTCTCGATAGCTTATTTATTAATTAATCTTAGAGTCTCCTCCTTAATAGGGCTTACTTTAATATTAGAGATCTTCGCAGGGCTACTTCTATTCTTCCTAAGCTTAGAGGTTTCTTTATAATTAATTATAACTACTTTCTTTACTCCGTTTTAGATAGCTTAGATATAGTAAATAATATACTAGCTAAAGTTAGGGTATAGCTAGAGAATCTCCTCTTAAGTATATCCTTTAAGTATATAGAAAAATCGGTTAATTAATACTTTTCCGAAGTCTATCTTACTATCTATATCCTTAAACTTCTAATTAAACCTAGCCTTCTTTTTCCTTTCTAGGCCTTTATCGGTAGCGACGTAAATTAATTTTTAAGCAGGACCTCGACTATCTTTATCCGTAGCTAGAATCTTAATTATCCTTTTATCCGCTCTTCGCTTTTTAATAATAAAGTGGCCAGGGTGGAGTATGACCCCCCTGTCCCCTTCTTATCGTGCCTGCGGCGGCTATATTAAGGAGCCCTAAACCCCCTCTATAGAGTAATAAAAAGTATAGTATTTTCTTCCCTATACTTAAGCAAACTAACTTTAATACCTTTATTTTATATTTCGTAGCGCCCGTTAGCCTACGCCCCTCGTTAGAGTTCGCCGCGTATGCGCTATATATATTGCGGTAGGGGCGTTCTGCCGCTTTATTATTTAGTATCTGCCCTATAAATCGAATATAGGTTTCTTCGGCTTTATAACAGAGTATTTATTCGTTAATTAAAACTACGTTATATTAAGAAGAGCCTAGGAGGTTCGCTATTACTAAAAACCACCTTTTATAATAGCTTTGCTTATAACTATAAGACTAGCCGGAACTAATGCCTAGGGCCGCCCTGCTATAGGGGAGCAGGATCGGGGAAGCTCGGAAACTAATTATAAAGAAGCTAGAGATACGATTAAACCTATTTTTATAATAGTTTCGCTTGCGATTATAAGACTAGCTAGAATTAATGCTTAGAGCCGCCCTGCTATAGGGGAGTAGGATCGGGGAAGCTCGGAGACTAATTATAGGGAAACTAGAGAAACGACCCTAAATTCGTATTTTCTTTATTTTATTTCTTTTATTTTCTCTAATAATATAAGACGAGGATAAGAAGGTTTAAAGAGGAGACTCGGCGTTAATATAAAGTACTAGTTAAAACGTAAAACGTAGAATAGAGTTAAGTATCGCTAAGGGGACTTAGCGGTTTTAGCTTTATACGGAAACTTTCGCTCTATTCGAGGAGAGAAAGAGAGTTATTAAAGAGAGCCGAAAAGCGGGGTTAGAAAAAGTAAAGTTATTACTAGATATAAGAGTAGGTTTAAATAAAGGGAAATACGATATCGGAGTAGCGGAGATATAAAGCTATAGGGTTAGAGTAGAAACTATTAGTAGTTATAAGTATACCCCGGGACTAACTAGTATAAAGTAATTTATTTAAAAAAAGGACTCCTTCGGTAATTTATTCGGAATTATATTAAAAAGTTCTAAAGGAGGTTAATTAAGCCCGTTCTGCTATCGGGAGTTAAACTAATAGCAACGTAGTTATTAAAGGTAGTTAAAGGTATCTTAAGGTTATAAAAGCTTCTCTCGTCTTCCTACTCTAAGTACTACTAATTACTTCCTATACTACCTACTACTATAAATTTATTTCGATTATATCTCTACCTTCCTATCGAGCGTATTAAGCCTCGATATTATTTACCCTTACTTATTAAAATATCCCTTTCCTAACCGAACCCCTTATCGATACGACCTATAAGTTACCCCTTATCTTACCTATTATATTCTCGGTCCTACTTAGGGGCTATATATAGTAAAGTTAATTATACTAGTAGCAAAGAGAGAGAAGCTAACCTAAATAGAAAGGTTAAGCCGTTACTAAGGAAAAAGAATTATCGAAGAAAGAAGTAAAGGCCCTCGAAGGTTAATAATAGGATATCTCTCTAAAGATAGCTAAAACTAACTAAGGCTAAAGGTACCGAATTTGCTCTAGCTTTTAAGGTAAATACTAGCCCTAGAAATACTTCCAATTCGAAAACTAAGGATAAAGCTCTTAATTCTCGGGATAGTAGCTAGTTTACTTTACCGGCTTCCCTACCCTTTAGTATAAATACGCCTAGTCCCTATACTTAATCCTTCGCTTTAATTAGTCCTAACTAGACTAATCCGGGTATTTACGTTAATTATCCTTTTATCCCGATAATTAACCGCTTAGGGAGCTTTATTAGCCCCTTTACCGGGTATAATATTACCGATTACCTTAAATACTACGCTAGTATTAGAGCTATAATATCTATCCCCGACTCTATAGCCTTATTAATCCTTAAGATACTAGTTATTTAACCCGAAATAGTAACGTCCCTAATAGTAGCTACTTTAAGCGCTACTACTTAGCCCGAGTAGGAAAAAAGAATTAAGCTAGCCTACCGTTTATATAATCGCTCTTAGATGTTTACCCCGGCTTAAGAAAAGCAGCACTTCCTAAATACCTATATAGTTAGCGATACCGAGTCCCTCCGAATAAGTGTTCTAATATACGATAACATCCTTATAAAGATAGGAGTAAGAGACTTATAAGGTTATTCGGAGTTCTGGGATAAGCTTTTTTCTACCTAGATAAAGTAATTTCGATTTAAGTATCGGATTATAAAAGCCTTAGTTTAATCCCTCGTATAGCCTAAGCTTATAAAAGCCCTTTTAAAGACTTACCGAGACGCTTAATTTAAGGAAGATTATAACCGGAAGGCTATAAATATAGTAAACGCGTTTATTCCTTTTATACCTAAACGCTTCTAGTACCCCTACCTAGGTTTCTAGCCGCCGGCAGTTCCTATCTAGCCTCCGAACTTAAGTTATTAGGCGCTAATCGTTTAATTAAAGCTTATAGCCCCTCCGACTAATCCCCCTCGAGCCTCTCTAATACCCTAGCCCTCTTCTTAAAGTCTTATCTTATAGCCGCTCCAAACTATAGCTAAGTAGGATAAAATATAGATTAAGATCTCGAGAGGGGAGATTAAGAGCTTAACGAAGAACTTTAAGGACCTCCGGATTAGTACGGCCGAAATCGCTAAGAATATTAATTTAGCTAGGGAATAGGGTTACTATTTAGCTAAAAAGCGTATTAAGGCTATTAGGAATAAGCTTAAAACTATTTAGCCTAATCCTAGCTATATTTATATTTTACTAAACCTTAATAATATTATAGCCGATCTTCTAAGAGGGGAAGATATCTCTTTAAAGGATTATAAAGCTCTAATTAATAAGTATAAGGCTAAAATTAATACCCTAAGAAAAAACGGTTCTATTCGGATATATTATAGTTATAGTTCGATTAAATATATAGCCCGTTACTACCTAGATTACCTAATACTAAAGAATATAAATATTATCTAATACGAGGATACCGGAAAGTAGGTTATTTCTCTCGGTATTAGAACGGATATAAAAGAAGCTTTTAAATTTACTATTAAACCTAATCTATTTAACTAAGTAAAGGTTATTATAAACTAGGGTATTATCCCGTTATACCTCGGTTACTACTAAAACTTCGTTAATAAAGGCTAGGATTATATACCCGGAGTCTAAGCTTATTTTAAGCTAATTAAGTATAAGCCGAAGTTTAAAGGAAATACTGCTCTAGTTAGGAATAAAGTACCTTACAAAGCTACCGAAGAAACGCCTAGAGTTAGTTCGATCTAGCTATCTAAGGAGGCTATAATACTAGACCTAGCTATAAAACCTAAACCGCTTCTAAGTTTAGTTTTACCTACTATAAGCAACCTAGCTATAGTTATAAATATTAATAGCGAGGCTATTTAGGCCGAAGTTAATAAAAACGCTACTAAAAAGCGAAGAGCAGATAGGAGGACGATTAAGATTCTAGCTATAGAAGAAGATAGTCGAGGTCCTGCCTAAGAATTAATTTACGTCGCTACCGATAAAGGCCTAGAAAAGAAAAAGAAGGCTAGGTTTAATTAGAAGTCTAAGGATATAGATAGTAAAATAGACTTCGGAAAAGTATTAATTAACCGATTCTTTTATATACCTAAGGGATATACTTAAGAGGAGATTCTCTAGCTACGCCCTAACCTTAGCTAGTATATTATTTACTATATCTAAGCTATCTAAAACGGGGTAAAGAAAGTAGTTATAGTTAATTATAAAGAAACCTCCGAGCCTAGGAAGAATAGAAGTAGCCCTGCGAAGATCTCTAATATTAAAGTAAGCCCTATTAAGAAGGAGACTCTAGGATTAATTAATAAATAAACTATCGAGAACTTCCTTTAATCCGATAACTAATACGAGTATCTCCCTAGAGTTAATATAATTAGGGCCTATCTTTATAAAGAAGTATCTAATATAGATACCCGGTTCGATCGACTTTAAAAGAGTATCTATCTTATATATTTCCTTATAATTAGAGTCGGTAACTTAGGAGTAAAAGGGAAGCCTGTAATAATCGATAGCGGTATTAAACTAAACTTAATCGGAGCTAGTATATACGATAAATTAGGTCTTCCGGTATTAAGGATAGATATTGCCTCGAAAACCTTTAACGGTAGGAAGATAGAACTCCTAGGAGTCCTAAAAACTAATATCTTTATTAGAGGCTATACTAATTAAGTCGTCTTTTATATTATAGAAGATAGAATTAGGAAGCCGAACTATAATATACTCCTAGGAATACCGTTTATTCTTTAGATTAAGCTTACCCTAGAATATTTAACCGATAGCCTTCTTAAAGTAAACTTTTTTTTTAAAGGAGCTCGAGTAATAGCTATAGTAGGAGGAAAGCTAAAGAATCCTATTTAGCTTAATAATAGCCCCGCTTAATCTAGTAAGGTTATTAGAAAAAACTAGCTACTAATAGTAATAGTATTAAGGGATAAAGGGCTATTAGTAGTAAAAAAGTCCCCGCCTAGGTTTCCGACTAACTCGAACTAGGTAATATACCCGTCCTCTCGCTAAGTAAGGAGGATATCCCTGCCTTTATTTATTCTATTACTATTCTAGTTAGGATAGAACTAGCCTTTTTATATTTAGAACTCTAGTTAAGGGAGAGTTATAGCTGCTTTTATAGCTAGTATAAGAAAAAGAAGTAATAGAAAAAGGGGAGAATTTAGCCTCCTTATTAAAAAGAAACTCGTTAAGCCGCCTATAGAATAGTCTATATAGTTAATACCCTCTATAAGGCTATAGCCTATAAAGTAAAACCGATTAATAATTTGAACCCTAATAGATCTATACTAGACGGCGATCCTTTATAGAAAATTAAGCGTATAGAAATAATTAAGAAGAAATAGTTAGAAATACCGCCTTTAAAGTACGATAAATAGATAGAGCCGAAGTTCTCGGATCTTAAGCCCGGTACGCGCTTAATAAACGAGAGATAGGAGAAACTTATAACTAATAATTATAATAGGATAACTTTAGAGGAAATTAATATATTTAAGTATATATTAATTAGTTAAGAGAAAGCTATTACTTAGGATTAGTCCGAGATTAGAGAGATTTATAAAGATATAGCGCCCCCGTAAGTTATCCGTACTATTCTATATAATATCTTCCAGTCTAAGAATATCCCTATCCCCTATACTTTTAAGCCTAAGGTTTTTAACCTGCTTAAATAAAGAATTAGATAGTATATTATCGAAAACGCGTATTCGTTATATAGAAACTGTTAGTTTCTAGTTTAGAAAAAGGATAGTAGTCTCCGGCTTATTAATAACGCTTAGAAGTATAATACCTATACGGTAAAGGATGCGTTTATACCTCTAGCTACTAATTAGTTCTCGGAGGAGTTTGCTATATATAAGGTCTTATTGCTACTCGATTTCTTCTCGGGATACGACTAAGTTAAGCTTTACCCGAATAATAGAGATATTATAACCTTTACTACCCTTTTAGGACTTTTTAGGATATATACCTTATTAATAGGAGCGACGAACTTAGTTGCTTAGTTTATACGTATTATAGTGCGTTTATTATATAATCTAATACCTTACGTTTATTAAGCTTTCCTCGATAATATTATAGTTAAGGGTCTAGAGACGACCTATAACGATAAGGTGCTCCCGGAGCTTTTAGGTATCCGAAGGTATATTATAGAGTATATTAGAAATATTAATTAAGTCCTTTTTAATACCGAATTAGCTAGCGCGATAATATCGGGTATTAAATCTAAATAGTATAAAAAGAGGGTAGATATTATAGGATACGTTTATAGATCGGTTAGGAGATCTCTTTAAGCTAAAAAGATCTAGAAGATAAAAGGATAGATTACCTATAATAACTTTAAAGATATCCGAAGTTTCTTAAGGATAGTAGTTTATTATAATTACTAGATCTAGAACTTTATAATCCTTACCCGATTACTTTATAATTTAATAAAGAAAGATACCCTATTTATATAGGGTAACGCTTAAAAGCAGGCTATAGTGGACTTAATTAAAGCCCTAGAGAGTAAACCTATTATCGTAGGTATCGATTATAGTTTAAGGGGAGGCCTAATTATTTTAATAGTTAACGCTAGCCTAATCGGCTAGGGTATAGTTTTAATGCAGGAGGTCGATAGAAAGCGAAGGCTAGCTTAGTTCGAGAGTAGCTTATAGATTAGTGCTAAGTAGAGGTATAACGCTATAAAAAGGGAATATCGAGCTTTATTATACTTTTTCTAGTAATTACGATAATACCTATTTAGGTGCTATTTTATCTTAGAGACCGATGCCCGAGTTTTAATAGACTAGATTAATAGAGGAATATCCGATATCCCCGGAGCTCTAATTAGCCGGTAGATTATAGTTATTAAGATCTTTAACTTTATTATTAAGTATATCTCTAGCTTTAAAAATCCTATAGCCGATATACTCTCGCGGCTACTTATTTCCGAAATACTAGAGGTAAACCTAAAAGGAAACCTAGATAAATAGTATAATACTTAGATTAACTCTATCCCCGTAGAACGGTTTCTAAATCTTAAGCTTAAATAGTCTAAAAAGTTATTAGAGTTCGCTAAGTTTCTTATAACTAGAGTAACGCCGCCTAATATATTAAGAAAGCGGTTTATAGCGTTTAAAAAGGAAGCTCTATAGTACTAGGTTATTAATTACGCGCTATAGCGATAAGAGGAAGGTAAGCTACCCCGGAGGCGGGTAGTTAATAATCCGGAGCTTTATAAGAAAGTCCTACGGGATTATTATACTAAGTTTAGCTATAAAGGCTATAATATAATTATTACAAGGATCCGAGGCCTTTACTTTTAGAAAGGGCTCTAGATAAACGTAGCTAAAGCTATTAAAGCCTATAAGATCTATAGCTTATATAGTTCTAAGACCTATAGCGAAGGCGTTTATCCTACTATTCCCGGAAGGCCGTTCGAAAAGATTAAAGTCGACGTCTAGTATATATTAAACGATAGGGGATACTAATATCTTATAGAAGCTAAGTATAATCTAACCGGATATATTATTATAAAACCTATAAGGAAGAGCAACGCCGCTACTATAAAAAGATTCTTTATTAAGGATATCCTTTTCGCTTATAGATACCCTATAATTATTAATATTAATAACGGGTTAGAAAATAAGGCAGAGTTTACTTCTACTATCCGAGGACTTAGAATTAGGCTTATTTAAGTTTCTCCCTATAATCCTAGAGTATAAGGTATAGTAGAAGGGGGATATTTCTCTATTACTAGCGCTATTACTAAGCTCTCTTAGGGGAGACTAATATAGAGGAAGTATTTAAAGCTCGCTCTCTTCGCTAACCGAATATCTTTTAAGCAATTATATAGATATATACCTTTCTATTTAATTTTCGGGTAAGAGCCGCTTATACTTTTAGAAACTAAAGTCCCGATATAGAGGGTAGTTTTATAGCGACCGAACTAAAGCCTAGAGGAAGCTTTTTAAGCTAGGTTAAGAACTATAGCTAATTAAAAGGAGGATATTTAGGCTGCTATCGAGGCTATTACTAAGTATCGGAAGCGGGTAGCCGATAAAGCGAACTCTTATAGTCTTATCCGGAAGAACTACCTTAAAGTAAGTAATATAATACTAGTTTATAACTATATTAGAAAGATATCTTACTTAATAGTTATAAAGATCTTATATCGTTAGAAGGGCCTATTTATTATTAATTAAGTTTATAATAAGGGAGCTTATAGGCTGCGAACTATAGACGGAATTAAACTTAAAGGGATATTTACGGCCCGGAACTTTAAAAAGTTCGTCCTTAATAAGAAGGGAATCTAGTAACTAGATACGCTAATACTATAGGAAGAAAACCCTAACTAATCCTAAAGCTTAACCGATAAACTAACCTTACTTTAATTACCTATAATAAGGGGAATTCCCGAAGGCCCTATAGAAGTTTATAAAGAGGAGGCCGGATTTACTAATACTTTTTAGGTACCTAAGCTTTTAATCCCCGATTAACTAAGTATATTTAGTCCTACTTATAATACTTAAAACTAATCTCCTATAAAAATTTCTATCCTTAACGTTCTCGATATAGGGGAAGAGAAAGTTAAGAGCGGAAGTAAGGAGGAACTAGAGGCCGATAAATATACGGGACTAAAAATGCAAGTAGTAGCGAAAGAAGCTATTAAGATATATAGAGCTAAATAAGATAATTAGTTTATTAAGATTCCTACGCGGAGGCTAGCTAAAGACGGCTTCCTAATTATACTATCGACCGGTAAATAAAAGGATAGTTAAGCTTTTCTATTCCGATTAATAAGTTTTCCTTACTTAATTTAATTATTTTCTTCTCTAAGGGTTTTCTTTCCTTCTATTTAATTCTATTTACTTTCTTTCCTCCTTATTTTCTAGTTAATTTTAAGTTCTTTATATTTTCTTTCCTATTCCCTATTTATTTTTCTTTATTTCTTTTCTTATTTCTCCTCCTTTCTTCCCCTATCTTACTTAATTAGCCTTAATATAATTAGCTTAATTTTCGTTCCGCTACTGCAAGTTATATATACTATAGCTATAACGGCCTATAATTAAAGTATAAGCACCGATATAAAGGATATAAGGATATATATCTAGTTAATAATAGTAGTTATAGGAAGAAGACTATCTAGCTAGTAGTATTTATAGTCCTAAGAGTAGCCTTTTCGTCTACTTAAAGCTGCTAGGGGAGGAGAGCCCTAGTAGCTAGCTAGGTAGCCGGCTAAGGAGGAAATAATAGATTTATTCCGAGATAATTACCTATACCCCCTAAAAAGTTTTTCGATTAGCCGAGGTCTTCTATATATACGCCTCCCGAAGCCTATTACTTATAATTAATCCTATTTCCGGTAAAAATTTAAACTTAGAGATTAAAAAGACCTAGGAAAACGACCTAACTGCTCCTATTTAAGAAAATATCTATCCCCTTCTATCCCCTAGCTAATTAGCCTTATCTAATACGTTTAGCTAGCGCCTATTACCGTTACTTAATCTTATCTTCCTTTTTAGTTAAATCGATTAGCACTTTAGGAGTTCCTTCTAGTTATCGACCCCTAAGGACTTTAAATAATCGGCGAAACTAGAGAAAGGGTTAGTATTAGTATTTTACTAGTCGATTAGGTTTAAATAAGCACTTACCGGAGCAGCTTTTCTATAAACGCATTTATACGCCTAACCGGAGGGAAGTTAGTTCTAAAACGACCCCTAGTAGTAGTTATAGTTAGCCCTAGCTATATAAAAGATATAATTAGTATAAGTACCCGAATAGATAGATAGAAGAGAGAGATACTCGAGGAAAGGGCTATTTATAAAGGATTTCTTTCTCTCTCTTATTTCCTTATCGATATACTCTATAAATAAGGTCCTAAATCTCGAGGCGTAGTAATTATAAGGTATTAAGTTATAATAGCTAAAGATAGTAATAAGGAAAGCCTACTATCGAGCGTTTTTAATTAATATACGCTAGATATATTAACCGAAAGGCCTTCTACCTTTAAGATAGAGAACGATAGGTTAAGGATAATAGAGATTTCGTTAAATACTATTTATAGCTAGGTTAATAAGTATCGAAAGATCTACGAGCTTCTAACGGGAGACGGGTTCCTAGTAAATATAAAGCTAATTAACGTTACCCTTAAAGCTATAGAACCTAAAGGCCCTAAAGAAAGCTCTCTATTAATCCGAAATAAAGAAAAGATTATAAAGAGGCCGAGGAGTTTCGTAGCGAGAAAGGAGCTAGGTATTATTATTATTTATAAACCGTTAAAGAGGCTAGTTTAAGTAATAAAGACTAGGCTAACTATCTATAACGAATCTTAATAAAGGGGGTCGCTTAATATCTACTAACGAGCTTCGCTAAAGAGTAATTATAATAGCGAGGAAGAGAAGAGTTAAAGTTAAAGGTTTAAAATAAGAAAACGGAAAAAGAGAGCTAGGGAAGATATAAAAAGAATAACCGCTAAAGAAAAATAGTAAGAGGTAAAGTAATTAGAAGCGTTTAAAAAGAGAAGGAAGGGTAATTACCCGGGTTACCGTTTATATTAGTTACCGAAAATAATAGCTATTATTACTTAAGAAGGTAAGTATAAAGATTATATAAATTACTCTCGTTTACGCCGATTTATAATATCTAAAACTTTACCGTTTACTTATTTTAAAGCTACTTAAAACTATTCTTAAATTCTTTCCCCCTTTATACTATTCCCCTAACCTATACTTATACTCTTTACTAATATTAACTCCTTATTATTTCCACCCTTACCGTTACCTAAAAACTAGTACCTTTTATAATCCCCCTTCTATATATCCTACCTAATTATAATAAACTCTTACATACGTATATAGTTAGCTGCTAAGGCGGAGAAAGTAATAAGTAAGAAACCCTTCGTTTACTTAGCTATTAACTAGCAGTTATCTAGTAGTAATCCCCTTAATAAAGCTTACGTATTAAGGACTACTATTCCCCCGAAGTATACTTTAAACTTAATTAAGTCCCGCCCTCCCTACTTTTATAATACTACTATTCCTACGGAAGTATATAAGACTTTAGTTAATCGGTTCTTTCCTAAGCTAGAACTAAGGACCTTATATACCGATTATATCTTTAAGACTAACCCTTACCGCTACCTTCTAACTCTCTACGATCTTTAAGAGTATATCTACTCTCGAGACGAACTTATATTTAACCTTATACTTACTAGAATAAAATACTTCGCTTAGTATCTCTAGAATAACGTATAGATTTATATAGAGAGAATAAAGATAGGAGATCGTAAAGCTATACTAACTATAACTACCCCCTATAGTATAGAATTAATTAGTTTTCGCTTTATCTTTTAAGTAGTAGAAGACTCGATAAATAACTAGTATAGTCTTATATAGTATAACTAGGTTTATTAGAAGGCTTTTATTATTAATAGCTACCTAGGTAAAGTTACTGCTAGTAACCCGAAATACTAGAAATAAATATATAGCTAGATTAATAGTTTAATTACTCGAGCTAGGCTACGAAAACCCGTTATAGAAGGAGTAATTATAGTAGATAATATAAACCGACCTTTTAATAGATAATAGGAATCGAGTAAGTTCTTTATAATTAAGAACTTTCGAATATAGCTTTTAGAGAGTACGGAAGTCCTAAATAAACGTAATTATATCGGGTATACCGACTGGATATAAGCTGGAAGTTTCCTTAATTCAACCGGCGAACCTTTAGTTAAAACTGTTAACCTTTACTTAAAGACCTATATAAGGGAGCTCGGCTATATACTAGCCTATCTTCGTTAGCCCGAGTTATTATTAATTAGCCTTAAGGAATATAAGAAGTACCGTTTATATATAAGCGAATACTACCCTAATACTGCTTTTATTAGTTCCGGCTAGGTTCTACCTAATTCGAGCCCCGAGGACGACCTAAAGAACTTTTAAAGAAATAAGGGCTTTATTTACAGTAGCTCTATCTTCCGATTAAGTTAAACTCCTATAATAAAATAGTCGAGTATAGTATTAAACCGAAGTTTCTATCCTATATTTACTATAGATAAAGATAGGGTTATACCTTTAATTAAGGAAGATAAAAGGAATTTCTCGCGCCTGTAATTTAATATAGCACCTTCTAAATAGCGCTAATCCCCTATCGGAGGAGGAGGTATAAGTTCTTCGTTACCGTTTATACTACTTAGAGAGTCTTTATCGGGTCCCTTTAGCCGGGAAATCTTATAAACGCTATAGGGCCCTTCTTAGATCTCGCTATTTATTTCTAAACTTAACTAACCTCCTATAGAGCAGGCCGGCCGTTACGCTCTTTATAATTACAGGATTACTATCCCGAAGCCCCCTTAAGCTCCTAGGCTTCCTATCTAGGATAAGGCAGGGCGAGGTTAAATACCTATAACGGATACTATAACGAAGCCTAAGCTAGAGCCTAACTAGATTAGTTTTAATTATATTAAACGATATAAAGTATAAACTATAGAAAAGGAAGTTATCGAGGCAGGAAATAATTCTTTACGATAAAGGAATACTAGTACCTACCTAGGAGCTAGTTAAAGCCCCGGATAAGGAAGTAGCGGACGACGATCGTAAAGTAGACTTAATTACGGTTAATATATATATATAGGATATATAATAAGAGATATAAAGGACTTACTAATTATATAGATATCCGGACTAAGGTTAATTTTTAAAAGGGTTTCTATATAGAATAAATAGCGCGATAATTTCTAGTTTTAGTAATAATCCCTTTCTTTCCTCTCTTTTAGTTTTAATTAGAGATCCTAGATATTAATTATCTTAGGGCGCAGCTTATAGACTAAGCTGCTAGGGGAGGAATAATAAAGTAGCTAGGGTAGAGTATAACCCCCCTATCCCCTTCTTATCGTACCTGCGGCGGTTATATTAAGGAGCCCTAAACCCCCTTTATAGAGTAATAAAAAGTATAGTATTTTCTTCCCTATATTTAAGTAAACTAACTTTAATGCCTTCGTTTTATATTTCGTAGCGCCCGTTAGCCTACGCCCCTCGTTAGAGTTCGCTACGTGCGCGCTATACACATTACGGTAGGGGCGCTCTGCCGCTTTGTTATTAATAGCGTTTTTATTAACTTCGGCCTAAATAGACTTACTATTAATATTTATAACTATAGCTAGGTTACTTATAGCAGGTAAAACTAAACTTAGAAGCGGTTCGGGTTTTATAGCTAGGTTTAGTATTATAGCCTCCTTAAATAGCTAGATTAAACTAACTCTAGGTGTTTCTTTAGTAGCTTTATAAAGCACTTTATTCCTAACTAGAGCGGTATTTCCTTTAAACTTCGGCTTATACTTAATTAGCTTAAGATAAGCTTAAACTCCGGGTATATAATTTTAACCTTTATCGACGAAGTTTTAATAATAACCGAGGTATAACGGGATAATACCCTAGTTTATTATAACCTTCGCTTAGTTAAATAAATTAAATCTAACTATAAATCTAAGGGCTTTTTTTATATCTGCTTTAATACTAAAAGAAATAACCTACTTTCCGGTATCCTTATACTAGATAATACCCGCATTCTTTAGTATTAAGTAGTCTAGGTAGTAACGGGCTATATATTTAATCGAACTATAACTATAATATATCCGAATAGAACCGTCTTTTCTTAGGGTATTAATTTTAGCCTTATACTTATTAATTAAAGCTTTGCAGTCCTTTAAAGAGATATCCTCCCCTTTTAGAAGATCGGCCGTAACGTTATTAAAGTTCGGCAGGATATAAATATAGCTAGGGTTAGGTTAAATAGTTCTAAGCTTATTCCTAATAGCTTTAATACGCTTTTTAGCTAAATAGTAACCCTATTCCCTAGCTAAATTAATATTTTTAGCGATTTTAATAATACTAATCCGGAGGTTTTTAAAGTTCTTCGTTAAGCTCTTAATCTCCCTTTTCGAAAGTTTAATCTATATTTTATCCTACTTAGCTATAGTTCGAGGCGGCTATAAGATAGGACCTTAAAAAGAGGATTAGGGTATTAAAGAGGTTCGAGGGGGATTAGTCGGAGGGGCTATAAGCTTTAGCTAAATAATTAGCGCTTAATAACCTAGGTTTAGAGGCTGAATAGGAACTGCTAGCGGCTAGAAACCTAGGTAGGGGTATTAGAAGCGTTTAGGTATAAAAAAAATAGATATATTTACCGTATTTATAGCTTTCCGGTTATAATCCTCCTTAAGTTAAGCATCTCGGTAAGTTTTTAAAAGGGCTTCTATAAGCTTAAGCTATATAAAGAATTAAACCGAGGCTTTTATAATCCGATACTTAAATCGAAGTCGTTTTATCTAGATAGAAAGAAGCTTATCCTAAAACTCCGAATAACCCTATAAATCTCTTACTCCTATCTTTATAAAGATATTATTATATATTAGAATATTTATTCGGAGGGACTCGGTATCGCTAATTATATAAGTATTTAGAAAATACTACTTTTCTTAAGCCGGGGTAAATATCTAAGAGCGATTATATAAATAGTAGGCTAGTTTAATTCTTTTTTCTTACTCGGGCTAAGTAGTAGCGCTTAAAGTAGCTATTATTAGGGACGTTACTATTTCGGGTTAAATAACTAGTATCTTAAGGATTAGTAAAGCTATAGAGTCGGGGATAGATATTATAGCTTTAATATTAATATAGTATTTAAAGTAGTCGGTAATATTATACCCGGTAAAGGGGCCGATAAAGCTTTTTAAATAATCGATTATCGGGATAAAAAGGTAGTTAATATAAATACCCGGATTAGTTTAGTTAAGATTAATCGAGGCGAAGGATTAAGTATAGGGATTAAGTATATTTATATCGAAGGGTAGGGAAGCTAGCGAGGTAAATTAGCTACTATCCCGAGGATTAAGAGCCTTATCTTTAATTTTCGAATCGGAAGTATTTCTAGGGCTAGTATTTACTTTAAAAGCTAAAGTAAATTTAATACCTTTAGCTTTAGTCGGTTCTAGCTATCTTTAAAGAGATATCTTATTATTAACCTTCGAAGGCCTTTACTTCTTTCTTTAACAATTCTTTTTCCTTAATAACGGCTCGACCTTTCTATCTAGGTTAGCTTCTCTCTCTTCGCTACTAGTATAATTAACTTTACTATATATAGCCCCTAAGTAGGATTAAGAATATAATAGGTAAAATAGGGGGTAACCTATAAGTTATATTAATAGGGGGTTCGGTTAGGAAAGGGATATTTTAATAAATAAGGGTAAACGATATCGAGGCTTAATACGCTCGATAAAAAGGTAGAAATATAATTAAAATAAATTTATAGTAGTAGGTAGTATAGGAAGTAATTAATAGTATTTAGGATAGGAAGACGAGAGAAGCTTTTATAACTTTAAAATACCCTTAACTACTTTTAATAATTATATCGCCGTTAGTTTAACTCCCGATAATAGAACGGGCTTAATTAACCTTTTCTAGAACTTTTTAATATAATTCCGAATAAATTACCGAAAGAGTCCTTCTCTTAAACGAATTACTTCGTATTAATTAGTCCCGGGGTATACTTATAACTATTAATAGTTTTTACTCTAGCCCTATAGCTTTATATCTCCGTTACTCCGATATTATATTTCCTTCTACTTAGACCTACTCTTATATCTAGCGATAACTTTACTTTTCCTAACCCCGCTTTTTAGCTCTCTCTAATAACTCTCCTTCTCTCCTTAAATAAAGCGAAAGTTTTTATATAAAGCCGAGACTGCTAAATCCCCTTAGCGATACTTAACTCTATTCTATATTTTATATTCTAACTAGTACTTTATATTAGCGCCGAGTCTCCTCTCTAAACCTTCTTATCCTCGTTTTATATTATTAGAGAAAATAAAAAAAATAAAATAAAGAAAATGCAAATCTAGGGTCGTTTCTCTAATTTCCCTATAATTAATCTCCGAGCTTCCCTAATCCTACTCCCCTATAGTAGGGCGGCCCTAGGTATTAGTTCCGGCTAGTCTTATAGTTATAAGCGAAGCTATTATAAGAATAAGTTTAATTATATCTCTAGCTTCCTTATAATTAGTTTCCGAGCTTCCCTAATCCTATTCCCCTATAATAGGGCGGCCCTAGGTATTAGTTCCGGCTAGTCTTATAATTATAAGTAAAGCTATTATAAGAGGTGGTTTTTAGTAATAGCGAACCTCCTAGGCTCTTTTTAATATAACGTAGTTTTAATTAACGAATAAAGACTCTATTATAAAGCCGAAAAAACTTATATTCGATTTATAGGGCAGATATTAAATAATAAAGCGGTAGAGCGCCCCTACTATAATATATATAGCGCGTACGCGGCGAACTTTAATAAGGGGCGTAGGCTAACGGGCGCTACGAAATATAAAATAAAGGTATTAAAGTTAGTTTGCTTAAGTATAGGGAAGAAAATACTATACTTTTTATTACTCTATAGAGGGGGTTTAGGGCTTCTTTAATATAGCTGCCGCAGGCACGATAAGAAGGGGACAGGGGGGTTATACTCCACCCTAGCCACTTTGTTAGTAGTAGGAAAGGTAACGATTAAAATAGTAATATCTTTAGGAAATAAAACTATAATAGAGATATGCTAACTATCGAATTAATTATTATAAGGAATAGGAAAAAGTAGGAGGTTTATAGAAAGAAGTAGGAGGTTTTATAGTTAGCTAGCGGCGGCGAGGTAAGTAAAAGAGAAAGAAAGTGCTAGTAACGCGTTACGCGTTCCCTACTAGGAAATAATAAGTTTTTCTACTTTAGGTCTTTCTACTAAACTATCGATACGTATACAAAGCTCGTTATTTTTAACTAGCTTTTATAGTATAGAGTTTAGCTTCGCCTTTATTATAGCGTTTACTAGATTATCTTTTCTATTAATCTATTTAACCTCGTCGATTTCCCTCGCCTTATACGATTATTATAATAATATAATATCGATTATAAGGCGTTTCTCTCGCGTTATTTTAAGCTTTATAAGGTATTTATATAAACTATATAAATCTATATAAATAACTAACGGTATATTAAGTAACGATAGTCGTCTCGTAATTATTCTAATAGTCGTTAGTAAGGAAATACTAATATCTACGCCGTTTACTATTCCGTAGATTTCGCTTACTAGGATGCTCTTAGTAATACGTTTATATTTTATTAATAACTAATAGATAGCGTTTCCTATTAATATAAACTCTCGTTCTTATATATAAGCCTCGTTTACTAGGACGATAATATAGCCGAGTTAAGATATTAAGTCGTAGTTATTCGCGAATAAATTATCTGCGAAAACGAAGAGTTTCGCTATAGAGAGGTCTAGGGGGATATACTTAATCCCTCGCTAGGTATTATCTATTTACTATAATAGTTATATATTTAAGTGCCTATAGTATTCTTTCTTAGGGCTTTATACCTATATAGTAATAGAGAGATTATATAATGCTTTTAGTTAGTAGATAGAAGCTATATACGCTCCCCGGGCTCTTTATTCTAGGTAGCGTTAGGGGCTATTAACGGCCGTTATATTAATTAAGGTAAGTTTGCCTCTTTATCCCTTCTAGCGAATTATAATAGATCTATCGTTATCTATAACTATACGAGCGCCGTTATAGTTTATATATTATCTCTATATTAGTATTACCTTCTCTTTTACCTATAGTTTCGCCGCGTATAATTCTTCGTCTTCCCTATCTTAAAATGCCTGTATACCTAATAGTAATATATCGTCTATCTGTATACCCGCGATTCAAAGGGTTATACGGGCTTTATAATTAGGAGATAAGGGTTATATATCGAGTATTCTATATCGAGTTTCTAACGGTAATACTTTTAGTAGGTATTAAACTAGTAAACTCCGGCTTCTATAATACTATATAGAGGTTTAACGACTTTAATAATAATACCTTATAGATATCTATTCTTAAGTTCTTTTAATAGTTTTATAAGGATCGTCTATTATAGCTCTAATTTCGACTAGGGATAGGCTTAAGTAATATCTTTAGTATTAGAGATATACCCTTATATATTAACGATAGCGCTATTATAATGATCGTTCTTTAACTTATACGCTAGATCGTTAGACTTTAAGTTAATATAGAGTCTTTCTCTTTATCGTTATATCCTTAAATAATTAATCTAGACTTCGTATATAATTTTATAGTTTTACCTTTAATTTCTCGTATTATACGGGATTTAAATAGACGATAGTCGCTATATCCCGTTAGTAACTATCTCTCGAATTTAAAAACTCCTTTTCTAATAAGTTCGTCGATTTCTATCTTATCGGACTCTTTAAAGGGTAAGCTAAGCGTTATAATTACCCCGTCTTACTTTAATCTAATAGTAAGAGTATAATCGTCTTTTTCTTTTCTCGATATAAATATAATAGTAATAAAATCTTTTACCTCCGGTAACGATAATCGTATAGGATTTAGTATAAGGTCTAGCTAGGCTTTAGCTTCTTCGTCTTTATAATATCGCTAGATAGATATAGATCGGAATATAGTAAGTCCTTTTAGTATATCTAGGGTTACGTTATAACTATCGATAGAGATAACTTTATATAGGCCTTTCTAACCCTCTTTTTCTCGCTATATATATATATCGCATTATAATAGGAATATTATATTAGCGATAGGTCCTCCTTACGTATTTAGTACATTACATATTTACCGCTCTGCTATTATTCTCCTAAAAGCCTTTATAGCCTTAGATACGGCCTCTGCCCGTTTTTATATCGCTTGCGATAGCGGTAAATCGTACGATACTTATAAGTAAGCGCTAAAAACTAGGAGTATAGGGATTAGTCCGTTAAGTCCTATAGTATCGTTTACGGCCTTTACTGCTATTTATAGGATAGTATTATTACTCGTTTCGCTATATAAGTCGGCGTATAGAACTTTAAAAGCGCGTTTTAAGGGGTAGTAATACCTCTCGACCTTTCTAATAAACTAGTATACCTCTACGGGTACCTGCTTATATATAATCCTTATTATCTACGCCTTTAAGCAAAATTTATTTAATATAAAGTTCGTACCCGTATTATATATAATAATATCGGGTAATCCCTAGTATTAACAAAGTAGCCAGGGTGGAGTATAACCCCCCTGTCCCCTTCTTATCGTACCTGCAGCGGCTATATTAAAGAGCTCTAAACCCCCTTTATAGAGCAATAAAAAGTATAGTATTTTCTTCCTTATACTTAAGCAAACTAACTTTAATGCCTTCGTTTTATATTTCGTAGCGCCCGTTAGCCTACGCCCCTCGTTAGAGTTCGCTGCGTACGCGCTATATATATTATAGTAGGGGCGCTCTGCCGCTTTATTATTTAGTATCTGCCCTATAAATCGAATATAGGTTTCTTCGGCTTTATAATAAGTATTTATTCGTTAATTAAAACTATATTATATTAAAAAGAGCCTAGGAGGTTCGCTATTATTAAAAACTACCTCTTATAATAGCTTTACTTATAACTATAAGATTAGCCGGAACTAATACTTAGGGCCGCCCTATTATAGGGGAGTAGGATTAAAGAAGCTCGGAGACTAATTATAAAGAAGCTAGAGATATAATTAAACCTATTTTTATAATAGTTTCGCTCGCGATTATAAGACTAGCCGGAACTAATACCTAGGGCCGCCCTGCTATAAGGGAGTAGGATCGGGGAAGCTCGGAGACTAATTATAGGGAAACTAAAGAAATAACCCTAGATTTATATTTTCTTTATTTTATTTCTTTTATTTTCTCTAATAACGTAAGACGAGGATAAGAAGGTTTAGAAAGGAGACTCGGCGCTAATATAAAGTACTAGTTAAAACGCGAAATATAGAATAGAGTTAAGTATCGCTAAGGGGACTTAGTAGTCTTAACTTTATACGGAAACTTTCGCTCTATTTAAAGAGAGAAAGAGAATTATTAAAAAGAGCTGAGAAGCGGGGTTAGGAAAAGTAAGGTTATCGCTAAATATAAAAGTAGGTTTAAATAAAGGGAAATACGATATCGGAATAGTAGAGATATAAAGCTATAGGGCTAAAGTAGAAACTATTAGTAGTTATAAGTATACCCCGGGATTACCTAATATAAAGTAATTCGTTTAAGAAAAGGACTCTTTCGGTAATTTATTCGGAATTATATTAGAAAGTTCTAGAAAAGGTTAATTAAGCTTATTCTACTATCGAGAGCTAAACTAATAATAATATAGTTATTAAAAGTAGTTAAGGGTATCTTAAGGTTATAAAAGCTTCTCTCGTCTTCCTACCCTAAGTACTATTAATTACTTCTTATACTACCTACTATTATAAATTTATTTCGATTATATCTCTACCTCCCTATTAAGCGTATTAAGCCTCGATATTATTTACTCTTACTTATTAAAATATCCCTTTTCTAACCGAACCCCCTATTAATATAACCTATAGGTTACCCCTTATCTTACCTATTATATTCTCGGTCCTACTTAAGGGCTATATATAGTAAAGTTAATTATATTAGTAGTAAAGAGAGAGAAGTTAACCTAGATAAAAAGGTTAAGCCGTTATTAAGGAAAAAAAATTATTAAAAAAAGAAGTAAAGGCCCTCGAAGGTTAATAATAGGATATCTCTCTAAAGATAGCTAGAACCGATTAAGGCTAAAGGTCCCGACTTTACTCTAGCTTTTAAAGTAAATACTAGCCCTAGAAATACTTCCGATTTAAAAACTAAGGATAAGGCTCTTAATCCTTAGGATAATAGCTAGTCTACCTTACCGGCTTCCTTACCCTTCGGTATAAATACGCTTAATCCTTATACCTAATCCTTCGCCTCGATTAATCCTAACTAGATTAATCCGGGTATCTACGTTAACTATCTTTTTATCCCGATAATCGACCGCTTAGAAAGCTTTATTAGCCCTTTTACCGGGTATAATATTACCGATTACTTCGAATACTACGCTAGTATTAAAGCTATAATATTTATCCCCGATTCTATAGCCTTACTAATTCTTAAGATACTAGTTATTTAACCCGAAATAGTAACGTCCCTAATAGTAGCTACTTTAAGCGCTATTACTTAGCCCGAGTAGAAAGAAAGAATTAAGCTAGCCTACTATTTATACGATCGCTCTTAGATATTTACCCTAGCTTAAGAAAAGTAGTACTTCCTAAATACCTATATAGTTAACGATACCGAATCCCTTTAAATAGGTATTCTAATATATAATAATATCCTTATAAAGATAAGAGTAAAAAACTTATAGGGTTATTCGGAGTTCTGGGATAAGCTTCCTTCTACCTAGATTAAATAACTTCGATTTAAGTATCGGACTATAAAAGCCTTAGTTTAATCCCTTATATAGCTTAAGCTTATAGAAGCCCTTTTAAAGACTTACCGGGACGCTTAACTTAAAGAGGATTATAACCGGAAGGCTATAAATATAATAAATATATCTATTCCTTTTATACCTAGACGCTTCTAGTACCCCTACCTAGGTTTCTAGCTGCCGGTAGTTCCTATTTAGCCTCCGAACCTAGGTTATTAAGCGCTAATCGTTTAATTAAAGCCTATAGCCCTTCCGACTAATCCCCTTCGAGCCTCTCTAATACTCTAGCCCTCTTTTTAAGGTCCTATCTTATAGCCGCCCCGAACTATAACTAAGTAGGATAAGATATAAATTAAAATCTCGAAAGGGGAGATTAAAAACTTAACGAAGAACTTTAAAAACCTCCGGATTAGTATAGCTAAAATCGCTAAGAATATTAATTTAGCTAGGGAATAGGGTTACTATTTAGCTAAAAAGCGTATTAAAGCTATTAGGAATAAGCTTAAAACTATTTAGCTTAACCCTAGCTATATTTATATCCTACCGAATTTTAATAACGTTATAGCCGATCTTCTAAAAGGGGAAGATATCTTTTTAAAGGACTACGAAGCTTTAATTAATAAGTATAAGGCTAAAATTAGTACCCTAAGAAAAGATAGTTCTATTCGGATATATTATAGTTATAGTTCGATTAAATATATAGCCCGTTACTACCTAGATTACTTATTATTAAAGAATATAGGAATTATCTAATATAAGGATACCGGAAAGCAGGTTATTTCTCTCGGTATTAAAGTAGATATAAAAGAAGCCCTTAGATTTATAGTTAAACTTAATCTATTTAACTAAGCAAAGGTCGTTATAAACTAGGGTATTATCCCGTTATACCTCGGTTATTACTAAAACTTCGTCGATAAAGGCTAGGATTATATACCCGGAGTTTAAGCCTATCTTAAGTTAATTAAGTATAAGCTAAAGTTTAAGGGAAATACTACTTTAGTTAGGAATAAAGTACTTTATAAAGCTACTAAAGAGATACCTAGAGTTAATTCGATCTAGCTATCTAAGGAAGCTATAATACTAGACCTAGTTATAAAACCCGAACCGCTTTTAAATCTAGTTTCGCCTATTATAAGTAACCTAGCTATAGTTATAAATATTAATAGCGAGGTTATTTAAGCCGAAGTTAATAAGAACGCTATTAAAAAGCGAAAAGTAGATAGGAGGACGATTAAGATTCTAGCTACGGATAAGGATAATTAAGGTCCTACTTAAGAATTAATTTATATCGCTACCGATAAAGGCCTAGAAAGGAAAAAAAAGGCTAAGTTTAATTAGAAGTTTAAGGATATAGATAGTAAGATAGATTTCGGAAAAGTATTAATTAACCGGTTCTTCTATATACTTAAAGGATATACTTAGGAGGAGATTCTCTAGCTACGCCCTAACCTTAGCTAGTATATTATTTACTATATCTAAGCTATTTAAAACGGGGTAAAGAAAGTAGTTATAGTTAATTATAAAGAAACCTCCGAGCCTAGAAAAAATAGAAGTAGCTCTGCAAAGATCTCTAATATTAAAGTAAGCCCTATTAAGGAGGAGACTCTAGGATTAATTAATAAGTAAGCCGTCGAGAACTTCCTTTAATCCGATAATTAATACGAGTATCTCCCTAGAATTAATATAATTAGGGCCTATCTTTATAAAGAAGTATTTAATATAGATACCCGGTTTAATCGATTTTAAAAGAATATCTATTCTATATATTTCCTTATAATTAGAGTCGGTAACTTAAGAGTAAAAGGGAAGCCTATAATAATCGATAGCGGTATTAAACTAAACCTAATCGGAGCTAGTATATATAACGAGTTAAGTCTTCTAGTATTAAAGATAAATATTACCTCGAGAACCTTTAATAATAGGAAGATAGAACTCCTAGGAGTTCTAGAAACTAATATCTTTATTAAAGGCTATACTAATTAAGTTATCTTTTATATTATAGAAGATAGAGTTAAGAAGCCGAACTATAATATATTCCTAGGGATACTATTTATTCTTTAAACTAAGCTTACCCTAGAATATTTAACCGATAGCCTTTTTAAAATAAACTTTCTTTTTAGAGGAGCTCGAGTAATAGCTATAGTAGGAGGAAAGCTAAAGAATCTTATTTAGCTTAATAATAGCCCCGCTTAATCTAGCAAGGTTACTAGAAAAAACTAACTACTAATAGTAATAATATTAAGGGACGAAGGGCTATTAGTAGTAAAAAAGTCCCCGCCTAGGTTTCCGACTAACTCGAACTAGGTAATATACCCGTCCTCTCGCTAGGCGAAAAGGATATCCCTACCTTTATTTATTCTATTACTATTTTAGTTAGGATAGAACTAGCCTTTTTATATTTAAAACTCTAGTTAAAGGAGAGTTATAGCTACTTTTATAGCTAATATAAGAAAAAGAAGTAATAGAAAAGGGGGAAAATTTAACCTCCTTATTAGAAAGAAACTCGCTAAGCCGCTTATAGAATAATCTATATAGTTAATACCCTCTATAAAGCTATAGCCTATAAAGTAAAACTAATTAATAATTCGAACCCTAATAGATCTATACTAGACGGTGATCCTTTATAGAAGATTAAGCGTATAGAAATAATTAAGAAAAAATAGTTAGAAATACTGCCTTTAAAGTATAATAAATAAATAAAGCTAAAGTTCTCGGATCTTAAGCCTAGCACGCGCCTAATAAACGAGAGATAAGAGAAACTTATAACTAATAATTATAATAGGATAACTCTAAAGGAAATTAATATATTTAGGTATATACTAATTAATCGAGAGAAAGCTATTACTTAAGATTAGTCCGAGATTAAAGAGATTTATAAGGATATAGCGCCCCCGTAAGTTATCCGCACCGTTTTATATAATATCTTTTAGTTTAAAAATATCCCTATCCCCTATACTCTTAAGCCTAAGGTTTTTAACCTGCTTAAATAAAGAGTCGGATAGCGTATTATCGAAAACGTATATTCGTTATATAGAAACCGTTAGTTTTTAGTTTAAAAAAAGGATAATAGTTTCCGGTTTATTAATAACGCTTAAAAGTATAATACCTATACGGTAAAAGATATATTTATACCTTTAGCTACTAATTAATTCTCGGAGGAGTTCGCTATATATAAGGTCTTATCGCTACTCGATTTCTTCTCGGGATATAACTAAGTTAAGCTTTACCCGAATAGCAGAGATATTATAACTTTTACTACCCCTTTAAAACTCTTTAGGATATATACCTTACTAATAAGAGCGACGAACTTAGTTATTTAATTTATACGTATTATAGTACGTTTATTATATAATCTAATACCTTACGTTTATTAAGCTTTCCTTAACGATATCGTAGTTAAGGGTTTAGAGACGACCTATAACGATAAGGTGCTCCCGGAGCTTCTAGGTATCCGAAAGTATATTATAGAATATATTAAGAATATTAATTAAGTTTTTTTTAATACCGAATTAGCTAGCGTAATAATATCGGGTATTAAATCTAAGTAGTATAAAAAGAGGGTAGATATTATAAGATATATTTATAAATCGGTTAGGAGATCTCTTTAAGCTAAAAAGATCTAGAAAATAAAAGGATAAACTACTTATAATAACCTTAAAGATATCCGGAGTTTCCTAAGGATAGTAGTTTATTATAATTACTAAATCTAGAACTTTATAATCCTTACCCGACTATTTTATAACTTAATAAAGAAAGATACCCCGTTTATATAGGGTAACGCTTAAAAGCAGGCTATAGTAGATTTAATTAAAGCCCTAAAGAGTAAACCTATTATTATAGGTATCGATTATAATTTAAGGGGAGGCCTAATTATCTTAATAGTTAACGCTAGCCTAGTCGGCTAGAGCGTAGTTCTAATATAGGAAGTCGATAGAAAGCGAAGGCTAGCTCGGTTCGAGAGTAGCTTATAAACTAGTACTAAGTAGAGGTATAACGCTACGAAGAAGGAGTATCGAGCTTTATTATACTTTTTCCGGTAATTATAATAATATTTATTTAAATATTATTTTATCTTAGAGACCGATACCCGAGTTCTAGTAAACTAGATTAATAGAGGAATATCCGATATCCCTAAAGCTCTAATTAGCTAGTGGATTATAGTTATTAAGATCTTTAACTTTACTATTAAGTATATTCCTAGTTTTAAAAATCCTATAGCTAATACGCTCTTATAGCTACTTATTTCTAAGATGCCGAAAGTAGATTTAAAAGGAAACCTAGATAAATAGTATAATATTTAAATTAACTCTATTCCTATAGAACGATTCCTAAATCTTAAGCTTAAATAGTTTAAGAAGTTATTAGAGTTCGCTAAGTTTTTTATAGCCGGAGTAACGCTGCCTAATATATTAAGAAAGCGGTTTATAGCGTTTAAAAAAGAAGCTTTATAGTACTAGGTTATTAATTACGCGCTATAGTAACGAGAGAAAAGTAAGCTACTCTAGAAGCGGGTAATCGACGATCCGGAGCTTTATAAGAAAATCCTATAGGATTATTACGCTAAGTTTAGCTATAAGGGCTATAATACGATTATTATAAGGATCCGAGGCCTTTATTTTTAGAAAGGGCTCTAGATAAATATAGCTAAAGCTATTAAAGCTTATTAAGTTTATAGCTTATATAGTTCTAAGACCTATAGTAAAGGCGTCTATCCTATTATTCCCGGGAAGCCGTTCGAGAAGATTAAAGTTAATATCTAGTATATATTAAACGACGGGGGATACTAATATCTCGCAGAAGCTAGATATAATCTAACCGGATATATTATTACGAGGCTAATAAGGAAGAGCGACGCTGCTATTATAAAAAGATTCTTTATTAAGGATATCCTTTTCGCTTATAAGTACCCTATAGTTATTAATATTAATAGTAGGTTAGAAAATAAAGCAGAGTTTACTTCTATTATCCGAGGACTTAAAATTAGGCTTATTTAAGTTTCTCCTTATAATCCTAGAGTATAGGGTATAGTAGAAAGGGGATATTTCTCTATTATTAGCGCTATTATTAAGCTCTCTTAAGGGAGACTAATATAAAGGAAATATCTAAAGCTCGCTCTCTTTACTAACCGAATATCTTTTAAGCGATTATACGGATATATACCTTTCTACCTAGTTTTCGGGTAGGAACCGCTTATACTTTTAAAAACTAAAGTCCCGATATAAAGGGTAGTTTTATAGTAACCGAACTAAAGCCCGGAGGAAGTTTTCTAAGCTAGGTTAAGAACTATAGTTAATTAAAAGGAGAATATTTAAGCCGCTATCGAGGCTATTACTAAGTATCGGAAGCGGGTAGCCGATAAAGCGAACTTTTATAATTTTATCCGGAAGAACCGCTTTAAAGTAGGTAATATAATATTAGTCTATAACTATATTAGAAAAATATCTTACTTAATAGTTACGAAGATCTTATATTATTAGAAGGGTTTATTTATCGTTAATTAAGTTTATAATAAGGGAGCCTATAGGCTATAAACTATAGACGGAATTAAACTTAAAGGGATATTTATAGCCCGGAACCTTAAGAAGTTCGTCCTCGATAAGAAGGGAATCTAGTAACTAGATACGCTAATACTATAGGAAGAAGACCCTAATTAATCCTAAAGCCTAACCGATAAATTAACCTTACTTTAATTACTTATAGTAAAAGGAATTCCCGAAGGCCCTATAGAAGTTTATAAAAAGGAGGCTAGATTTACCGATACTTTCTAAGTATTTAAGCTTTTAATCCCCGATTAATTAAGTATATCTAGTCCTACTTATAATACTTAAAACTAATCTCCTATAAAAATTCCTATCCCTAACGTTTTCGATATAAGGGAGGAGGAAGTTAAAAGCGGAAATAAGAAGGAATTAAAGGCCGATAAATATATAGGACTAAAGATACGAATAATAGTAAAAGAAGCTGCTAAAATATATAGAGCTAAGTAAGATAATTAGTTTATTAAGATTCCTATACGGAGGCTAGGTAAAAATAGCTTCCTAATTATATTATCGACCGGTAAATAAGAGGATAGTTAAGTTTTTCTATCCCGATTAATAAAGTTTTCCTTACTTAATTTAAGTATTTTCTTCTCTAATAGTTTTTTTTCCTTCTATTTAATTCTATTTACTTTCTTCCCTTTTTATCTTTTAGTTAATTCCGAATTCTTTATATTTTCTTTCCTTTTCTTTATTTTTTTTTCTTTACTCCTTTTCTTATTTCTCCTCCTTTCTTCCCTTATTTTACTTAATTAGCTTTAATATAATTAGCTTAATTTTTATTCCGCTACTATAAGTTATATATACTATAGCTATAACGGCCTATAATTAAAGTATAAATACCGATATAGAGGATATAAAGATATATATCTAGTTAATAATAGTAGTTATAGGAAGAAGACTATCTAGCTAGTAGTATTTATAATCCTAAGAGTAGCCTTTTCGTTTACTTAAGGCTATTAGGGGAGGAGAGCTTTAGTAGCTAGCTAAGTAGCCGGTTAAGGAGGAAATAATAAATTTATTCCGAGATAACTATTTATACCCCCTAAAAAGTTTTTTTCGATTAATTAAGGTTTTCTATATATACGCCTCCCGAAGCCTATCGCTTATAATTAATCTTATTTTCGGTAAAAATTTAAACTTAAAGATTAAAAAGACCTAGGAAAATAACTTAACTACCCCTTCCTAAGAAAATATCTATCCCTTTTTATCCCCTAGCTAATTAGCCTTATCTAATACGTTTAGCTAATACCTATTACCGTTACTTAATCCTATCCTCCTCCTTAGTTAAGTTAATTAATATTTTAGGAATTCCTTCTAATTATTAACCCCTAAGGACTTTAAATAATCGGTAAAACTAGAGAAAGGGTTAATATTAGTATTTTACTAATCGATTAGGTTTAAATAAGTACTTACCGGAGCAGCTTTTCTATAAATATACTTATATACCTAACCGGAGGGAAATTAGTTCTAAAACGACCCCTAGTAATAGTTATAGTTAGCCCTAGCTATATAAAAGATATAATTAGTATAAGTACCCGAATAGATAGATAGAAGAAAGAGATACTCGAGGAAAGGGCTATTTATAAAGGATCTCTTTCTCTCTCCCGTTTCCTTATCGATATACTCTATAAATAAGGTTCTAAATCTCGAGGCGCAGTAGTTATAAGGCATTAAGTTGTAATAGCTAAAAATAGTAATAAGGAAAGCCTGCTATCGAGCGTTTCTAATTAATATATACTAGATATATTAACTAAAAGGCCTTTTACCTTCGAAATAGAGAACGATAGGTTAAGGATAATAGAGATTTCGCTAAATACTATTTATAGCTAAGTTAATAAATATTAAAAGATCTATAAGCTTTTAACGGGAGATAGGTTCTTAGTAAATATAAAGCTAACTAGCGTTACCCTTAAAGCTATAGAACTTAAAGGCCCTAAAGAAAGCTCTCTATTAGTCCGAAATAAAGAAAAGATTATAAAAAGGCCGAGGAGTTTTATAGCGAGAAAGAAGCTAAGTATTATTATTATTTATAAACTATTAAAAAGGCTAGTTTAAATAATAAAGATTAGGCTAACTATCTATAACGAGTCTTAGTAAAGGGGGTTGCTTAATATCTGCTAACGAGCTTCGCTAAAGAGTAGTTATAATAATAAGGAAGAGAAGAGTTAAGGTTAAAGGTTTAAAATAAGAAAACGGAAAAGAGAGCTAGAGAGGATATAAAAAGAATAACTACTAAAAAGAAATAGTAAGAGGTAGAGTAATTAGAAGCGTTTAGAAAAAGAAGGAAGGGTAATTACCCGGGTTACCGTTTATACTAGTTATTAAAAATAATAGCTATTATTATTTAAGAAGGTAAGTATAAAGATTAAGTAAATTACTCTCGTTTACGCCGATTTATAACTTTTAAAACTTTACTATTTATTTATTTTAAAGCTATTTAGAATTATTTTTAAATTCTTTCCCCCTTTATACTATTCCCTTAACCTATACTTTATACTCTTTACTAATATTAACTCCTTATTATTTCTACCCTTACCGTTACTTAAAAACTAATACCTTTTATAATCCCCCTTTTATATATCCTACTTAATTATAATAAACTCCTATATACGTATATAGTTAGCTGCTAAAGCGGAGAAAGCGATAAGTAAGAAACCCTTTATCTACTCGGCTATTAACTAGTAGTTATCTAGTAGTAATCCCCTTAATAAAGCTTATATATTAAAGACTACTATTTCCCCGAAGTATACTTTAGATTTAATTAAGTCCCGCCCTCCTTATTTTTATAGTACTATTATTCCTATAGAAGTATATAAGACTCTAGTTAATCGGTCTTTTCCTAGGCTAGAACTAAAGACCTTATATACCGATTATATCTTTAAGATTAACTCTTACCGCTACCTTTTAGTTTTTTATAATCTTTAAGGGTATATCTACTCTCGAAACGAACTTACGTTTAACCTTATATTTACTAGAATAAAGTACTTCGCTTAATACCTTTAGAATAACGTATAGATTTATATAAAGAAAATAAAGACGGGAGATTATAAAGTTATACTAATTATAACTACCCCTTATAGTATAGAATTAATTAGTTTTCGTTTTATCTTTTAAGTAGTAGAAGACTCGATAAATAATTAGTATAGTTTTATATAGTATAACTAGGTTTATTAGAAGGCTTTTATTATCGATAGCTACCTAGGCAAAGTTACTATTAGTAACCCGAAGTATTAGAAATAAATATATAGCTAGATCGATAGTTTAATTATTCGAGCTAGGCTATAAAAACCTATTATAAAAGGAGTAATTATAATAGATAATATAAACCGACCTTTTAATAGATAATAGGAATCGAGTAGGTTTTTTATAATTAAGAACTTTCGAATATAGCTTTTAAAAAGTATAAAAGTTTTAAATAAGCGTAATTATATCGGGTATACCGACTAGATATAAGCTGGAAATCTCCTTAATTTAACCGGCGAACCCTTAGTTAAAATAGTTAACCTTTACTTAAAGACCTATATAAGGGAGCTCGGCTATATACTAGCCTATCTTTATTAGCCCGAGTTACTATTAATTAGCTTTAAGGAATATAAGAAGTACCGCTCGTATATAGGCGAATACTACCCTAATACTACCTTTATTAGTTCCGGCTAGGTTCTACCTAATCCGAGTCCTAAGGATAACCTAGAGAACTTTTAAGGAAATAAAGGCTTTATTTATAATAGCTCTATTTTCTAATTAAGTTAAACTCTTATAATAAGATAGTTAAGTATAGTATTAAACCGAAGCTTTTATCTTATATTTATAGTAGATAAAGATAGGGTTATACCTTTAATTAAAGAAGATAAGAGGAATTTCTTATACTTATAACTTAGCGTAGTACCCTTTAAATAACGCTAATCCCCTATCGGAGGAGGAGGTATAAGCTTTTCGTTGCTATTTATATTACCTAGAGAGTTTTTATCGGGTCCTTTTAGCCGGGAGGTCTTATAAACGCTATAGGGTCCTTCTTAGATCTTACTACTTATTTTTAAACTTAATTAACCTCTTATAGGGCAGGTTAGCCGTTACGCTCTTTATAATTATAGGATTACCGTCCTAAAGCCCCCTTAAGCTCCTAAGCTTCTTATTTAAGATAAGGCAGGACGAGGTTAAATACCTATAACGGATATTATAATAAAGCTTAAGCTAAAGCTTAACTAGGTTAGTTTTAATTATACTAAACGATATAAAGTATAGACTATAGAAAAGGAGGCTATCGAGGTAGGAAATAGTTCTTTATAATAAAGGAATACTAGTACTTACCTAGAAGCTAGTTAAAGCCCCGGATAAGGAAGTAGCGGATAACGATTATAAAGGGGACTTAATTACAGTTAATATATATATATAGGATATATAATAAGAGATATAAAGGACTTACTAATTATATAGATATCCGGATTAAGGTTAATTTTTAAAAGGGTTTCTATATAGAATAAATAGCGCGATAATTTTTAGTTTTAGTAATAGTCCCTTTCTTTCCACTTTTTTAGTTTTAATTAGAGATCCTAGATATTAATTATCTTAGGGCGTAGCTTATAGATTAAGCTGCTAGGGGAGGAATAATAAAGTAGCTAGGGTAGAGTATAACCCCCCTATCCCCTTTTTATTATACCTGCGGCAGCTATATTAAGGAGCTCTAAACCCCCTTTATAGAGTAATAAAAAGTATAGTATTTTCTTCCCTATATTTAAGTAAACTAACTTTAATGCTTTCGTTTTATATTTTATAGCGCCTGTTAGCCTACGCCCCTCGTTAGAGTTCGCCGCGTGCGCGCTATATATATTATAGTAGGGGCGCTCTGCCGCTTTATCAGTATATATTAATCTATAATATATATAGGGTTTGCTATATATTTTTAGTGCTTATAAACTTTAGGAATCTCGCGCCCTAGAACGCCGTTGCCTAGTTTATAATATAAAGGACTAGGCGGCTAAGCAGATATATTATATTAACTAAGATTTCGTAGTTAAATTCGCGATCGTTGCGTAAAGTAAATTTAAAACGTTTTAGCGCCGGTACGTTTATTTAATATTAATAATATACTTTTGCGATCTCCGCTATAGCTTATCTATTAATATCCGGATAATTAGCTTTCTTAAGTAATCGGTATAGTCGGTTTATTACTAGATATCTAAACCGACGATATAATCTCTTTATCTCTATCTCTAAGAGGAAGTATATAGTATTAGCTATTTTATTAAAGAAGAACTATAGGTATCCCTATTTCCTTAGCACCGGTACGGTAATTATATTATTATAGCTAATTATTTCGTCCTTAATATTATTATAGTATACTTTAAATCGATCTATATCTGCTAGATAGAGTAAAAATAGCGTTTATATATTAATAATATAAAACTTTATACGTCCGATTAGAGTGTTTACCTCTATAATGCCTATCGAGTTAATAACTTTACTATTACTAAACTTAATTTAAGTAGATCCTGCAGTCGTCGTATTAATCTTATAGCTTAGATCTTAACGTTATAGAGCGAGGACCTATTTATATCTAGCTGTAAAGACTATCGAGGCTCCTATATCTAGTAGGATTCCTTAGAAATAGGTTTAATTATACCTATTAACTAAAATAAACTAGCTAGCTGCAACGGTCGTTTTAGCCTTAAAGATATCGTATCCTATTAGCTAATAGATAAAAGATTCGTTAGTTAATAAATTAATACCTAAAAAATGTATTTTAATATTATAATTATCGTCGTTTTCTTCGTTATATTTATAGAATTTATCCTCGTCCTTATTATCGATCTTATAACCTTTAAAATTATTTAAGAAAGCTATAAAGTCGTTATCGCGACCTTCGTATTTATATTACGTTAAGTAACTTATTTTAGCCGAACGTTATTCGTTTATAGGATACTTAGTTAACTAGTATCCTTCCTTCTTATATATAAAATATCTCTTTTTTTATAGTTTATTTCTGTAAGTATTATTATTTCTTTTATTAAAACGACGGAAGTTTAAGCTTCGGCTATTACTAAATCCTCGGTTAAGGAAGCCTTACGATAGTCGTCTTTCGTAGTTATTATATCGACGATCGATATAGTATTAATCTTAGACGTCTTCTATAACGTTAATCGCTATAGTATAACTAACTTACGTTTCTACTACGGATCTTAAGTCCGAAAATAACTCTTTATATAGTTATACCGGCTTAAAGAGGGCTATTTCTAGCTCTAGTACGCCTCTATAAGCTTTAATAACCGTTATCTATAGGTTATCCTCTCCCGTATAGTCTAGCCCTAGTACCCGTTAATATAATTATAGCTTATCGAGTATAATTCGCAGGATATCGTAAAGGCTACTCTTAGGATTCTGTATTCTTATCTTTATAAACGTTATCGTTATCTAGTTTATATAGTAATACTAGTAGTTAAAGTTTATATCGAAGTACGTTTTAATCTTTAAGTACGCTATTGCAAATATATTAGTTCTATTTATATAATAAAGGTAGTATACCTCTATGCGATCTCTAAATATTCGAGGAAATACTGTATATAATTAACTAGGTTAGATCTCGGCGTAATAATAGATATTAAAGAATATCTTTATCTTATCGTCTAATAGATTATACGGGTCCCCCGAGTACTTCTAAGTATACTAGAAGGTCTTAACGAACTATACGAACCTCGTAGGGTTTAGCCGTTCGTTAGGAACCTACTATAGGGGAAGTAATTTATAAGGGTTATACTTAATATTTAGTAGTAGCTACGGTAGAGGAGCTGTGCCTACGCTCTATATATTAGCTAGGTATAGCGTATATCTCTAATATAAGTTTTATCTCTATCTATCTATTAGCGACGGTCCTTATTACTGCTTAACTATCGGTAGTATATTTCTGTAAGGGTTTCGCGAAGATAATAGTCGTATTAATAGTATCGAAGGTAGGCCTAACTATAGGCTTAACTGCGATAATCGTATAACTAGATTCTATATATCTATTAGTTAGGCCGGTTTAGGTAGGTTAGCCTAAGATTAGGCCGGTTACTGCTACTATTCCTATAGGGTTAGTTATCTCTCTCCCGGCGTTCCCGTTAGCGTATTAAGATTTATACGATATTCGTTTATATAGGATTCTAGTACTAGAGGGACGTTACGAAGCTCTATATCGATCTATAATAGTTATTCTTCTACTTATACTAATATATATAATTATAGAGCTACTAATTAATTATTTCGCTCTATAAATATGCCTTACGTACGTAGAAAGTTCTTTAGTAATCGTCGGTATAGTACCGGCAGCTGCTTAAATATTTCCGGGGTCTACGCTGTAAAGTCTTCCCGGTATACGACGAATAGGTTATTATTATATAAGTTTTGCTAAGTATAACTTATTAATATACTCGCTAATCGTATAATTAAATACTCTTCTATAGCGTTAAGCGCGGGGCTTGTAAACTATAATCCCGCGTTAATATAGCTATAGTATACTAAGTCGAATATTATATTTTCGAGTAATTTATTAATCTAATATCCTCTAATAAGGATATATTCTTCGGCTTTAGCTATAATTATCGATAGCTCTTATAAAGAAAGATAATATAAAGAAGGTTATAAAAGTAATTAGAAGGCTATAAAGGAAGGTAGTAATTAATAACTCTTACGGGAGAAAAATAGTAATTAATAGTAACGGCATATAGCTCTCGTAAAAGAAAATCGTAGTTAACGGCTTATAGATCTCGTAATATTAGGTAAAATAAAGGTAGTAAAATAAAGGTTTTTAACGAAAGGATTAAAGAGAAGGAGGTAAAGAAGCAAGGTGTCTATTCGCTGCGCTTTAGTATTAAGCTTCGCCGGCTACGCTTTAATATCGTCTTAATTAATAAGGTTTTAGCGATTAATTAATACGTAATTAACGCTTACCGTCTAAAGTATAACGAATATAAGGATAGGGAATATTACAATCTTTAGTTAGTCTTCGTAACGGTTATCTAGGGGTCTGATAGTTAGGGAGGCCTATAGAGATAACTTATCGCTATTTAGCACTTAACGGGTGCGGAGGATTTAATTTAGGGAAATCTATACGCGTTAGTCTCTTTTACCTTACAGATCTATAATACCTACGACTACTAATTAGTATTAGTAGGGTTCTATTCGTACGTACGAAGTATTATTTAAATAGTTCGTATATTTTTGTTATTATTTCTAAGTTCTATCCCTGGGAGGCACGCTAGGAAGGAAATAGCTAGGTGCTAAGTTCTACTAGAAGGAAAGACCTAACACCAGGCTATGGCTGGGAAGGTACGGCTGTGCGACAGCCGTAACCGCAACACATCCGCCACCTGTCGACACTCTGCATCAAGACTCGTCCTCCCCTCACCAAAGTCTCCCTCAAAAGTCATGGGGCTGTTCCACCAGAGACAAAAGGGGCACCGGAGGCAAAGACTAAGGCTGAGGAGGCCAAGGAGAAGAAGAAAAGGGCTGAGGCTGCGAAGGCCAGGGCTGTTGCGAAGAACGTAAGGGATAGGGAAAATGAGAATACTATCCCTCACGACGGCCAAAGGGGATCTCATGTAGGCGCCGGCGGGAAAGAAACCGGCGGTGATGGACCCTCAACAATGGGCCCCCTCAAGAGGGCCAAGAACCTTGCAAAGGTGGTGAATCGCCAGCAAAATAATCATCAACTCGCTGGGGGAGGGGGGTGTTAACGGCCTGTGCATCATTCTCTTTTCTAAGAGAACGCTCGTTGTGATAGTTGCGCTTTTGTATACAACCAATGAATATCCTGAGCCGGCCTCAGACTTTGCTCTGGTTATTACACAGTCCTCATACACAGCTGATGTACAGATAAGAGGATGGCTGGAGGCCGAGGGCGCAGTGGACGTGGATGATTGTGTTGTTGATTTGCGGTTTGGGGCCAATGATCCCATGGGATCCTGACGCAAAGACGGCTTCTTCGAGTGCGAGCTCCACGGCAAAGGCTATGGATGGTTTGTTAAACATGGGATGCGAAGTGTAAGTCAGACCCTGCGGCTTGGCGTTGGGATACTAAACAAACATTCACCTAGTGGCAAGGAATTTGAGAACAAGCTTATCGGTTGAACAAATGGACAAACTGGGGGATAGGGTATTCGATGAGTTGGTGACGAGAGGGGCGTATTACCGTATTAGATGTGTCTGAGCTACTACACATAGGTGAAGTTGTGCCATTGGGGATTTGATCTCTTCTCTACCCTGGGTAGATAGTATATGGCCGTAACTAGCCACAAAGGAGAAGATGTGCTAGCAGATTTATTCAACCCTCATAGCTTAACTTGACTTGAACGCAACCAATCGGAACGGGATGCTATCTGCTCATCAGCTGTATCATGACTAAAGAACCTTCCGCCTCAATGGGCGGTTCTCACATATTCTTAAATACTGTATAAAAGCCTGGGGCCTTCAAGTCGTCTCCCACAATAGAGCCCCAGATCAGCAACCTTTCAATGTTGGGACACAACCGACCTTGCATGCATCGTCTCCAAATAATGCACCTCGCCTCCCCTTTTCCAAATAAGCTCACCGGCAGATAAACAAAAAAGGGGAACCTGACACCCTGAACGAGCCAATAGGTTGATGCCACAGCATTAGGTGCATCGAAAAGCATTTCCAGAACCATAGTTTCGAGTTTCTTTTGTTCAAGATGGTTCGTTATCATCCCGGTCATTATCCCTTGAGAAATAGGCATATATTTATATACACCCAGGTATATATAATACGTACTTTACGAGTCATGACGTAAATGTGGGCGTAAGCTGATCAAAACTACGAAACAGGTGCCGATTTTGACTGAGCCCTGGTGACAATCATCCGCGATATCCGAGGAGAAATACCGCTCCGAGCCTTCAACTACAAACAAACATCCCGCACATTGTTTTCAGGCCCGGACAATCAACAAATGAGCATCTATATACCCTTACCTTGGGCGAGCCGTGAGTCTAGGCGGGCTTGCAGCTCTTTTATTGAGATATGGGCGACCCCGGATTCAACGCAAAGTCATGGACTGCGCGCCTCGGCCTGCTGATCAGGGGTGGAAAGGAGCGAAGCCCGACTCGACACGGAGAAATCACAAATCATGAAGAAAAGAAGGGGGCAAGGAAGCTCTCTAAGCAGCCGGCACGTCTACCATCTGCGAGCCGCCAGGATGGCATCAACGAATTGGGCGAGCACGAGTACGATATCTTCAGCGATGCGGGACCACTAGCTGAGCAGGTCGACGGCATCAGAGATCACACGGAAATGCTGCATGGTCTAGCACACCGAGAGAGCCAAGACTCCATGGTCGATATGGCAAGGAAACGGGGTGGTAACCTAAACGATTCTGGCCCTGAGTTGGCAGCCGTCAGGAAAAGGCGAGAAGAAATGCTCGCCTCAGTGCCGCTTGACATATGGATCCTCATCGGGTCATATCTCGGTCCATCAGACCGCGCTCACCTATCCCTAACGAACAAGACCCTGTTTGCCAACCTGGGAACCCGATCTCTAAGGACATTGAATCTACCCGAGAACCACCTGGAAAAAATCCGATGCCTGCGTCACATAGACCGCCATCTCCCAAGCCACCTCCTCTGTTTCCTCTGCGCCCGGTATCATCTCCGCACAAACCCCGGCGCCGAGAAGCCATCCTCATCATACACCCAAAACCCCGTCTTCATCTGCCCCGCCTCCAAGACCTCCATCCTGCCCCGCACGCGCCTGGCCCACCCGCGCACGCTCCCCTACGCCTTCGTCCAGCTCGTCATGCGCGCCGCGAAATACGGGCCCGCATACGGCATCTCGCCCGAGACGCTGTCCCGCGGGTGGAAGGACCACGAGTCCGGATGGACGCACCGGACGACGTACCAGGTGAACCACGGCCATTTGCTCTTGCGCGTGCGCAGTCAGGCGTATGCGCCGCCTTCTATGACCCCGGCGGGGATGCGACATCTGCTCTACGAGAGGGGGGAATACATGCCGTATTTTTCTGTCTGTGCTCACTGGCGGGAGGGCGTGCTTATGGATGTGTGCAAGTGTGCTCTATCGCATGTCCCGGAGCCGCCGCGCTCGCTGGGCGATCAGCTCAAGAAGGGCCCGCACTGGGCAGCTAGCCAGATGGCGCACTCTGGGCGCGCGGGTGGTAATTCCTTGTGCCGTGAGTGTGTCTTTTGTCAGTCTGCTCGGAGGTGTCCGCGTTGTCCGTCCGAGTACCTTGTTAAGGTTAGCCTTGTGGAGGACAAAGAGGACCCGGTGCAGAGGTTTAAGTACGCGATTGTGGTGACGCGGTGGTGTGACCTGGGAGACGGATCTGGGCCGGGGATTAGTCCTGAGTGGGATGCTATTAATAGGATTGGGGGTGGGTATGAAAGTTTCGAACATGTTGGTAGACGGTCTATGATGGGCGTCTTTGAAAGCAAATTTAGTGGAGTTGTTCCTGGGGCTGGTCTGATGAGTATGCACCCAGTAGATTCCAAAGGCAGGGGAGAGGATGATACGTGGTACTAGACCTCGATTGTTCGATACTTCTTCCTAACCTCGAGGAGTTAATAAGGAACACTAGACCCCTCGGAGATATTGGATAATTACAGCCCTCCGGGCCGAGGAATTACACAAGAACAAGAGCCGGACGGAATAGGTTTATTGTGCAAGAGAAGGGCCTTGTTTACCTGGGTAAATCCCGCAGGGACAACAAGGAAGCCTCTTTGTGTCAACAGGAGAAAAGGCATGAGGTGTTTCTAATTTTGGTATAAAGGCATTACCGGACATTGGAGTTTGGGAAACAATGGTCATCGGTTGGTTATAAAAAGTCATGTTGGCCTTCTGGTCGTTGGCTGGATTTGACTTGCTGTTCAAAACAATTCATTCACAACTCTCTTGCTTCGTATTACATCTAATTACGACTATTACCCTCTTTATACAAGGACACACGAAATACGTCTGGACGTATCTAGCAACAAAACGCTGCACTCATCAATTTGCTGTTCAACTAGCATTAATATCTCCCCGTCGAAGACTTTCCTCCATTATCAACCATGTCTACACTTCCGCATGCCAACTCGCTTTCCCTGTTTCGATATCGAAATGCGAGAGGGTCACAGATCGCTCTGAGAGGACCGAAACCGTGGCCCCGCGAGATTACTGACTATGTAATGGATGCATCCAAATGGCCTGCAAGGCTGAACACGGTTAATAAGATTCTCCGAGCTAACACTAGAACCTGCACGTTGACGTGTGAGTCTTGTGGCCAGCTAACAAGAGATTGTAACGGTCAGGCGTGTATTGTAAGTCCCTTTCCCAGCTCATGTTATTTGGTTAGCACGGTTTGAAGAGATGACCGGGTTTGTTACTTGTCTTATCCAAATTTTCTAACACCGAACATTGTAGAACGAGTTTAAGAACGTTATAGCACCCGCAGGTGCGAATCTTCTTGAGATACGATCAGCAGGCGCTTTAGGCTGGGTGAGTAAATCAAAACTTCCATCCCCGTGCTTTTCCCTCTAGTGTGAAGGGTCTCTAGACTTGTCATTAGATATAACCAGAGTCGACCAAGATGGCACCCACCGACTCAGCCCTAAGTCTAAAGCAAAGTGATTGTGTATTGACTATGAAATTTATAGGGCGTCTTCGCCAAAGCACCTATCCCAGACGGGACCATCCTCGGCGAGTATCTGGGCGAGTTGGTACCCTCGATGCACGTGCGACGGGGTGATAAGTACCCATTCCAACTTATGAACCTCTACAGCACCGCTCGTCATTTCGGCAACATTACGCGGTTTGTAAACCACCACTGTACCCCTAACGCGGTTGTCGAACAGGGCATGTATGGTAAGCGTATGGCGGACATCTACAAGGCGGATGAAGACATTGCTGCTGGCGACCAGATCTTCATTGACTACGGCAGATCTTACTTTGAACAACTCAGAATGCAGTGTCTGTGTGATGACCAGGTTGGGGCTCATCTTCCACCACCCGATGCAGGATCGTCGGCGGCCCAGAAGGGAACGGCCAAGAAGGGGGCCGCCAAGAAGGGAGCTTTTGCAAAAAAGACTGCGAAAAAACAGTTTGCGAAGAAGACTGTGGCGAAGGCTGCGGTCGGAGGCAAAGCAGCTGGGAAGAAAGTAGCTGGAAGGAAGTTGACCAAGGCTGCCGGTGTAAAGAAGAGGTAGGTGCTTATATATGAAGCCGGAATTTAGAGTTTGACGACTGTATACATTGGACAGTAGTAATATATGATAAATGCATTTCTTTTGATAAATTTGAATTCGACGCGAGAGTCGGAAAGATAACATCACGATATATTAAGTCACTTCCAAAATGGAGACTAGTTTCTAATATCGTCTTGGCTGTGAAGAATGGTGTATGTGATTGATTATACAGCGATTGACCTTATGGTCCAGTTTCCGGCCTATTCGCGGAATAGCTGCGTCAAGATGGACAGATCCCGGGGCCAGCGCCACCTTAAACTACCACACACGACCGTCCCACCCATTTATCGCAGACCCGGCACCCATCATATCCAGGGAGAAGCCCCGAGGGCCTCCCGACAGGCCATAGGTGGAGGACTCGTCCGCGTGAAGATCATCCGGCCAGTTAAAGAGATCCATGACATCGTCAGCCTCCGTCCCCAGTCCATCCTGACAGAACCCTACAGCATCCGTTACTTCCAAAGTAGAAGTACCGGCTGGTGTATACCCGCACGGGCTCCAGCCTGCTCCTGGTGATGGATCGCCTGGCGAGGTAAACATTGTAGGTTGTGTTCCAGGCGCTATGCCATTTTCGGGGATAACCTGTCCATCGGACACATCTCCCTTCATCTTTGCCTGCAACTCCCTGACATACTTGACCTTAGCCATCAGACGCCGAACCGGTCTCCACAACGTCCCCTTGCCCGCGTTCATAGCCATCGCCGCTTTCCACGCACGATCACACTGCGCAGAAGGCGGGCGGGAACATATTTCACCGAGTACGAACGACACGGCGTGCCACTGTATATGAGGTTTGGAATACCATAACCATTTCGAGACGGACGGGATGTTCATGAGGTCGGCGGAGAACTCGAGGACCTCGATGGACCTGTTGAATAGGATATCTCGATCTCCTGATATTCCTCCATCCGTCGAGTTTGGGGAGGCCATAGACTGTGCTTTCGAAGAAGTTGAAGAGCTTCTACCGCCCCTGTCGCTAGACGGTGTCGAATTTGGGTCGATATGTTCGTAAGTACTGCCCGGCGTGAGGTGGTATATCAAAAGCCAGAACTGTGAAATAATGAGATCGGCGACCGAGGAGTATATTTTAAACATGGGTTTTGATGTGTCAACGTCGCTCAAGTAGCTCTTCTTGACCCTTCCCTCTAGGTCCCTCACAATTGCCTTCCGCCACTCCAACGAGAAACCTCCCGAGACAGCCTCCTCCGCTGCAGCAGCAGTCCGCCACGGAGCCGGCACATTTGACAGGCCAGGCGAGGCCATTCCGAGCTTCCAGGCCGTTCTGAGGGCCTCACACCGGAGCAGGAGTAGCGTTATATCGGTTGATTCAGTCCGCTCAGGCGGAGGCTCCGTCATGTCTGGAGACAGATCGGCATCGTTGATGTGCAGAGGGAATTTAGTATCGGATGAGAACTGGTGCGCGATAGGGAGGAACCCGTTGAATTCGGAAGATCGGTGGTCTAGGATGCAGATATGCCACCACAGCCTCCTGCGAATCTCTGTCTCGAATGGTTTCAGTCCGAAGAGGGTGCCATCACGGTGAATTCCCATCGTTTGAGCAATGTGGTATATGAGAGCAGTCAGTGACCATGTGGTGCGCGACTCGTCCTGGCTCCGTAGGGCGGATAGGAAGAGCACCGCGGTCTGTAGCAGTATCATACTCTGCGTGTTGAGGAGATCGGCTCGAGCCATGGCCTGTTCAACGGCAAATCGGTAAGTTTCCATTGCCACGGCCCTCGTCACCCCTAGAATGCTCAGAGTCTTTTGGTCGTCAAGGCTGGCGACGGTTGCGTAGTATATGGCAAACAACAGCGCTTCAATGTTTTTGTCCAGTGATTCAAACGAGGCAATGGCGTCGTGGTACATCCGTGAAAGGGTCGGCATGTGGAAGAGTCGCACTTGCGGGCACACATTTTCGGCAAAGGTGTCGAGGAGGTTCACAGCCTGCGAGCGTGTGGGATGATATGCCCTTAGGGAATGCGCTATTGCGCGGAAACCGAACAGTGCCGCGTTAGAGCTCATTGACTCTGAGTAAGGCGTTTTTGGGAACATCATGTCGTAATCCTCGTCATCTTCGTCTAGCTCTGGGTCGATAAGCATGTCACGCATCTCGCCGACCTCGTTCGCCAGATTGGCCCAGAGAACGTTGCTGACGTAGTAACTCTTCGACTCGTCGATGACCAGGCGTCCGAACTGGCCATCAAGAGAGGAAGGCGATGACGGGCTCGTTCTACCCGATGCCGATGCTGTTAGTACTGATATTGATCCCGATCTCGATCCATTTACTTCTGTGGTCTTCCTCTGACCTGGACTGGTGGGTTTCAACAGCCCAGTTGACTCCGGATCTGCCCCAGACTTTGAACCCGTCGGTAGCACACTATGATCGATCCCATTCTCAGAAGCCAAGTGCTTAATTATTGACTCCATCCGAGTTAACTTATCCATGAGTCGGTGATTCTCAGCGCGGTGGTATCTCTTTGGTGCTCTGCCTCGACCAGATGGGTAGACACAAGTGGCTCCCGACCGGGCACATGTTGAGCAGGGACGCTGTCGGTCACATTTAACCTTCCGATGTCGACACAGCTCACAGCTGCGGCTGTGTTGGAATGGTGTAGGCTGCGGTGTTGATTGTGATATGTTTGCCATTGTCTAGAAATGAGAGGCTTGCCGTATTAGATTAGGTCGCTGGTTTAAAATAGATAGAGTTTTATTGGGCCTAAAAAAAAACACTGTCCGTCTCGAATATACAGTGAGAAAGAACGCAAATAGATTAGAATCTTCTTTCAATAACCTTCGAAAGTTTGCAGGCAGAATTATAAAAGGAATGAAAAAAAAGAATGAAAAAACATTGACGTCGTCTGATCCTACGCTGCCTAGGGAGGAACATTCCAAGTCATCGATCCTCCGCCCGCCCCGTCGGATAAGCTTATGCGAGCCCGAGGCCGATAAGCCGGACTAGAGTTCTTACATATAAGCCTCCCCCAAATTGTGCAAAATCAAGACCTATATGACGGTGACCGCTTCGAACAACTGACCATACAGTTTCCTTCATCGACACTGGAGACTCCTAAAGCAAGCAAGTAAGAAGGACTCAAGCGTCGTTCTCATACGCTCTGCTCAATAGGGCCATGATCCATCGGGCTGGACACTTTTGAAACGGCATCTCGGTGGAATTTCCAGAAGCCGCAAGCACTAAAGCCAGCATAATACCACAACATGAAAAAGCGAGAACCTTCGACTGCATCCGTGATGATTTTCTGGGGAGACGTTGATATTTTGGATTTGACGTTGGGAGTGGAGCATGATTCTAGTACCTAGGTACGTGGGTATATTCGGAATTACCCAGGTAATTAAACCATAAACCATACACCTATACTTCAGTACCCTACCTAGGGACTCCAACATTGCATCCGGTCTTACTTTCAGTAATCATCGGCCCGAACAAACCTTCAGATGTCGGCACTTGCTTACGACTTCGTGCCCCCGGGGGCCCACATGGCCCGTCTAGGTGCTACTGTTAGGTAGTCAAAGCAAAGAAGATCCGGCTATCGCCGTTTGGTCCTTTGTGGGAGGGAGTTCCCCAGAACCGGAAATGGACTGACAAAGTTAGTTAGCATGCGATTCCCGCTCCTTGCTGATGGGGACTAGAAGCCGTGTAGAAGTCGTCTTCCAAGCAAAACTACTACAAAACTGTCACGCTAGGGGTAACAATATACGCCGTATGCAGGTCCTGCTTCCCGAGGTCTGCCAAGCGACGATCCGGCAGTGCTCTCCCGTCTTTTGTTGGTCACCCCTTTCCTACACATACATACACGAATGCTCCTTACTTGAAGCACATCATCCCCAGGGCTGTAGCACGCAACAGGCCCTAACCATGCAATACCCTGGTAGCTCAATGTGGTAATCCCCCGATTCCCTTGGTGTACCCCTTCAGTCAGCATGAAGCTGTTGGCTCATTCGCCCAGAACTCGGTCTGCCTCCAACATGCCTTATCGGGGCCGGTGAAGACACCCGAAGATAAAACCGCCATGGTTCGAGGATGGGCCGCATTCCTTGACCCGCTTTCTCAGGGCAGAAAGTTGTTCGACATTGCCATATTTGGTGTTTGGTATCCACGATGCCATAAGTATTCACCTGTGCCCTCTTCTTGTTGCTTTTCACAACCTTATCAACCTTGATCTGTTCCACTTTCCTCCCCCTTGCTCTGACATTGCTTGGGCCTTTTAAATTGTGGGTTGTAGCCGGTTTCCGTCTCGAGACTGACGACCGACATCCGTCTTACTCTTCATCACCGTGAATTGGCAAGATGGGCACCGCCGAGGTTAACATCATGCCTGAAAAGCACATCCAAGATGGCCATAGCCATAGTAGCGAAGAAGACGTCGCCGAGATCATCGTCGATGAGAACACAACGGTCGACTGGACTGCAGAGGAGGAGCGCCGCATCAAGACCAAGATCGACTTCATTCTTCTCCCCGTCCTGGGTGTTGCCTTCTTTGCGCTGCAGATGGACCGCGGCAACATCTCCAACGCCCTGACGAGCACCATCACTACGGACCTTGGCATCGATACGAATCAGATCAATATTGGGTAAGTTTGCGCCCCTTTGCTCCTAAAAACATATGGCATGTATATCCTTTGCATGAAACAAACGACTGACGAGCAAAAAATAAACAGCACGGCGCTGCTCTCGCTAGGTATCGTCCTCCTCGAGCTCCCTTCCAACGTCCTCCTCCAGAAAATCGGCCCACACAAGTGGCTGTCCGGCCAGATCATCGCCTGGGGCCTGGTCGCGCTGTTCCAGAACTTCATCACCAACTACGCCGGCTACCTCGTCACGCGCATCATGCTCGGCCTGTGCGAGTCCGGCTTCATCCCCGGTGCCCTGTACACCATGTCCACCTGGTACAAGCGCGACGAGACCAGCTTCCGCGTCTCCATCTTCTTCCTGGGAAACCTCCTCGCCTCGGCCCTGACATCGCTTATCGGAGCGGGCATCCTGAGCATGGGCGACCGGGATGGTATCCCCGGCTGGCGCTGGTTGTTCATCGTTGAAGGAGCTATCACCATCGGTGTGGGACTGATCTTCATGCTTCTCCTCCCCCCGAGTGTGGGCGACGCTCGGCCGCTTATCGGTCTGCGCAAGTGGTCGTATTTCAACGAACGCGAGACGTACATCCTCAAGCGACGAGTACTGCTGGATGACCCTGCCAAGACGACTGGCGGTCTGCACATCAGGGCCCACGACGTGGGGAAGGCGGTGTCCAACCCTAGGATCGTCATGCACATGCTCATCACCCTGACGGCCATCATCCCTGTCACCGCCATCAACACGTACGGCCCCAGCGTGATCAAGAGCTTCGGCTACACCAAGGTCCATGCTAATGCCATGGCGTCTGTCGGGTCATTTATTGCTGTCGTGCTTGTGCTCATGCTGGGCTGGCTTTGCGACAAGACGGGCAGGAAGGGGCCGTTTGTCCTGTTTGGTGCTGTGTGGAGTCTGATTGCGTTTACTTGTTTGCGCCAGAGCCAGACACAGAAATGGCACAGGGGGATGAAGTATGCTGCGGTTGTGTTTTCGATGGCGACAAACTCGGTTGTGCATATCATCAACGTGGGTTGGTTATCTGCCAATTGTCAAGATCCTCGGCAGAGGAGTGTTGCTATGGCGTAAGTTTCTTCCATTTACCTGACACTGTGACTCAGTGCTCCTTCGTTTTGCTGGTTCGTTTAGATTGTTGTATAAAAAGCTAACCGTCCGCTCTATAGGGCCATCGTCATGTCCGCCAACGCTGCGGGCATTGCTGGAAGTCAAGTGTTCCGCACGCAGGATAAACCGTTGTACTTGCACGCCTTCACAGCATGCCTGGCGCTTTCGGCCCTCAACATCCTGGAGATTATCGCTCAGAGCGTATGGTACTTCGTCAGCAACCGGAAGCTAGCAAAGACGAACGGTGAGGCTCCGGTTATAAAGGGAGCTACAGACGAAACTGTTGATGGGCACAAAGAAGCCCTTGTCAAGAGGTGGTGGTGGACATGGTGATTGGACTTTTGTTTACCCTAGGGTATATACTCAAGCACCTACCCTAATCTTCTTGCATATCTTGTTAAGACCTATAAGTGTATATGCTTTAATAGATACCCCTGTTCTCAAGCAGATATAATATGTACTATATACCTAGGTACTATATGGTTCATTAGCCCCCTATTAGTACCTAGGTAACTATTTATATTAGTAGGGTTCTGGTCGTACGTACGATTTATCTAAATGTTTTATGTATTTTATTATTATTTCTGTTAAGTTCCCACCTAGCGATAGCCGCTAGGAAGGAAATAGCTAAGTGCTACGTTCTACAAGAAGGAAGGACCTAATACTAAGCTATAGCTAGGAAGGTACGGCTATACGATAGCCGTACCCGCAATACTAGCAACCTTTTCTTTTATAAAGATAGGTCTATCGTAAAATAAAAACCAAATTTATCGTAAACTTAACGCGCCTAAAACTCGCCCTTATAGCGTCCGTAAGTAATACTATTAAAGCCAATCGCAAGACTAAAAATTATCGTAAAATCTATCGTATAATACGCTAAGCTTTCTCCTTAACTTTCTCCCTTCCTAACCTTCTTCCTTTTCTGTAATTAACGCGTTAAGTTACCCCTTTATCTTACCTCTCTATCTCTTTAGTCCCTTTAGCGTGTAATCGTCGTCGTCTAGTATTATCGCACGCTTTCTTACGGATATCTTAGTTAGAGTATAGTTAAAGTTTAGTCTAGCGTTTAGCAGTAGGGTGCGTTTATTAGGAGTAGCAGTATTTAGCAGTAGGGTACGTTTATAAGGAGTAGCGGCTAGAGTACTCTTTTTATCTCTATTCGCCTACTTCTTTATTATAGGTGCGGGTCTTCGATAGGGCATCGCTAGCCCTTTTATATACGGAGGTCGTACGCGTTAGTTGCTTATCCAGTATAGAAGGTTTTAGATTTAAGTTAGCAGGTCGATCTATTTCTTCGATATCTCGTCGTCGCCGGTACGATAGCTATAGAAGATATAGGGGATCGAGATTCCTTTAGGGTCGACTATTATAGCGATCGCAATAATTTTGCACTTTAGGTAATAGTTATTCTAATAGCTATTATTACTTAGGGATCCTACTAGTATTACCTCTATTATTCTAACTCTCTCGATATCCTTACGTATCTTTTTAACTATCGTATAGGATAAAAACTACTTATCCTAGTATATAAAGTTATCGATAATCTTTAGTACTACTCTGCTAGTTTCGTTATAGAGGAAGAGTATCTTAACCTAGGCTATAGCTTCCGCTTTAAGGTTAGTAAGTTCAGCGTCGGCGATACCTCGAGAACCTTTCTTCTTTCCGTTTTCCTTTAAAGCCGCTTAGTCTTATACGACTCTCGCTATCGTCTCTTTAGCTAAGTTGTAGTCGTTATTATCTATTAAGTTACCGTAGATATCGAAGGGACGATTATCGTTATCTTCGGTAGTAGTTGCGTTAGTAGCCTCGATAGCTTCGGCGGTATAAAGGGCGGCAGCCGCGATATCTTCGATATCTATTATTTCTCCTCTAATTTTATCGTATTCGGCTATTTCTGCAGCCGCTTTTGCGATCGTTGCTGTTAAAACAATTATAGGAAAGGTAGCGATTAAAATAGTAATATCTTTAGAAAATAAAACTGCGATGAAGATGCGCTAACTGTTAAATTAATTATTGTAAGGAATAGAGAGGTATAACGAATAGAGGGAAGAAAAGTTTTATAGTTAGCTAGCAGCGGCGAGGTAAGTAAAGGAGAAAGAAAGTGCTAGTAACGCGTTACGCGTTCCCTACTAGGAAGTAATAGATCTTTCTACTTTAAGTCTTTCTACTAAACTATCGACGCGTATGCGAAGCTCGTTACTTTTAACTAGCTTCTGTAGTATAGAGTTTAGCTTCGCCTTCGTTATAGTATCTGCTAGATTATCTTTTCTATTAATCTATCTAACCTTGTCGATTTCCCTCGCCTCGTACGATTATCGTAGTAATATAATATCGATTATAAGGCGTTTCTCTCGCGTTATTCTAAGCTTTACGAGGCATTCGTATAGACTGTACGAATCTGTACAAATAACTAACGGCATATTAGGCAACGATAGTCGTCTTGTAATTATTCTGATAGTCGTCGCTAAGGAAATGCTAATATCTACGCCGTTTACTATTCCGTAGATTTCGCTTATTAGGACGCTCCTAGTAACGCGTTTATATTTTATTAATAACTAATAGATAACGTTTCCCGTTAATATAAACTCTCGTTCTTATATACGAGCCTTGTTTGCTAGGACGATGATATAGCCGAGTTAAGATGTTAAGTCCTAGTTATTCGCGAACGAACTATCTGCGAAAACGAAGAGTTTCGCTATAGAGAGGTTTAGGGGGATATACCTAATCCCTCGCTAAGTATTATCTATTTACTATAACAGTCGTATATTTAGATGCCTATAGTATTCCTTCTTAGGGCTTTGCACCTATATAGTAATAGAAAGATCGTATAATGCTTTTAGTTAGTAAATAGAAGCTATATACGCTCCCCGGGCTTTCTATTCCAGGTAGCATTAGGGGCTATTAACGGCCGTCGCATCGATTAGAGCAAGTTTACCTCCCTATCCCTTCTAGCGTATCGTAATAGATCTATCGTTATCTATAACTATATAAGCGCCGTTATAGTCTATATATCGTCCTTATATTAATATTATCTTCTCTTTTGCCTATAGTTTCGCCGTATATAATTCCTCGTCTTCCCTATCTTAAAATGCCTGTATACCTAATAGTAATATATCGTCTATCTATATACCTGCGATTCTAAAGGGTTGTGCGGGCTTTATAATTAGGAGATAGGGGTTATATATCGAGTATTCTATATCGAGTTTCTAACGGTAATGCTTTTAGTAAGTATTAAACTAGTAGACTCCGGCTTCCGCGATGCTGTATAAAGGTTTAACGACTTTAATAATAGTGCCCTATAGATATCTGCCTTTAAGTTCTTTTAGCAGTTCTGCGAGGATCGTCCGTTAAAGTTCCGATTTCGATTAGGGGTACGCTTAGGTAATATCTCGCAGTATTAGAGATATACCCTCGTATATTATCAACGATAGCGCTATTACGATAATCGTTCTCTGACTTATACGTTGGATCGTTAGACTTTAAGTTAATATAGAGCCTTTTTCTTTATCGTTATATCCTTAAATAATTAATCTAGACTTCTCGTATAGTTTTATAGTTTTGCCCTTAATTTCTCGCACTATATAGGATTTAAATAGACGATAGTCGCTATATTCTGTTAGGGATTATCTCTCGAATTTAAAAACTCCTTTTCTAATAAGTTCGTCGATTTCTATCTTATCGGACTCTTTAAAAGGCAGGCCAGGCGTTATAATTACCCCGTCTTACCTTAACCTAATAGCAAGAGCGTAATCGTTTTTTTCTTTTCTCGATATAAATGCAATAGTAATAGAGTCTTTCACCTCCGGTAACGATAGTCGTATAGGATTTAGTATAAGGTCTGGCTAAGCTTTAGCTTCTTCTTTTTCGTTTTTATAATATCGCTGGATAGATATAGATCGGAATATAGCGGGTCCTTTTAGTATATCTAGGGTCACGTTGTAACTATCGATAGAGATAACTTTATACGGGCCTTTCTAACCCTCTTTTTCTCGCTATATACGCACGTCGCATTATAATGGGAATATTATATTAGCGATAGGTCCTCCTTGCGTATTTAGTGCGTCGCGTACTTGCCGCTCTGCTATTATTTTCCTAAGAGCTTTTATAGCCTTAAATACGGCCTCCGCCCGTTTCTACATCGCTTACGATAGTAGTAAATCGTATAATACTCGTAGGTAAGCGCTAAAAACTAGGAGTATAGGGACTAGTCCGTTAGGTCCCGCAGTATCGTTTATAGCCTTTACTACTATCTGCAGGATAGTATTATTACTCGTTTTACCGTATAGGTCGGCGTATAGAACCTTAAAAGCGCGTTTTAAAAGGTAGTAATACCTTTCGACCTTTCTAATAGACTAGTGTACCTCTATAGGCACCTATTTATATATAATCCCTATTATCTACGCCTCCGAGCGAAATTTATTTAATACGAAGTTCGTACCCGCGTCGTACGTAATAATATCGGGTAGTCCCTAGTACGTATTAATCTATAATATATATAGGGTTTGCTATATATCTTTAGTGCTTATAGACTTTAGGAATCTCGCGCCCTAGAACGCCGTCGCCTAGTCTATAATATAAAGGACTAGGCGGCTAAGCAGATATATCACGTTAACTAAGATCTCGTAATTAAATTCGCGATCGTCGCGTAGAGTAAATTTAAAACGTCTTAGCGCTAGTACGTTTATTTAATATTAATAATATACTTTTGCGATCTCCGCTATAGCTTATCTATTAATATCCGGATAATTAGCCTTCTTAAGTAATCGGTATAGTCGGTCTGTTGCTAGATATCTAAACCGACGATATAATCTCTTTATCTCTATCTCTAAAAGGAAGTATATAGTATTAGCTATCTTATTAAGGAAGAACTATAGGTATCCCCATTTCCTTAGTACCGGTATAGTGATCGCACTATTATAGCTAATTATTTCGTCCTTAATATTATTGTAATATACTTTAAGTCGATCTATATCTACTAGATATAGCAGAAATAGCGTTTGCGTATCGATAATATAAAACTTTACACGTCCGATTAAAGTGTTTACCTCTATAATACCCATCGAGTTAGTAACTTTCCTATTACTAAACTTAATTCGAGTAAATCCTGCGGTCGTCGTATTAATCTTATAGCTTAGATTTTAACGTTATAGAGCGAGGACCTGTTTATATCCAGCTATAGAGACTATCGAGGCCCCTATATCTAGTAAGATTCCTTAGAAATAGGTTTAATTATACCTATTAACCAGAATAAACTAGCTGGCTGCGATGGTCGTTTCAGCCTTAAAAATATCGTGCCCTATTAGCTAATAGATAAAAGATTCGTTAGCTAACAGATTAATACCTGAAAAATGCATCTTAGCATTACAATTATCGTCGTTTTCCTCATCGCATTTATAGAATTTATCTTCGTCCTTATCATCGATTTCACAACCTTTAAAATTATTTAGGAAAGCTATAAAGTCGTCCTCGCGACCTTCGTATTCGCATTACATTAGGTAACTTATTTTAGCCGAACGTTGTTCGTTTATAGGATACTTAGTTAACCAGCATCCTTCCTTCTTATATATAAAATATCTCTTCTTCTATAGTTTATTTCTGCGAGTATCGTTATTTCCTCTACTAAAATAACGGAAGTTTAAGCTTTAGCTATTACTAAATCCTCGGCTAGGGAAGCCTCGCGATAGTCGTCTTTCGCAGTTATTATATCGACAGTCGATATAGTATTAATCTTAAGTGTCTTCTATAACGTTAATCGCTGCAGTATAACTAACTTGCGTTTCTACTACGGATCTTAGGTCCGAAAATAACTCTTCGTATAGTTATGCCGGCTTAAAGAGGGCTATTTCTAGCTCTAGTACGCCTCTGTAAGCTTTAATAACCGTTATCCGTAGGTTATCCTCTCCCGCATAGTCTAGTCCTAGTACCCGTTAGTATAATTATAGCTTATCGAGTATAATTCGCAAAATATCGTATAGACTGCTATCGGGGTTCTATATTCTCGTTTTTACGAACGTCGTCGTTATCTAGTCTATATAGTAGTGCTAGTAGTTAAGGTCTGTATCGAAGTGCGTTTTAATCTTTAGGTACGCTATCGCAAATATATTAGTTCTATTTATATAATAGAGGTAGTATACCTCCGCGCGATCTCTAAGTATTCGAGGAAACACCGTATAGAATTAACTAGGTTAGATCTCGGCGTAATAACAGATATTAAAGAATATCTTTATCTTATCGTCCAATAGGTTATACAGGTCCCCCGAGTACTTCTAAGTATACTAGAAGGTCTTAATAAACTATGCGGACCTTGCAGGGTCTAGCCGTTTGTTGGGAACCTGCTATAGGGGAAGTAATTTATAAGGGTTATACTTAATATTTAGGGGTAGCTACGGCAGAGGAGCTATACCTACGCTCTATACGTTAGCTAGGTATAGCGTATATCTCTAATATAAGTTTTATCTCTATCTATCTATTAGTAATAATCCTAGTTGCTGCTTAACCGTTAGTAGTATATTTCCGTAAGGGTTTCGCGAAAACGATAGTCGTATTAATAGTATCGAAGGTAGGCCTAATTATAGGCCTAACTGCGATAGTTGTATAACTGGATTCTGCATATCTATTAGTTAGGCCGGTTTAGGTAGGTTAGCCGGTTACTGCTACTATTCCTATAGGGTTAGTTATCTCTCTCCCGGCGTTCCCGTTAGCGTATTAAGATTTATACGATATTCGTTTATATAGGATTCTAGTACTAGAGGGATATTGCGAAGCTCTGTATCGATCTATAGTAGTCGCTCTTCTACTTATACTAAGGCATATAATTGCGGAGCTACTGGTTGATTATTTCGCCCTATAAATACGCCTTACGTACGCAGAAAGTTCTTTAGTAATCGTCGGTATAACGCCGGCAGCCGCTTAAATATTTCCGGGGTTTATATTATAAAATCTTCCTAGTATACGACGAATAGATCGTTATTATATAAGTTTTGCTAGGTATAACTTGCTAATATACTCGCTAATCGTATAATTAGATACTCTTCTATAGCGTTAGGTTCGGGGCTTATAAACTATAGTCCCGCGTTTATATAGCCGCGGTATACTAGGTCGAAGGTTATATTTTCGAGCAATTTATCGATCTAGTATCCTCTAACAAGGATAGGTTCTTCGGCTTCTGCTATAATTATCGACGGTTCTCGTAAAGAAAGATGATATAGAGAAGGTTGTAAAGGTAATTAGAAGGCCGTAAAGGAAGGTGGTAATTAATAACTGAAAATAGTGATGGATAGCTTGCGGCTCTTGTAAAGGAAAACGTAATTAATAGCTTGCGGCTCTCGCAATATTAGGTAAAATAAAGGTTTTTAACGAAAGGATTAAAGAGAAAAGAGGTAAAGAAGTAAGGTATCTATCCGCCGCGCTTTAGTATTAAGCTTCGCCGCGCTTTAATATCGTCTTAATTAATAAGGTTTTAGCGATTAATGCGTAATTAACGCTTACCGTCTAAAGTATAACGAATATAAGGATAGGGAATATTACGATCTTTAGTTAGTCTTCGTAACGGTTATCTAGGGGTCTGATAGTTAGGGAGGCCTATAGAGATAATTTATCGCTATTTAGTACTTAACGGGTATAGAGGATGTAATTCGTATTAGGGAAATCTATAAACGTTAGTCTCTTCTACCTTATAGATCTATAGTGCCTACGACTACTAATTAGTATTAGTAGGGTTCTAGTCGTACGTACGATTTATCTAAATGTTTTATATATTTTATTGTTGTTTCTGTTAAGTTCCTACCTGGCGATAGCCGCTAGGAAGGAAACAGCTAAGTGCTACGTTCTATAAGAAGGAAGGACCTAACACTAGGCCATAGCTGGGAAGGTACGGCTATGCGATAGCCGTACCTGCAACAATTTACCTCTATATTATATATTACTCCTTTGTAAAGTCAACCTCTTCTCGCTGTCTAATTTCCGGGCAGTTCTCTATAGAACTAGTATTGGAGATAATCCAGAGAACATGCCTGATACTTATTTTGAACTTAATATGTCTTAAACCATAGCAGATCGCACCTACTTCTGTTAACTATTTCATCACACTCACCATTCCGGATATTCTAGCGCAGATATTCCGCTACTTCGAAAAGAGTCCTCCCGCAGTCAGGATACAGCAGTCAAATTTACAACTTTGGCAACAACTGTGATAATATATTGCCGCAGAAACACCTACCCTAGGGTACTCTCTGACAGGCATCGCCGAGGGAACACCTAATTACACTCTGATTACACATCGCTGCGGAAACACGTGCACGTGTGAATCACTCTACGATCTTTATCTATTTAGTTGTTAAGTTACTTTCGACTTCCTTATATAACTACCTGTGCACTTTATGCAAGTTCTCTATCAGTCCTTTCCTTAACCTTTCGAAATATCTTCGACGACTACTTATTGAAGTACCTAGGGATGTGCTTTGTATAAGTTTCGACCAGCTTATCCATTCACATTCAACCTCAACTTCAACTTCACAATTACCTATACCTTCGAGCGGATTATCTGTTCGTTCTTTCTCTAGGCGTCGATACCCTCTTCACATCTACTCTCTAGTACTCTGCACGGATTTTCTGCGGATTCCCATCTTCACGGGCTTCCACAGCTAAGTACGCAATGGAGAAGCCTACCGCAGTGAATCACTCTACGGACAAGCCTCGGGCGGATAAGTCCGCTCCGGAGAAGTCTACCGCGGAGAATACTACTGCGGACGGGCCTTTCACGGATACGTCCGCTGTAGAAAATTCCACTGCAGAAAATACTACCACGGAGAGGTTCACCGCGGAGAAGTCCACCACGGACCTGTCCGCTCTTACGGAGAATGTTTCTACGGAGAGGAACCTGGTATGTCTAGCAGTGTGCTATCCGCCCTAAAATTCCACAATTTGCACCGAGTGACTTGTCTATCTAACGACTTCATCCCAGGTCCCCATCGACTTCATGAAGTTTCCACTTGAGATTCGCAATATCATCGCAGACCATGTTGTCACCCAGCCCATTCCTGAATGCGGCCTTCAACCTATGACCATGGCCCTTAACCAGCCTGCCATAGCCCAGGTTAACACAGAGCTCCGTGAGAGGACCCTAGCCCTGTACTACAAGGGACGCGAGTTCTGCCTCCAAGTCCCTCGCGATGACACCATGCGCAAACAGGCTGAGGACTTGCAGGATGAGATTATGCACCGCTGGATTCAGAGTTGCCCCGGATACCCCAAGAAAGTCAGGGAGATGCTGGAGGATGCTGCCGATGAAGTTATAGCGGATTTTGAGGAGCGTCTGGAGACTATGGAGGACCTGGACTTTGTCGATTATGCACACGTCGAGTCTATCAGCGTCGTTTTCAGTGGAAGGTTCAGGATCAACCGCACGGGCTATCTCTACAACTGGGCCCCTAGGTCATGCATCATTGGATTCAGGGCCTACATTGGAGAGAAGCGTTGCTTAGAGGACCGTCGGCCCTCTAATCAGATCAACAAGGATGGCGATCTGGACTGGGAGGATTTTGATGAAGTTCGTGAGGCCTATGCGGGCCAGCTGCGTCGCATGGACTGTGAGTTTGGCGACCTTCGCTTTGAGGACATCGCCATGCACCCTGCTGTGCAGCACATCGTCAAGGAGATGTGTCTGCTGGGTGTGGCGGGGGCTCCTGCTATGGAGTATGTCGAGGTTGTCTTGACGGAATGGAATTGTCACTGGTCTCGAAAGATATTTGGTTTGCCTGAGTTTGAGTGGGATGATAAGGATGATCTCTCGCCTCTTCCTTCTGACAACGAGTGGGATGAGGAAGAAGAAGCAGAGGAAGAGGAAGAAGAAGAGGAACCTGAGGAGTCTGAGCACGAGGAGTCTGAGCACGAATCTGAGTATGAGGATGGCTCTGAGTATGATATCGATGAAGCCAAGTTGATCGTCGCTGGTGACGGGGTCAAGAATCAGGACAGGATTAGTAATAGCCAGGTGGTTTGATTTGGGTTGGTTCACGGGTCTAAGCAACCCTTAAGAATTCTTTGGGCACCCCATGTTCTGTTACTTCAAGACTATAGTTCGTTGTTATTCACTCGATGCTTTATCTTGATTTATTATATCTTTGTGAATATCTGATGTGAATCCAATGCTTTCCCCTTATGCACTTTAGCTACCTAGGTACTGCTCAAGCATAGCAATCTGGTTTATAGTAAGTAGGTATGCCACTATCACGATTAGAGGTGCAAAGTACTTAAATGGTCTGCTTGATAGTAAGTATATACTTCTTTCTATATTAATCTACTGAGTATCTCATATCTGTTTACCTAGGTACTTAATCATATATTTGCCATCTATGCTAGTGTAGTAACTAGGTGCCTATATATTCTTAATATCAATATGCCGGTAAGATGTCGAATCTTGCCAGCTACATATCATGAAGTTTTTGATGTGGCAATAGTCGTGGCCTTGGTCCCGGATCTTCTCTGGAGAACTCCGGGGATTTGATCATCGAAGATCGATTATACTTGGGATACCCTTATTCCCCTGCCAGCCGCTCTACAATGTTTGAATTTATTGTATCATAGCCTATTATATGTTGCGTACATGTCGTTGATATCTCACTTAGTTCTCCATATCAACATTTTTCAAGTCAGTTCATGTTGTTCATCTGCTCTTCTGATTGACTGACTACACTTCTCCCACAGCAGTGATTATTCCTATTCAGTTATGCCAAATAATGGCCGAGTCACTTCTCCTTCAGCTTTCCCTCCAACACCTCGTCACCCAACATATCCTGTCTTCTAATGCCTTCCCGTCCGGCAACAGACTTTATCATAAGACTACCCTAGGGTAGACGAGTCACACGTTCACTCTCCTTCTGTCCAGGACCTTGTCGTTCGACATTTTTGCTTTTCAATGCCTTCCCGTCCGGTATGAGACTCGATCACAACACCAGACGACTCACATCTTCATTGTGATTCCGTCCAGTTCCAAGCCAACTATAGCAATACTTAACTCAATTCCCGTCTCATATCTACCAGATCTGTTCTCAGCTTCTCTCCAACTTCCCCCAATATCTTTTCAGACATCTATTTTCCTTATTCCGGAAGTCCACTTGCTTTTCCATTGACACCAATCTCGAGCTTAAAATACATAATGCAGCTACCCAGCCTTACAATTTACGATTATACAAACCTGAGAATTATCAGGATGATACCGTACGAGTTCAACGCCAGTGGCGTCAACGGTGAAGAGCACCATGTAGGTTTGGAAACAACTGCTCAACATCGACAGGTAATATAGCTGACAACGGTGCTGAAGCATCAGTTCGTTGATACCAAACGCTACTCCAGTGCAGCGAACGAGCTGGGGAATGCGGTGAGTTACAAACGGGCCCAATCGTCAATTTAGTCTCGAACATGCTTCGCTTAAGCCCTGACTGACGTATTGCATCCAACAGATCCAGGACCAAAACAAAACCGTCGCTTTGCTCCTTGAGACGGATGACATACAGGTCAGCTGCAAGGCTCGTATCCATCTATACTGTCATATTAGGCCTCATACAGACTGCTCATGCTTGCTCATCCACCAGAAACCTTTCCACTTCCTCAACCTACCACCCGAGATCCGCAACGACATCTACCGCCTTGCCCTCGTCCAGCCCACTACGACCGACCTGGCATCCCCCCAGCCCGCCCTGACCCGGGTCAACAAGCAGGTCCGCGCCGAGGCCCTATCGATCTACTACGCCGAGAACAAATTCTCCCTCCTCCTCGGGCGCCCCACCCTCTTCGGCTGGATCTGGGGCGGAGACGAGTTCTCCAGGAGGTACGACCGCTTCGTCGCCATGATGAATGCGCTGCCCAACCAGCCGGGCGGGAACAACTTCCGGTTCATCAGAGAAGTGTCGGTGTTGGTGTTTGCGAGGGAGGGATACCTTGGTTTCAGGATGAGTATGACGGGTGCACTTCAGCAGTGTCGCAAGGTGCGCATTGGTGAGGGGATTGGTGGAAGAACTCTTGATTGGTCTGATGGTGACGCTGTACGGGAGGCGTACCTGGTGGCTTTGGGGGTGTCGCTTAATGCTGGAAGCTGGCCTGGCCCGGAGGACTGGACGGGCCGGCAGAGGAGCTTTGTGCAGTACGCTGTGGACTTGCTGTGCTGTGTTGCTAGGGAGTGTCCTCTGGCGTCGAGGAACGTTTACCTTAGTGATGGTCGGGTTGGGTTTTGATTGTGGGATGGGCGGTGGGCATGTTGAATGCCGTAGTATTTCGTGGGTATCGGCATGGATGGTGATGGGAGTTGGGTTTTGATTTCTTGGGCTTTACCGGTATGCATAGATGGATATGAAGGAATAGTTGGAGCGGATATCATTATAATACGTATCATCAATTCGTATGACTCAAGCCCCGATATCCTATTCATAATGCAGATAGTGCAGGCCGGAGTCGTTAACTAAGGGAACCGTCCAGCCAGCTATCTGATTTACATGGTTGTAACGAGACGGCATGTAGTTAAATTTGATTTTGAAGGAAGATTGTGATACGGCTCTTGTATAAGAAAGATCCCATGTGATGATAACTCTACTTGCATTTCTTGTAGATCACTCCATACACCGGCCCGCAAGATGAGGAATAGCATCGTCAGCCTCATCTTTGCCAGTCAAGGCTGGCAATGTGTGGTCTTCCAAGGCTATATCACCTGACATGTGTGTAGGTACCGAAGTGCCTGTTTCCTAAACACGCACCTGGGCATCCTGCTTCCTTACCTGGGGCTTTTTAGCTTGAGCAAATCCATGTGGGATGTACTTTCTGTTTGGTCCCAACTAACTCTGCCAACCAACTGGAAGCCTTGAGCTGTTCTCGCTTCTTCCATCCACCAAGATCAACTTCCCTCTTCCAACCAATCATCAAAAGTTCACCTCTTTTACATCCTCACACCCTACCTTCAGCCGACATATTGAATGATAGCAAACCACTAGGAACTGCCAAAGCTACGACAACAGATTGACTCCTACAAGAGACAGTATCACGCACGGCAAACCAGAAACTGCCAAGTTTTGAGAAGTCTTGCGACCAGGTGGGCTCCGAGATATATTTCAACCTGACTGCTCTTTGTGTAACCCAATCAATCTCCAGTAAAGCTAACACTGCTATTAAGCCGTCAACGTCAATAGCCCCAAGTTCAAACCCATCCTAGCCATCTTCAATTTTGAAGGAACACAGGAGCCAAAGCTCTCCCGACCAGCAGTCACCTTACACGCACCACTAGTGGTACTCAACTGGCCATGCATGATTCCATGAAAGCTATAGCATATCACCACCTACTCTCTAACATCAGCCTCTGCACTGAGGATACAACTGATATGTGTTGTTCTGTAGATCAAGCCGGAGGAGGAACTGGAAGCCCTTGGCCTTTCTTCCGGCCTTTCTTCCATCATGCCAATGTCCAAGGTTTGCATCCCAGTTGTCATCACCCTAGCTCTCCCCTCCCCCCCTCTTCGCAACTTCTCCCAGCTGACGAATGTCGTATAGGTCTCGCACCCAATCCGCCTGCTCGACCTTCCGGGAGAGATCCGCAATATGATCTACCGCGAGGCGCTGGGCGAGCCTCCTCCTTGGAGCGTCGGCAGCAAGTCCTTCGAGTTCGACCACGTCCAACCCCCTCCCGCCCGCGTCAACAGGCAAGTACGTGTGGAGTCGACTTGCCGTCTACTACGGAGAGAACACATTGTGTGTTCAGGTCAGGAGCATGGAAGACCATAGCCGTACTATAAGCAAAATCACGCAAGTAGAGTCGGATGAAGATTCGGAACAAGATTCGGACGAAGGATCGGATGAAGAGCTGATGTTCGGGAAGGAAAATGATGAGGAACAGCTGTCCAGATTCCGCCGAATGTTTGCTAACCTCTTCGCTGGGGTTGCTGATTTGACAGTCGCCCGTCACATTTACCTGAACTTATTGTGTGCGCTCACCTAACAGGAGGCCCGTCTCCCAGCCGGATGGTATTCTGTGGGTTTAGTTGCAAGAATTGTGTTAAAGGTTATCAACGCGTACGGAAGGCTACTTCAGAACACTTAATGGGCAGTAAACACTCCCACGCAACTGGATATGTGAAAGAAACGGACAACAATCTGCCAGCTACTACTACACCCCCTTCCCCCACTTCATCATTCGTATCGCCCGTCCAAAACACCTCAATAGCAATGTCAAGTTGTAACCACCGCGTTGCCTCCAGCCCAGGTCCACCATCCTTAATCACACACATACGTAAATCATCCGTCCCCAAAAACACCTCCTCCCTCACTCCCCAGACCCCTTGGGCGGATTCGTCAACGGGACATAGCGCACAGCAAACAACTTCTTCTTGGTGACCACCCCCTCGGCATCCTTATCAACAGCCCAGACATGCTGTCCGAACCCATCCCCGCCCTCATCGTCCACAGGGATGAACATCCTCCCCGGCGCGCGCAGCTGCGCCACCAGCTCCGGGTGCAGCTCCACCGCGCTGGCGCCCACGTGGATGGCATCCCACCCCTTCCCCCGCGCCTCCGTCACAGGACGCTCCACATCCCGTAGCTCCTCGTCCGGCTCCACCCAGCCCTTCCGCCCGTCCCCAACCCGGAACTTGACGCGCCCCGAGGCGAGGAACGCCCGGCCCTGCGCGGACTTGCGCATGTTGGACTCGCCTAGGTCGCGGAGGGCGGGGATGTGTTCCACGCCTGTCACGGTGCCCTTGTCGCCTACTAGCTCTGCCATCACGTGCGTTAGGTAGCCTGATCCCGACCCGATGTCCAGCACGCGCGGGGCCGGGTTGGTGGTCGGGGCTGGGAGGAGGTAGGGGAGGAGGTTCTCGGTGGCTGTGGCGTGCATGTGTGGCGCGCTGATGGTTGCCTCGTGGCCTATTGATTGGGGGTTGTCGCGGTAGGGGGAGCTGGGGGCGTAGTGGGCGCGGTCGACCTGGGGGGAAGAGGGGCTGTTAGGTGTCTGTTTGGAGGGCCGTGTCTGTTGTGTTGACAGTATGCAGGGAGGTGTGATTAGTGGTTTGGGGGTTGTGCATTGTGTGGGTGGGAGGAGGTGTTTGGAAGATTGAGTGAGTGAGTGAGTGAGTGAGTGAGTGAGGTGAGTGAGTTAAACATGGGTGGCAAGGTATACCTATACATACCTTCAGAAAAGCCTCCTTCACCCTCTCATCGGTAATCAGCCCGTTACGCCATAACTGCTCGACGAGCTCCTCGTTGGTGCTTCCGTGACTCCTCCACGCCATATTGTTGATGCCCCTGCCCTGTCCGCCGGTGCTGCTGATGGGTGACGATGGTGCTTGCTTGAGTGGCGTTGGGACCGCGGTGAGGAGGCGGATGAAGTGCCGCTTGAGTGAAGCCACAGTGTAAAAGGTGGCTGCTGATGAGCTTGCTTGATCGTGTCGGGTGTAGAGAATATGTGAGATGAGGTAGGTTTGTCGTTTGTTTGTTATGCTTGGAAGGCTGTCGTTGTCCCAAGGTTGTTGTTCTTGGTGGTTTGTTGTGGAAGGTAGCCTACCCTAGGGCAGGGATGATGGATCATTGATGATTGGGTTGAGAACAACAGCTCAAGTGCGTACGCGATGATAATACTATCTATGTTAGACAGACCGAGGAAGGCACGGAGTACTAAGGTGGCACATCCGTGACACCAAACTGACGTTGAGATCAATACTATGTAACATGTGTAGTGTAGTAGTCACTTAGTTAGTCATATACCTAGGTACTGTGTACGTATGGGGTGAGGTCATGGCGACCTTTAGAACATGACGATCGTTACCGTACTATGCCCTACTTTGCCCCGCAAAGCCTCCCCGTTTCCCCCGCAGTCCGGGCTCCGGGACGAACCGCCGACATGGACGGGCACTACGGGGCAAAAAAACACATTGAACGGGGCAGAACGGGGCGGACGGGGCCAAATACTGAATCACCCATGCAGATAGGGGTCCATTTGGAAGCGGATCTACAAGGAAAGACAAAGATTGATAATCCTCAATACTCACTCACTCGTATGGAACCGATAATGCCTTCATTATTTAAGCCGAGGAGGGAGTCAGACTGGATCGCCATTCGAGTCTTCAGAATAAACATGTGAAGCCAAAAAAACAAGATGCAGCACGGCCAAGCCTGTAGCACTTCTCGGCATCATATACGCAATGTTAGACCTTGGAATCAACCCGTGATGAAGAACTAGACCGTCCCTTCAGACCCAGCAGGCAAGGCTTCCCTTCCCCGCTCTTAGCCCATCCAGCTGTATACCAACGTTACCACCATTTCCTCCCCCTCGGATCGGATCGATGCCGTTCAACCAAGGCCTGGCCTGTTGCAGAAAGAAAAAAGAAAAAAACACAAAATATGCTGTCCCTCGATGCTGCAACCCTTTAAACCACCCTCTCCGAGCTCTCACCCTCAGCAATAATCGGAATGCCCAGCCCACGATCAGGGCTCTGCAACACAAGCTGTTCATGCCTCCTGGCCCTGAGGAAATCACTAACCGACCTGATCAGGATGAACCAGCCGACAATCATCAGGATGTACGCAACCCACTCCGAACTCGCCATGTCCGAGATACCACCACTGCCGCCATCGCCGTTGCCACCCCCTGCGACGGCGTTGGGATCAAAATCATGTGCATTGGGATCCGGCGGGCTCGCATAGCCATTCCCGTCGTTCCCACCCATGCCGCCACCATCGCCGATGCTGCCATCGCCGGTGCCGGCGCTGCCTTTCATATAGAAACCATACTGGATCAACGTAATTCCAAGGCCAGCGCGGGAGCCATTCTTGGCTGCGTGGGTCGAGTGCAGGAGGTAGGTGAGCAGGAAGCCGACGAGTTGGAAGGACATGGATATCATGGCGTTCCAGACGAAACTGAAGAGAGAACCAACGGGCATGCCGTCGATGTAAACCTCGTCGAGTCCACCGAGGCCCGGGGCGAGGATGGTGGTTTCCCAGTAGGGCGGTGCTGCGTCGGCGGCGGCTTGTTCGTAGGTCTGTTACAGGCAAGCAATATACGTTAGCAATTCAGTTATTTCTCACCAAAGAAGTGGAGCCGGGAAGAAAAAAGGGTGAAGGGAGGCATGTCAACGTACCGGAGGCTGTTCCTCTTTCTCACTGCCCCCTCGCTCGGGCTTGGCGGTCAAGTTGGTAAAGACTCCATCGGACTGTATCCCGCTGCCAACAATCCTGTTCGAACGTGATGCTGTCGCCTGTGCTTGAGCCTGTGCCTGAGAAGAGGCTGGAGTGTTTGCACCCGAACTATCGGTTGTTGATGCTGATTGGTAACCTGCGGCGGCCGGCTGAATCGGGTCCGAGTTTTGCCTCACCAGGCGCTGCCTATCGTCGGGCTCGTCATCGCTATCGGAGTCATCGGCATCAAACGCATCGGCGAGTGTCGGGTCTTGAACCCCTCGGTTACGAAGTGTTGAGGATGATGTTCTAGAGTGGAATGATGGTGGAGGAGAGTTTGGTATGGGTTGAGAGCCGGGCGTGGTCGCTGTTGGGGTGCTGACAATGTCATCGTCATCAAGGGCATTTACCTGTCAAATGGGGGGGGGGGGCGAATGTTAGTTGGTCTGTTTGAAAAAAGAATGTGAATGCGAGAGTATTCATTTCTGGTTCGTATTTACCCTTTCGTATCGTCCCGACATGTTGCCGGCGATAACTGATGAGAGGGAGAGATTGGAAGTGTTTATCGATGCGTGCGTGTGTGCGTGTGTGCTTGTGTATCTGCGTATGCGTATGCGTGTGCGTATGTATGTATTGTATGTATGTGACCGCTCCGAAGATGTCTCCCGCAAGATGTTCCAAGGAGTTTTTGGCTGTTATGTCTTATGTCCTCGTTGTTGTTATTGCCAGGAAATCGTGGTTCTCGGGTCAGGCAGGCAGTCCCAGTACCCCCCGTCAATCGGTCAGTCAGCCAGACAAATCAGGCTGTCGGATAGTGCGGATCGAAATGGCAAAGTCGTCAAGTCAAGGCAGTCGAATGTCGCAATCGCAAGCTTGCCCGCAAATGGCCGGGAGAAGAGAAATCGGATCGTCGAGTATCGCGAAAGAAAAAGGAAATGATAGGAATGATCGTCGTCGTCAATGTTGTTGATGTCTTTTTTTGGTGATGGAAAAGGAGAATGGGGGGAGGAAACGAGGGAATGGAAGAAAGCGGTTAGGTGTTTAGGTTGTGGTTTGGGGTTTGGTAACCTTGGAAGTTGGTTGTTGGTTGATTGGAAGGAAGGGAAAAGAAGGTTGAATGAAGGGGATGGAAACAGCCGCAGCGGGTAAAACAGCACCTGGGCAGTCAGCATCGGTAGGCGCAGTAGTCCGCGGGTAATACCTTGGAAGCCCTGGAAAAGTATCAGGGGCGGCGGCCTCAACCTTTGGAGCCCGAGGGAACACTAGCCGTTCTGCCGCGTACATCCAACCCTTAGGACGGCTGTACGGATCTCGGACCTAAAGGAGTGACCTGAAAGTAGGACCCTGTGATACGTTGCGTGCCATTGATCACGCAGTCCACAGATCGATCAATCATGGGGCCGCCGCGTAGGTATCTCCGTACTTGTAATTTGTAACTTGCGAGGTATCCGTCCAGGACCTTTCCCTCCAGACATCCCTTGTAATTTCCAGGGGGGGTGTTGCAAGTGGGCGTAGCGGCCCCAAGCCCCGTTGGCTCGTTGCATAGAAATGATGGGCGAGGACCCTAACCCTAATGCCACGCCGATCCTGAAAAAGATGAGTTAGCCAACGTGCGGCTTAGCAAGCAGATGAAGTCGAAGAGAAGCAGATGTTGCATGGGTTTTTCGATCAAGCATCTGTGAAACCTGGGCAGAGAGAGCAGCTGCGTGGCGGTAGCTTCGAACTAATCAATAGAATAAATTGCCATCTACCCGATTTACTTGCAAAGCGCTGACAGAGATTACAACCCCATCAACTACCTACCTAGGTATGCATAAACCTGAGTGACTACCTGCCTAGGTACATATTCGAATTGCTCACCCGAGGACGTTCTCTTGCACCAGGGCAAGAAGCGGCTGCTTGGAACTTTCTTGCGGCAACCTCCTCTAGATTCTTAAGCAAGCATTTCACAGCAAGTGCATACACAGTAGACTATACAGATGTCAGAATCTTACTTATAAAGATAAAAAACCAAATATATATTATCCTGTTAACTTTATATAATACAAGCTTAAATATTAGAGCTACGTAGTTATATACCCTTGCTATCATTATATGAAGTCCCTCCCGGATAATGGGCTGTGACCCTAACCCCAATATTCTACCAGGCAGTTCTTGGCTTGACCAGTTCACTCAGTCACTCAGTCATTCGGCCGCTAAACTAACCGAACCAATGGCAGTGAGATCGCAAACGCCGGCATCTAATCCTGGGCGCGCCCGAGCTTTTTGCGTTACCGGGAAGCTCTTTGCATTGCAGTTGGATCTCGAAGTCGAACTTCAAGGTCGAACTGCTTCCACGACTCGACGGCAGCAAGCAAAGATATATCTACCCAGCCCATATTTCCACCCACCGTCAATCAGCCGGTCAAAAGTCAATATGGCGAGCAAAGAGGTTAGTACACACACACACACACACATTCATTCCCTTTACCCACACCTCTCCACCAACCTGACCAAATATCAATCCACCACCAAAACAAACACCACATGCAAGATCATTCAAGACTGACCAAAACGTTGCCCCCTGCCCTGCCCCCCGCCCTCAGGCCCTCCGAAAAACATACCTATCCGCGCTCCAGCGCTGGCCCAAAGACCCCCTCCGCCCGGAATGCCAGCTCCAGGGCGTCCTCTCCAGGCGCCTCGCCGAGTCCTCCAGGTACCCCGGCCAGCACCAGGACGGCAGCCACCCGGCCGGCCAGGTCAACGCGCTGGTGTCGCTGCTCTCGAACCGGTACTCGAGCAGGCACGCCGTCGGCGGCGCGGAGAGCAAGAGCGGCGGCATGCTGGCGCCCCGGAGCAACCCTACGTACTACGGGGACCTGATGAGGGACCTGGAGCAGGTGCCCACCAGGACGTGGGCGCAGAAGGTGGGGCTGAGGATGAAGGGGATGTTTAGGTGGCAGTGAGGTGGAGTTAATACAAACAGAGAGAGAGAGAGAGAGAGAGAGAGAGAGAGAGAGAGAGAGAGAGAGGAAGAGAGAGAGCAAGAGAGCAGATGGTGAAAGGCAACCCCCCTTGTCCTGTTTTAGGGACGGCTTGACAGAGGGCACAGCCCCTTATACCCAACGACCTGAGCCGCGTATCTACTGCCCAAATGGTCCATGTTGAGGATGGTGTCGACTTAAGGGACATGGTGTGGCATGGTTTGCCACCAAGGCATACACGAATCTCGACCCTGAGGCAGCGTCGTGCCGATCGTATATCTACACGTACGGAGCAGTGACTCCATATGTGTCTGTCACCCTGTACAATCACAGTCGGAGAGGGCTTGGTGTTCAAGTCAAGGAAGGGGGAAAGGATGGGTCTGGGGACACAGGGCCAAGAAGCAGCCATACTGCTAGCCATAGAATCAGTCCTTGGTGGTCTTGGTATCAATTGCATGTGTGTGTCCTGTATATGACCATACCAGTTGCCGAGAACATGAAAACAACAGTCCATGCGAAACCAAATACACATACATGCATATACTCCTTTTTTCGTTATTCCTTAATCCGTTGCTCGCTTTGGCTCGGGCGAACATCCCTCATAAGCACCTCATAAGCACCAAACCTCCCCCCCCCCTCATCCTCCTCAGATATACGGCTCCTGAAACTCGAACTTACACCACAATCACCACCGCCACCACCCCAAAAATCATATATACTTCCTCTCCGGATCCGCCCGGTCAAAAGCCTCCATACTCTTCTCATACATCGTAAACACAATAGCCCCACTCATGACCAACCTAGCCAGCCGGGGCAACACGCCACTCCAATAAGTCAGTACCCCCTCCTCCTTGAAGATCAGCGCCGCACACCGGAAACTATTCCCATAATTCTTCTTCGCCTCCAGGCTCTGCATCCGCGTCTTGATCGTGTCCAGCGGCTGCGTCACCAGCACCGTGATCAGCCCCGCCACCGCGCCGATCCCGAACGTCGCCGGCGTCGAGAGCTTCTCGCCCGGCGCCGTGTACGACTGCGCCGCCTGCTTGAGGAAGTTGTAGGACCCGAACCGCACCGCTGAGTTGGCCGCTTGTCGCGCTGTCGTGGGCACGAAGCCTGCGAAGAAGCCTGCTATGCCGCGCTCCCGCGCGATGATGGGGACCGCGTGGAGGAAGCCGCGCATGCGTGGGACGGCGCGTTTGCGGTCGTCGATGCTGTGTTGTTGTTTTGATCTGTCAGCATTATGTCCTCTTCTTATATGTTCAATTCCGCCCGGGTAGAGGGTGGAGCGGAGATGTCGTTTGGGGGGGGGGGTTAGAGAAGGAGAGGGGCGCCACGTACAGCTGCGTCTTGATACTCTCGGTCGGCGTGACGGCCAACAAACTCTCCGTCACTCCCGCCGCGAAACCAGCCAGTGCTGCCCTCGGGCCTGAAACCTTCCCTTCCGAGTCCTGGAGGAGGCTCTTGTACTGGTCGAATGCGACGAATCCTAGACGGCGCGGGCATTAGGGGTTAGCAATGTGATAAGAAACAGCACGGGCAAAAGAGGGGTGAGTATCGCAGAATGAGCCAGACATACGTATTCCTGCCTTAGCAGAGTTGCCGATAATCAACGTCGTGCATCCGGCGTACCACTGCTTCCCGAATGGTGGCCATGGGAGCTTCTGCCCGTCGGGGAGGCGGCGGTTGAGCTGTGTTCTTGTTTTCGCGACTGTGCCCGGACGTCAGCTCCGACATCTAGCTCCGCCAGCTCCATCTCGTTGTTTCCCCCTGTTTGTTTTTCTTTCCTCCCACGTTCATAGTGACAGCTAGTAAACCCATTGTCTAGACGGTCCAATTGTCGAGGAGTCACAGGAGATTCGGAGACAGTCGAGGGAAGGGGTTAGAGGGGAGACATACACTCGGCAGGGTATGTGATAGCTACAAGCGCGCAAGTAAGTCAGCCAATTTGTTCTCTCATCGATCCATTAAGAAAAAAACAACACAGGACCAAAAAGAATGGAAAGGCATAAGGACAAACCAATCTCAACACCACCAGCCAAACTTCCCGCCAGGATCGACCGCAGCGGGCTGGGAGGAGCCAACTTCTTCTCCTGTGTCGCGGTCGTTGTAGAAGCCATAGCGACCAATTGATTGATTGATGATGATTCCAATTCTACGACGGGACAGGCGAAACACAACACAACACACAACAGGGTAGAAAAGGCAACAGAAAAAAATAAAAGGGTCCCTTTCTTCCCTTCTTATTCGAAGCTTTGTCGCAGCTGCCCCCCTCGAATGACGTGTGGGGACTCAGGCCAGGGCTTCTTCTTTCCTGGGATCACTTCTCGAGTAATTGGATTATTGTGACTTGCACGTACACTAACAAAAAGTCATCCGTCAGTGTCTGGCGGCAGAAAAAAAAGAGAGAGAGAGAGAGAGAGATCTCCAATGCGTCATTCTGCACCATGATTCGGCCGATAGCGGGGCGAGTCTTCAGGGGGGGGGGCGCATTTTGGAGAACCCCCCCCCCCCTTCTTGGCCGGCGTCGGTGCCGATCAGGTAAGTATGGTATGCATACAAGAATCACATGTGTATCGACGGTCTGCTACAATACCCAAGATTTCAACCATCTTTCGGTGAAATCGGAATTCAGTTGAGCCTTATGAGATCTAAGCGAGAATTTGTCTACTACTTTGATTCAAACGTAACTGCAGGAATATCAGATGTAACCGAGTTACCATCACAGTAGACAGCAGAACCCAGTCCGCAGGGCTTATTTATCACCAAATGTACTACAATTTATTTGATCACCAGAAATCTCATTGCAGTGTAGTTCGCATAACCTATTTCCAACAGACTTTGCATGGAGTCTCAGGACTCCACACATAAACAGACAGACAAATATGGCCGCCACGCAGTTTTCCACTGGCAACCGACCAGATCCCCTCCGTAAAAAGGGAGAAAGAACTCCGTAACGATATCCGCCTACCTAACAAGAAAGAGATAAGAAGACAAGATACAAGACTCCAACATGCCATGACCGTAAAACAGACAATGTGTCACCTTTTCATGTATGTTCTATGGAAGAAAAAGAAAGGATAAGAATAAAGAAGTGAAAGGATTGAGGTAAGGTATCATCATCATCGGCCAAGAAGTCTTCCAAGCCGCGTCTGTTCAAGCCCCAAGATGGTAGCACATCTCAGCGGCTTCATAGCTCATCCAGATCATAGCCCAGCCCAGCCCAGCCGAGGCATAGCATTTTCGTGTTCCGTATGAGCCGGCGTACCATTGACAGGCCATGCACGTTGTCCAACAAGCTTCCGAGAGATACCGACAATATTATCGAGAGGGATAGAGAGGAGAGTGTTGACTAGACCCTTCCAGAAATCATAAAACGCCAGACCATTATGCCGTCCGTGGTGTATCATTTGATCTTTTCAACCTCGATCACTTTTTCCATTTACGCTGTGTCGTTTTGAGTCCGCTGTTTTTCCAATCCGTGTCGTGGCAATTCGTCCACTTTCGAAGCCGCTTGTCGGCTTGCAGATAAGAAACTCCGAAGCAGCTTCTCAAAGCCGCGGAAGATACCGCCCATATAAGTCCTTGATGCTTTTTTGGTATCCGCAATCGAACCGTGAGATATTCGTCTTCCGACACCATGCTAAGTGCAGAAAGCCTCACATCGATCCAAACGATAAAAGCCCCGCCAAGTTGCAAACCGTAACGTGGGGATTGATCCAGGTATGACGAGCATTCAGAAGCATCGCATTGTCGTATCTTGTGAGTTACGAGGTGTCGTGTGCGTCGATTCATCTAGAGCTCTTCCTCATCGAGTCCTAGTCGTTCAGCGGGTCTCCACAGCCGAGCCCTTGTTGCCGACAGCAGCCTTGCCGTTCGCCGCAGCTGCATAGCTCCAAGTGCCAGCGTTGCCACCATTGAAGCCAAATCCTCCTGACATACGCTTTCGTGCCTTCTCCCTCATGGTGGCCTCATCATCTTCCTCCATGGAGAAGACAAAACTAGGATCCTCCTCATCGATAGGCGTGGTGAATCGTCCGTTGGCACTTGACCCAATTGAGCCACTGCTGATGTGTCTCTCCAGACCTCTGACATCTCTCTCGCGCTCCCTCAACGGGCCGATTACACCAACATTCGACGAGTTCGTGCCGTTTGTCGGTCTTCCGCTGCCAAGGTGGAGGTGTGGGTTCGAGGTGGGGTTTGGATTGCTATCGTCGTTCAGTCGTGTTCGCTGAATCTGCTGTGTAAGCGCTGAGAGTGACTCCGTGCCACTTCCGGTTCGACTTCCTGCCAGGGATGGCCTGCTGCTGTTGCCGTTCGTTCTTCCGATCATATCCATCCCCGATGCGAGACTGGAGTTGCGCAGTGGACTGCCCACATGGCCAAATGAACTCACGCCCTTCAGACTCTTTCCCAGTGCAGACTGTCCAGACTCCTCTTCCTTCTGTCGTTGGAACAGGCTGCCCCATCTGCTTGGGCTACCCGAGCCGAATGGGCTGCCGTATTTCGATGCATCACCAGAAGGCTGGTCGCTACCGTCCGTGGCCCTCAAGCTGCCCCTCCGCGCCTTCTCAGCAGGCGTGAGCAGGTCATTTGCCAGTTCACCCGGCACATAGTCCTCCTCTAGGAACAAGAAGTTGTCCTCCCAGTCCCGATCCACCTTGGGCACACTAGCACTGAGCATTCTGGGTCTCGCGTATTTCCCGCTGCTGCTGTGCATGGCCCTTCGTCCAAAGAACTCATCACCGATTGGCGGCACCGGAGGACTGCTTCCCATGGCTTCGGTTTCACCACCGAGGTGCGAGGGAGAAAGGTGGTCGCTCGACCCAAAGGCAGAGGTGTGCAGCATCTTCAACGTCTCGGATGTTCGGCTGTCTTTTGCGTTGCTAAGTGACGGGGAAGGTGACTCGAGCCCGAACTTGTTAGGAACAGAGGCGGGCCAGGGACCGTATCGCGCAGCGTGGGAGATGCCGTTACTGTCGAAAGAAGCCGGCAGCGGTGCATCCATCGCCGAAAGACCCTTCGCAACTGCCATGGGCGAAAGACCGAAAGCCAGTCGACTGGGCTCCTCGGCTCCATGTGGCGAGCCGTAAGGTGATGTAGGACCACTGTATGGTGTATCGATGGTGGGCAAACCGTTGTCCATACTCGGCTGTCGTCCCAGACCCTGGCTGTACCTCTCGTCGGAGGTGGCGATCGTGTACGAGGTGTAGGGCGGGACGGGCTCGGCGTGCATAAATGAAGTCGTAAGTGCAGAGTTGGACGATTGTTGCTGTCCGTATGCCAAAGGGTTCAGGCGGCTTCCGAAGTTGATGGGTGTAACTGTGACGCCGTTCTTACCGTAGTTGACTCGTCGGCCGTCGGGGAGGACATGGATGTTTGCGCATTTGGGGCCGAACTTGCAGTTGCCCTACAACAAAGACTCTTGTCAGTTGTCTGTCGTGTGAGGTAAGACAGGTCTTGGATCCTTGAGGGAAGTCCAATGGAGTGAATACTGAGGAGGTGAGTAGGGAGAAGTTGTACCTTTGCGAAATACTTGCAGACATTCTCGGCTGCTGCTCCGAGATCATGGCTAAAGGGACAGGCAGCGCCTGCTTGGCAAGCTCCCTGGCGGAAGAACTTGCAGGGGACGTGTGAGGTGTCTGTGAGAAAGAGAGCAAGTAGAGTCAGCTAAAGTCGATTAGGTTGTACGCAAATTTTCTGCGAGGCATGAGGCCGAGATGGCACGACAGGATAAAGCGGAGATTGTGCCTTAACGGGAGGAGGAGGGGAAATCAGGCCAGGGCAAAAGGGGATGATGATGTTGCACCGAGGCGGGGGTTGTCCCGAGGCGCACAGAGTTATTTCTGCCGTATACCAAAAGGGTGCAAGACACAGCATGAATGAGAGCGAAAAGGCGCTCAAGCATGTCATGGTACAGAGAAAGGGAGTGTTCGCAACGAAATTGGATGGAATTGAAACTTACTGGGAGGACTTCTGGGACCATCAAAGGTTCCTCCTCTCTGGGAGCCACCAGACGACACAGGACCAGGCGCAGGGCCAGCAGCAATCGCATTTATTGAAGACATGGTGGCGGCAGAAGACGCATTCGGGCCTCCACCGATGTTGCCGTGGTGGTGGTTGTTGGTATTGTTGGTAGAGTTACTGTTGTTACCGTTTGATGAAGTGCTGAGACTGCCCGATCGTCGGTGATATTCGGTAGAAAGGTTTGACATTCGTCTCAACTTGTGGTGGGAAGCGTGCTGGGAAAGATGAGGAGGAAGTGACAAAGAATGCGAGTGACTACTGGCGTTGTTCGAGGCCGTCGAAGTCGAGGTGGAAATCGAAGTCGAGGCCGAAGTGGAGTTTGAGGTGGAGTAGGAGGCCGAGGCCGAGGCCGAGTGGGAGGAAGAGGAGGTAGAGGGAGAGGAATGATAGGTATAATTGACGGCCTGGACTGCGTTGAGGTGATGCAGATCGCGACTGAGTGGAAGGTTGTTGTCGGCAGAAGAAAGAGGTGAAGGTTTTAATTGATGGGGATGAACAGTAAGCGTGTGCGAATGCCCCGCGCTGGCGCTGGACATCATTCCGGGCAACCGATTTAGTGGCGGCCTGGGCTGCTAGAGCCTACAGGCCTAGTTTTTTGGAAGGGGGGGGGTGTTGTAGTGCGGAATACTCCAGGCGGTGTGAGGCGGACGTGGGGAATGAGGGGTCCAGTTGGTTATTCCGTACCTGGTTAGTGGGTTTAATTGGAGGGATGATAAGGATAAACTGATAACGGGTAGTGGTAACGGTAGATAATTCAGGCCAGGCAGCGTAATTGGTAACGGTAACGGTAACGGCGGAAAGCTAAACGGCGAACGGACAAGTGAACCGTCCTTGGCGTGATTGGGGGGTTCCCTTCAGGGTTCTCGGTAATAACGGTCGGACGGGGGAAATAAAGATGGTTCGATGATGATCCAATCTTCAAAGAACAAAGAAACTCAATGTGCAAAAAAGTCCCATAGAACAAAAAGGTTCAAATGATAAAGGAGGATCAAAAGAACCAAGCTGAACTGGGCACCAAAATCGCCGCCCAGGGAAACTGATGATTGGGGAGTTTTTGGGATGTTATCTCGATTTATCGGCGGGGAATAAGATGGCGATATCTCTCGTCTTCCTTTCCTTTTCCTCCACTTTTTGGGTCGTGATGCGAAGGGGGTGTGTGTGCCGTGCGGTGCGTCGGGAGATGCAGAGTCGCAATGCAGGAAGGCCAAGTCCAAGTCCCAGTCCCAGTCCAAGTTGAGGTCGATTTCGAGGGTCTAGAAAGGGGGTTCAACCAACAAGGAGGAGGGAGATCTCGAGGTTCAGTCAAAGATCCAGAAGATTGTTTTCGTCCTTGTGAAGATTCGAGGACCAAAACAAATAAGAAAGAATAAAACAATAGAAAATGATCACTTGTTTTCCCTTCCCTGTTTTTTTTTTTTTTGGGTGCCCTTCTTCCCTTTCCCTTTCTTTCCTTTCCCTTTCCCTTCCTGTCCTTTCCTCTCCCCCCTGGCTTCAATCCGCGACTTTGGTTCGTCTCACCAATGCCAGGTCTCGTTCCCTTGAGCCTTTCAGCTCGGACCTCGACGATACAATGCCGGCAGCTTGGGTATATGTGGGGCTCAAGTTGCGGGGCGCACGGGCTAGTAAATAATAAAGGCTCAGGTCGACGATGACAATAAATTTAGAGTTCTAGGGAGACAAAGAGTAGCTTATGTATGGGATGCAGATGGACCACATATGCGGTTGAAGACGGCAATAGGGCAGACAGACGACGGGCTAAGTAGCTTGGCAGTTGAGTGCCTTCCGAGGTGGGTTCGTGTGAGTTGACGGTGATGGATGATGATGATGATGATGATGATAATAATATCCGGTCGTCTTGTCTGGTCTGGTCTGGTCTGGTCTTGTCCTGTCTTGTCTTGTCTTGTTTTGACTGTAATCCAACCGGCAAGACACGGATGAGAGAATACAGTTCCACCTGTGCCCAGGGCCGAAGAGGTGGGCGACCTGCAGCTTTTATTCAGGGGGGGGGAGCACACACTCCAGATTCGATGTCACTGGCCTGTACGTCCTCCTCCATCCATCCCACCCTGCACACGCCTCCAGCAGGAGTTGAACCCTTCATTGTGCGGCTCTAGTATGTACCGGGATCTGTATGTATGAATATATGGATATATGGATGTATGGATGTTTGTGTATGTATGTACACCATGTATGTACTAGGTGGGCGGGTTCCTGTCATGTCTCTCTCGCTTCCAGCCTGTGGGCGTTTTGGATGACGCGGGACACTTGACAGGGTGACCAAAAGTGTGTAAAGTGTCAGGGGCGGGTCGGATGGATGCTCTCCTTGACCGGGGATGGGGATGGGCTGTGTCCTTGACCCACTCTCCCTGGTGAATATAAGGCACGGGGAATAATGGAATGGATGGCGGCTGGTGTGTAGTGTAGTAGTGTATGTATTTGCGTGTGCGTGTGCGTGCGCGTGTGTGTGTATGTGGGGAGGTGGGAGGGTCTGAGGCGGCAAGTGTCTCGTGAGATACCCTATTCTACAGTATATCGTCTGTTCCTTCTGTTCAGGTGTTTGTTGAGCAACCGGTGACCGGCTGGACAAGGCATCTTGTCACTGCTACGATGTGTACATTCCAGTGATCTCATCCCGGTGGATGGGCGGATATGGGGGGGGGTGGTTTACGACATTCACACAATTGTGGTGGTGACCTACTGCTGCCGTGACTGGGGAAAAGGGTGGGGCATGACCAGGGAAAATATCAAGGCATTTCCAAGACAATCTGGTGGCAGTGAGGATAGGCAGATGCCGTCTTTTCCTCGCTGTTGGTTGGGACACATCAACAGAATACGAGTCCGGTACAGGTTCCGGATGTCCCGTTGAATTTGTGATAAATACATCTCAAGTTTTGCTCTTATTACTACCATTTCTACTGTCATCAACTGTTCTGTTATTTCCACTATTTTTCTGTTAAGTGTCACGGGTTCCAACGGTGTCTGGAAAGTCGAGGGGGGGGGGTATAATACCTACCTGAGTACTTACATACCAATGGACCTAGGTAGGTAGCTCTAATACGTGACCAACTTACACTACCGTAACGGGCCTTCTCGACTCGCGAGTGGGCTGGCTGGCTGGCTGGCTGGGCGAACACGCACCTGGGCAGGCACTGGCAGGCCTCCCTTTAGATATTATCTACTATGTATTTTGATTGAGGCTTGTGATGCTTGCTTGCTAGTGATGAGGATCCCAAAACAGCCATACCATCCCCCCAAGGTGCCATTTTCTAGCGATTACCTCACGCCATAGGATTCTAGGGGCGCCGCTAAGGTGGAATGATGCCAATGATATGGAGTAATTACGGGATTGAAATCAAGGACGAGAATATATTGGCATCAGCAGTAAAACCAATCCAGTTTAGATTTCCAACATGCTGGGTTTCCCAAAACCATGCACGTATGTAGACCGCAATCTATGTAGTGTATGTATGTATCTAGGCAGGTATGTAGTGTACGGACGCGCAGTACGACCGCACACGATGCAGATGGACGACGGAGAACTTCCTTCGGACGGGGCAATTCAGATCAGTGACACGCCGACGCCGACTCCGACGTATTACCTTCCCATCTCGGCATCAGCAACGCCGCCGTGGCTTTCCCCCCCCCCCCCTTCCCTCCATTTCTCGATCTTTGACAATCCATCCTCTTGGCTTCTCACCATGTCTTGTCCTTTTTTCGAAACTGCACATCGGAGACTTTTAGACGAACCGGGGGCTGGCTGACTGGCTGGCTGCACAGCTCAAAGTCCGCGCATGTGTCACTCGAGTCGAACCTCATCGAGCTGCAAACCACACGCCATAGGTAGATCTTCTCGGTGCTCATGGGAACCCTATCATGCATGCCTCCCTCATCGACCATGCAGGCCAACGAGACTAAACCACCGTTTTTTCCTGTCTTCTTCTCTCCGGCTTACCTTGGTAGGTTTGGTCTCCCCCGGAAAAAGCAAACGTGGGGGGTAAGGTTGCACATCGTGAACTACACCATGCACGAATGCACACACACAGTACTACACTACCTACTTTATCATGCATTCAGATCGGAAAAAGTAAAATGATAAGATGCTATCGACACGCATGTATACTACCGCACATATCATATTACTTACTTTCGGCTTGGGCACCATACTCCCCGGATCCCTGACTCGGTTCGGTTAAGCTCTGTAAGGCTTTTCGCGATGACATGACATGGTTGTGGCGTGAGTTTCTACCAGATTGCGGGTCTCATTAATCAATAAAATGCCCTACGGAGGTTGGGGGGAGACGGGGAGACGGGCAGACGGGCAGACGGGCAGACGGGGAGAACTCGACAGATGGTGACGGGTTGTTGATTGATGGATTAACGCCGCCAGATCCCATCTAAGACAAGACACGGCTCAAAATATCTGCGTGCCGCGTCTGTCTGGTAATTATTTACCAAGCAGTTAATAAACACTTGGCATATGATCACGAGGGAGAAACGGCGTGAAACTGAAACTCGCAGATGGGCACTGCATGTCTTGCATATCCCGCTCTTGTTCTGTATGTAACAAACAGCTCACCGGCCGATGCGCCGGTGCCCAGGTGGGTTTTTTCGGCCGATGAACGGGGGGGGGGCCATCAATGATTGACGGTGTACGGGCAACCCCCATTGAGCCATTGAGTGATCACTTATCACGAGCGTCGAGAAGAGGGCTAACCGACCGACAGACTGACAGTGAGACAAGGCAAACCCTTTTTCGTGAGACGGCGCCAGTCCCGATTGCCCATTGTGGAAAAAAAAATGGCATCACCTACTGCGTACGGAGTACCTCAGTAGGTATCTCACACTTCACAAGAGATCCGCCGCCTTTCGGGGCCGGACTTCAATCTCCAAGGATTGTTGGAAGATTTGCCCCCTCCACCCACCCCTCCCCTTCTTGAAAAAGCAACCTCTGTTTTTCAAGTACGACACACCCAATTACGAGGACACCTTCATCGGTGAAGTGACACGAAAGGATCATTAAGGTAGATTCCCGACGGCAAATCTTCGTTTTTTCTTCGGGGTGTCCCGCCACCGTTGTCTCGGTCTCAATGCTGGAAAGGGCCAAAAAGGCGCGTAGAACTCCTTTACTGTTGAATGTGGCTTGTGTACTGTGTAGGTGACTGGGTGACAGGGTGACTGGGTGACTGGGTGACTGGGTGACTTGAGCAAACCCATCGCGGGGTCATAAGTTGCGATCATGGGGGGACCTCGGGAGTTGGGTATGGTTTGGTCAAGGAGGTGTGTGGCTTGATCATATTAAGAAGGTCGATGCAAGCCAGGCATCATACTTGTAGGCGTTACTTACCAAAAACAGAATACTATACTGCCTGAGATGAGATAGATGAGATGTGATGTGATGGTGGGAGTTGGTCCAACACGACACGAGAATTAGTATGCATGTACGGAGTACCTAGCTCCTTAGTAGGTATGTAAGTATGTAAGTGATCAGTATAAGCCGTTGAAAAGGTCTGTGTGGTTTTTGTCAAGCATCTGGGGCATCGCATCACTTGCTTGGATCCCCAAACCCCGCTGTCTCATCTGCAGCTATCCGTTTCTCTTCCCCCCCCCCCCCCAAAAGCCCTGGTGTCATCTCAGCCTTGCCATGAATCGCGTTAAAGCCTGTGACGGTTCTGTCTCGAACCATTTTTTTTATTGTTTTTTTATTACTCCTTTGGCTTGTCAACTTCCTGCCGTGACACCTGACTTGACCTTCGGGCACTCCCTTTTTTTTCTGCAGTGTCGTCCAGCTTCTGATTCATGCCACCTCGGGAACACTGAAGCTATGCCCGATGCTGCAACTTCTGCAGATGTGTGCCATCGAGCCATTCCACAGTTGAGGGAGAAGTTTTCGCCATTGTTCGACAGTGTTCGACAGTGTTTCTTCCCTTCTCATTACTGACGGCTGATAGCTGACCAGCTGACCAGACATTACCTACACTACCGGTATGTCTCTCGGAGGAAATGGAGAGCAGTCAGATTAGGTAGTCGTCCCTACTCCGTACCCTAGCCAGCCCAGCCCACACACAACGGGCGGGACATCTGGAATTCAAAGATCGACAAGCCTAACTTTGTAGCGGCTCGTGGCGCTGGAACTGCTGATGCCGGGCGGCGCGGGCGGTGAAAGAAAAACTGCGGGTCCAGTCTTGCATCCACTATCGACGACGACATGATCGACTCTTTTCCACTCTTCCGCGAATAATTAACCATTTGTACAAGGCTTGAGGTCTGATATTGTTGGGGATTCTGTATAAGGACTCGCGGCTGGCGCGCGTATCTGATATTTCCGTTGATCTTTTTGGCCCAAAAGGGGCATAACAGAACATCATCACCAATTATTACTGATCTGCTTAGCCGACAACCCCAAGTCATGACAGTATCATAATCGAAAACATCTTCCCTCTGATCCCGCAGTCCTGCCGACAGAGTGTCATGGGCGCGCATAAACGCGGATACTTAATCGACGATCCCCTTTTATCATCATGCTATTCCCGATCCTGCATTAGAGCGATGTGAGCGTGCAGTGGGTGGTAGTAGTGTAGCAAACCCTCCCCCCCCCCCCTCAAAGCAGAAATGCCGAGACCTCACCCAAAAAGAGACGGAAGAGACGATGGCACGTCGTGCCTCCATCTCGACCTCCCTTTTTACCCTCTTCTTTTTCCTTCCCCCTCCATGACGATGGCCATTGACATCACCTCGGTGCAGGTTTGCTTTTTTGGTGAAACATCCCAGCCTTGAAACCGACTTGTTGAGTTGCTTTTCCTTCAATAAGCCTCAACGCCTCATCCTGAAAGGTTGACTGCAGACCTTTTTGCTATGCGAATAGTCCCTAGGGTGTTACATATATGTAATAATATCAAACCTAATGGATGCTTCTTCACATGACGAATCGTTGGATCCGGGCTTAACGCCTTTTTTCCCTGTTTTCCGGCCGAGCTCAGCAACGATCGGCTCAAGAGAGAGAGAGGGAGAGAGCCCCGAGGAGACAGAGAGAGAGCTGGAACCTTGGAACGCTCGGGATTGTCAGTCAGCCTCCACGCAACCTCCCATATGCAACTCCCATGCAGCTCCAAGACGGGGGAGTGCACACCATCAGCGCCATCAACGCCAACTTCCCATTCTTTCCCAACCAACTCGGTCCAGAATTCAACAAGAATGTGTCTAATAACTTAGCTTCTGACTCGCCCAATCTCACCCACCCTCATGGCATTAGCCATGCCATCCTCCCCCCTCCCCCCTTTCCTCATCCACCCCCACGAAATGCCATGCCTTCTGCCGCAGTCCTGGTCTTCCATGATTCTTACATGTATCGCTCCCTCTCCGCTGCCTTCCCTGCCGCCGTCCCGTCCATTCACATCACTTCATGCTTGCCCCGGAAACGCTTGGACCACCGTCAAATCCAACGTACTGCCACCACACACACACACACACACACACACACACACACACAACTACTGCCACAATGCGATAGTCTTGGGTCTATTTCACATGTCTTTGCGAGAGGTGGGGGGAGGGGGAGGGGGAGGGGGAGGGGGGACACTTCTTGGGGCCCAATCCTGCCGTCAAAAGTGTATACTTACTTACTTACACTGTCGGTGCCGATCGGCTCGCTCTCATGCAGCACCAAACGACAAAATCGCCACTCCTTTCCGACCGGAGATACAACAAGATAGCGAGCTGAAAGCCAGTCTGGGTGGGTTAGCCAGCCATGGGCCCAAATACTAAGCTGATAATGGTATGTAGTGCGTAGTGATGATCTTGGTGGTGGTGTTTTAGGCTTGTCACTTGCATCCGGCCAAACGCGTCGATTCCTCCTCGCCTTTGGTGGTTAAGTTGCTTTCTTTGCCTCCGGTTATGCAGGAGTTCGCATCGGTACATATGCGAGTGCGGCAGCGGCGGCTTCTGCACGTTTTATTCGCTTCTTCGCAATCCACTAATTCTTAGAATAGTCTCAACCTCCACCTTATGATTGATTACTCAAGCTCTTGTCTGCCACTCATTGGGCTAGTGTACATTACCCTCCTTTCATAGTCCCGTCGTCTATCGAGACCTAGATCATCACATTTCAGGTGTAGTGTAGCTGCAGCACCCTTTCCGAGCTGCCCGTTGTCCCTCCTCTCTTCCCAGGGTTCCAAAAGCTGAGGGGGACGAGGTCCACAGTGTAGCTCACTGCCTTGAATATACTAGTGAAGTGTGGTCCCTTCATGCATGGTTGGTCTGGCTGGCAAAACGTTCTGCATAGCTGTTTTCTATCATCCTCAACACCCACTTCTCACCCAGACTGCATAAATCCGGAAATGGTTGACGCCATCTCGCTCCTATCGTGCATGCAATATGTGAGACATGCGTCTTCATCTGCCAGACCTGCATCGTCCGGTCTGTTCTTTTCCCTCCCTCCCTCCCTGCCGCCCCCCCCCTCCTCCTCCTACTCCTACTCCTCCTCCTCCTGCCGCAGCCCACTCGCTTTATTTCCTTTTCATTATTGCCTGGACACCACCCCTCTTGCTGCGGTATATCACCGGGTGTTAAGTCTAGCGCCTAGTCTTTTCCCCTTCCCAAGTCCTCGTATTTGCACTATGTACTGCCGCGCGGGCGACGTCAACGTGCAGTCCAAGTAGCCGCATGACCGACCCTTTGGGGCCTTACTCACCGCCGTGCCCACCCTCCTCCCCTTCTTCGCCCAACCTGCCAAGCAGTTCGCTTGTTGGAAATCGTCCTGATTTGAACAGTGGGCGTCAAGGCAATTCTGCTTCTGGGACCCTTCTCAAAAGATCTAGACCATTCGGGGCGGATAGGTTGTGGGAATTCGGGTCCGAGAGTGGAATCGAGTATATTGTTTTCACCTGTTTATCAAGGACCACCCCAGTCGGCCTGATAACTATCCGCTCTCAGCCGCTGTGGGATAACGTTTACACGATTTGTCTCTTTTTTTCCCCCATATGTTGATCGGGATCTTCGATGGCATTCCTATGTTGGTTATTTGTCCCGGGGAATTTAGGTAATAGTCTTGTCGATTTGTAGCAAGCCCCGTTGTGGCTCAGAGCCGGATATAACGACATGACTCTTTCTCAAGTACTGTATGTACGTATGTATGTACATATGTACATACATACAATTAACGAGGTGTGCTTTAATGGGCTGCATGTAGTGGCCCCATAAGGAATAAATGTCATAATGAGTAGTAAAAAAAATAATAAAGACAATTAAAAAACCCTATGCACCTCAACATGCGGATGTAACGGAAGCAATCAGCGTGTGGTCGAATGTGGGTTAAGCTTTCCACCCTCCTCGCCCTGATGACGCCCAAGTGCTCGTAGACCCTCCCTCATCACGTCCCATGACATGTTTCAAAACATGCACATGTGCAGCCTGTGTGCTGGTGTGTGTAGCCTCCAGCGTCGCTTTTTTCCCTTCTCGACAAAGTGAGTGTGTGCATTCAGAATACCACCTCGGGATAACCGGGTTTTTGGAATCGATTCTAAATTACCAAGAGAAAAGAAGGGAAAATAATTCATGTCACTTCCTTCCCCCGGGAGCTCTGAACCGTGTACATTACTGTAAATCGGAAACATGATCGAAGATATACTCCTGTCGTGCAACCGCTAGGCGCGCATCTGCACATCACCTCCGCAAGGAACGATTGGAGACCGACTTGCCGTACACGGCAGGAAAATAAAACGCCTCTTTACTCATGCAGTGACCCGTGCGATGTTGGCCGGTCTGCAAAACATCCCTGACGGCATATACTCCCCTTACCCACCTACCTAGGGGACTTCTTGGGTTATTTGTTTGCCCCGGGTCTCTCGGGCGCTAAAGTCTTGAGAGGAAACGGAATAATTATGGGGCTTTTGTCCCATCTTAACTCAAAGGTCTCGACGTTGTTGGTTGTCGGGTTGTCTATTAGATTGATAAAGCTCAGCTCACCCTTCACACCCTCCGCCACCCTTAACACTCGTATCCCCACACCACCTTCATCATTGTACAGCCACGGGATCGTCTGGGTTGTGCCTAATGATCAGGATTCGTCAGTGACTGGAGATTCGAAACATCCAAGTGACTCACCCAAGCCCATACGTAAGGGTAGCTGGTATACATACAGGAAGTGTCAAGGTTCAATACCATCTTGAAATTTACATATGTACTTGTTGTACATCTAGTCTTCCCCCCCCTTCCAGCGATTTTTATGAACCCAATCTGGCCTCTTGCATCTCCCTACCTCTGCTACTTTGGGCACTAAGAGAGGCACACAATCTATGTTCGTTCAGGTACTGGCCAGCCTGCCTGGTGGTTGAAATCCTGATTTCTGGCCCTCTCGGCCAGGGGTACATATGCTGCCTAATTCTTCTAGGACGTTCCAAGAGTGGAGCAGAACTCAGCCTCGCATATCTGCGCGTATGCTTCTCTGAGCATCTATTGACTGGTCATAAGTCCTCTGAATGGAAAAGGATAACGTCGCAATCACCTCCTGTAGACGCCGTGAGCCTCCTTCCCCGGCTGGAAAGGGTTTCACAGAGACCAGGTCGATGGCATGACTTAGATGTCATCACACATTGTGATAATACAGTATTGCAGGAAGTCTATGTACGTACCCTCAAGCTGGACCGAGTAGCCATGGCCTTCAGTACTAGAAGCGTTCTTATCAAGACGGGGTGGGTCACATGGCATAATTGTAAGACACGAGGCGATGCGGGTCGGATCCGAATGCAACGCGCACTTCTTTCGCGGAATACATACTGTATGTAGTATGAACTCTTGAATTCTTCCATTTCTCCATCTTCCTGTCAGCCCACCGTGCTTGACTTTCGATATTAGTCTATTTCGGGACACCGAGCTATCCGCCACAATTTGCGCGAAGATCAAGAAGACGCGTAACGCGCATTGTGCATGTAGTTGCCTACAGTACCTAGGGGACCATCCTGTCTGGTGAGACCCCCAGTTGACGGAATAATATAGACACTGGCAAGATTGCTGCGACTACATCATCGAAATTCTTCCTTGAGTCATGTAATAGCAAGATTCGCCTCTCTTCCCGTCTAGTGCTTCCCCCTTCTGATTGTTATCCTATGTTTGTCTTACTCCTTTGAGTTGTTAAACCGACTACGACTACGACAGCATCAGGCCATTTCTTCTGCCCTCTTCAGAAAGACGGGAAATCCTGAATTCTTGTCGTCACTATTTCATCATCAGTGGCAACTCGAGAGTAGAATTGAGGCTATCGTGCTGGCAAAAACCCAGTTGCTAGGCATATATTTCTCGAAATGCTCCCTATGCGCACTTGGAGTCTTGGACGGCCAGGCTCATGTTTGAGTTCAAACACTGTGATAGTCATAGGAGCTAGCTAGACCTGCCGCCGCCAAGTTTCCTACAAGCCATGCGGATAGCGCACCGTCTGGCGTCCGTCGTGCCGTTAGCTCAGGGACAAGCCGTCAGAGTCCCTGGCGGTTGAGCTTGATCTGCCGTCCCATGTGACAACGGATATACAGGGTCTATATGAGTGGCGTGATTCCATGTATGGTGTGGGTTGGGGATTGTAAAATCACCGGGGTCACGCTCTTCACGAAATTGCCCCCAGAGCTGAAGTAAAAGTTCCGTCTCTCAAAGGACGGTACAGTTGTTCGCCAGCATGGTACGTATCTTTGCAAGAAGATACTTCTCTTCTATTACAAAGGGAAAGACCCTGATGATCAATGTCCTACTTTGGATGTGGAACTCCCGGTTGTTGATACGTCAGCACACCATTGGGTGTCGCTATCATCGTCTATCACGAGATCTCACCGGTTACGTCCTTTCCGGGACGCCACTCCCGTTTTTGACACGCATTCTGTTTCCAGAACGGCGAGATGAAGGCTTCTTTCGCTTCGCATTCGTTTTCGGTCCCGAGTCTTGGACATGCTCAGCTTTGCTTATCAAAATGGAGACGAGTTTTCGACACCATCTCGAGTGGCCATGTCTGAAAGAATGTGCGAGACTTGGAGGGTGCTCTTGGCCTCGATAGCCTGAGTCTCGTGGTCATGCGAGCCATTTTAATTTAATCTCGATGGCGGCGTGTCTTTAACTCGGTCTGTAAATTGAGGTTGGTATGTAGAGGTTCAAAACTGAATTGAGGTTAGGACAGATCGTCAACTGTGTAACTTAGAAGGCAGTAATCAAACAATGCCTGGCTGGCCATGTTCCGTGAGGATCTTACACCCGAGTCCTATTCTGATGTAGAGTTACTAGAAACTTATTGATCTGACCCCGTGGATAGAGCTTAAATCCGGGTCAGGTTATGTACTTTCTAGGATTACTCAGTTGGCTTACACTCCAGAGCGAAACTTATTACTTTCATCAAACACAACGAATTGACACTTCATATTTAGTTGAATGCTGTTCGAGTAGTTATACCTTCATATGAGAGTCCTCGTATAGATGCCGATATGAAGCCTATACATTGAGCTCGTCCTTTCTCAGAGACCCAGATGAACGACAGGGTTGTGTGATCAATCAGATAAACCTGAAAGATTGGGCATTTTATTGCCACGTAAATAGACTATACTATGCATGGCTTTTGGGTGTGTCAAGTCATAGATCTCGGGATTCGGCAGCAAAGTCGTGACTAATCTGTCATGGGCTCTAGAGGCAGCATTACCATAATTATTATAGAGATTGAGGTTATTTACAGTATTAGATCTTAAGGCGTCCAGATCAACCTTGGAATGAAGCCTTATCCTCATCTTACAGCCTCGACTGCGTCTGATTGTGCGCGGCCCAGCTCGCCAGTATAGCATTCTCTTTGCTATCCAGCCTCTCCTGTGTCAGCTCATAGACCCTCGGCACACCAGTGCTCTTGAAGCTTGACCCTTCCACAACCATATCGGCAATACCCTTCGCTGACAGGAAGATTTGAGGCATGCCGTGGCCGGTAAAACCTGCAATGATGAACTGATTTGGTCGGCGGGGCACGGGTCCAATAAAGGGCCATCCATCCGAGGAGTATCCCATAACTAAGGTCCTGTGTGAGTGATTGCGGTCTCGACGTCAATGTGAGAGGGGGAAAGGGGACTTACTTCCAGTCCAAACATTCTCTGTGTAAGCTTCGGAGTCTTCCCAGCCTTTGAAGACCTTCTGCATATAGTCATCGAAGTGGTGGTGTGCGTTGCCCGTCGTGATCAGCTTGTCATCTCCCACCGTGTTGTACCAACTGTCGAGGTCGGAGTAGAACCTGCTCCTCGCACCACCGACGATAATGCTACCATCCAGTCTAGGGATGAGATACTCATACTCCGTCGGTGACCACCGGATCATGTAGCTATTCTTCGGCAGTGGTGCACATGAAGGTTTCCTCGGAACAATATGACTGCAAATACCCTTCACAGGCACGATCTTGTTCTCAAACTCAGGCAGGATCGAAGAAGTATACCCGTTAGTCGCATAGACTATCTTTTTCGCCTTGAGAGATCCTCTCTCCTTCGTCGTGATGGTATAGTACCCCTCGCCATCAGGCTTATCCGACACACGCGTCACAGGCGTGTGAGTCTGCAGGTTCACACCCGCATCGACCGCCTTCTGCAACAGCGCGCAGATGAGCTTGTACGGCCACAGATGCCCAGCGCTATAAGTCACACAGCCCTTCGCGCCCTTGACGCCCGACAGCTGCTCTGCCTCGGGCCCGCCCTGGTAGAAGACGTCGTCCATGACGCTGATGCCGGCCTTTTGAAGAAGGTCGAAGCCCGCCTTCATGCGCTCGTTGATGGAATCCGTCATGAGCGCGTCAACCGCCCGCGTGAGAACAAAGTCGCAGTCGATCTGCTCCTCCTCAATGACCTTCTTGAGGGCCGGGAGGGTGGCGGTTTCGAAGGAGGCGCATTCTGCTGCTATTTCGAAGCCGTGGGTCACTGCCAGTGACGCCGGACGGTTGTAGGGGTCAGGCTTGAGGTGGCCACCTGGACATTATTAGATCATATTGGATCCTGTCCGACATGTTTTCAGAGAGCTGTGAGGGAAAACAAAAGCCTACCATTTCGACCGGTCGCTCCTGAGCATGCCTGTCTCGCCTCGAGGATGGCTATTGATGGTCGGGGAACGCCTTTGGCTTTGCTCTTGTCAAGGATGTGGTAGACCACCGAAGCACCTGCATAACCAGCGCCAACAATGGCGATGTCGACCTCGGATGGTAGTTCGGGAGTGCTCCGGTGGTCGTCGATAGGGTGGAGCTCAGTCCTCCAGAAAGACGTTGTGGAGTTTGGGACGGGAAGTGGAGAGGGCGCCATTATGGAGGAGAGAGAGACCTCGTTATGGAGGAGAGAGAGAGAGACCTCGGGAGCCTAGGGATGGGACTTGGGGGAATTGGACACCGGATGTGTCGACGATGAAACCGGTTCTGCTGTATTGTACATCATCAAAAATGCGGCTCGTATGGAATTGTCTTCGCCCGGCGTTATAAGGCCCAAGATAATTTGGATATTCGTAACTCCGGAGCCCACTGGCGTCAACCCGGTGAGAAAAGGTGGATGGATTTCGGAGCTTATCAGACACAAGCCGGACCCGCTTGCGGCAAGCGATTCTCGGGCGGAGCAATGGTTGATACAGACACCATTTTACTATGTAATTACGACGACAGTATTGCCGGGCCGGTTGAACCTCAGAACTTCCTTCGATCCGGATCCCATTTCCCGGAAAGATGTTGTTCGCCATCACAGGATCGCATTTGCCTGCTATGCACCGTGCCGGTTACACTGACTCCTACATAGGATGTGGATACTTGGAAAGATGGATCACGCGAGGATGTTCTCCGGAGTCACTGGTGATGAAGCCTGTGGGTAATTTACCTACCGAAGTAGTTGAAAGATGTAGGGGACGTGGCGAGTTTAGGTGCAGTGGTCTAACTGTTCCGAGGAAGCCGTAAATGGGAATCGTGAAAGGTGCGGGAACAACATTCTTACGCCAAGGCAACTTCCAAACATGTGACAAAACTTGATTGATGAGATGAAGTTAAGATAATTACTTGATAAATTGTTCGCTGCCGTCATGTCACTTGGCTTGAAACTAGTTGCCCTGAGACTATTGATAAACTATGTATTTATGAACTTGCTAATAAAACACCATCCATGTTTGCCAAATATTGTACCCAGCACCTCTCTCTCTCAGGCAAATCGTGCTGCAGTTTCAAATCAATGATGAAGAAACCCAAATTATTGAGTGGCAGCAATGATCTTGTCAGCCATCTCAGGGAGCGTCGGCGCAACCACGTCCATCTCCCCAAAGACCTCGTATAGAGGCTCAGCCTCTAATATAGTGCAGTATGCACCATGGAACCTGCATCACAATAATCAGCATCCTGTTTCAATCCTGAAGCACATCATAAATGCCGACATGCGATATAAACTGGAGGGAAAAGAACTTACCCGACCGTCCTCGCCGTGCTCACATCCCACATGTGGCCGGCAGCAAACCAAGGCTTCTTGCCATCCTTGGTCAACTGTTCCAGCAGTGGCTTGTATGCATCTGGAATCGGCTTCGCGACTCCCTTGGTATCACAACTCAGCAGGTTCTCCGCTGGCATGTCCACGCCAGCCAACTTGAAGTATCCCCCCACCCGGGCGATGTCTCCAGCCGTGAAGCACCACACAGTGAAACCCGCATCGCGGAGCTTCTGCACACACTCCTTGGCACCAGGCCTCAGGTACAACTTCTTCCACTCCTCTATCAACCACGCCACATCCTCATCAGTGCAGAACTCTCTTGGCTTCTCGACACCGGCGTACAGCAGCATTCGGTAGAATAGTGCGCCGAACATCTTGAAGAAGGTGGTGTACCGGCCTGAGAGGGAGAGGTAGGTGTATTCCCGCTCGGCGGCCTCGATCCAGCACATGCCTAGCAGGCTGGACTTGATGCCGGCTGCCTTGAGCTTGTCGCCCAGGCGCTCGTCGAGGGCCTCGAAGAGCCTATCGTAGGCGACTAGTGTGCCTACTACATCGAAGACGACGTCTTTGGTGGCCGGGATAGACATGATGGGCGTTGATTATGTGTATGTACGTGTGTGTGGGTATGAATGTGTGCGTGTGTGTTTGATTGCCGGTGATCTGATGATGAGGTCAGATCAATGGTTTGATGTCTGACGGTGATGAAAGATGATGGGCTGTTGTCAGATCGATTATATGGCGTGACAGTCCGGGAGGGATTCCGGTAAGAGAGGCTCGTAATAATATAAAAGACAAACTTTCCCTGATACTATGAGTCGGGCAGAGGTGAGTGTGCCTCACGAAGCCATCGAGGTTGCTGCCCGAGCCGGTGGTATCCAGAGTGGACCGGCAGTTCACGGGGGTCAAGGGGGTCGGATCCGATCACGAGGATACACACAGGCACAGACAAGCACACAGACACATACCTACCTACACGTGGGAGATAAGCCGGTTAGAGTTCTTCATCCATGTTCTTCTTCTTTCTGTTCTTGTCTTTTGGGCATGGATGACTTTCCCCGGTCCCAGGTTCACCCCCTCGGCTGTCGCCACCCCAGCACATCCCTTGCTTTCAACTTCCCCGCGGGAGTCGTCCCCTTTTTCCCGAATCGTCCGGGCTTCCCAATGCTACTTTACCTTTTCTTCCTACACTACTACAGTACGCCGGCACGGCAATCTCCCTGTTCAAGCTTGGCAATACCAACAGTTGACACCGGTCCGGTCCCCGCTTCTTGGTGATAATGACTCAGGGGCATTATTCGTCGATAAGCCCAATCGGTTGGGACGGGATATGCAACCGCAGTTGCACCAAGCAATATGCAAATCATACCACGGACGCCAAATTGCTACTGTAGGACCACGGGCTGGAAGTACCAAGGCGGGCAGTCCATGCCGGCGCTTGAATTGTCGCAGTCATTTCTGATATCCACGGCCGACTCTTTTGGGGGAGGAGGGGGGGGGGGGATTTCCTGTGTAGATACAATCAATTCATCCATATCCTTACATTAATGTCAACTTGACCAAGGTCTTGTCTGTAGCTTATCTCACATTGCCTCCTTTTATTGCTTATCCCTACATTGTTCTCCGCCAAGGCTGTTCCGAATCGAGATAACAAGCTGGGATAGGATTGTATAAACTTCAGCCCTGAATACGACCCTTTCTACTTCTCACGGTTTTACTTTAAGGAGCCCCTCATCCCCATCTCTCAGCCTTCCCTCCCTCAAATCCTATTTCTCTGTCCTCAATCTTCACTTGCGACTTCCCGTCCAGAGACAACGACAAGTTCACAGCCTTGCGCGAGCAACTTACGGGAAAACACAAGACAAGATGGCATTCGAAAAGGATAACAAGAATGCGAATGACTTTGAGCTGGCCCAAAGCTCCAGCCGGGAGGAGGGCGACATGTCTGTCATTCAGATGCCCGCCGAGGCTATCGACACAGCCGGCTTCGCACGCCGGCTAACCAAGCGACAGATCATGATGATGACCTTCGGCGCTGGCATAGGAACAGGTCTATGGGTTGGAACAGGAACAGCCCTCAAGGCTGCTGGGCCGGGAGGTATCGCTGTGGCATATACTATTCAAGCGTAAGACAACAACCCATCTCTCACACACCCATGGATTTGAACAATCCATATATCTGGCAAACACAATACTAATTAGACATCAAAATGAAACAGTTTCATCGTCTGGTGTCTCTACATGTCCATAGGCGAAATGGCAACCTACCGCCCGGTGCACGGCGGTTTCATCCGGATGGCCGCAGAATACGTCGACCCGGCTCTCGGCTTCGCGGAGGGCATTAACTTTTGGTTCAGTTGGGTCATGATCATCCCCGCCGAGATCACCGCCGCCGTTTCAGTGCTGAAGTTCTGGGACGGCTGGGACAAGATCCCCCTGGCCGGGTACATCACGATATTCCTTGTCGTCACCGCGGTCCCCAACGTCTTCCCCGTCAGGATCTACGGCCACTTTGAATATGTCATGAGTTGGTTCAAGATCTTGGCCATCGTCATCATGATCGCGTACATGTTCATCATGGCCTCCGGTGGCGTGTACACCACTCACGGGCCTCTCGTCTTCCACTACTGGAAGACCCCTGGCGCCTTCACCGACATGAAGGGTCTGGCCAAGGCCTTTGTGCAGGCTGCCTTCTCGTTTGGATCCGCCCAGCACATCGCCATCATCGCCGGTGAGGCCGTGAACCCCCGCAAGACGGTCAAGAGCGTCATCATGCCCATCTTCTGGCGTATCTTCACCTTCTTCATCGTGAACATCTGGCTCGTGGGCATGGTCGTCCCCTACAACAACGACGACCTCGTCAACAACGCCGGTACCCTCGGCAGCCCCTTCGTCATCGCCCTCAAGCTGGGCAACCAGATGTGGTTGGCCCACACCATAAACGGCTTCATCTTCCTGACCGTCATCAGCTGTGGTGTCACCAGCTTCTACATCTCCAGCCGGTCGCTCACCGCCCTGGCCGACATCGCCCTCATCCACCCCATCTTCGGCAAGAAGGACAAGCACGGCCGTCCATGGCTGGCCATGCTTCTCTCTGGTGGCATCGGCGGTGGTCTCTGCTACCTCAACACGAACTCCACTGCCATCGAAGTGTACAACTGGTTTTCGTCCCTGGTAAGTTCCTCAATTCGCAACATAACCGATGGCTATTTGCGTGTACATATAACTAACCCGCATTCTCATCAGGTCGCCATCGCCACCTTCATGAGCTGGACCAGCATGCTGATCACGCACATCTGCTTCCGCCGCGCCCTCAAGGCCCAGGGCATCGACCCCAAGACCCTCACCTTCCAGGCCCCCTTCGCCCCATACTTCCAGTACATATCCATCGCCATCATCGTCTTCATTGCCGGGTGCGAGTTCTACCTCGCGCTGTTCGGCGCCGGCGCCCCGACGGCCAAGCAGTTCTTCTCCGTGTACCTCGCCTGCCCGCTGTTCATCCTTGACCTGTTCGTGTACAAGCTGTACTACAAGACCAAGATGGTCAAGCCGGCGGCCGTCGACTTGTCCGAGGCTAAGGTGTTTGACGAGGAGGAGAGGTTGGAGAAGGAGGCTGAGGAGGCCAGTGGCGTGAAGCCTGGCAGGAAGTGCGATCCGGTTCGGACGATGAAGAACCTTGTCATGGGTTAATTGCGTCTCCAATGGACGTTGGAGTTTGGGGCGGATGACAAGGTGTGATGCATTGTATTTAGCGAGCGTACGAGATAATGAAGCAAAAATAATGGTTTGAAAGCATTGGGAATCCCAGAGAGTGGAATCTAGAATTCCGAAACTCATTAAATTGATGTATCGCAAATCCAAGTAGACAGAGTTCACATAAGTCCAGGCCATCCATCCAACGCCCCCAGCTCAGGAAATCCACCAAACAGACTCATTTCATCAAACTGTTCCGTGCCGATCCCAACCCCAGCATTATCCATCATCGCCATCCACCTTGCAGACTCAGGGCTCTGGTCCACCAGTCCGGCATGTGGTACTGACGGCCAGCTGCCGGAGCCCGGCAGAGGCGAGGGCGTACTCGTCTGGGGGAACACGTATCCCGATGTTGCTCCCCTTCCCTGCCCACCACGACTGGCTTCATTCTGTTGATCACCCTTATTTGGTGGCCACAGACTCGCCCACTGCCGGAACCTCTCATAGCCACTCTTTCCTGTGTCCACTTCCTCATCGTGCGCCTTCTCGTGGTTGTCGACTCCGTACTGAACGGTTGCTACATCGCCCTCAGCCACCGCGCCTCTCGCCTCCTGCATCTCATGCAACCGCCGCACGGCAATCTCCAATGCCTCGAGGACACTCGTCTCGCTTTGTGTCGAGACGTTGTTGCCTACTGCCATGCGCCGGATCAACTGCATGCCCATCTCGATGGAAGACTTAAGCTCGGCTGGTTGCGGCCCGTTGACACTCTGTGCTAGCATGACGAGCAAGGCGGCTCGGCATGAGCTGAACTCCGTGTAGGAGGGGCGGGCGAGCCCTGTGGTCTCGTGTAGTGTGCGCAGGAGAACTATGGCGTTCATGGCTGCTTCCACGGCTCTTTCGACCAGAGCTGCCCTGTTCCTGGGGCGGTCGGCTTGGTCTGGATGTGCAGAGGCCGGGGAGTTCTTCGACTCGTATCGTCTCGTGACGCCAGGTGACGATATGGCTCCGGGAGAGGCACCGTTTGTTTGGGAGAAAATAAAAGGTCTTCCGACGAAGATGTCGTTGAGGTATAAACACAGCTTGAGGTGAGCATTCGAGCGGAAAAGGGGCGAGGTAGGTGTGGGGGTTTGGACGGATGGATCGAGGGTGGACCACCAGCTGTGTAGGTTTTGACATATGTCGACGATGCGCTCGAAGTAGGTTGGTTGTAGTGTTTTGGGACATCGGCGGAGGAGTGTTCTATAGAAAGGTTGCAGTCAGTTTCTATGTCGCTTGAGTACATTACATGACCGGAAGGGCAGCAGGACTTGCATGGCATTTGCAACATCGCCAAGACGCAGCGTCATATCTATAAGAGCAGACATGTTGGCGAACTTGGATACATCGTCATGCTGGCGGAAAACAGACAGGTCTTTCGGGAGCTCTGCATCGACCTCTGTTGGTGATATGGACGCTGGACGGCCGTGAAGCACGCTGACACGCCTCTCAACTGTGTACGCTGTCCACCACAGCCTGTTTCTCGTCTCTATGGTCCATGCATCGAGGTCTGTCCCCGCGTACCTCCTGTGCATCCCATTCTGGATAGCCATCTTGATGCCCAATCCCAAGTAGGTGTATGCCAGGCCTTGAGTATCAAGGGGCAGGGCGTAGTGTGCTAACATCAGACACGCTTGAACCGACTCCATGGATGCGATGGTGATGATGTCCGGTATCAGTTTGGAGGCCATCTGATAGAAGGTTACACCAACGTCGGAGTCTGAATCGAGAGACGGAGCATGTGCTTTCACACGTTCGTTATTCCCAGTTTCAGACGGGGAGTCACCTGGTGGACCAGCTGCCATATGAGCAAACTGTGTGCCGATAGCCAGTACCATTAGTACGGAACACACCCATGCCGAATCTTCGCTTGTGACATGGCCAGGTGCCTCGTACAGGAAGTCGAGTTTTTTCCAAATCCATGCCTCCTCTGCATAGAAGCAATTCACTTGGGCGAACTGGAAGTACACCTGGGTTAGGAACTGGGCCACAGCCCGGGGAGGAAGACAGCCCAGGACACTCTGGACGAGAGATTTCGGCGACTGGAGCTGAGTGGCCCTCCAGTACTCGAGGATTCTCATACCAGGCCTATTAGGAATCACACCTCGGCCTGAGGCTTGTTGTAGATTTGTCGGATTTCGAGTGTCCAGCCTGACTGGTAGGACCGGGACGTTCGAGTCCAGACATTCGCTCAGCCTTCGACGGAGCTTTTGTGAGAAGTTCCAATGGGAGAACTCTCCAGAGTAATCTGCAGAGTACAGTTAGTTAGTCGTTATTTTCCCGATAAATCTGTGATGCACCATCCACCTACGAGCGGTACTTTGAGACAGCGTCTTCACGGTAAAGTTCTCATCCTCCAGCGTCAGATCATCTAGATCATCTGTCGCTTGCCTGTCACTCCCAACATCACTGGCCGCGCTCGTCTTCTGCCTCGCTTTATCCGACATGCGGCGCAGATTGTTCAAATCCATGGGGACATCTCCCAGGAGATGCTGGACCAGCCGCTCTAAGCATTTCACCCTCTCATCCGACCTCGCGCTCTCTCCATTGGTGGGACCGACATCAGAGACCACAGAGACGTTGGACGCCGTGGCAAGTCGGGACTTGCTCGGCTGATGCGAGGCGGCAGAAGCCGACATGCCCACGGGTGTGAATTCACATGCGCGACCTGACCGGAAACACCTCTGGCATGGCTGTTGGCCATCACACTTCTCCTTCAGACGACGACAGCGCTGGCACGCCCGGACGGCACGGACTCTGGCGCTGTCGGCTACTCGGCGGCGTTTTGGTTGTGGAGGACTGATTGTGGTTGATGATGATGATGATGTTGTTGTTGTTGTTGTTGTTGTACCATTTGCCGGTTGTGGGTGCTGCTGAGGGCGTTGGCCCACCACGACCTCCTTCTCCTTCTCTGCTTTCTCCACAACTACTTCCTCCTCCTCCTCCTCCTCCTCCACCACCACCATCTCCTCCAGAACCCGGGCCGGCCTTTTTGATTCTTGCTTTGCAGATGACGCCATCTGTTTGGAAAGTGATCACAACATGAGACCGGCTCTAAGAGAAGATGAGTTGTTCCCGGGAGCGCGGAAGGGAGTCACAAGAATCTGGGGGAGGAGGAGCCGCCGCCCTAGGGGAGGCTTATCTCGAATAAGGGTGGGTCAAGATAAGAGAACTCCACCTAGAGCCTGGAGCACTTGAGCGAGGGTCGCCGTGGGACCCGCTGAACCCTCTTTTGTGGGCTTTGTCCGGGATCGCCCCCTCGTGGCAAGTGGATTAAGGTCTGGCTGGCATGTGGTGGACACCGGGGAAGCCCAGGGGCGGCAGGGCGATTGATAAACGGCGGAAATCAGTTGGACCCTTTTTGCTGGAGTCTAGATGCTTTGGTTCAAGTGACGTCTCGGACGCCAGATTATATCCCGCGGGGAACTTGGTACATATATACTAAGTACCCTAGTAGGGTATGTAGCTGACCTGTGTCAGACTAGTAAGAAACACTAGTGAAGCCTATAGCCTTTTTCCGATCCCAGCCATCCAGCCACCCTTGGCCTGAGTGGTATTGGACAAGGAGGCCAGTATGGTTTCATATCCATGTCAGTACTTGGAGGGGAAAAAAGGCATGTTAGGTTCAATCTTGAAACAGTTCAAAACACCAAAAAAGTCTGTAGATGAAGAAGAGAAACAGCTGGAGAGAAATATGGTGGGAAGAATTTATAGGCCGATACCGGAGCCAGCTCGTTGGCCAGTTTCTGACGTCACGATGGACCTCTTTTTAATCTTTTTGACTTCATGCTATGAATTTTAATAGAGTGACCGCCTTCTCTATAGGACAGCAAGAGTCAAGAGGAAACCTTAAAACATATCTCGAACTTCACAACCTGCAAGATTACTCATATCACCACACATCCCTCACTAGAATGGCGACAAACACGTTCACCCTGGCCAGCAGAGTCAAGCTGGCCACTGGCCAGACAATGCCACAGATCCAGCTCGGCCTCTACATGATGTCCGGTCGGGAGGCCAGCCAATCCATCAAATGGGCCCTGGCAGCAGGATACCGCGGTTTCGACTCGGCCCAGATGTACCATAACGAGAAGGAGGCCGGCAAGGCTATCCGGGACTTCCTCGCCAGCCCGGAAAACACAGAAGGCTTGACGCGGGAGGATATCCATTACACCACCAAGTTGGCCAGCAGTAGCACGAACTACAATCAGGTCCGGCGAAGTATCAAGCAGTCTGTGGATGTCTCGGGGCTGGGTTACGTGGACTTGTTCCTGTTGCACAGCCCTTATGGTGGGAGGGAGGCGAGATTGACCAGTTGGAAGGCGCTGGAGGATGCTGTTGAGGCGGGAGAGGTGAAGATGGCTGGTGTCAGCAATTATGGTGTCAGACATGTGAGTATCCGAAGTCCGAAGCCGAGACGGCAGGGAAAGGCAAACAGGTCAGGTTGCCCTCGTGTTACTGACGTGATGATTATTCTGTGTGTGTGAACAGATAGAGGAGCTCATGGCTTCAAGCCCCAAGGTTCATCCTGTGGTGAACCAGATCGAGGTCCATCCATACAACACCCAGACTGGAATCAGGGAGACATGTGCTAAGCACAATATCGTTGTGGAGGCATATGCTCCCCTGGCGAGGGCCATGCGGATGAGGCATCCCAAGCTTGTAGCCTTGTCAAAGGCCTACTCCTGTACACCCGCCCAACTTTTAGTGAGGTGAGTGACATTTTCTTGTGTCGGATGGAAGCGAGATTATCAAGCTTGACTGATTGATTGTTCTTAGATGGGGTCTGCAACACAATATGGTTACACTGCCGAAGAGCGTGAAGAAGGAGCGCCTCCTCGAGAATGTCAACATTAATGGATTCGAAATTTCCAAGGACGATATGGCAGCGATGGATGGTTTCGATGAAGGCTTGGTTACAGACTGGTAAGTATAGCATGCCGATCACACATGTTCAGGAAAACACCCTTGTTAGTCTCAGTGGCCTGTCTAACCTCGCTTTTCAGGGACCCGACCGATGCTCCTTAGAGAGTATCAATTTCAAGGAAGTGCTCTGCCATCAAAATGCGTATATGTATCTATCTATCTGCATATAGCCTTGGTATACAATACCCCTGCCTCTGTGGTCTCCCAAAATACCTCCGCAGGAGGCTTCTGGTTGGGCCAAAAACACGCGGAGCTTTGTGCCGAGTTCACTTCTTATCATGTGCACATATTTTGTGCGAATCTGAAGTTTGCTCTCCCTAGATCCGTCATGGTGTTGTGTTGTGCACACCAATGGGCATTCTCGGCAGATGGCAGTGAATCAATCGCCTTTCGTCCTATGTGATTGACCCCGTTTTGTAAAACCAATTTCCTTTGAGTTGTTTGCACCTGTGCTACAAGAGCGGACACTAAAGGGTATTGAGCCACCGAGCCCTAGTAGCTCCTTATAATTCTGGTATTTGGGAAGAAGTCTCTGGGGAAGGCTCTACATGATCTTCTACCCCTTCGTTGGACCCGATTGCATCGTCGATTTGAAATACACACGCAATCAGCTCAAGCATAACCGTTGCCATTGTGAGTCGGATGGGCACCTGGGCACCAAAAATTCCACAACCAAAACCAGTGAGTACCCTAGGGTACTGTCACCTGTATGCCTATGTTCTCAGCATCGGCTGACTCCGAACAGTACGGACGATCCATCTCCACAGCCACTGCCAATTTCGAATTTAGGACCGGCGACCTCACAGACGCGTTTACGAACCACAATGGCAACCTATTGGCCTAATAACGCACCAATCCTTGAGGCAGACACGACAAACAATACTGGCGCCTTGAACTCCACTTCATCGGCTATACTAAAGGGACTTAAATCGCATGTACCGTCCTGGTCACTCTTGATTCTGGGCCTCTGTCTATTCATCACTCTCGTATCCACCTGTCTTCTCTGTTTTTATTGCAGACGGAGGTACCACAAGAAGATCGACAGGGCTGGTGATGTTGCTGTCAGTGTCACACGCCCGGGTGCTAAGTGAAAATGTCATAGGCGCTTGGGATATCTTTGTATGTATCAGACTACCTGGACAGGGTTGGGCGTCTAGTGTGGACTAATAAGAGTGTCGTTCTTCATCCGAGACTTTCGGAATCTCTGCATTGGGGGCTTCGGCTGCCAGGTGCTTGAAATCGAGGCCGATAGGAAAATTATTTATCAATATTTCGGGCTGCGACTGAGAGGACATTGAGGTTTTGCTTCGCATGCATAAGTACCTGGGTGTGTATGTATTCGACGAATGGACAGATAAACGCATTTATTCTTTTGCTACACCTCCTTCACCTTTTGTCATCTATCTATCGATACGGGTGTAATGACACCGAAGCACTCCGCCATCTTGAAATCCATGGGCAATGTCAATCTTTGTAGGACCATGTATGCCCTAATCAGAGCCAATGTAAAGAAAACTCTAGACGTCCTAGAGCCGATGCTAGCAGTGAAATGCCTGTGAATTCCTCTTCACAGTTAAGGATGGTTGTGTAATATCCTAATACATAAGTTTGCTACCACATGGTACCAATTTCGGGTTCCAATATGGCAACGATGCTGGCCCTGTGTCTGTCGAGCATTTCGGCGACCGTCCTGAACAAACTCCAAGGGTCTGCATTGTCATACGCTGTGCAAGAAGTCTTGTTACATTGCCGGGGTCGTATCTATTCTCAGAGAGATCAAGTGTCCTAGTAGGTTGTAGGTATAGCTTCATTCAACTATTACTCTCCACGGGCCCGGCCTTTTGCTCCGCTTCGTCGCTTCCCAGAATATTTACCAGGAAGCATGCCGCCTCATTCGCTTCCCAGATTGATCACTGTCAATTCTTCTCCTCGATACCCGAGCAAACCTATCAGTTCCAGACCATACATAAACACACTCTTTTGATACAAAATCGACCATGTATAACAATTCTTACACCATGGCAAACTTGACCAACCCATGGGTCCACGTCCCAGTCTTGGAGGTCAACGGCACCGGACCCTCGAACTCAAGCAATTCAACAGCGCCATCGGTCCCAGGTGGGATTGGGGGCTACGTCCACAGCTACATCCTCATACTGGTCGCTGCAGGAGTACTCATATTCATTGGCCTATGTCTGATTCCAATTGGCAAGCGCGTTAGACGGCATTACCACAAGAAGATCGACCATGCTGGCGACATTGCTGTCTCGGCGACACGGCCCCAACGTGCGAAGGATTCAGGCTGTTGTGGGTGTTGGTGTTGATGGTTCTTGGTCATCAAGGTCCACCGGACAGAAAGAGTTATACTGAGTCAAGTATATCTCTCAATCGGGTTATGAATGTAAGGAATCAGGTTGAAAGAATTGGTTGGTTCTGGGATGGAATATGAGCTGGATTGTATCGACAGATGTGTTCAATAACTACGCTGTACTCTACCTTCTGTTTAGTATTCGTCGGCTATGTCAATTTATCGAATATTTCATTCTACTAGATACGTTGCAATACATAGATGTAATGTGCAACTCAAATAACTGTCTCCTGCGGTTTGCCTGATAATAACATTTGTAACACGCGTGATTCGAATTTGTGAAACTTAGATGGTCATAGCCACACGGGATATATTTTGACAACGGGAATAACTTTGGATTCTTCTCCTGACACACACAACAGACGCCCTGCGTAAAGCAAGCGTGGCCGACTACACAAACTCGAGTGATACAACAACCTTCGGGCTAGGGCGAAGGCATCTGATGTTTCAGTGTCATGCGGGAAGCATTGGTTACAAGAAATCATGACATGAAGAATCTAACCTTGACGGTTGCCCTCCCAGCGGCTGTCCACCTCAGCTATGATCGCAGTTGTTACAGACTGTTTGATCAATAAGGAAAGAGCCAGCAGACCATGTTGCTACTGACTTACGACGCCTATAATAGACTTTATATGTTGAACACCCCATCAGCCTCCTATTACTCCAACTCGAAGCATACTTACCACACAGGCAATCCTTCCAAACCCTCCTGTCACTTTCGTGACAGAGAGACGCAAACTGGATCTCGTCTAAGAGCCGTCAGGCTGTCCTAAAACTACCATGGACGCTACATGGGAGTTAACTGAAGGTCAGAAACTTGCCTTATATCACTATCGCCACGATCCACAACTTTCCATCAGCGGTCTTGTTTGATCTCCTACGAAATGATCTGGGCTGCAATAATGGCGCATGTACATTCAATGGCTCAAGCTCGGTCAATCCGGTGGAGGATCAGTGGGAATTCTCTACTGGCGAGAAAGTGGGCATCATCATTGGAGCAAACGTTGCAGGCACGCTGGTCCTCATTGGCCTCGGCAATTGTATTTGGCGTTGCTGTCATCGCCGGGACCGTACGTAGGAAGACCCGCCTATCTCAACTCACCATGCTCAGTTCCTCTTTATCAATGTGTCTTCTATTAATATGGAACATTGAATAATAGATAATAGGTTTATAAGGTTAAGGCAACTTGGAGATAAAGCGGTAAAGATATTCGCGGAATAGAATCTGCTTCCCATTCTTTATAAGAACCTATAGCGCCTAACAAATATAGTGCGCTCAATACCCGACTTCCTATACCTAGGCGCTAAGTTCTGCTACGTGCTCGTTATTGTTGAATAGTCTTACAGTCTACGCTTTGATACGTCTCTATTATAAGCCTACTTTACCGGGGACTAGGATAAAGTCGATACGGTAGTAGGTTGCGAGGTAGGCGGCTATATCCTTGCGTCGGTATTAGCCGACCGGGTCGATATTCCCCTAGTACCGATTTGAGAAGCAGATAGGCTGCCCCCTCCTACTATTTTAGTAAATAAACCCTTATCGTATATCTCTTCTTTAGCAACTAACGGGTTGAGCGAGAAGCGGATCGAGATAGGGCAAGATATAGTCCCGAGTAGCGTATTAGTAGTAGTAGTAGACGATATGATTTCTATAGGGAAAACACTTTATGTTATATTGGAGCTTGTCATGAACTTTAAGATTAGCACCGGAGGTATCAGCATTATGGTTGTAGCCGAGTTTCCGTTTTACTGTAGCCGGGAACTGTTGCGCCGGCGGGGTATAATACCCAAAGCCTTCTTGTTTTTGGCGGTTACTAGGAAATGAACTGTCACAGATCTGAGGCCCACTATTACGTTGCTTACTTATTGTGGAGCGCTCCTTCTATTTAGTCTATATAAGGGAGCTTCCCAAGCCCATTGTAAATAGCTTATAATGGCAGTCAAGTTGCTCTATTCGATATGCACTGCTCGGAATCGTCACAAAGTCTCCCGACATGCTCTATCAACCAAATCAATCAAGGCCGCCGAATTTCCCCTCCGCGGTCTCGTTATCCTAGATAACAATATAATACCGATCACCCACGATTCAAGCTCCTTGAAGTGCTCTCTCAAGGTGATCTCAACATCATCCCTAATATAGTCCCAGTTATCAAAGACCCGCACGCTGTCTACAAGAACTCCTTGAGAGCCTACCATGCCTGATAGTATTCTTTCCTGGCTCCCTTATGACACAGTCTCTGTTCGCTCTATATAGCAGCACCTGGAATAGACTGTCTCCTTCCGAACTTCCTTTGAATACATTGTGAACCCTGGTGGACTGTCTCGCCTGATAGCTACCTCCAGGCTGTTTCAGAGTCTGAGTCGGTACGGGAGGGGTCGTTCCTTTGGTAGTCGGCCATCGTGTCGTTTAGCGTAGGGGTCGTGTGCGTATGTGTTTGTGTAGGTGGGTGAACTTAGTGCAGTACCTAGGTACCTGTTGCTAGGGGCCCTGGAGCCTCGAGATAATAAGATGCAAGTGCTCCCAGGCTTACAGTGTTCAGCTATTAAGCATCTTCTCGCTGACACGGGCTTATCTCGCGAGGTTGGTGGCAGGTACGGAGCTTGAGTTGAGTCACTGGTGCGAGGTTGAAATTCATTGCCCGTCCTGAGTATGTTTTTTTGTCCGTTGGGACTCTTCTTATCAATCTGGCTGGAGTTCTTCACTGCCTCTAGCGTGTCTTGCTATCACTGGTTGGTTGTTTCTTCCCAGTGTGTCTAGTGATCTGTTCAACAGAATAGGAACGTGGGTTGACTGTCCACACTATGTGCATCACGCGCAGTCTCGCCATCGTGGGCTCTTTTCTTCCTCTCATTGCAGTCAATCCACTCATTTCACTCATCTTACCCCTATATGCTAGACTTGTGCAGGTCAGAGTCAAATAAGTGATGGCCTAAAGCCATCCTTCACATGCTGGCATCACTATCAATCAACCTCGAGGTTCTCAGACGCAGCCCGGCCCTGCGGTAGGCGGAATCAATCATGTCCATCTGTGCCACAGAGTCTGCTCGGCTGATCCACACCCCGGAGCCCTGCCTTTTCTTGATGGCGTTGACGAACTCCTCAAGCTGGTGCCGATAAGTCGACCACCACGCCTCACCTTTCCGTTCCCCGTCGGGCCATTGGTACGCTTTCGTACTACTATACGTGTGCCAGGTTCTCAGTGGTGTCGAAGAGGAAGACGCAGGATTGTTGCTGCTGCCTCGTATGATGGTATGCTCCTCTTCCACATCGATACGGTGCCAGAGAACGGGCATTATTGGCACCCAGAATGTCACTGTCCTCTTCACGCGGTGCTCTTCCCCATCGGCGAGAGTGACAGAACTCTCCCCCGTTGCCAGGCTGTCTTTCAGCTCCACTCTTATGTATGGCGCCTCGAACGTCGGCAGCCATTTTGCCAGGAACCCCGGGAGCAGCCAGCGCCACGGTGCACCGCCCGTAGACCCGAGATGCGCGTCTATGTCACCGACAGCACCACCCGGGAACCGCCACGCGGCCTTCATCCCGAGCTCCGTGTGCGGCTCACTCGCAACGTAACCCGCAGGCATCGGCGTGTAGCTGGCTGCGATGCACTCCTCTGGCTCGGCTTCCATGACATGTCGCAGCCACGAGACGGTGTACGTCCCGAGATCCATCAGCGCACCGCCAGCCAGGTCGTACTTGAAGCGGATGTCGTCCAGCGCAAATGTGTACCTAGGCAGGAAGCCCCTGGCGGACGCCCTTTCGATGTTTCCCGGGTCGCCAACGAGGGCCTTGAAGACGGAGAAGGCGGGGTGGAAGCGGTAGTGGAACGCCTCGAGCAGTACGGGGGCGCTGGGCTGGTCGAGAATCGAAGAGTTGAACAGGAGGCGCGCCTCTGCCCCGTTGGATGTCGACGGTTTCTCGAGAAGGACGTGCTTGCCTGCCCTGAGCGCCTTGAGCGCCCACTCGGCATGCAGCCCGTTCGGGAGCGCGATGTAGACGGCGTTGATGGTGGGGTCTTCCAGAAGGGCGTCATACGTCGCATGCACGATGGGAATATTGTGCTTCTTGGCGTAGGCCTCTGCCTTAGACTTGTCACGTGCTGCTACGGCAGTGATAATGACGTCCGGGTGCGAGACTGCTGGGTTGATGACGGCCATAGGGGCAATGTTGGAGGCGCCTAGTAAGGCTAAGCGGATGGCGGTTGTGGACTTGGATGAATGAGGTGGATTAAAGAGGGTGTACAGGCGAGAAATGAAGCCCGGGATAGAGCTAAGGAGCGAGGTGACCCAGATCCAGATCCACGCCATGGTGATTGATGGTGTTCCGATGTGGTTGAGAATGTGATATTATTATCCGAAGTAGATCTAACCAGGTAGAATTTGACACCGTAGGCTTTCTGCTCTCGAATGATGGCATCCGACCATGTCGGGAGGAAGTTAAAGTTAAAAACCTGGGCAGGTCTATGCATACACATGAAGCTGTATCATGTTGATTGGTCCGCTTTGTGTGAGGTCGGAGCAAAGTCAGACCGCATCTCCATCTCTTGCTCCGCTTGCCGACATGCAGACAAGAAATTCCCCGACCTAACGACGGTGGTTTGAGTTGCATTTTGTCCGACGTACACTTCACTTGAACACAATCTTGAAGTAGAGAAGATGAAACGGTGATATTCAAGCCCCCCACATTTGAGGGTCGTCGAGGCAGTCTCATCTCTCCTGGGACCCCTCCTTTGCGATAGATATAGTCGATGCATGGCCTAGTTCAGGACCACAGCGGTGGCAGCAGTGCTCGATACGTAACGTCGAATACTACCCAAGTTCGCTTGCCCAGGTTTAGACTATATATGTAGAGCGGCACTTCTGCATAGATGCCAAAAGCGGGTATGTTGTCCGGGTTCGAGACAAACGGATTCATGATGAATGGAGCTTGTTTTCAGCGGTTGGCAAATGTTCGTCCAAAAAAGCCCCTCGGTACGTCTGGTACGGCGTGAAAGAAGCGACAGGCAGCATGTACTACCCATGGTAGTACATAGTCACCAAGCAAATATCGTCCGACCACCCACAACCGTCAACAAGAAAGATATCAGGACCTTCTTCGGTGCTTCTTCGGGGACCTGGCATCACACGGAAACCAGCCCCCCCCCCCGGAAAGTTGCAACACGTGCTGTCCTGTGGTGCAGAGCTTCAACCAGGCCGCGGGGGTCGTTCTCCAGCAGGTGAAAGTCCCGCGCAAGACACGACGCCTTCGCAATCCAGCAAACGAAGACTGGACCCCTCATCTACAAACGAGTCTTCGCCTGCGAAGAAAGCGCGGTTGACGCGGACGGACTCACAAAGGCGTGAGCGTTCTATCATGTCTGCAAGACAGGTTGAACATGCTAAGGTGTCAGGTACAGGACCCTCGAGGCGTAGTGCAAGGCTTCAAGGACAGCATCCCGCCAGCAGTGGGGATCCTATTCACCCATCGAGAGCCCCTTTCGGACGGCAGATCGAAGCAGGTGCTGGGACATTACCGTCGAAGCGACCCGGATTGACGAGAAAAACACAACCCGAAGCGGACGACGAACAAACGGAACAGACCACTAAGGTAGGACTACGTTTTCCGATGTATGTCAACTACTAACAGCTTGTGTAGACTGTGCAGCCACCAAATTCTCCTAGGCCACCATCCACCTCGCTTCTCGAGGCCAGGTCCGAGGGACAGGGGCGAGTCTCTCCCGCCACGCTATTGCGGAAACGACAGATTGGCAGCGACGGCGACGGCGACCACAGCGAACATCAACTAAAGCGTGCACGGCTGACGCGGAAGAACTTGGCCTGGTCCAGCAACATGGCTAGGAAGAAGGGAGCCAATAAGGCGTCGGCGTCTGCTTCCTCGGAATCCATCACCGGGTCAACAACAACAAAGACCACCTCGACAACGACGTCTGGATTTGCTCTCCTTGCCCATAAAAATGGTATTCTGGAACCACGCCTCTCCAAGCCTCCCAATAACCTCGAGCATATTCGTAAACAACTCGCTAGATATCGTAAGAATGCTTCGCTCCCGGAGTCAGTTTATGAGCGCTACGTCAACAAAGTCGAGGTAGCCCCTAATGAAGCGACTATGGTTGTAGAAATGAGCGGGAAACTTTTGAAGGAGTACGATGACAAAGGTTATCACCGAGTATTTCAACCAGGCATTCACGGGCTTCCCGAAAGACGTTGACTTCAATAATGGCCTATCTGCGCCACAGCCTGACTTTGTCGAGGGGCTTGAAACGCAAGAACACGAGCCATGCCCGGTCGACGAGCATGTCAGCGGGGCTGTTCTCTACAAAGATGATCCTTATTCAGTAACACTGCCGCATATAGCCGGTGAGTGGAAAGGGCGCGGAAAGGATATGGAAGAAGCGAGACTGCGGAACGGCTATGACGGAGCGGCCCTTGTCTATGGGAGAAGCCAGACCCTTGATACTATGGGGAAACCATACCTTGCCGCCCGGGGCGGCCATGCAAAGGTCACAACTTTCACCACGGACGGCACCAGTCTTGACTTCTATGCTCACCATGCAGCTTCATCAGATGGCGGCACACTTAAATACCACTAACATCCAATCACCTTAACATGGGAAACTTGAAGAACTCATTCGAAGAGTTCAAACAAAGCCAGAGACAGCTCAGAAATTCTCAAGATAATGCAAGGGAGGAGTCATATCAACTTAGGGACCAGCTCAAGGATTACTGGAAGGCCAGAAAGTCCTAACCTGCCCCCCCCCCGCCCTCCCTCCATCGAAGACGAAGATGGCTATGAGATGGTCGAGCAACCCTGCCAGCCCACGCGAGGGTTTCTTTATCTTCGAGCTCGAATACTGTGTGACACGGAGAGCTTCGAAAGCCTTCCCGTGTCACACGAGCAACCGGATACTGGGCCGCTTGTGGCGTGACCTCAACGATCGACTCGACGACTAGATGAAGGATGAACTGCCGTATGGTGCTTTACTAGGCGAAGTCCATGACGAGAATCAGAGATCACTATGTGCTGGTGTGAAGAGATGGAGAGGAAAACATGAACGGGGCCTGCTGTGGCCACTTTTGGGCTCAACGACCAGGATCGTCGATTCAGATTCTGGCATTAGTCGCCCATCTGTACACGCGAATGTAAGCTTACAAGGACACCTAAGGGGTCAGGATAGAGAACAAAGGCTGGAGCCAGCCAAGTGACAATAGGGAGCTCCGTACCTCCGAGGCTAGAGAGCAGGGCAGTCGGGGCATAGGCCACCCAGCCAAAGGAAAAGGCGACCAGCGTGATGGCGCGGCCAGCAAGCTGTGCGATGGCGCTCTTTATGACATCGGGCCCTAGGAGCATCAGAACAGAGAGGATGTCGTTCGGATTCCGCCACTGTGCGGCCAAATAAGCTGCCACGGGTGTGGCGCTCACAGCCGGATTGTTATCCTGTCGGGTGCATAGCTGTGCTGTAGGCGAAGACGCCAGCCAGGACAACGATATCGGTGCTATTCATGGGCTAGGATACTGCTATTGGTGCTGTGGTTTGAGCAATACCACATCCATGGATGGCTTCGGAACACTCGGAAGCGCTTGCTCGTGTACTTTCCACATAAAAAGAAATTTAAGTGGCCTACACGCATGGTCACCTCTAAATGCAACGTGGCTTAAAACGTGAAGCTGTGCGGGCACCTTTCCAATGCTCAGCTGTTATGCAAGCCCCATCCAAAACGGTGGGGAGGATAGAAAGGGCAAGGATTCACTCCTCTTTTCAATCGTCATTGGTCTGCGTCGCCATCGTCGCAATGGACGAGGGGCTTCTGAATAATTGTCCGAGCCTTGCGGCTTCTGTGCCGTCCACGTGTACTGCAGCGAGTATCGAAGCAGTGACAGTGGGGTGGTCATTATGTATTTCATCCGTCCTCAGTCCGGGTACCCTCAAGCCACCTGTCACTGTCTAGCTAGGTATTAGATCAGATCTACTGCTTTCCAAACAGAATATCACATTACATTTTCTCGGCCGAAGTTACCAAGATCTACGCGACCATGTCTCAAGAAATCAATGCTACGGACATGGAGTTGGGCATAAATGTCAAGATACTGGATGCAATTGCCCGGGCTAAAGGTTTCGGACTCTGCCTACGACGTATCTGGGCCGTTGCAGCAAGCCTTCCAGACAAAGAACAGAGCCTGCCGACTCTCATCCCAACCCCTGGCATGTTTTCAATTCCCAGTCATAGCTTGCAGGGTCGTGAGCATGAGCAGTGCACTTTCGACTTCTGCGAGCAGTCCAGGGTCGATTTCACATCTGTGGCACAGCGTCACGAGAAGCGATACTGCGAGATCGAGAACCACGGCCATTGCGGCCAACGTCAGTTCGCCTTGAACAATGGGATGGGGGAAAAGAATGCTGCGGTCTGGGACTTAGAGGGACGGCCCTTGCTCAATTCCTCGCATCCATACATGGCAATATCGCACGTGTGGGCCGACGGCACGGGAGCAGGAACATGGGGCTCGGGGAAGGTGAATATGTGTCTTTGGAAATTCTTTTGTGAAATTGCCCGTCAATTTCAGTGCGAGGGCTGCTGGTGGGACATCATCAGTATCCCTAAAGACAAAACTGCTCGCGCTAAAGCACTAAACAACATGCAAAGCAACTATGCGGACGCAAGGATCACATTGGTCCATGATCTGTACCTTCGCAGTTGGGAATGGGTCGATGCCGAGAAGGCTTGCTTTGCCATTGTCATGTCGCCATGGTACAGCAGAGGATGGACGGCTCTGGAGCTAGCCAAATCGCACAAGGTCAAGATCCTGTTCAAGGCGAGGAATGATGGATATGTGATCAAGGATCTCGACGTCGATATACTTGCTGAAATTAAGCCTTCTAGCTGGTATCACGACACTGCAGAATCTATTCGCAAGCTGAGGCATGCCAGCATACAGAGTCTCAACGATCTCCTTACTATTCTAAAGCCCCGCGATACCTCGAAACCGCGAGACGTTCCCATCATCTCCGGCATCCTAGCCGGGGTGCATGTGGATGGAAGGCTATCACAACAAGAGATTTATCAGCGAATACTGCGCAAGCTAGGAAAGGTTGCCCAGGGACACCTCTTCCACAAGTCGGCAACAATGTCATCACCAGGGTTTAGCTGGTGTCCAACCAATATACTGGAAATGCCACAAGCTGAAGATGGTGATAATCAAGTGCTAAAACTTCACGAGAATGGTGATCTCGAAGGGGTCTGGAAAGTGTATGCGACTGATAAAATTGAGTCAGACGAACTTATCTGGATTGGCACACACGATCTTACGAAAGTATCCCTGAAATCAGCCCTGAAGGGCAAAGACGAGGAGAAGAACGTCTTGTTGGTTGAAAACGGGGTCGCTCGGAACAGAGCTCTGCTTGTCAAGCTCATGACCGATAAACAAGGGAAGGCTTGCTGCCATTCCATCGGGCCAGTCTACTTTGACCCTGCACTTCTCAAAAAGAAAGGTGTCGAGTCATATACGGGAGTTAAATTCAAAATAGGCAGCACAGAAAACATGCAAGAACTCACAGGGACAGCATGGGATTTCTTGTCGCTGATGAACGGAAAAAACGAGACAACGAACCAAGCTTCTTCAACAGAAGATGTAGGAGCGGCCAACCAAAATTCTAGATCAGAAGCCAAGGACTTGGAAGGTCAGACGACGACCGATCCCACGGAAACCGATAAAACGCCACATGCGGAATTAGAAGCCGACAGCTTGGGAAATCGGAGGGCGATCTTGTACTTGGACAAGAAGCCAGACTACATGCTATTCCAGGATGGTAACAAGATCCCAAATTCTAAGGATTCGAGCTCTGAGAATCCCGAAACCATGGTGCTGTATTACAAGACCTCTGAATCATCCCAAGCATTCTTCTACGGGCAGAAAAGAGTGGGCGAAAAGATCAAAGAGTGGTTGGAACAATCTCAGACATTCAAGACAGGAAGATTGATGCTGTTAGGTGTTGATGGTGGCAACATTAAAGACATCTCGGACGACGAATCAAGGGCAGCAGGCTCGCTTGCACACGATGCAATTGTTTTACTCATTCAGACGAACAAAACAGACATCGGGCCTCTAGTCGAATTACTGCTGGATAATAAAGCTAGTCATGATGTCCAAGATGACGAACAAACCCTGTTACATTTGGCCTTGGAGCAGGAAAGCTTTGAGATTGTCGAGAAGCTTTTGACAAACAAAACCAATCCAGCGAATCCGGACACGAGGGCTGCAGACATGCAGATCGCACTTCACCTGACTGCCCGGAAAGCTCACCTGGCTGCCGAAGAATATCTCCTGGCCAAGGGAGCTCAACCGGCAGCTCGCAAGTTCCCCCTGGCAGCTTCCGGGCCCAAGGAAGCTGGGGTGACTACTGAGGAAGCTCGCGTGACTACCGAGGAAGCCGAGGAAGCTCGCCTGGCTGCTGAGGAAGCTGACAAAGCTCGTCTGTACGAGAATGTTGCTAAACTCTTGGTAGAAAAGACGAAAGATATCAACACCAAGGAGCCGTCGATGGGACAGACTGCATTGCATTTAGCCGCCGAATCTGGAAACAACGTTCTAGCAACATCTCTTATCGGCAAAGGCGCGCGTACAGATATTAAGGACTGCGACAGGCATAAGGCGTTGTATCACGCGGCCAAGAACAATCGCGATAAGATTGTGACCGCTCTTCTTGAGCATGCCAAAGATGAAAGGAATAAGAACCGCAGCGACAATAGTTCTGGCAACGACCCCAACGGGAACTCGAACAGAATTATCAATGACCAGAGCAATGAGAGCAACAAGAACAACCGGGACAGTGAATGGGAGCGTGACAAGACGAATGCGCTACATGTAGTAGCGCATGAAGGCCATGAATCTATCGTGAATATCATCCTTCAGCACGGTGCAAATGCAAGTTCTAGAGACGAAAACGGACGAACAGCCTTGATGCTAGCAGCCGGAGCCGGGCACCATCAAGTCGTGGATATATTGATCCGCAAGAGAGGCCCTAAGAGTTCGGAGCAGAAGGAGCCTGGCAAGGAGGAAGACCTGGAAAAATTAAAGAAAGATAAGCAGGAGGAACTCAATGAGGCGCTGCTCCTTGCAGTGAAAGGGAAGCATAAAGAGGCAATCAGGAAACTTCAAGACGTCGGGGCCAAGTCAGACCTTCTAAAATCGGAAGAAATGACAGCCTTGCACTTGACTATCGAGGCTGGTGATAAAGAAAGCAGCAAACTTCTCATTCGGGCCCTCGGGAACCAGGATGAAGTGAATGCTCAAGATCACAGAAAGAAGCAATCAGCCCTTCACCTGGCGGCTGATAAGGGAATGATAGATGCTGTGGCAGCGCTACTTGACAAGCAAGCTGATGTCAAGCTTCAGGATTTGTACAATCGAACAGCGTTGCATTGGGCAGCCATCAGGGGCAATGTGAAGATCATGGAACTTCTGTTGGGCAAAACACCCCAGGAATTCATAAACACACTTGACCATGATAACCGAACATCCCTACACTGGGCTGTCTGCCAGGGATCAATCGAAGCAATGGAGCTCATATTGAAACATACGCCACAATATGATGCGCCAGACAAAGATGGTCGCACAGCTTTGATACTGGCAGCTGAGAGGGGGAATATAGAAGCTGTCGGAAGACTACTCGCCATAGGTAGCTCCCCCGGGATAACTGACAAGGATGAGATGACTGCCCTTGACCGGGCTACAACCAATGGGCACAAAGCCGTTGTGCTCAGACTACTTGACAAAACTGAAAAGGATGAAGCAAGGAAGAAAGCGCTGGATCTGGCTGTGGAGAAAGGCCACTTGCCTATGGCCATGGAAATCCAGAAGAGGATCAAAGACCTCAGTCTTCGAAGTTCGGCATTGGCTTCAATCCTCTTTTTGGCATCGACCACTCCCGGATCTACAGGAGAAGTCCACGACCTCATGAACGATAATTCTGACCTCAACCAACAAGACAAGAAGCAAGGTCGAACTGCGTTAATGCTATCAGTCGAGAGTAAAAATGACCAGTTCACGTTAAGGCTCCTCAAACTCCATGCAAAGACTGACTTACAAGACAACGACGGCAAGACAGCGTTGATGATGGCAACAAAATCCGAAAACAAGTCCATAATGGAAGCACTATTAAAAGCCAAGGCCGATGCAAACATTCGAGACAATCAAGGATACACATCACTGCACTATGCTACTGAATCGAATCCATCTCCTGAAAGTCTGAAATTGCTTCTCGAACTTGGCAAGGCCGACCCCAACACTCAAGATAACCGTAGTCGCACTGCGCTACACCTGTTACTTGAGACACTTCGTCGATCATTGGACAGTGGTACTCAATTCTCTCTTGTAGAGTTTAAAAGACGCCAGTTCAGAAAGATTATCTTCATTTTGCTTCATAACCAGGCGAAGTTGGAGTTGAAGGATGACCAAGGGCAGACTCCACTGCACCTGGCTGCACACATAGATCAAAGTATTGCGATACAGCTACTCGAGCACTTGAAGTTACAAAAACCTCGCCCAAACTTGGACATCGAAGATGGTGAAGGACGAAGTCCACTGCTCCTTGCAGCTGAGCGAGGAGACGATGTTCTAGTAAAGCAGCTACTGACATCAAATCTCAAGCCGGATACTCAAAACAGCCGGGGAGAAACACCGCTGCTCTTCGCAGCTAAGAGAGGTGATACCTCAATAGTCAAGGCACTCCTGGAGAAAGGAGCAGATCGAAATCTTCAAGATGCCCGAGGGCGTACACCGTTATCACAAGCAGCACAGAATGGGAAGAAAGAAGTTGTGGAGATTCTTCTCGGAACCAAAAAACCGGAATCAACCCTGAATATTCGAGATGATATGGGCCGAACAGCACTGCTACATGCAGCTGAGAATGGCCATCTTGAAATTGTGGAAATCCTTCATAGCTCCGGAGCCAACTTGGATTTGATGGACTATGGCGGAAAGAAAGCTTGGCAGAAAGCAATGGACAATAAACATATTGACATCGTCAAGTATTTGCTTTCTGACTTGAAGAGGATTGAAGACGGAGAAGGTATCAATGATAGACAAGAAAGACATATCATTGATAGAGAAAGAAGAGATGTCGTTGATAGAGAAAGAAGAGATATCAGTGAAGCATTGCTATTGGCTTCCAGAACAGGCTGGGTTGAGCTGGTCGAGGTCCTGCTCGATAAAGAAGCAGATAAAACTTTTCAGGACTGCCAAGGGTCGACGGCACTACACCTGGCTACCATGAGTGGACATCAAGAGGTGGTCAACAAGCTGCTGGACAAAGGTAGCATCTTCGCCATTGAAGATGAGAAAGGCCACACCGCTCTTATGCAGGCTGCTGAACATGGATTCGGGTCGATTGTGAGTCTCTTGCTGGAGAAGGGGCGGGCCAAGGAAGATCTCAACGGTTGGAAGGGGCCAGAAGTACTGTTGTTTGCTGCCGAGAAAGGTGACACCAAGATTGTTAAGCTGCTTCTCGACAGCAATGTAAACTTCAACTATGTCAACTCGGTGAGCCAAACAGCCATGGCACTGGCCGCAGCAAATGGATACAAGGCGATAGTCGAACTACTGCTGGAACGAAAAGCAGACTCGACCATCAAAGACAACCACGATAGGACAGCCTTGCACCATGCTGCTTGGGGAGGTTATGATGATGTGGTAGAGATTCTACTGGGGAAAAAAGTAGACTTGGGCGCTTCAGACAATCTTGGCCAGTTAGCTCTCCATCTGGCGGCGGAACGGGCGTCACAAAAGGTGGTCGAAAAACTACTCGACAAGAAAGCTAATGCCAACAAGAAGTCCAATGATGGCCAGACGGCGCTGCATCGTGCGGCTTGGGGGGGTTCCTACGAGGTAGTCAGGTTACTGCTACACCACGGTGGTGATCCTTTCGAACGGGACAACATGAAGAACAGGCCGTGGCAGGTTGCGGCAGAGAAGGGGCATGAGTCGATAGTTGAGGCACTCTTGGGAAAAGAGAAGGATGTTGGTGAAGAGGAGATTTCTAAAGAAAAGGGGCTCATCTTTGCCGCCAAGAAGGGATATGTAGGCATTGCTCGCTCGCTGCTGGACAGGGGTGCGAATGTCGATATGAGGGATAAGGAGGAGCTCACACCACTACACTGGGCGATGAAGCGAGGCGACCAAGAATTAGTGAACCTACTTGTCGAGAACATACTTGTCGAGGAGCGCAAGGCAACGGTCAATATGCGGGACAAAAAGAGGCAGACGCCTCTCTTGCTTGGCGTTCTGGAAAAGCGGGCAACCGTTGTTCTGGCGCTGCTTAGGAGCGATGCCGATGCCAACATTGCCGACAAGGATGGACGAACGGCGCTACACCACGCGGCACAGAATGGCAACTTGGAAATCGTACAGATCCTGGTCGACCACAAAGCCGATCCACATATCCGCGACGCCGAGACGAAGAAGGCCTGGGAGCTCGCGGCTGATCGCGGCCACAACCTGATAGTTGACTTGTTACTGGAGAAAGAGCTCGACCTAAGGCCTACGAGTCAGAAAATGGAAAGACTTCTCCTACAAATGGCCGAGAGAGGTTGGGTACCAATGGTCCGATTACTCCTCAAGAAAGGAGTGAACAGCAACGCCGAAGACCATCGTGGAAGGGTACCAATCGGGATAGCCGCTGAACACGGAAAACATGATGTCGTCAAGCTACTACTCTCCGAGGGTGCAAACCCATGCATTCCGGATTCGAAGAGGCAGACACCAATACTGTGGGCAGCAGAAGCTGGCAACACTAAAATCATCAGCTCGCTTCTCCATCATTTTGCCAGTAATGAACCTTCCGAGAAGGCCAAAATGGTAAACCACTGCGACAGTGGAAACCGAACGGCGCTATTGATAGCCCTCGAAAAGGGACACGACGATGTCGCGGGACTCTTACTTAGAAAGGGTTCCGCGGGAATCGAGGTCAATCATAAAGATATCACGGGTAGGACAGCATTACATCTGGCAGCAGAGAGAGGCAATCTAAAATTGGTCCAGCTCTTGTTGGACAAGGGGGCTGATCTGGAGCTTCAAGATAACCTGAACCAGACAGCGCTACTCCTAGCCGCAGAGCAGGGAAAGAACAACGTGGTCAACGCTTTGCTCGACTGGTTGTCGAATTCTACAAACTCAGCGGATTCTATAAAACCATCAGAACTTATAGATAAAACGGATCGCCGGGATCGAACGGCTTTGCTGATAGCCGCCGAACGAGGAGACAAAGAGATGGTTGAAAAGCTCCTAGACCTTGGGGCGAACGCCAACCACGAAGACAAGCTGAAACGCACAGCACTCACTCTTGCAACTGAGAATGGCGGAAAGGAAGTCGTTGATTTGCTGCTACGGAAGAAAGAAGACCAGCAACGCAAAGGCTCGGATGAGAGAGAGTCTCTTCGCGTCGCTGTTGCAAATGGCGATAAGGTGTTAACGAAGACTCTCCTCAACCGTCCCGGTATGCGACTGGATTTCAACAAGCCGGAGGACCTACGCTTATTGCAGCTCGCTGTTCAAAGTGGGAATAAAGAGGTGGCGTGGTTGGTTTCAAAAACGATTACATCGGATCAGGGACTACTAGGTGTTACAAGCAAGACGGCTGCGCAGCACACCGTCGAACCGTAGCAGGTGTTTATATCTGTTACGGGTACGGCTATCGCACAGCCGTACCTTCCCAGCTATAGCCTAGTGTTAGGTCTTTCCTTCTAGTAGAACGTAGCACTTAGCTATTTCCTTCCTAGCGCCCCTCGCTAGGTTAGAACTTAGAAATAATAATAAATATACGAAGGATTTAGATAACACTTCGTATATACGAACAGAACCCTACTAATACTAATTAGTAGTCGTAAGCACTACAGATCTGCAAGGTAGAAGAAACTAACGTTTATAGATTTCCCTAATACGAATTAAATCCTCTATACCCGTTAAGTGCTAAATACAGCGATAAGTTATCTCTATAGGCCTCCTTAACTATTAAACCCCTAGATAACCGTTGCGAAGACTAGCTAAAGATCGTAATATTCCCTATCCTTATATTCGTTACACTTTAGACGGTAAGCGTTAATTATATATTAATCGCTAAAACCTTATTAATCAAGACGATATCAAAGCGCAGCCGGCGAAGCCTAATACTAAAGCGCAGCGAATAAACACCTTGCTTCTTTACCTCTTTCTCTTTAATCCTTTCGTTAAAAACCTTTATTTTACTACCTTTATTTTACCTAAGATTGCGAGAGCCGTAAGCCGTTAACTAAGATTTTCTTTTACGAGAGCTGTAAGCCGTTACCGTTAATTACTATTTTCATTTACGAAAATTATTAATTACCACCTTCCTTTACGACCTTCTAATTACCACCTTCCTTTACAACCTTCTCTATATTATCTTTCTTTACGAAAACCGTCGATAATTATAGCAGAAGCCGAAGAATCTATCCTTATTAGGGGATACTAGATCGATAAATTACTCGAAAATACGATATTTAACCTAGTATACCGTAGCTATATTAACGCGGGACTATAGTTTATAAGCCCCGCGCCTAACGCTATAGAAGAGTATCTGATTATACAGTTAGTAAGTATATTAGCAAGTTACGCTTAGTAAAACTTATATAATAATAACCTGTTTATTATATACCGGGAAGACTTTATAGCGTAGACCCCGGAAATATTCGAACGGCTGCCGGCGCTATACCGACGATTACTAAAGAACTTCCTGCGCACGCGAGGCGTATTTATAAGGCGAAATAATTAACTAGTAGCTCTATAATTATACGTATTAGCATAGGCAGAAGAACGATTACTATAGATCGATATAAAGCTTCGCAATATCCCTCTAGTATTAGAATCCTATATAAACGAATATCGTATAAATATTAATACGCTAACGGGAAGTATACTAACGGAAATAGCAGGAGAGTAGTAACCGGCCTAATCTTAAGCTAACCTGCCTGAACCGGCCTAATTAATAGATATACAGAATCCAGTTATACGATTATCGCAGTTAGGCCTATAGTTAGGCCTACCTTCGATACTATTAATACGACTATCGTCTTCGCGAAACCCTTACGGAAATATACTACCGATAGTTAAGCAGCAACCAGGACCGTCGCTAATAGATAGATAGAGATAAAACTTATATTAGAGATATACGCTATACCTAGCTAACGTATAGAGCGTAGGTATAGCTCCTCTGCCGTAGCTACTACTAAACATTAAGTATAACCCTTATAAATCACTTCCCCTATAGCAGGTTCCCAATAAACGGCTAGACCCTACGAGGTCCGTATAGTTCGTTAAGACCTTCTAATATACTTAGAAGTACTCGGGGGACCCGTACAACCTATTAGACGATAAGATAAAGATATTCTTTAATATCTATTATTATACCGAGATCTAACCTAGTTAATTCTATACGGTATTTCCTCGAATACTTAGAGATCGCGCGGAGGCATATTACCTCTATTATATAAACAGAACTAATATATTTATAATAGCGTACCTAAAGATTAAAACGTACTTCGATATAGACCTTAACTACTAGTACTACTATATAGATTAGATAACGACGATATTTATAAAGACGAGAATATAGAACCCCGATAGCAGTCTATATAATATTTTACGAATTATACTCGATAAGCTATAATTATACTAACGGGCACTAGGGCTAGACTATGCGGGAGAGGATAATCTGCGGATAACGGTTATTAAAGCTTATAGAGGCGTACTAGAGCTAGAAATAGCCCTCTTTAAGCCGGTATAATTATACGAAGAGTTATTTTCGGACCTAAGATCTATAGTAGAAACGTAAGTTAATTATACCGTAGCGATTAATATTATAAAAAACGTCTAAGATTAATACTATATCGATCGTCGATATAATAACCGCGAAAGACGATTATCGTAAGGCTTCCCTAGCTAAGGATTTAGTAATAGCCGAAGCTTAAACTTCCGTCGTTTTAATAGAGGAAATAACGATACTTATAGAAATAAATTATAGAAAAAGAGATATTTTATATATAAGAAGGAAGGATACTAGTTAACTAGGTATCCTATAAACGAACGACGTTTAGCTAAAATAAGTTACCTAACGCAATGCGAATATAAAGGTCGCGAGGATAACTTTACAGCTTTCCTAAATAATTTTAAAGGTTGTGAAATCGATAATAACGAGGACGAGGATAAATTCTATAAATATAACGAGGAAAACGACGATAATCGTAATACTAAAATATATTTTTCAGGTATTAATCTATTAGCTAACGAATCTTTTATCTATTAGCTAATAGGATACGATGTCTTTAAGGCTAAAACGACCGTTATAGCCAGCTAGTTTATCCTAGTTAACAGGTATAATTAAACCTATTTCTAAGGAATCCTACTAGATATAGGAGCCTCGATAGTCTTTATAGCTAGATATAAACAGGTCCTCGCTCTATAACGTTAAGATCTAAGTTATAAGATTAATACGACGACCGCAGGATTTACTCGAATTAAGTTTAATAACGGGAAAGTTATTAACTCGATAAGCATTATAGAGGTAAATACTTTAATCGGACGTATAAAGTTTTATATTATCGATATATAAACTGTTAGTTAGGCTTTACCGTACGGTTTACAGAACGTACAAATCTGTTATAAATATCATTCATTCGTATATATAGTAGTAGCTCAAGTCTAAGTTCTGGAAGCTATCGCAGGTAGCAGAAGTAACCCTATATAGGCTGAATTCTACCGGCTGCCTAATATTCCTTTAACCGCCTACCCTTTATAGCTTAGTGCCCAATCTACACTAGCAGCTTTTCTTCTTATCGTAATATCCTTATCCCTAGTACTAGAACTCTTTAAAGCAAATACTCGTTATAATCTCGTCTATTTATTCTAAATCTATTATCTATCGTATCCTTATACCTAGTCCCGTTCTATATACCCCTCTATACGAATTACCAACTTATTCGTAGCTATAAAGCGCTCTAAGGCCTTATTTAGTAATATCTTCGTTAAGGCGTTAGCCGGGTTATTATTTCCGTTAATCTATCGCACCTTATAGATCTCGCGTTTCTTATATAATTATCGCAGTAATATAATATCGATTATTAGCCGCTTCTCTTTTATAGTACCGAGCTTTATAAGGCACTCGTATAGCAAGTATAAATCTATATAGATTATAAGTAGGATCGTCGGTAGCTCGAGAGAGTTAGTAATTATCTTTAGAGTAGAAGAGATTATAATACCGATATCGAATCCATTTACTATTCCGTAGATCTCTAAAGCTAATATACTCCTAATAACCCGTTTATACTTAGTTAACAACTAGTATAGTATATTCCCGCGCAGTCTTCGTTATATATTATTATCGCCCTTCTCCTTATTAACTATAGCGATTATAAATCTAATCTAGGAATTAAGGTCTCGGTTATTTATAAATAAGCCGTCTATAAATATAACTAGTCTCGCTATTAAGAGATCTAGAGCGATATAGTAGAGTCCCCTATCTAGGTTCTCTATCTACTACTTTAGGCGCTTATTTAATATCTCGTAATTTTTCTTTTCTAGCTTCTAGATCTATACTACGATTAATAGGTCGAAAGCGGCCTCTAGTTAATAAATCGAAGCTAGGTAAGCGCCGCAAGCCCGCTACTTAAGATAGCGCTATACGTAGTTAGGTATTATAGAATTAATAGTTTTAATCTTAGCCCTTTATCCCTTCTATCTTACGTCGATAGATCCGTTATATAATATCGATACTCTTATACTATTAAATTCTAGGGGTATTTCTAGTAATAGTTTCGTCTTCGCCTTATATCTAATTTCTGCTTCCTAGATCTTTTCCTCCTCTATTACCGAGAACTTCGGGGTTCCGAATATAAGGGTATCGTTAGTCTGTATCCCGATAAGGCCGAAGGCGTCCTTTTAGCTATCCGTAACTAGAAGATAAGGGTCGTATATAAAGGTCTTTATCTAGAGTCCTACGCGATAGTATTTATAATACGTTATCTATTAGTAAACTCCGGCCTCGGTAATACTATAGAGAGGTTTTATAATATATATAATCGTCCCCGGTAAGTATTTATCTTTAAGTTCCCGGGATAGTTTTATTAAAATAGTCCGGGCTAGTTCTAACTTCGATTAGGGATAGGCCTAGGTAATATCGCGAAGTTCTACTAGTATTCCTATCTTTATTATTAAAGGAGCGAGAGTAGTAAGTAGGCGTTAGCTAATATATTAGATTATAAGCAACTAAGTTAAAATCTTCTCTTTACCCTTATCGTTATACCCCTAAATAATAAAGCGGGATTTCTTATATAGCTTCTTATTCTTTCCCTTAACTTCGTATACTATTCGGGCTTTAAATAAGCGATATTGCCTATAAACTTCCTTATTATAGCGCTCGAATCGGAAGACTCCCCGGCTAATTAGTTCTATAATTTCCTTCGTATCCGACTCCTTAAATAGGTCGCTAGGGCTTATAATTACGCTATCCCGCCGTAGCTTTAAGGCTAGTTTATAGTTTTCCCTCTCTCTCTAGGTTATAAAGATAGTCGGCTTTAGTTTATTCTTTAATCCGGGTAGTTATCCTCTCTTTCGAGGCTTCGGGGGCTTAATAAGAGGTAGCGTAGTAGCAGAAATCGTAGGCTCTTAGCTTAAGAACCCGGGTATTTCGGGGTTAGTATCCTTATAATAATATAAGCGAATAAGCGTAGACCGAAACTTAACGGGGCTATTAAATAGGTTTAAAGTAAAGTCGTAACTATTAATAGCTAATAGTCTATATAAACCCTATTAGCCTTCCTTCTCTCGCTAGACTCGTACTTTACTTTAGAAGGGTAGCGCTAGCTAGTTATTTATATCTAGGCTATTTCGGGTACGAATAGCTTCGTTAATCTATCGTTCTACCGAAAGCTTCTATAATATACTTATTACTTTCGCTATTACCTCCGCGCGTTTTAGGGTCGATAGCGATAGTAGCAAATCTAGATTTATTCGGGGAAAAGCTCTAAAAACGAGTAGTATAAGTATAAAACTATCCGGGCCTATAGTATCGTTTATAGCTTTTATAGCTATCTATAAGATAGCATCTTTACTAAAGATACTACTTAGTTTAGTAGAAAGTATCTTAAAAGCGTAATAAAGGGGTGCGTAATATCTTTTAACTTTACTAATAGATTAATAGGCTTCCGTAGGAACCTATTTATATATAATTCCTATTATTCTAGCTTTATTTCTAAACTCTACCGAAGCGAAGTTTATTCTAGTATTGTAAATTAGCTAGTTAGGGGGCCCCAGGTATATATTAATCTATATTATTCGCAGCGCTTCCTATATATCTTTTATCGAGAGGGAGGTAAGAAACCGAGCTACCTAGAATAATATTAATAAGTTTATAGCGTAAAGTATAGGTTTTCTAAGCAGATATATTACGTTTATAATAAGTTTATAGTTAAAGTCCTAATCGTCCTTAAAAGTAAATTTAAATCGATAGGGAGCAGCGCTATATATCTAGCAGTAGTAGTAAAACTTTATAATAACCTCTAGAACCGCGTAATTAATATCGTAACTAGCGTTCTTAAGGAGGCGTAATAGACGGTTAATAGATAGGTGCCCGAAGCGCCTATAAAGATATTACAGCTTTATCTTACTAAAGAACGCGCCGGCTTCCGATTTTAATAGGAAGAACTAGGGGTAGCCCTACTTGCGAACTACTAGTATAGTTCTCTCTTTACCTTATTTACCGGTTCGGACTAACTCGTTTATAATATTCTTAAAGTAAACGCCTAGTTTATCTATATCTTATATATAAAGAAGGAAGGGTATTAGGGCGTTAACTATATAGAAAGTAATATACCCGATAAGCGTATTAACTATAATAGCGCTAAGAGACGACGATTATAAGCCCTTACCGAATTTTACTAGGGCTTCGCCGGCCCGGGAAGTATCTAGTTCTATAGAGGGGTTTTCGCGATTTAAGGCTAGATATTAGTTATAGCCTACTATAGAGAACTCGGCAGCGCCTATATTAGGAATAATACCCTAGAATCTAGTCCGGGAGTATCGACCTTTAAAAGTAAACTATAAAGCCGGAGTAAAGGCCTTCTCGTCCCTATAGCTAATTTCCTTATTATCGGCGTTAATAGAAATCGAGTAAAGGAATACCGAGTCTATTAAGTATCCCGTAGCCTTTATCTTATTATTATAAGGGTAGCCGCCGACGTCCTTATCGTCCTCGTCCGCCGGTAGCCTATAAGCAACCTTATAGCCCTTATAATTAGCTAAGAAAGCTATAAAGCCTTCTTCGGAAACTAGCTCCCCGTTATACTTATAGTACGCTAGATATTAGCTCCTAGATCTCTGCCTCTCTTCCGGGGTATACTTCGTAGATTAGTAACCTTCCTTACTATATATAAAGCACTTCTTTCGGAAGGGTTAGCGTCGGCTGCGGTTATTACCCCGGTAACGGTTATTACTACGATAGTTACCCTTAAAGTTCCCTTTAAAGTTTCCTCGGAAGTTAAGAGGTCGGCCTCGCTAGCGGTTATTATTATATCGACGGTCGAGATAATAGGTATTATTATAGTTAGGATCCTATTAGTTCTAGAGAAACTAATTATTAATACTTCGCTTTAGGCTAAGTTCTAGGGACGAACGGAGGTCCTAGAAGAGCTTTTCGTAGGGAGCTGCTAATATATAGAGAGCGTACTCGAATTCTAGTATACCCTTATAAACTCTAATAATAGTTATTCTCAAGATCTTATCGCCTTTATATCTAAGGCTAAGGGCGTATTAATATAGCTAGAGTTTATCTAATAATATTCGGAGAATATCTCGGGGGCTTTTATCGATATTATCTTTATTATTTCGCAGCCGATTAAAGTTAATCGTCGTTTAGTTATTATAGTATTACTAGCGATTTATATCCGTTTTAAAATAAGTCTTTAGCTTTATATATATAGTAGCGAAGTCGTTAGATATACTGATATAGTTAATATAGTAGTGCTCTACGCGCCTAGTAAGAATTCGCGGAAGGATAGCGTAAAATTAATCGGGTTCGATACTACTATAGTAGTAGAGATTTAGAAAAATTCGCAGTTTATCGTCTAATAGATTATATAGCTCTCTAGTCTACTTCTTTATAGGATCCTAGGCCCTTATAAAGGTTATAATTTTATCTAGATCTAGGCGCCTATTAGGTACTAGTTAAGGGGGAAGGGTCTTATAAGGGTTATATACCGCTATTCTATTAGCAGGGTATTCTGAAAAGAGTCTCGCTATACCCTATTAATTATATAGCGTACCGGCTAAACCTAAGAAGTTCGCTATCTATTCATTACCCTAGAGTGTTCTATTTAGGTATTATAGGCGCTAGAATAGCGTAGTTAACTACTATTACTATATAGGGGGAGGTGCCTAGTATTATAAATTCGATAGATTCGCAGGTATAAAGTTCGGCTGCTATAATAGCTATAGCAGGGTTAGTATCTATACTAGCTGCGAATACGCGTACGTATTTAACTATAAATTCTAATCGTTATCCTCGATAGTTTCGATTACGTTATCTAGGGCAGCCTAGGCTATTTATAGTTATAATTCTACTTTAATTATCTAAGCAGATTGTGCGAGACGAATAGGATTTATACCTAGCAGGAACTTCGCTGCTCTATACTCTTTATTAGGCTATTCGGGGCACTTTTCTATCTTTATAACCTCTAGGATTTATAATACGAAATAGCCTCTTCGTAAGCTAGTATAGATCCCTCTTTCTCGGAGAAACGTCTTTATCTCGCATCTTTAGTTTATCTCGATAAGCTTAAATATATCCGTATCCTAGCCTTTAAAGTCTTCCTAGAAGTTAACTAAAAGTTCCTCGTTTATAGCCCGTCGGCGATTAAGGTTATCTATAACCCTTATAGCGTATATAGTTGCTCTTACTTTATTAAGGTCTTCTTTCGTAATAAGAGAGATCTATAGGTCTTTATTAATTATTTTCCAGCCTCCTTTATCTATATGTAAAGTTCTTCGTATCTCCTTGATATAGCTTTAGAGTAAATTTCGTTCGGCCTTACTCGGAGGGGTCTCGGTAGGGGTTGCTATCGTTAAAGTAGCTATAAAGAAGACGTTCCTACGCTATACTTATTGATTAACTACTAGTATATTTAAGACTATTTACCTGCAGATAGTAATCGCCTAGATTTTATAGCGTAGTAGTTTAACCTTTACTAGTCTCTTATTACCTATAAACGTAGTTTAATTAAGGAATAGGGTCGAGATTAACTAATCGAATGGGTAGGAAGTCGAAGGTTAAGTTTATAATCTTTCTAGGGAAAAATAAGGTTGTAAGTAGTTTATAGAAGGAAAGTTTAAAGTTATAGTCGTCTATAGGGAGGCAGATATTTTATAGTCGCTTTATAAGTGAATTATCTCGTCCTAGGTAGTTACGGGACTGTTTTTATCTCGTAAATAGCTTTTAAGAGTAAATTCTAAGTTATAGTTAGTTATAAAGAGTAAATCTAGTAAGAAAGAGATTATATTTAGGTTAAAGAGGGTAATTTTAGGGTTAAAGAGAGTGGTTTTAGCGTGTAACTGCTTAATTAAAAAGCCTAAGGTTTTAAAATCTCGCGGTTTTCGCGGTTTCGTAGTCCTAGGAAAGGTTTTTATAGTTTCGGGAGGAGGAGGTTTTACGGTATCGAGGTTTTAGGGGGGTTTCTATCGCCGCGAGTAAGGTTTTCGGCGATAGTTTCTGCGTAATTAAGGCGTAATTAATAAGGTTTCGCTGCGAGTAAGGTAATCGACGATAATTTACGTAATAGTACGCGCCGTTAAGTTATAAAACTTCTCTCTATAGATACGTATCGGCTATTAGTTAGTTTCGAGTTATTGCAGTATATCGCGGCAGCAGCTTTACGATAGCTATCGGTTAAGTCTTTATTCTCTTTTAGAAGTCTCTATAGTAGATAGATATCTAATCGTAAACTTTAACCTTAGTATAGATCTCGCAACTCGTTCAGGCGCTAAACAGCCTATAAAGGAAGTTCTAAATTAGCGGCCAGCGATCGTAAGAGCGTTCTATCTCTTCTTCCCTTACTATTAGAGATTGCTAGTGCAATTACTAATTAGTATTAGTTAGGCTTTACCGTACGGTTTATAGAACGTACGAATCTATTATAAATATTATTCATTCGTATATATAGTAGTAGCTTAAGTTTAAGTTCTGGAAGCTATTATAGGTAGCAGAAGTAACCCTATATAGGCTAAATTCTGCCGGCTGCCTAATGTTCCTTTAACCGCCTACCCTTTATAGCTTAGTGCCCAATCCATATAAACGCTATTTCTACTCTATCTAGCAGATATAGATCGATTTAAAGTATACTATAATAATATTAAGGACGAAATAATTAGCTATAATAGTACGATTACCGTACCGGTACTAAGGAAATAGGGATACCTATAGTTCTTCTTTAATAAGATAGCTAATACTATATACTTCCTCTTAGAGATAGAGATAAAGAGATTATATCGTCGGTTTAAATATCTAGTAATAAACCGGCTATACCGATTGCTTAAGAAGGCTAGTTATCCGGATATTAATAGATAAGCTATAGCGGAGATCGTAAAAATATTCTATTAATATTAAATAAACGCACCGGCGCTAAGACGTTTTAAATTTACTCTGCGTAACGATTGCAAATTTAACTATAAAATCCTAGTTAATATAATATATCTACTTAGCCGCCTAGTCCTTTATATTATAGACTAGGCGACGGCGTTCTAAAGCGTAAGATTCTTAAAGTCTATAAGCACTAAAGATATATAGTAAACCCTATATATATTATAGATTAATACGTACTAAGGACTACTAGATATTATTATATACGACGTAGGTACGAACTTTATATTAAATAAATTTCGCTCGGAGGCGCAGATAATAGGGATTATATATAAGTAGGTGCCCGTAGAGGTATACTAGTTTATTAGAAAGGTCGAGAGGTACTATTACCCCTTAAAACGCGTTTTTAAGGTTCTATACGCCGACCTATATAGCGAAACGAGTAATAATACTATCTTGCAGATAGTAGTAAAGGCTATAAACGATACTGCGGGACCTAATAGACTAGTCCCTATACTCCTAGTTTTTAGCGCCTACCTACGAGTATTGTACGATTTACTACTATCGCAGGCGATATAGAAACGGGCGGAGGCTATATTTAAGGCTATAAAGGCTTTTAAGAGGATAATAGCAGAGCGGCAAGTACGTAACGTATTAAATACGCGAGGAGGACCTATCGCTAATATAATATTCCTATTATAATATAACGTATATATATAGCGAGAAAAAGAGGGTTAGAAAGGCCCGTATAAAGTTATCTCTATCGATAGTTATAACGTAACCCTAGATATACTAAAAGGACCCGCTATATTCCGATCTATATCTATCTAGCGATATTATAAAGACGAAAAAGAAGCTAAAGCTTAGCTAAACCTTATACTAAATCCTATATAACTATCGTTACCGGAGGTAAGAGACTCTATTACTATTATATTTATATCGAGAAAAGAAAAAAACGATTACGCTCTTACTATTAGGTTAAGGTAAAACGGGGTAATTATAACGCCTAGCCTGCCCTTTAAAGAGTCCGATAAAATAGAAATCGACGAACTTATTAAAAAAGGAGTTTTTAGATTTAAGAGATAGTCGCTAACGGGATATAGCAACTATCGTCTATTTAAATCCCGTATAGTACGAGAAATTAAAGGCAAAACTATAAAACTATACGAGAAGTCCAGATTAATTATTCAAGGATATAACGATAAAGAGAAAGACTCTATATTAACTTAAAGTCCGACGATTTAGCGTATAAGCTAGAGAACGATTATCGTAATAGCGCTATCGTTAATAATATATAAGGGCATATCTCTAATACTATAAGACATTACCTAAGCCTATCCCTAGTCGAAATCGGAGCTATAACGGACGATCCTTGTAGAACTACTAAAAGAACTTAAGGGCAGATATTTATAGGGCACTATTATTAGAGTCGTTAAACCTCTATACGGCATTATAGAAGCCGGAGTTTACTAGTTTAACACCTATTAAAAGCATTACCGTTAGAAACTTAATATAGAATACTCGATATATAACCCCTATCTCCTAATTATAAAGCCCGTATAACCCTTTAGAATCGCGGGTATATAGATAAACGATATATTGCTATTAGGTATATAGGCATTTTAAAATAAAGAAAACGAGGAATTATACGCGGCGAAACTATAAGTAAAAGAGAAGATAATACTAATATAGGGACGATACGTAGACTATAATAGCGCTTATATAGTTATAGATAACGATAGATCTATTACGATCCGCTAAAAGGGATAAGGAGGTAAACTTGCCCTAATTAATATAACGGCCGTTAATAGCCCTTAACGCTACCTGGAATAGAGAGCCCGGGGAGCGTATATAGCTTCTATCTGCTAACTAGAAGTATTATATAATCTCTCTATTACTATATAGGTATAAAGCCCTAAGAAGGAAAACTATAGGTATTTAAATACGCGACTATTATAGTAAATAGATAATACCTAGCGAGGGATTAGGTATATCCCCCTAGACCTCTCTATAGCGAAACTCTTTATCTTCGTAGATAGTTCGTTTGCGAATAACTAGAACTTAATATTTTAACTCGGCTATATTATCGTCCTAGTAAACGAGGCTTATATATAAGAACGAGAGTTTATATTAACGGGAAACGTTCTCTATTAATTATTAACGAAATATAAACGCGTTACTAGGAGCGTCCTAGTAAGCGAAATCTATAGAATAGTAAACGGCGTAGATATTAGCATTTCTTTAATAATAACTATTAGAATAATTATAAGATAACTATCGTTACCTAATATACCGTTAATTATTTATATAGATTCGTATAATCTATACGAATACCTCGTAAAGCTTAGGATAATGCGAGAAAAACGCTTTATAATCGATATTATATTACTACGATAATTATATAAGGCGAGGGAAATCGATAAAGTTAGATAGATTAATAGAAAAGATAATCTAGCAGACGCTATAACGAAGGCGAAGCTAAACTCTATACTATAGAAGCTAGTTAAAAGTAACGAGCTTCGTATACGCGTCGATAGTTTAGTAGAAAAACTTAAAGTAGAAAGACCTGTTACTTCCTAGTAGGGAACGCGTAACGCGTTACTAATACTTTCTTTTTCCTTTACTTACCTCGCTACCGCTAGTTAATTATAAAACTTTTCTTTTTATAAACCTCCTACTTTTTCCTATTCCTTATAATAATTAATTCGATAGTTAGTATATCTCTATCGTAGTTTTATTTCCTAAAGATATTACTATTTTAATCGCTACCTTTCCTACTACCTTTCCTATAATTATTTTAATAGCGACGATCGTAAAAGCGGCTGCAGAAATAGCCGAATATAACGAAATTAGAGGAGAAATAGTAGATATCGAAGATATTGCAGCTACCGCCCTTCGTACTACCGAAGCTATCGAGGCTACTAACGCGACCGCTACCGAAGATAACGATAATCGTCCCCTCGATATTTATAGCAACTTAATAGATAATAACGACTATAACTTAACTAAAGAGACGATAGCGAGAATCGTATAAGACTAGGCGATTTTAAAGGAGAAGAAGAAAGGTTCTCGAGGTATCGCCGATGCTAAACTTATTAACCTTAAAGCTAAAGCTATAGCTTAGGTTAAAATACTCTTCCTTTATAACGAAACTAGTAAAGTAGTACTAAAGATTATCGATAACTTTATATACTAGGATAAGCAGTTTTTATCCTATATAATAGTTAGAAAGATATATAAGGATATCGAGAGAGTTAGAATAATAGAGGCTATACTAGTAGGATCCCTAAGTAATAATAGCTATTAGAATAACTATTACTTAAAGTATAAAATTATTACGATCGCTATAATAGTCGACCCTAAAGGAATCTCGATCCCCTATATCTTTTATAGCTATTATACTAGCGACGACGAGATATCGAAGAAATAGATCGACCTACTAACTTAGATTTAAAACCTTCTATATTAGATAAGTAACTAACGCGTATAACCTCTATATATAAAAGGGCTAGCGATACCCTATCGAAGACCTATACTTATAATAAAGAAGTAGGCGAATAAAGATAAAAAGGGTACTCTAGCCGCTACTCTTTATAAACGCACCCTACTGCTAAATACTACTATTCCTAATAAACGCACCCTACTACTAAATGCTAGATTAAACTTTAACTATACCCTAACTAAGAAACCTATATAAAAGTATGCAATAATACTAGACGAAGACGATAACGATCGTACGTTAAAGGGACTAAAGAGATAGAGAGGTAACTAAACGTTATAATTAGTAGAAAAGGAAGAAGGTTTAAGAAGGGGGAAAGCTTAGCGTATTAGCGTATTACACGATAGATTTTATAATAGATTTTAGTCTTATAATTAGCTTTAATAGTATTACTTACAGACGCTGTAAGGGCGAGTTTTAAATACGTTAAGTTTATAATAAATTTAGTTTTTATTTTACGATAGACCTATCTTTATAAAAGAAAAGGTTGCTAGTATTACGGGTATAGCTATTGCATAGCCGTACCTTCCCAGCTATAGCCTAGTATTAGGTCTTTCCTTCTAGTAGAACGTAGCACTTAGCTATTTCCTTCCTAGCGCCCCTCGCTAGGTTAGAACTTAGAAACAATAATAAATATACGAAGGATTCAGATAACACTTCGTACGTACGAACAGAACCCTACCAACAATATCAACACCAGGACTGCCTCCGAGTGAGCAGCAGTGGCTCTAGAGTTTTCAACTCGGTACTACTACTAGAATTTCACTTTTCACTCTTATTGCCATGATTTGATTCCTGTCAAGGTTATATAAAGCTTCAGAGCATTATCAAGATTGGAAACCTTTTTCGCTTTGCTCCTTTCTAGAAACTCAGAACAAGGAATGGACGCTGACGTAGTTAAGAGACATTTAGGCTCTGTAGGTATATATATGTACAATAACAATATATACGTATATAAAGCAAACAGCATGCGATGAGAACGCGCTAGCCTCCTAGTGTTACCAACGAGTATTACTATGGACTAAGCCCGTTATTGCTAAGCCCAACTGTTGCTGTCTTCCGAGCCAAGCCAGATGATTGTCTTTTCGCACATGGATTGATTAAGCCATCTAAAACGAGTCTTGTCATCCATACCTAGGATACCCTGGATAGCATTCTAGGGTGTCTTTCATATGTCATCTCGTAAAGGCCCTCGTTAATAGCGTTCTCCTCCTACTTGGTAGATTCATGCCAGTCTTGCAAAACCTGTTCCAACTTGAACATCTCCACGGCACACATCCTTTTCCATAGCCTGTCCGCCTCCGGGGCTTCCACGTCTCGCTTCCGGCCACGACCAGCATTACGACCGCCAGCAGCTTCTTCGTGATGGCAGTGTCTCTCATATTGTGCTATTTGCTGCTGCACAGGGACGTTTGCTCCGGAGATGTCCTGAAGTCTTTTACTCCTCCTCCTCCCAAGACTAGACCTATTCACACCAGCTCCCTGCTCGTGCTCATCCGCACTCCTCTTTTTCGAATTTGCCCCCGCTTCCACCGCCGAAGAATCTTGTTGGCCATGGGCACCTGGTGCTGTCCCCGCTCCGTCATTAATACGAGGAGAAGGATGGGCCCGTTTCTGCGCCCGCTTGACAATTGCATCGCGCGACCTGGCCAGCTCGAAGTCTACGAGAATAGCGCGGTTGTCCGCGGTGCGCATGACATTCCTCATCTCGATGTCCCCATGGAGGATTCCGAGCTTGTGGACGCGGCGCAGGGCCCTCTTCGCGCTGTTGCATACATCGGTGCGCACTTGCTCATTAGCAAGTGGAAACGCTGTGGCTATTGCTTCTGTCCCCTTTACAGCCATAAAGGCGTAGCAAACTCGTACCCGCAAATAATAGCAGGAGCAGGCAGCTCCAAGGTACGTTTTGGTAGACCAGGGGGCAGGGCAGATCCACCGTTCCGAGACATACGGGTACCGATCTGCCCATTAACACATTAGCCTTGTTCTTGTATACTCGTGCTTCTCGTTGCAAACTTGACATATCGAGGGGTCTCACGGCCTTGGCCACGAGCGTGTATCCGTGTGGTAGAGTGCGTAGTTTGAATAGGGTTTACCCTGAGAGCAATAAACCCCCATCGGACAGCACTCGGCATTGCTGGTAGCCGTCTGGTCCCCAACGCCTTGAATAAGGGTGCGGAGGGCGGCCAGGGAGATTGTGTGGCTGGAACCATGTCCTTGCTGTTCAGGTTGGTGCAAATGCAATGAAACATTGGGCAAGGGCTTGATCTCCGTGCGAGAATTACCAAGATGTTGACTGTAGCTATCTTTTCCACTCAAGACCTCTTGATCTTGGGAGTCTGATGTGGGAAGACTGCGTGTCATTACCGCCGCCACCGACGCAGATGTGACAGAGGCGCTGCCAAGTGCAGTTCTATGTTTGTTTTTGTCAGTTCGTAGGTCGTCAGTCTCTCGGTTTCGGGGTGAATGAGACCCGTCGTACGGGGAGGATAGAGGCTCAAACAAGCAGGAGTCACATCCGGGCCGTCGGGGTTATTAGAATGATCTTGTTTGCTGGAGTCATGCATCCCGGTCCGTAGGCAAAGACGTGGTCCAAGACACGCTATACTGGGTTCCACAGGGCAAACCAGGAGGTTGTCGCGCCGGTTGACTCTCGAACTCGGCCCAAGGACTCATCTCCACGAGACGCGTTATCGGCCTGCAACTGAGGGTCAACAACTTGGTGCGCTGAGGAGCCCCGGATACTACCTTAAAGTAGGTACGTACCTACTTAAGGGATCCAATAATTGGCGTTGTAGCAAGAGGAATATCATCGCTGTACTATCTGGAGCTACAGAATGACCTCCCACACTATTTGAACTTCATTCCTCGTTGATCTCACATGGGATTGCAAGAAAAACATGAATCCCGCGCGGACGCGATGATCAGAACCCCCCTCCCCCTGAACATCTCGGTAGGCAATCGACCAAACACAACCCAAACCAGACCTGCTGAAAGCCCACCCGTAGATACATACAGCGAACCATATATTAAAATCTGGACCAAGTAGGTCAATCCCCCATCAAACAGCACTCCTTGGCACAGGACATGCTTTCAAAATCTCGTATATTTGTGGACCTTTCTCGATGACGCTGGCATGTATCTTGCATGGTCCGGGTTCTCGAATAGTATGTATCCCAGGGTATGCATCAGATTATCAGGCCCGATGGGATGGGATATTTGTTTCAATCGGAAGTGGTTCGTAAGTAGGTATCGTGGGCCTTTTTGAGTTTCGGGGTGGATTGAAGGGCAAGTTTGGCCCAATACCAACCAAACGGCCATGATGCTCAGCTATTCCCCTCTCTTGCCATCTCCTTCATATAATTTGAAATCTGTGTCCGACACGATCCATCCCTCCCATAGGTAGCTCGACATCGTACTCGATTTGGACACCGGCCCAATGTCTTTCCAGCTTGTGATGGGGTTGCCGTGTTCTGTAATATGCGATACTCAATCTGGACCTGCGCAGGAGGTGGCAGGCTAACAAATATATTGTGCCTCCCGGGATCTTCAGAAAGAACGTGTCAAGACGCAAAGACGCCTAAGTCTCCCGATCACCCCACGAATCACTCTTCATATTGAGCGTATGAATCCAGCTCCTGAACCACCAGGATCGACCAACTGCCGCCACGCATGGTGTAACCAGTCCTCTCAAGAACAGTAATATGGTACGGAAAATTGGTATCCAAAGAATCTTGACCAAAGTTCCGTAGTGAATAACGTATTCAGACATCCGATTGGGGTTCTGAGACACCTGAAGAGTCCGACTCCCACTCAAAGTTCTCTCGGGAGAGCTTCATTCCCAGCCGCTTTCGTCCGACCCCGGGAGCGGTCTCCTTTCCACAACATCACTACCTAGTCGGCGGTTATTCCATCAGTGATGTTAATTTGATTTATTCATGTTTTCATCGATCTCTTAGGCTTCGACTTGTTCTTGAACATTCTTGTCCCCTCGGGATCTTCACCCTTGCTAGGCCCATCCTCTGAATATTGGGTGGTCGACATGCCGGCTGGTAGTGTTGAGATGTTCTCATTGGGAATGTATGCGGAGCTGGTGTATGGTGGTTGGTGAAGCCGTTTGCCTCAGTGATAATTCCCGCTGCGTGAGGGGGCCGAATGATCCAGGCAAGCGTATCCAACCAAGATTGTCCTTTGGGTGATAACGTGACCTTCAGTTCCGTATCTGTTGCAACGATCGACCGGATGCTGGTAGTAGAGGCATCGGCAAGCGCTATATCGTTCACACAATTGATAGCACATTATTGCAATTCGGTTCAGAAACGGTACTCTTCCGGGAAGTCGAGTTTGGGTTAGGTTACAGGGTGCAACAACGCAAATGGAAGCTTGTCTGGGAAGACCAGCAGAGGAGCAGATAAAACACCCACAGACATATAACGAGGGACACACTCCACGCATTGAAGGGTGAGACGTCATGGATCTATAGCAAGACGGAGATAATGCGCCTGCGGAACCGCCCATGCCGGCAGAGCGCGATCCGCGCATGTCTCATTGGCTGATGGGGGTGCTACACCTCATGCAAGATGCAAGCTGACGATAGATGTCACAAGATAGCAGTTGTTATGCGTGCCTGATTACACTAAGACCCCTTCCTCCCCTTGAAGAAGATATTCAAACTACCCATGAGACCCTGAAGCCCCTTACTCTCACTCCCTTCCACCATCCCCCCTCTAATCCACCCGGGCAGCTTACCCCTGATCCTCTCCGTCCCAAATCGTCTATCAACAAGTACGATCGCAGAATAGTCACCCCGATGTCGAATCGCACGCCCAATGCTTTGATTCACGGCGCGCATACATGCATTTTCATAGAAGTCCCTTGCAACCTGCTTCGCTTGGGTTGTCGCCTGCTCCTTGGTCATGGACGGGTTGGTATCAGAGGTAGGCGAGGTAAGACGGGCGACGGTGGCGGACTCGATGTACTCAATCCGGGCTTTCCATTCAGGCGAGTTGATGTTCGGATAGGGAAGGCCGATAATGACGACGCAGCGGCCCAGACGGTCCGAGAAGTTGATCCCCTCGGACATCTTCCCGCCTACGACGCTGAGGAGCAAAGCGCCCCTTGCGCCACCGGGTTTTGTGACTTCGGCTGGGTCACTGAGGATGGCATGGCTGTACTTCTCCAGTACTTCATCGCTTGATCCGCCCTTCTGCTCCCTGAACACGGATTTCTTTGCCTGTAGTCGGTCCCATACTGACTTGTCCCCGCCATCTGCACTCTGCCAGACGCCTACTACCTCATCGAGATATCCATAACTCGGGAAGAACACCACCACACCGTCCGGCACTACAGAGCAGGTGTTCAGCAGAGCCTGCCCTAATCTTCGTATCATACTCTTGTCACTCCTTTTCTGGAAACTGAACTCGAACAGATCGTTAGGATTTGGTGCCGCGCCTGCCGTGCTGGGTCGCATCGACGCCAACGTCCAAACACAAAGGTTGGAAGAAGGTATGACGTGACCACAGCTTAGAGATGTGATGTTCTCTGGTTTTAGGTAGGGAAAGAGATGTGTCTTGTAGTCATCGAAGGGCGACATGGTGCCACCTGCCAGTATGACTGCTCGGGCCGATGTCGCTATGGACGAGAATGCATGTGTGGGTGAGAGGAGGAGGTAGGAAAGCTTGATGTCTGGTGGCGTGGGTGTCTTCTCGTAGAAAATGCGTCCTTCATCGGATGGGTTGGTGAGTGCTACGATGAAAGAGACAAGAGCGTGCAGGACGGGGCTTGAGGGCGATGATCTCGTTGGGGCTTCAGAGGCAGATCCTTCTTCGATATGGCTCGCGTAGCTTTCAACCTTGAATGCTAGTTTGGATTCTTGGATGTATTTGATCAATTTGAAAAGGTTGATTTGATCGATTCCTTTGCTTTTAAGGAGGGCATTGGGGTCCACGATGCCATGTTCACCCTGTGGCTTGTTAGCAATCCATCTCTGCAGTTTGTTCAGAACATGGCAGTGCTGTTATTACCTTAGCAGTCAAAGATGCAATCAACCACTCCGTTAGCCCATCGATGACTTTCACAACCTGTGCCACCATGATCCGATTCTCTCCTTTGAGCTTCTTGCCAAATCTCTTGAAGTAGACGCCCAGCATCTGCCTCGCCCTCTTCAGTTCACTTAGTTTGATCTCAGCGGCATGGACGTTCGCAACGGCATCCATTATGTTGTGCGCCTCATCAACGATCACAATATTTCCCTCCAGTTTGATCCCCAAGGCCTCCCTTGCCGTTTCCTGCAAAAGTAAGGGATATGGCAATGTGATGATCTCCGCCGTTGGTATTGCCGTTCGAGACGCGTAGTATGGACAAACACTATGGCTCTTTCCAAGTTCGTATAGATCTTCGATGTCAGGAAGAGTTGCAAGTGCTGCATCGCGAAACTGATGCGTCTCGGCGAGGTTATCTGCATTGGGGACGAAGGGGCATTTTGCTTTTGATTTAGGCTTCTGCAGCTCGCTGCATTTGTCGTTGATGGCGGCGAGTGAGCTGAGCTTGGATACGGCTGGGTTGATGCAGAGTTTCTGTCGTGATGATAGGGGGATGTGCTTGACGGGCTCTTTTCCGGGTGATGCAAGTGTGTCGTCTTGTGGTGCAACATCTTCGGGCAGTGAGGTTGGAAAATCCGGGCGTCGCAACTCTGCAATGAACTGGCTGAGTTGCGAATGAGTTCTGGATGTATAGTAGATCTGTGGCTCAGTCAGAAAGGTTCACCAGAGGTGAGACTGGGGCATAAACTCACTTTCATCTCATTATCGGGTGTCTCATCTCCGTCCCCTTTTGCCTCAGCGCTTCCCATCCCAGCTTTCTGCAATAGAGCTCTCGTCTCTTTACTTAAACCAGCAAGAGGGTCCTGCTGGTGAGACTGACTAACTCCCTTATCCTCCTCCCAGTCATCAAGCAGAAACTCAGCATCCTCATCTTCCTCTTTGCGTTTTGCACTCGAGCTGGGCCCATCCAGGCGTCGCCTCTTACTGCCTCTCTCTTCCATCCTCTTTTCCCGTTGGCGGATCTTCTCCAGTCGCACCTCTCGCTCCTCCCACTTAGTCACCAGCTCGTTCCTCTTCCGCCTTAACATCTGTTCGATGATCCACTCCGGTTCATTCTCGGCCGCCTTGGGGTCGATCTGCAGTGAAGCCCCGAATTCTTTCCTCTTGAAGTTTCGCAGCCATGTCATGGACGCGCAGATGAGAGAGAGTGACTTCCCGGTTCCTGTGGGGCTTTCCAGGATACCCATCTGGCCCTTTCCGTGGTCTAGGACGTTATATGCTGTTTTCATAAACTCGAGCTGAACGTCGTAGGGTGTGTAAGGGTGGTGAAAATCTATATCACCTTGATTTTGACTGCTTGTCGAGAAAGAATCCATGATTAGCGGCAACATCCATCACCGCAGTGTAGATGATTCAGTAGGGTCGAAGTGCGGTGTTGTGATAATGGGCAGAACAGAATATGATGGTCGTTGATCATCTCATCGTCACAACTCAAATGGAGTTGAAACTGCCGTCAACTTTGCTGTCTCAAGTGCTGAGAGTGGCGACCCACTTCAAACGCGTCGACCAATCACGTGTGTATCAACGACGTGTTGAATTGTTTGTGTGATTGACCCTAACCCTCTCGATCTTACCAGATATTCTCGGCGCGCATCATCCGCGAGTTTCACGATACTTGTCGTATTCTTAGTACCCTTAAGGGTATGTTCTTGTTTATTAAACTTTTTTATGCAAAAAAAAAGATATAAATACCCGCAATAACCTGTATTAATTTGAAAGGAAGGACACCTGGAGCTTTTGTGAACGGTGAGAAGTCCGAAAATGGAGCCACAGGCACCTCAATAGCTTTAATACCAAACAATAATGCACAATCCCTCCAAAAGTACACATTGCCATCAAAAATAATTCGGATCTCGGCTATACTTCAATATTGCACATATCCCGAGGAAACTACCGTCCAAAGCCGCAATGGGACTGAAGCATACATGTAACCAGCACATGCCCCAGTACCAACTCAACTGCCAGGCAATGTTGCTTCCGGCACGCCTGTTCTGGGAGATCATAACTATCGTTTTTTCCTATAACATCTTCAAAATTCGGGGTAACACTCTCTGCGGTCTGGCTACCCTTAGGGGAGCCTACCAAGGGAAGAAATATCGCTATAGCTCCAGGGATCATAGCTATTCTTCCAATGCCCAACCCCAGCACAACTCTGGAGTTCATTATTGCTTTTTCACTTTTCTTTTCTCCCTCTCTTTTCCTTTGTCTTTATAGAACCCCCCCCCCCAACCACCACGTGTTTTCCAGTACGCCCTACGGGTTCCATCACTCAAGCTCAACCAGTTCCCCCGCGCGTGATCGATCGTCATGGTTATAGACATTCAGACTCTCTAGTGGGAGCTCTGAGGGGGTCTTGGGACCGGCAAGTGCCTGAAGACTTCCCGGACTCTCAAGCTCGTATCTGTTGGATCGGGGGTCCGGCAGCTCGAACGGCGAGGCTTCTCCGGTTGGGGCTGCCGGGGTGACAAGGCGATCCCGCATGCGCCGTCGATTTCCGAGAAGAAAACAACAAGCAAACCCGATGACGCTCAGCACCACAGAGCAGGAGGCAACACCTATCCCAGCCTTGGCACCGGTCGAGAGTCCGGGAGACGGTGGCGCTGGGTTGTAGCTTGGCAGAACGGGCGGCACAGTCGATGAGGCTGCTGTCGTTGCGGGAGGATCTGAACGCCACACTAATTGTATCATGGGCGCCTGCAGTTCTACGGCACTGATAACCGTCGAACGACCCGAGACCGTGGTGGGGATTACCACATGATATGTATCGACAACCGTTATAGAGCCATCACTGTCGCAGTCGACAGCTAGGAATGAAGCTTTACTGGCGTGACTGGAGCACATGCCGTGATCCGTGGGGCATTGATAATTACTATTTAAAATATGAGCACAATACCCAGAAAGATTCTATGGGGGGTGATATAGGGTTCCCACACTGGACAGCAGCCTGCGGCGGTTTCACCCGACTCCAACGGAAACCTGAAGCTGTAATTACCCTCGACGCCCTCTGTAGAGACACATGCAGTCACAAGGCCAGATGGACAGTAAAGTCCAGGAGAATAGAATGCCGCTCGATTCATCTGGGCTTCAGTAGTGGCCACGCCGCTGGTAGTAGGTGGCCAACATGATGGATCGTACGGAAGCTCGTTTTCGAAGTTGGCGCAAGGCTGGGCCAAGTTACCGTAAAGGGTGCCACTTTCCCGCCCATAAATGACGGGTTTGTCGCACCAATCTGGCGCCTGTTCGAAGATTGTCGTCAATGGGCCGAGGATTGCGCGAGTTTGGGACATGGTGAACGACGCTTTCGATGGAGTCTATGGCTTGTCTTTTGCAATGATGAACAAGACCTGTAGTCAGGATGTCAAACATCTTGGTGGCCACGTGAACCTCAAATGTTGTTGAGAATTGTTTGCTCCATTTGTATCACTCGAGGTTGTGTCCACGTATCTAAGCATACAAGGCCCCTGGGAAATGACGGGGATCATCACAGAGAGGTTTAGATGTTACATTCAAGAACCTTGGAATGCAGAAAACTCTAGATAGAGTTCCATCACCGAGATACTGGATATGGTGTAGTCCAGAAAGCTATACAACCATGATCTCCTCCCTCGTATGCATCACCATCAGCGATGTCAGCTCTGTAAAAAACAACGACCCTTTTTTGAAACCCCGGATCAGATCAGCATCCAAGCTTGCTATGAGGCAACCGTCCCATGCACACCAGGGTAACTACCCTCCGTCCGAGGATGGATGAGACACAAAGACACCATGATCTCGAAGGCTCATCAACTTCCTCTTGCATGATTTCAACGTGCACTTTCGATGCAACGGTTGAAAGTGTAGGCACTATCCTCAATATATGCTGTCTCGCTGCAGGTTAAAAATATATCCAAACGAGCCGAGAAGAGTGGCAAGGCTTCCAGCTGCGGAAGAAGGGTACACACCTTTACCCCAAATACACCCGTAAACCGGGAAGTATGTTCAGCTGACCGGCTGGTCTGTCGTAATGTTCCTTTCAAGCGGTGTCCAAGCTGGACTGGAACCTTGTTCGACTTGTCCGGGTAAGTGCTGCATCCTGGCGCCTTTGATGAGTGCAAGGAATCTATACCTGAGCCTCAATTACTCGGCACAGTTCAAGCAGAAAGAAAAGGTGTCGTGCTCGAAACGAGCTGAGCGGTCACGGCCGGCTTTGCAGACCTGGGTGCGCAAAGTGCTGCGTCAGATGGCACACCACGGACGGGAGGAAGGCTTGTGGCTCAGTGTAGAAAGTGTTTCACCAAAGATCAGGGGTTGTCTAGCTGAGGCTCAGCTTAGGCCTTAAACATTTTTGGTATAAATATACCAGATGTACCTAGGTAACAAGAAAGTTCCTAGCTAATATAGTACTTAGCTATCGACCTACCTACCTACCTACCTACCTACCTACCTAGGTACAAGGTTGACACCATTGCGTAAGGCACCAAGAAACTTCCATATCAGAGGGCGAATGACAAATACTTCCCAGCGGCCGGGATTTATTGAAGTGATGGATGTAGGCTGAGGCTGTGGCAGGTTGGGAATGTTACAAGCTGGGACGGGGTAAAGGATCTAAAGACCTACCCTAGGTACCTATGTATTATTACACACCTAGGTATACCGGTACTCGTAAGGATTGTTAGTCCGGGGTGGAGTTCCCCAGCTTTTGAGGCTCTTACACTAACATCGTACTATCAGCCTGTCGATATGGTATCAGCATGACTGGCGTTTCTTGGTCCATAAAAGCTCTGAACAGAATAAAAGTACATGGTTATGGCTCGTATGGTCTTCAGGAGTATATTGATATCAATATAGACCCTATTTATCAAGGCGACCATTCGTTGGGCCTTCGATGTACGTTAACCATAAGGCTGTAGTGTTAGTATCATGATAGGGAGACCACATGCTTGGCCCGAGCTCCCAAGGCCCAACCCCAGTCCAATTCGTTGTCCCCCCCCCCCCTCCTCCTCCTCCTCCTCCTGAAGAGCTCCTGTACCCCATTCCATTCTCTCCCCTTCTCTATTCCCCTCCCCTCCTGGTGACCACCCTAGGCCTCCACCTATCGCTGACCCGCATTGCCATCCAGTTCACCTTTGTCATTAATAGATCAATCATTACCGGTTGCCTCCAGGCTCGTCTATCTGGGGTAAGCGCTAAGTGAAATGGACTAATCAGCTGTGTGCTACCGTCATCATCTCGCGCGCTTACACACAACTACCACCACACTACCACGCAGACAAGCAGATCTTGCGGACTGCTGGCGGTAAGTATGCCCTCCACGATGCGCGTCTGCGCGTCCCATGAGACGAAATGGTCTGACCAACACAATACCAAAAAACAGGGACAAAGAGTTCAGCTGCAGCGTTGCCTACATTTCAGTGTGTGGGGCCTGCCGAACCGTTGGTTGCAAAGGGTGTCACTCCATCATTATCATACCCCTTATGCAGTTCATGGCCTTATTGCATCAAGCAGCGACAACGACTGACCGCGTTTCCATCATCTCAAACTGTTCATTCATGGCAGATACCGAAAGAATCCCACAATGGCGTCTGTTTATCAACATGATTCGGGAATGGGAACAATGGCTACCGTGACAGGGGAACAACATTATCATGCTTGACTGAGCCACAGCCACACCTTACTACCTCTCCACTATGACACCACCCCCTGCAACTTGTCATTCAGAATGGCAACATCTGAACACCCACAAGGCTCTGACAAGGCGTTCTTTCCACTCCTTCGGGACTCGTCTATTCCCTGTTCCCTACCGATGTATTTTCCGGGCTGTCGGGTCATGGTAGCTCCCGCAATCTTCAGGGCAAGTGCTCTTTCGGTGTAACGGTGAGTAAGTCCAGGGTGCCCAGGTGTGTCCAAAGGTGTGTCCAGAAGTATTAGTCGGGAGGAAGGACATGCTCGCCGTATGTGCCACGAGTGTGCATGTTTGGCAGCACAGCCCATTGAAGAGCTGCCTTCGTGGCTGAGGCCGTCCCATCGACAGCGCTATCAGTGGATAGTTCTATGTACATGTTGGACACTTTATCCACATGTGCAGTTCAGATACTCACAGCACGCGGCCTCGCTATTGAGGACTCCGAAGGTGGCATCCTGATTCTGCAACGTGCAATGCCTTCAGCCAATACAACAACAATGTCACAACAATGTCTTTCTCTTCCCAGGGTTCTTTCTACACTTCCGCTACACCCTGCACGGTCATATATAATCAGACCAAGGCCATCAATCATCATGCCCGACTCTGCTGCCGTCTCTTCCTCTGCTGCTGTCCATTCACCCACAAATCTACCCTGTTGACCCACACCTGCAAGACACTATCACGTCCCCGTCTACGTCAAGCCTCATCACACCTATCATCTATCAGTGACGATCAAGCCTCACTCGCCCAATAGCTTGGGTCAGGGGTACTGCTACAACCTATCGATAGTCATTTCAAAGACCCACCCATCATACCGACATCATCGACGCCTTCATGTCGAAAGCTAGACACTGCAGACGGCCCGGCTCGAGGCCTGTCGAAGCCAAGTCCAGCAAAGAATGTGGAGTACATGAGTGCCACAACAAGCATGTCTTCGATAAAGTTGGAGGATCCAAGCGTTACTCATCCTACTGCCAGGAACACACCTGCCAAGCCCCAAGAGACGAACACACATCCTTCTGCAGCACTCCACGAGACCCGGCCAACCGATATTGCTATCACCACGGCAAGTGCCACGTCCAAACATGCACAGAACAGGCTACACGGGCGGAGAAGCAGCCTCTCCCATACGTCTGCCCTCGACATAGGTGCATCTACGCACAATGCTTCGGGCAGCGATACGGCAACTTTCAGCTATGCCAGGCTCATCTCACCTGTCAGTATGGGCATTGCTCTCGACGCCCTCAACCATCTGAACTACAACGTGGCATCCTTCTTTGCCGGGCTCACAGCTGCCATATGGATCCCAACTGCAATCTTCCTGCTGACCCGCCCGGCGCTGGCCACTGCCGTATGCACCTCCCATGTGGTCTTGTTCCAGGATGCCGCCGACCGCGCATGCCCTTCCCCAATGGAGGGCAAGCCGTCCACTGCGACCAACATATTCCCTGCGACAAGTCTGGCCAGGGTTGCCGTCAGCTCGCAGCTCCAAACTACCCGTACTGCACGGATCACAAGTGCATCATCGAGAGATGCATTCATGATAAAAAAGGTAGTTCACATTTTTGCAAGAACCATACCTGTGCCATATCGAGCTGTCCCCAAGTCAAGTTCGACATGTCCAGCAGAATTGCCATGTACTGCTTCAGCCACGAGTGCGCCGTCGACCGGTGCCACAACCAAGCCAGGTCTACCAATGGGTACTGCGCAGACCATGGGTGCTCATACAGATCATGCAACAGCCTCCGCTCGGGCTCGTCATCTTTCTGCATTGAACACTGCTGCCGGCACGATGGCTGCTGGTACGAGGCTGCCTACCCAAACGCATTCTGCCGATCCCACACCTGTGAAGAAGCAGGCTGCAAGGACGCCTGCCTCGGTGGGCCGGATCACATCCGCAAGTGCCTGACCCACTGGACAAGAGACGCGCGGAACGAGGCCATCTCCGAGGTCGGCCAAAGATATCAACGTCGTAGGGAGAGGCTCGAGGAGAGAATCCGGCAGCTTGAACAGCAGGCAGCCGATCGTGATGCCAGGGACCGTGCGGCACGGCTGCGGCAGCAAGAAATTCTGCGTCGCGTGCAGGCGGCAAGGGAGGCGCAAATTGCGGCTCATCGGCGCGGAATTGCGGAACAGATGCAAAGGCAGAGAGAGGAGGAGCGCGTCCAAGCTGCAGTCGCGGCGCAGCGTGAAGAGGATGCAAGGCGCCAGGAGGCAGAGCGCCGTCAACAGGAGGCTAGAGACCGGGAGGAGGCGGAGCAAAACCGAAGGCGCCAGGAGAGGGAGGATGGGATTGCTCGCGAAGCTGAGGCGCGGGTACGTGCGGCGATGCAAAGAGAACAGGAGGAGAGGGACCGAAAGGCCGATAGGAGACTGCAAGAAATGTGGCGGCATCAGAGGGAGTTGGAAAGGTTGTGGAGGGATGGGGGTGGTAGGGGGGGTTGGGGGGGTTGGCAACATGTTCCTCGGCCGTCGAGATGGGAGAATTATTACTCTCGGAGACGTTGGTTATGATGTTGCTACTGTCTGGTCTTTTGTCACCCCCCCCCCCCCGTGTTCTTTTTTCTTTCGTAATAAGTTGTAATGATGGGAAAGTAGGGTATTGGGTTGTTGGGTTTGGCTTACTGTTAGTTTGAGATGCCTTAGATACCAGAATAGGTTGGATTTGTTCAAGTAATTTTTCATCGTCCTCATCCGTCACACCGAAGGCTACCACAACCTACAATGGGACTGTGCCATTCCCGACGGCAAGGAACAGTGCGACGCCGTCTGTCGGGACTTACCCCACCACGAGAAGGTAACACACCTCTTTGCCTCCCCCTTCCCCACCCCCCCCCCGTCTTTCTTCCGCACCATTCAGACCGCCCTGTACAGCTTCAAGCCAGCCGTCGACCGGGGCGTCCGGATCGTCGCCATGCTTGTGGTCCAGGAGTGTGCTGACGATGGGTGTAACCGTGGTCACAGCCTGGAGGTGATCAAGGAGGAGTTTGTGGTGGGTGTCGTGGATGTGGAGTGGAGGGTCTGTCGTCTGGGTGGAATGATAAGAGTGCTGGGAGCTTGTATGAATGCACTCGTGCTGTGCTAAGATCAAGAAGAGAACGCTGGTTGCCCGCTGCTTGGTTCAAAAAATATAGCTCGGGCCACTGGTGGTGATGCTTGTGTTGCTGTGGCAATTAAGTCATGTTGAGGTTTTGGAGGTTATTACTAAGGATGCGTTTCCGTAAGGGAGTTGTGAGTGGGATTTGTATACCATTTCTGATGATGAGGAGGCTACATATGTACGTTGGTTGGCATCTAGTTGCGCCTGTTTGGTGGCAAGTATGTAACTCCCGTAGAACCTTCACACTCCTCGCCTCAGAAACTGGCAGAAAAGTGACCGATAGGGTCAGATCTACCGATAGAAATGATAGCTTCAAAATCAACGTTTTAAATTTAGAGAAAGGTGTAATATCAATATATATATAAAGAAGGATCGTCTTCATTGCTCTCAGTAATTATCAACAATACACACACATATATATCCCTAACCCTCTGTGACCTGTATGCGGTATTTACTTAAGCCCCCGATGAGAGGCTGAGCATTGTGTACAACTCGCAAGCAGATCCTCCCTAATTAGGAAAAGAACTGAAACATCGGCGGGGCATATGTATGGGCACGCCCTGGTATCCACCATCCTTCTATGTAGTATCTTATCTTCTACTTTGTCGCCTTACCGATGCCACCAAATCCTCACATTATACCTTCCTATAATCAGCCAAATGTTCACTGGAGCATAAGTCCCTACCAACCTTCTACATACCCACTTATCCGAAACCTGGGCGTTTACCTTGAAAATGGATCCCATTTCAGCAATCGGAACCGCATCTGCCATCCTGACCTTCGTCGACTTCGCCTGGGAGCTCGTCGCCGGTGCTCGTGAAATCTACAAATCTGCAGACGGCGTCACGGACGAAAATGCTCACATTGGCAAGGTCATCTACGACCTTCAAGACGTGACTGATGGCATCGAATCTGACAAGCTCGGCACATCCAAACACGAGAAAGCTTTGAAACGTCTCGCTTCCGAGTGTTCTGAGCTCGGGGAGGAGTTGCTAGGCATCTTGAAGAAGCTCGAACGGACTGACCGGAACTCGAAATGGAGTGCTTTGAGGACCAAGTTGAATGGCATGCGCAAGAAGGATGACATTGCTTCCATCAAGGAGAGACTCGCCGATTACAGGTCTCAGATCGTACTGCGCTTGAACATGATGCTTGTGTATGTCTACCTCTATCCTAATTACATTCAAGACCAAGGCTCAGCTGCGATCTCCTTATAGAGCACTGCTTCCTTGATACCCAGGGTATCATCATTGCTTGTTACCTTCTGTGTAGCTAATGATTCTGGTAAATACAGGGATCAGAATTCCAGTCTCAAGACACAACTCGATGGTCTCCAGCAAGCTATGTTACACCACTCCACACCAAGATCGGAGGAATTAAAGAAGCTACAAGAGGCTCTAGAGTCTGCCCTGGCCCAGTCGACACTCAAGAATGCCCAAGAACTAGATGAGCTGCAAATCGGGCTTCAAGAAGCGGGTTCTTCCCTGACGGAGCAGACGATCACCCTCGAATATATAAAAAGCAGCCTGGATAGCCTTCATGCCCTGGCTCGGATCATTCCGTTGGAAAAGCGCATTTTGGAGCATATATATTATGATTCCATGTTTGAGAGGCAGGAGGCTATCCATGCTGCCGAAGAAGGAACATTCAAATGGCTATTAATCGAAGAGGATCTTGACGAAGACACCAGCTCATTTGGCGAAGATGAGGCTTCTCTTAGTGTAGAAGATGAAGAGCTTGAGGATCAGCAGCAAGATGAAAAAGCGCGGGCTAAAGTGAAGCTCCTTACATGGCTCCGGTCTGGCAGTGGAACATTCCATATTTCAGGCAAAGCAGGTTCAGGAAAGTCTACCTTGATGAAGCTGATTGCTGGCCACGAAATAACACGTACAGAGCTAGGACTTTGGGCTGGAGACAACAGGACGTTAGTGAGGAGCAATCACTATTTCTGGAGCACGGGCGATAAGATGCAGAAATCTTACGAGGGCCTCTACCGATCCATATTATATGACGTCCTAACGAAATGCCCATCCCTTATTCAGAAGGTTTTTCAAGAGCAATGGAACAGCCTTGTTAAGGATATGTCGCCGACTGCGACCGGGCAAGTCGTTATCGAACAGTCTCTCTTCCGACCACCAGTCTTCAAAAAGGCCTTTGAGGACCTTATCAACCACCAACTTGATGACAACTACTGCCTCTGCGTTACCATCGACGGTCTTGACGAGTTCGAAGGCGATAGCTGCGACTACTGGGATCTCGCCGAATACTTAGCCAAGTGGTCGAAAAAACCTAATATCAAGTGTCTTGTGAGCTCTCGCCCATACAGAGAGTTTATCAACACTTTCCCAGAGGATACACGACTTCGGCTACACGATGTCAACAAGGCCGATATCTACACATTTGCATCTCAAAAACTCCGATCGGACAGACACTTCCATCGCGTACGCACTTTTTATAAGGATCTTGTGCGCAAGATAGTGCGTCTATCTGAAGGGGTTTTCTTGTGGGCTGTCCTAGTCGTGAGGGTCCTTCTTAGCTCTGCCGCGTACGAGTCGAAGGAAATGCTCTTCCGAAAGCTAGATGAACTTCCGCAGGAGCTACAGAAGTTATACAATAAGCTTCTTGGCCCCCTGACGAAGCTTGACAAAGAAAGGGTTGCGAAGATGTTTCTCTTAAAATTGCATGACATTAAAGTCAAGTGTGAAAGGCCTTTTCAACTAAGTGTCTTCGCACTAAGCTGTGTAGATGATTTGGAAGACCAGTCATTTCCTTCGGCCAAGACTTGTCGATTGTCAAACGAAGAGTATCAGCAACGCGTTGAAATGACAGAGCAACGGATTTATTCTCTGAGTAGGGGCCTTCTCGAGACCGCACGATTGGTACACCCCTATATCGAACCCTCGCTAGTCGGCTTCAGATATGTTCGCTTTCTGCACCGCTCAGTGGCAGATTATCTGAACTCCCCGGAGGCCAGCAACGCGATAACTCTCACATCGGACTTCGATGTCGAGGAGGCCTACACTCGGTTGCGTGTCGCTGAAACGGCCACGTTCGACGAGGAGACCAACCCTGATCATGTGAACGTATACTGGGAATTAATTGCACACCAAACACTCGCTCATCAGACCTCCTTGGCCTCCCATCGGCAGCTGGTGAAACTACCAAAACTCTCAAGGATACTCCCTGAGCCGGCCATACACACCATAGAGCCCCTTTACAGGTCATGTTTGGAGAAACATTATGAAGGTCCCACCCAGTATACTATGTCTTTCATTCATTGGGCTGCTTACCAAGGATATGGCGACTATGTGCGATCCCACCTGTCAGAAGATTGCAAAGCTGAATCGTCTGACTCCGGGTTAAACTTGCTCTTCTCGGCATTGTTTCCCTCCAGTCATTACCACGAGTTACATTTGGGCCCGAAGCTTGATGTGGTGATATTCTTACTCTCCAACGGGTTTCACTTCAAAGACTATATTCGGCTGTTTCACATGGGACATGACATCCACTTCCAGCAAGCATCTATATGGATTCTCTTTGTATTACGGGTGGTCAAATTGATTCTGGGCTATCTACCTCATCTAAACAAGACCCGGCCGCAGCGGGTCACGTATGGAGCTAGAGAGTACATGGACGCCCATCTTCGCATCCTTGATATCTTCTTAGCCGATGGTGCCGACGCCGACGTTATTATACGTTTCGATGACCATCACGACGAAAAGATGTTGTTGGCACTAGAAGATATTCTGGATGAGCTGCGAATCTCCTACTCTGCGAAATTCCAGGCAATCGAGGCGGGGGATATGCCCCTAGGAAGCGGCAAAGTCAAACGGGCTGACCTCCCACTTTGGGCTCGAAGGATACCGGGTGTTGGCCCGCAAGATCGATTGACTGATGTCGGATACTTCCTTTCAAGCAATGGCCCGGGGAGAAAGGCGATACCCCGCTGCATATGTTCCAAAGATGAGTACATCAACCTTGATCCTAAGTGTGGTATTCGCAAGTATTAGATACGTGTAATCATGGGAAACGTACAAGTTGATCCTATTGGAAGACTTGTGCTGCCCACCCTCAATGGAGGTTGAATCGGAGGGCATCGCTACTGGGAGGAACAACCTAATTAGAGACGGCTAGTAACACTGAATTGCCACCTTTGGCTAGAAGGAAGATACCGGGAGTTGATATGCGTGATCGGTTGACTGATATCAGGCCTCAGGAGCTGGCCGGGGAGCTTGTTGTATGGCAAAAGTTTACCAATTTGAGCCCATTCCCCCGCTACATATGTACTATCGAGGAGTGTCTGGAAATAGTATCTTAAAGCGGTATACCTGTAGGAATAGGTAGTTCCACAAAGGCAATTATATGTTGATCTCTACTGAGGCTTGTTCTGCGGCCCTTGGTTGGGTATGCTGAGGGGCTACTAGAAAAGGTATAGCAAGGTATATGAACTTGAACATTGATGATACACTCGATAGTGTCTTGGATGTGATTGTCACATATACATTATTTCAAAGTAAGAGTTGTGCACGGGTTTCAAACGTTCTACATTACCACCAAAGTATACCTTAGTCTCATAAGTCATTAATATTATAACAACGATTGAGGATGTTGAGAGGGGCTATAAGTCGACTTTCGGGGGCTTATATAACATCCCAATTGTTGGGTATCCTATAGAGAGCGCCACTCTACTACTCAATACACTATTACTCCCAGCTTCTGTAGGTTTGGAGCCCACTAGTTGATCTCGAAGGTTCTAGGAAACCGCTGAAGGAGCTTGGCCATTTGTGTAAACCGGAAATTTATATACTTACCTGTAAGTAGATGGCGGGCCTCCTGCATTTATGATCCACATTGGAATAACACGACGACCGACAGACGGCGGGCCTCCTGCATTGCATCTATGATCAACGGCACTACAACCGGGAACTTGAATTCAACTTCAGAGATACTGTTTGTATAGCCCTAGCAAACGATGTCCTAGCATATTCTATTGCTGTAGAGAAATTCCGATGTAAATGAGATGCTACCGCTAATGTTTCAGAAGCCGGTACCTATACCCAAATCCTTTCGATGGTCTCACCCACGCACTGAACCTGCTAGGTACCCCTTTGGTATTCGAGTTTCCATGCTCTTTCTGTGTCTTGAAAGAACTTCGAGAAGCAAATATGACGAAGGCAGCAGTTTTTTGGACATGGCCAGGTATAAAACCCCGACTTCCCTCCTCCAAACCCCTTCCTTGCTTGGTTAAGAAACTGCCTCTCCATTACCACCAACTCCTCTCAACAGCGGCGAATTCCACACAACCACCCAGACATTGACACATATTCGCAAAGCCCACACATCCAGACACAACATACATTCATCAGCACCTAACCAAAATGCAGCCTATCAAGATGCTCGCAGTTCTCACCATGGCCACCACCGCCACGGCCGGACCGATCGGCTACGGAATCTGCCAGGCCGGCTGCTCGGCCGTTGTCACCGCCTGCTACGCAGCGGCCGGAGTGACCTTTGGCACTATCGCTGCCCTCGCGGCTCCGGCTGCTATTGTCGGCTGCAACACTGCCTTTGGCACCTGCCAGGCTGCCTGTGCTGCTGTTCTCCTGACGCCCACGCCTTGATTCCGACCCATGAGTCTTCCACCCCCCCCCCTCCCAGGGAAAGGTCTTGTCCGAGGCTGGGATGGATCATACTTTTTGGGTTTCGGCATCTGGATGGGGATGAACACGACCAGGCGGATAAGGGGAACAGGGTTGTATTGCTAAGGTGGGGGCAGAATGGCAGAGGCGATATGGGACGATTCTGACAAGTAAGATGGCCTGAATAGCGATTTACTAGACAACAAGAGCCTCTACTGAATGGTAAAACTTGGGTCTGAACACAACACTGATACATACATATCGTGATCATCTACTTTGACTGACCTTGGGATATTATTTCCTAATAATTGCCATTTGTGACTTGCGTAAGGTTGTTGAATCCCTCGGCACTTGCGTTAGCTGACAGATTGTAAACACAATGGAAGTGAAAGCCGCAAGACATAAGATGGTGGGTTGGGTGGCTGGGTGGTTGAGCTCAAAGGTCCCCGTCAGGAGACGGCAGGGCGCACAAAGAGACGAACCGAGACGATGACCTCGGGATGGGCCTTGGAATGCGGTCAGTCAGGTTGCAACTTGAGGAGAGGCAGGCATATCAGGCGCGCGATGGAGTTTTGAATCCAATACATTCTTGAAGGGAGCCATCGAGTAGATTTGTGGTATTGATTGATTGAATCAAAAGCGAGGTTCAAGTTGGTTTGAGGTCAACAAAGTAAATCAAGTCAAGCCAAGCCACATCTGCAGCCACAAGTGCACCCCCCCCCCCGCAAACGGCAGTACATACATAGGTACAGCAATTTGTGGCGGTGGAATGCGGAGTGAACATGTGGCTTGGAAGAGTGGACCGTCCACCTAGTGTAGAAAGCTGTGACCCTCTTTTAACCTGGCAGATGTCACGGCGCAGGTACAAAAGGCGGCCTGATTCCCGCCATGCTTTACGCGCTGTAAGCCCGGCCTTGGTTTTGACAAGTCTGGCAAGGTCTGGCAATTCGGACCTGTCATTTTCTTCTTTTTGTGCATTTATCTTATATATCAATTGTCTCGTCATGTCTTAGCTACGCTACGACTGTTCTTAGATGTAACTTTGATCTTTGATTCGGCTATACTTTGGCTATCACCACGCCACATGTCATCCATACCCAACCGTGCCAACCTCCCACCCAACCCATCCGTGCCAGGCAATACCTAAAGTACACTAACTACCTACCGTACATCCGCCTCATCACCGTCACATCACTGGTAAGCTCTACTCACACATTTCACAATGCCACGATGTCACTATGTTACCATGCCACCATCACACTTGAGACTTCTTACTCTTATTCATGTAATCTGTATAGAAAGCTTAGATGCGAGTGAGATGTTTCAGTACAACTTTACCTACCCACTTACTTACTTACTTACTTGTCCACCCATGACTTTCAACCTGATGTACGATAGTCTGTCGTAACTGCCTATAGGTATTGGAACTGCATTTGATAATGGTTACTGACATGATACTTGTTTCACTTGTATTCAGATAGCAGACCTGATTGAAGCTGATCGACTCATCAACTCTTCACTTCCGCCTTCACCTTCACCTTCACCTTCACCTTCACCTCCACCGTTTCACACCCCAATTCACCTCACCTTGACGACGGTCACATGGTCCAGACCGTCCGCTCACCTTGAGATCGACCCCCACCATTTACCGTCCTCCGTTTTCCCATTGGTCCGTTTTGAGCTGTAGCTACCGACGCTAAGCAGGGACCGCGGCCCACCCGATCTGGGGAGTTGTGTGGCCCAAGCTCTTTTCTCGCTTCAACCAAGACAAACCAGACCATTCATTGCAGCCATTGCCGCATTGCATCGTCGCATTCGAATTGAAGGAAGGAAAGGAAGCAACCAGGCATCGACCAACCAAGCAACTTCAGCTAGTGCGCTTCTTTCCGTCATCATCTCAACAACAACATCAACATCAACATCGACATCGACATCGACATCGACGTCGACACCAACACCAACACTTCACTACCACTACCACTACAAAAACCAAACAAGCCGTGGCTGGACGTTCTTTGTCCTCGCGACAGCCAATTCAACCTGGTTGGTTGTCTCGACTGGGCTTCGATCATCCATTTGTGCACGCGTCAATCAATCCATCATTCAATACTCTCCAACCCAAGTCAATCCAAATCTTATTGCCATGGGAAGCTCAATCGCTACCGCCCCGACATTGCGACCGAGTGAACACGACCTGAACACACCTAAGTAGCTTGTTACTACCAAGCTACGGCAGACAGACAGTACAGCACACATCGTAAGTTCTCCCTGGCCACCCACACATCTCTCTTCCGCCTTAGATGCTACACTTTCTACCCCACCACTCTCATTGTGGGTTTGCGACCTCGCCTGCATCAAAGACCAACCTCGCCACCACCTACTTGCCCTGGAGGCGATCCTTACTGACATCGCTTCTTCTCAGATTTCCCCAATCCACATACAAATCGAACCCCACCTCCCACCATGGGCGATACCTTCCCATTGGGTGCCCAGTTGCGGTATCCCATAACCATCAAAAGACTTCTCTATAAACCCGGCGACGAACTCAGGAAGGGCTCCACCGCAGTGGACTTCTCTTACAAATACATGAGGGAGGTTGGCGATGGTACTGCCGATGAGACACGCATGGAAGAGCACACCGGCTACGCCTCATGGCCCAGTCCTGTCGACGGCAAACTAAAGTCATGGAAGATCAAAGTCGGCGACGTCATAAAAGGTGACCGGCCCTGCGCTGTTATCGAGGAGCCCTGTAAGCACGAGGTCCAATTCCAGGGCCAATGCGCTTACTGCGGAAAGCTTACCGACGAGGTCGACTGGTCTACCAATCGTATCGATGCCGACCGCGCCCCCGTCCGCATGACACACGATCAGGCCAATTTGACAGTCAGTCGTGAACGCGCCGCCAAAACCGAATCCCTGCAGCAGGAACGCCTGCTCAAACAACGCAAGCTGAGCCTGGTTGTCGATCTGGACCAGACTGTCATCCACGCCTGCATAGATCCTACCGTCGGCGAGTGGCAGCGAGACCCTACCAATCCCAACTACGAAGCCGTCAAGGATGTCCAGAGCTTCCAGCTGAATGACGATGGCCCGCGCGGCATGGCCAGTGGTTGCTCCTATTATATCAAGATGCGTCCTGGTCTGCGCCAATTCCTCGAAAAGATCTCGCAACTCTACGAGCTACACGTCTATACCATGGGAACAAGAGCATACGCTGCCAATATTGCAAAGATTGTCGACCCGGACAAGAAGCTGTTTGGTGATCGTGTCATCAGCCGTGACGAGAACGGCAACATGACAGCCAAGAGTCTGCAGCGTTTGTTTCCTGTTTCTACTAACATGGTGGTCATCATCGACGATCGTGCCGACGTATGGCCCAATAACCGACCTAACCTGATCAAGGTCGTCCCCTACGATTTCTTCAAGGGCGTTGGTGACATCAATTCCAGCTTCCTCCCTAAGCGCGAGGACATTTTGCCCACCGACAAGCCTGTGCAGAATGGCGTACCGAAGCAGAATGGTGACGGGGACGCAGCAAAGGTGTCAGCTCTGGAGGGGCTCGCGGGCATGAGCAGTGGCGACGACGCGGCCTTGCTCAAACTGCAGACTGAGGAGCAGGAGCGGGCCCTGGAGAAGCAGCTTACCGACCGTCCATTACTCCACATGCAGGAGAAGCTCGACAAGGAAGAGAAGGATGCTGAGATGGGCGATGCGGAGGACGAGACCCCCGAGAGCGAACGAGCCACACCACCCGTGCAGCGCCATCAGGTACTCTTCGACGATGACAACGAGCTCAAGTACCTCGAACATCACCTTACTGTCCTCCACTCGAAATACTACGAGGCTCATAGCTCCAACACTGATACCAGCTCCATCCCTGATGTCGGCGAGATACTCGACGACCTCAAGTCCGAAGTCCTCCGCGGAACACGCATTGTTCTTTCCGGCCTAGTGCCCCAGGAAGTCGACCCTTTGCGATCCGAAATAGGGATGCAGGCTATGAGTTTTGGGGCGGACCTGCAGACACGGATACACTCGGGCATCACACATCTGGTGGTCAGCATGAATCGACCTCGGACGGCCAAGGTACGGACAGCGGCCAAGATACCGAGTATCAAGATCGTCAACCAGAACTGGCTGCAGGATTCGATATCCCAATGGGAGGAGCTGGACGAGACGCCATATCTTGTGAATTTACATCCGGCTGATCGGGGCGGGTTGGCGCCGCTGGTGCTGCCTGGACAGAAGGCAGAACCTGCCGCGGAGGCAGCCAACGCCACAATGCAGAACGGCGCACCTGCCGATGAAGAAGAAGAAGACGAGGAGGAGGAGGAGGAGGAGGAGCTCGAAAGCGCCGCGGAAGAAGAAGATGATAACGACCCACGGAGCCCAATCGATGAGCTTAAGGGCTTTGATTTCCTAGGTGCCGACGAGGAACTTGACGAGTTCCTTGCTGATGACAGCTCGGAGGACGATGGGGATGGAAAGTCGGAAGGGGGTGAAAGCAAAACAGACGGTGGCTTCGATGATGACGCGAGCACCAAATCAGAGACGGGCAGCGAGAAGGGGTCCATATCGAGTAAGGGTAAAGGCAAGACGGTCAACGGCACAGCACCCTCGAAACGGAAACACGGTGACACGGATTCCGAATCGGAGCAAGAGTCCTCAAGTACTGGATCGGCACTGTCAAAGAAACTGCGGATATCACGAATGCGGGGAGGGAGCAGTTTGCGGTCGGCATATACGGTCGAGAGCAAGACGCCGAAGCCTGAGGCAGCTTCCGAACAAGCACAGGACCAAGTGAATGGCAGTGGGGCAGATGACGGGGAGGAGGAGGTCGACCTGTTGAAGGCCGACTCGGGTGCGACGGAGGCAGGGGAGGATGACCTGGAAGCAGACCTCGAGGACGAGCTGGAGAACGAGCTGATGGCAGCGCTGAACAGGGAAGAGCAGGAGGCGCTTGACGAGAAGGGTTAGGTACCCTGGATCTCACCTCTGAACACGGAATCTGCAAACGCGAGGCTAGCTGCTGGGCGCAAGACCCCGTCGAGCCCATCGCTGAGGTCCGGGTAGGATGGGCATGGCCGAGGTGATGGGCATGGGTCGTCATGCATTGTGGGTGAAAGTGTACTTACATGCATGAGGGGAAAGGGGGGACGGGACGGGGAGGGTCTAGCGATGCTTGATTGATTGAGCTCAACCGAATTAAATTAATTGAAGTTAAATGACCTTGGATGTTTATACCTTACATAAACTATGTTTGAACTTCTGTCCTAATTGGTTGGAGTGCTGGGTCTGGAGGGTGAAGGGAGGTTGATATTTGAGGTTGTCGTCGTGTGCCGAGAAGAACCTTGAGTCATGAACTCACTCGGGTTGCTGGCAAGTTGCAGTTGACGATGACAAGTACCTAGTCGGGTCAAATGATGGCCTTTTGCAAGTATGGTGCGTTGTTGTCTTGTGGGTGGTGTTGAAGTAGATGTGGTATCCATGGATGGTTTACTGTGTGTGAATGCGGTGCGGTACTTATGTACGTAGGTACATGTATTATCCAAACACACAGGGACATCTGACCCCAGCCTTACGTAACCCACCAAATGCCTGCCTCAGCACTTGAGGTGCCATCGCCCAAACATTGAAGCTCCCCCCCGCACAGAGCCGAGCCGAGCCAAGCCAAGCAAGCAGAGCCGCATCGAGTTGCATTTGACTGCATCCCAACCAAACAGCATATATCCCATCCAATCCACGACGTCTAACGCACAACCAGACCAAATTCAATCCCGATATTGTGGCTGTGGGAAATCTAAGCCGACAAACGAATCATCACTTATTTCGGAACGGCAAGCGAAAAAAAAGAAGCGGGGAATTTACCTTGGTCTTTCGGCATCGGTCGGTCCAGCCGACATTCAATACCATACATACAATACAATAACGATACAGCGGTCGAATCGCTACGTTTATCTAGCCCATCATGCCTCAGGATATGCCCCCCGTGGGCGGGTACGGCCCCGTTCAGTACAAGGTGAGATTTCTCTTTCTCGGGTGGCCCTTTGTTTCTTTGTATTCTGGGTTGGATGGAGGGGAGGGATGGATGGGGGTGGGAAGAAGAAAAGCAGGGTTGCGTGGTTGACCAGGCCGAACCCGACTGACTCGACGGCGATTACACCCACCACCGACTATGACTATACGAACCTCGATCGACTGACTGCCACTGCGACGAATGGATATCAGTCACTACGACGGCGGGGATAAGCTGGTCGTTGTCGGCGTGTCCTACAGTCCAGCAAACGGAGTGCGTGTATCGTGGGCAAGAGAAGGCGGGGAAAATACAACATTGGAGGAAGCTTGTGGGCCTGAATGAATGAATGAACGAACAAACAAACAAACGCATGGATGGATGGATGGATGGATGGATGAGACGATTTGGTTGTTGTGGATGATGCGCACCAACATCCATCGTCATCCAGACTGAGGAGGGCTGCGGGAACATCGGACACGGTGTAAATCAACGACGAGAACCGGCCATACCGATCCACTCCCAACGATTAACCCCGTTCCGTCTCCGAGTCAAATCAGTCCCGCGCCGTGGAAACCGACCAGGAAAATGCAGCCATCGCCAGAGCCATGCAGGGGCGGGGCACATGCCCACACAAGAAAACCTGTGTTCCGTCTCGTTTTGGGCCAACAGATAGAACATGAGGATGGCATTATTTGCTAACTCTCCACGTCTACTTCCAGAGAAACCTCCCCGCCCGAGGCTTCAAGCCCTCGACACTTCTCGCCATCGGCGGAGTCGTCATGCTCTACGGATGGTACGCCTACGGCAAGGGAGCACGGGAGCAACGGTACGTCAAAAGTCCTTTTTTCTCCTTTTTTGATCTTCAAAAAAACAACCAACCAACCAACCAACCAACCAACCAACATACATACATACATCCATCAAACTCACCCACCCAAATCTGACCCTTCACACACCCCACCATGCCCACATCACAGGGGGACAAGAACAATTTCCCACTAACATCACCTCCCTCCCCCCTGTATCCAGTGAACTCGCCCGCGAAAAGATGTGGTCCCGAATCCACCTCATCCCCGCCCTCCAGGCCGAGGAGGACCGCGACCAGGTCCGCCGCTACCTGGCCGACCAGGCCCGCGAGCGCGAGCTGATGGGCGGGGAGAACTTCAAGGTCTACCACAGCGATCGGTTCGTCAAGCCTACTTTTGCTGTTACGCCTCAGAAGACGAAGTAAATATGAGAGAGAGGGGAGAGAGGATGAGATGGGAAGACGCGTGTGTCTTGTGTGGAAGCTGTCTTTTTCTTCTTCTTCATGAAATGGGGAGATGAGCGAGCGCGTTGGGTTGGGCGCTGGACTGAGTGGTATGGGCTGTGCTGTGATGGTCGCTTGGTTGCGTGTCGTGAGCTCGGAGACGAGATGGGATGGATGGATGATGATCCCTAACGATAGGCTTGCGCGGTACGATATGTCGTAGGCCGGAGAAAGAAATAGAAGCATTCTCAAACAAATGTCTGTGGGTTTCTAAACCCACAAGTGAGCAATGATCCACAATGGGAATCTAGGCTATACCAGCTTTGTATCAGGAAGCGTTCCGGTATTGAAACGATATCATCACAATATCAATGTCGAACAAACACGTTGACCACGTTGCCTCATGAAAGAAAACTCATAAGTATATCATTCAAACCAGCCCGAGGCAACTCCCCGACCAGCCCAATTTCTAGGCCAATCCCAAACTCCAGTATCCCCCCCCCCATCCGATCAAGTCATACAGAACTTCACCCATCCATCACGCCAAAACCAACATCTTGTTCCACAAGGACACCATCGTTACAACTCAGCCTTCTAAGCAGGCGCCTGTATGATTTTGAAGCCTTCACCGACCAACTTCGTAATATCCTCATTCTTGTGCTGCAACAATCCCAGAGCGAACGCCACATCATTCCATTGCCTCTCGGTCTCACAGCGGGGGAGACGGGCAGCGAGCTTGTCGGCGAGTTGTTTGGCATGCTTGTCCTATTTTGGTACATAAAGTCAGCCAGCCATTCTTTATACATATAGCAAAGTACCCGATAGCACAAAGCGAAAGGGAAGGGGCAGACACATACCTTCTCGACGAAACCAAGCAAGAACTTGACAATCCTTCGGAATGACTCCTCCACAAGGGCCTTCTCGGCAGACAGCAGACTAAACATATCGACAAAGTGATTGTACACCGCATTGTCCTTGGTAGACAGTTCAGTGAAGAACATCCTCGCCAGATCCGCAATCGTCTTGTCACCATCCTCAAGGCACTTGGCCATCTCGCCCAGCTGGCCCTTGACCTTGACCTGTCCCGCCAGGATGAGGAAGGTCAATGTCATCAGACAAGTGCGCTTGACAGAGGCATCTGAGTCGGCGAGTCGTCGGTACAGGAAGTCCGTGTTCTCATCGATGAGATGGTTGAAGCACACCGCCATGTCACCCAGGGCAATGACCGCGTTGGACCGGACTGTTGCATCGGGACTGCGTTCCATGATGGTGATGAGGAGTGGCAGGTTCTCCTCGCAGTACTCAGCACTGACGCACATCAGCTTGGCCAGACACAGCGTGGCGGCCGCCTGCAGGCCCTTGTCCTTGTACTTGGTGTTGTTTGCGCAGATCTCGCTGACCAGCGGGCCGAACAATGCCAGTAAGGAATCGGGACCATAGAGCAGCTCTCGTTCACGGATGTGTTGCATGGCCTCCGTAAAGTCGTCCTCCGTCGTGCCGCCGATGAGGTCCAGCTCATCTTCTGGTTCATCCTTGTCCTTCACAGTACCGACTGTCGATGCTCGGTTGTTCCTGCTGGTACGGCGGGACTCGGCCTGAGCTGCCTTCTCGGCGGCGACGACCTTCTCCTTCTCCTGCTTGCGGCGCTTGAAGTCAAGCTCGCAAAGTTCGAGGTGCACAATCTGCTTGATGGCAACGTGGCCGACAATGAACAACAGTTGGGACAGTGCGATGGCGTTATCGCGCTTGACCTTGGGCTTCTCAGGCTGCGTTGGTGGCGGGACCTGTTGAGTTGGTGGCATGACGGTGGCATCAGCACCATCCGCACCTTCTTGGGGCCCCGGGGAAGACCCCTCACCCTTTGGTGACTGCACGCTCGGAGGGGTCTGCCGCGAGTCTCTGGAGCCAGGTCGATCGTTGGAGTTTGATCGACCTCGGTGGCCGCCGAACACAGCCTTCGTCTTGTGGCGGATTATCTCGGAGCAGAGAACATCTGGGTGCTTGGAAATGGCGTAAATGGCATTGATGGCCTGCTCAGCAACACCATACCACTCCTCGGTCTCGAAAGGTACATCGGTAATAGCAGCAAGCCTCTGCAAAACTGCATGCTCGTTTGGCAGCCGGGAGAACTTGACGCCAGACTCCTTAGCCTGTCGACCTGTGGGGTTCAAACGGCGCAGGGCGATGCACGTGTACTTTGCCAGTTGCAGATCGTTGCGGCCATGAGAACCGAGACCTGTGCGAAGCATAGTCTCCATGTCACTCACCACTATCTCAGGACTAGCGGTAGCCAGCATGCCGAGAACAATGATGGCACCTCGTCGCTGAGTCCTGGAGATCTCCTTCCTCTGCACACCGTACACCTGCCAAAGCTTGGCGATGACAATGTCCAGAATCATGCCTTGCTTCATCATGGTGCTGAGAAGCTGCTCCAAGGAAGTTAGCTCTGCAGGCGTGGCCCCAAACGTCAGACTGATCATGTTTCGTGCAATGTAATTGGCCGCATCGTTGGGACTGAAGGAATCGGGAGCTTCGAAGAACAGCCGTTTGTAGCACTCGATGAGATGTGTCTGGACACCCTTGCCCTCGTCGCTGTTGCCCTTGGTCCAGATCAGCCGCAGCATCCGGCGGATACCGATCTTGTTCTGTTCAATGTTGTAGGCGTCACCAATCTCGAAGTAGTCCATGGCCTCGATGACCTCGCTCTTGTTCTTGGACCCGAGAAGCTGGCAGACAGTACCGGTCGCATCATGCAGTACGTCAATAAACTTCAGGGCCTCCGTGTAATACCTCCTGGTAAGGGTGAGCTTCTCGATGGCTTCTGATGTGACGGCGTCTTCCTGGGCTTTCCGGACAACCGCTGCTTTCTCCTCTTCCGTCATATCATTCGGGTGCTTCTTCTGAGGTGACTCAACCTGCGTCGCTTCATCCAACAGTTGCTCGTCCACGGTAATATCGGCGCGGCCTTGGCTGTCCATGTCAGGGGCACCCGCTGGGGGCTTCAGGGCATCAAGTTCTTGATCAACCTTGTCAAGACGCTCCTGCCAGTCCTTCCGGGCCAGCTGAGCACCATGCATGACGGTGAAGGGGTGAGTCTTGATAAGGCAGCCGAGCAGCTTGATTGCATTCCTCCGAACATTGCTGCTCTTGTCCTCGAGACTTCGGCAGGCCAGCTCGGCCGCCTTCTGCCTTCGCTTGGGGAACTTTTGCTGAAGCTCGCAGAGCTTGACGTAGACCTGAATTGCCCTGCATCGACAATAGGGGTTGATGTCGAGAAAGCGCTCTTCTAGGACGTCAAAGAATGCGTTCAATTGTGATTTGTAGTTCTCGCCCCTCTCTTCTTGTTTGCTCAAGTAGATGAGCATGTTGCCGCAAACCTCAACCAGTGCGCAACGCAGCGTGTAGGACTAGAGATGCGTTAGCTATACCGAGAGCCATAGGAACCGAACGAGGGAGTTGCTTACCTCGCTGTCAAGCTGCTTGGCCAGCATTGTCATCTGCTTGATCACCAACCTTGGTGCCAGCTCGGACAGCTTGATCATGAAGGTAGAAACAGACTTAGGCCCCCTGGTATCGTTACTGTTGAACTCCTTGTTGCTGAGTTCTCGCAGGATCTCTTCGCCAAGTTGGGGGTAGTCATATTGCTCCGCCAGGATGTGTAGGAACTCGGCCATCGGTTCGGACAGATGCTCGAAGTAGGTGAGATTTTGCACGATGGAGATTTGCGCGGCTGTAAGGGGTCAGCTGGATGCTCGCTCCCGCAATCTATAGCCACAGGTTGCCTACCGTATCCATGACCGTGATGCTTAACAGCAATACACAAGACTTTGAAAGCGTGCATGCGGATGGTGGTGTTCTTGACGCGTTGTTCGCTCTCGAGAATGAGGTAGACTGGGCGAGTCAACAAGCCGATGAAGGTGTCGCGCTCGGAGGTAGTGAGGAAGATCTTGCCAAGCTTCAGTCGGAGGACCTTGCACATGGTATCAAGGGCAGTCTGTAGCTGGGCAGCGCTGTCCCAGTTGGCCTCCTTGTCCGCAGCAGCAGCCTTCTTGCCCTTGGGCTTCCTTCCTCGTGCTATGGGAGCGGCGGAGGACTTTTCTGCGGCCTTTGTCTCGACACAAGAGATGGTCCATTGTAGCAGGAAGCCGTAGATCTCGAGGAGTTGTTTATGGTGGGAGACAAGGTCCTGCTCGTCGGACTCGAGGTCGTTGTGGACTATGTCGGCTTCGGTAGACAAGCCGGAGGTGATCAGATCGAAGAGCTTGGAGAGGGCGTGTGTCGGGAGGAAGGAGGAGTATCTGGATTGTTGGAAGAGCTTAGAAACAGGATCTTGGATGGCGGGTGTGATCGTTCCTCGGTCCTCTGGAGGAGGGGAAGGCTCCGGAGTTGGCAGAGTACAAGATGTATCTGCTACAGGGTCTATATCCTTCTCCTTCTTGGCGCACAAGGACTGGGAAGGGGAAAGGGAAGAGGGAAGGGAGGTGGAAGGGGAGATGGGGGCACACTTTAACAGAAACTGTAGCGAGTCGAAATTCACGCTGCGTGTTATGGCATCTGGATTCTCCGCGACAGCATCGATGATAGGGTTGAGCACGGGGTTTATGACGCTGTTTGTCAAGGCTTCTGGGTCGTTTTCGCAGTCGAAAAGGTTGCTGTCTGCTTCTAAGGTGGGGATTGTGGCAGGATCGCTCATGTAGAGCTTGAGAGCCTCGTTGATGTCGAAGTTTATGTTGTCCATCTTGACTGACGTCGTCGACTGTACTGGACAGTCCTTGTACAGATCGAGGGTGGGGTGGGAGGAGGGAGGAGGGGTATCGCAGGAGACAGCAAAATAATCTAAAAAAAAAAAAACCAAAGGAAAAGAATTGGATAGATAAAATAAAATAGCAGCTGCCGGAAAGCTGTGTTTACAGACGAACTAGCCCGCAGCTGGTGCGGCACAATAGTCAAACAGCGATCGAGTGGAGGTGGTGTGGATTGGCGACGACGGTGATGATGATGGATGTTGAAGTCGAAGTTGGAGTTGAAGATATGCAGAGAGTGCGAGAATGCGTGGGTTGAGAGAGTAGTTGTTGACTGACGGACTGACGAGGATGTTGGATGGTGGATTGGTGGGTTGGGTGGATGGATCAGCGTGCATCCGCGATTTAGGTGGGGTTTGCACCCGGCAACGGATTGACTAACATTTGTTTTTGTTTGGATTCGGCTGCAGTGGATTCTGCCCCGACGCGCCTGCAAGTTCAATGTTGCTGCAACAATTGCCCCGCCAAATTCTAATTACCCGCGACGGAGCTTACCTTATTCGATGCGCCTGCAGTAACATCAACAACACCACCAAAACACCACCCAAAACTACCACCAAAAACCACCAAATTAGCAGCATCACAACACCACAACATCACACAATCCTCCTCTCCGCCACAAATCAACCACACCACCGACATTGATCATTTGCCTGCCAATTGACTCCTTTGTTTTGTTTTTTCCCGTACTTCTTTTCTAACTCTGTCACTCATCCTTCCGTCCTAATTCTGGTCCACCAAATACCTTCTTCATGCGTGTTGAGTAGAGCCGCCAACCACAGTGTTTACTGTGTTCTGTTCTGCTTTGTGTTTTTCTTCTCTGCGCTCCCCCTTTAGACTCGCCTGTGTCGCCTGTGTCGCCTGTGTCGCCTTGTGCATGTGCCGGCGTTTCTTAACGGGGACCCGACAATCCGACACCCCCACCGCACCCTTATTCTCCCTCCTTGACTGCCGAGACCCGGGTCCATCATGTCCACTATAATCCGTCGCCGTCGACCAGAGGACTTCCAGATCCACGAGGATGGCCCCTCTACCGAGGATACCCAGATGAACACAGATGCCCTGGCCGAAGAGGAGGAGGAAGATGCCGAACAGGAAGACCAAGAGGAGGAACACGAACCCGAGCTCGAGGAGGACGAAGAGGAGGAGTCTGATGGTGATGAGGATATGGACGATGACATGAGGAAACTGCAGAATGCCTTTCCCGGCTTCAAGCAGAAATATCGCCTCATTAAGAGGATTGGCGAGGGTATTTCTACACGCCTCTTTCTTCTTGTATGCAGCCTTCATCTAACACTCTTTCCCAGGCACATTCTCCACCGTCTACAAAGCAGCAGACCTACAGTACGATCGATACGACAACAGGTGGGACCTCGACAAGGAGAATGAGAAATGGACTCCACCACCATTGAAACGCCAAATCAGTCGCAGCTCATCCTCCACCACCATCGAGCAGGGTTCCCAATCTTCGCAAAGACAACCACCATCAAGACGCCCTAAGTACGTCGCAATCAAGAAGATCTACGTCACATCCTCGCCCTCTCGAATCCTCAACGAACTCGAGCTCCTCCACGACCTCCGCGACTGCCCTGCCGTCTGTCCCCTGATCACCGCCTTCCGCTCTACCGACCAAGTCATCGCCATACTCCCTTACTTCGCCCACCATGACTTCCGCGACTACTTCCGCGACATGACCGTGCCCGACATGGCCGTCTACCTCCGGTCCCTCTTCACTGCCCTCTCGGCAGTCCACTCCCACCACATCATACATCGGGACATTAAACCCACAAATTTCCTCTACGACCCCTCGACACAACGCGGAGTGTTGGTAGACTTTGGTCTGGCAGAGCGTGAGGGTGAAGACACAAAACCATGTTACTGTCACGAAGACCATGCAGTCCGTCGGCAACGCCTAAGGACCGCTGTTGCCGCCAATGGAGGCCCACACCACGGTTATCCCAAGACCGATACCCGACCGTCTCGTCGAGCCAACCGAGCTGGCACACGTGGATTCCGTGCCCCTGAGGTGCTGTTCAAATGCACAGAACAGACCACCAAAATCGACATTTGGTCCGCCGGCGTGATATTGCTGACGATTATGTCCCGACGGTTCCCCTTCTTCAACTCGGCCGACGATGTGGATGCCATGATCGAGATAGCAACCATCTTTGGGCACAAACGCATGCGCCAGGCAGGCCAGCTGCACGGCTGCATGTTTGATACCAACATCCCAACCATTGGCGCCAGTGGCTTTGACCTGGGCAAGATCATCATGTGGAGCACTGTGCGGAACGAGAAGGAGCGGCCCTTCACCGATGACGAGCTGCTCGCACTGGACTTTTTGACGAGATGCTTGGAACTCGACCCGAGTAGGCGCATCGATGCCGATGAGGCCCTGGAACACGAGTTCCTGATGATGGGTCTGGAAGGTCAAGGAAGTGAGGAGGAGGATATGGATATTCTACAACCAGGAAGTTACTGATCAACCCAGGCGGAACACGACTGGGAGGATTTTGGAAGGTTGTTTGGCTTTATTTCTGATCCATGTGCTTCATCATGAGAGATCCATATGTATCATCCATCTGTATATTACACGAGAGGGCATTCGGCGTCTACGTTGGGGTGAAGGAGATAGGCATAGTGCAGCATGGCTGGCGTAGCATTGTCTGATTGTTTTTATTTCTCGATTTTAAGGCGTCTTTATCTTTGAGAGAGGACACTCTTGTTGTACGACGTACGACATGGAATTCAACACGAACTTCAGCCTCTATCATGGCTGGAGCAAATTAATGATTATGATGAGATCACCAAGTGATATATTCTTAAGAAGGCCTTGTCCGCGAGGCCGTTCGCACGTGTGGGCCTGGATTGTCTTCATTTATAGGATCTTCCACTAGCAGCTTGGAATATTTCTCCGATTATTGTTGCGCTGCATTCTGGCGGACTGGTCCACGGGTTGGACAGAGCGTATGCCACGGTTAGACTCCCCCCCCCCCTTTATAGCCATGTCAATAGAAGTTTAGAGTTGTTGTAGAGTATACTCTAGCGGCCTCTCCACCTCGGCATCCATTGAGCTAGCTCGATGTCGTAGCCGCCACAGACCTAGTGTCCTCTTCTCGTGCTGTCTCGTCAGTTACGTGGAAGGAGGGCGGATGGTGTTGTATAGTAGGAGTACTGTTTTGAGGGGAAGGAAATAAGCATTAGTTGCCACCGGGGGGGGGGTTACCGAGGAGAACTTCCTGGCCAGTCGGAAACTAATTTTGTTTGGTTGGAACTGTACAGCACTACCAATACCAACCAACACCAACCAACACCAACCAACATCCAAACAAAGGAACCCCGAGAGGGGACATTGTGTGCCTTGACATAAATAGTGGATACCTACTTATGTACCTGAGGAGGGGAAAGAATGTCGGAGTGAGATAACTCTTTCTTTCCCTTCCCCTACGACGAAGACCGACTTAGAACCATACAAGAGGACGAAACTCAAGATGGAGGCAGCCTTAGATCAACTCACCCAGTTCGCAGCCAGTACCTCGTGGGATATGTGAAGAGACGAGGCCCACCATCGCCCTCATGGCTGAGCATCTACCCTGTCGAGGGCCATACCGCGGAATGGGAGGCATCCCGGCCTGTATTTGTCGAGCTCGGAGGCAGCAACGGGCACAACGCTGCGCAGTTTCGGCAGAAATACCCGCATGTGCCCGGACGCATCATACTGCAGGATGTCCTTGTCGCTATATTTGAACTAGATAGTTGAGGCCTGGTTTGAGGACCAAGAAGTTTTAGGATCCTGGGTACTGCCGTGTGACGGTGGACGCTGCTCCCCTGGCCTTGCAAATTGATGCTGCTGCTGCTCGGGGTGTGCTTGATTTTGCTTTCCGGGCTGTCCAAGTCGATAGTGATGTCCGGGCTGTGGCATATCCTTCAGCTGCTCGGCAAAAAGCTCTCCAGAGGGATGGTAGAGATGGCGTTGATAATCGCCAGCAAATCTGTGCAACAACATCCACTTCTGCTGGAGCCTCCAATCCTGCCATTCATTAGGCACCCGGCCGCTGAAATTGATCCACAAAGACTTCTACCCAAAAGCCAGTGGCGGGGTTAGCTGGAAGCCACGCAGCCTGGTCTAGGGGTATATTTGGGATCCAGGCAATATAATATTATAATCGACAAGTACGATTCGTGGCATAGCTAGGCCACATAACATCTCTGGCTGAGAATCACCGTTCGCGACAAGCATGACATTTCGTCCTGCAAAGTCCCCTTGGACAAGACCTGTATTGAGCTGCCTAACATAGCCGTCCATAGCACTAGCAATAACTTCCAGTTGGTACTCTTCAGGGTGATGGAACGAATTTGCACCCATTGTCCTGTTAGAGCTCGAGCTGTTGTGGACGTGCGTAGCATGGATGCTGGTCCTATTCAACACTTCTATTAATACCAACCGGATAAGTCTCCTATGAGTATTTCCCCTGGTAGTAATAGGAAGGTTGAAAGACCAAGAGTCGTAGTACTCGGGTGCGAAAGACCCGCATTGGCCGGATTGATGGAGGTGCTTATAGGCGGCAAACTCGGGTTTACAGTCCCTGTCCGCATAGTATACACAATCCCGCGGCTTAGTCCGGAGTCCCCCCAGAAGTCATAGTATAACGGGTCGTAAATCTTGGCAGCTGCCTGAAATGGGTTTGAGGCCTCTATCCCTTCCTTGTGGCATGGAGTAGTAACTATACAGGCAATGATCTAGGAATCCCCTGCGGCCCCGGGAGCGATGGGCGCGGCCACCGTAAATCGAGCCGTCTCTGCATCGGTAGAGGCTGAAGTTGCTGAAAGAGATGAAGTAGGCTCAGTAGGAGGATCGGCGACGAGTTACTCGCAATACGTTACTATCTCGAGGTATTCCTCCGAATTATGCCTCCGAAACAGAACGTCTTGATTCTGTTTCCGCAGTGTGATGTCGATGGATTTCTGTAGTGAAGCCGGGGAAGTAAGGGAGAGATGGCTTGTCGGGATGGATCCTTAAGGGAGACCATTCTTTGACACGGAGCGGGACTCCCCGTCTCTGAGAGAACTCTTGGGGCCATTGTAGCAGATCTTGCAGAGACGGGCTGTTGTTATCGGGGTCTTAAGGGGGAACGGCTCTGTAGACATGTTGATTGTTGGTGTTAATGTGCACTGGATTGAAGGAGAGCTGAATCAGTCAGATTTATTTGGTAAGAGTGAGATGCCCTCATGGAACAGCTGAGGGCCCGGGATTTAAAGTTGCGAGGAAGGAAGTTGATGAGGAGAGACTGTATATTAATTAGTAAGGGTGGGTAAAGACAAGGAGAGACGAGAAGAGTTGCCTAGAGACAGGGACAGGGAAGTCAACCTGCCTCCAAATCACGTACTGTATGTGCGATTGGTTGTTTGCTGTTGCTGTTGGGTCAAGTTAATTAATGTTATTCGGCGGGGATCAAGAAACCTACGCCCAACATTCTTATGTATATCTATCCACTAGTGTATATTATTCCTTGTTACCCACTCGGTCGACTAAGATTGGCCTATAAGGACCTACTACTATGTGACTCACAGCAGGTCAATTGCTGCACCTTGATGACCCTAATGCGGTCGCCTTCAGAGCCCCTGGGAGACTATTTACAGACGGATTATTTTCCAACAGTTTATTCGAGGTCTTCGCATCTTGCTCGAGCATAAATAATCCTGTGAGATATGTTTGGATGGGCAATGTTGTTAGCTATCATTAGATATCACATGAAACTTATCATCAATTCAGGATGTCGAATAATTATAGACCCTCGGGATGCCGGTTGATATGGACTATTAACACCTCTGCAGCACGGGACCATTTTGAGAAGAAGCGATGAGGCTGATAAGTCGGAATTAAATCTGAGAGGATCTGGCTTATTAGCTCAAGCCCGTATCGAAAGAAGTGCCATTAGCATTTATAATTACCCTAAGGGTAGGCATGTGCTAAGTATATTCTCGAGTGTTATTAATTTCCAAATTTTACCGGCTATATCTTCATCAAACCACTCATCATTATATATTAGGTAGCCCGTCCTGTTACCTACATAGGTAACTTCGAATATTCTATATCAGATTTCTATAGGGTACCTATAGTTTGGTCAGGGGGTATCAGCACTTGGTGCTATTTGTGGAAGGTTCAGGGTGATCTTCGCCCTTGGGAATTGGTCAACTCTACGAGAGGAGTCAAGTCGATGTAAATGTTGCCTGTTAAATCTATCAAACTGACAAAGTCTTCCTTCAGTACCTAGGTACTTGCAGCCTCAACCACTTAATGCAACAGAGTGCCGCACTTGTTATAGGCCTACGCCAGCTCGATGGTATTGAGGACCCTCATGATATTAATGACTGAGATCAAGTTCTAGTAGCTGCTACAAACCCGGACGTACTGAGTGGCTGCATGCTGAATTTCTATCTCACATCGTTTCAAAAAGCAAAAACCACTGGAAGATGCAGATCATAAGACCACTTCGTATTACCTGAGGGTGGCAAAGTGGCCAAGACTCAATGAAAATCCTTGGAAAGTCGTTGGACTCGAAATGTAATAGCCCAGTGAGGGCGAGCGAACATTGATCAAGGGACACGGACAATGGCAAATCGCAAATCGCAAAAGAACAATGGGAACAGCAAAAACACATGGATTTCTTGAAATGGATCGGTAGTGATGTGAAACATGCTATTTGATGTCCCACTAGCATTCAGGCTCTGTCGGCGCATGCACTTCGGTGCCGAGGCTGAAGTATTCTGCCTTGCTCGGATCCGTGTGTGAAGTGGATTTGTGTGTATTTTCTCCTTCCAAACTAACCAGGTAGCTCGTGGCCACGGTGGCAAGGACTTGCTCAAACTTGATGACTTAATTCGACTAATGCATATAATACAGCGTATCACTCTTCCCGGCTGTCGGTCAACAGCCCGATCTGACAAGCATGCCGACAAGAAACAAAGTTTGGTCGCAGAAGAAAGTTGTTTAACCTTGCATTACTCTACAAGTACGACATTACAGTCAGAGACCCCGCGTCTTACACGTCACTGAAGGATTTTGTAATACCATACACAATGGCGTTGTTGAACACACCTGGGCATATGGGATGCGTCCTTCATTCCTATACTCTGGATACGATGCAAATAGTGAGACCTAGTATTGATCGACATATCAACAGGCAACAACAAGACAGCAAAGGACTTTTGCGCTCCACTTGGACCAGAGCTGTTTGCGGTGTAATGAGTATCAATTGGCTTTCGCAGCCTCGGGGCTGACGAAGATCCTACTTGGACTGGGAATCCTTCTGAACCACAAATTGGTTTCACGTCAGCGGGGCCCAGTTTACTTGCGTGGGTGGGACGAGTGCCAACGTTGAGAATAGGACGAGCAATGTCCACAAGCGGGTAACTACCAGTGAGGATGTATGGTGGAAGGTGGCTCAGTTCTGGTTAGCGATATTCTTGGTATCCCATTATCAAGGCTCAGGTGTAGAAAAGTCCAGAATATTATAAAAGCCATGACCGCCAACGAGTTTGTAAATTCTTGATGTCCGGATATCTTTCAAGCCCATCCCCGACAACCGAACCACAGAACACAATCTCCATACTTCGTCCACTCAAAAGATATCATACAAGATGCAATTCTCCCTGTCAACCCTCGTCCTTGCCCTCGTTGGCTCTGCCCTGGCACTTCCCAACGCAAGCCCCAAGCCCGTTGAGAACCTTGAGACCCTTGAGCGTCGGTAAGATCATCTATGATACCAGTTGTCCGGTCTCGGTATCACCTGGCCGGGAACGAATTCCCATTTACTGACATTTGTCGTGAAGCTGCGGAAGCGAGTATGACTACTGCTCCACTGATGCGGATTGTTGCTCCGGATACGCCTGCTACACGAAGGGCAGTGTCTGTGTCGAGTAGAGGCATTACGGTTGCTCACTGTCTGGTAAGTATCACATCAAAGTGGATTTGTCCTTGAGTATAATCTTGCTGATAAGTGTAAAGCTAGGCTGGGGTCCATGGTCTGAACATACCTACCGTTGCTGGGGGTTGGGTAGAGAACGGATGAAGAAAGGATGAGAGCAATATCTGATGGGGACATGTTTCACATTGAGAATCTCCACAGCAACTGAAAAACGTTCCATTGATACCAGGTTCGAGCTCAGTGATATCTGTAGTGTTCTTGCCATAAGGAGTGATTTCGTCAATGCAGAATGGCTGTCACCTTCGTCACATATAATAATAACATCACGATAATTATGCAGGTACTCACCTCACCCTTCGTGATCACTAGCAAATGAGTGCTGCTAGGATGATATCAAGCTGCTACTATGCTGCAGGACATGCTGTATGTATGCGTGTACTCAGAACAAGTAATTACATTCACATTATATCTTCACTTGTAACAGTTGAATATATACACAAAGGGCACCTAGGTAAATCATTCCTTGTGACGGACGCATGGCGGTGCATGGAAAAGGTGTCCACGCCGTTTCCTCAAGAAACAGGAATACAGGCCACCGGCAGTATAGACAGCTCCAACACTAATCAGTAACGGCCACCGAAATTGTTCAGGGCGAGAAAAGATGATCGTCGTCAGGTAGGACAGCATCTCGAAAAGGTTCTGGAACGAAGCTTCAACAGCCGAGAAGGTGCCTCGGTGATCGTCCTCCACTTCCTATTGCCTTGTCAGTGTACCGAACAAACAAGTAATACTAGATTGCATATTAGACTTACATCTTGAATGATATTCTGTGCACACAAATCAAACCCCCATAGCCCCATCCGACTCAGGGCTACACCAACAGCCAGCCCCGTTGCCGAGACAATACTGTTCGTCCCCCCTATACCCTGATATCCGGAGAAATACCACCCCAACCCCCCGGCGAGACATGCCATCTGCCAGGTTAGGCTCCATATCCCCGCCCTGACAACACCAATCTTTCTCGTCAGGTATGGGGCAATCCACGTCGCGCTGAGCTCGAAAATGCTGCTTCCCACACGTGCAACGCCGACGAACTGGGAGGTGTATCCGACGGCGAGGAGGTAGGTGATCATTTGGCCGGAGAAAGACAGGACTGTGAAGTATAGCAGGGATAAAGCGAAAGAGGCGAGGAATGCAGGATGATTGAAGTAGAAAAGGAGGGGCTTCATCGGCAGGATGTTACTAATGGTAGATCTAAGAACAGTCGTCAGGCTGACATGGTGTGAGGGGTTTCGTCCTGCGAGCGGGTCTGCTTCGTTCAATTCGGCGTCGTTGAAGGCTGGTGTTGTCTCAGCCGCGCGTCGTAGGCCAGAAACACGCTTGTAAACCTGGATGCTGATCAGTTACTGGATACTCTGCATCCGCTAGGATACAAGGTGTTCTGAGGTTTACCTGTTCGATTGCTACGTATTCTACGAAGACCGAACCCAGATTCATACCAAGCGTTGTCCAGATGGCGACCTCTGTAGAGGCCATGGCAACCAGAGAGATAGCCAAGGGACCCAACAACTTGCAGGCGAGGTCTATCCTTCTCATGCGAGCATTCATCGCTGGAACCAAGTCAGTGAGCTGGCTGCAAAGTGGTAGCGATTATTGGAAAGTCCAAGACAGTTAGACTGCTTACCTCGACGAGCAATCTCGTCGCCCTCAGTAATGACGACGACCTAAGGAACATAAAGTCAGAAGGCAGGGGATCACAGACGTCTGTGGAAGGGGGTTAGACACGTACCCAATCCCTCTCCACCGATATCGTGTTCATTGTGGAGCACAACTTTTCCAGCACAGCAAGAAACACAACCACAGCAAACACGCCATGGTCCTTCCCAGACCCAAGCGCCTCCCGCTTGAGCAGGAGCACAAGCAACAAGGCGCAGGTGGCAGCAACGGGCACGCGCTGGCCGACGATAGACGCCCGGATGACCGTCAGCCTGTTTCCCTTTTCGATCCAGGTCCCCACTGGCTGTGCGAAGATAATGTACCCAGCATTGCGGACGAGAGAGTAGATGGAGACGGGGAGAAACGTCCCCGGAAAGATAGAAGCGAGAAAGAGCGCGGCGCCGAACTCGAAGACGCGCGAGTTCCAGGCGGACAGGAAATGTGACAGGTAGAGCCTCAAGGCTAGGGACGTGGGGACACCGGCGGCGATGTCGGATGGCTTGGGGTAGTCATTCTCTGACCGGTGGTGGTTGTGATGGAGGAGAGCCTGCCCCGGTGTAGCATCGACTGAGGCTTCTTCGACGCCGGGCTGGTATTCTCTGCTGCCCGGGTGGTACCGTGAAACTGTGTCGCTGTGACTGGCTTCGGATGAAGCACCAGCTCTGGCGTCGGTGACGGCGGTATTCTCGGTATGATCAATGGCCATGAGCGTAGGGACAAGTATTCTCTCTCTCTCTCTCTCTCTCTCTCTCACAGTACCGTGATGGTTGATGCTGGTGGTGAGGGTGTAGGTTGAACAGTCCACCGAGATGTTATCGCCGTCGATCGGCCTTGATTTACGTTGTTGACGGGTCCGAAACCGGAAACACCGTAACTCCGGATGGGCTGACTCGGACAGGCTGTACCATGTGTACTGTACCCATACACACTCCAGCTCTGGGCCTCCCAGGGGCTCTCTTGGCGGTCCATGCTCGGCTCATGCCGGTCGTCTATATGCATACCAAAATAGCATCCACTGAGGAGCAACAAGAGTGGCTCCGACTAGTTATTCTTGTTTATTCCCGATATCTATGACACTCCAGGGCTGCTGCTCAATGCGGAAAGTCGCCCGAAGCCATCTTAACCGAAAGAGATCCGATATATTCCGTACGTCCGTATGTATGGCTCCGTTATTTGCTACACTATTTTTAGATCTCCTAGCAGACCACAGCACAGCAACAGGACAGCAAGCAACTCATACATTTCCAATCACCAATAATCCGATTTGCTTTGCTGACCAACACATGAAACAGATAATGCGGACGCCATTGGAATGCAGGTGACGAAGCATGTAATCAATAAATCTTAAATATTATGTGATAAATACAACCAAAAGATAAGACACTCAGAGCATATTCGACAGTTCATGCCATGGTGTTGGCCAGCACCCTGGGCACTCTAGATACCGGCGGGGACTCTGTCTGTGTTGGCCAATATACGTCCTTGGTTCCTTGGTTGGGTTACATGTGCCCAGGTGTGTATCAACCCAAGGGCTTCATGTATGAAGATAGGGGAATAACCTAATATGTAAGGAGGAGGGGCGGAGGAATGCCAACGGAGCAGGTACATACATACATACTTGTGTGTAGTATCCGTCTGTAGTGTACTCCATAATAATGGCGAGAGCACAATTATTCCACTAATACAACCTGGCCGGAAAAAATGCCGTTATTCCTACCTGATTCCATGTTCCGCCGCTCTGTCTTAAAACCTCCCCCCGTTGAGACTAGTTCCACCCCCCGTCCACGATGTGAAAGCGTCGACCTTGCTTGATTAAATTCCAAGGGAACCCGGAAGAAAAGAGAGAGAGAAAGAAACCGGCCCATCCCCTTCTTGTAAGCAAGATGCAGTCCTTCAGGCAATCCAGACAATTGTTGAGCGCCGTCAAGGCCCAAATCGAGCGCGATCTGGAAAGGGCCCGTCTCATGACAATCAATGCTGAGGACACAAGCAGTGGACAAGCCGTTCCCGCCACCGCCATTGCAATCACAATCGTCAATAAACAGCAAGAGACGACCTCGAAGGTCATTGAAAGCGATCCGGAGAAGGGCGACCCGGAGACGGACGACCCGGAGAAGGACGAGCCTCAAGATGGAACTGGAGATGGGCAGGGGGAGATCACACTACCACCGCGTTGCCACTCCGTGGAGTCCATTGTCCGCCCTCAATCAACAAGCACCTTGAGTCAAGATGACCCAGACCGCGACTCGATGATATCAGCCCACCGCGTCCCCACGGCAGCAACTCAATACACAGCCCGTGCCGCCCTCGGCCATTCCCTGACTGGGATACACGCACGAGACCGTCGAACACACGAGGGCAAGGGCGAGAAAGTCTTCGTTGTGGGATGGGAGGGATCCGATGACCCGTTGAACCCTCGCAACTGGACCGTGGCCCGACGAGTCAGCTGTATCTTACAGATCTCTCTCATTGCCTGTACCGCTGGTCTCGCTTCGGGCATCGACGCCACTGTCCTTCCAGAGGCCTCAAAGATCCTTGGCGTCAGCGAGGTGGCCGAGTCTCTGGCTACGGGGCTGTACCTCGTCGGAATGGGTGTGGGCTCGCTGGTTGCCGGACCTTTCTCCGAGACGTTTGGGCGGAATGCGGTCTACACTGTTTCTGTGTTCATCTTCATGATCTGGATCATGGCTTCGGCACTCGCACCGAACTTCGGTGCTCAGATTGTCTTTCGGTTCCTCGCCGGATGCTCAGCCAGCGCACCATTGGTGGCCGCAGGAGGCAGTATGGCCGATCTGTATACCCCTCTTGAGAAGACTTGGGCCTTCCCCGTGTACGCCGTTCCCGCCTTTGGGGGTCCGATGTTGGGGGCAGTCATGGGGGCTTACATCGGCCCCTCCAAGGTTGTGAGCTGGAGGTTCGCGGAATGGACGACGTTGATGCTCTCTGGTGTGACTATTAGCGTGATCTTCTTCTTCATGCCCGAGACGTATGAGCCTTTGCTCCTGCAGTGGAAGGCTCAGCATCTACGCAGTGTCACGGGGGACAACCGGTTCAGATCGGAGCACGAGATCATCGACACGACGCTGATAGACCGACTCAAGATCAGCATGACAAGGCCTTTCATCATGTTCCGGACTGAACCTATCATCATCGCCATGACCATGTATCTCTCAGTAGTGTTCATCGTCCTGTTTACGTTTTTGATCGGCTGGCACTACATCTTCGAAGATCCCTACGGCATCTCACAAGGCCTAAGCAACATCATCTTCATCTCCATGTTCATCGGCTTGCAGTTCAACTTCATCCTCATTCCCATCGTCTACCGCATGACAATCAAGCAGGTCAAGCTGGCCGAGTCCCGCGGCGAAGGCCACCAGTTCAACCCGGAAATCAGACTCTGGTACGCAATGCTTGGGCCCGCCGTTGCCATTCCTATCTCGCTGTTCTGGATGGGGTGGTCGGCGCGGTCGGACATCAGCATCTGGAATCCCATCATCGCTGCCGGGATGTTTGGCTTCGGAGTCATGGGCATATTCATCACTTCATATATGTATATCATAGATTCTTACGAGACATTCTCTGCCTCGGCCTTGACGTTCACGTCCCTGGTGCGATATCTCTTTGCTGGGGGGATGACCGTTGCTGGACATCCATTTTACAGAAATGAAGGTGTCCACTACACCTTGACGATATTGGCCTGTATCTCTTGTGTGCTGGTGCCTGTGCCATATGGTCTGTACAAGTGGGGTCACTTGTTGCGCAAGAAGAGTCAATACGCTGTGTCTCGCGAGATTTAGGTGCAGGAGGGAGGTTCAGGATGCCGACATCTGGACGGGATGTCGATTCGGGATCTGTTTGGATGGGGATACTCAGGATATCACAAGACAATTAAGAGCGTGGACTAGAGCGAAGCATATATGAGGTAGTCGATTGAATTAGATCCAGAGAAGCTATTTAAAACTTTCCGAAAGAGGCTTTTAGGTTTTCATACAACTTCCCTCCTTATAATTTGAATCAATAATGTAGCCGAAAGAGTGGGGGGGGGGGGGAAACTGTCTGTTTGACGTCTAGGGAATTTCACATCCGGGTTTACCAAGGAATAATACCAGCCAATGATTGGGATACTGTTGCGTAACCATCCCTCAGTATTATCCAGTGTAGGCAATTTACAGTCCGGTAATACGAGTGTTCAAGTAATTACCTATGTATACACATCGGAAGTCGGTAGGCTCCCTACCCTAGGGTACTAAGGAAGTATACTTTATTTCCCGCTTGTCTACTTACTTCAATGTGTATTTTTTTATATTGCAAGCCGGTGCCTCCCTGTATATCCCTATACGGTAAATAACCGACACCCGTTCTGTCAGGTATTGCTACCTCTGCTCAGAAAAGGAATTGATAATCGGTTACAATTCAGGTGTGCTCAGTCAACCAATACCTACTTGAACGAGGCGTTTATTTATTGAGTGTTTTATCTACAGTAAACCCTAAAGTTATTTATACATGTAACTGCAGGCCGGCGTAGGTCAGTCGCTTACGTAACCAGGGAGTTGACTTCAAAAACATTGAATAACCCCTCATCACGAAATCCAAACCATGAACTTGTCTCACTCATGCGTGGAGCTTCTAAGTCTCTACAAAGAGATATAACGCAGTTCCAGCCCTTGGACGGTCTAACAGATTCGGAATCGTGACCCTTGAGAAGAAGCCAGTCAGTCCCCACGGCTCATCTACTTTATCTTGCGTTCATCACGCCAACATAGGGTATGACTAGGTACTTACACCTGGACAACTTACAAGCGACCGTGACCAGCAAAAATGACTTCAACACGCCCCAACATCATCTTCATCATGGCCGATGACCACGCGTCGAAGGCTATCAGCGCCTATGGTGCCGGAATCAACCACACTCCCAACATCGACCGGCTTGCCACAGAAGGCATGCGATTCCAGCACGCCTACGTCACAAACAGCGTGTGTACACCGTCCAGAGCCGCAATTCTGACAGGAACACACAACCATGTCAATGGCGTGCTCACCCTGGGTTGCAAACTCAACAAGCACTTGCCCAACGTTGCAAAGCACCTGCGGACAGGCGGCTACCAAACCGCCATGGTCGGGAAGTGGCATCTGGGTGAAGGCGTCGCGCACGAGCCGAGCGGCTTTGACTACTGGAGTGTGTTGCCCGGACAGGGCGACTACTGGGACCCGGAATTCATCGAGCCGGACGGGTCATATCATCTGGGGGGCTATGCCACGGACATCATCACCGAAAAGACGCTCAATTTTATCAAGACGCGGGATGCGTCTCGGCCTTTCTTCGTCATGTGCCACCACAAAGCGCCGCATCGAAGCTGGGAGTGTCATGACAAACACAAGCATCTGTACACATCGCCTGTGAAGGTCCCCGAGACCTTCTCGGACGACTACAAGAACCGTGCCAAGGCCGCAAAGGCCGCCAAGATGCGTGTGGCGGAGGACATGACTTACTTCGATTTGGGGCTGGCTCAGCCCGATGGTGGGAGGGACAAGGGCGAGACGTTGTTTTCCGCGATGGGGTTCCAACAGAAGAAAATCCCCGCACCGACGGGCGAGGCCCTGAAGAAGTTGAAGCTCATCGATAAGGAAGATGGCACCGTCTTCACCTTCAAAGACGAGACGGAGCTCGCCGAGTTCAAATTCCAGCGGTATATGCAGCGGTACCTACGCACGATACAGTCCATCGACGACAGCGTGGGCGAGATTCTGGAGTACTTGGAGGGTGAAGGGCTCGACGAGAACACAGTGGTGATTTATACATCGGACCAAGGCTTCTTCACTGGCCAGCATGGTTGGTTTGACAAGAGGTTCATTTACGAGGAATCCTTCCAGATGCCCTTCTTGATCAGATATCCACCGGAGATCAAACCCGGGACGATATGCGACGATATCATCCAAAACGTGGACTTCGCACCATTGTTCTTGGATTTTGCAAAGCTCAGAATCCCGAGTTATATGCAGGGCAAATCTTTCCGGACCTTATTACGCGGCAAAACACCCCCGGGCTGGCCTCAAATAGCCTACCACCGGTACTGGGAATCAAACGATTGGGTACATGCTGCCAGAGCACACTACGGTCTTCGAGGAAAGCGGTACAAGATCATCTTCTGGTACAACCGGGATCTGGGTGTACCTGGAGCACGACCACCGAATGAAGGGGAGTTAGACCAAGAGTGGGAGTTGTTCGACTGTGATGAGGACCCATTGGAGCTCTTCAATGTCTATGACGACCCAAAATACTCTGATGTTGTCACCGAGATGACAAAGTTGTTGGAAGAGAAGATGGTTGAGATCGGCGATGAGCCAGTGCAGCAGTCTCAGTCTCCAAGCCAGGCCTCAAGTGTCCGGTCCAGAAACATTGAATCCCCATCGGAGTCAATCGTACTTGATTTTGACTGTAGAGAGTTCAATATGGACGTTTCTTCGGCAGTGACGGCTTAGTTGAATAAGAACATTGATAAGCTTCCACCGCTGAATGATGAATGAACATGGTCCCATATTGGATCTCCTTTACCCGAAAAATCGCTGCAAATTTGGAGGTACATACTGGCTGGATGCTTGCTGTGTACAGACTCGAGGTTGAGTGGGGAAAGTCGATTTCCATATACTGTATGTATTTCGCCTCAGCCTGCCTTTCACTACTCACATCTGCATAATTTTGGATCCGGAAGGCAACCGATATCCGAAGTGGGTTCCTCGGGATATGCTCGCGTGGAGTTCCCGGTCTGGAGCCCGAGATCTACACATCGTGACTGACCCACCAAATGACGAATACAGATTACCCATGGACATGGGGCCTTGCAATGAATCCATTCAAAGCTTCGGCTTCTAGAAATGCCCGATACGCCACCGTGTTATGGAGACAGTCGACAGCACGGTAGTCAGCTACCAGATGGTGGTTGGCTGTAAAGTGTCTGTTGTTGTTTCGTGGTGATTTTGTGGTATTATCGCGGAACCCCCCGGGATGCACCTTTCTTCGTCTACATAGTATACTGTGATATTAAAATTTCCCGCCAGTCTGTGCCTATCTAGTTATCGCCCCACCAATCGATGGTGGTCCTTCCCCCCTTTGAAGCCACGGAAACGAGAAGTTCGGTGGCCCGGCACTGGTTCCAGATCCAGGCTGTGTCTCCGGATCCCACCGATCCACAAGGTCCCCATTATTCAACCACCCGAACTGCCACGATTCGCCCTCGGGAGAGGTACCCGGAGAGATAAGAAACGTGCTTGACAGCCTCCTCGGGTTGTCCAGGCTGCTTATTCCTTGGTTTCCTTGCGGAGGACTCGGTAGGGGCAGCGGAGCAGCAGCACTTGCATGTTTTGTCGTGCTCCCCTCATGGGTTTCATCCTCATCTGTGAAATCCGCCTGCCTCAGAAGACTATGAATAGCCAGCCTCTGCCTTACTCTGGCTGCTGGACTCAAGCCTGCATCCGGATCCTTGGCGCCATTGACCGCTGGGCCGGGACTGGCCAGTCGACTCGGCGTGCTGGCGTCAGCCCTGGAGCTGAACACAGTGATAGCTCTCCTCATCTCCTCCAGTACGGGCTTCACAAGCCTGCTGGTAGGGAAGAACCTCCGCAGCGACGCGAGGCACAGTTCCGCCCTGCTAAGCGCCCATTCCTCGCGCGGCTTGGTGGCAGAAGTGGACGACTGTGCGATGAAGAGAAGCAGGCGGGTGGCATGGTAGCCGCATATGGCGGTGTCGAACTCCAACGGCTGTGCCTGGTGGGACAGCTGGTTCAGGGTGGCGAGGATGTCGACGATGGCTGTGGCGTGCTGGAGGCAGAGCTGTTCTGCCTTGGCTAGGAGCTCGGGCTCCATGGCGTCCAGCACGGCTGTTGGTGCTGCCTCGCGGTAGCCCCGCAGGAGCAGACGGTACAGGTCGCACTGGCATTGGTGGAAGGACAGATGTACGAGGATCTGCCGTGGTAGCCACGGGCTATCGAGCAGTTGTGCTATCCTCTCCGTCGTCAATGTTGCCCCGTTGGGGAGATCGGCGCTGATGCGTGTGAGATGTTGCTCGAAGTCGCGCATGACTGAGGGCAGTTGTGGGAAGGAGGTGTCGCAGAGGGCCAGAGACCGGGTGAGTTTCATGAGGTCCCGCCGGAGCATCTCAAGTCTCACGAAGTGGTGATATGAGCCGAAGTCGCAGGACTCAAGGGTTGGTTTCGTGCATTCGGGCCTTGAGTCGCTGAAGTCTCGCTCCCAACATGGAAGCTCGAGGTAGATGCAGTCTACGGGACAGAGTTCGAATTCGGGAAGGCCTATCGAGAAGTATCGCTCGACCAACTTCAGACTCCACATCAGCCGTCTCCTGACTTCCTGGTTGACTGTAGAGCCATGTCCTTGCACCCCCACCGTCCGTTCATGGTTGAGTCTCAGTGCTGCTGCGCCCCTGGCGGCGAGGCCGGACAGCATGAATGCTCGCGGGAATGCTCCTGTCTCTACCCGGTAGAGGATCACAAGTAATAAAGCTTGGAGGCGAGGGACACTGGGCGACTCGAGATGTTTCCATATGACATCCTCTGCGGCTTGGATCCAGGCTAGCTCGATGTGCTGCTGCCTGCGTTGTGGGGATCCTTGGTGGTGGCTGGCGACGGCTGAGATGGCATACGACAGGGAGGGTTCCAGTTGTCCCTCGCTGCATTGGCGGATGGTTGTTTGGGGGTGAAGAAAGGCGTATGATGGGAGTGGGTAAACGTTTGCAAAATAGAACTCGACAAGGACCTGGATATCTGGGGGGAGGAATGCTGGACCGGTAAAGGAGTGGGTGTTATTAGGTGGCGGTTCGACGGTTGTTCCAGGGGTTGTCGGTGTGAGTGAAGTGACTGAAGCGTCATCCCCCCCAGATACGCTCTCAGCAATGCCAGCAAAGGTCGATTCGGTGGGAGTCCCTGATGTGCTGCTTATTGCAATGCGGCTGCCTCTCCTCCGGCCATCATTCCCGTAGACACATGTCACCCCTTTCTTCTTGCATGCAAGACAAGGGGATCCTCCAGAACATCGCACCTTTTGGTGTCGACAGGCAGCACATGCCTTACTTGTCCTTCTCCTTTCGACGGGTCTGTCTGATGTCGGGCTGTGATGGTCGGCGCTGCCCTCATCCGTGGTTGACACAGCAGTGGGTGTTGGTGGAGCCGGTTGCGATACAAAGGAACAGGCGAACTTGAGTCGGTCACAGTCGCCACAACCTTTCTCCCCGTGGACTCCATCACAACGGACCTTTCGAAACCGACACTGCCTGCAGGTTTCCTTTGGTAGACGGCCGGTGGCGCTAAAAGTAGTGACGAACTGCTCCATGATTCAAGAAGTAGTTTAGTGCCTGGAACCTCCCGAGTCAAAAGTGTTCCGGTGATGATTATGGCAAGTCCATAATTATCGGGTCGGGGTTGTAGTGTAGAGCGTAAGTGTGTAGGGAGGCGTCTGGGCACGTGTATGGGTATGTTTGATCCGGAAAGGAATGTGGGAGGAGGATGTAAGTTAACGACGACAAGGCCACACAAACACAATAAGGTCGTGTGCTCAGTCTGCCTGCCTCGGAAATGTAGGGATGTTGAAATAAAGTTCGATTATCACCGCATTGTGCATATCCGATATCTTTCCTTCTTTTTGCGCTCATCATATTTTTTCTCTTCTTTTTTTTGTCCCCTCCCCTTCTTCCTTCATCCTCATATCATCCGTCCAAAAGCTGTGGCGGGACCCCGCATTCCGCCTATGATACCATCTCAAGCGATAATTGCGAATTTGTCGCACTCCGATTCCGACAGGAGGCCCAGGAAAGACGCCATATATATGAAGCAAATCAGGGCCTTTCAAGATGAAGCTTGAAATGAGGCCTTAGCTGCTCACCTCTCACCTTTTTTTTTCTTATAATACTATACCGCATTATGCATTCTACATGCTGCATTCTGCGAAGATCGTCCAGCAACACACACACATGTAATTACACACATCAATCATTAGGTGTTTTCGGCGGGTTCGATCGCCAATCCGTGTCATCTATTTCCTGTCGTCGAATGGGCTTCATACTCGATTAATCAAACAGGGCATCCTTTTTTTCCCAGCATGGACATACCTAGTCCAGTCCTGATTTCAACAGATCTATCTTTTCAGCCACATCAGGGGCTGAAACGTGACACACAGGATAGTTATGAGGATTGCACTCAACCTATTTCTTGACCGCACATCGTCGCAAAATGCCAAGATGATTTACTGCACATTTATTCACTGGGGCTTACCTTGGGTACTGCACACGTCAACTGGTGTGCTGACTCGAGGTCCGATGGGATTTCACCCCCTGAACTGACCCGAACCCTTTCTTCAGGAATACCCTAGGGTAAATACCAGGGGGGGGGGGAGGGTAGTTGTCTTTCCTCACACCATCCATGGTTCTTGTTGTTAGCTGAGCTTGGCTTAAAGTTCGGGGCTCGTCACAAATCAATAATTTACTGGGTGCTGAGTGATGAACTATCAGCCCGATAAAAGGAAGAGAAGAAAAACCACAAAAACAACGACCCCAGGGATATCGAGTCAATATAACCGGTATTTCAAGAAGCATGCCCACCTTGGAGTTACTATGCCATCACATGCTGGACTTCAACCAAGTACATAGTGTGGTTGGCACTGTAAGGCATCATGATTGTTTCTAGGGATCAAGAATGCCACCGCAAATAACGGCGTTTAAAAGGTGCTTGCGACCCATGTCACATTCCCTCATATCATCTCTTATAATCTCACAAAACACTAGTACCCTTCCACGACAGCCTTGCACGTGTCTTCAGCGCTTGGGTCATGGGAGGGCATGTGCCCCCTTTGGTCCGTCGTACTCCGGTAGGTACGTACAACTGGGACACTCCCCTGCTCTGGTGACGCGACCATTGCCTGAAATTCGTCAACACCGAGGACTTGACCTTGGTCCCCACCAGTCCGAATCCAAAATCTCTCGATGAGATGGGCTCGGGAGACTTCCCATACTCCGCAGGAAGAAAAACAAGGTCAAGGAGACGGACGGAGAGAGAAAAAGAAGGAGAGAGAGAGCACGCCCACAATCCACCAGCAACACCGGGCACCCACAGATAAATACTAGCCTACCTTCCAGGGTTGATGGGCTGACAGCAAACTCGTGAGTCTTTCGCAAGCTCACTCACCTGCTGTCTGATGTCTGGAGCCACCAGGACTATTCGCCACCAGGATATGCAACGTTGTAGTGTAGAACTCGTAGGCTATTTTTATCAACGAATTGAACATAGAGTTCGAAACTCCACATAACACCATGTCTCCGCTAGGCTGTGCCCGAAGCACCCCGTATGTATGTATGTATGTAAGTTTGTTTTTGCAGTCGTCGTCCAATAATAATGCTTCGCCATTGCTCTGAATCTGAAATGGTGATATCATACCAGAGACCGGGACACGATCACTTACCGGGGCTGAAGAGTACTACAAAACTTTTGGCTCTGTGAGAACATGGACGGCATTGGGTGGGCACGTGGCTTAAGATTTGTGAAGAAATGCGGCGATGATGGAATTGAAACCCTGGGAAGTTTGGCTGACATGTATCTTCCTCCAACTGCTAAATCCGAGTGTTTTCATTCTATCTATATTCTCTTTATTCTTGACGATCAAGTTCGTTTCATATTAGAGGATTCCCAGATGAGCTCTGTTGACTTGCAGACCGGCAAATCATCGTTTGATACGCTGCATATGATGGCTCACGTCAACGAGTGACGCTTGGAAAGCTTGGGTCCAAACACTCGGGCCTTGGATAGGCAGATAGGGTTCCGGTGTTGGCGATGGCCTGAAGTAGCCTACCAGGCCTACATACACGTATTGATGCGTTTGTACCATAGTAGATCAGGCCATCTCCGGATATATGTGCGAAAGAAAACTGGAGACATTGGTTCGGTTCGGCTGTCGGAATATGCATACCCAACAAGGTTGTTCTAGAAGAATATCACAATCACGCTGGCGCCCCCGCCTGTTCCTTGTTCGGCATACTGCCGGTTCGTTGTACCGGGCATGTAGTCTCCCAGGGGCTAGCCTCCTTGTGTTCATCAAGTGGAAACATTCATGACTTCATGGCAGCCGGGATCATACTGTTGGGCTACTTACGGGCTGAACCCTCACCAGCAGCCTTAGCAGCTGGCAGCCAAGGTTTGCGGCAGTGCCCCTGCTTGGTCAGTGCCAGAGCTGCAGAGTTGAGCTCAGCCACCTTGGCGTAGCTTGGCTCGTGTCCTGGAATAGTTTACTGTACAGTTGTCCGTCACTGGTTCCCACTGATCGTCGCTACTCCGGCTTGTGATGTCAGGTCGAATCACCGTTTTTGCCTCAGGGGCTCCCTCAGAGATCACGAACCATATAAAAAGTTCATCTGTTTCCGGGTATTCTTCAGGACCAAAAACATTCTACACCATAGTAACAATCGTTCAACCAAAGCAGCCATTCAATCACTTATCATACACTGCTCTCTACCACACAACATCTAATAACATTACTTTTACGGGCTACTGTCACTTAAGACCAACTTCCAACATCCACAATGAAGTTCCAACTCCTCACCGCCGCATTCGCTGCCACCGCCGCCGCAGTCCCGGCCCTTCGGACCCGTCAGTCCAACGGCACCACCATCGGAGACAATGAGCCCTTCGGCCTGATGGCCCTCCGTTCCGGCTCCGCCATCCACTTCTCATCCTTCTCTGCCTCCCAGAACGGAATCCAGATCGGCCTGGACTCTCAGGGCGCCAGCTGCGATTCTACAGACTCAAATGATGCCACATTCTACCTCTCCAACGGCGCCTTGTACCTGTTGACTCCTTCCAACATCACCCAGGAGCTGTACACCGACCGGTCCGGCATGGGCCAGGGTGTCCTGCAGTACTCCACCACGCCCGGCGGATACCAGGCTGGCCGGAACAGCGAGACAACAGGGTGGGTGATTGATGCGGCTGGCGACTTGACCTTTGACGGCGCGGACTTCATTGCCTGCCCCAACTCGATAGACGATGCTTGGTCTGCATGGATCTCCGCCGGTGTCTCCCAGCCCGGTGGCAGCACGGGCTGCGTCGGTGTTGTTGCCAGAACTGTCAAGGCTGTGCAGACTCCTGCTGTTTGCACCTACTCTTACACGCCCGTCTCGGCTTAAATGGGATGGGGCGTTTTCTGTCGGAAAATCAATGTGTTAATGGTTATTGTATATATTGGGTTGCTCAGGGAGCGGAATATGAACGGCACAAGCTGCCATGGACTGTATGTTAAGACGAACGAACGCTAAAATTTCAAATCAAAAACTTCAAGATATTCTACCTATGTTCTCCCATCCCATCATTACCCCGAATAAAATCTGACTATAGAAAGGAAAATGGTCTTGACATGTTTCCAGAAACAACAAGCAGTATCTCACCCGCGACAAAAGAACCCGAGGCGGGCTCGGGATTTGGCCGGATTTCACTTTTTGATGGGTGGAAAAGTGGCGCCGAAGTCAAAATTTTATCAAACTCTGGTAACAACAACGGAACAGGATATAAGTGCCGAGAGCTTTCAACCTGACAGGGAACAGAGAACTGATCCTTTGGCAAAACACATTCTCTCGTTCTACAATTTTTCTTTGTCGACATGCCGGCGGACTTCGAGAAGCAAGAGTACTGGCACCAGCGCTTTGCCACCGAAACCAACTTCGAGTGGTTGTCAACCTCAGAAGAGTTTATGACCATCCTCAGGAGCGACGAGGACTTTGTAAAACTGGACAGATCCGCCAATATCCTACAAATTGGCTTCGGGACGAGCGACCTACACAACTGGCTACGCAAGGATGGGTTCCTGAATGTTCTCAACATCGATTACGAGCCAACGGTCATCGACCGCGGAAAACACATCGAGAAGATGGAGTTTACCGATGTGCGAATGAGATATGCTGTAGCCGATGCTACAAAGCTCGCTCTGCCCGAGAAGTTCAACTTCGTAACCGACAAGTCAACAGTAGATGCGATATCGTGTGGAGGTGAAGATGCTTTCTTGAAAATGTGTCATGGCGTTAGGGCTCATCTTGCTCCTGGGGGGTTCTGGATTTCTATGAGTTATTCGAGATGGCGTTTTGACGTCGAAGGCCTGCCTTTCTCTTGTCAGGAGATCGCAAAGATCCCGACGAGGAAGCTGAAGGAGACGGATCCAGACATTTTTCATCATTGCTACAAGCTGACACCGAGGAACGATGGTCAGTGAACTAGGTGAACTTGAAGACCAAGACTGATATGTTCTCGTCATATCCCCTGGGATTGATTTCGAAAAATCAAGCCAAAGTTCGATGATAATGGAATGCTGTGATACTACAATATTGCCCCCCCCCCCACCCAAGCATAAGCTGGCTACCGCACGCCAGACATAGCTCGAAGCATTTGATCCATTCTCGTTGTTCTGTGTTTCTCGATACGATTAGCTGCTGAAACAGACCGTCACCAACGGCTCACAATAGCTGAGGCGGAAGATTCAGCTCCTCCCAGCTTCAACTTTTGTCGTTTTCGCAGTCGGTTGGAACTTGAAATCGGCGCACTGATCATGACATATGTGATATCAGTTGAGAAAAGCTTCCGGCAGAGGCTGATATTCTTCCCAAAACCAGACCGCTACACTAGCCAACGGAAAGTGTTACCACCCCTAGTAGAACTAGAAAGTGAATCTGGTCCTATAGTTGGTTTGTGATACATGGTATGTTCCAAAGTTAAGTCATATAAATCGCACCAATGATGATGAAAGCACTTGAGAGAAATAGTATAATATATAATCAGCGAATAGAGGTAGATCCCACACAGTGTTCTATAGTAAGGCGTTAACTTAGTTCTTGATACCAGATCGAGCTCTCCTCTGTTCCTCCTCCACTTCACCCAGTGTGAGGCCTGGCAGGATATCTAGTCCCTTGAGCACCAGCTCCGAGAGCCGTCGGAAAGTCATTGTAGTGGCCAAGAGCTCTTGGAAGGGGATGTTCAGCCGAAGCTCCTTGAACAGCCAGTTTCGCAGCTCCACACCAATCATGCTATCAAGGCCATGCGCGCCGACGCTCTTGCCGTCCAGCTCAAAAGAATCTACAGGAATCAGAAGAATCGCGGAGCACTTCTGCACAATATGCTCGGAAGTGATACCCAGCGCGCGGGCGTATCCCTCCTTGTTGGCGATCGCGTATAGCTGCGGAATGAAGGCCCCCGCGTTGGTCGTCGCGTCCTTACTGCTGAGGCTCCCGGATGCGGCCCGGACCCAGGCTTGCAGGCCGGAAAAGCGGGCATCGTTCTCAAACCAAGAGAGATCGGACGAGTCGTCCTCGGCAGCGGCGGCTAGGGATGCTCCGAGACGTGCCGGCTCCAGGCCCATGATGATTGCGGAGTGGGCATGGTCAAAGGAAGAGGCCGTCGAAGGTAGTGGTCGCGGCTGCGACATGGCAGCAGCGAAACCGCGCAGCATCTCTCGCTCGTCGGCACCGTAGAGCCCGCGGCGGCTGATCTGGCCTTCGAGGTTGTCGCTCTCTGCCACAACACCCACACCTAAGACCATGGGAAGGATGAGACTTGTCGCAGGCAGGCCGGCTAATCTGCGAGTCAGGGCCAGATTATCGAGGAAAGCATTGGCAGCGGCGTAGTTGGCCTGGCCGGGCTGTCCAGCTGTTGCGGATATCGAACTGGTCATGACAAAGAAGTCGAGGGTTTCGTTATGATCGCGCAGGGCTTCGGTCAGCGCCAACGCCCCTTCAACCTTGGGGGATAGCGTCCCCTTCCATTTGTCAACTGTCATGTTGGGGAGCATGCTGTCGTTGAGAACCATTGCAGCATGTACCACGCCTCGGATACATCGATCTTTGGTGATGGCTTGCACAACTGACTTCATATCAGTCACGTTGGCGACGTCTCCGCGGAAGATTTGTGGTAGAGCGCCCGCATCGGTGATATCCTTGACCAGTCGGGCCGCTTCTGGCTTGTCATCACCAGAACGTGACACGAATGCGAAGCGTCGGGCGCCGTGATCCATCATCCAGGACGTTAGGCTACGGCCCAGACCACCCAAGCAGCCGACAAGGAGGTAGACATCCTCGGATGAGAAGCGCGGCCTGTGTGCGGATGGCAGTACCGTGATTGTATCGCTTCCGTATCCAAACCTTAGTATAGAGGTTTCCTCTGGTGCGGACGAGGAATCTGCTAGAGCATTGACATTGAGAGTCTGGGTCTTGTCTTCACCTTCGTCTGCATGTCGCTCCGCGACTGTGATCGCGGATTCGATAGAGCACCTGATCGATACAGCGTTTGTCTTGAGGTCAATTTCGAGGCCAGCCACCACGAACCTTGCACCCCGAAGGAACGGTCGGGAATCCAGTGCCTTCTGGCTAGGATCCTTGGCGGAACTGACAAGTACGAACGATGCTCCTGAAGGTAGATCTCTCCAAATCTCTTCACCCAAAGATGAGAGGACCTCAGCAAGGACAATCAACGATGGGCCAGAATTTTGGATGAAATCACGTGTCCTGATCACATCAGCAGGGCTTGAAGACGTGAAGACCTCGAAGCCATAGGCCTCAGCAAGCAGAGAAACTGACTTGGCTAGTGATGAGGACGGTGATAGGAGAAGCACGCGCTTGCCAGTAAGCGATGCAGCCGCAGTGTATAAGGCATGGATAGCACGGCTGAGGCCAGCCAGTAGCCCATTGTACTTAGAAGAGTTAAACCTGACGACGATATCCTCGGGAGCCCTGACCAATGTGTTGTACGGTGTCAGAGTATAGGTGACAACATGAGCGCCCGTGAGGTCTGACTTCACATCCCGTCCGACTTTTGTGACAATGCCTGCGATAAGCCTTGGGCTTTCGGGGTACGCTTGCAGGTCCTGCTTGCTGAAATCAAGTACATCTGTTACCTGTATTTCGACATCGCCGGCAGAGAGCAATGTGACATCAAAGTCTTCGCTCCGGCGAAAGACGATCTCACCCGCCTCGGGGAAACCCCGGAGCAGCTCACCTTGAGGCAGCGTTAATTGCTTGATCTCGCCTCTCTCCCCGATCATGCGGCTGTTGATATCCTCATTGGGCAAGACACGGCTTATGTAGCAGACCCGGTCGTGGAGCCAGAACTCAGTCTCAGGAACCTCCTTGCTCTCTGCATCATCCAGCGCCGATGCGACGGTCTGAGCTATGGTTTCGAAAGTTTCATTTTGGTCATAATCCAGAACTGAAACCCGCGCCATTTTCTGCTCTTCACGTACGACCCGTAAGAAGCCAGAAACCATGGCCGCAGAGGTACATTGGCCCTGGTTTACTCCAGAGGTGAGCCAGAGTATGGAGGTTCCAGAAGATATAACAGTCTTCAGGGATTCGAAGGTAGCCTGCTCGGGATGGGAGAGCAGGTTTCCGTGTGGGTTGTAGAGGACAATTTGGTTGTTGAAATTTGTGCTGGCTTCTTCCAAGGCCCGAATGTGGACTTTGATACCCTGGGCCACCAAGGCAGCGGCGAGTTCTTCTGGGGACGCGGAGTGGCGAGGAGAGTATACCAAGTCCACCTGGCTTTCCTTCATGGAATTTGCGTGGCCATTAGCGATTTTACCGTTTCCATCAATCTCACTGACTCCCTTGTTCGTTTTGTGGGACGAGAGGTGACAAACAAGGTCAAAGTCAGCGAGCGAAACCACCTCGGAGGCCAGTCTGGAATTGCCAACTGCCTCTTGAGTTTTAGCAGAATGGTGTTTCTCAACCAGCAGGACCAGGTTGCCATTCTCACCCAGTATGGTTTGAATGTCAGAAACAAGTCCTGCCTGGATCAGTTGCGCCGTCTCAGCTTGGCCGAATATCGCCACGTCTTGCTTCTCCAGACCAAGGGTGACAACCTCCGACACTCCATCAACTAATGCCAACCTCCGGAGCCGTACATCATCTGAATCATCCTTCATCCCTCTCGCAGTAATGGTCGCCATCGGAGCGGTCATTTGTAGACGCTTCTCCTCGACTATCCCCTGACTGTCCAGAACGAGCACGGAGGCCAGGGACCGTTTGTGATTGAGTGACTCGAGAAGCTTGAACACAGCATCAACTGCGCTGGAGTCACGAGAGACAAGGCTACTCGTTGGGTTCAATGTTGGATCGGGCCGCCAAACAACGCCAGTGTATGGCATGGGCTTGAGCGCAGACTCGTCAAGTGGAGGAAGTGCGGCATCATACGACTGAGTGTGCAGTCCCTTGATATCTACAAGGACATCTCCCTCGCTACTTATGAGCTTTGCATCCGAGATGAACCGACGAGCATGCTCCTTTGGCTCCCTGAGCCAGGAAATGGCTTGGCCCATAGTTCCGGCCGATTCGCCCGGGAGGCGGATGGTCACCTCGTCGATCCTGACAGGAATGACACCCCAGGGCATCTCCTGGTATAGGCCAGCGTGGATGGCAATAATGACAAGCTGCAAGAGACCATCTACTGTCGAAGGATGAACTATGTACCGTGATTCACCCTGCATGAGGCCGCTCTCAACCGCGATGGGAATACTTCCCGCAGCCTGATGATGGTACTTGCCGTGGGTACGGATCTTGTCCAGCGTAGCGAAGGCACGGCTGTACTCGAACCCAACTCGTCGGAAGGAGTCGTTCCATCGCCTTCCAGAGTGGCGCTGAGTGAGAGCGTTTATGTCGACAGGATGGACGGCGGAAGGGGCTGCGGAGGAGGTGTTGTTGGGCTCAATGGTTCCTGTGGAGTGGACTACCCATCCGTTGCTCCACGACTCCACTGCAAAGGTAAAGGAAGGGATATTTTCAGACCCAGAAGCCTGTTCCGTCAATCTTACTTGGATCTCGATACCGCCGTCTGTATCGGGGACGATGAGAGCAGTCTTCAGCTCCAGATCTCGGACAGTTGCCCCAACAATCTCGACATTGCTTATCTCGCAGTACTGTCTGAGACCTTCGATGGCGACAGCGAGGTGACCTGCAGCGGGAAACATGACAGAACCGCCGAGCTTATTTGTAAGTGGAAGGTCAGCCTAAATGTCGAGTCTTTTCCACGGATCAAATCGAAACTCACCTTATGGTCCACCAACCATGGGATATCCTTAATCCGTAACACGTTACGCCATGCAATATTCCTATCCGATAGTCCCAGTATCCTTCGTCCCAAGAGGTCGTGGCGAGGATGCTTCAACTGACGATACTCAGCACTAGCGCGCGGCTCCGTCCAAAACACCTGCTCATAGTTCCACTGGTATGGAGGAAGGTCCACCAAGCTCATGGGCTGTGTATACCGGGGCTTGATGTGGCCCATTGTGGTATCATGTCGATAGGTAGGGCCGACTTTATTCACCTGCAGTAGATCGACGGGGTATGAAGCCAAGTATAACTCTCCAGCCGTTCTCAGCAAACTAAGAGCAGCATTGCCATCATTGCGAACAATACTGGGGATGTATGTGAAAGATGAAGCTTCTTTGTGTTGGCAGATCTGCTTGAGTGGACCGGCAAGGGCAGAATGAGGGCCGACCTCAAGGAAGCCGTTAATATCCCCGAGGCTCTCGTCGTCGAGCAGAGCCTGGACACCAGTGTTGAAGAGCACGGGGCTGACCAGGTTGGATGTCCAGTATGCAGGACTAACGTCGGCCTTTCTCAGCCTCTTGTTGGTGATGGTGGAGATCATAATCTTCTCAGGGTACCGCCATTGGCGGTCTAAGCCATCTAGCCGCTCGAGAGCCTCAGAAATGAGGCGAGCCATGGGCTCAGCAGCAGGTCGCATGAATGGCGAATGATACGCCATTCCTGTCCTTAGCTCTCGAGCAAAGATGCTCTCGGCCGCAAACATATCCCCGGCTTTCCGAATTGCTTCGGCCGGGCCGCTCAGTGTGACACTGTTGGGCGAATTCTCGCAGGCCACAACAATATCTTGCGTAAGCCGGCCTCGGTAGGGCTTCAGATCATCAACGCCCTTTCCAACGGCCAGCATAGAACCTCCTTTCTGAGCATATCTCACGAGGCTTAAGCCACGGTAGTAGGCGGCGACAATGGCCTCAGGCGCCGAGACCAAACCCGCAGCATATGCAGCCCCAACTTCACCCGAGGAGTGACCGATCGTGGCCTTGGGAAGAACACCCCAAGAAGCCAACAGATCCACGACAGCAATCTGCACTGCGGCTAGGGTGGACTGAGCAACATCGGGATTGTTGATTCTGCTGTTCTCACCGGGCGCTGCGAGTTGTTCCACAAGGGTAAAATCGGGTGGCTCAAGCAGGCGCCTGAGGACTTGATCAAGCTTCCGAATTGTCTCACGGAAGACAGGGAATGTATCGATGGCCTCTTTCCCAACACTTGCCCACTGAGCGCCCTGGCCGGTGAAGATGAATGCGAGGCCTTTGATGGAGTTTGAGCTCGATCCAAACTTGAAGTTGCCAAGGGTCAAGTCCTGTGCCGCCGTAGGCTCACTTGCTACAGCGAATGCTCGCTGCTGGAAGGCTGTCCTCCTCATGTTCATAGTGTGGGCGTAATCTCTTAGATAGAACTGATCAACCACCTTGGAATACGCCTCGATATTCTTACCAAGTGTCGTTTTGTCGTGTGCAGACATGGTGACGAGAAGCGGCCTGATGGAGCTGTGATCGTAGTCCGCTTTCTCCTTGGCTGCTCCGCGTTGGTAGCCAGGCACCAAAGCTTCCACATTCTCAATGATGACATGAGCATCTGCAAGGCCATCTGTTAGCAATTTCCTCGAGGTAAATATATTGCGAATTAAAAACATCAGAAACATGTTTTCCCTATGAATGCCATAGACCCCGATAGATATTCCATGAGAAGAGGTTGAAAAGACGTACTTGTGCCTCCGTAGCCGAACGAGGAGAGACTTGCGCGCCTGGAATCAAATCCAGAGGGCCACTTGGATAAGTCTTTGTTGATTTTCACGTTCCATTCAGCCTCAGTAATGTTTGGGTTAATGGTTTTGAGACCAGCAATCCCTGGGAGAAGGCCTGTCTCGACCATCAGAGCAGCCTTGATAATGGCGAAAATGCCACTGGCTGCCTCACTGTGGCCAATGTTGGGCTTGATAGCTGTAAGAAGCAAAGGCTTGTCCTTAGATCTGGTATCATTCATGGCTCTTGAAACAGCTCGAACCTCAATGGGGTCTCCAACAGGCGTTCCGGTCCCATGTACCTCAAAGACTGCGGTGTCGTCGGGGTTGAGGCCGGCCTTTCGATATGCCTGTCGGATGACCTGCTCCTGACCATCCACATTGGGGAACGTAATGCCGTAGCCAGGAACCTTTCCGTTACTGTTGACAGCAGAAGAACGAATCACGGCCCGGATTGTATCCCCATCTCGAACCGCATCGTCGAGTCTCTTCAAGAACAATGCACCAGCACCCTCTGCACGACCATAGCCGTCGGCCGACGAGTCGAAGGTGTGGCAGAATGAAGTAGGCGACATGATGCCCAGCTTTGCCGTGTTCATATGCTGGTCAACCGTAACGATCATGTTGACACCGCCAACAAGCGCAGAGTCGCAATCCCGCGCGCGAAGCGAATTGCATGCGTTGTGGACGGCATAGACCGACGAAGAACAAGCGGTGTTGACTAAGGAGCTGCGAGGAAACAGATGCTTGTTAGCTTTCAGTAACTCAATTCAACTAGCGATCAGCAACCACATACTTGGGCCCCCTTAGGTCGAAGGTGTTTCCAATTCGAGCACTGATAATACCGGTGTCTACACCAGTGGCAGCATAATTATGGCGAAAGTCGTGATCCTTGAAAGTCATCTGTTGATAGTCGGCAGTGAACGACGCTGCGAAGACGCCAGTGTTGCTTCCTGCAATCTGTTTCAAGTAATTATCTCAGGGTCAGCTTGAGGAGGATTCAACTAATATTCACCAAACTCATGGAATAGGACACGTACAGAGTCAAGTGTCATTCCGGCTGACTCGATGGCCTCATAGCAAACTTCCAGCATTCTTCTCTGTTGAGGATCCAACCACATTGCTTCAACAGGAGTCATGTTGAAAAAGGTCGGGTCGAACTGTTCAGGGGGTCCATTAAGAAAATAGCCACCAGGGACGTTGAAACTCCCCGGGCGGTCTATGTTTTCGTGGAAGTGCGCGTCGATATTGAACCTGGACTCGGGCACTTTCGTCGTATTACCCGCAGCCTTTCTCAAGAGCATTTGCCATAAAGCCGAGGGCGAGGTCACTTTCCCTGGTGTTCGACAGGCTGAACGTTTCAGAGTGTTAGTCTTAAGATGCTTTAAGTACTGTGTTGGTAGGGTTCTATTCGTACGTACGAAGTATTGTCTGAATAGCTTGTATATTTTGTTATTGTTTCTAAGTTCCCTCCCTAGGAGGTATGCTAGAGAGGAAATAGCTAAGTGCTACGTTCTATTAGAAGGAAAGACTTAATACTAGGCTATAGCTGGGAAGGTACGGCTATGCGATAGCTGTACCTGTAATACTAGTAACCTTTTCTTTTATAAAGATAGGTCTATCGTGAAATAAAAAACTAAATTTATCGTAAACTTAACGCGTTTAAAACTCGCCGTTGCGGCGTCTGTAAGTGATACTATTAAAGCTAATTGTAAGATTAAAATTTATTGTAAAATCTATTATGTAATATGCTAAGCTTTCCCCTAGCTTTCTCCCTTCTTAACCTTCTTCTTTTTCTGCAATTAAGATGTCTAGTTACCTCTCGATCTCTTTAGTCCCTTCGCTGTGCGATCGTCGTCGTCTTCGTCTAGTATTATTGCATGCTTTCGTATAGGTTTCTTGGTTAGGGTGTAGTTAAAGTTTAGTCTAGCATTTAGCAGTGGGGTGCGTTTGTTAGGAGTAGCGGCCAGAGTACTCTTCTTATTTTTATTCGCCTACTTCTTTATTACGGGTGCGGGTCTTCGATAGGGTATCGCTAGCCCTTTTATATACGGAGGTTATATGCGTTAGTTACTTATCTAGTGTAGAAGGTTTTAGATCTAAGTTAGCAGGTCGATCTATTTTTTTAATATTTTATCGTCGCCGGTGCGATAGCTATAGAAGATATAGGGGATCGAGATTCCTTTAGGGTCGACTATTATAGCGATTGTAATAATTTTGCACTTTAGGTAATAGTTATTCTAATAGCTATTATTGCTTAGGGATCCTACTAGTATTGCCTCTATTATTCTAACTCTCTCGATATCCTTTCGTATCTTTCTAACTATTATATAGAATAAAAACTGCTTATCTTAGTATATAAAGTTATCGATAATCTTTAGTACTATTCTGCTAGTTTCGTTATAAAGGAAGAGTATTTTAACTTAAGCTATAGCTTTAACTTTAAGGTTAGTAAGTTTAGCGTCGGCGATACCTCGAGAACCTTTCTTCTTCTCCTTTAGAATCGCCTAGTTTTATACGATTCTCGCTATTATCTCTTTAGCTAAGTTATAGTCGTTATTATCTATTAAGTTGCTATAGATATCGAGGGGACGATTATCGTTATCTTCGGTAGCGGTCGCGTTAGCAGCCTTAATAGCTTCGGCGGTATAAAGGGCGGTAGCTGCGATATCTTCGATATCTACTATTTCTCCTTTAATTTTATCGTATTTAGCTATTTCTGTAGCCGCTTTTACGATCGTCGCTATTAAAATAGTTATAGGAAAGGTAGGAATTAAAATAGTAATATCTTTACGAAATAAAACTGCGATAAAGATATACTAATTACCGAATTAATTATTATAAGGAATAGAAAAAGTAGGAGGTTTGTAGAAAGAAGTAGGAGGTTTTATAGTTAGCTAGCGGCGGCGAGGTAAGTAAAAGAGAAAGAAAGTGCTAGTAATACGTTGCGCGTTCCCTACTAGGAAGTAATAAGTCTTTCTACTTTAGGTCTTTCTACTAAACTATCGACGCGTATACGAAGCTCGTTGCTTTTAACTAGCTTCTGCAGTATAGAGTTTAGCTTCGCCTTCGTTATAGCGTCTGCTAGATTATCTTTTCTATTAATCTATCTGACCTCGTCGATTTCTCTTACTTTATATAATTATCGTAATAATATAATATCGATTATAAGGCGTTTCTTTCGCATTATTCTAAGCTTTACGAGGTATTTATATAGGCTGTACGAATCTGTATAAATAACTAACAGTATATTAGGTAACGATAATTATCTTGTAATTATTCTAATAGTTATTGCTAAGGAAATGCTAATATCTACGCCGTTTACTATTCCGTAGATTTCGCTTACTAGAACGCTCTTAATAATACGTTTATATTTTATTAATAACTAATAGATAATATTTCCTATTAATATAAACTCTCGTTCTTATATGCGAGCCTTATTTACTAGGACGATAATATAGCCGAGTTAAGATATTAAGTCCTAGTTATTTGCGAACGAACTATCTGCGAAAACGAAGAGTTTCGCTATAGAGAGGTCTAGGGGGATATACCTAATCCCTTACTAGGCATTATCTATTTGCTATAATAATCGCGTATTTAGGTGCTTATAGTTTTCTTTCTTAGGGCTTTATACCTATATAGTAATAGAGAGATTATATAATACTTCTAGTTAGTAAATAGAAGCTATATATACTCCCCGGGCTCTCTATTCCAGGTAGCGTTAGGGGCTATTAACGGCCGTCGTATCGATTAGGGCAAGTTTGCCTCCTTATCCCTTCTAGCGAATCGTAATAGATCTATTATTATCTATAACTATATAAGCGCTGTTATAGTCTATATATTATTCCTATATTAGTATTATTATTTTTTTTACCTATAGTTTCGCTACGTATAATTCCTCGTCTTCTCTATCTTAAAATGCCTATATACCTAATAGTAATATATTATTTATCTATATACCCGCGATTTTAAAGGGTTATACGGGCTTTATAATTAGGAGATAGGGGTTATATATCGAGCATTCTATATCGAGTTTCTAACGGTAATACTTTTAATAGGTATTAAACTAGTAAACTCCGGCTTCCGCGATACTATATAGAGGTTTAACGATTCTAATAATAGTGCCCTATAGATATCTGCCCTTAAGTTCTTTTAATAGTTTTGCAAGGATCGTCCGTTATAGCTCCGATTTCGACTAGGGATAGGCTTAGGTAATATCTTATAGTATTAGAGATATACCCTCGTATATTAACGATAGCGCTATTACGATAATCGTTCTTTAACTTATACGCTAGATTATTAGATTTTAAGTTAATACCGAGTCTTTCTCTTTATTATTATATCCTTAAATAATTAATCTAGACTTCTCGTATAGTTTTATAGTTTTACCCTTAATTTCTCGTACTATACGGGATTTAAATAAACGATAGTTACTATATCCCGTTAGCGATTATCTCTCGAATCTAAAAACTCCTTTTCTAATAAGTTTATCGATTTCTATCTTATCGGACTCTTTAAAAGGCAGGCTAGGCGTTATAATTACCCCGTTTTATTTTAATCTAATAGTAAGAGCGTAATCGTCTTTTTCTTTTCTCGATATAAATATAATAGTAATAGAGTCCCTTACCTCCGGTAACAATAATTGTATAGGATTTAGTATAAGGTCTAGCTAGGCTTTAGCTTCTTCGTCTTTATAATATCGCTAGATAGATATAGATCGGAATATAGCGGGTCCTTTTAGTATATTTAGGGTTACGTTATAACCGTCGATAGAGATAACTTTATACGGGCCTTTCTAACCCTCTTTTTCTCGCTATATATATATATTGTATTATAATAGAAATGTTATATTAGCGATAGGTCCTCCTTACGTATTTAGTGCGTCGCGTACTTACCGCTCTGCTATTATTCTCCTAAAAGCCTTTATAGCCTTAGATACAGCCTCCGCCCGTTTCTACATCGCCTGCGATAGCGGTAAATTATACGATACTTATAAGTAAGCGCTAAAAACTAGGAGTATAGGGACTAGTCCGTTAGGTCCCGTAATATCGTTTACGGCCTTTACTACTATCTATAGGATAGTATTATTACTCGTTTCGCCGTATAAGTTAGCGTATAGAACCTTAAAAGCGTATTTTAAGGGGTAGTAATACTTCTCGACCTTTCTAATAGACTAGTATACCTCTACGGGTACCTGCTTATATATAATCCCTATTATCTACGCCTCCGAGCGAAATTTATTTAATACGAAGTTTATACCCGCGTTATATATAATAATATCGGGTAGTCCCTAATACGTATTAATCTATAACGTATATAGGGTTTACTATATATCTTTAGTACTTATAGACTTTAGGAATCTCGCGCTTTAAAACGCCGTTGCCTAGTCTATAATATAAAGGACTAGGCGGCTAAGTAGATATATTACGTTAACTAAGATTTCGTAGTTAAATTCGCGATCGTTGCGTAGAGTAAATTTAAAACGTTTTAGCGCCGGTACGTTTATTTAATATTAATAATATACTTTTATAATCTCCGCTATAGCTTATCTATTAATATCCGGATAACTAGCCTTCTTAAGTAATCGGTATAGCTAGTCTATTACTAGATATCTAAACCGACGATATAATCTCTTTATCTCTATCTTTAAGAGGAAGTATATAGTATTAGCTATCTTATTAAGGAAGAACTATAGATATCCCTATTTCCTTAGCACCGGTATAATAATCGCACTATTATAGCTAATTATTTTATCCTTAATATTATTATAGTATACTTTAAGTCGGTTTATATCTACTAGATAGAGCAGAAATAGCGTTTATATATTAATAATATAAAACTTTATACGTCCGATTAAAGTATTTACCTCTATAATACCTATCGAGTTAATAACTTTCCCGTTATTAAACTTAATTCGAGTAAATTCTGCGGTTATTATATTAATTTTATAACTTAAATCTTAACGTTATAGAGCGAGGATCTATTTATATCTAGCCGTAGAGATTATCGAGGCTCCCGTATCTAGTAGGATTCCTTGGAAATAGGTTTAATCATACCTGTTAACTAGAATAAACTAGCTGGCTGCGACGGTCGTTTTAGCCTTAAAAACATCGTGTCCTATTAGCTAATAGATAAAAGATTCGTTAGCTAATAGATTAATACCTAAAAAATGCATTTTAGTATTACGATTATCGTCGTTTTCCTCGTTATATTCGTAGAATTTATCCTCGTCCTTATTATCGATTTTATAACCTTCGAAATTATTTAGGAAAGCTATAAAATCGTCCTCGTAACCCTTATATTTATATTACGTTAGGTAACTTATCTTAGCCGAACGTCGTTCGTCTATAGGATACTTAGTTAACTAGTATCCTTCCTTCTTATATATAAAATATCTCTTCTTCTATAGTTTATTTCTGCAAGTATCGTTATTTCCTCTATTAAAACGACGGAAGTTTAAGCTTCGGCTATTACTAAATCCTTAGCTAGAGAAGCCTCGCGATAGTTATCTTTCGCAGTTATTATATCGACGGTCGATATAGTATTAATCTTAAGCGTTTTCTATAACGTTAATCGCTATAGTGCGATTAACTTACGTTTTTACTACGGATCTTAAGTCCGAAAATAACTCTTCGTATAATTATACCGGCTTAAAGAGGGCTATTTCTAGCTCTAGTACGCCTCTGCAAGCTTTAATAACTGTTATTTGCAGGTTATCCTCTCCCGTATAGTTTAGTCCTAGTGCCCGTTAGTATAATTATAGCTTATCGAGTATAATTTATAAAATATCGTATAGACTATTATCGGGGTTCTATATTCTCGTTTTTATAAACGTCGTCGTTATCTAGTCTATATAGTAGTACTAGTAGTTAAGGTCTGTATCGAAGTGCGTTTTAATCTTTAAGTATACTATTATAAATATATTAGTTCTATTTATATAATAGAGGTAGTATGCCTCTGCGCAATCTCTAAGTATTCGAGGAAATACCGTATAGAATTAATTAGGTTAGATCTCGGCGTAATAATAAATATTAAAGAATATCTTCATCTTATCGTTTAATAGGTTGTACAGGTCCCCCGAGTACTTCTAAGTATACTAGAAGGTTTTAACGAACTATACGGACCTTATAGGGTTTAGCCGTTCGTTGGGAACCTGCTGTAGGGGAAGTGATTTATAAGGGTTATACTTAATATTTAATAGTAGCTGCGGTAGAGGGGCTATACCTGCGCTCTATAGAATCGCTGGGTATAGCGTATATCTCTAATATAAGTTTTATCTCTATCTATCTATTAGCGACGGTCCTAGTTACTGCTTAACTATTAGTAGTATATTTCCGTAAGGGTTTCGCGAAGACGATAGTTATATTAATAGCATCGAAGGTAGGCTTGACTAGGGGCCTAACTGCGATAGTCGCACTGGATTCTGCATATCTATTAGTTAGGCCGGTTTAGGCAGGTTAGCCGGTTGCTACTACTGTTCCTATAGGGTTAGTTATCTCTCTCCTGCTATTTCCGTTAGTATACTTCCCGTTAGCGTATTAAGATTTATACGATATTCGTTCATATAGGATTCTAGTACTAGAGGGATATTGCGAAGCTTTATATCGATCTATAGTAATCGTTCTTCTGCTTATACTAATATATATAATTACAGAGCTACTAGTAATAAAGCGGCAGAGCGCCCCTACCGCAATACGTATAGCGCGCACGCGGCGAACTCTAATAAGGGGCGTAGGCTAACGGGCGCTATAAAAAATAAAACGAAGGTATTAAAGTTAGTTTACTTAAGTATAGGGAAGAAAATACTATACTTTTTATTACTCTATAAAGGGGGTTTAGGGCTCCTTAATATAGCTGCTATAGGTACGATAAGAAGGGGATAAGGGGGGGGTTATACTTTACCCTAGCTACTTTATTATTCCTCCCCTAGCAGCTTAATTTATAAGCTACGCTTTAAAATAGTTAATATCTAGGATTTCTAATTAAAACTAAAAGAGAGGAAAGAAAAAGACTATTATTAAAACTAGAAACTATCGCGCTATTTATTCTATATAGAAGCCCTTCTAAAAATTAACTTTAGTCCGGATATCTATATAATTAGTAAGTCCTTTATATCTCTTATTATATATCCTATATATATATATTAACTATAATTAAGTCCCTTTTACGATCGTCGTCCGCTACTTCTTTATCCGGGGCTTTAACTAGCTTCTAAGTAGGTACTAGTATTCCTTTATTATAAAGAACTATTTCCTGCCTCGATAGCTTCCTTTTCTATAATTTATACTTTATATCGTTTAATATAATTAAAACTAACCTAGTTAAGCTCTAGCTTAGGCTTCGTTATAATATCCGTTATAGGTATCTAACTTTACCCTGCCTTATCCTAGATAGGAAGCTTAAAAGCTTAAGGGGGCTTCGGGATAGTAATCTTATAATTATAAAGAGCGTAACGGCCGACTTACTCTGTAAGAGGTTAATTAAGTTTAGAAATAAGTAGCGAGATTTAAAAAGGGCCTTATAGCGTTTATAAGACCTCCTAGCTAAAGGGATCCGATAAAGACTCTCTAAGTAGTATAGACGGTAATAAAAAGCTTACGCCTCCTCTTCCGATAGGGGATTAGCGCTATTTAAAGGGTACTATATTAAATCGTAGGTATAAGAAATTCCTTTTATCTTCTTTAATTAAAGGTATAACCCTATCTTTATCTATAATAGATATAGGATAGAAACTTCGGTTTAATATTATACTCGATTATCTTATTATAGGAGTTTAACTTAATTAGAAGATAGAGCTATTATAAATAAAGCCTTTATTTCCTCGAAAGTTCTCTAAGTTATCTTCGGGATTCGGATTAAATAAAACTTAGCTAGAATTAATAAAAGTAGTATTAGGGTAGTATTCGCCTATATATAAGCGGTACTTTTTATATTCCTTAAGGCTAATTAATAGTAACTCGGGCTAACGAAGATAAGCTAATATATAGCCGAGCTCCCTTATATAAGCCCTTAAATAAAGGTTAACTATTTTAACTAAGGGTTTACCGGTTAAATTAAAGAGACTTTTAGCTTATATCTAATCGGTATACCCGATATAATTACGCTTATTTAGGACTTCCGTACTTTCTAAGAGCTATATTCGAAAGTTCTTAATTATAAAGAACCTATTCGATTCTTATTATCTATTAAAAGGTCGGTTTATATTATCTACTATAATTAATCCTTTTATAACGGGTTTTCGTAGCTTAGCTCGAATAATTAGATTATTAATCTAGCTATATATTTATTTCTAGTACTTCGGGTTACTAGTAATAACTTTGCTTAAATAGCTATCGATAATAAAAGCCTTCTAATAAACTTAGTTATACTATATAAGATTATACTAGTTATTTATCGAATCTTCTACTACTTAAAAGATAAAGCGAAAACTAATTAATTCTATACTATAGGGGGTAGTTATAGTTAGTATAGCTTCGCGATCTCCCGTCTTTATTCTCTCTATATAAATCTATATATTATTTTAAAGGTATTAAGCGAAGTGCTTTATTCTAGTAAGTATAAGGTTAAACGTAAGTTTATTTTAAGAGTAAATATACCCTTAAAGATTATAAAGAGCTAGAAGGTAGCGGTAAGGGTTAATCTTAAAGATATAATCGGTATACGAGGTCCTTAGTTCTAGCTTAGGAAAGAACCGATTAACTAGAGTTTTATATACTTCTATAGAAATAGTAGTACTATAAAAATAGGGCGGGCGGGACTTAATTAAGTTTAAAGTATATTTCGGGAGAATAATAGTCCTTAGTATATAAGCTTTATTAAGGGGATTACTACTAGATAACTATTAGTTAATAGCCGAGTAAACGAAGGGTTTTTTACTTATCGCTTTCTCCGCCTCGGTAGCTGATTATATGCGTGTATAAGAGTTTATTATAATTAAGTAGGATATATAAAAAGGGGATTATAAAAGGTGCTAGTTTTTAGGTAACGGTAAGGGTAGAAATAATAAAGAGTTAATATTAGTAAAGAGTATAAAGTATAAGTTAGGGGGATAATATAAAGGGGAAAAGAATTTAAAAATAGTTTTAAATAGCTTTAAAATAAGTAAACGGTAAAGTTTTAAAGGTTATAAATCGGCGTAAACGAGGGTAATTTATATAATCTTTATACTTACTTTCTTAAATAATAATAGCTATTATCTTTAGTAACTAGTATAAATAGTAACCCGGGTAATTACCTTTCCTTCTCTTTCTAAACGCTTCTAATTACTCTACCTTTTACTATTTCTTTTTAATAATTATTTTTTTTATATCCTCTTTAGCTCTCTTTTTCCGTTTTCTTATTTTAAACCTTTAACCTTAACTCTTCTCTTCCTTACTATTATAATTATTCCTTAGCGAAGCTCGTTAGTAGATATTAAGCGACCCCTTCTACTAGAACTCGTTATAAATAGTTAGCCTAATCTTTATTACTTAAATTAACCTCTTTAACGGTTTATAAATAATAATAATACCTAGCTCCTTTCTCGCTATAAAACTCCTTAGCCTTTTTATAATCTTTTCTTTATTTTAAACTAATAGAGAGCTTTCTTTAAGGCCTTTAAGTTCTATAGCTTTAAGAGTAACGCTAGTTAGCTTTATATTTACTAGGAACCCGTTTCCCGTTAGAAACTTATAGATCTTTCGATACTTATTAACCTAGCTATAAATAGTATTTAACGAAATCTCTATTATCTTTAACCTATCGTTCTTTATCTTAAAGGTAGAAGGCCTTTCGGTTAATATATTTAGCGCGTATTAATTAAAAACGCTTAATAGTAGGCTTTCCTTATTACTATCTTTAGTTATCGTAACTTAGTACTTTATAATTACTATACTTCGAGATTTAGGACCTTATTTATAGAGTATATCGATAAGGAAACGGGAGAGAGAAAGAGATCCTTTATAAATAGCCCTTTCCTTAAGTATCTCTCTCTTCTATTTATCTATTCGGGTGCTTATACTAATTACGTCTTTTATATAGCTAGGGCTAACTATAACTATTATTAGGGGTTATTTTAGAACTAACTTCCCTCCGGTTAGGTATATAAGTATATTTATAGAAGAGCTGCTCCGGTAAATACTTATTTAGATTTAATCGATTAGTAAAATACTAATACTAATCCTTTCTCTAATCTCGCCGATTATTTAAAGTCCTTAAGGGTCGATAACTAGAAGGAACTCTTAAGGTATTAATCGACTTAATTAAGGAGGAGGATAAGATTAAGTAACGGTAATAGGCGCTAGCTGAATATATTAGATAGGGCTAATTAGCTAGGGGATAGAAGGGGATAGATATTTTTTTAGATAGGGGTAGTTAGGTTATCTTCCTAGGTCTTTTTAGTCTTTAGGTTTAAATTTAAGCCGGAAATAGGATTAATTATAAGCGATAGTGATAAAGTGGCCAGGGTGGAGTATAACCCCCCCTGTCCCCTTCTTGTTATGCCTGCGGCGGCTATATTAAGGAGCCTTAAACCCCCTCTATAGAGCAATAAAAAGTATAGTATTTTCTTCCCTATACTTAAGTAAACTAACTTTAATACCTTCGTTTTATATTTCGTAGCGCCCGTTAGCCTACGCCCCTCGTTAGAGTTCGCCGTATACGCGCTATATATATTACAGTAGGGGCGCTCTGCCGCTTTATTATTTAATGTTTGCCCTATAAATCGAATATAGGTTTCTTCGGCTTTATAATAGAGTATTTATTCGTTAATTAAAACTACGTTATATTAAAAAGAGCTTAGGAGGTTCGCTATTATTAAAAACTACCTCTTATAATAGCTTTGCTTATAATTATAAGACTAGCCGGAATTAATGCTTAGGGCCGCCCTGCTATAGGGGAGCAGGATTAAGGAAGCTCGGAGACTAATTATAAAGAAGCTAGAGATATAATTAAACCTATTCTTATAATAGTTTCGCTTACGATTATAAGATTAGCCGGAACTAATGCCTAGGGCCGCCCTACTATAGGGGAGCAGGATCGGGGAAGCTTAGAAACTAATTATAGGGAAACTAGAGAAACGACCCTAGATTTATATTTTCTTTATTTTATTTCTTTTATTTTCTCTAATAATATAAAACAAGGATAAAAAGGTTTAAAGAGGAGACTTAGCGCTAATATAAAGTACTAGTTAGAACGCGAAATATAGAATAAAGTTAAATATAGCTAAGGGGACTTAGTAGTTTCGGCGTTATACGGAAACTTTCGCTTTATTTAAAGAGAGAAAGAGAGTTATTAGGGAGAGCCGAGAAGCGGGGTTAAGAAAAGTAAGGTTATTACTAGATATAAGAGTAGGTCTAAATAAAGGGAAATACGATATCGGAGTAGCAGAGATATAAAGCTATAAGGCTAGAGTAGAAACTATTAGTAGTTATAAGTATACCCCGGGACTAACTAGTATAAAGTAATTTATCCGAGAAAAGGACTCTTTTAGTAATTTATTCGGAATTATATTAGAAAGTTCTAGAGAAGGTTAATTAAGCCTATTCTACTATTAGGAGTTAAATTAATAGCGATATAGTTATTAAAGGTAGTTAAGGATATCTTAAGGTTATAAAAGCTTCTCTCGTCTTCCTACCCTAAATATTACTAATTACTTCCTATACTACCTACTATTATAAATTTATTTTAATTATATCTCTACCTTCCTATCGAGCGTATTAAGCCTTAATATCGTTTACCCTTACCTATTAAAATATCCCTTTCCTAACCGAACCCCCTATCGATATAACCTATAGGTTACCCCCTATCTTACTTATTACGTTCTCGGTCCTATTTAAGGGCTATATATAGTAAAGTTAATTATACTAGTAGCGAAGAGAGAGAAGCTAACCTAGATAGAAAGGTTAAGCTATTATTAAGGAAAAAGAATTATCGAAGGAAAAAGTAAAGGCCCTTAAAAGTTAATAATAGGATATCTTTTTAAAGATAGCTAGAACCGATTAAAGCTAAAGGTGCTAAATTTACTCTAGCTTTTAAGGTAAATACTAGCCCTAGAAATACTTCCGATTCGAAAATTAAAGATAAGGCTCCTAATTTTTAAGATAGTAGCTAATCTACCTTACTAGCTTCCCTACCTTTTAGTATAAATACGCTTAGTCCCTATACTTAATCCTTCGCTTCGATTAAGCCTAATTAGATTAATCCGGGTATTTACGTTAATTATCCTTTTATTCTAATAATCGACCGCTTAGGGAGCTTTATCGGCCCCTTTACCGGGTATAATATTACCGATTACTTTAAATATTATATTAGTATTAGAGCTATAATATTTATCCCCGACTCTATAGCCTTACTAATCCTTAAAATACTAGTTATTTAACCCGAAATAGTAACGTTCCTAATAGTAGCTACCTTAAGCGCTATTACTTAGCCCGAATAGGAAGAAAGAATTAAGCTAGCCTACTATTTATATAATCGCTCTTAAATATTTACCCCGGCTTAAGAAAAGTAGTACTTCTTAAATACCTATATAGTTAACGATACCGAGTCCCTCCGAATAGGTATTCTAATATATAATAATATCCTTATAAAGATAGGAGTAAGAGACTTATAGGGTTATTCGGAGTTCTAGGATAAGCTTCCTTCTACCTAGATTAAGCGACTTCGATCTAAGTACCGGATTATAGAAGCTTCGGTTTAATCCCTTATATAGCTTAAGCTTATAGAAGCCCTTTTAAAGACTTACTAAGACGCTTAACTTAAGGAGGATTATAACCGGAAGGCTATAAATATAGTAAATGCGTTTATTCCTTTTATACCTAGACGCCTTTAGTACCCCTACCTAGGTTTCTAGCTGCCGGCAGTTCCTATTTAGCCTCCGAACCTAGGTTATTAAGCGCTAATCGTTTAACTAAAGCTTATAGCCCCTCTAACTAATCCCCCTCGAGCCTCTCTAGTACCTTAGCCCTCTTTTTAAAGTCCTATCTTATAGCTACCTCGAACTATAGCTACGTAGGATAAAATATAGATTAAGATCTCGAGAGGGGAGATTAAGAGCCTAATAAAGAACTTTAAGAACCTTCGGATTAGTATAGCTAAAATCGCTAAGAATATTAATTTAGCTAGGGAATAGGGTTACTATTTAGCTAAAAAGCGCGTTAAAGCTATTAGGAATAAGCTTAGAACTGTTTAGCCTAATCCTAGTTACGTTTATATCCTGCCGAACTTTAATAACGTTATAGCCGATCTTCTAAAAGGGGAAGACGTTTCTTTAAAGGATTATAAAGCTTTAATTAATAAGTTTAAGGCTGAAATTAGTGCTCTGAGAAAAGACGGTTCTATTCGGATATATTACGGTTATAGTTTAACTAAATATATAGCCCGTTATTACTTAGACTACCTATTACTAAAGAATATAGGTATTATCTAGTATAAGGATACCGGAAAGTAGGTTATTTCTCTCGGTATTAGAGTAGATATAAAAGAAGCCTTTAGATTTATAGTTAGACCTAATCTATTTAACTAAGCGAAGGTTATTATAAATTAGGGTATTATCCCGTTATACCTCGGTTACTATTAAAACTTTATCGATAAAGGCTAGGATTATATACCCAGAGTTTAAGCCTATTTTAAGCTAATTAAGTATAAGCCGAAGTTTAAGGGAAATACCGCTCTAGTTAGGAATAAAGTACCTTACGAAGCTACCGAAGAGACGCTTAGAGTTAGCTCGATCTAGCTATCTAAGGAGGCTGTAATACTAGACTTAGCTATAAAACCTAAACCGCTTCTAAGTCTAGTTTCGCTTACTATAAGTAACCTAGCTATAGTTATAAATATTAATAGCGAGGTTATTTAAGCTAAAGTTAATAAGAACGCTGCTAAAAAGCGAAGAGTAGATAGGAGGACGATTAAGATTCTAGCTATAGATAAGGATAGTCGAGGTCCTGCCTAAGAATTAATTTATATCGCTACCGATAAAGGCCTAGAAAGGAAAAAGAAGGCTAGGTTTAATTAAAAGTCTAAGGATATAGATAGTAAGATAGATTTCGGAAAAGTATTAATTAATCGATTTTTCTATATACTTAAGGGATATACTTAGGAGGAGATTCTCTAGCTACGCCCTAACCTTAGCTAATATATTATTTACTACGTTTAAGCTATCTAAGACGGGGTAAAGAAAGTAATTATAGTTAATTATAAAGAAACCTCCGAGCCTGGGAAGAATAGAAGTAGCCCCGCGAAGATCTCTAATATTAAAGTAAGCCCTATTAAGGAGGAGATTCTAGGATTAATTAATAAATAAGCCGTCGAGAACTTCCTTTAATCCGATAACTAATACGACTATCTCCCTAGAGTTAATATAATTAGGGCCTATTTTTATAAAGAAGTATTTAATATAGATACCCGGTTCGATCGATTTTAGAAGAGTATCTATCCTATATATTTCCTTACGATTAAAGTCGGTAACTTAGAAGCGAAAGGGAAGCCTATAATAATTAATAGCGGAGCTAAACTAAACTTAATCGGAGCTAGTATATACGATAAGTTAGGTCTTCCGGTATTAAAGATAGATATTACCTCGAGAACCTTTAACGGTAGGAAGATAGAACTCCTAGGAGTCCTAAAAACTAACGTCTTTATTAAAGGCTATACTAATTAAGTTATCTTTTATATTATAGAGAATAGAGTTAGAAAGCCGAACTATAACGTACTCCTAGGAATACCGTTTATCCTATAAATTAAGCTTACCCTAGAACACTTAACCGATAGCCTTCTTAAAGTAAACTTTCTTTTTAAAGGAGCTCGAGTAGTAGCTATAGTAAGAGGAAAGCTAAAGAATCCTATTTAGCTTAATAATAGCCCCGCTTAATCTAGCAAGGTTACTAGAAAAAACTAACTACTAATAATAATAGTATTAAAGGATAAAGGGCTATTAGTAGTAAAAAAGTCCCTACCTAGGTTTCCGACTAATTCGAACTAGGTAATATACTTATCCTCTCGCTAAGCGAAGAGGATATCCCTACCTTTATTTATTTTATTACTATTCTAGTTAAGATAGAACTAGCCTTTTTATATTTAGAACTCTAGTTAAAGGAGAGTTATAGCTATTTTTGCAGCTAGTATAAGAAAAAGAAGTAATAGAAAAGGGGGAAAATTTAACCTCTTTATTAGAAAGAAACTCGCTAAGCCGCCTACGGAATAGTTTATATAGTTAATACCCTTTATAAGGCTATAGCTTATAAAGTAAAACCGATTAATAATTCGAACCCTAATAGATCTATACTAGACGGCGATTCTTTATAGAAGATTAAGCGTATAGAAATAATTAAGAAGAAATAGTTAGAAATACCGCCTTTAAAGTACGATAAATAAATAAAGCCGAAGTTCTCGGATCTTAAGCCCGGTACGCGCCTAATAAACGAGAGATAGGAGAAACTCGTAACTAATAATTGCGATAGGATAACTCTAGAGGAAATTAATATATTTAGGTATATACTAATTAATCGAGAAAAAGCTATTACTTAGGATTAATCCGAAATTAGAGAGATTTATAAAGATATAGCGCCCCCGTAAGTTATCCGTACCGTTCTATATAATATCTTTTAATCTAAGAATATCCCTATCCCCTATACTCTTAAGCCTAAGGTTTTTAACTTGCTTAAGTAAAGAGTCGGACGGCGAATTATTAAAAACGCGTATTTATTATACCGAAACTATTAATTTCTAATCTAGAAGAAGGATAATAGTCTTTAGCTTATTAACGACGCTTAAAAGTATAATACCTATACGGTAAAGGATATATTTATACCTCTAGCTACTAATTAGTTCTCTAAGGAGTTCGCTATATATAAGGTCTTATCGCTACTCGATTTCTTCTCGGGATATAACTAAGTTAAGCTTTACCCGAATAATAGAGATATTATAACCTTCGCTACTCCTTTAAGACTCTTTAGGATATATACCTTACTAATAGGAGTAACGAATTTAGTTGCTTAGTTTATACGTATTATAGTACGTTTATTATATAATCTAATACCTTATATTTATTAAGCTTTCCTTAACGATATCGCAGTTAAGGGTTTAAAGACGATTTATAATAATAAAGTGCTCCCGGAGCTTTTAGATATCCGAAGGTATATTACAGAGTATATTAAGAATATTAATTAAGTCCTTTTTAATACTAAATTAATAGGCGCGATAATATTAGGTATTAAATCTAAATAGTATAAAAAGAGGGTAGATATTATAGGATACGTTTATAGATCGGTTAGGAGATCTCCTTAAGCTAAAAAGATTTAAAAGATAAAAAGATAGACTACTTATAATAACCTTAAAGATATCCGGAGTTTCCTAAGGATAATAATTTATTATAATTACTAGATTTAAAACTTTATAATCCTTACCCGATTACTTTATAACCTAATAAAGAAAGATACCCCGTTTATATAGGGTAACGCTTAAAAGTAGGCTATAATAGACTTAATTAAAGCCCTAGAGAGTAAACTTATTATTATAGGTATCGATTATAATCTAGGGGGAAGCCTAATTATTTTAATAGTTAACGCTAGCCTAGTCGGCTAGAGCGTAGTTCTAATATAGGAGGTCGATAGAAAGCGAAGGCTAGCTCGGTTCGAAAGTAGCTTATAAACTAGTGCTAAGTAGAGGTACGATACTATAAAGAGGGAATATCGAGCTTTATTATACTTTTTCCGGCGATTATAATAATACCTATTTAAGTATTATTTTATCTTAGAGACCGATACCCGAGTTTTAATAGATTAAATTAATAGAGGAATATCCGACGTCCCTAGAGCTTTAATTAGCCGGTAGATTATAGTTATTAAGATCTTTAACTTTACTATTAAATATATCCCTAATTCTAAAAATCCTATAGCCGATATACTCTTACGGCTACTTATTTCCGAAATACCGGAGGTAAACTTAGAAGGAGACCTAGATAAGTAGTATAATATTTAAATTAACTCTATTCCTATAGAACGATTCTTAAATCCTAAGCTTAAATAGTTTAAGAAGTTATTAAAGTTCGCTAGGTTCTTTATAACTAGAGTAACGCCGCTTAATATATTAAGAAAACGGTTTATAGCGTTTAAAAAGGAAGCTTTATAGTATTAAGTTATTAATTACGCGCTATAACGCTAAGAGGAAGGTAAGCTACCCCGGAGGCGGGTAATCGACGATCCGGAGCTTTATAAGAAAATCCTACGGGATTATTACGCTAAGTTTAGCTATAAGGGCTATAATATAACTATTACGAGGATCCGAGGCCTTTATTTTTAGAAAGGGCTCTGGATAGATATAGCTAAAGCTATTAAAGCCTATAAGATCTATAGCTTATATAGTTCTAAGACTTATAGCGAAGGCGTTTATCCTATTATTCCCGGAAGGCCGTTTGAAAAGATTAAAGTCGATATCTAGTATATACTAAACGATAGGGGATATTAATATCTTATAAAAGCTAGGTATAATCTAACTAGATATATTATTACAAGACCTATAAGGAAGAGTAATATAGCTATTATAAAAAGATTTTTTATTAAGGATATCCTTTTCGCTTATAGGTGCCCTATAGTTATTAATATTAATAGCGGGTTAGAAAATAAAGTAGAGTTTACTTCTACTATCCGAGGACTTAGAATTAGGCTTATTTAGGTTTCTCCTTATAATCCTAAAGTATAGGGTATAGTAGAAGGGGGATATTTCTTTATTACTAGCGCTATTATTAAGCTCTCTTAAGGGAGATTAATATAGAGGAAGTATTTAAAGCTTACTCTCTTTACCGACCGAATATCTTTTAAGCGATTATACGGATATATACCTTTCTATCTAGTTTTCGGGTAGGAGCTGCTTATACCTTTAGAAACTAAAGTTCCGATATAGAGGGTAGTTTTATAGCGACCGAACTAAAGCTCGGAGGAAGCTTTTTAAGCTAGGTTAAGAACTATAGCTAATTAAAAGGAGGATGTTTAAGCCGCTATCGAGGCTATTACTAAGTATCGGAAGCGGGTAGCCGATAAAGCGAACTCTTATAGTCTTATCCGGAAGAACTACTTTAAAGTAGGTAATATAGTACTAGTCTATAATTATATTAGAAAGATATCTTATTTAATAATTACGAAGATCTTATATTATTAGAAGGGTTTATTTATTATTAATTAAGTTTATAATAAGGGAGCCTATAGGCTGCGAATTATAAACGGAATTAAACTTAAAGGGATATTTATAGCCCGGAATCTTAAGAAGTTTATCCTTAATAAAAAGGGAATTTAGTAACTAGATATACTAATATTATAGGAAGAAGACCCTAACTAATCCTAAAGCTTAACCGATAAACTAATTTTACTTTAATTACTTATAGTAAGGGGAATTCCCGAAGGCCCTATAGAAGTCTATAAAAAGGAGGCCGGATCTACCGATACTTTCTAGGTACCTAAGCTCTTAATCCCCGATTAACTAAGTATATCTAATCCTACTTATAATACTTAAAACTAATCTCTTACGAAAATTCCTATCCCTAACGTTTTCGATATAAGGGAGGAGGAAGTTAAGAACGGAAGTAAAGAGGAATTAGAGGCCGATAAATATACGGGATTAAAAACGCAAATAATAGCGAAAGAAGCTACTAAGATATATAGAGCTAAGTAAAATAATTAGTTTATTAAGATTCCTATATAGAGGCTAGCTAAAGACGGCCTCCTAATTATATTATCGACCGGTAAATAAGAGGATAGTTAAGCTTTTCTATTCCGATTAATAAGTTTTCCTTACTTAATTTAATTATTTTCTTCTCTAAAGGTTTTCTTTCCTTCTATTTAATTCTATTTACTTTCTTTCCTCCTTATTTTCTAGTTAATTTTAAGTTCTTTATATTTTCTTTCCTATTCCCTATTTATTTTTCTTTACTTCTTTTCTTATTTCTCCTCCTTTCTTCCCCTATCTTACTTAATTAGCTTTAATATAATTAGCTTAATTTTCGTTCCGCTATTATAAGTTATATATACTATAGCTATAACGGCTTATAATTAAAGTATAAGTACCGATATAGAGGATATAAGGATATATATCTAGTTAATAATAGTAGTTATAGGAAGAAGATTATCTAGCTAGTAGTATTTATAGTCCTAAGAGTAGCTTTTTCGTCTGCTTAAGGCTGCTAGGGGAGGAGAGCCCTAATAGCTAGCTAGGTAGCCGGCTAAGGAGGAAATAATAGGTTTATTCCGAGATAACTACTTATACCCCCTAAAAGTTTTTTTCGACTAGCCGAGGTCTTCTATATATACGCCTCCCGAAGCCTATCGCTTATAATTAATCTTATTTCCGGCTAAAATTTAAACTTAAAGATTAAAAAGACCTAGGAAGATAACCTAACTACCCCTGCCTAAGAAAATATCTATCCCCTTCTATCCCCTAGTTAATTAGCCCTATCTAATACGTTTAGCTAACGCCTATTACTATTACTTAATCCTATCCTCCTCCTTAGCTAAGTCGATTAGTACTTTAGGAGTTCCTTTTAGTTATCGACCCCTAAGGACTTTAAATAATCGGCGAGACTAGAGAAAGGGTTAGTATTAGTATTTTACTAATCGATTAAATCTAAATAAATACTTACTAGAGCGGCTCTTCTATAAATATACTTATATACCTAACCGGAGGGAAGTTAGTTTTAAAATAACTCCTAATAGTAGTTATAGTTAGCTCTAGCTATATAAAAGATATAATTAGTATAAGTACCCGAATAGATAGATAGAAGAGAGAGATACTCGAGGAAAGGGCTATTTATAAAGGATCTCTTTCTCTCTCCCGTTTCCTTATCGATATACTCTATAAATAAGGTTCTAAATCTCGAAGCGTAGTAGTTATAAGGTATTAAGTTGCGATAGCTAAAGATAGTAATAAGGAAAGCCTACTATCGAGCGTTTCTAATTAATACGCGCTAGATATATTAACTAAAAGGCCTTTTATCTTTAAGATAGAGAACGATAGGTTAAGGATAATAGAGATTTTACTAAATATTATTTATAGCTAGGTTAATAAGTATTAAAAGATCTATAAGCTTTTAACGGGAAACGGGTTCCTAGTAAATATAGAGCTAACTAGCGTTGCCCTTAAAGCTATAGAACCTAAAGGCTCTAAAGAAAGCTCTTTATTAGTCCGAAATAAAGAAAAGATTATAAAGAGGCCGAAGAGTTTTATAGCGAGAAAGAAGCTAGGTATTATTATTATTTATAAACCGTTAAAGAGGCTAGTTTAAATAATAAAAACTAGGCTAACTATCTACGATAAGTCCTAGTAAAGGGGGTTACTTAATATTTACTAACGAGCTTTATTAAGGAGTAGTTATAATAGCGAGGAAGAGAAGAGTTAAGGTTAAAGGTTTAAAATAAGAAAACGGAAAAAGAGAGCTAGGGAGGATATAAAAAGAATAACCGCTAAAAAGAAATAGTAAGAGGTAGAGTAATTAGAAGCGTTTAGAAAGAGAAGGAAAGGTAATTGCCCGGGTTACCGTTTATACTAGTTACCGAAGATAATAGCTATTATTATTTAAGAAGGTAAGTATAAAGACCGAGTGAATTACTCTTATTTACGCCGATTTATAACCTTTAAAACTTTACCGTTTATTTATTTTAGAGCTACTTAAAACTATTCTTAAATTCTTTCCCCCTTTATATTATTCCCCTAACCTATACTTTATACTCTTTATTAATATTAACTCCTTATTATTTCTACCCTTACTATTACTTAAGAACTAGCACCTTTTATAATCCCCCTTTTATATATCCTACCTAATTATAATAAACTCCTACGTACGCGTATAATTAGCTGCTAAGGCGGAGAAAGCGATAAATAAGAAACCCTTTATCTGCTCGGCTATTAACTAGTAGTTATCTAATAGTAATCCCCTTAATAAAGCTTACGTATTAAGGACTATTATTCCCTTAAAGTATAATTTAGATTTAATTAAGTCCCGCCCGCCCTACTTTTATAGTACTATTATTTTTACGGAAGTATGTAAGATTTTAGTTAATCGGTTCTTTCCTAGGCTAGAATTAAGGACCTCGTATACTAATTATATCTTTAAGATTAACCTTTACCGCTACCTTCTAGCTCTCTATAATCTTTAAGGGTATATCTACTCTTAAGACGAACTTACGTTTAACCTTATACTTACTAGAATAAAGCACTTCGCTTAATACCTCTAGAATAATATATAGATTTATACGGAGAGAATAAAGACGGGAGATCGCGAAGCTATACTAACTATAACTACCCCCTATAATATAGAATTAATTAGTTTTCGCTTTATCTTTTAAGTAGTAGAAGATTTAATAAATAACTAGTATAGTTTTATATAATATAATTAGGTTTATTAGAAGGCTTTTATTATCGATAGCTACCTAGGTAAAGTTACTACTAGTAACCCGAAGTACTAGAAATAAATATATAGCTAGATTAATAGTCTAATTACTCGAGCTAGGTTATAAAAACCCGTTATAGAAGGAGTAATCGTAGTAGATAATATAAATTAACCTTTTAATAGATAATAGGAATCGAGTAGGTTCTTTATAATTAAGAACTTTCGAATATAGCTCTTAGAGAGTATAGAAATCCTAAATAGGCGTAATTATATCGGGTATACCGACTAGGTATAAGCTAGAAGTCTCTTTAATTTAACCGGCGAACCTTTAGTTAAAACTATTAACCTTTACCTAAGGACTTATACTAAGGAGCTCGGCTATATACTAGCTTATCTTCGTTAGCTCGAGTTACTATTAATTAGCCTTAAGGAATATAAGAAGTACCGCTTATATACGGGCGAATACTACTTTAATACTGCTTTTATTAATTCCGGCTAAGTTCTACTTAATCCGAGTTCCGAGGATAACTTAGAGAACTTTCGAGGAAATAAGGGCTTTATTTATAGCGGCTTTATCTTCCGATTAAATTAAACTCCTATAATAAAATAGTTAAGTATAATATTAAACCGAAGCTTTTATCCTATATCTATAATAGATAAAGATAAGGTTATACCTTTAATTAAAGAAGATAAGAGGAATTTCTTACGCTTATAATTTAGCGTAATACCCTTTAAATAGCGCTAATCCCTTATCGGAGAAGGAGGTATAAGCTTTTTATCGCTATTTATACTACCTAGAGAGTCTTTATCGGGTCCCTTTAGCTAAGAGGTCTTATAAACGCTATAGGGCCCTTTTTAGATCTCGCTACTTATTTCTAGACCTAATTAACCTCTTATAGAGCAGATAGGCTATTACGCTCTTTATAATCGTAGGATTACTATCCTAAAGCCCCCTTAAGCTCCTAGGCTTCTTATCTAGGATAAGGCAGGGCGAGGTTAGATACTTATAATAGATATTATAACGAAGCTTAAGCTAGAGCCTAACTAGGTTAGTTTTAATTATATTAAATAATACGAAGTATAGACTATAGAAAAGGAAGCTATCGAGGTAGGAAATAGTTCTTTACGATAAAGGAATACTAATACTTACCTAGGAGCTAGTTAAAGCCCCGGATAAGGAAGTAGCGGACGACGATTATAAAAGGGACTTAATTATAGTTAATATATATATATAGGATATATAATAAGAGATATAAAGGACTTACTAATTATATAGATATCCGGACTAAGGTTGATTTTTAGAAGGGCTTCTATATAGAATAAATAGCGCGATAGTTTCTAGTTTTAGTAATAGTCTTTTTTTTTCCTCTCTTTTAGTTTTAATTAGAAATTTTAGATATTAACTATCTTAAGGCGTAGCTTATAAACTAAGCTGCTAGGGGAGGAATAATAAAGTAGCTAGGGTAGAGTATAACCCCCCCTGTCCCCTTCTTATTATACCTGCGGCGGCTATATTAAGGAGCCCTAAACCCTTTCTATAGAGTAATAAAAAGTATAGTATTTTCTTCCCTATATTTAAATAAACTAACTTTAATGCTTTCGTTTTATATTTCGTAGCGCCCGTTAGCCTACGCCCCTCGTTAGAGTTCGCCGCGTGCGCGCTATATATATTGCGGTAGGGGCGCTCTGCCGCTTTATCAATAGGCTTCGGGAGGCGTATATATAAAAAACCTCGGCTAGTCGAAAAAAAAACTTTTAGGGGGTATAAGTAGTTATCTCGGAATAAATTTATTATTTTCTCCTTAGCCGGCTGCCTAGCTAACTATTAGGGCTCTCCTCCCCTAGTAGCTTTAAGCAGATAAAAAGGCTACTCTTAAGATTATAAATACTACTAGCTAGATAGTCTTCTTCTTATAACTACTATTATTAACTAGATATATATCTTTATATCCTCTATATCAGTATTTATATTTTAATTATAAGCCGTTATAGCTATAGTATATATAATTTATAGTAGCGGAACGAAAATTAAGTTAATTATATTAAAGCTAATAAGGTAAGATAAGAGAAGAAAGGAGGGGAAATAAGAAAAGAAGTAAAAAAAAATAAATAGGGAAGAGGAAAGAAAATATAAAGAACTTAAAATTAACTAGAAAATAAAAAGGAAAGAAAATAAATAGAAGTAAATAAAAGGAAAGAAAACTATTAGAGAAGAAAATATTTAAATTAAGTAAGGAAAATTTATTAATCGGGATAGAAAAACTTAATTATCCTCTTATTTACCGGTCGATAATATAATTAGGAAGCTATCTTTACCTAGCCTCTATATAGGAATCTTAATAAACTAATTATCTTACTTAGCTCTATATATTTTAGCGGCTTCTTTTACTACTACTTACGTTTTTAATCCTATATATTTATCGGCCTTTAGCTCCTCCTTACTTCTACTTTTAACTTCTTCCTCCCTTATATCGAGAACGTTAGGGATAGGAATTTTTATAGGAGATTAGTTTTAAGTATTATAAGTAGGACTAGATATACTTAATTAATCGGGAATTAAAAGCTTAAGTATTTAGAAAGTATCGGTAGATCTAGCCTCCTCTTTATAGACTTCTATAAAGCCTTCGGGAACTCCCCTTACTATAGGTAATTAAAGTAAGGTTAGTTTATCGGTTAAGCTTTAGGATTAGTTAGGGTTTTCTTCCTATAGTATTAGCGTATTTAATTACTAGATCCCCTTTTTATTAAGGACGAACTTCTTAAGGTTTCGGGCTATAAATATCCCTTTAAGTTTAATTCCGTTTATAGTTTACAGCCTATAAGCTCCCTTATTATAAACTTAATTAATAATAAATAAACCCTTTTAATAATATAAGATCTTTATAATTATTAAATAAGATATTTTTCTAATATAGTTATAAACTAGTACTATATTACCTACTTTAAGGCGGTTCTTCCGGATAAGGCTATAAGAGTTCGCTTTATCGGCTACCCGCTTCCGATACTTAGTAATAGCCTCGATAGCGGCTTAAATATCCTCCTTTTAATTAGCTATAGTTCTTAACCTAGTTTAAAGAGCTTCCTCCGGGCTTTAGTTCGGTTATTATAAAACTACCCTTTATATCGGGACTTTAGTTTTTAAAGGTATAAGCGGCTTCTACCCGAAAACTAGGTAGAAAGGTATATATCCGTATAATTATTTAAAAGATATTTAATCGGCGAAAAGAGTAAGCTTTAAATACTTCCTTTAAATTAATCTCCTTTAAGAAAGCTTAGTAATAGCGCTAGCGATAAAGAAATATCCGCCTTCTATTATACCCTATACTTTAGGATTATAGGGAAAGATTTAAATAAGCTTAATTCTAAGTCCTCGGATAGTAGAAGTAAACTCTGCTTTATTTTCTAACCCGCTATTAATATTAATAATTATAGGGTACTTATAGGCGAAAAGGATATCCTTAATAAAGAATCTTTTTATAATAGCTATATCGCTTTTCCTTATAGGTCTTATAATAATATATCCGGTTAAATTATACCTAGCTTCTATAAGATATTAATATCCCTCGTTATTTAATATATACTAGACGTTAATTTTAATTTTTTCGAACGGCCTTCCGGGAATAGTAGGATAAACGCCTTTACTATAAGTTTTAGAACTATATAAGCTATAGATCTTATAGGCTTTAATAGCTTTAGCTATATCTATCTAGAGTCCTTTTTAAAAGTAAAGGCCTCGGATCCTTATAATAGTTATATTATAGCCCTTATAGCCGAACTTAGTATAATAATCCCGTAGGATTTTCTTATAAAGCTCCGGATCGTCGATTACCCGCTTCCGGAATAGCTTACCTTCCTCTCGTTACTATAGCGCGTAATTAATAACCTAGTACTATAGAGCTTCCTTTTTAAACGCTATAAACCGCTTTCTTAATATATTAAGCGGCGTTACTCTAGTTATAAGGAACCTAGCGAATTTTAATAACTTTTTAAACTATTTAAGCTTAGGATTTAGGAATCGTTTTATAGGAATAAAGTTAATCTAAGTATTATACTACTTATCTAGGTCTCCTTTTAGGTTTATATCCGGCGTTTCGGAAATAAGTAACTATAAGAGCGCGTTAGCTATAGGGTTTTTAAAGCTAGGAATATATTTAATAGTAAAGTTAAAGATCTTAATAATTATAATCTACCGGCTAATTAAAGCTCCGGGGATATCGGATATTCCTTTATTAATCTAGTTTACTAGAACTCGGGTATCGGTTTCTAAAATAAAATAGTACTTAAATAGATATTATTATAATTACCGGAAAGAGTATAATAAAGCTCGGTATTCCCTTTTTATAGCGTTATACCTCTACTTAGCACTAATCTATAAGCTACTCTCGAACCGAGCTAGCCTTTACTTTTTATTAACCTCTTATATTAAAACTACGCCCTAGCCGATTAGGCTAGCGTTAACTATTAAAATAATTAGGCCTCCCTCTAAACTATAATCGATACTTACGATAATAGGTTTACTCTCTAGAGCTTTAATTAAGTTTATTATAACCTGCTTTTAAGCGTTACCCTATATAAACGGGGCATCTTTCTTTATTAAGTTATAAAGTAGTTAGGTAAGGATTATAAAGTTCTAAATCTAGTAATTATAATAAACTACTATCCCTAGGAAACTTCGGATATCTTTAAGGTTATTATAAGTAGTTTATCCTTTTATTTTCTAAATCTTTTTAGCTTAAGGAGATCTCCTAACTAATTTATAGATATATTTTATAATATCTACTCTCTTTTTACACTACTTAGATTTAATACTTAATATTATTACGCTTACTAATTCGGTATTAAAAAGGACCTAATTAATATTTTTAATATACTCTATAATATACCTTCGGATATCTAGAAGCTCCGGGAGTACCTTATCGTTATAGGTTATTTCTAAACCCTTAACTGCGATATCGTCGAGGAAAGCTTAATAGACGTAAAGTATTAAATCGTATAACAGACGTATTATAATATATATAAACTAAGTAACTAAATTCGTTACTCCTATCGGTAAAGTATATATCCTAAAGAGTTTTAAAGGAGTAGCGAAGGTTATAATATCTCTATTATTCGGGTAAAGCTTAATTTAGTTATATCCCGAGAAGAAATCGAGTAGCGATAAGACCTTATATATAGCGAACTCCTTAGAAAACTAATTAATAGCTAAAGGTATAAATATATCCTTTACCGTATAGGTATTATACTTTTAAGTATTATTAATAAGCCGAAGACTACTATCCTTCTTCTAAACTAGAAACTAACGGTTTTAGTATAATAAATACGTATTTTCGATAATATACTATCCGACTTTTTATTTAAATAAATTAAAAACCTTAAGCCTAAAAGTATAGGGGATAGGGATATTCTTAAACTAGAAGATATTATATAGAACGGTGCAGATAACTTATAGGGGCGCTATATCCTTATAAATTTCTCTAATCTCGGACTAATCCTAAGTAATAGCTTTTTCTTAATTAATTAATATATACTTAAATATATTAATTTCCTTTAAAGTTATCCTATTATAATTATTAGTTATAAGTTTCTCTTATCTCTTATCTATTAGGCGTATACCGGGCTTAAGATCCGAGAACTTCGGCTTTATCTATTTACTATACTTTAAAGGAGGTATTTCTAACTATTTCTTCTTAATTATTTCTATACGCTTAATCTTTTATAAAGGATCGCCGTTTAATATAGATCTATTAGGGTTCGAATTATTAATCGGTTTTACTTTATAGGCTATAGCCTTATAAAGGGTATTAACTATATAGATTATTCCGTAGGCGGCTTAGCGAGTTTCTTTCTAATAAGGAGGCTAAATTCTCCCCCTTTTCTATTACTTCTTTTTCTTATACTAGCTATAAAAATAGCTATAACTCTCCCTTAACTAGAGTTTTAAATATAAAAAAGCTAGTTCTATCCTAACTAGAATAGTAATAGAATAAATAAAGGTAGGGATATCCTCCTCGCTTAGTAAGAGGACGGGTATATTACCTAGTTCGAGTTAATCGGAAACCTAAACGGGGACCTTTTTACTACTAATAGCCCTTCGTCCTTTAATACTATTACTATTAATAGTTAGTTTTTTCTAATAACCTTATTAGATTAAGCGGGGCTATTATTAAGCTAAATAAGATTTTTTAGCTTTCCTCCTATTATAGCTACTACTCGAGTTCCTTTAAAAAGAAAGTTTACCTTAAGAAGGCTATCGGTTAAGTATTCTAAGGTAAGCTTAATCTATAGGATAAACGGTATTCCTAGGAGTACGTTATAGTTCGGCTTCCTAATTCTATCTTCTATAATATAAAAGATAACTTAATTAGTATAGCCTTTAATAAAAACGTTAGTTTTTAGAACTCCTAGGAGTTCTATCTTCTTACTATTAAAGGTTCTTAAGGTAACGTTTATCCTTAATACCGGAAGACCTAACTCGTTATATATACTAGCTCCGATTAAGTTTAGTTTAATACTACTATTAATTATTACCGGCTTCCCTTTTACTCTTAAGTTACCGACTCTAATTATAAGGAAATATATAAAATAGATACTTTTCTAAAATCGGTCGAACCGGGTATCTATATTAGATATTTCTTTATAAAGATAAGCCCTAATTATATTAACTCTAGGGAGATACTTGCATTAATTATCGGATTAAAGGAAGTTCTCGATAGCTTATTTATTAATTAATCCTAGAATCTCCTCCTTAATAGGGCTTACTTTAATATTAGAGATCTTTACAGGGCTACTTTTATTTTTCCCGAGCTCGGAGGTTTCTTTATAATTAACTATAACTACTTTCTTTACCCCGTTTTAAATAGCTTAGATATAATAAATAATATATTAGCTAAGGTTAGGGTATAGCTAGAGAATCTCCTCCTAAGTATATCCCTTAAGTATATAGAAGAATCGGTTAATTAATACTTTTCCGAAGTCTATCTTACTATCTATATCCTTAAACTTCTAATTAAACCTAGCCTTCTTTTTCCTTTCTAGGCCTTTATCGGTAGCGATATAAATTAATTCTTAGGCAGGACCTCGATTATCCTTATCCGTAGCTAGAATCTTAATCGTTCTCTTATCTGCTCTTCGCTTTTTAGCGGTATTCTTATTAACTTCGGCTTAAATAGCTTCGCTATTAATATTTACAACTATAGCTAGGTTACTTATAGCAGGCGAAACTAAACTTAGAAGCAGTTCGGGTTTTATAGCTAGGTTTAATATTATAGCCTCTTTAGATAACTAGATCGAATTAACTCTAAGCGTTTTTTCGGTAGCTTTATAAAGTACTTTATTCCTAATTAAAGCGGTATTTCCCTTAAACTTCGGCTTATACTTAATTAGCTTAAAATAGACTTAAACTCCGGGTATATAATTCTAGCCTTTATCGACGAAGTTTTAATAGTAACCGAGGTATAACGGGATAATACCCTAGTTTACTATAACCTTCGCTTAATTAAATAAATTAGGTTTAACTATAAATCTAAGGGCTTCTTTTATATCTGCTCTAATACTAAGAGAAATAACCTGCTTTCCGGTATCCTTATACTAGATAATACTTATATTCTTTAGTATTAGGTAGTCTAGGTAGTAACGGGCTATATATTTAATCGAACTATAATTATAATACGTCCGAATAAAACCGTCTTTTCTTAAGGCACTAATTTTAGCTTTATACTTATTAATTAGGGCTTTATAATCTTTTAAAGAAATATCCTCCCCTCTTAAAAGATTAGCTATAACGTTATTAAAGTTCGGTAGGATATAAATATAGCTAGGATTAGGCTAAATAGTTCTAAGCTTATTCCTAATAGCTTTAACGCGCTTTTTAGCTAAATAATAACTTTATTCCCTAGTTAAATTAATATTCTTAGCGATTTTAGCTATACTAATCCAGAGGTCCTTAAAGTTCTTCGTTAAGCTCTTAATCTCCCTTCTCGAGATCTTAATCTATATTTTATCCTACTTAGCTATAGTTCGAGGCAGCTATAAGATAAAACCTTAAGAAGAGGGTTAGGGTATTAAAGAAGCTTAAAGGGGATTAGTTAGAGGGGCTATAAGCTTTAGCTAAACGATTAGCGCTTAATAACCTAGGTTCGGAGGCTAAATAAGAACTGCTAGCAGCTAGAAACCCGGGTAAGGGTATTAAAAGCGTTTAAGTATAAAAGGAATAGATATATTTACTATATTTATAGCTTTCCGGTTATAATCCTCTTTAAGTTAAGCGTTTCGGTAAGTCTTTAAAAGGGCTTCTATAAGCTTAGGCTATATAAGGGACTAAACCGAGGCTTTTATAATCCGATACTTAAATTAAAATCGCTTAATTTAAATAAAAGGAAGCTTATCCTAGAACTCCGAATAACCCTATAAGTCCTTTACTCCTATCTTCGTAAGGATATTATTATATATTAGAATACCTATTCGGAGGGACTTAGTATTATTAATTATATAAGTATTTAGGAAATACTGCTTTTCTTAAGCCGGGGTAAATATCTAAGAGCGATTATATAAACGATAAGCTAGCTTAATTCTTTCTTCCTACTCGGGTTAAATAGTAGCGCTTAAGGTAGCTATTATTAGGGACGTTACTATTTCGGGTTAAATAACTAGTATTTTAAGGATTAGTAAGGCTATAAAGTTAGGGATAGATATTATAGCTCTAATACTAGCGTAGTATTCGAGGTAGTTAGTAATATTATACCCGGTAAAAGGGCCGATAAAGCTTCCTAAATAATCGATTATCGGGATAAAAGGATAGTTAATATAGATACCCGGATTAGTTTAGTTAAAACTAATCGAGGCGAAGGATTAAATATAGGGATTAGGCGTATTTATACTAAAGGGTAGAAAAGCTAGGGAAGTAGATTAGCTATTATCCCGAGGATTAGGAGCCTTATCCTTAGTTTTCGAATCGGAAATATTTCTAGGGCTAGTATTTACCTTAAAAGCTAGAGTAAAGTCGGGACCTTTAGCCTTAGTCGGTTCTAGCTATCCTTAGAGAAATATCCTATTATTAACCTTTAAGGGCCTTTACTTTTTCCTTTAATAATTCTTTTTCTTTAATAACGGCTTAACCTTTTTATTTAAATTAGCTTCTCTCTTTTCGCTATTAGTATAATTAACTTTACTATATATAGCCCTTAAGTAGGACCGAGAATATAATAAGTAAGATAAAGGGTAACCTATAGGTTATATCGATAGAGGGTTCGGTTAGGAAAGGGATATTTTAATAAGTAAGGGTAAACGATATTAAGGCTTAATACGCTCGATAAGAAGGTAGAGATATAATTAAAATAAATTTATAGTAGTAGGTAGTATAGGAAGTAATTAGTAGTATTTAGGGTAGGAAGACGAGAGAAGCTTTTATAACCTTAAGATGCCTTTAACTACCTTTAATAACTATATTACTATTAATTTAACTCCCGATAATAGAACGGGCTTAATTAACCTCTTTTAAAACTTTCTAATATAATTCCGAATAAATTACCGAAGGAGTCCTTTTCTTAAACGAATTACTTTATACTAATTAATCCCGGGGTATACTTATAACTATTAATAATTTCTACTTTAGCTTTATAGCTTTATATCTCCGCTACTCCGATATTGTATTTCCCTTTATTTAAACCTATTCTTATATCTAGCGATAACCTTACTTTTCCTAACTCCGCTTTTCGGCTCTCCCTAATAACTCTCCTTTTCTCTTCGAATAGAGCGAAAGTTTCTACGTAAAGCCGAAACCGCTAAGTCCCCTTAGCGATGCTTAACTCTATTCTATATTTCGTATTCTAACTAGTATTTTATATTAGCGCCGAGTCTCCTCTCTAAACCTTCTTATCCTCGTTTTACGTTATTAGAGAAAATAAAAGAAATAAAATAAAGAAAATATAAATCTAGGGTTATTTCTCTAGTTTCCCTATAATTAATCTCCGAGCTTCCCTAATCCTACTCCCCTATAGTAGGGCGGCCCTAAGTATTAGTTCCGGCTAATCTTATAGTTATAAGCGAAACTATTATAAAAATAGGTTTAATTATATCTCTAGCTTCTTTATAATTAGTCTCCGAGCTTCCCTAATCCTGCTCCCCCGTAATAGGGCGGCCCTAGGTATTAGTTCCGGCTAGTCTTATAGTTATAAGTAAAGCTATTATAAGAGGTAGTTTTTAATAATAGCGAACCTCCTAGGCTCTTCTTAATATAACGTAGCTTTAATTAACGAATAAATACTCTATTATAAAGCCGAAGAAACCTATATTCGATTTATAGGATAGATACTAAATGATAAAGCGGCAGAGCGCCCCTACCGTAATACGTATAGCGCGTACGCAGCGAACTCTAATAAGGGGCGTAGGCTAACGGGCGCTACGAAAAATAAAACGAAGGTATTAAAGTTAGTTTACTTAAGTATAGGGAAGAAAATACTATACTTTTTATTGCTCTATAGAGGGGGTTTAGGGCTCCTTAATATAGCCGCCGCAGGCACGACAAGAAGGGGACAGGGGGGGGGGTTATACTCCACCCTGGCCACTTTATCACTAGTTAATTATTTCGCCCTGTAAATACGCCTTACGTGCGTAGAAAGTTCTTTAGTAATCGTCGGTATAGCGCTAGTAGCCGTTCGAATATTTCCGGGGTTTATACTATAAAATCTTCCCGGTATACAACGAATAGATCGTTATTATACAAGTTTTACTAGGTATAACTTGCTAGTATACTCGCTAATCGTATAATTAGATACTCTTCTATAGCGTTAGGCGCAGGGCTTGTAAACTATAGTCCTGCATTAATATAGCTACGGTATACTAGGTCGAATATTATATTTTTAAGTAATTTATCGATTTAGTATCTTCTAATAAGGATAGGTTCTTCGGCTTCGGCTATAACTATCGATAGTTCTCGCAAAGAAAAATAATAGAAGGTCGTAAAGGAAGGTAGTAATTAATAACTCTCGCAGGATAAAATAGTGATTAACGGCAACGGTATACGGCTCTCGCAAAAGAAAATCGTAGTTAACGGCTTACTGCTCTCGTAATATTAGGTAAGATAAAGATAGCAAAATAAAGGTAGCAAAATAAAGGTCTTAATGAAAGGATTAAAGAGAAAAAGAGGCAAAGAAGCAAGATATCTATTCGCTGCGCTTTAGTATTAGGCTTCGCCGGCTACGCTTTAATATCGTCTTGATTAATAAGGTTTTAGCGATTACGTAATTAACGCTTACCGTCTAAAGTATAACGAATATAAGGATAGGGAATATTACGATCTTTAGTTAGTCTTTGCAACGGTTATCTAGGGGTCTAATAGTTAGGGAGGCCTATAGAGATAACTTATCGCTATTTAGCACTTAACGGGTATAGAGGATATAATTCGTATTAGGGAAATCTATAGACGTTAGTCTCTTCTACCTTGCAGATCTATAGTGCCTACGACTACTGATTAGTATTAGTAGGGTTCTATTCGTACGTACGAAGTGTTATCTAAATAGCTTATATATTTTGTTATTATTTCTAAGTTCCCTCCCTAGGAGGCACGCTAGAGAGGAAACAGCTAAGTGCTACGTTCTACTAGAAGGAAAGACCTAATACTAGGCCATAGCTGGGAAGGTACGGCTGTGCGATAGCCGTACCCGCAACATACTGAAACAGCCGTAGTATATGGATGGAGAGGCGAGCTCTGCGAAATACTTACACATGCCACAGATGGCGATGGGCTCTAGAGCGGGCTCTCTGCCCACGGGCCCAGGGATATCGTTTTCTTGGAGGAAATGCATTGCAGCAAGGCGACGAGGAGAAAGTTTAGAAGTTTGTGTGTTTGAATTCTTGGGATAATGCACTGACAAGGTCTTGAATATTGTCACAGGTGTCGAACTCGAAGTCTTTTTGACCCATTCGTGAAGGTGATATTGGCATACTTGTCCTGGTATTTATGTCGTCGCCCTCGCTATTACCATCGCCATTGCGAATAACTTTAGTTAGAAACAAGTATCCCTGCGTGAGCCTCTCGGTAGAGATTTTCGGTAGAGATTTTCGGTAGAGATTTTCGGTAAAGCCTTTCGGTGAAGCCTTCCGGTAGAGCCGGCGTAATCGCGGCCCCGATCCCATGATGCCTCGGTGTCCTCGCCCAGCTTTGCGAGCTCACCATCATCTCAGCCGCAGGCTAGAATACTTCTCGGCGAGGCATTATGGCTGAGCAAATTCGTGAGAATCGCTAACCGAGTACATACTCGCTTGCTTAGCCGAGACCGGAACATATCATGTGCATTGCAGCCGAGGCAGTATGATGCGCTCGGTTTAGTAATATCACATACGGAAGCTAGGTTCCTCTATAATCTTCAGGTAACACTTAACAAACAACAGACAAGCTGTCTCTCTGTGACCTTTCGCTGGCTCGGGCGTCTTTGTCAAGCTGTCAGCTCGGCCGCTGTCCTCTAGGGCTGCTCCGTTATGGGCTCGGTAGCTCGGCTGAGATCCCGAGCGGCCACCTGAATACTTAGCCTCGCCCTGGTTACTTCACTTGCCAAGTTGTCACGTTTTGATACCGCCGATGACCTAGAAGTGGTAGCTCTTACATTTATTATAAGTCCAGGTCCCGTCACTAGAGTGGATGCTTACATACCCACATCTCCCATGTATTATACGGATTCAGGAAGTTCTCACCCACGACCCAAGATGACAACCGAAGCAATTCCAGACGTTCTTATCGTTGGTGGCGGAGTTGCAGTTCTTGTCGCCGCAGCGAGACTAAGTGAAGATAGCGATAAATGGATCTTGGTGATCGAAGCCGGCAAGGACCGTCGAGGTGACAGCAATATCGATTGTCCAGGATTGTTGATCAACCTCTGGGGAACCCCAGAATACGACTGGAACTATTGGAGTGTACCGCAAGTAAGTCTCAATATCATATTATCTACCCTAGGCAGTTCCATGCCACACCTGGGCAGCAGCTGATCACCCGTTTAGGCTCATCTCAATGGAAGGGAGATGCCCCAACCCAGAGACAAGGTCTTGGGAGGATCATCCGCCATCAATGCCGCAGCCATTTTGTTCCCAACACCACGAGACTTTGAAGCGTGGACAAAATTGGGCAATCGTGGCTGGACAGCTCAGGATATGGCCCCCTACTACCGGAAGTCCCTCACTTAGTATCCACCGTCTCCGGAAACGAGCACGCGCATGTCCCTGGAGTCCTATATGAACCCTGCTCTATATGGCACCGAAGGGCCCATCGCCGCCAGTTTCGCTGATGGCTTTGGTCCCCTAGAAGACCGACCCAATCTTGGGCCGGCTGCATGGATCCTTTGCGCCACTGACATCCATCAACCCGGAGACACATGAGAGGTCTTACGCGGCTCCGGGGTATTTCACCGACATGTTCCTGTCCAATGCTCCCGAGGGCACTGGGCGGAGTAGTCAATGACCGCTGTCTCGTATATGGTACCAGCAATATTCGTATCATGGACGCGAGTATCTTTCCATTGATCACACAGGGAAACATCCAGGCGACCGTATATGCCGTGGCAGAGCGTGCTTGTGATCTGATAAAGGAAGATTGGGCGGTCGAAAAGTAGACCAACGCCAACGAAAGCAGATGCCAGCACAGCCCCCTGCCATCTAAGTTCTTGGATACCAAGGTATACACATAAGTAGGTACATAGTTAGCTACTGGTATAGGGTAGGTATATAGTATTATATACAAGTTACCTTATCTTGCTGATGGTATCGGGCTTGTGCTGGTTGAATGAGTACTGCTACGGAATTGGGCACAAGATAGGCCCTTGAAAAAGAACCATTTCAGTCCAGCCAGCTACGAAATACTAGACAGCTTTGTGAACCAGATCTGATATGGGCTTGGTACCGCAAAGAATATTCAACTTACGTCAAATTTTATTTCTGGGGTATATTTCTCGTACTTGCACAGGTGGTGTATAATGTCCCATATAACCTTCATACCACCTCCAACAGTAAGTCTGTTGTGGTCTCTGCGGCTTAGACGTACGCTGCGCCGATTTGGCTGCTGCTATGGACTAAATCTCCATATTAAATGTTTTGTTCTTATACTCTTAGCAACCCCCTTTTTTATTGTCAATTAGTTGGTCCCTTAGCAGCAGCAGCAAGAACGGACGACAACAAATCTTCCATCAATTATTGTCAATGTTTCATGCTGAGGACTTGGTCTTATCCCCAACCCCATCGCCTCACCCCCCCCCCCCAAACAATCCGCGAGTACAGTCCGCGAGCTTGAGCTTTCCTATTTTTATGGTAACTCTACCCGGACGTGACTGTCTTCCATCTCGCTTGGAGATGGCCTGCCCTCTAGTTCCAGATGCCAAGGTACCCACGCCTCGTGCCGTATTAATGTCTTATGTTCGAGCGTGGCGTTACGTGCATCTGACGGGTTCGCTGTACCAGTTTCTCCCAGCGGAGTCTCGGGAGGGCTTTTCTCTGCAGCTTGAGTCCTCCGTCCTTTGTTCAATCCACGGCGATACATAAGCCAGAACCCCAATGCTAGCAACAGCACAGCTATCGTGCATCCGACACCTATACCCGCGGCAGCACCGGGAGATAAACTCGAGTCTGATGTCCCGCTTGATTGTGCTGCTGAAGTCGTAGTGATTGGAGACGTTGTTGTGCTTGGAGTCGTTGTTATGCCTGGAGACGTCGATGTGCTTGAAGAAGCAGACTGTCATCTCGATGTCAGCCTCACAATGAGCGCCTCTCACAACCTCGGGACCGAGGCCTCCAATTATCCGAGTGGACCCACCGTTGAGCTGATCTGAATTCCCATAGCATGCATAACACGACCACTCAGCCGCTGCTCGGTGGCAAGCTTTACTGAAGTCGTATGAGTGGTTGTTCCTGCCGTGCCCGAGCTTGTCACCATATACTCCGTTGCCGTTGCCGTGTTTGTGTCCTCGAAACTCAACCACGTGAACGTGATGGAGGTACTACTGGTCCACTCCGAGGCACACAGCATAGTATAGTCGTTGAAAGTGATTGTGCTGGGTGAAAAGGCGTACGCCCTGGTCACATGCGTCAATACTAGTATCACCAGACTTTGTGTTCAAGGGTTGGCGAATATGTTCACTGACGAGGGACAACAGACAGTCAACTGACTGTTAGAATCATCCGTTCCGGCGGATGTAAAGCCCTGAAGACGTATCAGCTCTGCTCGAGGGCGTACTGGAAACAAGGTCGGACACTAGACTGACATCCGGGCATGCCGTCGCATACATCACGCCAGATTTTGTTGCTTGGTAGCCCGAGGGATAGCAACTACTGGTTTGGGACGGCGCCCCGAGCATATCGACAAAGTAGCCCGTCGGGTTCTCATATCCGTATAAGTCGTCCGTGGCAAGACAACCCGCCGGCTGTGTCCACGTAGCTGGGATTGTCAGGGACATTTTTTCTTCTTTCACTGTCTGAACACCGGCTGCTGAAGTAGTTGTGTGATCGTGGAATTATGGCGTTTCGAGAGTTGTGGAGAATCTAGGCACCTAAGAAGTCAAGGGACCTCGAGAGTGAAGCGGACGATGAATGACCAGCCAGCTGGTCCCCAAGGGCTCCCGGTTGCCGAGTTGTTTGAGTTACAATCTTGCTGTTCGAAGTGGCGAGACTGCAGAAAGCGTCTGTCGTGCATCTAAGGTTGTTTGCAGTCGTACGCTATTCTTAATAAAACGGCGGTTCCCGAGGATCTGGAGACAGAACGTTGAAACGTTGAACGAAGCGACGGAGACTCGGAAGAGGAAGTTGGTCGCTATAACTTGTGATTAAGCGCTGGATCTGGGCATGGGTCGGGTTGTATGGGCCACCATCAGATGTGGGCCACCCCTATATACGTGCAGCCAACCGAATCTGAATCCTCTCTACTTCACTCCTTCGTTTCTCGATCAGGTTTGCTCTGAATTTTCCCAGACTCCCGGCTTCTTTTTATTTATTCATACGTATATAACTGTGAAGTCGTATGCCAGACATGATCTCGCTGACGCCATCAGGGCTATTGAAGATGAGACCTCCGACTGGCCTGAGTCTATGTACCTACTACGGTAATATTGGATAAGGGTAGATCCAACAGGGATGAGCGCGGTGCTAAATTTGCCAGATTGAATCCTTCGGCGGCTATCACTGGAGTCACCTGAGTGGATGCTACCGTAGAAGTTGGGCTACAGCTGCGCCGCTAGGCAGTCTCAAGATCCACCTCTCTTATGGTGCGCGGTTTAACCCTTTGGGAACCTTCGTCAGCCAAGGCAGTGTCTGATCAGACCAAATTACAGTGGCCGGAACCCCTACTCCGTGTGACAGGAATCGGTAGAAAACATCTTCGTAGCATATCAGATACGGCTTTCAACTTGACCTATGCTATATAGTAAAGGCAGAAAATAGCTATACATGTGCTATGCCAACTGTTAGTTAGTGACACAGTACGATACCGCAGGAAAAGTGGCACCAACTTACTCTACCACGATCCTTGGAAAGCCGGATTGGATTAAGTAGTATAAATAAACCTTGGAACACCTTACGGTAAGGTAAGTCTAGACGATTCTGTTGCTCATATCTACTGATCCTAAGTACTATTGCTCGTACATATATTGCATATGTAGGTGTTTCTCATACGTGCGGCCATGCCCTGTGGCTGTTCAACTTTGAACTTTAGTTAGTCCGTTGTGTAATTAATAGCATCCTCCCTTCAAAAATTATAGAGGATTTCTCGCTTTCTCGTCACTGGCCGGGATAACCCGGTTGGCGGGGGTAAGGTAACGACATATTGATGTATTGATGTATTGACGTATTGACATATTTGGGCTTGAAAATAGGACTTTCCTTGGAGAGGTTAGCTTGCTAATGCTTAAACAACCTGCGTAGTACGCCAGCTATTTTTGTATTTGTTGCTACAATTTGCAACCTGTTTATTAAGTTGACTTTCTTGTATGGATCGAAACAGGTGCAGCCGCACCACTCGATTACGCGGGGAGGAACTTCCGGATGTTCCAACGGCATGTTGTGTTGCTCCTTCAGCCCCCCCCCCCAAAACAATAGACACAATAGCTTACGAGTCCGAGATGAACACCATAACTTAGGCTCAGTACAGCTTAGCTGTTAGATAAGTCAGAGCATACACCATGGCCGCCGACATTACGATCACCAGAGCTGGGAGGACTGCAGGACGAGTGCTCTTTACACGCTCCGAAGTCTTGGCCAAAGTTTCGGATGCAACTCTGATTGTGATATAAACGACAGTAGGTTACAATACACTATAAGCTAACTACCCTAGGGTATGCACCCACTGTCCTCGTTATTTCCCCTAGAGATCCAGTACAAGATCTGGGCCGAGGCTATAATTTCCAACAAGGAATCCTCCACAGGTAAATTCCACCTCCACCTAGCTACTATACTACTTTCCTTGCTGCGGATGAACCTGGAGAGACCCGTTACTGACGAGTCTAGGCGTTTATGATGTGTAGTGAAGCGGCTTACATGGTTGTCCGGTTGTCCGGTTGGGCGAGGCCTGGGTAAGGGCCTGCGCTTGACAAGACCCGTTGTATCGTACCCTGGTCTCATGGCTTTGTAGTCCACGCGTATGATTATGTTTTTGAATGTAGTTGTAGGGTTGATATCATCAAAGAGAAGATGTGTGTAACAATGTATTGTCGACACTCGATGTGCTTCACAAGTAATGACGAGGAAATGGTTCCTATTATGAAGATGATACCTGGATTGACAACTGAAGAGTACACTATGAAATACTATCTAGATGATAATGACCATGTACTTATATATCCAGCTCTTCAGTTGACCCGTTATGTCGCGAGCTTCGGTCCAGCTCGCTCCATGGTTGTTGTCTTGGGGGGGGGGGCGGCGCGAGGTTCGCCCCCTTCGCGTCACTCCTAACTAAAAGTACTCCAACTACTCGTGACCCTATCCCTAGGTCACGTGACTGTATAGATTTGCTTACCTACCCTAGGGTAGCTTTCAATGTTCCATTATGGAACCCCTCTGGCTTGGCCTGATCTCCCGATCATTCTGCATAACCCCAATGTCCCCTGGGTCATATAACGTTTTCGCCCCGAAGATCTGTAAGTTATTTCCGTCATCCTGCCTGCCGATCGTGCCTTCCCAATTCGTTATGCCTGTCAAAGTCACCAAACCTCGTTCCAAGCGTGCTGAGAAACAAGATTCTGCAAACACCGCCTTAGCTTCTTTAGTCGATCTTCGAGGTTCCGTTATGCCTGCGAAGTGTCTCTCCTGCGATCGCCGCGGAGTCCCCTGTATCAAGAGTGCAGATTCCTCGAGGTGTAGCGAATGCATCCGTCGCAAAGTTACCTGTCGTTTTGAAGGTCCCAACGCTGCCGAAATGGTGCGTATTCACCGGGAGGCTCTCCAGCTGCGGGAGGAGCTTCGGATTGCTGAGGTGGCCGAAGAGGAAATGCGCGCCCGTGTTCTTCGTTTGCGGCAACAGAACCGTGTCTTGGATGCGAAGATTTCTGAGATGATCCGTCGGGGCTGCGAGTCGCTAGACGAGTTGGATGCGGTGGAGGCCGAGGAAGCGCGTGCCGCGGAGGCCGCGAAACAATCCGAGGCTGTCGCGGTGGAAGGGGAACCTCGTGCTCCAGCTGTTCCCGAGGCTGATCCTGTCTTGGGTGATTTTGATTGGAGTACGGTGGATTTGTCTGGGGTGAACGTGGATGCGTTTCCGGGTGATGGGATGGTTCCAGGCTCGGGCTCTGGGTCTGGTGCTTAAGCCCCCTTGAGGACGATTTCCTGACTATTTGTTTTCCTGTGTTTCCTTGTTTGAGGGTGTTTCGTCGCTGGGTCATTTTCAAGGCAGGTGTCGCGGAGGGGATTATGTATGTATTCCCTTCGTTGCCCGTACCCCTTTCCAATTTACCTAACCAAGTATTCTATCTATGCCCCCTGCTTTGTTTTATCGTTTATCCAGCCAGTTCAATATTCCCACTGTCGTAATTCTCGAAATAAAAGAAAGACTGTATGTCCTCCTCATTAATAAAGTTTCATAAAGCCCCTACTCCAGCCAGCAAGCCGAAGCAACCCAAAAAGCGGCGCACCAATACCGCTAGCTTGTTACGAAGCAAGCGTACGGCACATGGCAGAAGAAAGGCCTACGCCTAAGAAGTCGGTAAAGTTGTCGGTATGGGATTGTTTGATGGGAACCCAAAGCTTCCAGCCGATTAGAGTGATATTGCAAGATCGCTACCGTGCATCTTGTCACGAAGAGTGCAAAAGCAATTGCCAATGCTTGTACGTAGCTAGCCCCTATATTGCGACAAATCTTTACAGTGTTACGCAGTCCCGCTGTTGGTTAGTATCCCGGATAAGGGAATGCCCGACATAGTAAGGAATTGGCTCTTTTGGGGGATTGTCGATTATCTTCTGGAGGTAGGTAGCCTTTCATCTCGGCTTCTAAAGGTTTTTGTATTGGTGTTTTGAAAGCTCGGTATCACGAACTCCTTTCCCCGGGCGAAAATGCTCAACCTCAGCCAAATCGACGACCCAGATGATAACTTGTCCCCATATCCTGAACTGATAAGCTCGCCTTCTTACTGCATCCTGGTGTACCTGTTGTGCAGTAGTTCGTACTACCTTCAGCCAAAAGACGGTCGACTTCGTCGTCGGCCTCGCTTTCACCGGGAGCTCGTCCCGGCCTGTGAATTGACTGTCGTTCACAGGATGCCGAGGACTCCTTCGCGCGTGTAATTAGCAAGGCTGGCTGTAGCCTGTTCGGCAAGCAGGGATGAGTCAAGCAACTCCCCCGTGCTCAATAGATTTGGATACTTTTCTGTAGAAGAAAGACCGCGGTGAACCTCCCCCGGTCGGATCCTGGGCTGTGTTGTGGTTGAATGTAGGCTCGAGCTCCAGGAAGCGCTTGTCAATAGTACTCAATACTGCTTTTGACCCATCGGACGAGATCGCGTTCGAACCCTGCGATGAGATTTTCCAATCAACCCTGGCTACCGCCGACATTGGGTGATCTGTGAGCGCCACGCCTCTCGGCTTTTGAGGTACTGATAGATTACCTAGGTCGTTATTATCCAGTGGGATATCTGTCATTTCATGTTAAGCATGCTCTCATAAATACGACTTTCTCCATTGAAATCGAAATAAATTGAAGCGCCGATAACTAAGCGAAATAACCGACCCGACTCCAGATGTCAAGGCATCTCCAAATGATCACCCGAGTCGTTGAGTTCCCAGGGTTCTTTCCACGACTCCGTTTCTTTCGCTAGCTCAGAGGACGTAATCCGGTCCTGCGGTGTGACGGCTAGCATCCGGCGGACAAGGTCGCACAGCTTCAGCTCCCGTACAAAAACACCGGAAGGTGAAAGTGCCTTAGCTTGGTTCTTAACTTCGGTCTGCCATTTTCTCATTTCGATGCCACCAACCCGCCAGCTGGGATACTCCTTCCAGAGCTCCGGGAGCTGTATACGTTTCATGACGTATAGCATAACAACTCCGAAGGCGAAGACATCTCTTCCTGGACCACCCTTGCTATTCAGGAACTCAGGTGGGAGGTACCACGGAGTACCGCCCTTCATTGTTTCATCGCCCTTGGTTGCCAGGCCGAAGTCGATTAGCATAACGCCAGCCGGTGTAGCTGGGAAATAGCCAGTAGCCGGAAACGGGTTCCGAGTATATAAGATATTCCCCGGCTTGATATCATTGTGCACGATACCTTGCTGATCTAAGTACCCGAGAGCACTAGAGGTTTGGGTGAGGATACGGTACGTATCGGTGGTATCGCCCAGGAAAACCCCATCTTTTTGCCAATGGGTATCCGCTAGATCAGTAGACTGCTGGTATTTGACAAGCAAGGTTAACAGACGAGCATCCCATCCACGGAGTTCGATAATATGGGACTACTCTTCACGTTAGCAACTCCCTTAGCATCATTGTAAGGCTGACTTGCATGTTGTATGGATCGATGCGCACGGAGTTCACGAGACCAAGCATTAGCGGCATCCTTGATATCATTATTCTCACTGGTTGCCCTCTTGATAACCTTCACAATCACAACCTCCGGTTTTGATATGCCGTCGTCGAGAATGGCAGGGTACAGTTGACTAGCCATCTTCTTGCAAGCCCAGGCAGTCACACGACAGATCGAATACTCAACCTGAAGAGGGAACGCGCCTGCGACTTTCAACACCTGGTTTTTTTCGAGGTTCAAACCGGCCCAGGTCGGTATCGGTGTATCTAACCGACAAAGAGCCCGTGTACTAGATCCAGCCGGACCCCTGGACCTCTTGGCCGCTACTTGGGACAGGCTAGCATCTGATGATGAGCGCTTGGCCGCCGTGACGGTGTTCTCTTCGATCAAGAGAACGTAAGGGCGAGGCAGCAACCTCAAGTCGATAGTGCCGTGCTGGTTGGAAAGCTTCCAGTCCGCAGGACTCAGGGTGGTTGTCTCCCTTATACTGAGCACCCTTCGGCTCGTAGATGCCGACTCCACGCTAAGCTGGCGACGGGAGCAATTGACAAGGATGACGTTGTCGGAGTTGGGGAAATAGAAGACCTCGCAACAGATAGTCTTGAATGTCAACTTGCACTTGACTTCGCTTCTACTTTGAAGAAACGCCATAAGCTTGACTATAGCCGGGCCGTCCCGCCGCCTGAGGACGCCGGCAGGTTCCACAAATATCTCTTGCTGAGCCGCTTTGGGTTCGAGGTTGATAGCATGATTGCTCTCTGTATGCTTGAAGACAAGCCGCACCTTTGGGTCTAAGGACAAGCTGAGGTTCTCGAAGTCGGAGGCCACAGAGGAGATAGAAGGCGTAGCACCGCCGGTCGGTTGCTGTGATCCCAAACAAGGCGGTTCGGACCCGGCTTGCTGGGCCGCTGTACGCCACTCCTTACTATTGTCGGCAAGCCGTGCTTCGACATATCCCGGGGTGTGCTCGACGGTCGCCTGAGTATCACCAAGATGGTTTTCAGAACTTGTAGGGGCTTCGAATTTCGCCATGCTTGACACGAGTACTGACCAAAGTACGACGAGACCGAAGGCCATGTTGGCAAGGAGCAAGAGAACATACTACGCCAAAATCTTGCACTGTCACCGCTTTTTCTATTCGGCTGCACCGCAATCACATCACATTTCTATATCAGAAATGATCTACATCACGTCGGGGTGCTGTTATTTTACCGGGGTCAAGTGTGGGGTAAGGGTAGCGGTTGCACCATTTGTCTCTTCTCCCGGCAGTATACTGCGAGCGGTCAACTTCTCGTCCGTTTACATTTTTCAACCTCCAAGTACTATCACACCTGATCGACGACTGTATCAAGTTCAACCATCAGTCCGTCTGCTTAAGTTCTATTCGATATGGATTACGTTGATTTCTTTCCCCCGCCTCCTGACGAAGACCACTTCAACAAATATCCGGGAGACAGATGGCCTGCGGAGAAGTTTGAAATGGACATAGATGATCTCTACAATGCCCTTCCGCGAGAATTCAACTGCATGACAATTCCGATTCTCGACCGGTTCGCTTTCAGCAAAGATGTCAATGATATCAGCCATAAGGCGCATGACGAATCAGAATTCCGTTCCCTGCTTAAGGAACGGATGCAACACAGGCGAAAAGAGTTGGTGGACCTATTGCTGAAGTCACTCAATGAGATCGCAGGCAACCCGAACGTAGTCCTTAAGGTTAACGATGAAGCGAATTGGATGTCTATGATGCAAATTTACCACTCCAAATCATTCGATGCATATGTTCGGCACTTTGCCGAGTATGCATGCGGCGATGACGAGCCTCAGATATGTAACCAAGATCAACCACAGTCGACATCGTCGAATACACCCAAGGGTAGCGCGGTATCTTCAGATGACCCAATATCGTCCTCTGTACCGCCGAGCGCCCCTTCTCCTCAAACAAAAAGCCACGCCAGGCCCACGCCAGGCCCACGCCAGGCACAAGGTTCACGCGCTCGACCACCGACTCACCGTCGCAAACAAGCCACAATACGGTCGACTGATGGGATCCAGAAGGCACGATTCAGTGGCACTAAATCCCTTCGGCGTAGCAGCCGTCTACTAGAGAAACGATACCACCTTAATGACGATAGAGTACGAACGCGGTCGAGTCATCAGGCTCAACAGGAGGGAGAGTCGCACAAACAATGCAATCATCAACCACCTCCTACCCGGCTACGAGGAGACACAGGCAAAAGGAAAAGGGGCCAGGAGGAGCATTGCAATATCGAGCCGTCAACATTCAACACACAAGATCAACAGAGCAACAAGAGGAGGAAGACAGACAATGTGCGCAGCACGACATTGGATCGCAAGAGAAAGCATAGGCCAGAGGAAGACGACCTTCAGAACTTGCAAAATACTGCAGAGACAGGGCGCCAAGGTACTAAAAAGAGGAAAGGAGATCCAAAGACAGCCGATGCCTACGAAACCAAAGGTCTCCGGAGCCGGCGAGGTCCAGCTTCTCAAGTGAAGGACGACATGAATACACCCAGGCCTGGGCAGGCCGCCATGTCCGGTACAACTAGGACAGGCAGGGCAACTATCACCGGCAGGTCAAGACGCTCGCCCAGAAAGAAACCCGAAGCAGAGACCAGAACGGCGTCTTTGTAGGCGTCCCTGCTAGTATCGTTATTGTCCTGGTCGTAGGGCTGGGTGCAACGGCGTATTCGCGTCAAGGAGCTAGGGTTGATTTGCTTTCTTTTCAGTATTGGGATAGCCTTTTGGAGACATGGTCGTTATCCTGACAGGGTCGGGTGCAGCGGCGTAGTCGGGGCTGGCGTTTAAGGATGCCCTTGGAGACATGGTCGTTATCCTGGCAGGGCTGGGTGCAGCGGCGTAGTCGGGGCCGGCGTTTCTTTTCTTTATTCTGGGGAGCCTTTCGGAGACATGGTCGTTATCCTGACGGGGTCGGGTGCAGCGGCGTAGTCGGGGCTGGCGTTTAAGGATGCCCTTGGAGACATGGTCGTTATCCTGACAGGGTCGGGTGCAGCGGCGTAGTCGGGGCTGGCGTTTAAGGATGCCCTTGGAGACATGGTCGTTATCCTGGCAAGGCTGGGTGTAGCGGCGTAGTCGGGGCTAGGGTTGCTTTACTTTCTTTTTAGTATTAGGACAGCCTTTCGGAGAGGAGACATGGTCGTTATCCTGGTAGGGCTGGGTGCAGCGGAGTCTTCGGGGCAAGGGTTGCTTTGCTTTCTTTTCGTTGTTGGGATAGCATTTCGGAGATATAGTTGTTGTCCTGGTAGTACTATAGCTTGGTTCGGATTCTCCCTTCCTATAGCAGATGATGATTACTGATCAGGTAACTTAAGTCGAAGCAGGATCACCCGCAATCTCCCAAACAAACTTGTAATTATCTACCTCCCCCTTCCTCTCTACTATTATAGGTTCTTCGGGGTACTACAAGAGAATACCCTAATCAGCTCTAAACTTCAATCTGGGAGAAGAGGAGAACCCTATAGTAGTACCGATGAGTACAGCAGCAAGTTATTAGTAAGGAGAGAATCCAACGTTATATATTTTGTTGGGCACCCTTTGATTCCATCTTTGATACTCTAATATGACAGTGTTACAATCCTAGGCTCTTGCTGCTTTGTAGACCGCTGGCATACTCTATCCTATCGTATTGATTCAATATCAATGGCAGGTACATTCATCTGAGTACTATCGGAACCGTCGCCCATAGCCGCTCTTTTTGACATCGTCTTTTGGGTATACGCCTTTCCGCTTCGCAGGCGTCTGCCGTTCTTATACTACAATTCCGCCACGTGACGCTCCTACAGGTAGGACCTCAGAAGCTCGGCCCTTGGCTCATCTGGAGTCTTTTGCCCAGTCTGTGTCCAGTATGCATCCATGCCTATAGCTGCGCTTCACCATATGCTCTCAACATCGGATTTGCTGGACCATTTGCACTTGAGGTCGTCTATTTTCGACTCTAGCTGATGGAGTAGGTCTCCCTCTGAGGCTCAGTGGAATACTGTGGGGTTGCTCGCGACCCCTAATATATTGGGCATTGTAGACTGACCTATTTTTCAAATCTCTTAGGGCTTTGATGTCACGGTCGACAAGTCGTTCGAGACTCTTGTACGACATGCCATAATCAGAACAGGAAGCGATGCAATACCTGCGTCTGCTTCTCCCAAAGATGGGTGAGATGCTGATCAACATCCACCCGGCCCGCGATCATTTACCTTGGACCTCGGTCAGAACTTGGGCTGTTTCACCTCCCAGCTTCTATTATATCGATACCGAACCCTGGGGCGAAGTAAGTGCTGAAAGGGGTTAGGGTTAAAATGGACGGTTTCTAGGCTCAGTGGAGCTTTGTCTCAAGAGTCGTCAACGAACGAGAGAAAAGAACATGAGCCGATTTTCAGTCAAGACCTAGAACGACCTTCTGTATGAGATGCATCTAGTGTAACTTGGCCGATCATTACAGGAACAAGAGGTGTTGAGTTGCTGACCCCGAAAAGCTGCAGCCCCCCTGAGCTGGCCACGTATGTGGCGGGAGCCGCATATCTCGGCCATATTCTCCGCGTCTTCTGCAAATCAAATACAAGCAACTGGTCGGTCCTTGAGCGGATTGGACATTTCGGATGTACAGGCCCGGGTCGAGTACAGAGGGCCCACATCCGAACACGTCTCAACGGCCAGCAGCGACAACTCACTCGATCCTGCTGCCAAACAAGCAACAGACCCCGGACGGGGCTAAGAGAGTCGTTGGTCCTGCACTTCGGACTGGGGGACATATGAAAAGGCACAGACTTCTGGGGACAGTGATGCCTGATTTCGAATTTCTCGGCTTTGTCCTTTAAAAGACCATCCTGACGCCGCTTCTACACTCTTGGGGCTGACGGATCCAGCCAGTATTATCAGCGGGTCGTGCAATAACAAGTTGGTGCCGGACATCATCATCATCAATCATTTATCTATCTATCTATCTATCTATCTATCTATCTATCTATTTATCTGCAGGACAGAAAAACCCCTCATTCACATCAGCATACTCACCATGCGCTACAACGCCGTCCTCCACGGTCTGCCTTCCCCGTCTGATGCTGGACTCATCAAGACAAAGCTTGGCACTTCGAAGCTGCACCAGGACCGACTACCAACCTCGCGCTCCCATCGTGTTCGGAAGGAGTCTACCTCAACTGGTACCGGCAACAGCACGTTGCCATGGATAGAATCGGTTGCTCCTCCAGTCAAGACGGTCAAAGCTTTTCAAGTACCGACCGAAGCTGCCATCGTCGAGGTCGAGTCACCAATCAAGTCCAAGCCGAACACAGACAGTCCCGCTCTGCCTCAGCTCAAGCCATGGGAGACTTACCTTCACTGGCTTTCCCTGACCGAGGAACCGGGAACACTCTGGAGCTCCTCCCTCTGCGCGACATTCCATCAGTGTCTTGTCGCCGACCCTTCTGCCGGCCAGGACCAGGCCAGTCCATCTGACTACGCTGCGCGTATTGATGACATCTACTGGAGCTTCTACTTGCCATTGGACCCTCTGCTTCAGTTTATGGAGGACAGAATCCTCTCTGGCTATCTGCTCCATGTCTGGACCATGTTCATTGACCTCGGCAAGAGGATCCCTCACGATGATCCAGCCCAAGATAGGCTAGTAGAACTGCTCGACAGTCTGGTCCACCTGCCGCCCATGGAGGTGAGGACGTGGGAGGTGAGTGCTTTTTACCGTCATGATTGTTGGGTAATATCACACAAACTAACCCTCTATCAAAGGGAAACGATGCCCCATGGACGGACTTACCGACTCTCGATGACGCTCTCATAGCGGCCTGGGACGATCTCTGTGAGTCCACTCAAAAGACAAGTAACCAACCAAAACTTTCTGCTTCTCCCGTCGTCCATTCCTATCCATTCCTCATCTCATGAGACATGCACTTACCAAATGACTAAACCTATAGATGACTTCGAGAATCAAATATCCGACCCAGGAAGCCAGTGGGTGAACTACTTCGCCTTCCTCGGCCGCCTCGTCGCTGCTGAGGTGACCCCAGACTGGTGGGAGATCCCCGCCGAGCTGCTGAGGGAGGTCCTCGCCGAGGACATCAAGCCCAACTATCTCACCATCTACAAGACAATGGCCCTTGCCGAGTACATAAACCATGCAGGTGATGCTGGTGACGCCTTCTTCGAATGGTGCATCGATTCCGGTGCGTTGGACGTCAGCAACTCAATGGCCATCATTTGCCCGCTAATGGAGTATCCTGTAAAACAAGACTGGTTTGACAAACGACATGGTGACGACGACCAGTCGCAGTCTTCGGTTGATTAAGTTTGGGAATGGGAATCCACCCGCCCCCCGTCAGTGGACATTGGCTTTTTTCTTCTTCTTTCCTTCCATCTTCTTTTCAGGACAGGCCGACGCATGATCGGAAGTATGGACAATGGGAGACTGCAACAGACGAAACAGGAATATCACGATAATTAGAGACACTTCATGTACACTACACGGTCATGTGTACCTAGGTACTTAGAAAGGAACCCATACCCCTAGAATACCAAGCGAATCTCCTCCCCTTTCTCAGAAGGCCGCCCAAACTTGACCAGAGCGTGTTTCTTGCACAGGTTCATGATAATCGTGAATAAAGTCTGCGCCCGGCTTTCCCCTTCCTGTTTTCTATTGATCGAACACGGGTAGCCCTGCTCGTCCTTGAAGATATCCAACAACTTCTCAAAGTCATGGCCCGAACCTGTAATAGCAACATCCGCCAGGCTCCGGATTCTATCCAGCCTCTCGGGCGAGTCTTTCAACCATGGCGGCTCATCCACCCCAGAATGATCCAAGATCAAGTGGTTCGTATGATAAACCCTGTTGTTGTTCATGAGGACCTTTTGTATTCCTGCAACGGTACACTCCAGCCCCGTCGCTCCGCCGCTGTCGCCGACCAGAATATGCCCACTTCCCGCCAGACCCAGAGTCGTCAGCTGTTCAATGGCCTCTTCCCTCGAGGACGACTCCAACACTGTCCTCAGTGCAAAATGGACTGGCAGTTTCGTCCTATCAACACCCCGAGCGCGGATGGCGTTCAGACAACAGCCCACTCCGGCGGCATTGAACCCGATCTTGCCGATGATCCCTGCCTCGGTCACCATTGAGATATCGGGATACTTTGTTCCGGGCTGTGAGATATGGCAGACTATGAGGTTCGGTCCTTGAAGATGCTCCCAGTCCCAGCTTTGGCCGATGACCGATTCGCCCATACCATCCACGAAGCCGAGACTGGTGCATCCATCACTTGGGATGTCGTCCATGGCTTCCCAGGGTTTGCCGTTGACTCCTCCAGGTTCTGTAAACAGTCCAAACGTGATCTCCGTCCGTACGTTGAGTGCAAGGACATCGAGGAATTCAACACCCGCGCCTTCTGCGAGGCCCCTCGTCTCCTCGATATAACGCGGACATATCTCTCCGAGTGGGTGGGCGTATTGACTCGCTTCTTGCCTGACGGCATCCCAGTCCATAGAGCATCTTTCCTGGAAGAGGTTGGAATAAAAGGAGATCGATCCTTTGACCCGGGCTTTGGCTTCTGAGCCATGGGTGTAGCCTATCTCTCGTGGGCTGCCTGAGCAGCGAACCTGCAGCATGTTGTCTGATGCTATTGGCAAAGCGACTCTACAACTGCTGAATGTTGAGACTTGCTGGAGCTTTTGAGGAAGGAATCTTTCAACCGGTCTCCGGACATGTGCGCCTGGCCGACGTTATGCGGGGACGTGATGACGTCTTCCGAGAAGCGGCCGGGCTGCCCGGACCGGTGTTTGTTGGTTGCATGAAATCGCTTGTGTGTGTGTGTGTGTGTGTGTGTGTGTGTGTGTGTGTGTGGGTCGATAAGATGCTGCAGGAAGATGCATGGAAGTTGGCATATCTATGGAACCATTTTAGGCTTCTATATCACTCGCTTGTATCTTCAAACCTCTCTGGGAACTTCTTGATTGTAATTACCTTATACATAGTCAAGTGGTGTCTTGTCACCCCTAGACTTTCAACTTACTCCCACCTCAACAATTTACACATCGTTCATTCTTACTGTTAGTGAGGATACACTTGTAGCAATGAACGTTCTGCTTCTCAAAAACTATCCATCCGCAACGCCGGCCGATCATGCTACCATCAAATCATTTACGGACAACATCCAGCGCTCAGTTCCCTCTGCTCGGATCGACATATGCTGCATCGCCAGCGGAGAGACAATTCCGGACGTCGCCAAATATGACCTTGTGGTTCTCAGTGGTGGCCGTGTGAACCTCCTGGAGGATGTTAAGCCACAGTGGGCACTTGACGTCCTCGATATGGTCCGAAGGGTTGCTGGGCAAGGCAGCAAGACGAAGCTGCTTGGTATTTGCTGGGGCCACCAAGCGATTCATTATGCTCTGGGAGGAAAGCTTGCTTGGCTTGAAAGCCCTCGAGTCAGTCCGCCTTTCCCATCAACTCGGGCCCAAATGAATATCGAGTCCGTACCAATTTTCTAAACATGTTCTAGATTGGTGTTCAGAGGATCGACCTTACTTCCGAAGGGCAGCAATTCTTCCAGAGAGACGAGCTAGTACGCCAAATGCACAACTCCGAGTTCAACTCTATCTAGATTGGGTCTCCAGATTAACTAATTTGCATTTCCCAGATGTTACACAAAGTTCATGTGAGATACGTGTCAGAGACTGCACCCGGCTTCACACTCCTGGCAAAAGAAAACGAAATCACTCTCTCCTCCTCGAAGACAATATTGACATCTCAGGGCCACCCTGAGATGACCAATGAGATTTCGGAATTGTTGACCAAAGGGAATGACGGAACGTACACGCGACAGGGGGACATTCACTCCAAGTCTGTGGTCATGCACGACATATCGGCGCAGCATGATGGCAGTGAGGCCTGGAAACATATCATGCGCTGGGCTAAAGGCTAACTGGGGGAAGACTACCAATCTAACAAACATTCTATGTGGTTGTCAGTGCGTTCAGTGCTCAGGCAACGTACCCTAGGGAAGGCTTTTATATAGACGTTCACGTGTATCTAGAACCTCGGGAGCTAGAAGACGGCGCCCGGGCGCGTTGCTTACCTACTATGTAACATGTGGGTGCCCAACGGGCCTTGTGCACTTCCAATGTTTGATCCTGTAGCTATGACACAAAGATCATCCTTGGCACACTCGACCTGACACCCGTTGACATCATCTTTGACGGTCCAGCTGGGATTGTCGATGCAGTCTGGCAGTATAGCACACGATTCTTGCAGTTGAACCCACATTTCCTCAGTGTTCTGCTATGTGCCGCTCACGCCGTGAATACCACACCCGCAGTGACAACAAATGTACATAATCCATGGTTAGTCAGAGTGACCATCTCTATCTTGTTGGGAATAATGTGCCGCAGTACCTAGGTATCTGATCTTATTGCAAACATATAGAACTACAAGACGTGTCAAGTTCCAACTAGATCTCTTGAGTAACATCTTAGCTTATGGTAAATGACTACTAGCATGATAAGAATGAAGAAATGCCGACTAGATACCCTAGGGTATTCCACGGGATGAGGGGCAGATATGCAGACATCAATATAGCTCCCCACAGTTTCGTGGTCAAAGGACCGGAGATAATAGCACTATGGAACAGTTGTGCATCTAGATGTAACTGCGGGATGCAGCTTGATATCACTTAGGCATGTACAACCCATCCCCGCATTTAAGTGTTGGCTCACGTTCAAGTACTTAAGCCAGATATGAAATATTCCGGTGCCCAATTCTTGTTCCAGACATACTTCACATCCTTATTTTCACCAGAGAACAGAGACGTACCACTACCTAGCAAGCCATAGCAAACATGTCGACCAACGGGACACATGTACAGTCCGATAAAGCCCTCTTCGACCTGTCGAAGTATCCTCCCTTTCCCAGTGGCTTGCCGACTGTCAACCTGGAGACCATCTCCCTCTCTCAACTAGAAAAGGGGGACAAGGAGGTCGAAGACAGAGTTTTCCAGATTTGCAAGGAGCGGGGATTCTTCTACCTCGACTTCAACGGCAGTAATGCGAGCTTCATGCAGAGTGACGCTGATGCAATTGCCAGGCTCGCGGAGAAGGTGTTCAGGTTGCCCAATGAGGAAAACGAGAAATATCCTATGGATAATTCCCTTTTCGGGTGAGCAATATGCATTTCCAGCAAATGCGTGTATGCCTAGGCCAGTATCATCAGTATTAACTTCGGTGGCTTAGATTCAAAAGGGTGGGAGCGACAAAGGCGGATGCTCAGGGAACTCCTGACACTGCCCGCTTCTTCAACGTCGCCAAAGACGCAATTCTCGAGAACACCGACCGCTGGCCTCTCCCACAACTCATCCTCGACCAGAAGCCGGTGCTAGAAAGGTTCATGCGACAGGCTCATGGCACCGGCCTGGAGATCATGTCCCTCCTCGCCACCAGAATTGGCCTACCACCGGATGCCTTCGACAACCTCCACCGCATCACCGAGGAATCAGGCGACCATGTTCGCATGACCCACGCTCCGCCACGTATGACCTCAGACATGCCAGAGGTCTCAAACCCGTCCCACACCGACTTCGGCACCATAACCTTTCTTTTCAACTGGCTGGGTGGGCTGCAGGTGTGGTCCGACCCGTCGCGGGGCAACTTTGAGAATCTTGTCGACCCGGAGACAGATGGGGTCTCGGAGAAGCCAAGGTGGCTCTGGGTGCGACCTCCACCACCAAACCATGCGATTGTCAACTTGGGGGATGCTGCAGTGAAGTGGACAGGCGGGGTTCTGTGTTCAGGCAGACATAGGGTTGTCCCGGCCCCGGGTGAGCAGGGCCTGTTCGACCGGTATAGTGTGGTTTACTTCGTCAGGCCAGAGGACAACGCTTTACTGAAGAGGTTGGAGGCGCCGGGTATTCCGAAGTATGAGCCTGGAAAGGAGGAGGCAGAGAATATGACGGCCAAACAGTGGATATTCAGGCAATCTAGGGGCCTGGGGCACATGATTGTGGACTAAGCTTCGACTTGGGCACCGGTTGGAACCACATTCATAGGAGGACTCAGTCATACGTCTTGGCCATTTTGTTCCCAAGGTCACTCGTTTCTCTTGTGAGATCGTGCATAGTGGACATGTTAGAGCACATGTCAGAGGGGAATTACTAAGACGAGTTCACGAGGTGATTTGACATCAGGTGGGGGAAGTCGAGGGACTAGGACAAATTGCAATACTCAATGGTGGCAAAACTCGAAATTAGGTACTTCAAATCATGTGCGAGTATGAATGAAATCAGTTTGTTAACTAAATTTTGTACCCGATAGTTCAAAAAAAAGGTGAACAGGAATCCCAGTTCCAAGGCCAGCTCTATGCTCCGAACATGAAAACTTGCACCGTCCACTAATAATATGGATGTCCGGACACCTGCACCGGCTCACCATCTGTGGAGAGAAACGTAACATCCACATTTGCACTCACTGAAATCGTGCTTGGTTCTAGGGATGGGCCGTCACCCGCCGCAGCCAGCGACTGACTATATTGCACAAGTCCGGGGTTTCCATGGGCCGTCTGCTTCACCAGCCTCCGCTCCGCCGACATTTTAACCATCCCCCCCTTGATATTGGCGGCCCTCTCTTGAATGTGCACAGCGGCGACTTCACGTCTGACTTCGGCAGCGTAGTCCTCGGCCTTTTCCACGGCGTCCCTGATGGCCTTAACGCGTGCCTCGCGACATACTTCCGTCAGCGTGGCATCCGTCAGTTGCCATTCCGTGCGGACGATGGTCACGTTCTCCATGGCCGCCAGCTCCGACGCGAGTCTAGCCAGAAGGTCCAAGTCCCTGAAGATTACCTCTGCTGTAGTCGTGGCGGTGTACTCCCTCGGTAGAGACTTGATCTCATTCCCATGCTCGTCCTGGGGAATGGAGACCGAGGTTATTGGTGCCGATAGTGTGAATACCGTGATGCCTGCGGAGGGATGTGGGGAGATCCCATCGTCGGTCTTGGGTGCGAAGCTTCTGAAGGTTTTGGTCAGGCCCTCGGAGGTAGTCTTGACATCTGATGAGGCATCTGCTTTGGTGGTGCTCGTCGATGAGACTTTAATGACGAGGGCGCCACGCTCTGCTTTGCGCAAAAGAGAGGCGGTGCCCTGGACATGGATCTTAAGTTGTGGCACCATTGTGAGTTGTGTTTGCTGCTTTATCTTTATATCTTGGTATTGTGGTGTGTAGAGGAGGTGAGAATGGGGAAGATATCAGGCAATTTATCCAACGGACAAGGGAGGAGAGTGCGTGGCAAAGCAGTGAGGGCGAGAAGCCTTGAAGGTGAGAGCTAGAAACTAGTGCTCCTAGGTACGGTAACTATCTGGGCTCCTTAGCATGGCAACTTAGTATGGGGGGGATCAATCTCTTATAGAACCTCGGAGCCACCGTTATATACCTGCCTAGGTACCTGCGCAGGTATGTGTGCTTACTACCCTATGTATGTGTTTGTTTGGGCCTGTGGCTTGAGCTATTGACTGACTGCTGCCTAGACAGACATGATAAGGGTGACATCGGTTCCCCTTTCAATGCATGCCAGGGCGAATCAAATGCAACAAGCTCTCTCTTGGAGTCACCTTACGGTCTGATAACCTTGGAATGCATAGGTAAAGTGGTTGTCAGCCTGTGCCGTATATGGTCCGGGTACGGATGTACAGGACCGTATTCCGACGCTAAGGGATCGGCGCCGACTCGGCAACGTATTTTCTTATCGATAAGCGTACCGTCTTTTTTTCCCTTGGCCTCGGAAGAGCAAGACAAGAACCATGCAACACAACACCACATACACAGCACACATGCAGATTCAGACACAGACACTGAAACGGATACGGACACGGACACGGCCTCTCCCTCCATATCAATGTCTCGGCTCCTACCTGCCCGTTATCTTGCAGGATCAAGCTCGCAGCCGGGCACGCTGTGCGTCTTCGTACGACCTAGGCTATCATCTGCCCCTCTGCCATATCTACCACGCCTGTTCTCAACCAGTCCCACCGCGCAACGACAAAACAACGCCCAGAGGTTACCACGACTAGTACTGGGACAAGAAGATTCTGGGACTATAATCACGCAGTCGGAAGAACAAAGATTCCTCAACCAGATACCACCTCACGCCTCGAGCTTACCTGGCGCGCCTTCGGAATATCCGGCAAGAGATGGGACACATGGGGATAACCAAGCAGATCAACTGCAATGGGGTCCACAAGGGATGACGAGCAATGATGAAGATACACAATCATCCTACGGCTTTCATCTGCCTCGACCAAGGATGAATCGACCGTCCCCATTGGGAACTCTGCCGAGAGATGATACTGTCAGAACACAAGACCCCACGCAGGAAGGAGCATCATATACAAGGGAATATCAAAGGACATATCCAATGGCCCCCCTGGGTTACAATCTTCAGTGGAGCTACACCCGCAATGAGACAGGACGTCCCAAGGACGTCGTAGATGCGACTCCATCACTCAAGAGCCTTTCATTACATCCGGATCTCCTACAGACTGTCGTTGGGATCCCTGAACTGAACGATCCGCCGCCCGTAGAAACCGAAATATTCCGCTGTATTAACTCCGGTAAAAGCGTATTCATCCATCAACGACCCACCTGCACTCCGGCCCATATTTTGCCCGTCATTCACAGAGTCCTCAACCGTATGCCTCCCGGATCCACCATGGCCGGCCACGCAGCTCTTGTCAGGCATATCGCAAAATCACGTCCTATATCCGCTCTCATCTTATCACCATGGCCTCACGCAGCCCCGGAAACCTCTTCCTTGATCAGGGAGCTTCTGAAAAACTTCCCCGATCACCAGGTCGCTTCTGCGGTTCCTGGAAAGTCCATTCACAAAATCCACCTTCGTCTGATGAAAGGTTGTGACGTTCTCGTCGCCGACCCGCGCACACTGACTACCGTCTTGGAATCCATGACCACACATGGCTCTGTTCTTGACAAGCTTGGAAGTTTGCAGACAATTGTCGTGGAAAATGCTGGTGCCCTAAATAAAGCCGTGGGGCTGATTCATCGCATCTTCAGCAAGCTGCCTCAGATGGGCGAACAAGATGCACAACTTCAACGCGTGCTGGTCAGTGCCAGCAAAGATCCGACTGGCCGCGTCGCAGAAATTGCCAACGCATTACTGCCTCAACAGCATGAATACATCAATGTAGAGCGATACGGGCAGACAGGGGAGCCTCCACGTGAGACAAAGCAACGAAGCCAGGCTGCAAGCAAGGGCTCTAGCAGTCACACACATCGTCAGGCCAAGCATCAAAAACAGCAGAAGGGGCGTAGGCCCCCCCAGCCGAGCCGGCATCGAGACCAGTCTCGACTCCAACAAGACGAGATTGCTCGAACGAATAGTTCGTTCTGGTAGCATGTGACATGTCTATTGACGTCTAAAACCAACTCCAGAACAAGAAAAAAAAGAACAAGAACATAACAACGGCATCCTCATCTAATAACACAACCCGGACGACGACTTACTGGCCCATCCCTCTAATACATTACCACAGCCAACCGATTGTTGGAACTGACCGCCACATCCGTTCCATACGTATTATCAATATACGCCTTGGAATTTCCCACCGCGCTGAGGAGATAATCGACCGCGTCCTGGTTCAATATCGTTCCCTCAGACCAAGTCTTCGCAATAACGGTCTTCCCATCACCCCTCGTTGTCTTCGCACCGTCAGGGGCACCATCCACGATATCCGCATTGGTGAATCCCACCGTGGCACTACTTCCCCCATCCGTGGGCCCCACCGTCGCGGCGCCATCGCATCCAGGTTGCAGGCTCACGTCTCCCCAGGCGTTACCGTCAGTAGCCTTTATCTGGACCTCGACCCAAGTGGCCGGCATACTGGTCGACCGCACGACACGCCCCTTGAAGTCCGTCGACAGGGTGACGGACTTGGTCTCCTTGGGCTGCACGACGACAGAGGCGACTTGGTTCGTGCAGGGCAGGCCGGGGTCTGCGGTGCCGTCTCCGTTGGAGACGTTGTTGCAGAAGTAGTATGTTGCTTCGGAGCCGGAGGCATTAGTGATATCTACGCCAGGGTTGGAGTCGGATCGGCGAACAACAGCCGCGGTTGCTAGAGACACCGCCGATGTGGCTTGTAGGAAGATTGAACAGCGCATGCTGGCTGATGGATTGGTTGGCGATGAAGGTTGTGCGGTTATGTTTGCGCAAGCAAGGCAATAAAGCAAGCCACCGGGGCTACGTAAGGAAAGGAATGGATATAATCGAGAACTAAGGAACAAAAGGTCGCCGCCAGGGCACTTATAAAACGCCTTGTTTGAAGAGAACGATGAGTCTGGAAGGCCGACTATGGTGATCTGTGAAGACGCATTTTCGGTGGTTTATTTAGTTTCCTTTGCTCCTAGAGGTGTAAATTGATGGGTTGGAGTGACTGGCTAGCATAATCGTCCTTTTACTGACGGGCCTCCCTTCTGGCGTCAGCTCATCTTGACCAGCGGCCTCGACCATAATTATCAGATCAATATTCACATCGTATCGATCTTGAGCAGTCAGATTGCCAATCCTTTCAAGCCCGTTTCGTCAGCTAGCCTAAGAATAGGTCATGTTGACACTTGACATCGGGCTGTTCACAGTGATACACATACATGCACGTATGCGGCAGAGATGGCCCCCAATGTGGTCGAAATGTGGTCGGCCATCCAGTCTGGATGTTTCCACGAGAATGCGACTACGACGCCACAAACCATGCTGGGAGAATAACTCTTGTTTCGTATGCTCGAATAATATTCAAAATGCCATGTATTTACTTTGATTACATATAGGTGAACGACGACATTGGTCCGCCTGGGCTTTCTTCGTCACGGAAAGGCTCCTCTACAATATAATACAGATACGCCTAGGAACTTGGGAAATATCATTGCAACAGGATAGTACACACACAAGTCCCGTAGTCAACAGGACTAATGATGCCTATTCATTAATATTGTTATTGAATTATGTTGTCGTTGGTATGGTATCCACATGTCACAGATCTGAGGCCCACTATTACGTTGCTCACTTATTATAGAGCGCTCCTTCTATTTAGTCTATATAAGGGAGCTTCCCAAGTCCATTATAAATAGCTTATAATAGCAGTTAAGTTACTCTATTCGATATACACTGCTCGGAATCGTTATAGTTATAAGCCCGGCTCTTATAGACCCTAATAATAATAGATTCCAGAGCAATCTTCTCGTCGTTTAAACGCTCTTTTCTTAAAGCAAAATTTCACTTAAATAATATATCTTCCAACACCTCCGAAACTATCCTAACGGGTATAATCCTTCTTTATAATAGAAGGAGCTACCTAACCTAATTTCTCTAGCTCTAATTCTATTATATATTTCGGGGCATCTAGGAGCAGGTTAATCCCGAAGCCCCTAACTAGTTAAAATCTCTTACAGAGATCCCGGAGTAGCCTACTCTAGATAGCCTATTTAACGCTAAAATAGCAGACTCCTAGATAGCCTATATAAAGGAGCTCTAAGCCTAGTAGGAAGCTAGTAATATAGAGCGTAGCGATTAACCGAGCGCATTATTAGAGCTAGATAAAAAGCAGGCGTTTAAAGAACTCGAGTAGTAATAGAAGCAGTAGACTGTAAAAAGTACTATCGTATTTATAAATTCGAGCCGCTATTAAGTAATCTAGAACTAGATTAATCGTATAGTTAACCCTAACCTACTCGCTTCCGCTTAAGTTAAAATCGTTTCTTAGGGGAAAGCTATACTCTAATAGGTTATTCGAGCTTTAAGGGATTATCTAGCCCCTTTAGAATTAAGCGCTAGGATAACTATAGCCGAAGAATACCGAGTAACTCTAGTTTCTATAAGGGCAGGAGGGAAAAACCCTCTTAAATAGCACGCTTAATAGTACCGGGTATTCCTCCGGGCCTAGGCTTATAATATCGCAGATATATAAAGCGTACTTACTACTAAAGATTTCCTAAACTCTATAAGCTAATAAATAGCTCCGGATTAGGCTAGCTATACTTTATAAAATCTAGTCCGAGATAATAAGCTTAGAAATCTAACTCTTACGCTCGAATAACTAGGTGTATAGTTTATTAGTATAGGCTATAAAGGAGCTTATAGAACTACTAAGGGGCCCGCTATATTTGTAACGATCGCCTCTTCTAATTAACGAGTACTATAGAGTAGAAGGCCGAGATAACCTTACCCGTATAGAAAAAAATACCTTTAGGATCTAGAAGAGTATATAGAGCTTAAAATAGCTACTAGGGGATCTTTTAAAACCGCTTAAAAGCTTAAAAAGAACTCTCTTATACCCGCTTAAGTAAGCGAGATACGAAAGCGCCTAGATAAATCGATCTAGGCCGATCTTAAAGAGCGGCTCTCGGGAAAGGAGTAGATTAAAGGAAAATAAGGAAATAAGCGGGCCGGATCGTTATTTCCAGGTTAGATTAATACTTTCTTTATAAAGAGCTCCGCTTAAAAGGCTATTAGAATTTATTCTACTATTTATAGCGTCCTATACTAGTTCTCTCAGAGTACGTTACTCGATAACTATAAAGCCTTGCACCTAATTAACTTAGAAAACCTACTCGTTCCGAACTTAATTAAGCGGGCCGACCCTAATAAGTTTATAGAAGCAGGGATTATAGCTTTTCCGATTACTATTAGAGGAACTCGGGTAATTAAGAACGCTATAAATAGAGCTAAGGGACCTAACTCTAAAGACCTAGTTCTTAAAGATATTATAATAATAAAAGGTTTCTATATAAATATCGTCTCGAAAGCTCGCTTAAAGTAGGCAGGTATCTAGTTCTTAAGACTAGACTACTTTCTTTAGTTTAATACTCTTAAATAGAACGTAGTAGTTAAGTAGTTAATACGCCGTTAGAACTTAGTTTTCCTTAAATATAAGCTATTATCTACCTATTCGAGTAACTAAATAGTAATTCTAACGAGCGATACGGGTATAATTACGCCCTCGATATTCGTATTAACCTAAAGGAAGATAGTATAGCTACTACTAGTTAGAAAAGATTTAAAAGCTCTCTAGTACTTACAATTAGAGTATCTAGGACTAGAAGCTCTAAGGGCATTAGTATAGGCTACGTAAGGAGTAAAGATTAATAGTACGTAATACGTAAAATGCAAATACTACGTAACGGCGTATGCTTCGTAGGTTATTTCTAGATAAATATTTGAAAATCGCTTATAACGCTTATTTTAAAAGATTAGGTAGGATTTATTCGATTTCCTATATAGGCTAGATAGCTCGTCTTAGCTATTAGTAATTAAAGATAAGTTCTCGGGGGTACTCTATACGGAAGTAATTCCGATAAAGAGTAAGAGAGAGGTATTTCCCGTACTTAGGAATTTTTAGAATATAATAAAAATTAAATATAAGCTTTTTATCTATAAAATTCGATAAAATAATAAGAAAGCGGTAATCTCTAAGTATAGTAATATAGATTACGAATAGTAGTATAAGTATAAAGGTATAGAACTCGAGCTTACCCTATCTTCTACCTATAAGCTAAATAGAGGAATCGAGCGTACCGGAAAGGAGGTTATCGTTAAATTAATTAAAATATATATAGTAGCTAACTTATTAGAACGGCTATAGCTATAAACGAGTATAATAGCAGTATATCTATATAACCGCTTACCGAGCTAGGGAAAAGCCTAAGCGTCTCTAAACTAAGTTCTTAAGGCCTAGTTCGCTTAGTATTTCCGTTAGTATACTTTATAACGAGTTTATAAGCTTACTGCCGATTTACGCCCCGATTAAAGAAATATCTATACCTACGGTTACCGAGCATACCCTCTTAATAAAGCTAGGGAAGTTAATTACTATAGACGCATATTTAAGGTACGCCCGAAAGCTTATATCGGGTATCTAATAGGATATAAAGCTTTAAATATATATTATATTTAGGTCCTAGTACTCGATATAGTAATTACTACGCGTAACGTTACCTTCGATAAAGAGCTCTTTTATAAGTAAAAGAAAGAAGAAGACGGTTTTACTATTCTCGAGCGTATAGATATACTACTTGAGATTATAGATAATAAGGTGCTAGATATAACTCTAGTTACCTAAGCGCTCGGTATTACGGATAATACCGAGGAGTAGGCTATAGAGGAGCCTTAATCGCTCGATAAGCTTTTAACCTTATAGCTCGAAGGCTTGGGGGTAAAAAGTAAGTAACCTCTAACAGGACTACCGAGCTTTAAAAATATACCTAACCTATAGCTTAAAGTAACAGAGGGTAATAGGCCGCCCGCTCCTAAAGAAGGAGTAGGCTAGTAAGACTTAGCTTAATATAAGCAGGGCGCGTAAGACCCTTAGTACGAAACTAGAGGTAATAAAGTTTCGGATATAAGTATACGAAGTCCTTTACTAGAAGGGCGGACCGGAGATATTATTATAATACGTATAAATACGCTACTACGAGTAGGACTATCTCGGCCTAGCCGTTCTTAGTAAATAAAGCGTAGGCCGGGAGTAAGGGCAAGCCGGCGCTAAAAAGAGCTTCTATTAGAGAGCGGTAGAATATTTATAATAATACTCTTCAAGGATAGATTAATTAACGTCCTAGAAGAACGGAGCTAGTTAACCTTCTTTAGCACTTTTTTACTTAATTAGTAGAAAGCTTTAAATAAAGGTAACCGAGCGTATAAAACGCTATATTTAATAGTATACGTAGTAGTATAATAATACTTAGTAATCCGAAAAAGTACTAGGCTTACTCGTTTTCCCTAAAAACTATATAAGGACGAGCTATTTAAGCTACTATTAGATAACTAGAGAGATCTCTAGAATTATCTAGTAGTAGAGCTCTTTATAAAAGCTGCTTATCTAGAACTATATACCCTAATCGAAAAGGGAACTTAGTAGGAGATAGATAGAGATATAGCTAAAGGAAAGCTACTCCCGCTTAGATAAGTATTTATATATAAATAGGACTAGAATAGATTTCTTAAGCGCAGAAAGGCGCGTATTTATATATGCGGAGATCTATAGCTAGTTAATACTCTCTAGAGTACCTATATAGCTATACTTACAGTACGCTTATTTCGGGTTTTAATAGCGATAGCCGCTTAGTTTAATCTAGAGATCGAGTAGTTCGATATAGTTAACGCCTTCTTAAACGCTATACTTAATAGTAAGCCCGTCTATTATAAGCTCCCGGATAGGTTTAAGAAGCCCGGAAAGTATATAAGATTATTAAACGCGCTATATAGACTTAGGGATACTTTATTACTTTAATATAAGGAGTTTATAGCTATATTTAGGAAGCTCGGTTTAAAGCTAAATATAGAAGAGCAGTATCTCTTTTAAAACGAGCAGAAAATAGTTATTTTAGTGTTCTACGTAGACGACTACCTTATAATCTATTATAAGAAAGATTAATAGGAAGCTTATAGAGTAATTAATAAGCTAATAAAAGTATATAAGGTAAAAGCCTAGGGTACAGCAGAATAGTATCTTAAAGTATATATTATACGAAATAGAATAGCTAAATAACTATATCTAGCTTATAATTCGTATATTAAGAAGATCGCTAAACGGTTTAAGCTAATAGAACGTTTACTTCCGAGTACTCTACTACTAAGGATACTACTTAAGAAGTTCGAGGGAAAAGCTACGAAAAATTAGATTAAAGTATACTAAGAGCGCGTTAGATTACTTCTATATACTACGATTATAATCCGGGCAGATATAGCCTTCTCGGCTACGCAGCTCTCTTACTTCCTAACTAACCCTAGACTAGAGTACCTAAAATCTATTAAATAGAGTATTATTTACCTCTAGTATAGCTATACGCTCGCTATTCGATACGGGAGCGAGTAAAGGGAAATGCTTATATTTATAGCGGATACTTCTTTTATAAATAACGAAGAGTTTAAATAATTATCCTATAGATATACTATAATACTCTATAGAGGTTTAATTTACTAGCGGGCTGCTTAGCAAGATACGGTTACTATATTAATAATAAAAGCTAAGCTTCTAAGTATAGCCTATATAGCTAAAAAGCTTATAGCCGTTAAAAGATTACTCTAAGGCTTAGCTCTCGAAGTCGGAAGCTTATAGAATCTCTATAACGATAATAAGCAGACTATTAGGCTAATCGTTAAAGATAATGACAAAGTGGCCAGGGTGGAGTATGACCCCCCTGTCCCCTTCTTGTCGTGCCTGCGGCGGCTATATTAAGGAGCCCCAAACCCCCTCTGTAGAGCAATAAAAAAGTATGGTGTTTTCTTCCCTATACTTGAGCAAACCAACTTTGATGCCTTCGTTTTGTGTTTCGTGGCGCCCGTTAGCCCACGCCCCTCGTTAGAGTTCGCCGCGTGCGCGCTACACACATTGCGGTAGGGGCGCTCTGCCGCTTTGTCATTTGGTGTCTGCCCCATGAATCGAACATGGGTTTCTTCGGCTTCATAACAGAATGTTTGTTCGTTGATCAAAACTACGTTATGTTGAGAAGAGCCTAGGAGGTTCGCCATCACCAAAAACCACCTCTCACGACAGCTTTGCTTGTGACCATGAGACCAGCCGGAACTGATGCCTGGGGCCGCCCTGCTACGGGGGAGCAGGATCGGGGAAGCTCGGAGACTGATTACAAGGAAGCTGGAGATACGATCAAACCTATTCTCACGACAGTTTCGCTCGCGACCATGAGACCAGCCGGAACTGATGCCTGGGGCCGCCCTGCCACGGGGGAGCAGGATCGGGGAAGCTCGGAGACTGATCACGGGGAAACTGGAGAAACGACCCTGGATTCGCATTTTCTTCATTTTGTTTCTTTTGTTTTCTCTGATGACGCAAGACGAGGACAAGAAGGTTTGGAGAGGAGACTCGGCGTCAACGCAAAGCACCAGTCAGAACGCGAAACGTGGAATAGAGTTGAGCATCGCCAAGGGGACTCAGCGGTCTCGGCTTTGCGCGGAAACTTTCGCTCTATTCGAGGAGAGAAGGAGAGTTGTTGGGGAGAGCCGAGGAGCGGGGTTGGGAAAAGTGAGGTTATCGCCAGATATGAGAGTGGGTCTGAACAGAGGGAAATACGATATCGGAGTGACGGAGATATGAAGCTGTGGGGCTGGAGTGGAAACTGTTGGTGGTCACAAGCACACCCTGGGACCAACTGGCACGAAGTGATTCGTCCAAGAAAAGGACTCCTTCGGCAATTCATTCGGAATTGTATCAGAAAGTTCTGGAGAAGGTTGATCAAGCCCGTTCTGCTGTCGGGAGTCAAACTGACGGCGACGTGGTTGTTGAAGGTGGTTGAGGGCATCTTGAGGTTACAAAAGCTTCTCTCGTCTTCCTACCCTGAGCACCACCAATCACTTCCCATACTACCCACCACCACAAATTTGTTTCGATCACATCTCTACCTTCCTGTCGAGCGTATTGAGCCTCGACATCGTTCACCCTTGCCCACCAAAACATCCCTTTCCCAACCGAACCCCCCATCGATACGACCTACGGGTCACCCCCTGTCTCACCTATCACGTTCTCGGTCCTGCTTAGGGGCTGTGTATGGTAAAGTTGATCATGCCAGCAGCGAAGAGAGAGAAGCTAACCCAGATGGAAAGGTTGAGCCGTTGCTAAGGAAAAAGAATCGTCGAAGAAAGAAGCAAAGGCCCTCGAAGGTTGACAACAGGATGTCTCTCCAAGGACAGCCAGAACCGACCAAGGCTGAAGGTGCCGAATTTGCTCCAGCTTTTGGGGTGAACACTGGCCCTGGAAACACTTCCGATTCGAAAACCAAGGACAAGGCTCCCAATCCTCGGGATAGTGGCCAGTCTACCTCACCGGCTTCCCTGCCCTTCGGCATGAACACGCCTGGTCCCCATACCCAATCCTTCGCCTCGATTGGTCCTGACCAGACCAATCCGGGTGTCCACGTCAACTATCCTTTTGTCCCGACAATCGACCGCTTGGGGAGCTTCATCGGCCCCTTCACCGGGTATAATGTCACCGACTACCTCGAACACTACGCTGGTGTTAGAGCCATGATGTCCATCCCCGACTCTATGGCCTTGCCAATCCTCAAGACACTGGTTGTTCAACCCGAAATGGTGACGTCCCTGATGGTGGCTACCTCAAGCGCTACTACTTGGCCCGAGCAGGAAGAAAGAATCAAGCTGGCCTACCGTTCACACGATCGCTCTCAGATGTTTACCCCGGCTCAAGAAAAGCAGCACTTCCTGAACACCTACGTGGTCAGCGACACCGAGTCCCTCCGAATGGGTGTTCTGATGTACGACAACATCCTTACGAAGATGGGAGTGAGAGACTCGTGGGGTTGTTCGGAGTTCTGGGATAAGCTTCCTTCTGCCTGGATAAAGCGACTTCGATCTGAGCATCGGATCACAGAAGCCTCGGTTCAGTCCCTCGTGTGGCCTGAGCTTATGGAAGCCCTTTTGAAGACTTGCCGAGACGCTCAACTTGAGGAGGATCATGACCGGAAGGCTATGAATGCGGTGAACGCGTCTGTTCCTTTCATGCCTGGACGCCTCCAGTACCCCTACCCAGGTTTCCAGCCGCCGGCAGTTCCTGTCCAGCCTCCGAACCCAGGTTATCAGGCGCCAATCGTTCAACCAAAGCCTGTAGCCCCTCCGACTGATCCCCCTCGAGCCTCTCCAGTGCCCCAGCCCTCTTCTCAAGGTCCTATCTTGCAGCCGCCCCGAACTATGGCTGAGCAGGATGAAACGCAGATCAAGATCTCGAGAGGGGAGATTGAGAGCCTGACGAAGAACTTTGAGGACCTCCGGATCAGTGCGGCTGAAATCGCTAAGAACATCAATTCAGCCAGGGAATGGGGTTACCATTTGGCTAAAAAGCGCGTTGAGGCCATTGGGAACAAGCTTGGAACTGTTCAGCCTGATCCTAGCTACGTTCATATCTTGCCAAACCTCAATAACGTCACGGCCGATCTTCTGAGAGGGGAAGACGTCTCTTTGAAGGACTGCGAAGCTCTGATCAATGAGTACGAGGCTGAAATCAGTGCCCTGAGAAAAGACGGTTCTGTTCGGACATGTTACGGTTGCGGTTCGACTGAACATACAGCCCGTTACTGCCCAGATTACCTAATGCTGAAGAACGCAGGTATTATCTGGTACGAGGATGCCGGAAAGCAGGTTGTTTCTCTCGGCACCAGAGCGGATATGAAAGAAGCCCTTGGATTCACTGTTAGACCTGATCTGTTCAACCAAGCGAAGGTCGTTGTGAACCAGGGTATTATCCCGTTGTGCCTCGGTTACTGCCAAAACTTCGTCGACAAAGGCTGGGATCACATGCCCGGAGTTCAAGCCTATCTTGAGCTAATCAAGCACAAGCCGAAGTTTAAGGGAAATGCCGCTCTGGTCAGGAACAAAGTGCCTTACGAAGCCACCGAAGAGACGCCTGGAGTCAGCTCGATCCAGCTATCTGAGGAGGCCGTGACACTAGACCTGGCTATGAAACCCGAACCGCTTCCAAGTCCAGTTTCGCCTGCTGTGAGCAACCTGGCTGCAGCCGCAAATGTTAACGGCGAGGCTGTTCAGGCCGAAGTCAATGAAAACGCTGCCAAAAAGCGAAGAGCGGATGGGAGGACGATTGAGATTCCAGCTACGGATGAGGACAGTCGAGGTCCTGCCCAAGAATCAATTCACGTCGCCACCGACAAAGGCCCAGAAAAGAAAAAGAAGGCTGGGACTGATCAGAAGTCTGAGGACATGGACAGCAAGACAGACTTCGGAAAAGTATTGATTGACCGATTCTTCCATGCACCCAAGGGATACACTCAGGAGGAGATTCTCCAGCTACGCCCTGACCTTGGCCAGCACATCATTCACCACGTCCAAGCTATCCAAGACGGGGTGAAGAAAGTGGTTATGGTTGATCATGAAGAAACCTCCGAGCCTGGGAAGAATGGAAGTGGCCCCGCGAAGATCTCCAATGTTGAAGTGAGCCCTGTTGTGGAGGAGACTCCAGGATTGATTGATGAGCAAGCCGTCGAGAACTTCCTTCAATCCGACAACCAATGCGAGTGTCTCCCCAGAGTCAACATGATCAGGGCCTATCTTCGCAAAGAAGTGTCTAATGTGGATGCCCGGTTCGATCGACTTCAGAAGAGTATCTGTCCTGTGTGTTTCCTTACGATCAGAGTCGGTAACTCAGGAGCAAAAGGGAAGCCCGCAATGATCGATAGCGGTGCTGAACTGAACCTGATCGGAGCCAGTGTGTGCGACGAGTTAGGTCTTCCGGTGTTGAGGACAGACGTTGCCTCGAGAACCTTTGACGGTGGGAAGATGGAACTCCTAGGAGTCCTGGAAACTGACGTCTTTATTGGAGGCTGTACTGATCAAGTCGTCTTTTACGTTGTGGAAGACAGAGTCAGGAAGCCGAACCATGACGTACTCCTGGGGATGCCGTTCATTCTTCAGACCAAGCTCACCCTGGAACACTCAACCGATGGCCTTCTCAAGGTAAACTTTCTTTTTGGAGGAGCTCGAGTAGTAGCCACAGTGGGAGGAAAGCTGAAGAATCCTGTTCAGCTCAATAATGGCCCCGCTTGGTCCAGCGATGTCACCAGAAAAAACTAGCTGCTGACAGTGATGGTGTTGAGGGACGAAGGGCTGTCAGCAGTGAAAAAGTCCCCGCCTGGGTTTCCGACCAACTCGAACCAGGTGACACACCCGTCCTCTCGCTGGGCGAGGAGGATATCCCTGCCTTCATTCATTCTATTACTATTCTGGTCAGGACAGAACTGGCCTTTTCATGTTCAGAACTCCAGTCAAGGGAGAGTTGTGGCTGCTTTTGCGGCCAGCACAAGAAAAAGAAGCAATGGAAAAGGGGGAGAATTCAGCCTCCTTATTGGAAAGAAACTCGCCAAGCCGCCCACAGAATGGTCCACATGGTCAATACCCTCTACAAGGCCGTGGCCCACAAAGTGAAACCGATCAATGATTCGAACCCTGATGGATCTGTACCAGACGGCGATCCTTTGTGGAAGATCAAGCGTGTGGAAATGATCAAGAAGAAACAGTCAGAAACACCGCCTTCAAAGTACGATGAATGGATAGAGCCGAAGTTCTCGGATCTTGAGCCCGGCACGCGCCTGACAGACGAGAGATGGGAGAAACTCGTGACCAACAATTGCGATGGGATGACTCCAGAGGAAATTGACATGTTCAGGCACATGCTGATCAGTCGAGAGAAAGCTGTTGCTTGGGATTGGTCCGAGATTGGAGATATTCATGAGGATGTGGCACCCCCGCAAGTCATCCGCACCGTTCCACATGATGTCTTCCAGTCCAAGAACATCCCCATCCCCCATGCTCTCAGGCCCAAGGTTTTTGACCTGCTCAAGCAAAGAGTCGGACGGCGCATCATCGAAAACGCGCATTCGTCGTACAGAAACCGTTGGTTTCTGGTTCAGAAGAAGGATGGTGGTCTCCGGCTCATCAACGACGCTCAGAAGTACAATGCCTACACGGTGAAGGATGCATTCATGCCTCCAGCTGCTGATCAGTTCTCGGAGGAGTTCGCTATGTGCAAGGTCTTGTCGCTGCTCGATTTCTTCTCGGGATACGACCAAGTCAAGCTTCACCCGAATAGCAGAGATATTACGACCTTTGCCACCCCTTTGGGACTCTTCAGGATGTGCACCTTACCGATGGGAGCGACGAACTCAGTTGCTCAGTTCATGCGTATCATGGTGCGTCTATTGTACGATCTAATGCCTCACGTTTGTCAAGCTTTCCTCGACGACATCGCAGTCAAGGGTCCAGAGACGACCTACAACGATGAGGTGCTCCCGGAGCTTCCAGGTGTCCGAAGGTACATTGCGGAGCATATCAAGAATGTTGATCAAGTCCTTTTCAATGCCGAATTGGCTGGCGCGACAATATCGGGTGTCAAATCTGAGTGGTGCAAAAAGAGGGTGGACATTGTGGGATACGTCTGTGGATCGGTTGGGAGATCTCCTCAAGCCAAGAAGATCCAGAAGATAAAAGGATGGACTACCTGCAATAACCTCAAAGATGTCCGAAGTTTCCTAGGGATGGTGGTTTATTATAATCACTGGATCTGGAACTTTGCGATCCTTGCCCGACCACTTTACGACTTGATGAAGAAAGATGCCCCGTTCGCGTGGGGTGACGCCCAAAAGCAGGCCATGGCGGACTTGATCAAAGCCCTGGAGAGTGAACCTGTCATCGTGGGTATCGACTATGGTCCAGGGGGAGGCCCAATTATCTTGATGGTTGACGCCAGCCTGGTCGGCTGGGGCGCAGTTCTGATGCAGGAGGTCGATGGAAAGCGAAGGCCAGCTCGGTTCGAGAGTGGCTCATGGACTGGTACTGAGCAGAGGTACGACGCCACGAAGAGGGAGTGTCGAGCTTTGTTATGCTCTTTCCGGCGACTACGACAGTACCTGTTTGGGTGCCATTTCATCTTGGAAACCGATGCCCGAGTTCTAGTGGACCAGATTAATGGAGGAATGTCCGACGTCCCCGGAGCTCTGATCAGCCGGTGGATTGCGGTCATCAAGATCTTTGACTTCACTATCAAGCACATCCCTGGCTCCAAAAATCCTGTAGCCGACGCGCTCTCGCGGCCACCCATTTCCGAGACGCCGGAGGTGGACCCAGAAGGAGACCTGGATGAGTGGTGTGATGCTCAGATCAACTCTGTTCCCGCGGAACGGTTCCTGAATCCCAAGCTTGAATGGTCCAAGAAGTCGTTGGAGTTCGCCAGGTTCCTCATGACTGGAGCGACGCCGCCCAACATGTCAAGAAAGCGGTCCACGGCGTTCAAAAAGGAAGCTCTGCGGTACCAGGTCATTGATCACGCGCTGTGGCGACGAGAGGAAGGCAAGCTGCCCCGGAGGCGGGTAGTCGACGATCCGGAGCTCCGCAAGAAAATCCTACGGGATTGTCACGCCAAGTTTGGCCACAAGGGCCGTGATACGACTATTGCGAGGATCCGAGGCCTTTACTTTTGGGAAGGGCTCTGGACAGACGTGGCCAAAGCTGTTGAAGTCTGTGAGATCTGCAGCTTATATGGTTCCAAGACCTATAGCGAAGGCGTCTATCCTACTGTTCCCGGAAGGCCGTTCGAAAAGATCAAAGTCGACGTCCAGCACATGCCAAACGACGGGGGATACCAATATCTCGCAGAAGCCAGGTGTGATCTGACCGGATACGTTATTGCGAGACCTATGAGGAAGAGCGACGCAGCTACCATGAAAAGATTCTTCATTGAGGACATCCTTTTCGCCTATGGGTGCCCTATGGTTGTCAACATTGATGGCGGGTCAGAAAACAAGGCAGAGTTTGCTTCCACCATCCGAGGACTTGGAATTGGGCTTGTTCAGGTTTCTCCCTACAATCCCAGAGCACAGGGTATAGTGGAAGGGGGACATTTCTCCATTGCCAGCGCTATCACCAAGCTCTCTCAGGGGAGACCAGTATGGAGGAAGTATCTGAAGCTCGCTCTCTTCGCCGACCGAACATCTTTCAGGCGATCACACGGATACACACCTTTCTACCTGGTTTTCGGGTGGGAGCCGCTTGTGCCTTTGGAAACTGAAGTCCCGACATGGAGGGTGGTCTCATGGCGACCGAACCAGAGCCCGGAGGAAGCTCTCCAAGCCAGGTTGAGAACCATAGCCAATCAAAAGGAGGATGTTCAGGCCGCTATCGAGGCTGTCACTGAGTATCGGAAGCGGGTAGCCGACAAAGCGAACTCTCATGGCCTTATCCGGAAGAACCGCCTTGAAGTGGGTGATATGGTACTGGTCTATGACCATGTCAGAAAGATGTCTCACTCAACAGTTGCGAAGATTTCATATCGTTGGAAGGGTCCATTTGTCATTGATCAAGTCCACAATAAGGGAGCCTACGGGCTGCGAACCACGGACGGAATCAAACTCAAAGGGACATTTGCGGCCCGGAACCTCAAGAAGTTCGTCCTCGATGAGAAAGGGATCTGGCAACCAGACACGCTGATGCCATGGGAAGAAGACCCTGACCAATCCCAAAGCCTGACCGACAAGCTAACCTCACTTCAATTGCCCATGGTGAGGGGAGTTCCCGAAGGCCCCGTGGAAGTCCACGAAGAGGAGGCCGGATCTACCGATGCTTTCTGGGTGCCTGAGCTCTTGATCCCCGATCAACCAAGTGCATCTGGTCCCACTCACGATGCTCAAAACCGATCTCCCACCGAAATTCCCATCCCTAACGTTCTCGACATGGGGGAGGAGGAAGTTGAGAGCGGAAGTGAGGAGGAACTAGAGGCCGACAAACACGCGGGACCAAAGACGCGAGCAGCAGCAAAAGAAGCCGCTGAGACACGCAGAGCTGAGCAAGACAATTGGTTTATTGAGATTCCTGCGCGGAGGCTGGGCAAAGACGGCTTCCCAATTGTGCCATCGACCGGTGAACAAGAGGATGGTTGAGTTTTTCTGTCCCGACTGACAAAGTTTTCCTTACTTGATTCAAGTGTTTTCTTCTTTGATGGTTTTCTTTCCTTCTGTTCAATTCTGTTTGCTTTCTTCCCTTCTTGTTTTTTTTAGTTGATTCCGAGTTCTTTACATTTTCTTTCCTCCTCCCTGTTTGTTTTTCTTTACTCCTTTTCTTGTTTCTCCTCCTTTCTTCCCCTGTCTTACTCAATCAGCCTTGACATGATCAGCTTGATTTTCGTTCCGTTACTGCAAGTTATGTATGCTGCAGCCGTGACGGCCCATGATTGAAACATGAGCACCGATGCAGAGGACATAAGGACACATGTCTGATCAATGATGGCAGTCATGGGAAGAAGACTATCCAGCTGGTGGTGTTTGTGGTCCTGAGAGCAGCCTTTTCGTCTGCTCAAGGCTGCTGGGGGAGGAGAGCCCTGGTGGCTGGCTAGGCAGCCGGCTGAGGAGGAAATAATGGATTCATTCCGAGACAACTACCTACACCCCCCAAAAAAGTTTTTCGACTGGCCGAGGTCTTCCATATACACGCCTCCCGAAGCCTGTCGCTCATGATCAATCCCATTTCCGGCAAAAATTCAGACCTGGAGACCAAAAAGACCCAGGAAGACGACCCAACTGCCCCTGCCCAAGAAAATATCTATCCCCTTCCATCCCCTAGCTGATCAGCCCTGTCTGATGCGTTCAGCCAGCGCCTGTTGCCGTTGCTTGATCCTATCTTCCTCCTCAGTCAAGTCGATTAGCACCTTAGGAGTTCCTTCCAGTTGTCGACCCCCAAGGACTTCAAATGATCGGCGAGACTGGAGAAAGGGTCAGTGTTGGTGTTTTGCTAGTCGATTGGGTCTGAACAAGCACTTACCGGAGCGGCTCTTCTGCGAACGCACTCATACGCCTGACCGGAGGGAAGTTGGTTCTGAAACGACCCCTGGTGGTAGTCGCAGTTGGCCCCAGCTACGTGAAAGACGCAATTGGCACAAGCACCCGAATAGATGGATGGAAGAGAGAGACACTCGAGGAAAGGGCTGTTCACAAAGGATCTCTTTCTCTCTCCCGTTTCCTCATCGATGTACTCCATGAATGAGGTCCCAAATCTCGAGGCGCAGCAGTCGCAAGGCACCAAGTTGCGATGGCCAAAGATAGCAATGAGGAAAGCCTGCCATCGAGCGTTTCTGATCAACACGCGCTGGATGTATTGACCGAAAGGCCTTCCACCTTCGAGACAGAGAACGATGGGTTGAGGATGATGGAGATTTCGCCAAATACTGTTCATGGCTGGGTTGATGAGTGTCGAAAGATCTGCGAGCTTCTGACGGGAGACGGGTTCCCAGCAAATATAGAGCTGACCAGCGTTGCCCTCAAAGCTGTAGAACCTGAAGGCCCTGAAGAAAGCTCTCCATTGATCCGAAATGAAGAAAAGATCGTGAAGAGGCCGAGGAGTTTCGCGGCGAGAAAGGAGCCAGGCATCATCATCATTTACGAACCGTTGAAGAGGCTGGTTTGAGTAATAAAGACTGGGCTGACCATCCACGACGAGTCCTGGTGGAGGGGGTCGCTCAATGTCTGCTGACGAGCTTCGCTGAGGAGTAGTCATGATGGCGAGGAAGAGAAGAGTTGAGGTTGAAGGTTCAAAATGAGAAAACGGAAAAAGAGAGCCGGGGAGGATATAAAAAAAGAACAACCGCTGAAAAGAAATGGTAAGAGGTGGAGTGATTGGAAGCGTCCAGAAAGAGAAGGAAGGGTGATTGCCCGGGTTGCCGTTTGTGCCAGTCACCGAAGATAGTGGCTGTTGTTGCCCAAGAAGGCAAGCACAAAGACCGTGTGAATCACTCTCGTTCACGCCGATTCACAACCTCTGAAACTTTGCCGTTTACTTATTTCAGAGCTGCTCAGAACTGTTCTCAAATTCTTTCCCCCTTCACACTATTCCCCCAACCTGCACTTACACTCTTCACCAACATCAACTCCTCATCATTTCCACCCTCACCGTCACCCAAGAACCAGCACCTTTTACAATCCCCCTTCTACATATCCTACCTGATCACAATGGACTCCTACGCACGCGCACAGTCAGCTGCTGAGGCGGAGAAAGCGATGGGCAAGAAACCCTTCGTCTGCTCGGCTGTCAACTGGCAGTCATCTAGCAGCAATCCCCTCAACAAAGCTTACGTGCTGAGGACTACCATTCCCCCGAAGTACACTTTGGACTTGATCAAGTCCCGCCCTCCCTACTTTCACAGCACCACTATTCCTACGGAAGTGTGCAAGACTCTGGCCAATCGGTTCTTTCCTGGGCTGGAACTAAGGACCTCGTACACCGATCACATCTTCAAGACTGACCCTTACCGCCACCTTCTGGCTCTCTACGATCTTCAAGGGTGTATCTACTCTCGAGACGAACTCACGTTCAACCTTATACTCACTGGAATGAGGCACTTCGCTCAGTACCTCCAGAATGACGTGTGGATTTGCACGGAGAGAATGAAGACGGGAGATCGCGAAGCTGTGCCAACCATGACTACCCCCCATGGTGTGGAATTGATCAGTTTTCGCTTTATCTTTTGGGTGGTGGAAGACTCGACAAACAACCAGTACAGTCTTGTGTGGTACGACCAGGTTCATCAGAAGGCTTTCATTGTCGATAGCCACCCAGGCAAAGTCACTGCCAGCAACCCGAAGTACCAGAAACAAATGCGCAGCCAGATCGACAGTCTGATCACTCGAGCTGGGCTACGAAAACCCGTTACGGAAGGAGTGATCGTGGTGGACAATACAAACCGACCTTCTGACAGACAATGGGAATCGAGTGGGTTCTTCGTGATTGAGAACTTTCGAATGCGGCTCTTGGAGAGCACGGAAGTCCTGAACAGGCGTGATCATGTCGGGTATACCGACTGGACACGAGCTGGAAGTCTCCTTAATTCAACCGGCGAACCTTTGGTTAAGACTGTCAACCTTCACCTGAGGACCTACGCGAGGGAGCTCGGCTGTGTACCAGCCCATCTTCGTTGGCCCGAGTCACCATTGATCAGCCTCAAGGAACACAAGAAGTACCGTTCGCATGCGGGCGAATACCACCCCAATGCTGCCTTTGTCAGTTCCGGCCAGGTTCTGCCCAATCCGAGCCCCGAGGACGACCTGGAGAACTTTCGAGGAAACAAGGGCTCTATCTACGGTGGCTCCATCTTCCGATCAAGTCAAACTCCTATGACAAGACAGTCGAGTGTGGCATCAAACCGAAGTTTCTATCCTATGTCTACTGTGGATGAAGACAGGGTTATGCCTTCAATTGAGGAAGATGAGAGGAATTTCTCGCGCCTGCGACTCAGCGCAGCACCCTCTGAACAGCGCCAGTCCCCTATCGGAGGAGGAGGCATGAGTTCTTCGTCACCGTCTATGCCACCCAGAGAGTCTTCATCGGGTCCCTTCAGCCGGGAAGTCTCACGAACGCCGCAGGGCCCTTCTCAGATCTCGCCACTCATTTCTGGACCTGATCAACCTCCTACGGAGCAGGTCGGCCGTTACGCTCTTCGCAATCGCAGGATTGCTGTCCCGAAGCCCCCTCAAGCTCCTAGGCTTCCTATCTGGGATGAGGCAGGGCGAGGTCAGACACCCATAACGGACACTGTAACGAAGCCTAAGCTGGAGCCCAACTGGGTTAGTTTTGATCATGCCAAACGATACGAAGCATGGACTGTGGAAAAGGAAGCCATCGAGGCAGGAAATAGTTCTTCACGACAAAGGAACACTGGCACCTACCCAGGAGCTGGTCAAAGCCCCGGACAAGGAAGCAGCGGACGACGATCGTGAAAGGGACTTGATCGCGGTTGATATGTGCATGTGGGATGCATGATGAGAGATGCAAAGGACTTGCTAATTGCATGGATATCCGGACTGAGGTTGATTTTTGGAAGGGCTTCTACATGGAATGAATGGCGCGATGGTTTCTAGTTTTGGTGATGGTCTTTTTCTTTCCTCTCTTTTAGTTTTGATCAGAGATCCTAGATATCAACTATCTTGGGGCGCAGCTTATGGACTAAGCTGCTGGGGGAGGAATGACAAAGTGGCCAGGGTGGAGTATGACCCCCCTGTCCCCTTCTTGTCGTGCCTGCGGCGGCTATATTAAGGAGCCCCAAACCCCCTCTGTAGAGCAATAAAAAAGTATGGTGTTTTCTTCCCTATACTTGAGCAAACCAACTTTGATGCCTTCGTTTTGTGTTTCGTGGCGCCCGTTAGCCCACGCCCCTCGTTAGAGTTCGCCGCGTGCGCGCTACACACATTGCGGTAGGGGCGCTCTGCCGCTTTGTCAATAATAAACGAGTAATTATAAAGCTCCGTTATATTAATATTTATAATATATAGCTTAGATAAGAGTACGCGAAGGGCTCGTTTTATATATAGTATATACTAACCGAGCTTATACCGGCTAATAGGCTTATAAAAACCTTATTAAGGGCGTAATTCGAGTACTTTAAGGTATTATTAAATCTTTATAATATAAGCTAATTACTTAATACAAGTATAAAAATAGACTTAATTTATAGGGGAGCCCCCTAACCGAAAAACTTAAATATAGAAATAAAACCTTTACTTAAAAGAATAGGTCTATTAGGGCATTTAAGCCCTCCTTTACCTTTAACTTAAGCGCCTTACGCTCCTCCCCCTCAATCTCCTCCTCCTCCTACTCTTCCTTACTAACCTTACTCTACTTAGCAAAAGCAGAGGAATACTCCTCCTTATCCTCCTCCTCCTCTTTAGCCCGCTCGGCCTTATTAAATAAGGTACAGACCTAGACCCGAGTAGCCGAAACGGTTTTCTTATCTTTATCTGCCTCTAGGGAGGTAATAAGCTTAGCAGTAGCGTAAGCGGTAAGCGTAGGGACGGGGATATACTAGTGCCCGGAAGTATATTTAAAGTAGCGGCTTAATCGGCTAGGATTAGCTAGATTATAATACGCTCCGGTCGAGCGATTAGCTAGTATAAAGCGAAGATAGCCTATATAGGGTATAGTACGATAAGTACTAGGTTAGCGGCCGGCGGTAAGGGTAGAGGCGTAAGCTTTACGTTTTTTAATAGCCTACTTAGAAAAAGTTAAAATTAAGCTTATTAAAAGTAATAGAGAAGATTTACTTAGTTTAGTATTCGCTAAGCCTCCTACTTACTAAGAGAACGAGCGAAAAGGGGGCTACTACGGGCGCGGGGAATCTTCTTAATAGGCTGCTTAAAAGTTAGCTAATAAGCTCGAAAATAAGGTAAAAATATAGTTCTTAAGCTTAATTTACTTTATTTATAGCTAGCGTAGCGAGATAGGCAGAGGCGAGAGGCGCAGGTATCTTAATATTTATATATATATTTATATATATATATACGCGGTTATATAGATAGGATATATATCTATATATTAAACTAAGCGCGCAGAAAGAGGAGATTTATATATAAGTTCTTAAAGAGAATACCCGGTAGGTATAAGGCTATCGCTAAATATTATTTCTTTATATCTATTAAGCTTATTATACCTATTAGGAGGCGCTATTATACTCTTTCGAGTCTTTATAATAAGGGCTATTTTTAGCTATTTAAGGCTATTCACAAGCTTATTCGAGTCTTTATAGTAGGAGCTATTTTTAGCCGTTATAGCTAGTTACTGCTCTTTTCCTTTATCTTTTAACTAAAATACTATAATAGTAAGCTTACAATACGTATAATAGACGATTAGGTATCGTTTAAGGGGTGTGTTACAGATCTAAGGCCTACTATTACGTTACTTACTTATTATAGAGCGCTCCTTTTATTTAGTTTATATAAGGGAGCTTCCTAAGTCTATTGTAAATAGCTTATAATGGCAGTCAAGTTGCTCTATTCGATATGCACTGCTCGGAATCGTCACACTACAAAGTACATAGACCTCGGAACCGCGATGCTTACCCTGGGCGGCCTCAATGACGGCCAGGGGGGAATATAAGATTTCTTACTAAATGTTGGTTCTTGTTCTATGGCCTTTCTACGAGACCTGTACACATGATTGGGTCTTGCAAATCCGGATCTTGAGATAACGAATTCGGCGGCCCCGTAAACAGGCTACTCAGGAGGGGCCTAGCCCCAGGGACAGACCACCCAGCCATGCCATGGCCGTCTGCCGTGTTGAACCAATAAGAACACAACCACGAGGTTTTTTTAAAGGGCTGAAACCTTATGGCTCACTCACTCAGCCGTTTCGTTTGCTTGATGTATCAGCCGTATGTCAGCCCGGCCGTCTTATGTCTTGCCGTGTTAACCGGCTCTTGCCGGAGGGCGGGTGGGTTCTGTTCTTTTCCCCTTTCCTCCTCCCCCCTCTTTTGGCCCCCTTTCTTGTTTTCTTTGAACTTTAAATCTTCTTCTGTGTTTTTTTGGTGTTTTTTTGGTGGTTTTTTTTTTTTCTTCCCCTTTCCAATTCTTCATTGGCTTTCTCCATTTTCCATCATCGAAATATTAGGTCAGGTTTTGACGATTATGAGATGGCCAGCGAGCATACATATACATAGGCAAAATGCATCGTGGGAAGATGCAATCAAGAGTCTCGACCCAAGGACCACAAACCCGTTATATAGATCTTGACTGGTACCTAGGTAAAACAGGTATTCAACAGTAGAAGCGGGTCGCGGTGCGGAGGATAATGCAAACTTGATGCGTCGTGTAAAAAGTAAGTTCATAAAGCTGAGTGGCGGTGATGGATACCTAGGTACTTCTCCCTAATCAGGTTCACTGAGCAAGTTTCCTGTCTGGCCTGGAGGCCACTGGTGCCCTAAGCCTGACTAAGGTAAGGGCAGCAGACTGAATCTGTCCACATGAAAAAAGGTATTGATTGGGGTTCATAAGTCGGCACATGACGTTTAGAACTTGCAGTGCCTCCTCCTCTGATGGCGCCGTTGACGTTTCGCAAGTCTACACTAGCCCAGGCAATGGCACTTGTTACGACTAGGTATGCCGATCACTTCTCCATGTAATTGTATGTATTTTGTTTATGTTGGTCCGGAATCCGGGGTAGCGGCGGCTCAGCCGATGCATCCTCTCTCAACTCCTCAACTCGCAGATCCCTGGCAGTCAGCCGTACGGTCGACAGGAACAAGTGAAGTCGTTCGTCTGATTGATGCCTATCTAGGTAGGTAGTATAGGAAGGAATCATTAACTTCTTATATTACAGTTTAGGGTTTCAAGGCCCTCAGTTTACATACATACCTGGGGTACGTACACCTAGGTACCTAGGTAGTCAAGTCTACTCCGTACCTAGAGGGTATCTAGGTAGATACCTAGTCATTGAATTACCCCATGTAAGGGTACCTAGGTACAGACTGGTTGGTCTACAAACCTAAGGGTAGGTATGTAGTTATGTATTTACACAATAGTTGGGGGCATAGCTGCTACCCTACCTACACTTGCACAAGATCTGCATAATAACAATGGGAATCTTGTTTCCGGGCCCCAGACAGACCGCTCGGTTCCTTGTTACCTTCCGACAAGCAGGCAAGGCAGTGCGTTACACCAATCGCTTGTACTACTCACGTGCTACTGTATTGCGTAGTAAATCCGCCAGTGCTAGCATTGCTCGCTAAGCCTGGAAGCTCGCCCTTCACCAGCTCACCTGCATAGCCCGTCAGCCCGTCAGGCCCGTATAAAGGTGGGTCCGGTGTTCCTTGCCAATCCTTCTGCTTCAGATGATGACCCTCGGGGATCTAGACCAATGACGTGGTTGAGCGCCACAGCCAATGCGATGTACTAGGTATTATGTACAAGTTGTTGTGGAATGGGAAGATCAAGATTGGGGGGCTACGAAAAGTGTATATATGAATTGTGTATATAAATGCAAGAATCCTCCTTCCCAGTTCTCGAGTCTCCCATAAACTTGATCCAGCCCAATAATCTTACCCTTTCCAACCCAATCCAGTCCCGAAACTCATAAACAATACTCAAGATGCAGTACAAAGCCCTCCTTTTCTCCTTTGTCACCGTGGCTCTGGTACGTGTCTCCCCTGTCCACATTTCCCCAGCCAGATACTAACCGGAAGTCTCCCCCTGCAGGCACAAACCACATCCACAGGCGAACTACTCGGGGCCGCCAGCTCAGCCGCCGGTTCTGTCGAATCCTCCTTGTCCTCGCAGCTCTCCAGCGCCGTGTCGTCGGCCACCGCCGGACTGTCTTCGCACATCTCCTCCATCGAGTCCTCCGCCGCCAGCAGCGCCTCGTCGATCGGCTCCCAGCTGGCCACCGCCACCGGCTCCAGCGCCTCGTCTCTGTCCACGAAGCTCTCCAGCGTCACCAGTGCCGCCTCGGCCCACGAGTCGTCGGCCCGCAGCTCGGCCTCGTCTGCTGTCTCGTCTGCGGAGTCTAGCGCTGCGAGTGGGAACTATGGTCCCGTGCACACCGCTGCCGTGGGATTGGGCGCATTGTTTGGTGGTGCGGCGGTTGTGCTCAACATGTAATACAAGGGAATGTTTGGGGTCGACCCTTGGAAGACTGTCGTCATGATGAGGTTGTTTTTATTGTTTAGATAATGTATGTTAATAGACCGCATGACGATGCAGATGGCTTGTAATTACACCTGTACATTGCAGTTCCAATGACGACAAGAATGATTGCAGAGTAGTGGCCATCTCCGACAATTCCAATGTGCGTGATTTGACGAGTTGGAAAGGAGTGTTGGACTGTTCCGAGTGGCCATCGGGGCTGACTACTCTCCAACGAAGAAGGATTCGGGGGTATTTAGGGTATGCAGGTTTCAGAAGATACAGCCAGTCGAACGACATCCTAATGTGAGACGGCTGCATCAGTTAATGAATGGGCAGTTACTCTTGGTTGAGCAAGGAAAAATACCTCGTCCTATAGCAGTGCAACACGTCTCAGTAAGAGTGCCACCACCCACTGTCATGAGGAATACCTTGACTGCTTAGCGCTGAGTAAGACTGGTAGCACTCGATCTCATCAAGATAATATAAGACATGTTCCCCGATGATCCCGATTGATCATGAAGTCTTCAGCCATCAGCCCATCCAGACTTGAAACAGTTGGCGGAACAACCCAGACCAGAAGATGATTCCCAAGTGGCTGCAGCTCTGGCTCTCGCCGCGTCCGACTCAACGCACATATACTGCATCCGAAGCATCTGTCTCCGGTGCCCAAGATGCAATCCGCAATGACTTCTTGACGTCCGAGAATGGTTTGGGTGTAATCCAAGAGACACATTATCTGAACAAGGCAATAGTCAGAGACGGGAAGTCGGGCCCACCACTGTAGGAACTGATACGAGAAGCTTGATGCGACGCCGAGTGCTGACAAATAGCGAAGACATATACATCTCCGACAAGACGAGTACTTCGAGGTCCAACAGGGAGTGTTAGGCGTCGTTAAGAATGGGAAAGAATATGCAGTTACAAAGTCTGATGGTCGTGTTGAGATTCCTTCGGGTACCAGGCAAGTTACCCTAGAGTCCTACTTTCCACCCTCTGCCAGCCGTTTCAGCATTCTAACATCGTTGGACTATTGCTCCAGGCATACCTTCTGGGTTCATAGTTCCTCGACAGAAGATTTAGTCTTCAGAGTCTGGGTTGAACCCCAAGACCTCCAATATAGCTTTGACGAGATATTCATGCGCAACTTCAGTAGCTACATGCGGGATTGCGAAAAGAGCAAAGTGGCACCTTCAATCTTCCAGTTAATGCTGTTCTTGTACCACAGCGATATCGTTATCACACCGCCATTCTGGATGCCAATCTGGATCTTGTGCGTGTTGCATCATGTACTGGCTTATTGGGTTGGAGCTGGATTGCTTGGGTGAGTATAATATCAGTTGCTATAGTTGGATTGAGTGTTGGACACTATGCTGATGAATTATGTGTCAAGGTACCAGACGAGCTACCCTGAGTACAGTGGAAGGCCGGTGGATCATGGGAAAAAAGCATGAGAATATATTGATTCTCGGAAACTATATGGTGGTCTAGTTCTCAAGGAACACGCGTTGATGGGTATCTTCTAACGTTAAAGGCACCAGCTCGGGAGGCTTCAGATGGTGATATGCGCTGATCAGGAGCGGCTATCGAGATATTCGTGGTTTGTAGTACACTTCGGCCGAATTTCGACCGAATTTCAAATCTGGCCGGAGAGATGGCAGACAATCTCTCCGCCAACGGCCCCAATTATTCAGCCATGACAGTTGAGTTAGCTCTGTACGGGGTCAAATCGCATGTGATAGATACCCCAGACACTGTTGGATAATAGAAGGCCCGTTGCATCCTTCTGATTGTTAATACTGGGAAGCTGTCGGTAATTTGATCTATCGAACACCACAGGATTATAAAGCATGAGCCTATAGAAGCGGATCAGAAACCGGCTCCCCAAGATATAAAATACAATACGAAGTTCATTTTCATATTCCATCACAAACCAAGCGCCAACATGTCTTCTACCATCGTTCTCATCACTGGTGCCAACCGCGGAATCGGTCGCGGGCTTCTAGAGAGCTATCTGCTCCGGCCCAACCACACTGTCATCGCAGCCAACCGGGATCCAAACCACCCAACCTCCAGATCCCTATATGATCTTTCCAGAGCTGATGGGACCACACTACTTCTGGTACAAATCGATGCAACTGTCCCGGACCACCCGGCTAAGGCGGTCCAGACCCTTCAATCCCATGGCATCAGCCACATCGACATTCTGATTGCCAATGCCGGTGTGGCATATCTCTGGCCGAAGGTGCGGGATGTGAAGACGGAGGATATGAAAAAGCATATGGTGCCCAATGTTTATGGGGTTGTGTGGCTTTTTCAAGCTATGTTACCTCTATTGAAGCGGACAAAGGCACCAAAGTGGGTGACCATTGGGTCATCTGCTGGGTTCCTCAGGTAAGTGATCGAAAGATATCAAGTTCGTTGTTGATCAGTACCAATTACGAGGAAACGATTGCTGATTAAAAACAAAATGCACAGCCATATGCTCCCAGTGCAAAACGCCGCCTATGCGCCGTCTAAACTCGTTGGTCATTGGCTCACCAAGGCCATTTCGATCGAGGAACCGTGGCTTACCGCCTTTCCCATCGACCCCGGGTAAGAAAAGACATATATGCATCTCCCCTTGATCAGTTTGTTATTGGCCGACACAGTCTTACTTACTGTACATTCAGCTGGGTCAAAACCGATCTGGGCAACCGCGGTGCCGAAGCGTTGGGGAAGAAAGAAGCCACTGTGGCCCTGGAGGACAGTGTGGCCGGGCTAATGAAGGTCATTGATGCTGCTTCCAAGGAAACGCATAGCGGGAGACTTTGGGTTTATACTGGCGAGGAGGTGTCTGCCTGGTAATCTCTCAGCGTTGTCTCCAAATGCTGGCAGTGCTGCAATGAAGGAGCCGGGGCACATGCAACAAGAGACCAAGCTCCCTCCCTCCCTAGGGCCTGCCTCGTGCACATATTCGCTTGACATCTTGAAACTGTAGATGCCGCTACATCTGTCTTTCCGTTCCGAAAGTCAATTATAATATCATCAGATATCCTCAACATCTTTTCTCGGTCCAGTCGGGATGGGATCATCTTGAAGTCCACCGAAGTTGAGGCCAGCTGAAGACCTTCATGACTCGCAGCTGGCAGCCACCTGACATGGGATCTTTCGTTATCAAGGTTTTCCGGGGCGGAATTAGGCTTCTGTTCCACTCAGCTAAGCTGACCTCTTTTTTTTCTTTTTTTCAATCTCGACTTCATCCCCCTTTTTCGATCTCACTTTTTGCGAGTTTGTCTTCTTCGCGTCCTTCCTTTCATCCACTATGTCGTAGATATTTGGTTTATTTCAGTGTTGCTGCTGCTATATTTATTACCTATAAACCTTTGCCCGTTTGCCCTAATTCCCACTGGGTTCGCCAGTCCTTCGCGTGCCAAAGGGTCGATTTCATGCGTCGACAGCCGGCGGCCCCTTTCTCGGTCCCGGTATAAAATCTTGGCCGATTAATCTCCGAGGAGCCGAGGTCATGGCCCAGCCTTTCCATGCTGGGGGAGCAGTATCAACCTTCAGGCTTCATGATCCGTCCATCCAAGGCATCTATAGAGTAGCAACGGCATATTGCCCATCTCTTGCTCACTTGGATATCACCCGTCTTGGTTCCCTGATCGCCATCGCTGGCGTTATCCCTGCCGTATGGAGGGTTCTTCGCAGCGCATGGCATGAGACCTACAACTGGGTTCGCCAGTTCTTTGTCGCCTCGGTTGTCATTCCAGGACGAGACCCTCTGAACAAGAATGTGATCAACTGGGTGCTGGACAGAGTGATCCGACCCCGACGTAACACTCGATTCTTCACCGCTCGGACCGAAGTGAGAGACAGGATTGGCCGGGGCGATGTGTCGGAGTCGGCCTCTCTCAAGAAGACACAAAGACAGATCCATTACTTGCCACATTTCGAATCGGTCTGGTTCTGGCATAATGGCAGGTTGTTCCTCATCCACCGCTCCTTGGAGAGCTTCAACACCTCGATGTGTGATCCAGGTTACGACGGCATCGGCGGTGAAGAGCTCCAAATAAGTTGCCCTGGTCGATCAGCCGAGCCCATTCGCTCCTTGATCCAGACATGTCGCGACTATGCCGATCAACAGACACAGTACTTTGTCATGATATACTCTCGGGATCGATATGGCATCTCCTGGCAACCCAAATCACGCAAGCCTATCCGGCTGCTGGAAACCGTGCACTTTGACCTGGACGCCAAGCAGGAACTGTTGGCTGATATAAGAAAATATCTCGATCCAGAGACACAGAAAAGGTACCAGAGCAGAAGCATGCCCTACCGCCGCGGCTACTTGTTCTATGGACCACCGGGCACTGGTAAATCCTCCCTCTCCACAGCTCTGGCAGGCGAGTTCGGCCTTGACCTGTACGAGGTCAAGATCCCCAGCGTTGGATCCGATGCAGACCTCGAGCAGATGTTCCAGGAGATACCGCCACAGTGCATCGTTCTTCTGGAGGACATTGACGCTGTCTGGACAGCGGATCGTGAGCTGTCCGAACACGAGGATCGAACCATCGCCTCCAACGGCAGCCGCAGCCCAAGATCGAATTGTACGCTCTCAGGCTTGCTGAATGTGCTTGATGGGGTCGGGTCACAGGAAGGGAGGATTGTCATCATGACGACCAACAAGCCAGAGATGCTTGACCCTGCGCTCGTGCGGCCTGGCCGTGTGGACATGAAGGTGCACTTGGGTAACATCAGTCGGAAGTTGGCGGCGGAGATGTTTCTCCGGATGTTTTCTGACTCCAGTGAGAATGACATTGGACAGCTTGCAATTGAGTTTACGGAGCATATACCCGAGAACAAGTTTACCCCGTCTCAGTTGCAAGGCTTCTTCCAGATGCATCTGGATAGCGCAGCCGACGCAGTGGAGAGTGTTGCCATGTGGGTGGCAAAGGAACTGTCCAGATCCATCATGGATGATGATATAGAGATTGTTGGTCAGGTCCGCGCGTGAGCGGTTGGAGAACTCGGTCTTGACACTTGCATCTTTGTTTTTATTTTCATTTTGTATAAATATTGCATAAGGTCTACTACAGGCGTTAACGGATGCCGTTTTCTATATCAGGCAAACACTTGGATCCTAAGTCTGTATAACAGCCCCGGATAAAGCTAAATTGGAATTAGTCACCTCACGTGGTGGAGTGTACATAGAATGTTTTATCTCGCAATGCACGTCAGGAAGCTATCGAAGTAGGATGTGGCAGCGTCTTGTGCGCTTATTTACAAACGGTCTAGACGGGTACGGATTTATCACACAGTCCCAGACTCGTGGACCGTTATCTCTAGAGTACCTAGGCATTTTCTGGGGAGACATCCAGGGCAAAACACAAGTTCTAGATACGATGGACCTCAACCTGTCTCGCAACGATGCAATATGTATGTTATTACCTTGAAGGAGAGTAGGGCTGACCCTTGATACATAATCACAGACGAGTAGAGATCTCCAAGCTCTTCCTTGAATTATTTACCCCGTATTTAACAATTCCATATGAACGCCAGCCTTCCACAGCTAATAGACTGCTGTCTCCTCCGGTCCACGCTAAACTTTCAAGAATAATATACGTAACGAGATTAGATCCAGCACCTAGGTGACTAGTCCAGATCTCAGGTTGAGAAGTTGTATTTCTTGGCCGCCTTCTTCTCTACGAATGATGGCCAAAGGTAGTACAGATGATGTGCTAGCGCGTACGGGAACCACGGCATAATGACATTCCCTCTGACACCGTTGTCAACAGCATCAATGCATCTTGCGGCGACGTAGCTGATCTTCAGGCCATGCTTGTTGGGGTTATCTTCCCGGACTGGACCAGCATCCACGGCCGATGCACGGAAGTCGCCCTCGATGGTCGCGGGAAGGATGAACGTGAACGCTATGTCGCGGTGCTCAATGGCAAGCGCCTGGTAGAGCAGGAGCGAGGAGGCCTTGGTGGCGGCGTAGAGAGCACGCGTCGGTGCTGGCACGAGAGCGGCCACAGATGAGACCAAGAGGATGGCTGGACAGGCCGAGGTACGTGCTAACATGGGGATCTGGGAGACATGGTTAGCTGAAGACCAGAATCATTTTGGGAGATCAACCGTTAAAAGGGTTATTTACAAAGGTCAGAGCGGCAACCAAGGGCCCCATCATGTTTCCCTGCACCGCCTTCCCAGCAATGTCTTTCGCATTCTGGATCCCCTCGATAGTAGCATCTTCTTTTCCCTCCGACCCGGCGAGGGCCATGACAGGCTGTAGAGCCGAGACGCCAGCAACTATATGGATGGTATCCAGGCCGCCCCAGGCCTTCTCTATCGTCTGCCTGACCCTGGCCATGTCCTCTACCACGCCGAGGTCGGCCGCCACGCCGATACAGCTGTCGCCGCATTCTGCCGCCAGGGCATTTATCCTCTCGGCCCTTCTTGCAACGACACACAGCCTCGCACCGCGGCGGGCATATTGCCTCGCGATGTCATGACCGACGCCGCTGGATGCACCGAGGATGAGGACGCGCTCCGGCGAAGAAGAGAAGTGGCGTTGGCGACGCAGTGACCTGGTGCGGCGGAGCAGGTGGATGGCTGGAAGTGCGAGGGCGACGAGAGCACCGAGGATGTATAGTCGTTCGGAAACCATTTCTGGCTTTGGGACGCGGCGACGACGCGGTGTGATGTTATTATGAGATGGTCTTATAATACAGTGATGGGATGTCAATGGATGAAGTGCTCAAGGTTTTTCACGTGAGATTTAAACTGAAAACATGTGCAGGGATGGATGCGGTTATCGGCTTTATAGCCGAGGTACACTCATATGTTAGGTCCACCTAGGTACCTACCTACCCTACCCTAGGGTACGTTATTAGAGCTGGAGGCCAAAGTTTTACTATGTAATACGGATACCTAGTATGTATTGGATCATTATATCGCATAATCTATGACTAGGTATTACATACTTATTCCAAATGTTCGATCATGAAGATGGTCTCACTCAGGGGCTGTTTTACAAGCAAAACGGCTGCGCAGCAGATCGTCGCACCGTATTTAGCAGGTATTCATATTATGCCCTTAATTACTCCCGGTGTGTAACAGCAAGAACCTATTCGGGCCTATGTCGTATTATCATATACTGACACTAGAGATTCAAATCGGATAAACTGATTCCGCATTTCCTTCTTCAAATATTGGGACGCGGATATCTTCTTGACTCAGTACCTAGAAGGTTCAAGTTCGAAGGCATACATCAAATATTATAATTATTTGTTCCTTGAGAAGATAGAGAAGAGAAAGGTTCAGATTCAGATAACGAGTAATAGAGATTAGGTACGAACAATAAGTCCTGAGGTCCTTCCCAGTGTCAGTCAAAGATAATCTGATACCCATAACTCCTTGATATTTAAAATGGTTTAGCTAAGCCCCTATCACGTCCTGACATGAGACATTGTAGCCGGCGTCAAGTTCGAAATAGGCGGCGTTATGGATTTATCTTGAGTACGAAACATAGGAGGAAGAAGTAAATGTAGACGTCTGGTAGGGTTTTCCTCCTTGGTTGAGAACTCCTTCCCCCACGGAGCGAACACTTTTAAGGGAAGTGATCTCATGAAATGAATTTTGTACCCACCTGGGCAGGGAATGTCGACTTCCACATCTTGTGTTCGACGCCTGGCTTACATCCGTAGATCATGCACGGCCAGATCGCAATGCTATATCCGAACCATGGAATCTCAATGTCTCTCGCAGAAGTCATTCTCCGCTACCTCCTTCCTTGGAAAAGTATGAAAGACAGTTGTCTCGTTACCATTTAATGAAGTCGGCATTCCATTACCTCCGTGACCATGCATCGCTTCCAAGGTTGCCACGATGTCTTCGCCGATCCTATCCCGCGGCTAAGACAGAAACCAGTAAGTAACTGGGGCCACACGCCACGCGAGAGTGGACATGCACCTCACATACAGTCCTAGCAAGCGGCTCATAACTAGCAACTTGGCATACATCGTAGCGACCCATGCCCAGGCGGCAAGAAAGCTTGAGTCGACCTGCATCGGCATATCGGTGGTTATGTTACGTACCCACCGATTGCGCCACTGCATGCATGTCCACCTTAAAAGGCAGCTGGAGTTGGGCTTGGCAGGGGTTCAGGGAAATATTCAAGGAGATTAGAGTCAGTGTTGTTTCTATGTCCATATCACCGATTGTTTGATGTCGTACTACTGCCAACGTATGGTACACCTGCTGGAAGGTGGTAGCCTCCCTGCCCAGCTTTGTTTCTCATCCCAACTACGGACGACACGCGGTCAGGTCTCCTGTTCTCCAGGATATTTCTGCCACTGTAAACGTGAATTTCCGAGTTGATATTAGGTTGGATTCGGACCCGGAGATCAAAAAACCGGCTGAGACGGCACTTCGGGCTTCAAACGTTGAGCTGACAGTCCCCAAAGCGTCGATCACTCTGATTCTGGAAGGTTAGTTCGTCGTGGCCCGGTATCATCACTATAATCGTTCAATAACAAGGTCGTACGGGCTGTGGGGGCCAATAGATCGTCCTTCCAGCCCGCCAGGGGGGTACAACCACTGCCGATTAATCTGGGGTATGTTCTGGGCTATGTACTGGTCGCAAGGTATTGGCCACATGTTTTTCTGCGCTGATCTGCCGAGAAGTATGCATGGATGGATATATCACGGATTTTAATGATGTCTGTGCAAGACACCTGTAAAAATTCAGAGTATCTTTTCAAAGCCTTTGCTAAGACATGGATGTATACGACGGAGGGAGAGACTATATTTCAATGCCCGGTTCTACGAGTTCTGTCTTCAAACCCCAAAGTCTACCGGCAAGTTCAATGATCTTAATGGTAATGTAAACGTGCGAAGGCCACTCTATGCTTACAAGTTTAGGGGAAGTTTTCTGGCCACTAATGCATACATCCCTTGTTACCAGCAGTACAATAAATAGTATGGTGATCCAGGGAACACCTGGGCAATCTTGGACCATGTAGAAGACATTAACGGGAAAGGGGTGAGTGTATTAGGAAGGTGATGTTAGCGACTTGATTACATCGGGATCCGTACGCCACATCATCACGTTGTCCTTGGCCGAGAGTATTGGCTACGGGCTGTTGTATCTTTCCATTGTCAGTGTCTATTCGGTGGATGGCTCGAAACCACGAGTATAAGATCTTCGAAGATCACTCTCCTCTGCCCATCCTGATCTTCACCAGCACTCATCAGATCTCTTCTCATCAGCTTATCTGACATCGCTCCAGTCTGCCCAAGCTCCTGGCCAACACGTCTCTGTAACCACAACAGACAAAATGAAGTTCTCCACCCTCGCCCTCCTCGCCGCCGCTGAGGTCGCCCTTGGCGCCCGTCTGACCGAGCACCGTCGGGCCCGCCACGAGGCCAAGGCTGCCAAGCGTGCTTCTCAGCGCAACTCGCAGCCTCGCCTTGCCGCCACTGACCTCGCGTACAACGAGACTTCCCACGTGTCCTACTCCACCAACTGGGCTGGTGCCGTCCTCATCGGAACCGACTACGAGTCCGTCACCGGCACGATCACCGTCCCGACCCCCTCTGCCGGTTACGGCAGCTCCACCAAGGCTGCCCGTGAGGGCTACTGCGCCTCCGCCTGGGTTGGAATCGACGGTGACACTTGCACCACTGCCATTCTCCAGACTGGTGTCGACTTCTGCTACGACAGCGGTGATGTCTCTTATGATGCCTGGTATGAGTGGTACCCTGGTAAGTATCGAATGAGCCCCATCCTTTCGATTTGAGAGCAGGCTAAACTAACGGCTTGTTAGACTACGCCTACGACTTCGACCTGAGCATTTCCTCCGGCGATGTCATCGTCATGACTGTCACTGCTACTAGCGAATCCAAGGGCACCGGTAAGTAACCAAGACGCTATACCTCGTGGAACATTTGCTGGTTGTCTTCAAATCGGATCACTAATACTAGTTTTTGCGGCAGCCGTCATTGAGAACTCCACCACTGGCAAGAGCGTCACCCACACTTTCAGCTCTACTGAGGGCGATCTGTGCCAGGAGAATGCCGAGTGGATCGTTGAGGACTTCGAGGAGGGTCTCTCTCTGGTTCCCTTCGCCGACTTCGACGAGGTCGAGTTCACCGATGCCTACACCACCAAGAGCTCCGGCACCACCGAAACCCCGGCCTCCGCTGATATCCTTGATATCCGCCAGTCTGGTGAGGTCCTTACCTCTTGCTCCGCTTCTGGCGAGACGGTTACCTGCAGCTACACCGGTTAAATCAGAGCAAAACGCCGACTCAGACATGAGTCGTCAGGTTAACTTTGACTCTGGGTGCCTGATGACTTGATGAATAAAAACTGGTTGACCCTTGGGGGCTTGGTGGACGATGAAGAGTACAGAAATGGAGGTGTGTGTAGATCTTATCCCGATGGCAGTGATAGACTGTTAAATATACAAGCTGTCATCCTAGTCTTCTCTTCGCCCTTCAACCAACTTGTGGTGACTATCGTGTGTCCATTTAGTGCCAATGACAGTAGTAACTCAACAGACCACTATAATATCGCCATTCTCCTTTACCTTCTTTGAAAGGCGTTCCATAACACACCGGTGGCAGCTTCCTTGCCTAGGAAGAACAACACATTTGGACTTATCCTTTTGAATAGCCACTACCACGGCAGCCAACCTTGCTAGAGAGTTGCCATGTGCCCTGACAATGCAAGTTCCGGACGGCTTTTCAATTAACTCATCCCAGGAGTCAATGGAGATCCACCGCGGTTCATATTCGCCGATATGGCTGCAGCTGAACGGCAAGTCCAGTCGCTCAAGACGTTCATCCTCCAACGCAGTTATGATGTCCAGGTCGGCGACCCATTTGCTGCCGTTATAAACAGACACCAAAGCCTCGATGTAACGTGCCTCCACATCTCTGGCTCCATGTGTAACGGAGCTCGCTACGGGCTGCTCATACCCTGTGAAAGATAGGTGCAGGCTCGTTTGGCTGAAATAATCCTCGCACACAAGGTCAAAAGGTGCGTGGTTGATTACCTGCCAACTATCATAGCCCGGCTTGACGATGCGAGGTTCCAACGGCGAGGTGAGCATTGTGACCCCAGCCTGGCCCACGTTTCCTATGATACGAGTCAATTCAAACTCTTCGCAGACCTCATGCGGATCGCTCAGCATCATGGAGAGTGCGTAGATAGAATTCCCGCTTGATACTGCCAGAACATCTTTGAGCTCCATTGAAGAGATATGTAGCGTTCCCGTATCGAATGTCGATACGCAGGCCAACGCTTCACTCCGACTGAGACTGAAAGAGCCAAAAATTCGGTTGAGGAGAGGATTCGAGGACGATGCATATGGCTGTAGAGAGTTTGGTACCCATCTGAGAGACGGGATGCTGCCCTCCAATAGCCGCAACGCTACCGGCGCTCCCGGCAGGAGTTTATAGAGTCTTGAAGCTGTTCCTAAGACCTTCATGGAGATGAGAAATGGGCCAGGCTTGCCTTCTCCTGTGTCTTCATCGGCTGAAGGCTGGAAAAGGGCTGTCAAATGGCGGACCAATTTTGTCGTATCCACAGGAACGAGTTCCAAGATACTTAGCGCTTCAGTGACGGAGAATAATGGTGATTCCATAGCAGCCGACATAGCGTTCCCATCTTCATCTTTAAGAACGAGAAGCGCAGCTTCTTCAAGATTTCCAACTATGCAGTTGAAGAGCCGTGTCCTGCCCGTGTCCATCCATCGATCAAGGTACAACACTTCTTCCTCCCAAGACAACACTGCATCCGAGGGATCTGGCTGACCGGCTGAATTCTGGCTGATGGTAGATCGAAGATCATCGTTTATGATCGAAGTTTCCATCAACACTCCCCCTTCTAGGCAGCTCGGCGGATTGTACCAGGAAATGGTTTGAGTCTCTGGAATGAGTTCGATGTCTTGGTCTTGGTACTCTATATAGACTTCCCCTTGGCTTTCGATGGATTGCCTCCGTGGATTCCTGGATTTCGGGTTCGTACACATCACGTTTACCACTTGGAGATGGCAAAGGCTGTGGCATGAGACACCGGCCCTATAGCATGGGCACAAATCCGTCGTACAGCCTGATGGACAATCGCACCGTCTTGACTTAATACTCTGCGCTGAAATCCAACGAATATGCCCACTTGCAGCCTTTTCCTGGCCTCCACAGCTTCTCTTTGGTGCGGGTCTGTCCACAGGCACAGCTGTTGTGTACTCCATGAATCTGGTGTCATCAGACATGTAACTGATGAGGCTTCGAACTTCACCAAGACCGCGACGCTCAGCCAGTTTTCTCAGCGCTCCAACCTTTGCATCTGAACTGTTGAAGATTGAAATGGTAGTATGAGGATCCAGAAGTCCAAAGAATGGCTGTGGTTTCTCGCTGACAAGGCCCAGTAGATTGCTGCCCCTACGCAACCCCATCAGCACTAGTCTTTTTGCTCTTGGTAACTCGTCAACACTAGCTTCAGCCAGGATGCGTGCAGCGGACACAATGATCTGCATCCAGTTATCCGTGACTGTTACAAACTGTCGAATACCTTCGTCCTCAGACGCCGAGCTTTCCACGATATCCCAGATCTTGATGACGAGTCGGGCTGCGTTCTTAAGTTCGAGGTTCGGGTTGAAAGACTTTCCTGCCCACGAACCGAACAGGCTGCCAAGAACGACCAGAGTGAAGTCTTGAAATGACACCTTGGAATTGTCTGTTGATGTGCGAGTTACTTCAACCGGATCACCATAATATTTCAGCCGAGCCAGGTGCAATGACCAGTAGACCCCTCTGGCGCTCTCAGGATTTGGATTCTCCAGCCCAAGGGTGAGACGGCCACCTGGTTGAATCAGCGGATCATTAGATGCATAGTATTTGGCCTGGGGGCCGAACACCTCGATGTCCGGATAGAGATGCCATGCTGAAATAGCGAGTAGTACGGCGCCATCATTAACGCTGTGCGGCATTCCCTGGATCAGGCTGTTCATGGTCGACATAACCGTATTCCAAGATCGAATAACACTGGTGTACACCGCAGGGTTGTTGTCGACAGGAAAATTCCCAGCTTCCAAAAGCTCTTCCACGTTCATATGCTGGGTAGCCTTCGCCTTGTTAGCGATGGAAATCCAGGCGCGAGCACTCGCGTCCCACTCAGCCAGCTCCTTGTGTGTGATCTCCTGTCTGGAGGCTGCCAGGGGCGCAACGTGAGATGGCTCGCTCCCATCCAATTGGTCTTGTATCTGCTTCTTCCGAGTTTCAACGAGTTCTGATAGGATCGCGATGGCTTTAGACGCCGGCCACCAACGTGCCAGCATACATGCGAGCAGGTTAACTGCCATGGCGGTCTTGCCGGACGTTGCAGCAGCCCAGATGCTCGTCGCGTCCGCTCCAACCTGACCTTTGAATACACCATGTTTTCGCGTGCCCTGTGGGTTGACGTCCTCCAGACAAGATATCTCAGAGACTCGTCGCCCATACGCAGCGTATAGCTGGTCCGGGAGGACTGCCACCTGCTCGAATAATGCTCCCAGCTTACGAGCCGTCCTGTGAGCAGTGCCCGTCTCAGCCGTTGTCCGGCGCCAGGACGACAATGACCTCCCTAGTTGCTGAAACTCTTTGGGTGCTTCCAGTTTGATAAGCGAGAAGTCGAAGTTAATACTAGCAAGGGCTAATACGTTCTCATTTCGCGCACTCAGTGCCGATAATCCAACCCCACCAATATTTGCCATATTCATAGGCAGGCGCTCTCCTCGTAAGTTTTGCTATTGATGATACAATATTTAAATAAGCTGGGGGCAAGGCAGAACTGGCAGATTAGACGTGGTTGAGCTCCAACAAAACGGAGAATCCTCAACTGCAGCCGTAACCATCCCGACTCCAAGAATGATGTAAGAATTTGCTGACTGCAGCTTTCATTGGGACTTACCTGTATGATATGCTTCTGGAAAACTATTGGTGAAAGCACGGCAGCAGTCGGCATTCATATATCTCTTGCCCAGGTGGCGTTGGGGTTGCAGTTAGTGTTACAGTTGAGCTGGACTGGAGCGTGATCCGGTATGTACATGTAGGTATATTATATTGCGGTAAATACATATAGGTAGTCAAACAAATGTCATGACACACTCCTTTACCTCTTCGCGATCTCGTTGGCTTCGCTGCATGCATTAGATTGTACCAGGAGGAAGCCTCCTAACACCTCCCAGGGGCTTCTATTGGAAACAAACCCCACCCCCCCCCCCTCCTGTCCCTCATTTGTTTCGCCAAACCTTATACATACCAACCACCATTCCGACGTTATCTTGACGGTCGCATCAACCAGTACCTTCGTTGTGGTCAAGCTAAGAGAATGACCGGTGTCCAAAACGACTTTCTCCGTCGTCTTAGAAGGCCAACCATGCTCTTCTAGTATTAGTCCTTGGAAGAATTATATCCCCGGAGGTGTAGATGGAGGTGATCCTTACCACGTCACACCAGGCGGCAGTGTTCTGCACAGGGTCCTGCATGGCCTCCCGTTCCAAAGAAAGAAGGTTCCAATGTGTGTCTTGAGCTCTTCAGGGTCGAGCGGATTGGCGTAAGTCTCGTCGATGAGGCCCTCCTTCCGGTGGTTTAAGATGCAGGCTTGGTCTCCATCAACCGCAAATAAGATGTGTACGAGGCCTAGATTACCAAACCTCTGTCACTTTGTTAAGCATGCCCTTGCCCTCTACTAAGGCAAATGCTGCCATATGGATCAGGCTGGAGATGCCACCAAGCTGGCCTTTGGCTGCGCGGACCTTCTTGCTGAGACCCCGTGGGACCGCAAAGGGAATTGGAGCCAACTTGGCCTCGATAGATATACATCAGCACCGTAACAGTCCGGCCAGCCTCAGTAAGGCAAGTAGCGTACCTAGGTAGGAGCGGATAAGATCGGTATAAGAGGCCAGATCGGCGTTAGGAGGGCAGCTCTAGTTCACTTCAAGGCGTGGAATGTGTACTTCGAAAAGCCAGTTCTACATGAGGACAATATGTTAAGAATACGTTTATCCAATCAATATATTGCTCCTGAGTCCATATATACTAGGCCCTATTTACAAATCAGTCGACTATCCAATACCGTCACCTTCGCTTTATGTACATAGAATCACGACCTCCTCACGACCCTAGTCTTCTTCTTCTCCGTGTAATACTCATCAACCCACTTAGAGATCACCGCGATCTCATTGTCAATAACCGCCTGCACACCAGCATTGACAATACCGTTCTCTGCAAGCATATCGCTACAGTGGATACCGGCGGGGATGACCTGGACAGGCGCATCCTCAGTTCCATTGTAGGGACCGCCCGGCTTGAAGTCGCTCGACACGGTGGCGTCCTTCCAGGGGTCATACTGTCCGTTGGTGAAGATGAGACGCGTGGTCGTGCCAGCCATGTCCCAGCCCTTGGTGAAAGCGTTGGTGGCCGTGACGGTCTTGCCGTCCTCGGAGCCGACTGTGCCCGGCCCGGGGAAGTACAGCGGGCACTGGCGCTGCCAGTACTCGGCGGAGACGAGGCTCGAGACGATGCTGGGTGTGCCGTATGCGGCGCCGTCTTGCCAGAAGGCAAAAGGCTCGTTGCAGAGGAACCACTCCCATTGTCTGTCGACGACGTTGTCCATGCTCCAGTCGGTGTAGATGGGGCTGCTGGCATTGTACGAGTCGAAGCATTCGAGGTTGTACTCACCGTCGAACTCCTGGTAGCCGTAGCTCTCGCAGTCTGTCATGAAAAGCAGTACCGGTTAGTATAGCTGGTCATTACGTTTCAGAATCGGGTTAGTTTGCCAACACTTACATCCAGGCACAAGGTACTCGCTGACCCACGTAACATAGCCGTCCAGGGCCTTCTCCAGACCGACGCCCTCCGCGCCAGGGACAGTAGTCGCGTCGGGGTAGAGAGATCCGACATTCTCGATGGTGTCACACCAAGCGTAGAAGCTGGAGTACCCGGTGTAGAATTGGTTCGACTGCCACAGCCAGGGGCCATTCTCGAGGACGGAGGCGAAGTCGTCATCATGCTCGAGGCCGGCCAGGCCGAACTTCTCCTTCAGAGCCTGCTTTGCCGAAGCGTCGTTGCCAAGTAGGATGCCGTCGACATAGCTGATAACCTTCTTGACATCCGTGCTGCAATTCTGGGGCATGCCCTGTGCAACGGGGTCAAAGTACTCCCACTGTTCTGTTGTTAGTGACAGGCTTCCATATCACACTTCCTTCATCACGGGGATATGTATTCTTTTGCGCAGGACTTACAAAGTCATAGATCGACTGCACAACCGCACTCGTTGCGTAGTAGGCCCAGAAAGTACCGGGGGCAACGCTCTCGGTCCAGGCAGACAGCGCGCCGCTGTAGCTACCACCGGCGAAGATCCAAGGGGCATTGGCCGCATTGCTGGTGCCGTTGCTGTCGAAGGGCAGCTTCACATTGTTCGCGAAGTACGTAGTGTCAAGGATGGAGTTCTCCAGCGTCAGGTACGTCAGGTTCTCAGTGCTCAGCACGCTGTAGGGGCTCGATTCACCCCAGTAGCGGTGCTCCATCATGACCACAGCACCACCAATGGCCTGGGCAAACTGGCCGGTGATGGTTTCATTGGTCAGGTAGCCAGTGTAGTAATAAGCGGCCTCCTCGCCCGGGGTGAAGAAGACAACGGGAGAGCCAGGGCCCTGCCAGAACTCGGTGCTCCACCAGTAAGACTGGTTGAAGGTTCCCAGGGAGGGATCGCCGTGGTCAAGGAGCTGCTGGAAGACGCCCTGTCCGTCGGTGTCACGCTTCTGGATCTTGCCATCGATGACGGTTTCGGTCTTGCGCAGGGGAGGAGGGACGAGCTTCTTGCTCGGGGCCGCGATGGCCCAGGCACTGCTCGCGAGGAGCGAGGTGGCGAGGAGGACGGCCGACTTCATCTTGGCGACCCTGAGTGAGGATGGCGATGCAGTTGACAAGACTGGGAGGCACGAGGAAGGGAAGGAGAGAGGTCCTGGGTGAGGAGGTGCCGGGCCCGCCCAGTTATATGGGGGCGCGCGAGTAGATCTGCCATGGAGCGCGTTGTAACGTATTCGTCGGGCGTGATGATAACTTGACTAGGAAGAAGTTACAACCTGCCAGATTCGTTTGCAGGTACGACGCTGGAGTCTGCAGATCATCGAGTCCTAAACCCTAAACGTTCTTTATTCCGATAGAAGCACATAGAAATCTGCTCGTATTCCGCCACCTTCCTAGTCACTCAGGACTGCCGGCCTCACATTTGGCGGGGGAGGGGGATGGCACACGTCGTTGGCCCAAGATGCTCCATAATATACGAGATAAAGATAACAGTCTCATGGCTACGTGGTACATTATCTCTCGGGACATCGGAGCAAGTATTCCAACCGTTGCCGTAGCCACCACATTCTATGCATGTAGGTATATATAATGCATGATATAAGAACTTACTAAGTAGATACACGGTTACGCTACTAGCTAACCATATGCAATTCATGTCACACATACGGACGTCCGCCAACCTCACCTGTGCAGTCCCGTGGACGGTCACTCGGCTACATACATACTGCATATGTATGTGCATGGAAGTTCAGGAAGCCTTGCTGCTTGATACGTTTTCCTTCCAATATCGTGAAGCCTTGCTATAAATCAAGACGTGCTGTTGAAGATTGGAAATACGAGCTTCATCACTCAATGGCAATATCTGGGGCGGGATCGTCACCATTCTCGATATCATGAGATCCGCAATTCCTCCGCAAAGCGGCTCCTTCCGTTGACCTCCTTCCCGATTGCGCGTCTTGAAGCTTTACTGTAAGAAGACATGATCATCACAGACCGCTATTGAACGGGGGTTGAGATAAGAATCCCTGTCTCCACGGCAACCACATAAGTATGGAAGGGTAACATGGCGCCGTATACCGGCATATGAGCCCGTATAAGACCTCATTTGACGGTACACTACCTAAATAGGCATGTAAATTGGAACATTATTGGCCTTGGACAACCTGGTCACATATTTAGCCTAACTAGTTTAGTATGTATGCAATACATCTCCACGGATATTTGAGTGGCGACCTCCAACCACAGGAGCAAGAAATGCGGATCTATATAGTAAGGTTAATTTCATGCATGATCCAATCTGACTTGGCCTGCCTCCTCACACCTTGGACTTTCATGCCCCCCTCAAGGACATGTCGTACCAGGCTGTACAATGCTGCTGTTATTACGCAAGAATAACACCACTGAAGTCCACAGTTCCCTGATTCCGTAAAAAGATATACCATGGTGCCAATGAGTCAACGTCAGAATACAGCCCTGGGGTACCTGGCACCTTGAGGGATGCCTCTTTCAGCCAAAGTAGCCCAGTTGGTACATATTCGCAATAGCCAACGATGGAGCAATATATCGCCCAATGTACCCTATGGTAGTGTTGGGAACTTCATGTGCAGGAGTCAAGGGTCAGACCTCGGGAGGAACAATTCTTTCACGGGTGGAAAATGGCACTGAGAGGATGTTGTTTTCTATGTCTTTTCAAATTAGAACCTAATCATGAGGATACCAAGGTAATGAGTACCTGGGTAGTCAATTCGACAGCTTGATCTTGGCCCCGGGGGATAAAACCAGACTAAATTTACATACAAATGGTCTCTGCAACACCTTGTTGGCTCGAGCATCCTGATGTTTTGATAAGTAGCCTATGAAGGGGACATTTGCAGACGGTGAGAGTCATGAGGGTTTGGCTACTGAAAGAGGTTATATGTGTGACAAGATGGATCTTGAAGGCAGGTGATATAGCTCTTACAAGAAATCATCCCCGGACGTTGAAGCTTGTGAGGCAGTTAGTTACCTTGTAACCCTGCTGAATATATGTTTGAAGCTAGCCATCAGTTTCTAGCATTGTTTAAAGCAGCAGCGGCTTTGAAAACTCGAAAGTTGAATGTTCCGCCATGTATCGTACAAATCACATAGAGCCTTTTCCAACACAAGCAGGGCAAAGCCTCCACCCATCTATCAACCTGTACACTGACAACAAGCCCACACAATCCTCCCAAAACCGACTAGCGATACTTCCTCGTCGATATGGCCTTTTGGACCCCTCCAATGTACTGTATGGGGTGTAACCAGGGACTTTGTGACGGTGACTGCCTTGCGAAGCACCGAAATCAGTACGGCTGTCATAACCCCCAATGCGTTTACCACGCACCGAACCCACTTCGACCAGAGCACGATACGGAGGCAACAAGAGAAGCCAACACCTTCACCAGCGCGTCGAATACGACTTCAACAACAACGGTTGAGCATATACAGTCCGAAGACTCGAGCCTGGTGTATCGAGAGACCATCACACGTGAGTGGTGGTTGGTTAACGGGGAATTAGTACAGGTGCCAGGACAGAACGCCATATCCACTCCAACGACAACGACATCGACATCGACTACGACACAGACTACCACGACGCAGGCCGAGCCGGGACGGGCCGAGACGACAGGTGCAAATGTGGCCTTGGCTGCCGCTGGCGGGGTCATCCTTCCTGATACTATTACCGACGAAGAGGTTGAGGCACAAGCGAGACTTCTCGCTCAGTTTGTGCCCCGCCACAGAGGTGGTAACTCTGCGTCGGATAACCCACACACTCCTTCTTGAGACTCCTTTCCCGTGCAATACAAATCCACGGCTCATATGACCAAGACATGGCCCATGGAAGGGGTGCAGGTCCATTGGGGCTAGGGACATCAATTCTCGCCCGAGGATTCGTGCTGCGGGATTTTAGTACCATATCACCACGGACACATACATGGGTGGCACGAAAATGTGGGATAAGTAGGCATTTTCAAAACTCGTGGCATGTCGGGGCGGCGGCGAAGCACCACAAGAAATACTGAGAGGCCTGTTTCGTTGGACGAATGTTGAGACCTCTTGAAGTAGAGCTCGTAATTAAGACAAAGTAATGAAAGCGCGAACTTTCGGCCGCATCCTTGTTTCTGAACGCTGTTCAGTAGTGACTAAGATACTGTTCTTATAGTGGAGTTTGAGTTGATGAAGCGACGCGGACCTCGGGACCATTCATCGGCTCAAGCACAACATACAGTGGACATTGCCTTGCTGCTTGATGCGGAGATCAATTATTATTGATAGGTACCGCAGTAGACCCAACCTGAGCTCTCCGAGTACGGGGAATCCGTGGTCAAAGGTCTACCGAACATCTCGGCCGATCCCTCATCATCTCCCAGACGGACAGACTTCAGGGCCGTCCATTTCGAAGTACAAATCGTAATGCCTCGAACAGCCAGGATTGAACGCCGCACCGCAGCCAGGACATATGTTCCCACAGCTCATATACTGTTCAATCGTCAACTCGGCGCGACACTTCCCACATAGGATGGCTTTGCTCTGTCGCTCATGCTGCGGCCAGACATCCGGCGGGTGTTGGGCAAGGGCATTGTGACAGCTTATACAGGCATAGTACTGGCCACAGCACTTGTGTTTGATGGCGATGATGTCCCGCTCGGAGTTCCAGTGAGCGCACCGTGTTAAGGGAGTGACGTCTAAGCCATGGACTGCCGGGCCTTGAGGGGCATGTTGTTGGTGGCTGTCGTCGGGATTTGAGGCCATGACAGGACCGTCTCCGGGCGGTTGAGGAGAAGCAACAAGGCCGTTGGAAGGTGGCCAATGCCAGGGTGCTATGTTGAGCTGAGGTTATGTTCGCGATCTGAGTGCAATAATATTTGTGGAAGAGCCTTTCTTTTTCTTGTCGAGGTGGAATCACCAACATAGCATCCATGATATGGGATGCCCGGGTTGATGTTACGGGGACATAAATTCCGTACATATCCAGGGTTAGGATTGCCCATGTGTGGCGAGTGGGGGGGGGAGGGCGCTGTGGCGGGAGCTCATTGGTACGTACCTACACCGGTAGGTATCTACTGTGTAAGGTTGAGCTCGCTTGTCCGGCAGGCGTCTCCGAACACCAAACAGAAGCTCTCATTCCGCCGTAGAGCTGCACATTCACAACAGCGGTCTCACGAGATAACAACCAAGATGGTGCCAGGTTCCCTCGTGTGCCGCACCATACCCTTTTCGCGACCGCGTTCCCGTGTTTGTTAGTTTGTCAGCCTTTCCTTGGCTTCGAAATGCCAACTGGCGTCCATCAGCGTAAACGGGCGGAGGACAACGACAACGACAGCAACACCAACACCAATAAAGTCCCCACAGACAATCCATTATCTCAATTGCAACAAGCCGTCGAGCAGGAAGCTGCTAACACGACAACAACAGCAACAGCAACAACAGCCACCACCACCACTAACAGCCGCACCAGTACCAGCAGCGATGCATTACAAACCCCCAACGTAAAACCAGGCCAGGCCATTGATGGTGCACGCAATCCAATTGCCCCCGGCGCACAATACACCTCTCTTCGCAAGATCACCCGGAGACTTCCCGACGACCCGGAGCATGTCCTCGACGGCATCGACACAGCCCATGCCGATCTAAGTTGGACCGCACGGGAGGATGGCGATGATATCAACCCCACAACGGGCGAACCGTGGTTGTTCCCCAAGAAAAGAGGGAGGAAAGTAGGCTCAAACCTGGAAGACTTCAAGGAAGAAATCGAGGAGAGGACCAAGGATGGCCAGGGCTGCAAGGCCATTGCAGAGGCACTGGTTGCAAAAGGCGTGGATACCAGCAGTAGGGCCGTTGCGAGGCAGAGGATGAAATGGGGCTTGCGCCAGAGGGTAAGTGGCATATTCCCACATGCTCACGGAGTATATATAATGGCTTTCTGACACCATTGTCCCTGTTGCAGGCTCCCCGGAGGATGACAGAGCAGGGCATCGCCAACATCCGTAAAGCACACCTTGAACAAGCAAAGCGAATGGCAAACAGCGACCCGGTCCCTGTCAAAAGAGTGCGAGTACGTGTCATGCGAAAGGCCGAGATCACAAGGATGACAAAGGAGGGAATGTCGCCGGCAGAGATCGCAAAGAACCTCGAAGCCCGCGGTGTCAAGCTCAAGCGGGGCGCCGCCACCATCGAAAGACTGCGCACCGTCTGGGGCCTGGTCCCGGACTCGCAGCGCAATGTCAACAATGTACGCCAGTTCTGTCGCAACCAGGCCATGAGGTTGCAGAAGGAGCAGCTCGAGAACATCGCGAAGGAGCTTGGCATCGAGGATGTGAATGCTTGGGTGAAGAGCAAGATGGACGAGGAGGCTGCATTGGATGCGAGGCGTGAGCACGCATACAAGTTGATGGGTGACCTCAGGCCGAAGCAGATTGACCCCAGCCTCCTGAGACGAAATGCGCAGCACCTACGGCATCTTAGGGAAAAGAACAGGCCCCATCCACAAGCAGCACAATTTGACGCGCCCGAATATTCTCCGGAGGGGACGGTCGCTGGACAGCACGACTCTTCGTTAATGCCAGGGGAAACAGGAGGGGCGGGTGCTACTCCGGAGGAAGCAGTACAAGATGACAATGACCTGTCAGTTGATGAGGATGAGTTAGACAGTGTAGCTGGTGATGGCGACGACGGTGACGACGAGGAACGGATAACAACACAGAACCTGACTGATGCTCAACAGTCAGCACCAACAGCTATGGAAATCGACCAACCTGAGTCGACATCATCACAGGGTCCTCTCATCACTCAAGCTCTCAACCAGGCCTCCCCATCTTCAGCACCGCAAATTGCCCTAACTCCAAGCACATCTCTCCCTCTGCAAACCTTTGGGCATGGTCCCATATCCTCAGGCAATACCGCCTCGGACCCATGCTTCCAGAATGGGGTGGATCACAGCAGGAACTGGCAAAATCGAGACCCGCAACCAGGGCAACCCATTTTTGATGGAAATGGTCAGCCCGCCATAGGACAGCAACAAGGGCAGCCAGCTGCTGGGTCTCCTTCATTCCACCCTCCGTCACAGGGATGGATGGAACCACGGTCCCTCGGCCCCGTGATCCCTAGAGCTATTGCGCCCAGGCCAGCTGCACCCCGGCCACTTGCTCCTCGCCCTATCGCGCCTCGTCTGCCAGCTGTCAATACACCCCCTGGCGAGGCTGAGCTGATGGCTCAATATGGGCTGTTTCCGTATGCGACGTTTAACAAGGCACCCCAGAAGTACCTCACACCTAAGGGGTTGATCACTACCGAGGGATACGAGTACCTGCCAAACGCACCGCCCCCTCCAGGTACTCCGGGCAGCTTCCTTCACGGAGCGCCATCGTCGCAGCAGTATAACCTGCAGCAGGTCGCCATGATGACCCCAAACTACGCACCGGGTCCTCACTTGCCAAACCCACAGCTCATCCCTTCAGACGTCATCATGGTGCCGCTGCCGCCGCCGCCAAAGGTCAGCAAGATTCCAGCCCCTCCGCTGGTCATTCCGCCCGAGGAGATCGAAAAGCACAAGGATGACTACAAGGCCATTGAGCAGTTCCAGAAGGCGACACAGGAGTGCTTGGAGTTCATGGCTGCTAGGACGAACAACAGGCCACTGTCGGACAGTCTGACGGGCATGCCGCCGAGTTTGAAGGATGTCACCAATGCAAAGGAGAGGTTGAGAGAAGCTGCCAATGCGATGTTGGAGATTATATGAGCTTATATACTTGCATAGTATATCTCAATGTACATTGCCAATCATTGGTTTCCCCGTCTCCATATTCAAGATGTCTCTATTCTACTGTCACAAGTTACATTGGCGTTCTTGTCTGGGTGGTGGTGTTCTTGTGTAATATGCTCCTGTCCAACGCTTCTGCGTGCTGTGGCAAATTCAGCACTGTGAATCTTATCGAAGAAGCGGCTGAGATGCAATCAGATTTCACGGGATATGATGACAACGTTGGCGATACCCTATACAAAGGGTTACTGCTATTGTATTCTACCCTGATAATGATCCGTTCGGGGGCTGCAGGCTGTCCGGAGAGGGAACAGCTGCTCAACAAAGTCGAGCATGAATAGGTTCACTATCAATCAAAAAACATCAAAAAAGACATCTAGCAAGAGGTTGTCTGCAACGTAAACTCCCACACTTTCACCTTGGTTACCTCGTAGTCCATCTACCTTCAGTCTAGTTGGTGCCCTTCAGCGCTGCGTCTAATACCTTGGTAGCCGCCAGAACCTCCTCGTCCTTGTACCGCTTTCCAGCAATTTGCAACGCAATGGGGAACCCATGGAAGAGTTCCGGGTCATCTGCATCACACTGTCAGCATCACAGCACTCAAAACACGCCGCTGGGAATCAGTAGAGTAGAACTCACAGGCCTTCCACTCCTCCTCATCCGTCTCGTTCCTCGGCTTGTAGTCCACATCCCTCACATCCACGTTCTTGTCGCACACCAATCCGCTCGGCAACACGGCAGAAGGCAGGTCCAAGATGTTCCAGATGGAAGTATAACCCCAGTACTTCGCGCCGCCCTGCAGCACACCCGCACCGACATATGTAGGGCCCAGGATGAAGTCGACCCCACGCTCCTTCATGAGAGCATGGTGCTGACGCCGGTACTGCTCACGGTCGTAGTTGAGCGCCCAGTTGGCATGCACGCTGAGGGGGATCTTGCCCGACTTGTTCGCAAAGTCAAAGGCGTGCAGCGACAGCGGGAGGGCGGGCTCCCCGGTCTTGTTGAACTCGTCCAGGTACCTCTGCCCACCGTCGGGGAAGTACAGCGGCGCGATGATGTCCCACCCCCGCTGGTGGTCGTACGGCTCCCAGTCCACAACCTTCACCCCGGCCGCCTTGAGCTTCTCGGCCGCCGTCTTGAGGGCCCGGAGGATGGGCGGGTGCGGCTTCACGATGCCGTCGTCCCACATCACACCTACGGTGAAGTCGCCCAGCGCCACGTCTGACCTCCACGGGATGGGCATCAGGCTCGTCTCGAAGTCCCACGGCTCCTGCTCCAACACCGTCTTCATCCAGACTTGCAGGCCTTCCACGCTCTGCGCCAGCGGGCCTGCAACGCCCCTGATGCTCTCCTGCCCGGCGATCAGCCCCGCGTTCCCCATCGTTGGGATCCGCAGCGCCGTGGGCCGGAGCCCGTAGGTGTTGTTGAAAGCGGCGGGGATCCTGATGCTCCCGCCAATGTCCGTCCCGATCCCCAACACGCTGCACTTGCTGCCCAGGCTCACACCCTCGCCACCGGATGACCCGCCGGGGGAGAGGAGCAGGTTGTACGGGTTCAGGGTGCGGCCTGTGATGTTGTTCTCGCAGTCCAGGTGCATGAGCGACTGCGGCTGGTTGGTGCGCACGTGGAAGACCGCGCCGCTCTTCTTCAGCAGGCTGACCAGGTGTGCGTCTTCGGCGGGGAGAGGGTGCCGGATGAAAGAGACGAAGCCGGCGTTGGTGATGCGGTTGGCCAGCGCGATGTGCTCCTTGACCGAGGTGGGGATGCCGTGCAGGGGACCGACGAGCTGGCCGGTGGCCTTGAAGTGCGCGTCTAGCTCGTCTGCTCTCTGAAGGGCATCGTCGGCCAGGAACTCGGTGACGAAGTTTGTCTTGGGAGGGATATGTTAGCCAATTGCTGGGGAAGAGAAGTGGGGGAGGGTTGTTTGATTTGGGGATGCTGCCGGCGCAAGAGGACCGACCGTCTTACCAACTGGTTGATAATGACTGCTTTCTTCAGAAATGCCGTGACGACCTGTCTCACAGTCCACTTGCCACTTCTATAGGCGTCCAGAATCTCAGAGACGTCTGACTCCGTGATGGTGATGTCCTCTGGCGTCAAAGCCCCGGACTCGGAGGGGACATTCACAACCGTCACCTGCTCCGTCCCGGGGAGCTTTGCTGAGTCCAGAAGCCATTGCTTTGGGATGGAGTTATCTCTGATGTCCCGGCATATCTTCGCCTGTTTCTCCCAGTTGCTCATCTTCGTTTTGTGGGAAAGGGCGTTGTGCACTTACACAACAACACTCTCTGTTGAATTCCTCACTATCTGAACCCTTGAGATATGGATGCCGCCGTTTTGATATCCGGCCGTGACTGATTGCAGAATGCGAGTGAGGTGCGGGCTTGTGTTCCTTGATGTTAAGTACTGGTAGCTGTGTGTATCAGGCGAAGATAGTGTGGCGTTGTGAATGATTTTGTAGTGGAACAAGGAGTTAGTTGAGTTCCGTTCAAAGTGCCAGTGGACGGACATGAAGACTATCCCCCGCCTCAAACTGAGCTCATCAATGGGGATTAAGGTTGCGGAACCCGAGTATCTAGAAGGTACACATGATAGTCCGGCGCGGGCACGGCATAGCCCGCTGATATCCGGCCATACAGGTCCACTACCAACCTGGCGCCGAGCGCCGAGCCGTGCTGCCGTGATAGGAGGTTGTATGTATATCTGTCTCCTTATCCCCGAGTGGAGGGTGGGTTACGATGATGATATGTATACATGGACCTTTTTTAAACTCTAACCGAACCTCGTGTAGCTTTGCTTTGACCATGCGAGTCCTTTTTGAACGTTGCCTCTGCGGTCTCACTTTGTGAATACAGTAGACCCGGGCCCGAGTTGTCTCGCGTTCCATGAAGTACCTATTCCCAAGACCAAAAGCTGGGCTGGGTACGATACACCCATCCCCTCATGCATCCTTCTGCCTGTGTCGATCCTGCATACATCCTGCATAGTACGTCCACTCTCATGCATCGTCTTATCAAGATAAGCCTGGGAGACGACCGGTCCCTTGGAGGCCATGTTGCCGGTTGCTCGACATTATCTCCCAGTCTCGATTCATTTGATATGATTCTGCGTCGATTTATTCGCCCAGATCCTACGCCCTGGTTCTTGCTTCGTTACCCCTTGAAGACTTGGCGGACCGATAGGCTGGTAAACAAGAAGCATGAAGGAATAATGGGAACCTGCGTACCCCGGAGATATCCGCATCGTCAACTGGTATTATAGGTCTGTAGTACAAGTATTCTGAATTCCCATCTTGTCTGTAGAACTTTCCTTCGAAACCTCGATTTATTCCCTTCCCCGCGGAATCTGGATCATTATACCCGACCCACGAGTTCAACCTCGACGTGCCCGTCATGGCAGAAATCGAATCCGGCCGTGCCCTGCCTCCGGGGACAGTGCACCTCGTCGACCTCGGGGGCACTATGAAAACGAAACATGCGGGTGGCAAAGATTCCAGTGATATCGTCCTCATCCCCCGACCCAGCGACGACCCGGAAGACCCGTTGAACTGGTCCTTCCGCCGCAAGCTTCTGGCCACCTCCTGCATCGTCGTCTACACTGTTATGCTGGCTATCCCCTCGAGCGCCGTCTACTCTATCGTTACGCCCATTCGAAAGGCAACGGGGCTGAGTCTAACGGATTTGAATAACGGCACCGGTATCATGTTCTTATTCTACGGCTGGGGGTGTATCATCTGGCAACCCCTAGCCTTGCAATACGGCAAGCGGCCGGCATACCTGATCTCTCTGGCGACCAATATCATCATCATGGCTACTGCTCCACTCTGTACAACAGCCCAGACGTACCAGGTCAGCCGCATTCTGCTCGGGCTGTTCGGTTCACCGGTCGAATCCCTCTGCGAGATCTCGATAACCGACATTTGGTTCGCACACGAGCGGCCAAAGTATATGGCTTGGTACGGATGGTCGCTGGCTCTTACGGGGAAGCTCGCCCCGATGATATCAGGCTTCATCAATGTCGGCATGGGTTGGGAGTGGACGCTATGGTGGTGTGCGATCTTCAACGCCATTGCCTTCGTGTACTGCTTCTTCCTGATGGAGGAAACCAACTACGACCGCAAGCACATCGAACCTTCGACAACAGAAGCTGAAGAGAAAAGTAAAGAGCAGGTTGCTGCCGCCGATGCGGAGGCTAAGGTGGTCAATATGACCGAGAAGACACCTGAAACAAAGACGTCAACTCCAACAGTGCCAAGCAGCGACAGCGAGAATGGAGAGATCATATGGCCTCGCAAGAGGTACTGGCAGAAGCTGTCTGTGAAGGACAAGCCGCGGCCGAACCGCATCCTTGATGTTGCTATAGCACCCTTCAAGGGATTCTTGTACCCTCCGGTTGTGTACGCCGGCCTGATGTATGGAGCAAACAACCTTGTTTGGTCTGGTACACAGAATGCAACGGCTGGAACCGTATATACTACAATGTATGGATGGACGACAGCAGACGTGGCAGCTGCATATGCGGCGGGTGTTGTTGGTACGATGATTGGGTAAGTCTCACATTGCTCTTCACCCAAATTTTAATCACAAGTACATACTAAGTTTCATCTTTCTAGCGGTTACTACTCCGGAAAAGTTGGCCGAATGCTCACAATTAAGCTAGCTCGACGCAACAACGGTATCTCGGAGCCCGAGCACACCCTCTACCTCTTCATCGGCTCCATGATCCTGGTTCCCTTCAGCATGATTCTCTACGGGCTCGGCGTACAGAATCACATCCACTGGTTCGGCCTCGTCTTCTCCCAGTTCCTACTCGCGATGAGCAACGCTCTTTGTGTCTCGGCGGCACTGAACTACGCTATTTCATCCTATAGAGAGCTATCTGGCGGGATGGTGGTCACCTGCGTCTTGATTCGGAACACTCTGAGTTTCGCCATCAATTATGCGATCACACCGTGGCTGGAATCCATGGGATACCGTAATACATATATCACCGTGGCAGTTCTTGGGTTTGTGTGGAATTCAAGTCTGTTCGGCATGGTGAGATGGGGACGCAAGATGAGGGAAGCAACAGCTGAGAGATATTGGAGGGATGTGCAGAAGGCGAGAGAGAAGGGGTTAAATCACTAGATTTTCCGGTTATGTGTTCGCCATCGCCCTAGTTACAATGATAATTGGTCTTCGGCAAGGGGAACCCCAACAATTCCAACTCTGAGCCCTTTGCCCTGAGTGAGTAGCTCTACACGGATCTGAAACATCAGTTTGTTCAATAAGTCCGCTAGGTCTCATCAAGCAACAGGGAGTAGTATCACAGCACATTGTGAAACAAAACTCGGGCATTGGGTTTTATTAAGGTTCCGTGGCAATGAGGTATACGATGCCAAAGCTCCCTGCCAGGCCTGCATAACATCCCTGAGCCGCCAGAAGCAACTCCTTCGGCAGATCCATCATCATGCTCCATGTCACTCAGAGACAGGCCGTGCAAACGGCAGACGCTGCAGAGACAACCTCCAGAGCCGTAACGAGTCCACACGCTGAGACAACACAATCTTCAGCAGAAGACTGGAGCGCAGCAGAACTAGTACACTGGCAGGCGATGTCTGTGCTACAGCCAATGGCTGAGGCAGCGCTGGTGAGGCAGGAGACCTAGAGACGCTCCGGGGTTAGTTTGAGCCCTTTCCCAGTGGCACAAGTCATTTTGGAAGGGAAAAGGCTGTTACACTTACTCCGCAGGTGGGTATGGCGGCCGTCGCAGAGCAAGATGTGGTCTGCCTTGGGGCAATATGGGCCGTAGCCATGGTGACGATAGTTAGGAGGATGACTGCCTTCATCATGATATTGGCTGTGGTCTGAAAAGATTGGGTTTTGAGGTCTTACAAACTTGATATTGTGGTTTGCGGTGCGTGGTGTTCTGTATTCCTTTGGCTAGGTATAGCATAGCGTGCGTGAACCCAGTAGGATGGCAGCCCATCTTTATATGAATCTGTACCGCTTGAACCTGTCCGGCGGGGACGCCCTTCACCCTCTTCATGTTCGCAAATGACAAACATTACTCATCGGTATATAGGCATGAGTCAAATCCAACGCCCTGCTTGTGTCCACGGACTGGTGATCCAGTCAGGGGGTCTTACCCCGGCCCCCCTCTCCCTGGATTTCATGTACCCCAGATTTGTCCCTGCAATGCAACTCCGGTCAGCCCTTCCTCAAAATCACTAACCACAAGCGTATCAAAGTCTGGCCTGCTCGGCGGCCTAGAGCGGGCACTTTGAGGGGTACCTGGGGATTCGGTCCATTGCATCCGAAGTTCAGGTGTCAACGTACCGTCAACAAGGGGAGACAACTACTGAACGCAAGATCATACTCCGCGGTCCCCTCCAGGAAAGTGGCATTTTGGAGATCTACCCAGATGGGTGCCAATCTTGGGTCGTGAAACATCGTATGTGAGTCAGTGCGACAAATGGAACGTCATCTCTAACTTCTTCGAGACCTCATTGTGTTACCTCGCTAGTACTCGTCATATCCTCGCTCCTATGATCGGCATTGATCTATGTCAATAGTCGAAGACAAAGCTGATCTGAGTGGTGGTATCCATAGCCTCCTTCTTCCGAAAGACCCCCCAAATTTGTTGGACGACATGAGTGGCATCAACAGTTTTTCGGATGCCCTTGATGGACCCCGAAAACATGCAGAAGCATTATTCTCAGCAGCGGAGCAAGTCTCGTGCCTCCTTTCATATTTGGAGACTCAAACCTAACTAATAAACTAGTCTCGAGGTCTTGAGTGATAAATTGTAACTGAGAGGTAGTCTATCCGGGCAACCTTCTTATAATTGCCTAGTTACATACACTTCCCCCGCCTTGACTATGCCTCAGGTATCTCGTCTGAACAACCTTCTCCTGGGAGTCGAACCCTGTGCGCGCTTGCAAGTCCTAACGACATTACCAGTCATTCTGCGGACTACAACGTTCCCGCTCGGCGGAATCCGGACTTCGTCTTTCGGGGGTTCAGAAACCCCAGTCGACGAAGCCTCGACTTCAGGCGGCTCGGCATTTTCGGTTGCTGGAGCTCTTTTGCCTTTCTGAACGCAGATTTCAAAGATGTCGTTCGTCAATCTGACTGGTAGGTACAAGTCCGTGTTTTTATCCGTTGACTGCCAGAGCGCCGAGGCTTTCCGCCAATCGTTTGCAGATTTGGCGTCGTTGAAGATGAATGTGATACCGGGCCTTCGAGTGGCCTGGACCCCGTTTACTGAGCGGGGTAGCTTCAACTTGACCTTGTTTCCATCAACTACACTGCAGTTGGAGTTGCGGTGGTATGGTTGAGAATGAATGTATTGGTCGAAGTCAGACGCGGAGATCGCGGGTGGGAACTGGATGGTAATGTTCCGGTCGAAGTCCATCTCGATTGCCAGGGAATGAATCTGCGCCATCATTCCGATCGGTGGTCCTGAGTCAAGTTAGCCATCTATATGTGCTCTCCTCGTATATTATCCAGATGCAGAAACTTGGTTACCTATGGGGGTTGAATAATGAAATACCTTGGGGACCCTGGGAGTTTCAGTTACGTCGGGACCCTTGATTTGCCGAGTGAACGTGAAGATCTTTGCAGTAAGGAACGTTAACGAAGCAGGAGAACTGACCACATAAATACTCACTGCCCATTGTCGAGAACTTCATCGACATTGTGTCTAAGTAGTTACACCGCAGGAGCACATGAGTCCGGGACCGTATCTAGAAAGGCTGTATATACCCTAACTATTGCATTGCTTACGCACTGCCTCCGCAGCTTGGGGAGGGAGGGTGACCTTTAACCCCTTCATTAGCTGAAATACTATCTTGCATTGCACAGCTTACACTGCCCGTGGGGGGAGGAAACATTTTGGCCTTTCATTTGTTCGTCTTTTATCTTGATGCATGTCACGACCTACGCACCGCCACCAAAGTCAGGGTAGGTTGCAGGGCGCAGCTCAACCCTTTTCTCTCTGTACTTTATTATCCATTTTATTCAACGAAAACCACCTCCAGCCCCAGATCTCAAAATGAGCAATGAATGAGACAGACATACTGCAGTATACCTAAGTCTGTAAAGATCAGAAACGGGCTGTACCGGATATGAGTACTCCTACAGCAGGTGAGCAAAGCCAGTCCCTTGACGCTCAAAGTCGGTGATGTTCCCACAGATATACTTATTCAATATACAGCCAACGGCCATTATGAGCCTCCCTCAGTCACACGGAATGAGACTGGGTTAGATGTGCCGCTTGATCCTGCCTCTCCAGGAGAATGGGTAGTTGATCATCACTACGATAATCTGGTTAAGCAGATTAAAACCAAGCATACCGGCAGACGAACTACGACTTGGGAGAATGGGGAGACTGGGGATACCGAGAGAGATGCTGGAGTCACAGAACCGGAACATAGTTACCGCATCAGCTTCGCGGAGATGCAAAGGATGCATCTGCGTAAACTTCAGATTAAACTCATAAATCACGCAGTCCACATGCGCAAGACGAGGAAGGAGTCTGCCAAGTGGGAAAATGATCTAGCAAAATATAGTAAGTATTTGGGCTCGTCTTTCTTGGTGTGTTGCTAGGGCACAGTCATCATTCAGCACAATTTCAGTAACCTAGGGAGCAATTGATCATAGTACAAGGAATGAAAGACTACGACTACATGCGAGAGTGTGCCGAGCGGACCCAAGACTTCTTTATGGCCACGGGGGAGCGATACGTCGACAGAGTCGTGATGAGTGTGATGATTGACGACAGAGCCCAACTTCACGGCCTGGGGAAACAAGATCACATCGAGCCTTGGCAAGAGGATGACCCAATCCCGATAGGTGACACGAGGCGCAAGGCTTCGAGCCGGTTGTGGTGGAAGGGGTTTCAAGAACGCTGCCAGCTCGCCGCCATAGGAGGAGCGTTCCTGCTAGGTCCAATGTGGCTGATGGTTCTTCACAGGACGCTGTACACTGGGCTTATTACTACGACGGTCTGTGTAGTTATTTTCGGCTTTCTGGGATCTTGGTGGCTGGAGAAGCCTATGGATGTGCTCTCAGCCACTGCAGCCTACGCTGCTGTATTGGTTGTCTTTGTGGGCTTGACGACTTCGTGAACAGACAAACCGTAATCAACATGGGGTGGCACGTCTTTATTGTCAAGCCATATGATATATATATATATATGTGTGTGTGTGTGTGTGTGTGTGTCTGTTCAAGGGTTCGAGATCTTTTTTGGCCCATTGGTACTAGGTTTAAAGCACATTTCACTTCCCCAAGATGTATTTATCCTCTGCCGTGTAGTATGAATTAGAAAGTGTCCCTGTAGAGATACATTTAGAATCTGCACTTACCCTGGAATTAGACCAAAACTATTATCTTCTCCTGCCCCGGTGTGTCTCGATGTTTTGCCACTCAACTACTTTCACTGTTCCCAATCCTCGCTAGTATGCAATCCCTCGTTTCCTCTTGGTGAGCATGCTGATATTAGTTTCGCTGTCAAGATGCACCATGTCGCATTGTACTGGGCAGCACGGTAATAAGTGGTGTGGCCCACGTTCGCAACAACCACCATACTGTGGTCTGTTCCGTTCTGTCCATATAAGCCACAACCCACAGGCAGGTATCCGGCACAACGGCAGCCGTAGTGCCTAGGTACAGCCACGATGGCTAATGCGGGTGCTGGAGCCCCCCGCCAATATCTACACCTACTGCTGCGCTGTCGGACAGGAGGTTCTCGGGAGAAGACGACGTACACCGCATGGGCTGACCACAAGGCCTCATACAGACATGGTGGAGGGCGGCGGCTCGTCAGTTTGGTCGATCATCGGGAACTTGCTTTCACTGCCTGGCATTTACTCAGGACCGCCACCGCAAAGCCAAAAGCACAATAACGGAAGAAGACAAATGCCAACCAAGACGCCCCATGTGACTTTGCAGGGCCCGCATGTGGAAAGCTAGACCACAGTTGAGATCCAGGGCTCGGGACTTGGGAATATGACGGGGAATATCACGGACAAAGACACGGGCTTGCAGTGGTTGGTAAAAAGCGGTAATGGTAGCCTGTTAAATCTCATGGCTCGCTGGGTATCCTCGAAAATACACTCCCCGCTGTCCCTGCGTTGCAGCAGATGCTAGTTCTCCCTGTGTTGTCGAAACCTTGTCCCGTTATGTCAAATATTGGCCCATCTATGAATAGCCTCTTTCCGGTCTCCGTCCTCGTTCGCTCTCCGACATGACGAACAACGCCATCTTCAGACGTGCGCACCACCATCTGCAAAATCACGAGCGTCAGTCAAGCCCCGAGCCACGAGCCAAACAAATCCGGCCCAGAAATCCAACAAAAGAAATACCCACTTACCAATCACCACCGTCGCCCCATTAGCATAATCCGCCCTGATGAAATACAAATACGCCTCAGCAACATCCTCAGGGCTCGCCACAAAGCCCACGCTCAACTCCTTGGCCACCTTCGCCATGACCTCCTCCTGCGCCTCCTTCGAATGCCCCTGCTTGTCCCACAGCTCCGTCCGACACAGGCCCGGCACGACAGTGTTCGCACGGATCCTCTTGGCGCTCAACTCCATCGCCAGGCCCTGCGTCAGCGTGATCAACCCGCCGTTCAGCGCCCCGCCTATCGAGGTCCCCTTGCCCGGCCGCAACGCAGCCAGCCCAGAAGTCAAGGTGAGCGAGCCCCCCGGCTTCACGATGTCGTGGGCCGCGAGGGCCTTGGCCACCACCACGCTGCCCCAGAACTTCACGCCGAAGAGGTTCCGCGCATCGCCCAGGTCGGCCGTGGCTAGTGGCCCGCGGATGACCCGGTCGATGCTGGTGAAGACGACGTGGTCCAGCGGCGCGAGCGAGGTGAGCAGGGCGGTGAAGGCGGCCTCGTCGCGGAGATCGCCTACGAAACCTGTCACTGGGGGCTGTGACGGGTCGGATTGGTGTGCGTCCAGGCGAGAGACGGCGTTGTCGACGTTTGCTTGTTGGCTGGAGATGAGGATTATCTGTGCGCCGTGCTCCAGGAGGACTTTGGCAATGCCGAAACCGATGCTGTGGAGTATGGTTAGTCGACGAAGGTCAAGTGTCAAATGTGAGCGGGTCGAAATGGTGGTTGTTGTGCGGAGGAGTTGGGGAGGGGCCTTTGAGGTACCCTGATGTGCCGCCGATGAGGGCGATCTTCTTCCCGACAAGCTTGTCCCGGCTTGACGGCTTGGATACGGTGGTCGGGGCGGTCATGGCGGTCATGGCGGTCATGGTTGCGTTTGTCTGCATGGGTGGTCTGGTTCAAAGAGAGGGAGGGGGGGAGGAGAGGGGATGCAAAAACAGTCGCAAAAGCACTGAAGCTGTCAGGTATCACGAATGGTCGAGAGACTTGTCGTCGAGATTGTCGTCGAGATTGTCGTCGAGATTGTCGTCGAGACCCACAGAATTAAGTATTAAATATCAATCTGATGCGTGCTGTCGAAACTTGCATCATGATTAGGGAACCAGGCGCCATTATGTACCAAGGGCTGCAAGGCCGGATGTGCGTATGCCAAGACATATGTTTGCCGTCTTGCTGGCCATCCTCCTCTATTCAAGTTTGATACGGCACGATTTTGCCGACCTTGCTGGGTCGTGTGCGTGGTTTATGGAGGAAAGTTGATGGATTGCGGAGCGGTGGAAGTCTTGGCACTGCATGTCTATTAAAAGGGTGCGAGGTTTGCCCGTTATAATTGGTTTCACGGATACAGCGCGGGTAGGTGGGCAGTGGTCAGTGGTGGGATGATGGTTGACAACCATGTGTAGAAAAAAAAAAAAAAGTCCTAGGTAGTCCGGTCCAGTCGGATACCTTGCCATTCGCGATAGGGGAGGGGTGTGTGTGGCCAACGAGGTGGCCAACAGGGGGGAGTGAAGACAACAGGACTGGAAAAGAGAGAGAGAGAGAGAGAGAGAGAGAGAGAGAGAGGATTCATTAGTGGAACGTGATACAAGCAGAAAGAAAGCCTGTTGATTCCATAAAATCCTCAAGTCCTGAATCCTTTAAACCCTTCCCATTTCCCCCCCTGGTCATGTTTGGTTGGCTTTTACATAGCTGATGAGACGGTGCGTAGACATCCAGACAACTCAGCGAAAGAAGATGAATCACCAGGCCCCAGAATGTGCCAGCGAGAGGTCAAGGCTGTCCGAGCCATCCACGTAGGTTACACCAGGGTAGGTAAGATAACAAACCTGTCCGTCTAAGAGGAGATAAAGAACAAGCAAAAACGATGCCGTGGTCCCGAGATGGGCTGGATGGGCTGGATGGGATATGTCATGATGTGCCGGATTGCCGCAGACGCGGATATTACACGGTATGTATTCCGTATTACACCAGTATTACAGTGCATTCATTGTACATCTCATTATACGTCCATACGTACCGTACCGTACGTACACAATTGCAGGCAAACTCTCTCTGGTCCCCCGTGGCAGCGCCACCATAATCGGCTGTTCGAACAAGCGCCGTGGTCGGTCTAGACTTGGTGCTAACATTGAAGAGGCGTGATGCCGGACGTGTGTGCCCCGAACAAGAAAGGAATTTAGTCATAAGGCAAGGTTGGATCGACATCCTTGAATTGAATTCTACCAGCTGGCACTCAGCTGGCATTGCGCTGGGCTGGCAGCGTTAACCAATTCAGGGGCTTATCTATCTTGACTCCCTTTTTACCACATCCACGTCAACTGCAACTGACTACCCTAGGCATTTCAGATGCATTCATTGTTTGACCCACGGCACCTGGGGTGAACTGCATCTGCTTAGTCTTGGCTCTGCCTCCGTGAAAAGACCCTGAGACGCTGGCCTTATCTGAACTACAAGTCGTCTTCCCGCTCTCGGACATCTCAAATCTGGTTCGTTTCGGACTTGTTTGAGCCTCACCCCGACATCGTCTCAGTATGATCCCCTTAGCTGCTAGTACAGAATGGGTTGTTGCCCGTCCTTCTTCCCAGAATTACCATAAACAAAAGAAGGGATTTCGACCTTGCATCCTCAAATGACAAAATAGTAATAATACTGAACCCGACGCCAACGAAAGAGTGCACGCTGGACGGTAATAAGGCAACCGGATTTGGCTTCACTTCACATCACTTTACATCGGAACTATGGCATCATCATCATCATCATCATCATCATCACACAAGTACGAAAACGTGCAGCTCGCGCATGAGCAGGACGACCACGACAGCGCAAGGTCCAGCACCGAGGTGGAATCCTTGATAGACGAGGAGAAGTCATGGCAAGCACAACAGCTCCAGCGGAAGTCCAAGAGGTCAACACTTGCTGGTATCCTGCGCTCATCGAGATGGATGCTCGACACGACACTACTTCTCATTATTCTTGCCCTGTTGGCACGGAACGAGATGAAGGAGCCACCACAGGACCAGTGGCAGCTCTTAGGTGATATGACGGGTGTTGGGCCACGATGTTAGTATTTATCCTAAAAGAAAAAAAAAAGAAAAAAAAAGCAAGAAGCAAACGATGATCATGTAAAACTGACGCATCTCGCAGTCCCACAAAAGCTTACGAGGTTTGAATACGACACATCCTACGCACCGATGAACACGTCTGAGTTCTTCACCGACGAAGTCCTGGAGAAGTGGAATCACCTCATGCCAAGTACGATTTCCCACTTGTCTGTCATGTCCAATTCCATACACTAACATACTGTATCCAGAGGGAATGGGCTTCCAATGGGTAAATGACACCCACAAATATCACGACCTGCCCAAGCCCATCGACTGGGACGAGGGCAAGACCGTCTTCACCACCTCAGTCACGCATCAACTACACTGTCTCTTCGCCATGGCTCAGACCTACTCAGGACTCTCATCTGGCCATGAGATCCCCGAAGACCACCACTGGCATATGGTCCACTGCGTTGCCTACCTCCGGCAAGCCATCATGTGTTCTGCCGACACGGCACTCGAGGGCCACGCTACAACATTCCCTAAAGATAACTCCGGTAGTGATGGGTGGGATGCTACGCATGTGTGCAAGGACTATGGTCAGGTTTTGGAGTACTTGGAGAGCGTGAGGGCTTACGATGATCAATTGATCTACTAATGAATTATCGTTTCTGGGAATTGATTGATTGCGAAACATGTACATAACTGATATTGTTGTGCATTGACCAGAGTGAGAATAAGGAGTGAATAAACAAACCATGCATATATCCAATTCAATTCTTGAACCCTTCTTTACATTGACCCTTCATAAAGGCTTTCAGAATGTCAAATACAGCTCTGGACACGTTACATTCAAAGCAACGAAAGCCGGACCCGTGTATACCTTTCGAGAAGCTTCCCAGGGTTCAAACTGTGACGGTGTCAACGGTTCCGTTGGATGCATACCCTATTAATTACCCGAAAACGTGATTTTGGAGCCTTTGCAGCTAATAATTGTATATTATGAGGATTACCTACTCTCTCGACTCCGGGCCGAGCACACATGAGCAAGTCATATGTACAACCCGTCCTTGCTTTATGGATGAGGTATACAGATTACAATATAATTCACTTGCTTGACTGTTCTCTTCACTGTCCACTAAAACTTGTATCTGCTATAAAGGGCGCCATTCTCCCCGAGAGCTAACAAAAATTCGTATGACTGGCTGCCTCGATCTAATCGACGCATTCTTGGTACGCATCATGTTGTTACACTTCGTCTTCCACTAATATGAAAAAGTCGCTGGAATGAAACCATCCTCCTTCTCACCCAACCCGCCGAAACCGCTCCTCAGCTCCTAAACTTCTTACTTGCCTCTTCAAACCCCATGCCCTCATTAAGTGCCACCATCATCTTGTCATCCGCCTCTACCTGCTTCCTCACAATGGGGATGACCTGCTCGGCCAGTTCCTTCGGGCAGACCACCACCCCGTTCAGATCGCCAATAATATAATCCCCCGGCCTGATCTCCATATCCTGCTCATCCGTCGCCAACTTCACCGGGACATTCACGCCGACCACCTTGAGCAGTTCCTGCGGCGGTGCGGTGCCCACATCCCGCCCAAAGACAGGATAACCCTGCTCCCGCTGCTCGTGCAGGTCACGGAACCGCCCGTCGATCACGCTGCCCACGGCCCCGAGGGCCTTGGCCCGGGCGGACATGAGGCCGCCGTACAGGGCATTCGGCGTTCTGGCAGGGGCAGACACGAAGACGACGGAGCCGGCGGGCACGCCGTCGATGTAGTGCGTGGGGTGCCTGGGCGCCGGGTCGGACAGCGGCGCGTACTTGACCGTGTAGGCGGGGCCGGCGATCCTGGTGTCGCCTGCTTGGCGGTCTGGGGACCAGAGCGTCAGGCCGGAGAGGAAGCCGCCGTTGCGGTGTTTGAGCTTTACGAGGGCCCCGGAGATGTCGCAGGTTGGGAACTCTTTGAGTTGCTCCGCGATGGGGTCCTGCGAGGCGGCGGCCATGGGTTTGTTGGCGGCGGTGCCGGAGAAGGCGCGAGCTGGATTTGGTTTGGTCTTGTGGAGTTGAGATGCCGGGGCTTGCTTGATGGCTGATGTGAATATTCTATGGACGGTGCGCCGCATGTTGGAAGAAGCGCTATCGATTATTTATCGTTGCCAATGAGCGACGGTTTGAAGGTGAATGAGGATACCAAAGTGGATCTTCCTGGTTGGGAACGAGGGAGATCACATGCAGTTAATGCCGAGTACAGCCGGTCCTCGCTGATAATCATGGAGCAGATTCCGGAGGACCGGCCGGTGCAGAGCGCGGAATTTGAGAAGCCAACAGGATAAGGCGTTTGCATTTGGGTTGACAGGGTCGAACAGGGGATTTGAGTCATCATTTGGGACAATGTATTTGTAAACGTTGTATTTTGCACGATGCTCCTCTCCGTCTTCGGGCCCCTTTTGATAAACGGCATCACGCAAGGCTAATAATTAATATTAAAGTCACGACAATTGGCCAGAAGACATCTGCATTCTGTGACACATCCTTTCCAGCCCTTCTCAGTCCAGGAAATGGTATAATCAAAATATCCCCAGTTTAACCTGCCAGTTCGACCAAATTAATTACCCTGACTGACTCAACTCAACTCGACCAAACAATCTGTGCCTTATCTCTAAGCCCATTGGCTCGATCCAGAAAGGAAAAAAAAAAAAAAAGAAGAAAAAAGAGGAGAAAAAAAAATCATCCGCAATGTCCAAAGAACGTATCTATGTCTTTGACGCGTTCCACCCAGATGCCATAGCCCGCCTTCAATCTCACCCCAAGTTCGAAATCATTCTCCCGTCAAACCCAATCCACCAAACGCACCCTTGGTACCACCATGCCCACGGTGTCCTCGTCCGCGCCGACACCCGCCTGACTGCAGAGGAATTTGCGCGCACAAAAGACACCAAGCTCCTCCGTGCCGTGGTCAAGCAGGGCGTGGGCGTGGACAACATCGACCTCAATGCTGCCAGAACGGCCGGCGTGGCGGTCTACAACCACCCCGGGATCAACAGCGAGGCCGTGGCGGAGATGTGCCTCGCACTGACACTCAGTCTAACCCGCATGGTCACTTTTCTGGATAGAAAGACGAGAAGGGGCGACAGGGACGCGAGGAATGACTTTGTGGGAATCAGCCTTTACCGGAAGACGGTTGGCATTATTGGCATGGGAAATATCGGCAAGTTGACTGCTAAGAAGTGGGTTGGTGCATGTGAGGCAAATATCCTTGCTTATCACCCCGTTGCCCCGGCAGATATTTGGGATGGTGATGGCATTGTGCACAAGAGAGCCCAATCGTTGGAGGAGTTGTTGAGGGAGTCGGACGTTGTCACGCTGCATCTGCCACTCACGGAGAGCACGAGGGGCATGATTGGGACGAAGGAGCTTGACATGATGAAGGGATCTGCTGTGCTGGTAAACACGTCGAGAGGTGGCATTGTGGAAGAGAAGGCCCTCCTGCAGGCATTGAAGGAGAAGAAGATCTGGGGCGCCGTATTGGATGCCATGGAAATTGAGCCGGCCCATCCTGACACGCACGCAGAGTGGCTCGAGTTGGATAATGTCATTATTACGCCGCATGTTGGTGCCACTACGGAGGATATGCACAGCCTGAGTGGCTCGACTGCTGCTCAGACACTGCTTAACGTCTTAGATGGTACAGGGGAGTTCCCAGGAAGAAGGATTGTATAATTCACAGTTCAGGTTTACCTAGGTAGGGACCTAAAGTTAGCCTTGCTAGAGTTAGAGTCATAGTAATGCGAGGTTCAACCTTGAGACTGTTGAGCGGGAGGGATGTAGCATAAGTGTATTACAATTAAGGAGCGGGAGCTCCGGGAACCTAGATGAGTGGGCAGAGCTTATTAATTATATACAGCGAGACATGGTGAGTGCCGGTGCGGGTTACATACCTAACCCATGACTTCCACTCTCAACACGTTTAACTGACTCCCGAGATCTATATATAACCCACAGCCCACAGTATAGAGTGCCATGGTAGCACTACCTTGCCAATATAAACACTATGCCCCACAAGCATCTGTTCATAGCCCACAGAGCCCACAATATAGAGTAGTGCCCACTATTAAGCGTAGCCATTAATAGCATCCTCCATTTTAAGGTTATCAATGAACGCAAAGATTCGTGGTTAAGCTTCCCATCATCACCCTTAGAGACCCTCCGCGAAGGATTTACCCCGTAGCACGCCATAGAAGGTTTTGCTGCATGATTTGCACATGCCGGTAAATCAGTTTGTATAGCCAATTTGGAAGAAAAAAAATCGACTTACCGCTACTAAACTGATCGCCCGGCTGGGTGTGCTGAGCGAGTTTTCTGGTGATCATTGGGTGCGCGGAGCCTGACTGGAATCGTGAGATTTGGGTGGCAACAAGGGACGAATGTTCAGCATACAATAGTTCCGAAATGGGCTCGTCTAATCATGGGATAATCAAAGAAGGCATTGGGTATTCTGTGTTCATATTCGGTCATAATCTGCGTCTATATATCCCGCTCCTTGTTGCTTGTCTATAGTCTCTAAACCATCATGTCGGATGGCTCTCCATCACCGTAGCCATTCCAGACATGTCCGGGTCAATCTCACCACCACCCAGTGAAACTGTCGTCGATGCTTGCTCATATGCTGAAGTTAGGTCGATCTACTTGGAGTATGACCGACTTCCCCGACTCTCCATCTCAGTAAACTGCACTTCTGATACGGGCTCCTGGCGGAATCTGCGCCATGCAAAGTAAGAGATCAAGAAGGCGTAAGATGATAGCATGCTGTAGTGGTGATGACGAGTCAGCAGGCTGTGTTGTATTCAGGATCTCAGAAAAATTGAAAACGTACCTGAGGCAGATAGCAATAGCGACAATCACCCAGCTCAATGTGCATCCGGTGCCGATGCACACGGAAACGTTGGCCTGGATAAGGAGGAACACAACAGCGCCCCAGAAGACAATCTCCAGGCCGTTGATGATGGTGTTTGCCTTATAGCTCTTCCATCTCCGGAATGACTTGACGTGCTCGGTCAATAGTTGGTAAGAGATAAAGACGATGGATTTGGCAGACTATAGAATATTAGTCGTTGGCTCTCACGCTTGACAAGACCGCAGCTGCTTTGAGCTGAAGTCGAGTGGTCGTATAAGAAAGGGAACCTTGGAACTTACGAAACCCAATGCAATCGTGTTTGCTCTGGTCCTGGGCAGTCCGGGCAAAGTAAGCCTAGCACCAGTGATAGCGATGACAGCCACGATAAGCACGAGCTCGACCAAGTGGATTGGGAGCTTGAAGCGAGTGTCGAGAAGGCCAGACATATTTGTTGTTGTTCTGTTGTGTGTTGAAGTTGTGTGTTGAAGTTGTATGTTGAAGTTTATGTGTTGAGGTTGTGCGTTGGAAGTTAAGATTGCTCTTTTTGGTGGTTGTTTAGGGTACTGTATTGTATTGTATTATATAGATGGATGGATGGTATAATGGATGGATGGATTGGTTGGAAAAGGCAATTGATATACAGAATAAACAAAAACATTGTACATTTGAGACGATGAGGATGTGCCTTTTCTTATAATCCTCCTGGAAGTCCTCAACCTGCTGAGCCTCAACCGCGACCCTACGGTAAACGCGTACAAAGGATGGGCACGGTGTCTGCGGATTGTAGTCGCGCCCGCTTGAAGCTTCAGCCTCCGACTTGGCAGCCCTGCCGGTGACTGGCGTTCGGATAGTATAGAGTTCCCTATATCCCGTCCGCACGGTAACCAAGGGGCTAAGAGGCCAAGCTTTTCTACAGCCCCAGAGGACATCCATGATATAGCGTGCTTCGTCCCATATTAGCGGGTGTTGGTAGGGGCTGTTTCGACAATTTTAGGCGTGCCAAGGTGCTAACAAGACTTGGCTACTCAAGATCCGGAATGCGCGTATAAGCCTTGTGGTAATTGATCGTTGAAAGGTGGCCAGAGCACTACTAAAGGCTGGCGTTACTTGGCAACTTGGCGTATGTGTAGCGTAGCTGGAATCTAATAACACTGCGGTTGACGATAAGGTTTTTCAAGGGAGAGCCCAACGTCCTCAGGCCTTTGTTCTTCCATCTTCCAACCCACCTTGCTCAGCCTGCCCACGTGCTCTGCGTTGTCCCTGCACTTTTACTTGTGAGCGCTCCGATCGAAGTCTCACCTCTCTTCCGCTTAGATCTCCCATCAAGATCGAGTTGTTGACTCGCAAGGTTCTAGACCTCTGCCTACCACCCGTGCTCGTTGGAAAGACTCGGAGCGGACGTCATCGACGACCTCCAGCCCGCCAACTTCCGAGCTCCAAGAAATATTGAAACATCTGGAGGGTTTGAACTCCCCGAGATCCTGACCAAGACTTATCCATGTATTCCAATTTCAAGACATGCTTTTCTCTTGTCACATCACCAACCAACTACCGGCACGGGTTGTTGGGGATTTCTGTAGGGTCCGGGAACCTTGGGAAGTTGCTATGACTGAATATGCGAGGTGGCATACTCACTGTTGTGTTGTTCCGATTGATTGATGAGTAGGTGTGTATGTACATTTGTCGGGACATCTGAAACAGGACGTGGTTCTCGCAAAGGAAAGGGGTTTGTAAGGTTTGTGATGACTGACGCATTGAAAGTGGGGGGTGGGCTGTACCTAGGTATTCCTATATATATATAGATATATATATCTCTCTCTCTCTGTTGAAATTCCGGCCCTGCTGTGCCCTGTGTGTTGCTCTCACAAGGCCATTGGGGTGCCCTACAACTTGCCCTGCTTGCAGTGCCCCCTCCTCTGAAACGACCAATACATAGAGCTTACTACAGGACCGATAGCCTATAGCCGAAGGCTTAACTGCCGAGAACCGCTTCCGTAGGCCCGAACGGGATTAAGCTTCAAGGGTCTTATGCACTATAAGGCCCAAGTATCTCTTCTTCTGGCTTACGGACTGTAGATCTCCGAAGCCGATTGGCTCTTCGGGCTACTAGACCTCTCCGGGGACGGATCGATTGGTTAGCCCGACTTCAAGAACAAGGACAAGCCATAAATCTTGCCTAGCAAGCGCCCCTCCAGCCTATCTCCCTTACAGTACACACATCTCCTCATCTTTGCTCTTCTGGATTCCGTCTTCTCTTATTCCGAAGTCAACTATCATTTGGGTTAGTCTAGAGGTGCTCGCCTAATCCGCGAGCAGCCCAGCCGCATTTGCCTGCTCGAGGTCCCTTCAGAGTTCTACGATGCTTCCCTGCTGAAGCGACTGGTTGCTGGCTACCATGGCCAATGCGACAGGATTTTCTACTCGTCGCCTACGGCCGACGAAAGAGCCTGGGTCGTGGTAATGCCAATGTATGGAGGATGGCTACAGTCAGGACTGGAGTTCGCTTGCGGCCGCGTCGTTGCTCAAAGGAAGGGCCGGGCTAAGCATGCCGGCGAGGGCAAACCTTTCTTCTCTTCCCTCAATCATGTGTGCTCTTCCTCTTGCGGATGAACCAAGGGGACCAACCAACCTGAGGTCGTTGGGATTTATGTGCTAAGTTCTCTAGAACCTTTCGTGTCTGGTTTCTGTTCTTTGCTTTTGCTCTTTTCTGCTGCTATTGCTGCTGTTAATCTCTTCACTGCTCAAATCACCCAGAGCTATGCCCAGTCTATTGACATCTTCAATATGCCTGACTGACTGATACTTTGGGATAGCTCGAGGTTCAACCTAAGCCTTCCTGCAATGTCCACGCTATCCCAACAATCAACTGACTCGGGCTCTACGACCCAGCCAAATACTCCGAGATTACCGAATGCTCAGACTCTACATCCGCAAGCAGAAGACTGGGGAGAAGTAGCAGGAGGAAACGAAGAGGAAGTGGATGAGGCTTCGGGGCAGGAACAGTATGCAGATGATGATCAAGAAGGGAGTTGTGGAGGCTACAGCAACAATGATGGGTCTATTCCTTCCTCTACCTCGAGCTCCCTGACGAGCACACGCGTTCGTGTCAACATGCAGTCGCAGGCTTCGCTGGGGATAACGAAATTTGACCTGAAAAAGGCAAGGGCATTAGCAGAGTGGGATGATGATGTTGGTGATGGTGATAGACGGACGAGGACGGACCCAACCTTGGTTTCCAACCTTTTCGCAGATATATACTGGAACCCGTGTGACGGCAAGGCGTTCTTCAGGGTGCGAACCTCGGTCCAGACCAATCCTTCTCCTGGGCAGCGCCGTGCCCGAGAATCAGCTCCCAATCATGGCAGCGTACAGGCCTTCTTCTTCATCTATCCAGAGCGTATCAGACACCTCTCTGTCGAACTACAGCCAGCAGTGATGAGGTTGGGTGCGGATACGGTTGCGCTTCGGTTCGAGCTATCTCGACAGGGTGTACTGGTGTTGCCTCTTGACCTGCCCGACACGGAGCTCAGCAGCACAGGTCGAGGTACACTACAGGACCTACGCAGTCTCGCGGCTCGGCTTCACTTTGTCTTGTATGCCAAGATTCGCCGTCTGCATATAAGCGGACACCGGCTACAGCAACTGTCAGCCGCAGTCTCATGCGGCGAGGTTACCACCATCCGATCCCTTGCTAACACTACGAGTCTGTATCGCGGTCGTGGCGGCCGGGTAGTCGAGGGCCGTGACCTGGAGGAAGCTGCCGCTGCAACTGCAGCTATTAGCAAGTCTGCTATCGGTGGTGGCGATGATGATGACCGAGAGGGTAGAGTTGATGGGGAGTCTGTTTGTACTGAAGAACCCCCCACGTATGAGGAGGCTGGCCCGAGTGATACAAGTAGGTATTATGTCTTCCACAACTGTTTCATACGGTCATTTCTTTGCCTCCTGTTTTCTTTGCCCAGATATATATATGTTCCTGGACTTATGCTGAGAATGGCTAAGGAGGCAAGAAGCGCCGCCGGGTTAGCTCGAAGTCTATAAAGGACATAGACGTCGACGCAGTCGCAGTGGGGCTGCCAAACGAGAGGGAACTCTGTGAACTACTCCCTTCGTCCATCGCAAAACCACTTATGGACGTCTTTGCCGCCCAGCAGAGCATGTTCACCCAGCAGTTCGCTGCACAGGAGCAGAGACTTGACCAGCTACTCAGAACCACCAACGAACTTAGGGCCAAGATCACAGACTTGACACGGGAGGTGGATAGGCAGCCTGACTATGTCGACAGCATTGTTGACTGCAGGTTGGCGGAAGGTTTGGAGGAGACCCGGGAGACTATTATGCGGAGTCTTACTCGGGGTTCCATGCGTGCCACGCTCTACTTTGACTCTCCTGATCGCGACTGAACTGCTCGAGACTATTTGCACTCGAGCTGCCGCGGCCGTATCGAACAGAGATCAGAAAAATAGCAATCAAGAGGAGTGAAACCACCCAAGCCCACCCACATCTCCAAGTGACCGTAGATTTACAAGGCAAGGCTGGAGCAAGCCAAGCCCACCGCAACACAGCCAGGTTGGCGTGCAATTGACCAAGAAGACCGTATGGTCATCCTCTTGTATGTGTGCATATATGCGTGGGTGGACATGCGGGCGTTTTCCATATGGTAGGCAATCCAAAAGTGCATCGGCCCCCCTCCCACCAACAGGCTGTATCCCACTGACGGCGGCACGGTCTTCAGAACGTCAGTGGAGTAGCATAGGTTTCATGAAGGGACCAACATCTCGAGCCATTGGATACCAGCCGTCCACGAGTGGGCTCGATTTTAACTGCATGTCAGCACAGAAATATAGCAGTAATGAGTAATGTCCCCCTGAGATGCTCTCTGTTACTCCCACCAGATTATATTCCTACTAGCAACTTCCTCTACTTACCTATGTATCAACCCCGATCTGGTCCCCACTCCGCGAGCTTGCTGTACCGCCGCGGCGGGGAGGGGAGTCACAAGTGTCACAACCAACATTGGACTCTAGTAACCAACATCGCCTTTTTAAGCCAGCTACAAAGCTCCACACTACCCCGGATACTACTATGTATATAAACGCTCCTGCATCGTCACCCCCTCTTTGTAGAAGTCTCTTATTTTCTTGGTGCAACAATTACGCTCTAAGCCCAGATAACACGGTCTCTTAATTCTCACCATTGAGGGATATCCAACTATCATGGCTTGGACAATCGACCGTGAGACAATAGCCCAATTCGCCTTCAAAGACTGGCCCGACAAGGACAACATGTCTGATTTTTTCAAGGCTCGACTGACTGAACGCTTCGCGCATCTCAACACACAGGTCTTCAAAGCCACTGAAACAACAACCCGTTGTATCTTGGGATTCATCTGCCTGAACCTTGAAGGGGCCAAAGAGGTCCAGGTGGGTGTTGGGTCTCAAGAGCCAGCACCGGATCTGACTCCCACTGCAAAGATGATGCAGCAGATACCACCCTACTTCAATCAAGAGTTCGTGGTGAAGACTGGGGCAGAAGTGGAACAGATGAAAAGCCTCATGGAAGGCGAAGAGCATTACTGTAATCAAGCGCCTCCATCCTGCTGTCCCCCCCCCCCCAAGTCGTCAGCTAACCTACCACCTTCCAGATCTGTCTGCGTTTGCGGTGGACCCACATTACCAAGGAAAGGGAATCGGTAGTCAGCTCTTGAAGCATTGTGCTGAGATTGCTGATCAATCTCTCCGTAATTACTTGGCTGATCGCATTTCCTGGCTCGCACGCCTTATACCTGCGCTTTGGGTTCAAAGACGTGGAGTATCGGGATGTCGACCTGGATGCTTGGGACAAAGGCAGGCTCCGCGGCTACGGCATCTATCGCCAATATGCGATGGTCCGAGGCTCATCCGTAAAGTATAAATAGCCTTTCCGTTTTAGCCGACAGCAGATACAATACCAGACGCTGATCCATGACCTCCCAGGGACTTGTTGGAGACGGGGGTGCGAGCCTGGGAGGCTCATCTGGAAGATCAGGAATTCCAGCACTCTTTCCAACGAATTACTGATATTGAGTCTTTACGTGATTGCCCAATTCTGGAACATACAATCGCAGTCGCAGTAATGGCACATAATGGGTTGCAAGGTCCAACATAGCGTCTCGGACAATAGCTGGAGCCCGGAATGCCGGTCGGTCAGGATTCGCGGTCAGGAAGTTGCATAACAGAGCTCTGCCGGCCAACTTCGTAGTGTAATCAATGTTGGTGGTATCTACGTTAATATTAGCCCTTCTTTTCTTTACGCCTCTTTTCCCTAGATCTGACAAGACAAATGTTCTCTGTTAGGAGAAAGCTTAAGTTAAAGGACTATTGATATGCGGACGCACGGGCCATCATGACTCTCTCACGATATCATCTCCCCCCGCCCCCCCCCCCACAGTTCGGTTGTCCCACACACCAAATCCAGGAACTTCAACTTCTTTGAGGAACGTGGTGTGGATCGACTCCTCATTTTAACCCCTATCTCAAACATAGAACCACTCCCCTCTCAACACCGAATTGCTTATTGAACTCCTCGCCCTCTCATCCATGATTTTCCCGCACCCCGGCCTGTATCGTCTCTGCATAAGGCTGTACATCAGGACAACAGGCATCGTCTTTACCTAGGTATCCACCTCACTTCTGGCCACATTCAGGCTAGGTACACGGCCGTGAAGTATGGAGAACACTAGCAAGCTGGAGAACTTACCACGCGAGACGCTACAGCAGATCGCGAGGTATCTTCACGACACCCACCAGCCGAGCCTGTACTCATTTCGGCTGGTAAATAAGACGTGCTATACGGCCACCTTTCCGGCCGTCTTCCGAGAACTTCATCTGGACGTTCGCGATGGCGAAGCCTTGCAGGGCGATGTCGATGCACTTGTCAAGGTGTTATCCCGTACGGGGTCCGCCCGCTATGTCCGCTCTCTAAGCATCAAAGGATACCTGCGCTTAGACACCGGGGAGGAGACGAGTGCGGATATGTCGTACGATCGCGAACGCGCAATCTACTGGTACAAGTTGATGGGCTTCGACGAGGTGTTGGGGGACGAAGAACCATTACTGCATGGATGGCATTGTAACCGCGGCCCCGTCGAGGTCACCGCCGAGGAGGACAGGGCATGGGCCCCCGTGGTCCATTTTGTCAGGGCACTGCCACACCTGACTACGTTGGTATACGACTGCCGCAACCAGTTTCCCCCGAGCCTCCTCGACGTCCTCCACAGCCACCATCCGCAATGCAGACTTCACCACCTCACCTTCCGGCTGCGAAGTCTCCGATGGGATACTCCCGACCGCCATGAGATGGCAATCGCTACGTCCCCGTGTCTGCACCGTGCCGAGGTCCGACATGCCTGGCGGGATTCGCATGGCGAGGATGATTTCAACGAGGAGGCGATGCTGGAGCTTGTCGCCGGCCTTGCCCCGAACCTGAAGCATCTTCGCATGGTGTACGTGGTTCCCATACTATATAGCAGGGTGCGCCGGGCCCCACGAGCGCCATGGCGAGGTCTCCCTGGCTTCGTCCCGGGTCGGGCGGCCGGGTCACTGACCTCTCTGGCACTGGTGGGGGATGCAATCTTCTCCCCGGACTTGTTCCAGACGTGGAGCAAGCATACACGCTTCCACTCCCTGCGTCATCTGACCATAGGGGGAGGGTTTGACTGTCATAGAGGGCTGAACGACGAGGCAATGAGCTGGATCGCCGAGAACGGTTCGTTCCCTTGCTTAAGAACGCTTCGGGTTCGCATAGAACGCGACGACGAGATCGTCGAGAGGCCGGACTACGCCAAAAAAACCATCGCCTTCTTCTGGGTATTCAAGCCTCTTGAGGAGCTATCCGTCACCGGCTCCCTCGAACCCGAGATCCTGGATAGCATACTCGCCCGACACGGGTGCGCGTTGAGAACGCTGCGTCTCTGTCCGTCGGAAAACCCGTTCGCTCAAGTCCGACCGCATATCCCTATGATTCTCCGACAAGAGCATGTTGAACAGATCCAAGCCCAGTGCCCACTCCTACAGAACCTAGCGGTTCCTGTCAAGCGCACAAAATCTGATAGTCTCGAGGCCGACATGTATAAAAGCTTCGGCAAGCTCGAGCGGTTACATTCTCTTGACCTGACCTTAGACTGTTCGGACTGGCGGGTCATGCGAGATAGCACGCTGGCAGACGACCCTTCCTTCGACGAAGACGACTGTAGGCTCTTCGCGGGTGAGACTAATGCGCACTTGAAGAAGGGCCACATACGAGAAGCGTTCATGAACTGCGCAGTAGATGAGGCGCTGGCGCGATCCATCGGGGAGACGATCTATCGAGCGAAAATAGGTACGCCGTTGAGGTCTCTCAAGCTATACACTACCGGGGGCTGTAATTTTGGCCATACAACCACCCACTGGGACACAAACGACTTCGTTGAGCATCTGAGTCGCTCGTGGTTGATTCGGCGAAGTGTACGGGATGATGATGATGATAACAACATCCTCGTGGTGGAACTGGGACGACAAGCTCGGGAGACCCGCGACAAGATGTTAACAGAGATCTACGCCAGGCGATCCGAAACTTTTCACGATTGCTCCGCCGTGCACGTCTTTCGCCGTGTTTGGCCCCCCAAGGAGGGCAGCAAAGATTGGCGTGATGACTGGGCCAGCCTCCCTCTGCAGACCTATTAGTCGTATTTTCACCAGAACGGAGGGACTCTGAGGCCGGCTGGAAAACCCGTCGCCGACGCCGGGAGATGATAGTGAATTGCATATATTTGCTTATGTTATATTTCTTAGTCGCAGGGCATGCGCTTTACTTCTAGCACCCTATCAAGCCACTCAAATACTTTGGCGTGGAGGTGTGAGAGAGCAGCAACCTTGGCTTGCGTAGACCCCTGACCGACCCCAATCGGATCCCACAGAACTTTGGTTTGTCCGTCCTTGAGCTGCGTGAGGGAATCATAGATGCGCGTCACCTCGAGCCGGTATATGGAATCCCTCGCATTCATCACCAGCACCGGACAAGTGATGTCTTCTGGCACTGGCCTTTCCCGGCTCGGCGGCCCCAAAGTGAATTCCTGAATCCTGTCAAACGCTCCAGATAGGGAACCCGTGCCCAAGACCATGGCCGCATGTGCTAACTCCCAGCGCGTTCGAAAGTCGAATCTCAGGACGAACCTCAGCAGAGACTCCGCGATATTCTTCGGCAGGTACTTCATGAAAAACGGTGTCCTCTCCCGCCCTGCTTTGCCAAAGTCGTAGAGCCCATCACTGGAGACACACGCCTTGATTCTGGTGTCTAGGGCCCCTCGCAGCGCATAGTACGCGCCCATTGAGTTTCCCACAATGGCGATGCGCGAGAGGTCAAGGTTCCACCCAGGGTTTTGTTGCGATGAGAGGATAAGCTGGTCCAGCACGGCCGAGATGACGACTTCCCAGTCGGGTCGCATGTGTAATTTATCGCGTCGTAGCACAATGCCCTGACCGGGTCCTTCGAAAGTAAGGGTTGCGTAGCCGCATTCCCGTGCACCGGCTGCTGTGAAGTGATATAGTTCTTCTTGGATGGAGTCGTATCCGCCAGTATTGATAATGACGGGCGTCTTCCTGCCACTACATTCGGTGCCACCTTTTGGCAGGAAAAGATATGCTGGGAGCCGAAAGCCCTCGTAAGGTATCTCCATGCACTCCACCGGACTGTCGAGCAGTGCGCAGGCTTTTTTGAAGTTGTCTACAGACATGGATATAGCCTTGAGCAAACGAGGATCCTCTGGGTTCAAATTCGCGTGGAGCATACTTGTGTGTTTTCTGTTAGCAACGAGGTTGTATACGCATGTAACGCACACCAAGGGGCAGGACAGAGGGGCCTTACAATTCGCTAGCACGTCGGTAGTTGCTCGATCGCATAAAAGCCCATCGAGCTGTCGCTTTGTCACCTATTCTAAGTGCTTTCTCTCCTACCTCCTCTGACCTTTCAGCGGTCTCAGTCCAGGCTGTGTACCAGCTTTCTGCGTCATCGTTCTTGATTTTTGCCGCTGCTTCGAGGCATTCGCCCACATCGGAACCGAGCGTTGGCGCTGTGCCGAGGACGCGCAGGAATTCAAAGTTGAGGAAGTCAGAGGGGAAGAATTTGTACATTGTCCCGAACGACGAATTAGAGCAGGGCTTAGAAGATTAATTTCTGTATACCCTACTGTATACTCCTGTTGTAGGTGCTGGCTTGTTTCAGATTCACAACATCAGATACATTTGAGACGTGAGCCCGCCACACATATAAGGCACATCGATCAAATATACGAGAGACTTTTCTCTCATGCCCCCGAAACTCTGATATCGGGGGCGGAGGGTTGTTATTGGCATATCATAATGTACCCTTGGGTTCATTCGACCCAGATTTCTAGCTGATGGAACATTTGAGGACCCGATGTAGTAATTAAGTGTACATTGGTCTGGTCCCGGATATACTTTGAAACCCTCCGACGATGCTTATACATTGCCGGTTTTTCCGACACACCTTAAATACCTGCCTAGGTACTTACTCAAGCAAGTACCTAGTCGGAACATTGAAAGGAAGTACACAAATCAGTCCGTAGCAAGTATGAAAGCCACCAAGTAGCACAACCAGGATGGCAGATCCGCCAGCAGACCGCGCCAAAAGTTCACCCGCAACCAGGCCTTCATATACGCTACATTGTCCTTCTTCTCATCTTCGTCATCATTGCCATCCTTCCTGATCGTCCAAAGCAGCCACATAGCCCTGTACCCGAACGCAAAATGCAATGCGCTAAAATATAATCCGGCTCGGTACCACTTGTCAGCCGCCCCCCCACCTTGGGCAACGGGCGGTCTCAGGTTGGCGATGGCGGTGGCAATGCTCAGACCCCAGCTGGCACCAACGACACCTAGACCGGGCCATAACCAACGGCCGTGTGCGGGGAGGAGACGGTTCGCATGTCGGCGCAGGTCGCTTTGCGGCGCAGGCGCGAGTGGTCGGATAAAAAAGTCCTCGCATACGACGAAAGTCATGGACGATGTTGCGCCCAGCAAAGGACACACGCGGAGAAGGGCTGCCATGATTTTGGAATTGTTGTTTACATGGATTAAAGAGCTGGCAGTAGAAATTGAAGTCTGTTTGATTGGCATGTATGTTGGATAAGTGCTGAGGAGAGCCCTGTAGGTCCCCGAGGGTCATGATGGTGGAATTAAACACGGCCCTGTTCCTTGGACCACGGTATGATGTATCAAGCTCGTTCAAGACATCCTCAAGCTAGATGTGCCAGTTGGTAGTTGGTTGACTTCGCCTTCCTGTGTGGTTGGTTGTGTTCCTCTCCGATAATTCCCTTTTCCGGTGAAAAACCCCCGACCAACATTAAAGTATTGCGAGGCGGGCTCCACACTTCAGCCGATCCTTTCTTTTTCTGGCAGGAAACAACCGAATCAATCAAAGGTACCAACATAGGTTCCTTGGATACGTACCTGGATATAAGTCTCCGAGCCCCGACATATTGATGGGCAAGAGAGTGCCACACCTCAACAGCAACAATTTGCCAAAAATATCAACATTCCGTCAGCATCATAATAACATACTCTGCACGCGCGACCAGCAAACATGGCTGAGCAACAGAACCAGCAGGCACAAGCCATCCCACTCCTGAAATTCTCCGCGCACCATTACCGTGCCGAGGGCGTCGATGAGCAGGCCTTCGCCAAATGGTATCAGGAGGAGCAAATCCCTCGAATGATGAATCTCTTGAAGAAGCATGGCATCGATAGATATAAGCTCGTACGTATTCACTGGTCTCTTTTAATAAAAGGAGTGGGGGGTTGTTTTGGTCGTTACCTCCGCAAGCATCACTACTGCAAGTCCCTGCCACATGAGGTCAGACCAGATACTGAAACTATGATTCAAACAGTACATAACACCAGCATCTCTACGTTCAGTGTTCCAGGAGGATCTGGTTAAGCTGAAAGGTACCCTACCCGGCTGGAAGATGGCCCCATTCGACGTGACATCTTCTTACTGGGTGACCGACCCGGACAAGCTGAGAGGGTTGCTCTCGGATCCGGACTGGGAGGGGAAGGTTGTCGCGTTCGAGAAGGATTGGATTGATACATCGAAGGCGGAAGTGCAGATCGGGTGGGAGAGTACCTACTTGGAGGATGGGGAGATCGTCAATGTTGCTGAGACCAAAGAGTACGACTGAGTACAGCCGGATGATGGACATTGGGGAGTGACTCTCGGTTTCGGGACATCTGGAAGTGTAGCAAATGGGGGAGAATGAGTAGTTTGATTGCAATGACAGAAGAACAAAACCATCATGAATGTTTGAGCTTTCTGCCATACTGTTTATAGTTAAAATCTGCTGGTTGTTGCATACACGGGCTGTTGCCATAGCGTTTCAGATCATTCCAGTGTCCTGATTGGTATGGGCCGTTGCTGGGCGATGGGATATCACCAACAGGAAGATGCTCCATGTCATTTCGAGAAGTGAACCAAAACAGCAGAATATAAACTCAGGATCACGTTGGAATAAAGTCATTGATAGAACTACTTGTACAAAGGCTTTCCTCCAACACCAGCCGGTCGAACGAAGGCCGCCCCTCCGCCCAAGATCACACCGGGCTGTTTCATCCCTGAGCACTCAGTCTATATCAGAAGAGCCCTGGAGACCAACCTGTCAGTCTAGACTAGAGTGTTCTCGGCTGAAGGAATTGGGTTTGGACCTGTTGCCTTAGTGTCTTTCTCGCCCTTGGTGTCAGCCCCTGACGTTTTATTATGCATCCCCTTAAGCCCGATCTCCCCATTGTCCCCCTCCAATCCGAAGTCTGTCTGAAGATGCACTCGTAGGCTGACATCCTTGATCATGAAGCTGAGAGCGAATCCCAAGAGCGAGAAGCCAAGAGCGACTTGCCAGCACCGCTTCAAGCTCTGCACATAAATGCTCTTGACCTGTGCCTTGATTTCTGGACTCCAATTCCCTGTCTTTACGATGCCACCGGTAGAAGCCAAAGCATAGGCTCCACCATTGCGGAGAGCCGCCCGCACATCCTCATTGTTGATGCCAGATACCAGCTGATTGACCCGAGAGTTGAACACAGCCGCGGGAATGGCAACGCCCCAAACCCCACCGAAGCTGCGCACGAAGCCCCACGTTGCCGTCGTGATGGCCTGGTCCACTTCGGTCAGGGGGGCCTGGATTGCTGGTAGTGTTGTGGTGGTCAAGACGCCGATACCTGCACCGCCTATACACTGGCAGCCAGCCCAGTACGCAGTAGAGCTGTCTTCGTCGAGCCGACTGAGTAGGCCGTTCGCGATAGCCAGAAGCGCCATACCCAGGAAGAACCACTCACGGTAGTGACCGGATTTGGTAACGAACATCGCGGCCACTATAGCGAAAGGCATCGAAAGGGCGGCAAGGGGGAGGATGTCGACTCCCGACCTGATAGGGCCGGTATTCTTGACCGCTTGAAAGTACACGGGAAGAAAATACGACATCCAGTATGTCAGCATGCCGTGAAGGAAGGTGAGGGCATACCCCCCTAGGGAGGTGCGGTTGGCAAACAGACGAATGGGCATCGTAGGCTCGGGAATCAATGTTGTTGATTCCACCCACAGAAAGGAGATGAGTCCGAGCAGACCCAAGATCAGTGGTACGAGCGTACGCCATGATGACCACTGGTACTGATCACCACCCCACGTCAGAGAGAGAAGCACGGCGACGATTGACGCGACAAGGAGGGTGTTCCCAGCTATGTCGACACGCTTCAGGGAATTGCGGGCCGAATCCTTGGTGTAGCGCACACGCAATACCAAGGCCAGCAGGACGAATCCCACACCAGCAATAGGTAGATTCAGATAGAAAACCCATCTCCAGGTGACATTTTGCGCCAGCAAACCCCCGATGACAGGCCCCATGATGACAGCGATGGTGTAAGAGATGAAGATGTAGCTTATGAACTTTGGTCGCTCTCGCAAAGGCACGAGATCAGCCACGATGATCTCAATCAGGATGTTGACACCGCCGCCGCCGATGCCTTGTATCGCGCGACCTGTGATAAGGGCACCGAGAGTAGGAGCAGCACCCGACACGGCAGACCCGGCGAGAAACAAAAGAATAGCCAAAAGTGTTAGACTGCGTCGGCCAAAGATGTTGGCGGTCTGGCCGTACATAGGCTGGAAAGCCGTCATGGTAAGGAAATAGGCGTTTGCAATCCACATGTATGCATCGCTCGAGCCCAAGTCCTCGAGGATGGAGGGCATGGCAGTGGAGATGACCGACACATCTAGAGCCGAAAGAAGGGATGCGATTGATAGTGCGATAATGATAGACTAATTACGGTGTTGTCAGTGTCTACCTTGGTACGTCTCAAGGGCAGTCTCGGCAGTCTCAGCAGTCACCGGACGTAAACTTACCCAGAACCGCCATGAATACTTCTGTTGAGGTTTACGGGCGGACTCGCCAGCCATGGGAGAGACAGTAGGGGATGTGGGTGCCATCGTTCAACTCGGTGATATGCTATGGCAGGAGAGAAGCTTGGAGAGACTAGATGTCTTATGCAGGTGGGCTTGCAGTAGCCCTGTGAGCCTTTGTTGTTTGAAGGAATGTTGTCTAGAAGCTTAGCTGAGAAATGTGGTGAATGAGAGCCTCACGTCAAGAGCTGTTGAGCTAAATGCAACAAGAGGTGATTTCGTGGAAGGGGCATCAGAAAAGGTCAGATTAGTGCCAACTGTCTTCGTAGGGGCTAGCAGGAGCGGTTCTTACTGCCTTGCGAGCCGGAGCGGATGATCGGCCCATCATGTTGGTACCTAGGTATGACCCGTGCCTCGGACTTGTGCTGTCACATTTGTACCAGAAGGTGAAAATGTTGGTGGAGCTAGTTCCATTAGGACTTGTATACAACTGACGGGCACCTGGGCATCACTTTACTTCGGTACCTTGATCACTTGTGGACCCGTAAGTATGCATCCGTACATAGAAACCGCGCAGGCTAGCATGAGTACGACGCGCAGGAGATTTATCATCTCCATTATCGAGCGTAGAAGAAGGATTATACAGTAGGGATATTAGCCCTGACATCCCAGTTTACGTCTTAACAGCACCTCGTTCGGCCCTTGATTACCAATGTCTACCGCGGGTCCTGATGCGCAAGGCTGGTCAGTTTATTCACCAGCAAACAGAGAACAGTATCCACGCACAATATCCGTCCGGTTGTCGCTCCCGTCATCCTTTCCCGTCCCACCCAGTATGCCACCCGGTGACTCGCTTCTCGATGCATCTACCACATCAAACTCTAAGCAGAGCTCGCTGTGTCCAGTGTCGTGCTTTGACCTAGAACCGAGCACGTCTGGCGTCGAAGGCCATCTCGCAGTCCAGCCCATGGAGGAGACTCCGGGGGGCTAAGATATCTCTTTTGATTTCGAAGAGATATCGGCGTCTTTCCCAAACGATCCAAGTCCCTGGTTCCTAGGGCACGCCACCAATAACGTGCTACCCCTGGAAGTGAAGACCTCGGATAAGGACCCCCCTGAGCTAGTCTGCGAACTGGACGACACGGCACAGAATATTAGGGAGTTGTCGGACCTTAATCTGCGAATCTACGAGATGAATTTGATGGCCAAAATGCCAGTTCCATGTGAGGAAATGACCAATGTTACTTGTTGTCTGCTCAAGATCCTGGGTAGAGTACTCATGGTGCCTAAACAACGACTCCATGGCAACGGATTATCAAGCCCGCCTGCTCTCTCCCAGAACATCGAAGATCGTCTTCGACGGCACTCCATCGAATCTGCAGTATACCCGAACGAAGGCCCTGGCTCCCCCCGCACATCCGACACTGAGACCATTCTTATTATTCTTGCCTGCTACCAGCGCCCTTTCGACCTCTTCAAGCAAACCTGCATTTTCCTCCGTACACATATAGCACGTCCAACAGTGCCGGGGATATCTAGGCTCTCTTACACACAAGGTGCAGCACAACAGCAGGCCAGCGAGGGATATTCCGCACTGTGGGATGGTCGAGATGAAAGGGACTACTCGACCGCTCAGGTCATCATGACCACGGAACTCACAAGCCACCTTCTCTATCCTGAAACCCTGGGTCGTCTTGAATGGTGCTTCTGTTATGATTAATCGCATACCACGAAAGCTCAAGTATTTTGGGCCTGCCAAGAGCCGTACTATGTCCACGGAGCAATGCCATAATTGTTCAACAACACCCGGACCCAGATCTCACTGCCTGTTTAGCAACACGACAACTCGTGGGGCGGCAGTGAAATTAGCTGATGCAAGCCCAACGCCAGTATCACATATGGGCAAAGACGCGTCAGTCTGCTCTGCGCCACTGGCACCGTAAACAGCGCCTCACTGTCTCGATTTCGCGACGTGCATAAGTGCAGACGAAGCGGTGACACAACTGCCCAAAGAGGGCAAGTTTATTAGAAAATCGTGCCGCTCATCCCGGTTTCTGTTGTTGGTAACGTTGTTGTTGGTGGACGTTTGACTTAGGCCCCCAACGGGCCAACCCCTACAGCCTTGAATGCGGCTTTATGGTGTCAACGTCCTGCTAGTTACGTACATATACGGAAAGAAATTCGTTGCTCTCGCTTTTATTCTGCAGGTAGGGTGGCCTTGTAGATCAGCATTGGTTGTGGATTGGCCACCAAAGCATTGAACCGATGTTGTCCTCAATTTTATTAATCATTGTGTACATCGTAAGGACAAATGGTACCCAAGATGGCTAGAATTAGTAGTCAGTGCAGGCTATATTTCGGTCGAGACACAGACAGATAAAGAGGCAAAGGAAAAAAGAGAGAAGGAAATTTTTTTTTTAAAAAAAAGGAAGAAAAGGAAGGGCGGGTGTGCATATGTCGCTTTCTATAGCTGGTGATACCCTCATAATTGTCAGTCCATCGGGTCGCGGCGACCCCTCGTATTTAGCTCAACTTATGCTCATTGAGAATGTCAAATGCACCCTCTTTATGATATCGGAGTACCTGTCGCTCTTGAACTACGGTCTGGAATTGTAACCGATGGCGACTCGCCACCCAGCTGGGAGAGAAACTCACGGCGCAGCTCCACGCGTCGTTTCGCAAGTAAGGTTTGCCCAGCCTGAAGCTGGTCAACGCCTATGGGCAGACGGAGGGGACTGTTGCCTGTGCTACAGGGTTCGTTCCATACGCTACTGAGAATGATATCGTAGCACTTATGGCCGATGCTAAATTACGCCCTGGTCGTTGTAGACGAGCAGATGAACCCGCTGCCGGTGGGCTTTCCTGGGGAGATTCTCATAGCTGGAGCGGGCATCGCCATTGGATATCTGAGCCGCCCCGATGAAGAAAGACAACGATTTGTGGAGATGAACATTACTTCACCTTCCGATGGGAGACAACCCAAAACCAGGATGTACCGCACCGGTGATAGAGGGAGACTGCTGGAGGATGGTACACTCCACATCCTAGGGCGCCTCGTGGATGATGGTCAAGTCAAGATCCGCGGCCACCGTGTCGAGTTGGATGAGATTGCCAGCGTCATCGATTAAATGGCCGCTGGCGTGGTCGTGAGCGCCGCGGTCTCGTATCGCGCCGTTGAAGACGTCCTTGTGGCATTCCTGGTATACGATGCCACCTTCTCGGCCGACAAGAACGGCTTTGCGGAAAAGTTGAAGGCTATGCTGACCCTCCCAACATATATGTGTCCAACGATTCTGGTTCCGATCGATTCGATCCCCCTGAACGTCAATGGGAAACAGGACCGGAAGGCTGTGGATAGGCTGCGGATCCCGTTAGCAGATGGCGGCAGATACACCAGCGCTCTAGACGATGAGATTGCTCTTACTGCCACGGAGATGCAAGTAAAAGAAATATGGGAGGAGGTTGTTCCTACACACGTCGGTCAGTCCATTCAGAGAATTTCAAGGAACTCAGATTTCTTCCAGGTCGGTGGGAATTCGATCTTGGTGATCAAGCTTCGTTCACTGCCGCAAAAAAAGCCTTGGAGTGGCAATTCCTCTGCCAGAACTGTTCCAGCTGAGGACTCTGAAGGCCATGGCGACTCAATCCAAGCACCACCTGTCGACATGGATTGGGATTCGGAGGTAGCTGGGCTGTACAACGGTCTCGCTCCTCATCCTATGGCCGGCAACGTCCCATCAACATGCAAAGTTGAGCAAGAACCCTACAAGTCTAAAGGTCTCAATTTCATCCTGACGGGCGCAACCGAAATTCTCGGGACCTACATCCTACAGCGTCTTGCAGATAACCCGAGGGTAGACAAGATACACTGCGTAGCGATCCGCCCAGACAGCTCCGGAAATTCGCGACATGTCACAGTAACGAACAACAAGATTGTCGAGTGGGGAGGTGACCTGGGAAACCCACGGCTGGGCCTCTCAGAGCAAGATTTCCAATATCTAGCAGCGACAGTGCACACGATAATCCATAACGGCTCGTCGGTCTCCTTCCTGAAATCGTATCAAACTCTACGCGGGTCCAACGTCGTGTCTACGAAAACCATCTGCGAACTTGCCCTCACGCGCCGCATCCCGGTTCATTACATATCCAGCGCCGCGGTGGCTGCCGTCGCGCCGGGTGACCTTGGAGCGGAGGAGGCTCTCCCGGCAGTTTCTGTTGCGAGGTGGACGCCACCGTCGAATCCGGAGCTTCTCGACGGTTACGCCCTGTCCAAGTGGGTCAGCGAGTCTCTGCTCGAGAGGGTGGCGGCTGACCACGCCCTACCCGTCTGGATACACCGCCCGGCGAGCATACTGGGAGAAGGCGCGCCAGGGCTGGATGTTATGACGGCGATTGTTGGTTTTTCGCGCGAGCTGGACGCTGTGCCGGCTATGGACGGCTTGCAGGTGCGAGGGTCTTTCGACTTAGTAGGAGTGGAGAATGTGGCGATGGACTTGGTTCTTGCGGTGCTTGAAAGTGTGGACTCCTCCAAGTCCCTCAGGCTGGAGGGACAGCAGCCAAAGGTGCGATTTGTGCACTATTGTGGAGAGACGAAGGTGTGTCCAGATGGGTTGGGAGAATATCTGGAGAGAATGGATGGGCGGTCTATCGGGAGGATCCCTATGAAAGAGTGGCTTGATGGGGCATTGGAGAAAGGGCTCAGCCAGGCCTTGTATGACTTCCTGAGGGGACTGACTGAAGGCGAGGGGAAGGTCGTATTGCCTGCAATATGTAAATAAGTCCAGTAGTACGCTGTGGAGGAAAGTGTGTCGTTACCACCACCACATTGGAGACTTTCATACTACAAAAGCCAGATGAGAAGAATCCAAACGACGACCTTGGAGGATCAAAGTACAGGTTTGGTAGGGCGTCGGTATATACCTAGGTGGATAGCTATAGATTGAATATCGAGAAGGCACCTGGGCAGCTCTGAATTGATGCACTTGATAAGGTTGGACTTTGGGTTTTATACATACGAAGATGCAGGTACATAGCCTAGGTACCTGGGTTACCTTGCACACAAGGCCCAATCAGAAGCATGCGGGGGTTATCGAGGGGAGTGTGCCCTGGATTGACAGGGCTCGACCCTGAAAACGGACCTGTATTGTGCCGAGGCTTAGGCGCTGCAACGTCATCCCGCCCTGGACCCTCGGAGTGTCCTTGTAAACAAATATACTTAAGTATCGAAGCATATCCCCCCCCCCCTTCTCACCTCTGACACTTATTTGGACCGAGTAGCACCTATCTGCTGCAATCTTGACTATGCGGTCCTCCTTGTCAACCCAGCTGTTGCTCTTGCTAGCCATCTGTGACCGCGTTGTCAGCTCCCCTCGTCAGGGATCGCAACAAGTCGTCCTCGCGCCGCCAACAGGCGATGAACCTTCAACATCTTACGCCGACGTACCCACAGAGCACGTACACGTCGTCGATGATGCGATCATTGACACCCTAAACACGTACTCCGATCCAATCGAGGCCCTCATCTCCCTCCAGCCTGAGTCTGCCGCCGAACTGTTCGAGCCACGACTGATCCACGTCTTCGGCTCGCCGGAGCCAAAATGGATGAAGGAAGGCGACAAGTTGCGCCTTAGGAGGGAGGGGAAGAAGTTTATGGATATTACAGACCACCAGGAGCTCTATGCGGAGCCTGTCAATTCCTGGGCTGGGGAAGCCAGTACGTGTGGTCCTTTGATAGATACAGAGATGCCAAAGTTGCCGGACATCCTCAAGTGTTTGTTTGCGCTAACAGTGTTGCCAACCTCCAGACTTGCCCAAGCTATCACACCAGCGCCTCATCAAGCCTCTCTTCCCAAAGGTCTCGACCCACCGCATGCACGGCGTCCTCACGCACATGACGAGCTACTACAACCGGTATTACAACGGCCCAACAGGCGAGAAGTCTTCTCAGTGGCTGCACGACCACATCGCCTCCATCATTGCCGAGGCGCCTTACCACACCCACATCTCGCTCGAGTACTTCACACACACCTTCCCACAGTCCTCTATCATTGCGCGCTTCGAGCCCAAGGTCCGCGACTTCTCCAAGCCTCTGACCATCCTAGGCGCTCACCAGGATTCTGCAAACTACTTGTTCCCATTGTTGCCCGCTCCCGGCGCCGATGACGATTGCTCCGGTACGGTGAGTATACTGGAGGCCTTCAGGGTGCTGGCTACGAGCGGGTATATACCGAAAGATGGGCCGGTGGAGTTCCACTGGTATGCGGCCGAGGAGGGCGGGCTATTGGGGAGCCAGGCTATTGCGGCGTACAAGAAGGCTGAGGGTGCAAAGATCGGGTCCATGATGGAGTTTGACATGACGGCGTTCATTGGCCGGAATGCGACTGAGTCCATCGGCTTTATCAAGACAAATGCCGACCCTCCCCTCACCAAGTGGGCGGTTGAACTCAGCACCGAGTACATTTCCATTCCCACCAGTGTCTACGAGCTTGACCCCCGCGCCGGTTCCGACTATATGAGCTACACAAAGCTTGGGTATCCGGCCTCGTTCGCCAGCGAGGGTAATCCTGTCGCGGGCGGGTTCCCCGGTGAGATGGACCCGTATGTACACACCATGAACGACACGATGGACGTTGACGACGAAACGGGATGGTTCTCGATCGAGCATATGGCGAGGTTTGCCGAGCTGGCCATTGCCTTTGCTGTGGAGCAGGGTGGCTGGGACAACGAATGGAGATAGGTAATGTGTTGTTGGACAGCAGCATGCATCTAGGTGTTCATCTGCTTTGATGTATTCTAATTGGTGTCACGGCATTTTGCTGGCCCCTTCCCGGACATCTTGTTGGCGATGTCCGAATCTCCGAAGGCCCGAGTACTAGGAGGCAATACACCGAACCATGATGGTCTGCCGCTCGGACCGTTCTATTATCTCCAAGTTTTGGGTCACCATGGTTGCCAGAAGATATTCGTCAAGGCTGCGGCACCCCTTGTTCCCCGCGCACAAGTTCCATAATACCATAACGCTCGCATCTGCCGGTATATTACACATTATTTGTGAAGCCTGTAGATTGGATGAACCTACCCCAATGAGCTCTTAGCGGCAGCATTGTCAAATGGGAGAGGGGGGAGTTATTGCTCTGCGGGGTTTAACTTTCCAAAACCGCCTCGAAGTCGTACCGTACTAAATCAATCTTTCCTAGGTTTGTCCTCCTGGTAGGAGTGTCAGGAGACGGCTTTTTCGGGACCCCACTCGGATTGACCATATGCTGGTTACCTACGGTCAAGACAGAATATTATAAATATATATATATGTGTATCCTCGGGGCCTAGGTTGTTGACTCGTTACGAAGCCAGTCTGCTCTGGCACCAGCATCATACAGCGAAGACAACCGCTGAAATGGCCGATCTCAAAGTGCTCAGAACCCTGCCCATGGGCAACGTACGTGTTATGCCCTCCTATCCCTTTCTTCGTGGCAATGAAGGTTGATACTGACAATACCCAGAAAATACGCATGAGGCTTCTCCTCTATTCCTCCGAGCCCGAAGACTCCCCCAACAGGTGGATCAACGAGATAGTATGCGATGGAGGACCAGACTCGGACCCCTTATTCATCCCACTTCACTGGCATAAGCATCACACAGAGTGTATGACTCTAACTGAAGGACGGCTTGAGGCTACCATTGGTGCCAAAACGCGTATTATCGGCCAGGGCGAGGAATGGACATGCCCGCCAGGCGTCATACATGGGTTCAAGGGGTTCAAAGGGGAGCGGATGGTGTTGATGTTAAAAGCTAAACGGCTGCGCAGCACACCGTCGAACCGTAGCAGGTGTTTATATCAACACGCCCCGTAAACTCTGCTTAGGAGAATCGGTATCTCTGCTAGTTTTTGTTCGTTCGAACGGCTTGTATCTTGCTTTCTCTCGACTAGAATAACGGCACGAACGGACGGGATAGCGATTACCGCTATTTACCCAAATATTTTCTGTCCGCTCTTACTATTAGACCACTAGAGTATAATCGTACTGATAATGTGTTAAAAGCTAAACGGCTGCGCAGCACACCGTCGAACCGTAGCAGGTGTTTATATCAACAGTTGAGGGAGAGCGTGGATCCACCGGGGAAATACAAGTCCCTGTGAGTCTGATCTCCTTTTTTTCTTTTTTCTTTCTTGGTTTTTAGATACTTGGCTCGATGGTACTTGGATTGAAGAACAGGACTTTGGATGATTGCGTGGTGGCTGACGTGGCTTCAAAAGGTTCTTCAATGACCTCCTTTCTGCGGGTTACATGGAGTTATTCTGGCATCTGATGAGATCTTCCTACGACGGGGACTCGTACCTGGTCTTGCCGTTGTATTTCAGGTTCTTTGATGTTGCAGTAAGTTTCTCCTGCCATCGCCTCATGAAGTGGAGGTCTCACGTTTTACTTCACGTTTGAATTACTGACAGGGATGTTAAGTTCGTCACGATCTTTGGCGGCATTGCCAAACTCTTCATGCCAGCGAAGCCACATGTCAAGTTTGAGTAACGAGAAAACACACACGCTTGTGGATGATCAATTTCTTTGGAAAGGCCACTTCTAGAGTCCCCATCTCCATGTTGTATACGTTTCTTATCCTTCAGTAGTGTGATAAAATCTTCCTCGACGTATACTGTGTTGATGCTCGTCAATCGTCCTGCACTTTGTCTCTCCCTCTTATCCCGGCTAAGAGGCGAATCGCCACTAGAGCCTGTATCTTAGCTTAAATCGCTGTTGATACTACTATCATCTCTATTCTCATCTAAATTTCTTGTAAGAATATTTATTCTAGAGTCCACTCGTTGTCCTGTTCGGGGATTTCTTCGTCCAATATATTCCTTCAGGTATGAAGGTCTGGGGTGCTGTATCTGTACTCCGGCCTTTGAGCATTTTCTCCTGCCGCCCCCCCTTCCCCCCTTTTTTTTTTCTTTTCCATTTTCATCTTCCTTGGGGTTAGGGTCTACATTTCCCCGACTACTAACAATACTGACCCACCTTGTTTCTAATTCTGGCATGGCCGGTCTCACCTCACCTAGCCACCTCACTTCATCCTGCCATCTATTCGTCCTTGAACTCTCACCTCTTTTGGTCCTGGAAACCACATCATGGCCACCACGTCCGGTGCTTTCTTTTTACCTTTTCCCTCCCTCCCATGGAATCGAAGTCGTACAATGACAAGCTTTGGATCAGACTACTTGTCCTCCTGGCCTACAGGACCGCAACAAATAAACATGCTCGGCGGTTGAGTTGGGGCACACAACCTGGAGGAGTTGTCTTTATCTCGCCAAGTTTATGCATCAAGTCTACACCGTTCACAACGCTTGCCGAGGCCAATGCTATGCGGTTCATTGCCCAGCACACGTCGATTCCCGTGCCAAAGGTCCACTGTTCCTTTGAAGAGAAGGGTCAGACGTACATCTTGATGGAAAGGATTGGAGGCGAGACTCTCGCAAGGGCTTGGGGCCTGAGGTCCGACAAGTCGAAAGCCCGAATCCTTCGTCAGTTGAAGACCTTCGTGGAGGAACTTCGTGGCATCCCGGCAACCCCCACGACAGGCGTCTCCAATGTCGACGGCGGTCCCATCTTTGACCATCGACTTCCTCGGAAATCCTCCTGGGGTCCCTTTGCCACGATACAAGAGTTCCACCGGGAGCTGAGAAGCGGCATTGACGCGGGGGATATCGAGGACGATGCGTCATCGCCGGGAGTCAAAGGTATGGTCTCGTTCCACGAGCAAGCGTGGCAACCACCAGTCTTCACTCACGGCGACCTCAGCGCCCTCAACATCTTGGTTCGTGGCGATTCGGTTGTCGGTATCATCGACTGGGAGACAGCAGGATGGTTTCCGCCTTACTGGGAATACACATCGGCAAAACACACCAACCCACAGATATTGTGGTGGGAAGACGAGGTGGACAAATTTGTCACACCCGTGCCAGAAGCACTCGAGATGGAGGCCATTCGGCGCAGATTTTTTGGCGACTTCTAAAACACTAAGTAGTTCTAACGTATGCAGTATGCATTTGATAATTATTAGTACGATTTTCTGGTATTTGCAGTAGAAAATGCCGACCAGCAGCTTCCCAGTCATCGTCACTAGATATGTCCTCATGCAATGATCTCGTCCATCTTCAACAAATCGTATGTCGCCACCCGGTCCATATCAAACATCCCTGGCGGCGCCCCTCCATCAAAACGATGCTCCCTCTCTTTCCTCTTCACATAACCCATTGCCGCACCCCTCACCTGCACCCAATCTGTGATGGATGTGCGACTCAATGCCGTGCCGTCCTTTCTCAGCACATCCAGCGCCTCCTTTACCCACCGCACACAGTTCCACCCGGACTGGTTATCTCTGATGGGAACATTCTGCAACACCGTCCTGACCCGCTCCAGGCTCACCACTTTGCTAACAACAACGCGGACGAGTATCATTGCCGTGGGGTTCATCCCGATGTCCCGTTCTTCGAATACCCATTGGGACCGTGTCCGCCCGTCGATATTGATCATGGTCTCCTTGACATGGAAGCGCTTGCCTTTGGAGTGGACGTGTTCATGTTTAGGGCCAACGAGCAGTGCCCAGTGGTATCTGTCCACAGTAGCTTTGCGTCAGCCGTGCCTAGGTGGAACCCCATGTGTATGGGAGCAGGTGTGGTGGTGGCTGAGGGGAGAGACGGAGACTTACTTGTCTTCACCTTCGGGCATGACACTTTCGCCACCTCTCGCATAAAGGGCGATATATAGCCTTTCTTTATTGGACTGCTTCATGATGACTGGTGGCGCAAGTGGCATGTCTCTGAGGAACCAGCCGAGAGATCAACCGACAGTGGACCAGACAGGTAACAGAGACGACGTGGAAAAATGGTACATTCGTGACTGGAATGAAAACAATTCAAGCCAAAACAGGCGTCAAGCCTATAATATTTTGTCGTTCATCGTGATGATTATCATGGAGACCACAAGATCACCGCTGGGTCAAACGCGCTTGTAGACGTGACAGGCCGTAATACAAGCCAGAATGAATCCCGAACCATAGCTCACCTGGGAAATGTCAAATATATAGATACATGCTTTCTGTAGGCATGCCAAAGCCAACAAATCATATAGCCGGTTCTTGCTTTGACCTGGGGACCAGGACGGACTTTAATTACGGTATTCCTATATTGAGGTCGGTGGTACTAATCCGGTACTTTGGGGGAGGGCGGCCAACACGGCCAGTTTCAATGAGTTGAATTACTATTTTCGATCCAGGCATACGTTTTTGGTGTTCATATTAGCCAATGGTTGGCGTTGTTTCAGTAATTGTCCGTGCCGTAGACCTTGTTATTCATTGGGTACTGGGTACTGGGTACTGGGTACTGCGCCGCTGTATCATGGTCGCGGCCGACTAGATTGATCCTTCGGCCTGACAGATGACCGTCATTTTAACGGAATCCGTGGCAATTACGCTGCAATCGGGTCAGTATTTCCCATATTTGGCCTGAAAAAGAGCCCAGTGGCAAACTTTGATATTTTATGGCCTACTTCCATAAGGCGCAGGATTAGATCACCGTGCCGTGTATATTTATATATATATATATATATATACCCTTATACGTAGTACTATGATACTGTGAGGCGGCGATAATATGCGCGGCGATAGTAAACGGAGGGGAGACGGAGACGGTGGCGGCGCAGCGCTTTTTCCTAAATCGGTATAGCTGAGTCATCTGAAAATCGTTTTCCCGGACCGTGGAGAAGCTCCGCACCACGTTATCCCTGACAACACGCCGTCTCTTCCTCCCAGGAAGCAGGATGTCACCCTCACGTCGACCACCACCACTAGCACCTTTCCATTACTCGCAGATCTCAGGCACTGATAACAGCGAGACGGAGGGCGGACACGTGTTCTCGTGCGACCAGACGCTCCCTGACTTCACCGCCGGAGCAGCCAGATCACCGTTCCTAGTGGCTATATTAACTGAGCGCCTGTAGACGAGCAGGAGACGATATCGTCAACCTGCTCATCGTCCAAGTCTGCCCATCTTCGTTCACGCCCGTCATTATGTCCGTTAATAAGTCTGTACGAGCAGAGCGCTGCAATGTTCGGATCTACACCCATTCACTTCAGGTTGCAACCATCTACCAACGCGACGGCTTCCTCCGTGTGAAGGATGTAGTCTACGAGCTTGAGCTATGCCTTGTCTTCGATAAGCCTAATGACGATGCTATACTATGGCAGCCGGCGCTTCTCTCTAAGGATGGCAATATTATCATCCTAGACCAGCAGGATATCAGTGAGTTTCCAACACCGCGGAGTGGCGAGACTGTTAAGTATAATTATATCTACCACTCTCGGTGTGACCGTCGAGATCTGCATTTTCTTAAAGGTATGTAGTACCTGTCTGTCTCGGTTGATATTATACCTAATATAATCTAGATACCTGCATTAAGACAGTAGGTCTTCCCAAGGCTCGGCACGATCCACGCTATTTACCGATCGGGAAGACACCTACTGACCCGAGGTATTCTCGGTTCCCAACCCGCGCATCATCCTTAAAGCGACGGAGTGTCTCCTCCTCGCGAAATTCGAGCAGCTCGCCTACAAGGACGGACAGCCTGGATACCGAGATACCGCTTATGATCCCTTTGCCTGACGGACGCCAAATCATGAACAGCTTTCGGGATGATGTCTGGAGGCAAAGTGGGCACGGATGCGCTGTTACTCGCGAAGGTGACCTCGACGGATTGCCTTGCCCCGGATTTGAGGCGGCTCACATCGTCCCTCAATCCCAGTGGATGGTCTTCCCGATAAGCGACAACCAGGATATTGCCGATCCGACCGATGATGACAGCCTGGTATATGCTTGGAAGGCTACATGGTCGTAAGTATTGCAACCTTCCCGACCGAGATAACTATATAAAAACTAATGTAAATTATAGTCCTAATGCTAATGGTATTATGCTGCATAGCACTTTGTATAGTTGCTTTAATCAACGACTTTGGTCGATTCACCCGGAGACGCGGAAGTTCCGAGCCTTTATCGATATACCTTACCTTAATAAATTCCACGGCAAGACTGTTACCCTATCAAGGGAAATCGACGATAATCCACTGCGATACCACTATGATATATGTATTTTTGAGAATACGGTGTCTCCGAATGTCCCAGCTCCTTTGAAGCTCACTGATGTACCCTCCTACCAGGCTACAGCGCACCCGCCCTCCCCGCCGCCTAGTAAGCCAGGTTCAGAGGAGCGTACATTGTGGCCCTTTAGCAAGGATACTAGTAAGGTCCCAGGTACAGCCCAGCAGCTGATTGAGGATATCAGCGATAACGACGGGTACAGTCGTGGTCGTTCGCGAAAGAGGAGACGATGCACATCTAGTGAGGATGGCGGCGACCTGGTGATAAAGTGGCAGAGGCTTGAGTGATGGGATGTATCTCTTTCTACTGGGTTTCCTAGTCTTTCCTGGTAGTTCAATTCATTGCTCCGTTCCTCGGTTACCCGAGCATACCAACTTCACCGTCAGGAACGATACTGTGATACTGAGTGACGAAGCCTCAGTACTGAAGTATAACGGCCAACGTCGTTAGAGGAGGCACGCCTGCAAGCTTGTGGGGACGGTTCACACCCACTGTCTCCATATGAGACCATCGGGTATCTCTCATCAATGCATAGACCCAGAGAAAATGGGCTTAGGATTCCAATTTGGGATAGTAATTACTTAGGTGCACCACCTTCAGGCTGTTGGCCCCAAAACACGGGCCAGAATAAGATAAATACAAGGCACTGCCGGCAGTGTCTATGGGTTTCCTCCTTCCTTTACTTTACTCTACCCTATCATTTGGTCGACTTCTTAATGCCGTGCAAGATCGATAATAATACCACCGAATACGCCTAGAGCGTTACTGCCGTTAAGTCCTCGACAGGTATGCCACTCCTCTAATACTGGATTGATATGTAGAACTTACTATGTAATGTTTGCTCAGGGGATACCCAAGAAGACGGAACCTGGGAACCCTTGGGAAATTATCGGATCACGAATCTCCGAAGACAACATCTGGCGCTTTCAGGCTAGGGTATCCAATATTCCGATGCCTGCAGTAGACGTTATACTGTTGTATCTAGGGCAGCAAAAGTTGAGCGATCTCTATATCTCCTATACATAGTAGAGATAGGTGGTTAGAAGTTATATCGAGGGGTATACTTCGGGTTCCAGTTAATATTCCTCTGCACAGACCAGCGTTGTAATATCAGTCACTGTAGTTAGTTACGGCCCTAATGTTCCCATATCCTTATATCCCAGCCCCATGGTCTCTGCCCTTGACGTATCGTCTTGTAAATATCATGGCATACAGTGGTGATAGTCCAGACAGAGAGGATTGGGGCCATACTGCTGGAATCAGAGGCAGGAAAAATACGGGCTAATATATATATTAGACAAAGAGAATTGATGTTGGGAGTTCTTTGCCTCAATTATTAATAACGACGCTGCTGCCGTGCCCAAATCGGGTGCCAAGATGCTGCCAGATGTATATGGTGTGCATTTCAAGACATATCACACGATCTATCATGAACCCTGGGAAGTTTACATGGAAGTTGTGTGATTTTGTTAAGTTTTTCAGGCCAGTTTTTCAGATTCTAGTGTTTTTTTTCTTTTTTACTGTTCACTTTTTTGCCCAACCTTTCTTTCGATTCCAATATTCCCCTCCCGTGGCTTCTTCCTTCTATGTTCTGCTATTCTTCCTCTGTATCGTAGAGATTTCCCCCTTCCCTTTCACATCATAGCGATGATGCTTCTTGAAAGATCCGGGAGCCTAGAATGGGGCCCTGTCTTCCCAGGGTTTTCACAAGTGGGTCTAGTGCTGGAGCAGTTCCGTTTGGGGGGGGGGGGTGTCAGATTATTAACCCTAGCCCTCACTCAAACCCTCAATACTTGATTGTAGTACGTTGTGACAGCCTTGCCTTACAAAACTTACGGGGAACTCAAATCATCCGGACGGGGCGGAACTGCGTATAAGATCTCCTTGATGAATTATATATCAGTCCAGTCTCCGATGTCAGAGTATCGGCCTCTACCGGACATAGTCCGGGCGCCTCGGAGGCGGTGAGAGAGTAATAGTATGATTTCTGCACCGGGTCCTCATGCCATTTACGGGATGCCCAGAGGGCCAGACCTATGGAGAAGGATATAAGCGAGTCCGCCCCTTTCTTTGGCGTAATTAGAAAGTAAAGAAAAGCTGGGCTCGAGCTTTATTCGTCTGAACGCCAAAAACGTCCATTGCCGCTGTATTCCGGCTTGCATCCTTGGGTTTTCAGTTACCTATCTATCTAACAATTTTAATAAAACGAGTAAAGGCCGTCAACAACATTAGAAGCACGTGCATGCTCAAAAATAAAAATAAACCACCAGAAGAAAAAACCTGTCGCCATGGATGAGTCTGGCACCAAGGAGAAGCTGGAGGCTGTAGATGCCTCCGGAAACATGGACGGCGCCGGTATTCACGGAGCCGACTTCGCCCGCCGTCCCGTGGACGACCAAAGCAGCCACCGCGATTCTCCTCAACCGCCATCATCAAATCATGGAACAGACGCTGGAAGCATGGACGACCCCGACTATAAGACCAACCTCGAGAGGGACAGGCAGGGTTTGCCACGTCTCAACCGGAAAGAGACAAGGCTTGCTCAAAAGGAGTCCAACCCTTGGGAACACCTCGGCATCACCCTTGGCCTGCCCATGGTCCTGCTGTTCGACATCATCGTCCCTTGCATCATATACTACATCTGGTACCACAACCACCGATCATCATGGGAGCTTCAGTGTACGGAGGAGTTCCCAGGCCAGCCGCTCTCGAGCTGCCCGACAGAAGCACCGCAATTCGACAAGGATATTCTCGGCAGCGCCATCGCGTCCTTTGGCATCGGCGAACTGTGGATTCTGCTGGGACGAGTCCACAGACTCTTTGTCCACCACGAGGACTGCGCGCCGCTGATCAGCCGCAGCAGGTGGGAGCTGGATGCCACCTCGTGGGTGTATGCTGTGGCCATGGTCGTTGCGCTTGTCCCCTTCGTGGTGGGCAGCGCCCTGGTCATGCCGAAGCTGTACCTGTACGGCCCCAGCTTCCTGATGGGGTTCCTAGGAGTCCTGATGGTCATGTCGGTTCTGTACCCATTCCCCATACCTGTTAGGCTCAGCTCGCAGCCGCGGGGCTCGCCCATGCGACCGTTCATCTACTACGCGGCGGAGGACTTCCTCGCCGTTGATGGGCTGCAAGACCGTGAGTTTCGGGTGCGCTACAACGATCGGTACGAGTCGAACCCATTGTTTAGGCGGTTCCTTTTCAACTTGACGTTATGGTGGGCGCTGGGGGTGTGTGTCTACATCGGCTGCGTGTCGGCCGTTATCTGGACGGTGGAGTTCCATTATGCGTTTGGGCTGTCTCTTGGTGTTTTGTTTAGCTACATCGCCATTTGGGCTGTGGTTACATATATCTGGATAGGGATGGAAATGCAGAGGGAGCATGAGGCCTACGAGAGGGGCGATTTTGAGGCTTGATTGATAGGATTAATACGGTATAGCAGAACTGAAATTGATACCCCTGACAGTTATGGACTTTCCACCCCCTTCTTTTTTTGCTTCTTTTTTTTTTTCTTCTTCTTTTATTTCTGAGGATGTCCACCCGTTTTCAACCTCCGCTGTTTCTTATTGTCAAAGTCGACAAACAGTCTCCCACGCTCTGATAAATGGTCCTGCACTGAAGCCTTAGTATATCTAGTCTTCGCCATTGTAAATGTATTATAAGAGGTCTCCTGAGGGTTGTGATTTACCGTAGGGTACCTAGCACACTAACTCCGTGAGTTTAGCATACGGCTAAAGAAAATCCAATCTAAAGCGGGCCCTCTTTGTAAATGAAGTAGAGGATAAAAAGGAACTCCGCAGCAAGAAAGAGGAGGTCGAAAATCTTGTCAACGCCGTCTGTGATGAGACTTCCAAGCTTGTGAAAGAATCTCGTCACAATTGAACGCTTCTCCTTCGCATTCAGCTGCTCGGCCTCGCCGCTAGTCTTAGCGTCAGTGTAGGTGTTGCGGCTGTCGTACAGCCGTACCTTCCCGTTAGGTCTTTCCTTCTTGTGGAACGTAGCACTTAGCTATTCCCTTCCTAGCGGCTATCGCCAGGTAGGAACTTAACAGAAATAATAATAAAATATATAAGCTATTTAAATAAATCGTACGTACGAACGGAACCCTACTAATACTAATTAGTAATCGTAAGCACTATAAATCTGCAAGGTAGAAGAGACTAACGTTTATAGATTTCCCTAATGCGAATTATATCCTCTATACCCGTTAAGTGCTAAATATAGCGATAAGTTATCTCTATAGGCCTCCCTAACTATTAGACCCCTGGATAACCGTTATAAAGATTAACTAAAGATTGTAATATTCCCTATCCTTATATTTGTTATACTTTGGACGGTAAGCGTCGATTACGTAATCGCTAAAACCTTATTAATTAAGACGATATTAAAGCGCGGTAAAGCCTAATACTAAAGCGCAGCAAACTAAATCAGATACCTTACTTCTTTGCCTTCTTTTCTCTTTAATCCTTCCGTTAGCTACCTTTATTTTACCTAATATTGCGAGAGCCGCAAGCTGTTAATTACAATTTCTTTTACGAGAGCCGTATACCGTTACCGTTAATTATTATTTTCTGCTGCGAGAGTTATTAATTACCACCTTCCTTTACGCCCTTCTAATTACTTTTATAACCTTCTTTATATTATCTTTCTTTATAAGAACCGTCGATAATTATAGCAGAAGCCGAAGAACCTATCCTTATTAAAGGATACTAGATTAATAAATTACTTAAAAATACGATATTCGACCTAGTATACCGTAGCTATATTAACGCGGGACTATAGTTTATAAGCCCCGTACCTAACGCTATAGAAGAGTATCTGATTATACGATTAGCGAGTATATTAGTAAGTTATACCTAGTAAAACTTATATAATAACGATCTATTCGTCGTATACCGGGAAGATTTTATAGCGTAGACCCTGGAAATATTTAAGCGGCTGCCGGCACTATATCGACGATTACTAAAGAACTTTCTACGTACGCAAGGCGTATTTATAGAGCGAAATAATTAACTAGTAGCTCCGTAATTATATACCTTAGTATAAGCAGAAGAGCGACTACTATAGATCGATATAGAGCTTTGTAATATCCCTTTAGCACTAGAATCCTATATGAATAAATATCGTATAAATCTTAATACGCTAACGGGAAGTATACTAACGGAAATGGCGGGAGAGAGATAATTAACTCTATAGGAATAGCAGTAGTAACCGACCTAATCTTAGGCTAACCTGCCCGAACCGGCCTAACCAATAGATATATAGAATCTAGTTGTACGACTATCGCAATCAGGCCTATAATTAGGCCTACCTTCGATGCTATTAATACGACTATCGTCTTCGCGAAACCCTTATAGAAATATACTATTAACGGTTAAGCAGTAACTAGGGCCGTCGCTAATAGATAGATAGAGATAAAACTTATATTAGAGATATACGCTATACCTAGCTAATATATAAAGCGTAGGTATAGCTCCTTTGCTATAGCTACTATTAAATATTAAGTATAACCCTTATAAATTACTTCCCCTATAGCAGGTTCCTAATAAACGGCTAGACCCTACGAGGTCCGTATAGTTCGTTAAGACCTTCTAGTATACTTAAAAGTATTCGGGGGACCTATATAACCTGTTAAACGATAAGATAAAAATATTCTTTAATATTTATTATTACGCCGAGATCTAACCTAGTTAATTCTATATAGTATTTCCTCGAATACTTAGAGATCGTACAGAGGTATACTACCTCTATTATATAAATAGAACTAATATATTTACGATAGTATACCTAAAGATTAAAACGTACTTTAATATAGACCTTAATTACTAGCACTACTATATAAACTAGATAACGACGGCGTTTATAAAGATAAGAATATAGAATCCCGAGAGCAGCCTTTATAATATCCTGCAAATTATACTCGATAAGCTATAATTATACTAACGGGCACTAGGACTAGATTACGCGGGAGAGGATAACCTACAGATAACGATTATTAAAGCTTATAGAGGCGTACTAAAGCTAGAAATAGCCCTCTTTAAGCCGGTATAACTATACGAAGAGTTATTTTTAGACCTAAGATCCGTAGTAGAAATATAAGTTAATCGTACTATAGCGATTAACGTTATAGAAGATATTTAAGATTAATACTATATCGATCGTCGATATAATAACTACGAAAAACGACTATTGCAAGGCTTCCCTAGCCGAGGATTTAGTAATAGCCGAAGCTTAAACTTCCGTTATTTTAGTAGAGGAAATAACGATACTTATAGAAATAGATTATAGAAGAAGAGATATTTTATATATAAGAAGGAAGGATACTAGTTAACTAAGTATCCTATAAACGAACGACGTTCGGCTAAAGTAAGTTACCTAATGTAATGCGAATACGAAGGTCGCGAGGACGATTTTATAGCTTTCCTAAATAATTTTAAAGGTTGTAAAATCGATAACGAGGACGAAGATAAATTCTATAAATATAACGAAGAAAACGACGATAATTATAATGCTAAAATATATTTTTCGGGTATTAATCTATTAACTAACGAATCTTTCATCTATTAGCTAATAGGATACAATATCTTTAAGGCTAAAACGACCGTTATAGCTAGCTAGTTTATTCTAGTTAACAGGTATAATTAAACCTATTTCCAAGGAATCTTATTAAATACGGGGGCCTCGATAGTCTCTACGGCTAGATATAAACAGGTCCTCGCTCTATAACGTTAAGATCTAAGTTATAAGATTAATACGATAACTATAGGATCTACTCGAATTAAGTTTAGTAACGGGAAAATTACTAACTCGATGGGTATTATAGAGGTAAATACTCTAATCGGATATATAAAGTTTTATATTATCGATACGCAAACGCTATTTCTGCTCTATCTAGTAGATATAGACCGACTTAAAGTATACTATAATAATATTAAGGACGAAATAATTAGCTATAATAGTGCGATTACTATACCGGTGCTAAAGAAATAGGGATACTTATAGTTCTTCCTTAACGAAATAGCTAATACTATATACTTCTTCTTAAAGATAGAAATAAAGAGATTACATCGTCGGTTCGGATATCTAGTAACAGACCGGCTATACCGATTACTTAAGAAGGCTAGTTATCCGGATATTAATAGATAAGCTATAGCGGAGATTATAAAAGTATATTATTAATATTAAATAAACGTACCGGCGCTAAAACGTTTTAAATTCACTCTGCGCGATAATCGCGAATTTAACTATAAAATCTTAGTTAACGTGATATATCTGCTTAGCTATCTAGTCCTTTATATTATAGATTAAGCGACGGCGTTTTAGAGCGCGAGATTCCTAAAGTCTATAAGTATTAAAGATATATAGTAAACCCTACGTATATTATAGATTAATACGTACTAGGGATTACCCGATATTATTATATATAATACGGGTACGAACTTCGTATTAAATAAATTTCGCTTAGAGGCGTAGATAATAGGGATTATATATAAGCAGGTACCTATAAAGGTATATTAGTTTATTAGAAAGGTCGAGAGGTATTACTACCCCTTAAAACGCGCTTTTAAGGTTTTATACGCTAACCTATATAGCGAAACGAGTAATAATACTATCCTGCAGATAGTAGTAAAGGCCGTGAACGATACTACGGGACCTAACGAACTAGTCCCTATACTCCTAGTTTTTAGCGCCTACTTATAAGTATTATATAATTTACTACTATCGTAAGCGATGTGGAAACGGGCGGAGGCCGTATCTAAGGCTATAAAGGCTTTTAGGAAAATAATAATAAAGCGGTAAGTACGCGATGTACTTAATATGCAAGGAGGACCTATCGCTAATATAATATTCCTATTATAATATAACGTACGTATATAGCGAGAAAAAGAGGGTTGGAAAGGCCTGTATAAAGTTATCTCTATCGACGGTTACGATATAACCCTAGATATACTAAAAGGGCCCGCTATATTCCGATCTATATCTATCTAGCGATATTATAAAGACGAAGAAGAAAAAGCTAAAGCTTAGCTAGACCTTATACCAAATCCTATATAACTATCGTTACCGGAGGTAAGAGACTTTATTACTATTATATTTATATCGAGAAAAGAAAAAAACGATTACGCTTTTACTATTAGGTTAAGGTAAGACGGGGTAATTATAACGCCTAGCCTGCCTTTTAAAGAGTTCGATAAGATAGAAATTAATAAACTTATTAGAAAAGGAGTTTTTAGATTCGAAAGATAGTTACTAACGGGATATAGCGATTATCGTCTATTTAAATTACGTATAGTATAAGAAATTAAGGGCAAAACTATAAAACTATACGAGAAGTCTAGATTAATTATTTAAAGATATAACGATAAAGAGAAAGACTCTGTATTAACTTAAAGTCCGACGATTTAGCGTATAAGCTAGAGAACGATTATTATAATAGCGCTATCGTTAATAATATACGAGGGTATATCTCTAATACTACGAGATATTACCTAAGCCTATCTCTAATCGAAATCGGAGCTATAACGAACGATCCTTATAGAACTACTAAAAGAACTTAAGGGTAGATATCTATAGGGCACTATTATTAGAATCGTTAAACCTCTATATAGTATTATAGAAGCCGGAGTTTACTAGTTTAATACCTATTAAAAGTATTACCGTTAGAAACTCGATATAGAATACTCGATATACGACCCCTATCTTTTAATTACGAAGCTTATATAACTATTTAGAATCGCGGGTATATAGATAGACGATATATTACTATTAGGTATATAGGTATTTTAAGATAGGGAAGACGAGGAATTATATACGGCGAAACTATAGGTAAAAGAGAAAATAATACTAATATAGGGACGATATATAGATTATAACGGCGCTTATATAGTTATAGATAACGATAGATCTATTATAATACGCTAGAAGGGATAAGGAGGTAAACTTACTTTAATCGATACGACGGCCGTTAATAGCCCTTAACGCTACCTGGAATAGAGAGCCCGGGGAGCGTATATAGCTTCTATCTACTAACTAGAAGTATTATACGATTTCTCTATTACTATATAGGTATAAAGCCCTAAGAAGGAATACTATAAGTACTTAAATACGCGACTATTATAGTAAATAGATAATACCTAGCGAGGGATTAGGTATATCCCCCTAAACCTCTCTATAGCGAAACTCTTCGTTTTCGCAGATAGTTCGTTTATAAATAACTAGGATTTAATATCTTAACTCGGCTATATTATCGTTCTAGCAAATAAAGCTCGTATATAAGAACGAGAGTTTATATTAACGGGAAACGTTCTCTATTAGTTATTAATAAAATATAAACGCGTTATTAGGAGCGTCCTAGTAAGCGAAATCTACAGAATAGTAAACGGTATAAATATTGGTATTTCTTTAGCAACGATTATTAGAATGATTATAAGACGATTATCGTTACCTGATATACCGTTAATTATTTATATAGATTCGTATAGTTTATACGAATACCTTGTAAAGCTTGGGATAACGCGAGAGAAACGCTTTATAATCGATATTATATTATTACGATAATTATATAAGGCGAGGGAAATCGACGAAGTTAGATAGATTAATAGAAAAGATAATCTAGTAGACGCTATAACGAAGGCGAAGCTAAACTCTATACTATAGAAGCTGGTTAAGAGTAACGAGCTTTATATATACGTTAATAGTTTAGTAGAAAGACCTAAAGTAGAAAGATTTATTACTTCTTAGTAGGGAACGTATAACGCGTTACTAGTACTTTCTTTCTCCTTTACTTACCTTGCCGCTGCTAGCTAACTATAAAACCTCCTACTTCTATAAACCTCTTACTTTTTCCTATTCCTTATAATAATTAATTCGATAGTTAGTATATCTTTATCGCAGTTTTATTTCCTAAAGATATTACTATTTTAATCGCTACCTTTCTTATAATTATTTTAATAGCGACGATTATAAAAGCGGCCGTAGAAATAGCCGAATATAACGAAATTAGAGGAGAAATAGTAGATATCGAAGATATTGCGGCTACTGCCCTTCGTACCGCCGAAGCTATTAAGGCTGCTAACGCGACTACTACCGAAGATAACGATAATCGTCCCCTTAATATCTATAGTAACTTAATAGATAATAACGATTACGATTTAGCTAAAGAGACGATAGCGAGAGTCGTATAAGACTAGGCGATTCTAAAGGAGAAAAAGAAAGGTTCTCGAAGTATTACCGATACTAAACTTACTAACCTTAAAGCTAAAGCTATAGCCTAGGTTAAGATACTCTTCCTCTATAACGAAACTAGTAGAGTAGTACTAAAGATTATCGATAACTTTATATACTAGGATAAGCAGTTTTTATCCTATACGATAGTTAGAAAGATACGAAAGGATATCGAGAGAGTTAGGATACTAGAGGTAATACTAGTAGGATCTTTAAGTAATAATAGCTATTAGAATAACTATTACCTAAAGTATAAAATTATTATAATTGCTATAATAGTCGACCTTAAAGGAATCTCGATCCCCTATATCTTCTATAGCTATTATACCGGCGACGATAAGATATCGAAGAAATAGATTAACCTACTAACTTAGATTTAAAACCTTCTATACTAGATAAGTAACTAACGCGTATAACCTCCGTATATAAAAGGGCTAGCGATACCCTATCGAAAACCCGTATCTATAATAAAGAAGTAAGCGAATAAGGATAAAAAGAGTACTCTAGCCGCTACTCCTTATAAACGCACCCTACTGCTAAATGTTACTACTCCTAATAAACGTACCCTACTGCTAAATACCCCTAATAAACGCACCCTACTGCTAAATACTAGATTAAACTTTAACTATACTCTAACTAAGATATCCGTAAGAAAGCGCGCGATAATACTAGATAACGACGATTATACGCTAAAAGGACTAAAGAGATAGAGAGGTAAGATAGAGAGGGGATTTAACGCGTTAACTGTAGAAAAGGAAGAAGGTTAAGAAGGGAGAAAGCTAAGGAGAAAGCTTAGCGTATTATACGATAGATTTTAATCTTGCGATTAGCTTTAATAGTATTATTTACGGACGCTATAAGGGCGAGTTTTAGATACGTTAAGTTTACGATGAATTTAGTTTTTATTTTATAATAGACCTGTCTTTATAAAAGAAAAGGTTGCTAGTATTGCGGCTATCGTATAGCCGTACCTTCCCGTTAGGTCTTTCCTTCTTGTAGAACGTAGCACTTAGCTGTTCCCTTCCTAGCGGCCATCGCTAGGTGGGAACTTAACAGAAATAATAACAAAATATATAAGCTATTCAGACAAATCGTACGTACGAACGGAACCCTACCAACAGTAGGGCTTTGTCTGGCTGGGTTGATCTGATCCCTGCTCATCGAGGCCTTGGGCTCGATGGGATTTTGGTATGACCTTCTTGATTCCCTCCGTGAGGCGGTGGAGAGAACACTTCGTCTTCATTGTATTCGATGGACGGTGGCGTGGCAGAAGTTTAATTAGACGATGCTGATAATAGTGATGTTTATTCAGAGAAGTCCGGGTCTGAATATCCGTGTCAAGTGTGAGTTACCCTAGGGTACACATGGAAATACGGGTGAATTGAAAGTTGCCAGTTGCGTCCTGTAACTGTAGTATAGTATAAGTAGTAATTAACTCGGAATGTTCGAGTGAAGGAGTGGTCAGACCTGCAATAGTATGGAAAAACGCCGTTTATAGCCTTTTCTGCTCTCCAGGATTGGCGTCCTTGAGGGGCCGTCTACCTTTTCTTCAAAACTCAAGTTCTCGCTCAGTAGGTACAAAGAACAAGATTACTATTGAATTATAACACCAAGACAAGGACCAGCATAACCACAATACAATTCTTTTCCTCCCATCCATAAAATTTGATCAATGCAATGTCAACACGTCCAACTTTCCCGACCCAATCATCTGTTAAATATGTGAACAAAGAGTGCAATAAGGGGAAGCTCAATCAAAGAGATATTGTGTTACAAAGGTGTAACACTAGGTAAAATGGAAATACTATTGCCGGTCATATTGTATCGAAACTGATTGTTACCCATATCTCCATGGGCTCTCTATCCCCATCTTCTTCCTTTGCTTCGCAGTTCCCACAACATCGCATAGGGTATGTAGCCTTCAAGTCACTTGTGACATCAGGCTAAGTTAACACAGACAGGAGGCCAGGGAAAGTGGGATTGCCACAATAATGACCACGATGACCAGGGCTGTCTCAAGGCTGGACATGATGATGGAGATTCCAAGATTGATGGGCAAAGTCACAGAGACTATAACTACCAGGCTGATGGATTTGAGGGTGAAACGGGTGCTTTTGAGGATGAGGCGGCCAGTCTTCTTTAAAGCCCGGACCAGTTTCACCGTTTTCGAGGACTTTCTCTCTTCAAGGACAAGGCTGGAGATGGTATCGGTCGAACCAAACAATGTGCTCCCGGCTAAAGTACTTGCAACCCTGTTGGTCTGGCGACTGCCGTTGATGCTGACATCCATCCATGGATTGTCCTGTATAGCCTCCGGCTTAGCCGGTTCGTATTGAATTGTAGGCTTCCCAGGGTTGTCTTGAGCGACGGGGAGATTCGCAACGGTACAGGACTGCGCGCCCTTCTGTTTCAGCTTGTTGCAGGCTTCATCGGTCTTTGTGGCCAGCTTCCTGGCAAGTTTGATGGCTTTGTTGAGAGAGCCTGTCGACTTCATTGTGTCCAGGCAGATGAGGAAATGAGGAAAGTGATAATCAACGGACCTGATCTGAGGTGAAAGATGACAGACGAAGGGGCCGTATTATACGTCTACTGGTCCTGCAGTTATCCTTAAGCAACACTGGCCCAGCTCAAGCTTACTCACCTGTGTTTGTGCGTGCAGTTGTTGCTATATGTACATACGGGTATTTACGGCACCTGGGAGTACCAGCACTGTTGACCCCTCCTAGCTTACGTAAAGTAGTCACCCCTCAGTGGCAGCGAGGCTGCACATGTGATCTCTACATGTAGTAGCTGAACTCGGAATGTCCCGTACATTGAAGATGGGCGGTCCCCACCAGGGGCTTGTAGGCTGCATGTACCAGTGACTTATAGTGTATACTGTAGTGGCGAGATCCACTATAGCCTGCCACCCCCGGATTTTCAGGGCTCGGCAAAAGCTTGATTTGATCCATAGACCTCGCTGCACCCTTAGGTGATCCCTACTTTATTTGAGTCAGTCAAATTGTCAAGATGGTTTGCCCATGGAAATTCACGGAGCTAGTGTAAGGGTATTTTCCCCAGTTAATTGTCTGCTGGATTCTTGATATATCTTGAGAAAAGATGTTCAAGGTGCTGCGCGAATCGCCAGTTAATTGTACGTCAGAGCGATCCACACTGTCCCGGTGGTCCGAGGTCGGCACCGAGTTTATGCTAAGTAGCCTGCCCATACTAAGTACCCTAGACCTAGAATCGGCCCGACAATTTCGTTTCCTTTGTTATGAGATGTGAGATTTGAGATTTCCTGAGAATTCCACTCATACATGAACGGGTCGTAAGGCCTCACCTAATTACTCACCCATCTATCTCATCACCAAACCATGGCCACAAAACATATCGCCGCCTGGGTCCATGACCTGCAATATTCCCAACTGCCTAAAGATGTCACCCGTGCCGCTGTCCAGAGCTTTTACAACTGGGCCGGATGCGCCATTGGAGGCAGTGATCATGAAGCTGTCAACATTGCGGTGAGCCCCTGAATACCAACTACCAACTACCAACTACCAACTACCAACTACCAACCATCAACTACCAACTACCTGCAACGCACATGCAGGCCTCTCGGCACCGTTGAGGCTGACCATCCGCGCTAGCACACAGCCCTTGGCCCCTTCTTCGGTGCACCTACCGCCTCTATTCTAGGCCACAAGGGCGCTCTCCTCACCGATCCACAACACGCAGCACTCTTGAACGGTATCGCCTCTCACGTGCACGACTACGACGACACACATCTCGACACCATCATTCACCCAACTGGACCTGTTGCAAGTGCTCTCCTCGCAATTACCGAGTACCAATCCCGCAAGGACTCCAGCCCCGTGAGCGGAGAGGACTTTCTGCTGGCGCTCATCGCCGGCATCGAGGTAGAATGCAAGGTTGGACTCGCAGTCTGGCCACAACACTATGATGTCGGCTGGCACATCACATCCACCACCGGATCGATCGGCGCGGCAGTTGCGGTGTCAAAACTTCTCAAGCTCGAGAGGGAAAAGATCGTGCATGCCATCGGCGTGGCTGCTACACAGGTTGTCGGCCTACGGGAGATGTTCGGGAGCCACACCAAGAGCTTCCACCCCGGAAGGGCGGCACAATCTGGGCTCATGGCTGCGTTGCTCGCAAAGGAGGGGTATACGAGCTCTGAGCAGCCATTGGAGAGTAAGAGAGGATGGGCGAGTGTCGTGGGTGTCACAAAAGGGGAGAAGGAGATTCAGGGGTGTTTGGCAAAATGGACTGGCTTTGACGGAACAAATGAGGTTGGCTTGCCGGCGGTAAATGGTTCAGTCAGCTCCACAGGCCGGTGGGAGATCCTGAGGAACAGCTACAAGCCCTTCCCTTGTGGCATTGTGATACATCCTGTGATCGACGCGTGCGCGCAGATACATCAGGATATGGAGAAAGAGGGCTTGAGCGCGGAGGATATCGAAACCGTGCACGCCAAGGTTCACCCGCTTGTCTTGGAGTTGACTGGGAAGAAGGAGCCAAAGGATGGGCTTCAGGGCAAGTTCAGTGTATACCACGGGGGAGCTTGCGGTTTGATATTTGGGAAGGCTACTCCCAGCCAATACGAGGACAACGTGGTACAGGACCCCAAAGTGATTGGCGTCAGGGACCGCATCACAGCTGAGATCGACCAAAGTCTCGGCGCCGATGAGACCGTGGTGGTGGTGACGATGAAGGGTGGCAGAAAGGTGGAGAAGCATGTTCAGCATGCTGTAGGAAGTATGGAGGTTCCATTGGATGAGCATCGGCTGCAGGAGAAGTTCCTCGACCAGTGCCAGAGGATCCTTGGTCAGGGTACAAGGGCGGCGAGTGATGCACTATGGGACATTGAGAATGCACGGGACATCGCAGCTATCACACATGTTTTGTAGTGTTGATTCCCTGAGCCCGGATCACCTCCAACGGGTAGATCACATTGCTAGGACTTGATTACCAATATAAAGAAAGAGAGAATAACAAGCATACGAATACAGCTAGGTCACGGGGGTGATAAGAGAGTAGTTCCATGGCCTATCTGAGTACCTCCTTAAGTAGGTACCTAGGTATGTACGCTGCGCATGGATGATAATCCGCCACCTTAAGGTTATATCTGATTACATCCATGGGTACCTAAGTATATTCAAGTTAGTGTCGCGTCTTATAGCCGACTAGAATGTTCACGTTGTAGCCAATCGGAATGATTTATCGAATTTAGTGGAAACAGGGGCCTGTTACTGAAGCTGGGAAATATCAAACAACATGGCGTTGCTGAATGCATCTTACATACATACTCGTATGAGCCATTGGTGGACATCGGAACTGGTTCTTCCGCACACTGGTAGAACAACCATTGGTGGCCTTTATTAGGGAAAACATCCGTTCATAACCCCAAAATGGAACCTCGGGGAGGCTGTATACGTGGTTGCAATGAGAGAATGGAGGCTCAAAAAATCAAACCTCGTTCGATATATCTCCCCGTGGTCTAGTCTAAGGCATTCTGAAATGCAGATAAGTCCCAACTGGAACGTCCGCATGATGCTTCCGCACGATATGGGCGTAACCTTCCCTGCTGTTGTTCATTATTAGTAATATCCTATCGCCCAGTAACGGCCCATGATAATCAGGATAGCAACGGTATGATCGAAAGCTATGTCAAGGATATAGTTGACAACCCTCCCGAAGGGCCGATTCCTTACTACGTCAGGTCCTCACCTGGTCGACGTTCTCGCGACAAGGCTCACTTCAGTTGCTTGCTTCATCCAGGCTATGAGCTGTTGACCCTCCCAAAACTCCCAGGGGCTAGTTCCTTATACTGGCATTTTGGCAAGGCAGCTTCCGGTACGGCGTTCCATTGTGAAGATGCGAGGTGGCGATCCAGCAACATCACCCTTATCGGATGGAAGCTGTGGATCTTAATCCGAGAACACCATACTGAGAAATTCGAGAACTACGTTGAAGAACTACGTCGAAGAACACTGGGTCGGCGGCAATGACGACCAATGGGTACGCCACAATAATATACTGATCAGCCCGACAGACCTTAACAACCAGGGTGTTGAGTTTTATACCCATTGTGCTGGGCCCGGCGAGATGATAGTCACGGTGCTGAGGCAGTACCATGCGGTACTCAATATGACTGCTTGCTTTGCAATAGCGATTGACTTTCTGCTACCCGGCCAATCGGCATTGCCCACGATCCTGGAGGTATGCCCAGAGTGCGGCCTTGCTCTACTAGCGGACACGTATGAGAGCGTTGTCTTACTAGAAACCTCGACCAGTCAGAAAAAGAAGCATCAACAACAACGGAGCAAGGCATCTGTACCGAAACTAAAGCAAATAAAAAGGCTCGCTCGCCAGCTTCTAGAGCCATTGTTGAAGAGGCTGGAGGTAACATTGTCATCTAGGGACCTTGTAAAACAGCTACTTAGGCAACACGCAGCACAGCGACTAAGGACATATATTCTTGAGTCAAGACAAGAGCCACTCCACTCGAAGAAAGCCCTTTGCTGTGATAAGTGGGACGATTATGCAGCTGAGCACTACCAGCTTGGCTCTGCTTGGGATATACAACAAGCTAGTAACCCTGATCTACGAAACTCAAGCCGTTCAGAAGATGGAACAAGCAGCTCGGAGCCTGGGATATCACCACAGTATGCCTACAGACATGGCCGACCAAGTCTTTGAAAAGCCTCGCGAAGGCACATTGAGAAAACGAATTTCCAAAACCAGCTTACGAAGCCACGCAAACTGATAAAGATCGACCTGGGTCTTTTACCCTTCATGACCTTGGATACCAAAGGCCTGGCTGCCCTTCGGCCTTACTAAGATCTCTCCTCGTCTGATATTATACACCTCCGTTCTTTTCTCCAAACCAGTGAAGCTAAAAGTTTCTCCCGTGTTGGTCTTGCGTTCAAAGATTATGTCTTAGGACTTCAGGACTACATCTGGCAGAATATAGATGCCGGGGAACTCGACAAGTTAGAGACTAAAAGCCTTTTCGAGTTACTCACAGTGGAGGATATTGAGGAGAACGTCCTAGATTCGTCCGCCGAGGGGATGCCAGACGACTGGCCCCAGGCCCTGCCATGAGTAAAGCCAGATGCTCCGATAGATAGGCAGTGCACCAGGTGTGACAGCGAAGACTGCAAGTGTGTCCGAGAGCTTTCTTCTACCAGATCGCCACGGATTATCCACTATGGGACGAGGGGACTTGGCCTTCAAGCAACCACATCGTATGAGAAGACACAGACTATCGGGCACGTTGCCGGTCGAACTGTAGCTCCTCTTACTTGCCAAGATGGCTGGGCACTAGACCTCTCGTCTGGGCTAATAAACAGATACAGGTGGTGTACCCACTGGTCATGGCTAGGCTATTTCCAGCGCTTCTGGATATACTCCTCAAACTTGTTAGTGTGGTATTGTCGGATCAAAACCCAGAGTTTCCAACCTATTAGAGTAAGATTGCAAGACCTCCACTGCGCGTCCTCACAATGAAATAGTGTACCCGAAGCACTCTGCCCAAGATGCCAGTATACCGAAGTAGCACCCGAGATTTCCTCCCCGAACTGTGCAAAGTCTTCACCCGGGTGCAGCAGGGTGTTGAAGTCCGGAACCCCGGAAGGGCTCTGGGCCAGTAGAGGGCCTACGTAGTAGTGGATTGGCTCGTCTGGAGGCTCATTGATTTACTGCTGGAACAAGGTATCGATCTCGACCTGTGAAGGTTCCTGTACTGGCTCTGGACACTCCGGAATTCCGAAGGTCGCCGAACGGGCAATATACAAGTGGGAGAAATTCTCTCCACCGGCAGAATGCTGCACCATAAGGAGGTCATGCCCCTTCTTTGGCGGCTGTATAGATTCCTTCAGTGTCGCCGAATCGATCTCCATCATGCTCTCAATCGAGATGATGCCTTGGGAATCGTCTGCGGCAGTAATTGCCGCCAGGGACAAGGCTAGCCTTTCCCCCATGTCCTCGGCAGACAGACTTGACCTGTGGACTGTGTTGTCAGCAAGGAACATGTCAGCCTCTCTGGCGCTGTTGATCTCATGCTGGGTTTGTGTTCGGTCCATATTCTGCTACGGTAGCCTCAAGCCTGAACGGCGTGTGTTACATTCATCGTCAAGTTCGAATTCTGGTTCCTAAGAGCCGTGGATACTTTTTCCAGCAGAGCCTCTGCTATACGGCGAACCGGCCTCACTTGAACTCGGTGAGTCTTGTGGTGCACTTTCTGATGGGCTCGGCATACTCGATTGGTCTGGAGCAGGTGTGTGCTGATCTTGTTCCGTAGAGTCTGGGGCGTGATTATGTGCAAACTGAGCCGTACGCTGGTTGATTTGCCCATTGCAATAGGCGAGGAGTTCTCTCTTAGCGTCGTCGAGGAGGTCTTCTATTACTTGTGTGTTGTTGATTTTGGCCAACATGTAGGGCTTTGTTCTTTGCATAGTTTCCGTAGTATTGTGTCCCGACCGTATCTTTACCGCCCGAGTCGACGCTATGCAAAGCGATTGCTGCTCGGGTTGCTGGCATGCGCCTCGCTGAAGCTGCTAGAGTTGGTTGAGTCGATGTTATCCGAGTCGATGCGAGTTGGGTTGTTTCCGACCTCGTTATTGTTGACCGCCGCGCAGATGGTACCTCCAAGGGCGGAAGAATTCTGTCGGTTGACGCTATGAATCTCCCCGTGCAGCCTCTCTATTTATTGTGGAAGTGCAGTCTGCATATTGGGGTGAATGAAGCAAATGAGTTGACTGTCAGAAAACGCTAGAACCCGCTTAACCTCAATATGGCAATTAATACCCTTAGTTACTCCCTTCGGCGCATACTTAGAACTATAGCGAGACTATATATATTAAGTGGCATGTTTAAAAGCCCCGTTTATCATCGAATATAACTGTATAGAAGAATAATGCTACTTACTGTTTGGTTCTAGAGAAATCAAAGGTTGGAAAAAAGGACCCGCAATCTCTATCAAACCTCGTGCGCGGTCAAGATGCGGGAAAGTAGAGGGTTTGGTACCTGCAGGGGGGCATTGAAAGGATCGACCGGTTTTCAGCATTTCCCGACAGATTTAGTATTATGAAGGAAAAGCCCAACCTGCGGATATCTGAGCGGGCCAGGTTACAAAAAATTGCCTATCTTCCGCTGCAGGAAAAGCAGATCAATATGTTCCAGGCTAGTTATTTTAGGGAACCTCGACTTGCCCCCTACAAGGTTCGGTGCCAGGGTCTGGATATGCAAGACGCCCGAAGTTGCCTAGGAATAGCCCTGCCTTTGCACTTGCTCGCCCTTAGATATTAAACATTCAGCACCGGCTGGAAAGAGACTCGCCTTTCGTCAACCTTCCATGGACCACGAACTTCGACGCCGGGAATATCCCAAGAATTGATCTATTGCCTCCCGAATATCATATCATTTCCTCCTCACCATCTACAATATGGATGCACCATTTGCGATTCTGAAGCCTGCCAATGTTCTTGCGAAGGTAGCTTTCGATGATGGATACAAGGCTATATCTCACCGCCAAAGGGACCCTGGGGATGAATACACTGCAGTCCACAACATGCATGTCGAATCTGAGCCCAAATTTTATCGGGACGTAATTCAGTTCCGCCGCGCGGAGGCCCAGCCGGAAGGAGACGGCTGTGAAGATCTCACCGAACCCGGCACCGACTCCGAGAATGACCTACGGGAGTTGGGGTCGATATGGACAGGCCACTATATCCTGCATCTCAGCCATCGCCCCTCTACACCAGAGATGGGGTGGATTGCGGGCAAGGGCCCAACAGAGAAAGGGCCCTATGCCGATATCTTTCTTTGCACCAGGTCTTTCGCGAAGCGCTATAGCCTCAAACTCAGGAGCTTTCATTTCCGATTCAACTTCGACCGACAGAAACGGAGCCTTGTTCATTGTGTGCATATCTACCTCCGCCTTAGCAGCTGTCACTGTCAACGATGTCGAGGTTGGGCGGCAGATACACAGTTTGAATCAGTACAGCATGAAATTTCGGGTGGGCTTACTCGAGTACGACTTCCAATACACGAATGCTTCACCGGTAGCTTTCTTTGAACATCGGCGGGAGTATATTGCCACTGCATTGCGAGCACCAACGTCTATCGTCTTCGACATGCCAACACCCTGTCTAAATGCTAGGACGATCGGTCAATGGACATTGGGCGAGCGGCTTGGTAGTGACACGGCTGGGAAGGTGTTTCTGGGGTCTAATTCGAAGAATGAAATCGTGGCTGTGAAGATCATGCTCAAGTCTGCAAGCTCTGTGGATGAGGAGATTGGCACATACCAGGCGATGTTAGCCCTAGCAGAGCATGATGATAACAAACGAATTGTACGGCTGAAGGAGACGATCGACCCTAGGATTATCATCTCGGGAATCACTTCCATCGACGTTACAGGTACTGTTGACTCGGATGCTTACGATTACTACATCCTCTGCGGTGACGGTAGCTGTTCCGACTTTACTTTTGACGATGTTGATATTACCGGTGGGCTGTTAAGCTGTAACTACCCGAGCAGTTTGTGCCTCGAGTGAAGACATGGAAATGATTGCCCTGCTAGAGGCTGACTTTCTGTGTTCATTGGTCTTTTGATAGTACCACTGCACAATTCTATTGCTATCATTGGCACCTGATATCAAAAGCTTTCTTGAATGCATAAATCATACCCCATCCTTCTTCCCGTATTGAGCATGACTCTGCCTCATCGATGTGTTGAACTATTCCAAATCATATATGCAAGGTAGCCATCTTCTCCTTTGGCTGATAAGATTATACTGGACACAGTCCATCAACACCGAACGCCTCAACATAAACAAATGGAATGTTGTTGGGATGGAGACCAGACCCTGCTGGTTCATACCCCTGTTTTGCCCTGGTAATTTCTCCTTAGAATCTCTCTTTCACCGGAGTGATAATTCCGCTTGGGTCGTTCAAGCTGCCGCGGCAAGGAGGCCTGTCCGCTCCTCTCCAGTGCGAGATGTTTGAGACCTCCTTCTGACATCGTACCATCCTTGTCTCCGACGAAGTCGACGAAGGGCGATGATGGGTCCCATCTCTATCGATTCTGTGGTCCCAGAGACCTTCACCTTGGCTTGACTCTTTGGTCCTCGGCAAGGCGTCCGAGTGAATACTGACGGAGTGTTGATGAGGGGAGTTTCTTTGGGTGGCACAGGAACAGGGCCGAGAATCTCAGATACTTGGAAGTCGAGAACAAAGGTCTGTCTGAACCATGACCGGAGGCGACCGATGAACGTTGGAAATGCGGGAGCGACTCCCAGTCCTGTTTGTAGCCTGTCAGTTGGTCAAGTATTACATAGGAGTGTCATGTCATATGTCATCCTGGTTGAGGGTGGGAGGGGGGCCTTACTGAGAAACCCGTTTCCGAGCATCATGGACAACACATCGACCTAGAAGAACCCCCTCCAAAGTAGAGAAACTATTGGAAAGAGCCCGAGGTGGTGAAGTGAAGTAGTGGTTGGATGTAATCGGCAGTCAGCAACCATCGGAGACGGCTGGGCGATGCGCGCCTTGATATGGGCTCGGTCTATACCCTGCTGCCAGTCACCTTCTTCCGTTGTTCCCCAGCTCGGGCCATGAAGAAGCGGGGTGATTCGCAATGTGTGTAGGCCGACGACGCGGTCGTGCAGCCCGATGATGGAGGGGAAACAACTTGGCGTTGGGTGTTGTGATTCCCGAGATTGCCTCTTCGGGAAGGTAGTTGCGCCGCCTCTATGCAACTCTGGCAGAGCTTATGTGTTGTGCGGGCGCTGCACTGCGGGCAGGGCTACATCTGCACTATCCGGCGATGACGATCATAGGTCTAAGAGGCAATCAAGCTATGAATTTAGGGCTTCGTGTGCATATTGTTGAATCCCGAGCTATGTACAGGCAGAGGAGGAGTATCCCAGGACTGTGGTTGTCTTGGAGTCTGTCGTAATCCCCGTGCAGATGACTTGAGTAATGACGCGATAGATAGCACGACATGATGTATAGTAGGTAGCATTTGAAAAGCGAAGCCGGGAGAGGAGGTTGAGTCCCAGATCCTTAATACGAGAGTTGTGGGTTCCAAGGTTGGAATAAACATGACCTCGGGATCCCGAGGAGAAACCACTGATACGGTCCGGCGCCAATACTACATAAATGAAAGGTGAGTGAAGCAAAGAGGCATTGCAAACTGTGAATCACTCGGAAATAAGTAGTACATCAATTTGACCCAAGAGTTTGTCATTAATAATTTGGTTGCAGTGTAAAATATTGTACTGGATGAGCGTAGACTACCTAGTTATATATCTCTCTTCCGGGCTTCTGATACATACTTTGATAGCCAATCTACTTCTTCAGGAACAGTACAATACTATTGGGGCCTTGGTTGACAATCTTTTTACAGGCCATCTGGGTGCTTCAATTTTTCGAGATACCTGTTCTACCAGGTAGGTAGTCTGTTGGCGTTGTTGGGAACGCATCTTCCATCATCTGCTGGAGTGAAGCTTGGTGTACCTCTTTCCAAGGTTCCTCTTCTGCTGTCCAGTAATTGGGATCCCACCGTCAAAAGCGGTCTTGAGTTCTTCCGATAGCCGGTCGAATGTAATTTCCGTACAGGCATAGCTTTGTTAGACGAATCGACTAATTCTTTTTCGGTAGCCCTCTCTGACAGCATACATATCCCCAGTAATCAATCTCTAATCAGCTAGCGGCCAACTGTATGTTGTCTCACAGCCTTAATCTCCTCGATTTACTCTATTTCGAGGTTTTCAGGGCCTGTCTATTTCGTTATCTGACTTAGCTTCTCTACATTTCATCCAACCCCAACGACATTGCCAACACCACGTTGTAATTACAATGAACCCTGGTTTCATTGACACTCTGCGAGTATTTCAAAGTTGTTCTTAATGGTACATTTGGTTTGCTTACCCTAATTGACATTAAACCTTCACCATCTGTACTCCATTGACCATTGCTCAGTCAGCGATGGAGAGCTCGATGGCATTGTAATTACTGATACTGTGAATCTAAGACGGCATCCTGGCGGCGTCAGTGAGAGAATCTCCTTTGGTGTTGACACATGTTGATACTGATACTGTATTAGGTTTTGTCTAGCCTACTCATTAACCGTCACACTATTTATCTCCAACTCTCATGGGTTCTCTTGATCTGACTGCCGAAGGTGCAAATTCCCCTGGGAAAGGAACTCAAGCGCTGCCCTGCGGTATGTAGGGGGGAGGGGAATAATTGCTTCGTAACCTTTTACAAGGTGATACAGGTGACTAATCAATAGAAGGCTCTTGGGGGAAATGGGAAGTGAACACACATCATGGTATAAGGAACCACCAGTAGGGACCCCATCGTCTACCCCATCCAACTAGTAAGCATATAATCCTGCCAAAAGAAGGGTATCAAGCACTGTTCCGAGAACAGCTGGCCTGATGACCCAAGAAGGTACTATCACCGACCACCCGGCCTACTAATTACTGTATACCCAGGCACTAATCAACTGAAAGAAGCTGCCAGTCCTGCCGGAGACTATACCATCTATCCTATGGGACGATACTTTAGCTGAGCCCTGGAGCAGGCCCGTAAGATCCACAGAGACTCTTCAAGCATCCGTATCACACGTGGCACTATCCTTATATAGAAGAAATCTCACTTTATGATGTCGTGAGATTATCGGCTTGCGATCGTGCATAATGAGGAATGCATGATAATCAACATGCAGTTATTTCCAGATAGCTGGAGTCAGCCGGCCTCCTTCAGGGCTACCCAAGATGGTACGTACTCTCATCAGCGTCTGACTGGCCAGCATTCCCACATGGAACCTGCAACTAAGATGCGGTGTGGATGCTAAAGCATGGCTGGAATGGGTTATGCTCAGATGAAGTGAGCACCACGTGGTTAACCAGATCATTCCTGTGTTAGACCGACAGTAGTGTTTACCGACCAGTGTCAAGCTATCGGCTTCCTCCACCATCAGCGTAACGCTGTATAAGTTGAAGCGGTCTGCCTGGTAATGCATCATCATAGAATTGGCGGGGAGTATTCTCTCAGTAGAAACACAGTATTTTTCTTTTATGAAGGCTCGGCTCACAAGATGCAAAATGACCATCAAACAGTGACAAACTTTATTTGAGAATACTATATGACTTCTCCGCAATGAAATTATCCTTTCAACATCTCCCTCCGAAGAAGCCCAAGCCACCCGGATCATCATGGCCTCTTCGGGCACAGCAACGAGCTCCCAATTATCACAGAGTGACTTTCTGGTAATTCCATCACCTTAGCAAAACCCCATGCCCATATGCCTGTGTCACCTCCAGCTGACACCAAACACCAAACCGCAGGGTATCAACTGGTTCCTTTTTGCTCTCTGCTTTGTCGCTTTCGTCAGTCGCATATACATTCGATGGGTGTGCTTTCGACGCCTACTCGCTGAGGACTTCCTCATGCTGGCCGCCATGTTACTGCTCACCGGGATTGAAGCTCTAAGTCAATACTATGCAGGTTTCATCTACCACCTAATGGCCTACGTAAACGGCACAGCTACGATAGGACCCGATTTTGTCACCAATACCGAGGGGATGCTAAAGTTGTGTGGGCCGGCCATTATTATGTTTCTTATCGGCTTCTACTTCATCAAGGTGAACTTTTTACTCTTCTTTTACCGCCTTGGGAACCGGGCCGCACGCATCTTTCGTATTGTGTGGTGGGTCGTTTTTGGAATAGTGCTCGTCTGCGGCATTGCATCTGTCACGATGGGAGTGTCGACTTTCAAGTGCCTGTTTGGTGGCATTTTTTACACATTTACGACTTGTGAGACTGTCGAGTACGAGAACAAATTCTTCACGTATTTTAGAGCGTCAGTGGCACTGGACATCTTTACAGATGCGCTGAGTGAGTACTTTGATAGCCCCTTTCCTGAACCCGTGTTCCTTAGGATACTACAACAAGCATTGTGCTGATTGCTGGAGTCATCGGTTTCCTGGTCTGGATTCTTTGGGGGGTACGAATCAGTCTTCGAAAGAAGATCGCCCTTGGCGCAATCTTCTCCCTAGTTGGCTTCACAGTTGTGGCAACCATCCTCCGTGGCGCTCTGTTGAGTGAGGTCTTCGAGCAGACAGAAGAAGGGGGAAAAACTTTCAACATACCATGGGTCTGGTTCTGGTTTCATGTCGAACTCTGCACTGGTAAGAATATCTACATTGCCCCCCCCCCCCGATCGGGGTTTTAATCCGTCCATCCGACCTACTTCACTTATAATTGAAAAACTAAATATCACGGGAGTGAATAGCGTTCATAGTAGCCTGTCTCGTTTCCTTCCGCTCGCTCTTCGTACACCGCGAGCAGCAGCCGAGCGCAGTCACTACCACCCATACCCGGCGGCGGTCGGCGACAGTGGTACTTTGCAAGGGAGTGGAAATGGAAGCCGAAAAACCCTTGTAGGATTCCGTGCACGGATTAGTTTATTTCAAGACAGCGTTCTCGACACGTGCCGGACCCTCGAGGGTGTTTTCGACGACGAAGTGACTCTGGTTGATATGCCCGAGTTATCGGGCCGCTCGGATTTGGGAGCCGTTGCCGGGCAGGACGGTGGAACCATTGAAGAGCATGCGCATGATAACGGCTCAACTCATGTTCATGATGATCTAGAGCACCAGGGAGAGGCCATAACAAATATTGACACTGTTTCTGTCTCGCCGATGGGACAGGACCGACGTTCAGTGTCGACCTCGCTGTCTCTGGACTCTCTGTACATACAAGAGACTCAGTCGAGGTCGCAGAGGGGGAGTGTATCGCCCGAACAGCCGTCGTCAAGCAGAGACGAGCAATTAACAGGACCGGAACCGTCACCGCTAACTCCGAACCCACTGTATCAAGACTGGAGGTGACACTTGATGGATGAATCGGGGCACGAGATATGATGTAGCGAGGAAAAAGTGTAATGAATGTACGATTTCGTGCTAGTCAATGGCAAAATAATGAGTAGTCGACAATACATAGACTATATACATAGACCCGACTTGGGATAATTCATCAGATGAAAGATGGCCAGTGATTTGGATATGAATTTGTTATACGATGTCTACCAGGATGGTTGTCAATGACCTTCGACACACTCAAGAGTCATCTTGTGTAATTTATTCGGTTCGTCTATTCCCAAGAAGTATTGACACTATAGTGTAGATTAAGTTGGAGCGATCCTTTTGCTCTAGCTACGATTTGATGGGATTCTGTGGGTGCGGCGAGAGCGGAGATACAATACCCTAGGGTAGTTTGTTGGTGAGGATGAGTGATTAGCGGTACACACATACACACTTCAACTTGATACTATCAGAGCACTGGGGAATAATGCTCTGGCTTTCTATTTTGCACCTGATGCGGCTTGAAGTGTCCCATGTCGTTGATGCTGTTTCACAAATTAACCAGTCTCCGAAGACCGACTCCTACTTGGGATGTTGATGTGCAAAGACTGCCCATGTACACACCTCCCGAGCGGCTATGCTTCCCTATCTCCGGGAGCAAACATTCGAGTCTTCCTCCCCTAAACTGAATTTAACCTTTCCAAACGCACAATAATGCGTAAGCAGCTCTAAAGCTTTAGTCCTTATTTATTGCGCAAAAGCGATCGCCAATGCGTGCTGCACTGGCTAACCTATATCTCGTCACATTATTGCTTCAACCTGAAACCCCACATCGGAGCTGTAAAACTGCAATCATGGCTGTGGCGTGGGATCGTCTTATTCGCTTTGTCGCCGAGGACGGCAGAATTCTCTACGGTGAACCTATCTTGCCTAGTCCGGAATTCGATCTGGGAACGGTAACGGAGGAAACAAGACTCCAGGCCAAACCTATCGAGGGAGACGACATATACGATACATCCGGCAAGACAGTAGTATCTGACAAGACGGTCACTATCAAAAGACTCCTCGGCCCTTTGGCTCAAGCTGACGTCCCTATCCTCAGATGTGTGGGACTCAATTATGCCAAACACATCCGTGAAGCAGGAAGGAAACCCCCACCATTTCCATTCATTTTCTTCAAACCTAACACATGCGTCCTTGACCACGGCGCCAATATCGTGATCCCAAAGGTCGCCCAGGACGAACAGGCAGACTACGAAGGGGAGCTTTGCATGGTCATTGGCAAAGATGCCAAAGACGTATCCGTTGAGCATGCACTCTCGTACGTTGTGGCGTATACTTGTGGCAACGATGTATCATCTCGAAAGCTGCAACGAGATCCTGCTTTTGCAGGTGTGGTGCCACAGTGGGGATTTTCAAAGGGCTTCGACACCTATGCTCCCCTCGGCCCTTGTCTGGTCAAAGCAGACTTGGTTGGGGATCCCAGTTCCTTGGGTCTATCGACTATTGTCAACGGGGAATTGAGACAGAAGGAATCAGTCAGTGATCTGCTCTTTGACTGTGCATACCTTGTGTCGTATTTGTCCAGTGGCACGACTTTGCAGAAGGGTTCCGTTATAATGACGGGAACACCTGGTGGTATGCCTCAACCTAGAAGAATAATCTTCCGAGAAGTCATGAAGCACTGACCTGTTGATTCACAGGTGTTGGCATGGGAATGAGTCCGCCCCAGTGGCTGAAGCCAGGAGACCAGGTCGATGTGCATATCACCAAGATTGGAACGCTGCGGAATGGGATAGAATACGCGTAGATAACGAATGAGATGTCTCCCATCGCCTCTATAGCAAATCTATTCACAGAAATAATCTAGGAGATGAGCTAATCTCTGGTGTTGGTGAGCTTATTAATTTATACTAGATAATATTGCCTACATATGCATCGTCCAGGTGGGGACTGGTTGTATCGTACTACTGTCCTCCGAGTCTCAAGAGTCAAGACCTTACGATTACAATCCTAGCGATATCAAAATCGACATGGTTTGATGTGACAATCTCATTGACTAGTGATCCATCCTCAGAGACGCCCGGGGAAATTATGCTTGCCTAATGTATATGTCGATCAACGAGGGCGGATAGATCGTCTAAGCCTGTAGATCGGGGAGTTAAACAGACAAGCCGTTGCCCATGAAGGCACGGACTTGGACGGAGGCAGATGTTGGTGCCAACGGCATGGGACTAAAAGAGACCATCAGCGCTTACATGTTTCCGTCGCACCTGGGCAGACCCATCTTCCTCGGCACTTTATGGCACGGTCATTGCGAATCCCGTCTCCAGAATTGCGACGTTCTTCGCCAAATCAGTAGCCTCTTCAGAGAAACCAGACATGCCGATGGCAACACCACTCTCGGTGGCAACTCTGTCATCGAATGAGGTGATTCGCAATACGAACACTTCGACCAATGGTTATCCTGTTACCTTTGAGGGTTGCGATGAGGAAGGGGAAGTACCCAGATTCATGACGACTTCCTATCCTTCCAATTGCCTACGATTCTTGCAGGATGTGACCAGCCCGGATACGGCAGATGACTGTACTCCAACACAGGCAAAGGCTAAGTTGGACATACTCATTGTCGGCGCTGGCCTCGGCGGACTAGCCACCGCTATAGCCTTGCGAAGAAGGGGCCATGTGGTCACGATATTTGAGCAAGCCCCCGAGTTGATGGAGGTAAGAGGCCTGTTACTCAGGATTCAAATGTTTGGCAGATTGGTTGACCACACATGCGCACTTCTAGGTCGGGGCAGGTATCCAGGTACCACCGAACTCGGGGAGGCTTCTTGAGAGATGGGGTGTGATGAAGCACTTAGCTCAATCGTCCGTTCAGCCAGAAAATATCAACTTCCGCCGCTGGCAGAACGGTGCCATTATCGGTGTCACAGAACTCTCGTCCCAGTTCAGTTCACAATACGGTGCGCCGTACTATGTGGTTCATCGCGCTCATCTACATGCCGCTTTGCATACGCGGGCTGTGGAGCTCGGTGTCAAAATACGATTGAATAGTAAGGTTGACACATATAATTCTGAGATCGCGTCCATTGTCTTGTCAGATGGCAGTAGATTTCAAGGAGATCTTGTCGTTGCAGCCGATGGTAGGTAATCAAGTGATTCATATGGACTTACGGGACTTGGGTTAACTTCAGGACATAGGCGTCAAGTCTAGGGCACGATCACTTGTATCACCAAGCGGTCAAGGGGTTCCGAAGTACACGGGCTATGCTGTATATCGTGCCACAGTAGATGTCCAGAAGATGAAGGGGAGGCATGAAACCTCGTGGGTCCTGGGACAGCCTAACCTCAATCTCTGGTATGTCCCCTGCGTTTTCTTCTTCCTTTTTTCGTCTTCTTCTTTTTCTTTTGGTTTTATTTTGGCCCAGATCTGTATAATACAATTATCCCTGACTCTGCGAAGGATTGGCGAAGAACGGCATGCAATGACCTATTGCATTGCAGGGGGGCAGTCCTTCAACATGGTTCTATCCCACCCCGACAGAAATAATTCCTCGTTCCCGGTTGTGGAAGAGGAAGTCCTGGAGACTATGAGGAGGGAGTTTGAGGGTTGGGACCCATAGTAAGTCAGAATCGCCCATCGATGCAACGTAGTCAGCATATATGTGACTAACATTTACAACAGTCTGACGGCCATCATTGGGTTGATAGATAAGGTGATGAAGACACCACTCATGAGTGGTGCTGCACTAGATAGATGGGTTGCCCCGTCATCAAGACTCGTGATCCTCGGAGATGCAGCCCATGCCATGCTTCCCTACATGTCTCAAGGTGCCGCGATGGCAGTCGAGGACGGAGCGGCCTTGGCCGTGGTACTCAGCCAAATCACATCGGTGAAGCAACTCAAGTTCGCCTTGAAGGTCTTCGAGAATGAGAGGGTCAAAAGAACGAGTATGATGCAGGAAGCAAGTATGGTGAATTCGATGATCTGGCACTTTAAGGACGGGCCCTTGCAGCAAGCACGGGACGCTGCTATGTCACCAGAATGCGAAGGAAAGCATTTCGTGAGTAGCCCTAACCAGTGGAGTGATCCTGCCACTCAGGTCTGGGCATATGGCTATGATGCCGAGCGCGTAATGGAGGAGGCTTGGGATGAGGCTGTCCATGACTTGATCGCGCAGCAAGAGTGATCAAGTGTGTATTAGTCAACAGAATCCTCTGACAAATTTGTTTCATCTCGGATATTTGGTATTGTATTCAAGGCTACCTAGCTAAGAGACGTGATGTGTGCATTTGGATCTAGCAAAATAAGTCTGACTCCTGAAACCCATCCACGAAACCGGCATTGTTGAGAGACGATAAGAAACCCTCTGTGTCCCATCCAAGAGCACCGAGGTCGAAATGGCTGGCATCGATCGGTATGGGGACGTAAGGGTACGAAATTCCGCTCGGCACCGTCCTCGGGGTGCTTGTAGGGGAAATACATTCATCGCCGTTGATCTTCCCCGAAACATCATTTGCGTCGGAGCGTTCTAGGAGCAAGAGACATTGGTGGAGGGTGTTGGTGAATTTGGCACATTTGTCGACCATTTTGTTTCCTTTGTCGATCATTGGCAAACAATTTAGTGCTTGTTCCAGCGTTTCCTTCAGAACTTGGTCCGATACCCCGACGTCCCCGTAAACAGAAGATTGTCCTGTGCTGCTGGTATGATTGCATAGCACAATAGCTACGATGGTGAGCGTGGCATTGAAAGCTGCTCACAACTTTCATTAGCAAACGATTCATTACATGTTAAGTTCAGTACTTACTATAGTATAATGTAAACCACCAGGCTCCGAGGAGGCCTCTCTTGGGTTCTGGGGAATTTGTAACAGTGTGGACGATAGAGATTAAATCACACGCAGATTGAATGCAAATGTTCTTGCTCCGCTCGCCAACCTGTCTGAGCATCGAATCTTCTGCGCCGTAGTTCTGGCCCCGTTCGATGCTGGCGAGATACAGATCCAACATGCGACGATGAGCTAGAATGCGGACATTGTGGTACCGTATTGACAATATCACTCTAAATCTTCTTCCCAACGAATATTCGTCACTACTTTGGACTTCCTCCGGAGTTGTCAAAGCCAGTAGCGGAGGCAATGCCGCCTGCCATTCCAACAACTGATGCTCTATCTGAAGCACTTTTGAGGCAACGGGCAGAATCCCATGTTCAGGATACTCGATATTACTCTCATAGAGTATATCAATGACCGTCCACATTATTTTGTAAAGGGTTCTTTAAGGCGAGACAGTCAGTCAATCCGTGAATAAAATCGCACGACAAAGCCGGGGAAGGCGGCTGGGAAGTGTTCAAAGACTTACATTGTGGATACAAAAAGATCCGTGTTGAGTGTATCATCTGCTATGGTACACGGCTTGTCCTGAGGCAATGTTTCATGAAATGGTCTTGGTAATGAAGTTCTTACGTATGATTCTGGAATTGCTGAAGGGCGGCCGAAAGTCATACTTAGAGTTCTTTCTGCCAGTTAGCAGGGTAATCTAATGCAAATATGGAAGTATTGGACGACTGACCTGTCCAAAATGATACACGCATACCATGTTCGAGTCCTCAACTCTCTTTCCAATGGTGAGTGGGATTTCAGCGATGCTGTCGTGTGGAGGCCTAGCTGGAAAGCAGCTTTGACAGCTAATCCGTGAATATTCCAGGTCATAACAGAACGATGAGTGCCCTGAAGATACTGGCTCATGAGCAACATGGCCTGCACAGTTTCCAGGCTTGCGCCACTCAGCATTTGATCAAGACACAACGCTTTAGCACGGGCAAAGAAGATTTCTGCCTTTGCAGCTCGATCCGTTGCCGACATATCCCAGCTGGCAGAAGTGACAGTGGCCATCGTGAGGATGGCATTGAGCAGCCCAAGCCATGAACGTCTAAATTGTCTGAGGTTGATGCTCCTTACATGGTTGTATGTCTCTAGAAATGTGTCTCTGTGAACAAAGGGGAATATGGCACCTGTGTCGGTAAAGAACTGCTTGACCAGGGCGTCCATCTCGTTTTCAGGGGGAAACCGGAGATAATCCACACAAGTCTCCGGGCTCATTGTCTCGCCTATGAACTGCTTCGATGGCCTCCTGTCTGGTGTTGAGGGACGAGACACGTCGAGTGAAGGACGATGCGGAAGATCCAGGCGGTGGAATCTTGATTCCGAGCTTTTCTGGCGTGAAGCAGGACGGGAAAGAAGTGCATACAGTGCACGTCGAATATTGCGCGTGAAGGCTATGTTGGATGAAGGTCCTATATGCCCTGGAAATTAGATCAAATATTGTATACGTCGAACAAGAGGTGTTCATACCATAATAGCCAGAATCTTCCTCTTTGGTAAACTCGATTGACCCAATCCCATCTGTGGCATCCGGAGACACCACAAAGTCCTCAGCCTCTGGCTCTTGCGCAGACATCGGAAGGAAGTAGCTGGCAATGCTTTCTCTTCTTTCCCCCATAATGGGCTCACTTCTGACACTTCCGCCTTGGCTTTGCTGGTCTTTCAAAGAACGGACGTCACTCTCAAGCTGGCTCAACCGGGACTCAACCAGCTGCAAAAACCTGGCATTGAACTCTAGTAAGTTACCCTTTCCGTTAAATGATCATCTTTATAGAGGCACATACGCTCTTGGAACAGGGGTAGTGGCAGAGATCGGCGGTGATAGGTAAACACAGTCGATATTCTGAGTCTGACAACTTGAACATTTCGGCCGACACCCATCGCACTGCAACCATGAATATTAGCAACCTTCCGATTAGAAACAATTTCTATGTCAATCTTGAACACTTTGAATCATTTTGATATATCAGCCTTACTCACCCGAGACTTCTTGCTCCTGCACGCACCACAAGCGACCGGAATCCTGCGTCGCTTCTGCGGTCTTGACGACTGCACTGGCGTATCGCCTGAACCAGAATCGTCTGCATGTGGACCCATACTCTCATCGCCCGCGTCGCTAGCACTCGGGATCGAAACCCGGATGGAGTCTGCCATGGGGGTAGATTTTCTCGCGGATCTAAGACATCGACGGGTGAGCTGCCGCGTTAAAGATGAGTTAGGAAGGAGAAAATGCGCTGTTGAAGACTGCGCAGGGAGCCGAGGATGATCTCCCCGCACAATCTCATGCAAGTCACCTTCGTCACGGTCGGCCATTGTATTGGCCGCGAATTGCTTGAAACGGAGGAGCTTCCCTAAGTCCGGTCTAAGAGCCGACACCATCCCACGGAGGGAACAGCCAAACAGCTTCGCCTACATAGGTATAGGTGCACGGCATCGCTGATTATACTGCTCCGTTCTCCATCTTTTTCCCAATATTTGAAAGCACTATAGCGTCTCTGAAAGTGTTGGGCACACCACCCTCACAAGTTGACGTCTTCAACATCCATAATGGCGACAAGTACAATATCTGAGACCGAAATCAAAGATGCAACCAAGGCATTGTTGGATCGGGCCGAGGAAGCCCACACAAAGCCTCTCTGGCTCCAGATGGCACGGCTGAATCCACCATTGCCCAACCCACAATGCACGCCATACCTATGGAAATACTCCGATATTCGTCCCAGTCTCCTCCAGGCCGGCGAACTTGTCCCCGAGCACCAGGCAGAACGGAGGGTGTTGATGCTGGTCAATCCATCACGGGATGCACCCTTCACGACGGATACTTTGTATGCAGGCCTCCAACTGGTCATGCCCAACGAGACAGCCAAGGCCCATAGGCACACTGCCTTCGCCATGCGCTTCATCATCGAGGGTGAAGGTGGTTTCACGGCCGTCCATGGCCGACGGATCAAGATGCAACGGGGTGACGTGATTCTCACGCCGACTTGGAACTGGCATGACCACGGTAAGGACGGCTCTGGCCCTATGATCTGGCTGGATGGACTTGATCTACCCAACTTCCAGCATTTCCCGGTGCATTTCGTGGAGCAGTACAGCTCGCCTCGATATCCAGCCGAGGACGTTGATACATCTTCCTCGCCTTTGGTGTTCCCCTGGGTCAAGATGAAAGCGGCCTTGGATGAGAAGGGAGAAGATTGGGCTGAGCTGCGGTATCTGAAGGAAGACGGTTCAGAAGGTAAGCTGACAGGAAGAACCATAATACGGGGTAAAAGGGCGTGATAACTCACAAAGGCATTGTCACAGTTAGCAAGATTCTCGGGGGATCGGCCACTCGGATATCCGCAGGAACTTGCTCGTCCACGTTCCAGGAGACTGCATCGTCGGTGTACCATGTGATAAAAGGTTCTGGGCATACCACTGTAGGGAAAGAGAAATTCCTATGGGAGGAGGGTGACACCTTCTGCATCCCATCGTGGTATCGGTACCAGCATTTTGCCAGTGAGGGGGAACAACCCGTCTATTTATACCGATTCGACGACAAGCCCATGTTAACCGCGCTCGGCTTTTACAGGACGGCTGATATGGACGTTGAGTCACTCGTGTCGGGTTGAGGGCATGAAGACAGTCCAATTTAGTGTATAGTTATAACAATTAGGACCCGAGGTATAGCCATGTATACCTTCAGGGCCCGTACCAGATCATTACTCCCAAGCTGCATCTCCGGTAAACGGTCCATTGACGTCCGTACTGAACATGCGACGGCCATCATTCATTCCACATCCATGCTGATTGGTCTATCCAGAACCCCGGTCATCCTATCCTGTTGATTGGCCAATATGATCGACGACGCATACCTTCAACGAAGAGACCACGACCAACCCAGCAAGCATCAACGCGAATCCAGCCGTATTCTTCCGGACCTGATACTTCCCACTCAACGATACAACTATAATTGCCGTGAGGTACTGAGTCATCAAACAAATTGTCCACTTCACCACCTGGTTCAACGCCCCGTCCCCTCTTCCATCCCATGTATCGCGAAACGGCGAATAGTGAAGCAGGTAGTAAAAAGGCGTTGCGCCATAGATTGCGAAATGGATGACCAGCAGGGGGGTCGTGTACAGCTTGGAAAACACGTCTTTGTTGAGGAAAGGGTGTTGTTGTTTTGCTCGGTATGTATTGGTCATCTCTTCGGCCGAGATGGAGCGAGCCGGTGATTTCCGCAAGGGGCCTGACAAGGTCCCAGCCGCCAGCGCCATGGGCTGAGGGCTGAGAGGAAAGACCGATGCCTTTTGTGAGCTCATATGCCACGAAATTTCACGCAGTACAGAGAGCGTGGAGTAGCCCTGGAGAGTTCTGGGTGGTCAGGGAGGGAGGTTCAAAGATCAGGTGGGTTGTTGGTAACTAATTACTGGGAATGGAAGCCAGCCCTGCGGCAAAGGAACGACAACCCGATTCTGGGTACATCAACGTTTCAGGCGTCTTTTATGAGTGTCAAACATCTGTCGTGCGTGTCCCAACCAGCTTTCCAAGTTTTATTCGGAAGCTCTTAGAAGTGAAGAGGGGGCGAACTGGCTGACTGGACTGACTATTGAGGCGCAGTTTCCCAGCAGGGGGTACAAAACATAATTGGGAAGCTAACACTCTCTGGCCAAATTAGCACTTCTCCGATAGGATAGATTTGGACCCTTGTCGTGCCTGTTACACTTCTGTCCAACATACTGACGTATATGCGAGACATTCCAGATGTCGTTCCAGGACAAAGCCGGGCCAGAATGCCATGTGTTGCATGCCCGTGTTGCATGTGCGCTGAGAACTACGTAGGCATGCTAGGCAAGTAGGTACCCTAGGGTAGGCAAGACAAATAAAGCACAACTTATGAGTCCCTTTCATCATCTACTTCGTAGGCGAGTTTCCCAGGGTTATCAGTCAACTGGATCGATTCACATCCGCTGAGAACCCCATTTTAAATTATCGGACTGACCGGCACACCTAAAGGTTCACCTACCCTAGGGTACTTAATACCTATCGGCATAGCTTAGATATAGGAACGGACGAAGGGTCGTGCCGTGCGCCGTGGGTGCTAGATTGATCCTTCGTCTTGGTATGGGGTAATTTCTCTTAGCGCTATCTACTTACACACGCTATGGTTGGAGTGATTTAGCTTTATTAGAGTTCCGAGAAGGCGTCATTGAGCTCAATCGGACGACAAAGGAACCAAGATCTTGCCGCGGAGAGGGCCGATACTTTTAAGAGCCACTGTTTTCGGTTCATTGCCCTGTCAGTGTTGAGAAATGCAGCTTGTGGGGGGGGGGGGTTACTTAGGGTTTTCTTCTTCTTCTTCTTAATCCGGTCTAACCGTCCAACGTTGACATCGTGATAAATGTTAAATTAGAGTTACAACAATGCTTCATTATTTAGTCGAGAGGAGTTATATAAATTCTACTCAATTGGCCTCGTAATGCGACCTCTTCTCAACCACAAAGCCGCCAGCAAGGACCGTACGTCCTATGCTCGCTTCATGTTCCATACTGTTTGCTCCGCGAGGTGCCCCTTGCGTGATCTAGGCAGCTCCTCCTTATGCCCTTGCTCGAGCTGACTTCCTGAAGTTTGATCAAAGACTCGAGTATTGGCTCGGTCTATTCCTTCATAAATTAGCTGGACTATAGCGGAAGATGGACACTTGGATGTATCTGATCATCTGGAGGCTTTCGGCCAGCCGCACGTGCCTTTCCAGGGTGTCTATAATAGTCGTCAAACTCGAAATGGGCTCGAGTTTGATGTTCAAAGCGTAGAACTGACGCACATTGATGAAACCATCCAGAATATTTAAAAGCTTACTTGTGACCAGTGGCCACTTCGACAGTCTGGCTCTCGTCTCTATCATCGGGCACCAACCGAACTTGGAATCTCGCCAAATTCACATCCGATACCGAACGACGACAGACTCTCAGTTGATTATGCCTTCAAATTTCCTACAATCGTTAGTGGAACTTATATTTCCATCCGACCACGAAAGACATAGCACGCCATTCTTGGATGAGCCACAAGATGTCGATAATATGCCACCCCAGCGCCTAATCAGACATATAGCCCGCTGCACCGGCTCCCGAACTACATCCTCGTCCGGATCATTGATATGCTCGATAATACCGGCATCGAGTGCCTCCGCCGCTCCGCACGCCGGTTCCCCCCTCTATGCGCCAACATCGTACTCGGCCGGCCGCAGACGGACCTGTTAGAGGGGGATGACGAGACGGGGCCTTTCAAGTGGCCGCGCTTCGTGCAAATGTGCCATAGCGGCCAGGCGGATGAGCTGATGCAGGTAGCGCAAGGCCTCGACGTCCTATCCGACGATAAGAGGACTCAGCTGCGCCGCCTCCTAGATAGGGACAGGTACTGTGACGACTGCCGCGAAGGGGCACCATGCTGGAGGCAGAGGGCCGGGGAGTTTCGCAGGTACCTGCACTGCTCTATATGCGATGCCGATCACCCTGCCTGTCTCTTCTCGCGCTCGCAGCGATCAGAAAAGGCACACCGTCGGTATTGTATCGGACATCAGGGTTATCTCAGGATATGCAGCCACGAGGAGGGGATTGTGAGATGGAAGGACCTTTTAGAAATTGAACGCAATAAGACCAACAAGGCTCCCCGCGCCGAGACTTAGCTCCAGTGCAAACATAGCAGTCATATTCTAATTACTATGCACGGGGACGAATATGGAGGAGGGCGGAGTACTGGGTTCGAAATGTGGATCCTGCCCATCAGCGTGTGTCTATCCGACGTTCCATCTCGTGGAAAATACGACAACCCTAAGATGGACTGCCCACTTACCTCTGCGGCGGGACGAATGGCCGCTTACAGCCGCTACTTTACGCCCTCAACTAGCCGGGCTTCGTGATAAGGCAGGACGCGCTCCATCTGTCCGGCATTGGCGGCGGGCGTTGGCATGGACCTACCCGAGCTATGCTGCTTCGACCCTAACAATCGTGATTGTATCCGCTTCAGGGGTTCTGAGAATGCGGATTGGCAGCCGTGCTCCAGGTTGGATTCCAATCCGGGAGGCCATACAGACCCTGCAAAACGTTTGTTCCTCCCCGGGGATTTGACCCAACTAGGTCCGAAATGCAAATTCGCACTGAGGCGTCACGAGATGTGGCCGACGGACGAAAGGGACAATTACTATGGATCCGGGCATTCTGATAACCGCATTACACCTTGCCACAGTGGAAGTCTATATCTTACAGTCGATTACCGTCGGCTCTTGCGTGCTAGATGTAGAACCCTGGGAAGATCTCCAGATCCGGAGTGGTATCAAGCCCTCGATCCCGAGCCGTATGACCTTACGACTGATATAGACGGGTTCGGGTTATATTGGTGCCGGCAGACACGATGTCGCAACTACTGCGGGCGCATTCCGGGATTCTCGAGGATTATTTACGGCCGGGAGTACTCAAGACAGTGTTCCAAGTCCTGCGAATACGAGACTTGAATCTGGTTGGACGTAGAGTAAGAAAGGTTCTGAGGTTTGTTAACTACTTACATATGTGTTGGTATATTCACCTAACATGCATGCAGCGCCAGAGAGGCCTTGGGATGAAATACTCGGGGCCCTGTGGGGAAAGCAAATGGTAGATAGCAGTTGGGCTGGTGAACTTCTGCAGTCGAGCGGCTGTTGGTTGCAAAGGTCTATTAAAAAGAACGTAGTATATGCGCGTGATTTTCAAGTATATGGTTAAATACCTATTCTTTTGAGCAGGACCAAGCCGTTATTTTCTTCGTAATAACCCAAGGTCGCAACAACGTGAAGACCCCTTATGATACACCCCTTGTTCCTCACTGGGCTGGGTGTATCCCCCCGAAAGGTGTTGCCACACCCTAACACCTTCCATGTCAGAGCGGGATTTAGAACCACCTAGAGTACTTCTAGATGATGATGATCAGTGTGCTACTCTCGATTTAATATTGCATACCTGCCTATCAGCCTATATAGGCATGTAACTAATTACTAAGTATGGGGCACTGCCCGTTGTGCCGCTTTTCTGGAACTGCTACTGTGTAGACTAAACTCTGAAACATGCAGATCAACACAAACAGTTGCGGCCCGGACGATGTTTATTGGCCGCATCGTCATACTGTATAACTACCTAGCAGCCTAGGTACTAATATGACGCAGAGGCAACCTCCCTGCGAACCAAGACGGTTGTCGATCGAGATTGTGTCTTCTGGAAGGATACGATTGCTATATAGAGTTAATTGGTGGCACACGGGCGGAAATAGAGTTGTTTTCCGATGTCGATCGGCGAACGCCACTCTGACTTATATCTCCACCTTAGTATATCAGGGGCAGTGGTTGTACCTAGCTACCTACGTAGGTAGTGGCGGGAGGGGGACCCGGAGGTGGCAAACTAGAGCTTGGATAATAGAAAGGCCCGCCTCTAGGGCTGCGTATGAAGAACACTATTGGTACAACCTTGTCCAGAATGCCCGAGCAATTTGATTGCTCAGAAAAGATTCTATATTCTTTATATACTCTCTATCTCATATATAATTTCGTGCTCGCTTGGGAACAAACAATCTTTGAAGAATAATCACCAACATGTGGCTGCCTGCACCTGGGCGTCTGCGGTGTGCCTCTGCTACTTATCAATATTCTTCTGACCCGAGTCGAATATGAAGATGAGTTTTCCCTTGGTTTTCGAATCCTACTATTATACAGATGCAGGTGGGCGCAAGCATATAAATTCCGTCAGACCGTCTGGGTCTCATCCCTAAGTAACCAGGAAGCCACGGTACGAAAGTGTAGCCAAGACGACCAAGGCTTGGTGACTTATGCGCAGAATATACAACCTGGACTCTTCGTGTCTTTGCATGCCCAGGTGGAATTGGTATGCAGCACCTGGGCAGTGGGTGAACATCGTGAGTATCCATCACTGCTTCCCCAACCCTGTACTCGGTATGCAGCAAGAAGAGTGGTACGACAACATAACAAGCCCCTCCCCCCTCCATCGATGGGCAGTCAAGTACTGGTGACCTTCAGGTCTTCACCTTCAGAAAATTATACGACCATCAGTGGAGAGTTTGTGGGAACATTGTAGGTATGGATAATGTCTATATCAGAAACACAGGCCGATATATACCTAGGTAATACCCATTGCCATGAAGAACCTTTTCTCCTATAAGGTTCGTGACACACCGTTTCCTTAAGTCCTAAGATAGTTTTCAGCACACTTGTTTGAACCGTTTCCTTCCCGCCTATCCATCAATTTGAAAGGCACACCCGCTTCTCCCAAATCACCATCCGAACTACCGCCGGTACTTCCAACCTCGAGAGTACCAATGCCATATGCGATGTATGGCCCACGCTATATGCTTATTCACGCCTCGCATAAATATGTGGGTGGCATTTCCCAAAATGTAAATGCAACAGCCGAGACATTCCCCTCCCCCCTTCGCCCCCTCCACCACCAAGAACTGTTCCATCCCCACCGCCATAGCACGACACCCCCTTCTTTCAGCAGTCTACCAAGCCTCTCTCTCGTTTACCTAGCACCGGATGAGGATCTGTCGGGTGATGCAGTCATCGAGGGCAGGTCTCCCAGGCTGGTATTGTGGGCCGGCGTGCCGCGACTCAACGACAGGCTCCTCGCCGTGTTCGAAAGGTATTGGTGGATCACTGCACAGTCGCAGTTTCCATGCAAGAGCAGTTCGTTCTTCAGCCCCAGCACCTCCTCCCGCAGATCCCTAGCAATTATCAAAAGTTGTTCATGTTGTGCGCTCAGGCCCCTTTCCACTGCCTCCAACTCCGCCACTGCCGCCTTGGACTTCTTCCGGAACTTGTTGGCTGCTAGCCTGTTTCGCGCACGCTGCGTGGCTAGTCGCGATCCGCCCGAAGACCCTTGTGGTGGCGACTGTGGGTGTGTTTGGTGGAAGTCCCCATTCATATTATAATTGCCATTGCCAAAGTCTGTATTGATACCAGAGGACCCTGATTCTTGGCTGTCGAGGCTGTTAGACATCATGCCGGTTCTGTCCTTCGGCGAAGCCAGGTTGTCCTCGAGTGAGGTGAGTAGTAGGTTCGTGGCGGTGGACGCCATTCGGTTATCTTCTTCGTTCTTCTTGTGCCCGCCAGTGGAGGCCTTTCGTTTCTTAGTTGTTTGGTGCGCTGAGTGCATCGGATCGCCCGCCGAGGGCCGTCGTCTCTGCGTCGGAGGCATAGGCCAGGTGTTTAAGATGGGCCCAAAGCTGCTGATACCAGGGACTAACGGCATGGGCACGCACTGCGACATCGGACTAGTCATTCCCATGGAGCTGTCCATCGCGTTCGACGTTGTTGCCCCTTGGTTCCATGCTACCTGTGTCCCGAGTGGGACGAAGCCGCTCATTTCCTTCACTGCTTGTTGGGAGACGAAGTGTCCGCCGACGTCGACGAGGTTGTTGTCAGTGTACACGTGGCCGTTGGCCTTTGGATCCAGTGGATGGCCTTGTTCGATCTGGGTTGCTTCGGCATTGCTGAAGTTGAAGTAATTTGGATATGGCGAGAAGAATCGGCCATCGGCTGGCCCGGAGGCGCAGTTGTTTGGTTGGTTCGTCATGGGCGGCGCGATATGCAGACTGGACATGGCGATGTCTGGTCAGAGTCTATCCTTCCATGGACTGTCCCACGGTGCTGTGAACCTTGGTCGGGGGGCCTTGATCGAAGCCAAGAGGTTATACAGTGGCAGCAGCCTGTGACATTCGAGATAATGCGGAGATGTCGTCGGGACTACGGACTCAAGGCAGTTGTTGTTGGAGCGGTAAGGTCTTCGTCAAAGCTGTCGAGACCAAGTATGTGGGCCACTCAAGGAACTAGGGGTTTGGATGTCGATTGCTTTCCTATCGATGGATGGGGAAGTAAGGCAACAGTCTATGGAATGTCGATGACAGACTTGGTTAGAGTACTGTTGGATCAATCTGGTTCGGAACGAGTGTTTCGGCCGGTTTACGTGGCCAAGACCTGGAGGTACTCCAATGCTATCGGGAAGGGGGAGCAGGATTCCAATCAGTGATCATGGGCGTACCTTGGGCGCAAGCAGTCGTCGGACTGCCTGCTAGCTAGTACTAGCATTGAAACCAGTCGATCACTGAAACTGACAAGCTCTCCAGCCACTTAGAGCAGCCCGATGGAGAATAGTCGAGGGCTCGAAAGTTGTATGTAGGTGTCAGGAGAGAGATGGAATGCTGTATGCGGGCAAGATCAATGCAAAGGAACCTTGGAAAATGGGGAACGGACCCCCTCGGCCTGTTCTTTGGTGGGTCTCCCAGAGGGGTTTGCAACCTGCCAGGCCTGCCAAGCTGGTATGCCCGAGCCTCATGGGCATTTATTTTGTTGGCTCGTAGTGGTTCGGTTGACCAAGGTCGGCGCCAGTGGCCAAAAAGGGCGGCTAGAAGACAATGGACCGCAGAGCTTTCCTTGCCCACCTGGGCAGCCACCAAGGCTCAAGTGTCAAGGCAGATTAAGCTACCAGTGAGCTCTGTATGAGTCGCTAGGTGGTCTCGAGTCAAGGTCCGGACAGCGAGGGGGGGGGGGGGAGAATGAACAAGAAGACAGTGGAGATAACAAACACAGTTCACGATGCCCAACGAGGCTGCTGTAGGCCACCAATCAGTCTTTTTATAAACTTTGTTACCGGCCAATCAGGTAACACGGAGGAGTCTCCGGCCCCTTACATAGGCCAATGAGACTATCAATTGTCGTTAATCCCGTTGTTTTCCCGTGATCGCTTGGGCTTCCCGGTGAGCATCTCCGCGGGTACGTTAGCAACCTCGATATCCCTCGGTGGCTTGATTCACAGACATCAATGGCAGGCAAGTCTGAATAGACGGGCAGGTATTGGTCCATGGATACGACGAGGCGTTCCCAAAGATCCAAGGGGCACTACATGGATATGCAAGGGCGTCTTTGGTTGATGGTCCTGAGTACGTCTTCAATGGACATAGCATTGAAACAAACACGCCATGGGGATCCTTTCCTAGCAGCCGGAACTTTCACGCGAATAATGTACCATCCTATGATCCTTAATCTCAAACGGTCACCGCCGTTGCCAGTGATATCAGTGCCGAACAGTCTGTGCTTTGAAGCCCCTGAATATGGGCATCCATTTCTTTCACTACAACCAAATCGTGGTGACGGTAATTCTCACCATGTGTTGATACGGGTCTCTAACGTCCCGTTGAACAACGTGTGTGGAAAGACGCAAGTCACATTTCTCGGTCGCCAAAGCCCAGTCTCTGTGCCAGCATTCCATATTGATTTCGAGTTGGCGTGACAGATGCAGTAGTGCTACGTCGTAATAGCTGCGTACCACTGTTGGGCAGACAGGCTTTGTCCCTGGGTCTGTCGAGGGATATCTGGGGCCTGGCACAGCAAATGTCCAGAGGCAGTTGTTTCCACGGGCATACCGCAGCGTGAGCGGTTGGGGGAACGGGTACGAGTAGTTGACCACCTTAAGGTTGGTAAGGTTTGTGGTTTGGCTTTGCTCCCGGCCCGGCTCTTTCTCCACTCGGACCATTTTGCTTTTGCTTTTCCTGTGAACTTTGTCTCATATAATGCTAAGGTTGAGGTTTCTTCTATTATATCAGCCAAGGGAGGGCAGGGCAGCTTCTCTTGTGATTTTGCCTTCCCTCCCGGTCTGGCTTCAATCCCGCCGAGACAATCCAACTTTCTGGATGGTAATGATTGCCTCAACTTCCAAGTATGAAACCCTCCGCACCGTGTCGGCAATGACGGGCATCCTAATCGCGAACCACACGACTCAGTATGGCATACAACGCTGTATGGCCAGACCTTTGGGTTAGCGTGCTGCAGATACCCGGACCCAGCGCCCAACCATGTGAGAGACTCCAAGTATGCTGGTACGCAGAGACGTTGCAGCGAGAGAGCCCCTCGCGATACGCTTCGTGTCTGAAAGTATACCTATCAGGCATCATGGGTTTGCTGATTGGGCCTTTCGCCGAGTGAAGTGAAGAAGGCTAGAGACGGAGGTGAAGATGTGGGTGGCCCAAGCAACCCCCGTGTGTAACCGAGCTCACGATCGGCAAATAGCCTTGTGGCATGCAGATGATATGATTGTCGTCGGCAGTGGACAGACCCTGTCGGACGGCCTTTCGCTCACCAGCCATCGTCCCCAGCCAGCCATCCCATCTTCTCTTCTCTTCTGTCGGCCATGGCGATTGAATCTAGCCGTTGCGCTTGTGCCTTCATGACTGCGCAAGCTTCACAGAGGTGCGTCTTGTTTGCCTTCTTCTTTCTTGGACTTGCAGCGTCCATCTTTCCACACCATTTGTGCGGCCGGACGTCGGTCCAGTTCGCAGGCGCTTTGTCGGCCGAGTGGGTTGGCTTGTATTGAGTCTTCTTGCTCATGATGGTGGTTTGTATGTGTGTGGGTCGAAGTGTGGATGGATGGGTGCGTGGGTGCGTGGGTGGTGAGTGGTGGTAAGTGGGTGGATGGTTCGAGTAAGTTTGATTGGAGGTTCGCGTGGGTTTTGTATGTGATAAATCGAGTATCGGTTCGTTTGCGGTTAGGATACGTAGGGGCTGTAGGGATTGTCTGTATGATGATCGGTGGGCTTGAGGTTTTGTAATAATGCCCGAGTATGTGGAAGACGAAAGGAGGAGTCTACTATATAGTCACATGTAGTTGAAGTTGCTGATTAGAATTTGGTTTAGTGTCGAGCTTGTAAAGTTAACCTCCTGTAACTTTAAAGTAGGGACTGTACGCCACTGGTTCGGCTGGCCTGCATGGCCTGCTGTATTGGGGGGGTTGATACCTGAGGCTACCTGCCTAGAAGCCTAGCAGCCCAACAGCCCTAGGTACCTAACACTAGGCATGATGTCATTACGGAGATGACGGGACAGATCAAGATCGATCACAACCTTAAATGCCGCACGGACCAGGCTGCTAGACCGGCCTGGCTGGCCTTGGCCTTTCTGACTGGCCGTGCTGACAGCTGACATCAATCAGGCACCGGGCCAGCCAGGCCCATGGATTACATAATGTACCGTTATCTTATCGGACTGTGCCCCACACGATGATTTTCCTGGGAGCTGTTTCCCAAGCGCCAAAGAGGACGCGACGAGACGAGACAAGAGAGACAGACAGACAGACAGCCATACAAAGTGGCAGAAGACACACGGGTGTCCATCCTTATTGCGATGCCGATGCTCTGCTGATGATAGAGTGGCCAGCTAGAAACAATCCAGCCAGGCACCGTCGCTTGGTCCGCCTCAATGGCTCGAATACCCGTCTCGGAGCTTAGCAGATATCTGCTCCGGGGCAAGCTCCACCACCCGAGCTGTCTTCGTCTGACGAGGAGCTACCACCCAGCACTCTCACCTGCAAGCGCTCGTCGACACTTTTCTTTGTCGTCCCCTCGACTCCAACAGGGGGAACTTTCCACTGGTCCGCCATCCAAAGACTCGTCCTATCATGTTCCCTTGCGCAAGCAACTCAAGGCGGAAGAGAAGGCCTTGAAAGCGTCCGGCCGCAAGAAGACGGACAATGTCTCGAAGCAGGTCGTCCCAGGTTGGGAGCTCACCGTCGGCATTGAGATCCACGCACAGCTCAACACCGACCGCAAGCTCTTCTCTGCCGCAACCCCTCCTCTCCCCACCGACGATCCCAACACCCGAGTCGCCCTCTTCGACCTCGCCATGCCCGGCTCACAGCCTATATTCCAGGCCGATGCCCTCATCCCTGCCGTCAGAGCCGCTATCGCTCTGAACTGCGACGTACAACGCCTCAGTAGGTGGGACCGCAAGCATTACTTCTGGTGGGACCAGCCTGGCGGTTACCAGATTACCCAGTATCATGAACCATTTGCAAGAGAGGGTCACATAACATTGTATAAGAGAGACGGGATCGCTGAAGAGGATGGAGACGCTGTTACGGTGGGCCTTCAACAGATACAGATGGAACAGGATACGGCCAAGACGCTGGCACGGCCAGATGGTGTGCAGTGGGTAGATTTCAATCGAGTGGGCGTTCCGCTCATCGAGATAATCACCAAACCCGACATACACCACCCAAAAACGGCCGCCGCGCTCGTTAGGAAGATTCAGATGTACTTGAACTCCGTGGATGCGTGTGTTAGTGGTATGGAGGCCGGTGGGCTGCGGGCAGATGTCAACGTCAGTGTGAGGAGAACCGACCATGCGCTTTTCAACACAATGCCGTTGGGCCAGAGGACCGAGATCAAGAACTTGAGCAGTTTCAAGGCCGTGGAGGATGCTATTATTGCGGAACGGGACAGGCAGATTGTTGTACTCACCCAGGGAGGCGCCATAGCTGGCGAGACTCGTGGTTGGTCGGTTGGTGGCACCGAGACGACGCGGCTCCGTGGGAAGGAGGGCGAGGTTGACTACCGCTACATGCCGGACCCGGACCTGGGACCGGTGGTCATCAGCGATGGAGTAGTCTCCCACCTCCGCGAGAACCTGGGCGTTCTTCCCGATGCTGAGCTTGACGAGCTGGTTGGCGAATACGGCCTCAGAACGAAAGACGCAATGTCCTTGATGCAGCTCGACGGTGGTGGCCGACTAGAATATTTCTATCACGTCATTCAACGACTCCAGACGCGACTTGGTGACCAATGGACCAAGGGGTGCGGCGTTCTGGCGGCTAATTGGGTCCTTCATGAGCTTGGCCGCCTAACCTCTGAGCGCAATGCCTCTGCCGATGGCTCTGTTGAAGACCTTGGCATGACCCCATCCGGTGAATGCTCACGTGTCCCATCTGAGCACCTTGCAGACATCATCTACTTCCTTCACACCCGTCGCATTTCATCGAGCGTGTCCAAGGAACTCCTCTTTGCTGTCTTCCGCGGTGATTTAAGTAGCGCCAATCCCGACGGGTACAGCAGCATTGAACAGGCCATTGACAAGGAAGGCCTCTGGTTCCAAAGGCTGTCAAAGGAGCAGTACGAGGTCTTGGCCACCGATTTATTAGCAAGCGAGAGGCCGATGTTGATGACGAAATTCGCGCCACATTTCTCACAAGGAAAAAAGTATCCTGAGGGACAGCTCATGTACTTAGTTGGCAAGATGATGCGGTCCGGTCCCCCGCAGCAGATGGATGCCAAGGATGCTCGGGAGACCTTGACGAGATTGATCGAGAAGATGATGCTGGACCTACCAAAGGAAAAAAAGTGATGTTGGGCTGTGGGCATTCGGCCTTATGCTTTCAGTCCTGAGCTTCACTTGATGCAAGCGTTTCAACAGCATGGGTTTAAAGAGTCGTCTGGCGGACACCTCCGTTTTGACGTACAAAATCACAGGAGGAAATGGCTCTCGATGTCGGAAGAATATATGGTAAATAATCTATTACACCCATGCCGTATAATATGGCCAGAACTTCCCGTATCATGCCAGTGTCTAGCTACCATCCGGCCACTCCGGCACTCAAATACAGCATATCGTGCACGGCTCCTGCTATTGCGACGCTGATACTTACTGCTCCAGTAACGGGTGCTGCCAGATCCGCCGAGCCTTGCCACAGCTCATAACCAGTTTCACCGCCAGCGTTTTTCAAAGCCAGTGTTGCAGGAACGACCTGACGTATAAGTTTTGGACCCAACGTTCCCTGCTGTCCGATGGGGCCAGCAACAGCGACACTGGCCGAGGACGGGAACTTCCCTGGCTTTGCAGCTATTGTAAAGTTTATCAGGCTTCCAGTGATTGTTGTCAAGCTGGGAACTACGAACACAGTGTTCTGGGTGGGAAAGACCTGGGTGTCGATTACGTCGCCAGTTATGCTGAGGGAGGTGTAAGTCGTGTTCGGGGCTAGAGGCAGATAGAAGGGGTAATATGTAGTAATCCCATATATGGAGCTGCCCTCATCGGCTTCAGGCTTAGGTGTGTCGAAGACCACCGAGCCGGCTTTGCCAGCATGATTGACAGTGAGGTGAATCGCACCTGCTCGGCCACTCTTTGTCAATATCTAACCGAGTGGTTGTGAGCGAGCGATACTTCTTTTGTCATAACGGATCGGATTATGATGCCCCTAGGGTGACTTACGCGAATGTTCCCCGATAAAAACAGGTTGCCTTGGTTATCGAGGTCAAAAGTGACATTGATTGGCTTAACCGTCAATGGCCTGATGACTTCTTGCAAATCCACTTGAGCTGGCACAGTGTTGATCATCCGACCCATAAGGTTGACACAGACATCCTCAAACCCATCACCCATATTATACAACGATTGCATTGTGGCGTTCCCATCACTCTCGTACAATCGCAGGTCAGATCTAGTTGTGACGTTGTCCGTCGCCACAAGTGGGCCACCCTTGTTGCCTTCCCAGTCGATGTACTCGTGGACGACCTTGCTGTCGAATACAGCACGAGTAGTGTCGAAGCTTATCCCCCCGTTTGTGTTGTCCGGCGTGACGGCAGATGCTGGGACTACCTGGGGAAAGCCACCCTGGATTTAGGTCAGCATTGACACCCATGAGTCCCAAGGTCCAACCATGTGTTCCAGTTCTGCAGGTGTTGCTTACATGGTGAACAGATCCCATGGTGTGACCACAGGCTGTGAGGCCAATGGATTCGGGCTGGTTGAGCCCAGCTCTGTTGAAAAAGAGGAGTGTCTCCTCGAGGGAGGTTTCGGGAGCTGGCACGCCAGTTGTGGGATCGGCTTCCAAGGCGTCGACTCTCCCAGGATGGTATGGAACCTTGTGACCGCCGCAAAGTCCCATAGACATGACAGTTCCTATGGCTACTAAATCCGCCACTATAAATCATCAGCAAGCCATGTCATGTTATGACTTTGCGTTCTCAGTCTCCAGTAATTATAGTGACAAACTCACTTGACACCGCATCACTGACAAACGGTCTCCAGAATGTGAAGCTGTCGTTGAACGCGCTGCCGGAGTTCTCCTCCCGTAACGTCTCAAACCCAATGCTCGCATCAAGACCACCAGTGCCAGCCATGACATTGGCAGTGACGAAGTCGTGAAATGCTACTCGTATCCATTGCGCCGCAGTTGTACGGCCAGACTTGATCGCTGGCTCGCCGACCTCGGTTACATAGTTGCTGCAGGGGGTGATGGCCGACGAGAAGTTGGACGCGTATGCTCCCCAGTTATCAACTAGAATATGTTCTAGAAACGCCACCTGAGGATTTGGGTAATAGAAAGCGGCAAAGGCTTTCCTAACGAAAAAGAAGCAAAAAAGAAGCCATACAAGCTGTGGCCACATCTTCCAAGGTGGGTAACTCGTTGGCATTTGGGTATTGAAGGCGTGGAGATCAGAGACATTCTGACTCCTCCACCGTCATCGAGACATTGTAAATCATATATAATGATAATGATAAAGCAACTCGAGGCTAAATGCACTCATCACCTCTCTATTGCCACTCGAACGTCCTAGAACTTTGAGCCCGGGGTATCTACTTAGTAGCTACCTATACCTAACTAGCGATCTTGCAGTGGAGCACATAAGGTTGCACCATTTACTAGGTGCATCAATAAACATGTAAGTACTAAGCTGAATAAAGACCCTGGGGAGGCCTAGAAGCAATTCGTGTTGGTCCGCATCCGGGAAATTACCCTAAGGGTAGGGTATACAGGGTCACAATAGATACGATTGGTCCAGTACAGAATCTGGAGATCTCTTTCTATGTTATCTGGCGGTGTGATCGCTGATACATAACCCGATACTCCTCCATGAGATGTGACAGCCTTCGAAACCAAGCCCAATGAGAAATCAGCAACTGACAAATCTCAACGTGTACAAAAGACTCTAGTGAGAGTGTGGCTGCAATCATAACGAATCAGACGTAGCATATCAAAGTCACGAGTTCCTGAAGGGTCCAATATCACATCTAGCCCTCTACTTTGTAGGTACTTTGGTTCTCTCATCGTGTCAAGCCCAGCAAGTACGTTCAATGAAGCCAGATGAGACGTTAACTGCCGAGGAACAAATTTTCCGATTGGAAGAAGTTGAAGTGAGAAGTTTATTGCTGTCACTTCTCAAGAGTGACACTTGGTCACATTGGTCCAAGACAGTGTTTTGTTCAGATGACATGGACCAATATCCGCACTTACTTCCTCTGGATTCCCAAGGGTTGTCAAGCCTAGGTTCAGTAGCCAACGTTAGAGCTGTCAGGGAGCTTCCGCGCCATTGTTTCGAATCCTGAAAGGTAAGAAGAAAAAAGGGAAGGAAAAAAAAAAAAGGATTAGGCAGGACTTCCTACCACACAAACAGCCGAGAGATAAGCTAATCAACTGGGCAGTTTGTGTTGATATAAACACCTGCTAACTACAAATCATTACCTAGATTCTCACGAGAACGGACAGGTGATACCTGGAATGCCCTTAAGGACCCGTAGACCTCATAGTTCCTGCCCAGAAAAATACACTGAGTGAAGTATCCGCCGTTCTTTTGACCGTTATGGATCCTTCCGTCCTCAACCGCTTGGGTTCTGTGGCGTATAATGGGGAGAGCCCTTTCCACTACATGATAAATGCACAGGATTCACTTGCCTTGAAGTATTGGTTTTAGCAAGACGAGGAAGGGACAAACTTCACTATCATCCGGAGCAATTCTAGGGTTGATTTGAATCCTTCCTCTAGATTCAAATAAATAGTCGGCTTCATTTTGTCCGATTCTACCCTAGGGTACTTTCTCACTGTGGTGTTTCTGTCCAGCTCACATCAATACATACCTTCAGATATCATTCATACCCTTATTGCTTTCAACGCGCTTCTTCACTCGGAGAATACATGGAAATTCCACAGATGTTCGTAAAAAATCTACACCAATCACATCTTATACGTCCACTTCCTGTCTCCCTAGCCACTACGCTGACATATCTTGGACCACAATGGAGACCCATGGAAATGGCCAAAATCACTCTGAAACTACTCGAACTCTAAACAGTGGAAGGACAACGAGTCCCAGCGGAGTGGTATGCAGAGGCACCCACAGCAATGGGGCAAACGTTTATGCGAGAGATGTAATGGAGGCCAATACCCGACTTGGGGTTATGCCTTCCGATGGTGACTTAGACGCGGAACCAGACAACAACGTGCAGAGGTTAGATATGGTCTATGTCACACCTCAGAACGCCAGAGGTTTACAAAGACCAGAACCCCGATCGATGCGTCGAGTGAGCCAGGTTGTCAGAGACCAAAGATTGGGGCAAAGAAACCCCCCAACACCCCCAAACGTGCAGCGCTCTGAAATCTCCCGTGTGAGAACAGGTCGAATAACTCGGAGTGATAATAACAACAGTCCCAGGACACCTGAGCGGTTGATTGTGACTTTGGCTCGGGGCAGAGCAAATCTCTTTCTCGAAGTGCCCTCCAGTTCAGTTCCTTCGCAGGATGGGGTGAATAGAATGAGGAGGTCTAGGTTCTTGAGAATACGAACGGATTACGAGCTTCTACAAGCTCAACTAGGGATTTCAACGCCGAGTGCCACTGTGTTGGAACGGGTGGGTCAGGCTATGTGCCATACCTCAGGACGTGAGTGTGACACGGACAATGACGGGCAGAGACGGTACTGATAGACCATATTCAAGCGGAACTCGGGAGGCATTACTTTGTTTGTTTATTGAATGTTATGGATAACCCATAGCAGCGTGATTCAACCCTAAAACAGGCAACTGGGACTGTGAACGCTCGCATTTTCTCTCGTGCCTGACTGTGTTCGCCCCTCGAAGCCTTCCAAAGTTCTGTAGTGCTAATTACTACCTAGGTAGGTTATATGTAAAGTAGAAGGGGGTTTTGAACTACGGTTAGTGACACAATAGAAAGGGATACCAATAAGAGAGTAACAACTGCGATTGATTATGTATGCTGTAACGGAGGAAAAGCAGCCTCAGAACAGATCATACAGTCTGGGAAGGTCCACCGAAAAACAAAAGTCCCAAGGTCAAGTCAAGAACATGCATAGAAAGCCCTATGTCAAGAGAACTTCGTGTATTGCCTGACATATAGTATATCGTCCTACTTTGATTATCGGATAGTTGGGAGAATAAAGCCCACTGTCTACCGTGATGCTAGAGAGCTACAGGTGTTACCTATCGGGGATTAGCCGTATTTCGGAAGAATTATTTATCAGGTGATGGAAGGCAGTTAAATAGTGAGTGATACAGTACCACCCAATAGTACAGTCTCACGCACCCGGATAGACGCAATATGGCCTGCTGATCATTGCTTCGAGACGTTCGCGAAGGATACATCCAGAGCTTCTATCGTACAATCCTTCACCGGCCGCACACGCAGTTTCACACACAGGTCTCAATACGAAACGTCCTATGCATTTGAGGAAAGACAAATGATTTGTCTTTGAAAGCAAGACCACGACAGAGTGGAATCAAGGACAGACACGCCGCTGTGTAACCGTTCGTCTCAGGTCGTCTATCGCTTGCCTTATTTACATGACAGGATTGTCGTACGGAGTGATCCCGCGCCACATGGCCCTCTCATTGCTCACTGCTTCCGATTTGTCACCTAAATTAGGCAAAGAAGGTCAAGATGGTGTGCATGAACGAGGCATATCCAGCAATGACATGTCGGAAACGGCTGAGATTCCCTCCTTTTCTCCTGCATGGTGGCACAACAGCTGGCCAAAACAAATGATACCATGTACAGGCTCAGCGATGCAACCCAGCTATGCACTGGGGAGTCACAATGGTAGTTACCAGTGAAGCCGGCTGGATATTTCTGCCTGCAGGGAGCTCCGTCATGGAGTGATAGCGACCCTTTAGCAAGGTGGCACGAAGGTGGCTCAAACATGCTGGTGGCTTGATGCCCCGGTGGAAAAACTGCAGACATGCATGAAGTAATGCAAGCTACGCCAATCCCGCCCCAACTTGGACATATCATCCACCACTCTGCAAGTCCTTCGAGCCCCCCCCCCCTGACCAATATGAACCAGGAATCATCCCCCCTGTGCCTCATACGCTTACTACCCTGCTAGAAGACCATCCGAATATGACAAACCTCGCCGAGAACTTACGGCCAGCTTATTCCTGGAGGGGTACCCAGGAGGGCTAGTTGGGTGCCCAAGAGTGGCTATCCCTCAACACAATATTCCGAGCCCTTCGGATCTTTGTGCATGAACTTGTCTCTCATTTGTCTACCTGAGCACCCACGTTGCGGACCGCCTTATCCACTCGCATCCCATCCCACACACACCTCAGTACTAAAAACATGGTCATCCTCATTGATTGACTGGAGTCAAGTACAAGCCCATTGCCATTTCAGTGGGGGAGAACGTGATATATCTCAGTGGCCCTGCCCCACCTCGGGCCCTTCGAACATGGCTCATGATAATTCAAGCTGGCTTGAACTGGGCAGTATGTCTGACTCACACCACGACGACAGTCTCATGGGGGAAAAGGAGAATGAAGAGAAGCATGAGAGCAACAGCTTGCAGAAGGGATCTATGATACCGTCCATACATCAGGCCAGTGCAAACAGTGTATTCGTCAACTTTGAGACGCCCTTCGACCCGGCAGATCCCTTGCAATGGCCTCGGGGAAAGAAACTCGGCATCGTTATCAACATCGCCCTTCTTTCTGCAGTTGGACAAATGGCCTCATCTATGGTGGCTCCATCAGCGGAACAGATCATCATCGAGTTCCGCACCACCAGTCTCCTGCTCGCGACTCTTGTCGTGTCTGTGTTCATGATCGGGATGGCTATAGGCCTGCTTCTCATTTCTGGCATCTCCGAGGTCTACGGCCGATGCGTGGTCATTCATGTCACGAATCTTCTTTTTGTTGTCTTTGGTGTTGCAGCTGCCGTTTCCCAATCACTTGGCCAGTTGATCGGCTTCCGCTTCTTGCAGGCTGTTGCTGCTGCGGCTCCACCTGCAATCGGGGGCGGTGTCATTGGGGATATGTTCGAGCCGCGTGAGAGAGGAAGGGCTACGGCTATTTATGGCTTTGGGATGCTGATGGGTCCCATGGTTGGGCCCATTGCCGGTGGTTATATCACGCAAACCCTAGGATGGAGATGGGTTTGCTGGGTAATCTCGATTGCAGTAAGTGGACATACCCCCTGACCTGAGAACAAACAACCCGGTATCATACCTGACAAAGTGATTATTCAGGGAGCAGTGATGCTGATCGCAACGTTCGGGGTGCTCCGGGAATCGTACCGACCTCTTGTCTTGAAACGCAAAGTGAACAGGTTGCGTAAGGAAACGGGCAAAAGCAATCTCGTTGCATCGATTCCACATCAAAGCTCTGGCTTTGAAGCCCTCAGAGATTCGATCGTCCGACCCGTCAAGCTCCTGATACTCTCGCCCACCGTGGCTTTGCCGGCACTGGGCCTGGCTGTGGTTTTTGGCATGCTCTTTCTCATGTTATCGACTTTGTCAACAGTCTACCAACAAGTCTACGGCTGGTCTACAGGCGCCTCCGGGCTGCCATACTTGGGACTTGGAGGAGGTCTCTTCACAGGACTCGTGGTGTATTCCGTCACGGCTGATAGGGCCTACGTGAAACTGGCGAAAACGGCAACGCTGTCACCAGAAATACGGCTGTCACCTATCACGATCGGGTCACCTTTCTGTGCTACTGGATTGATCATCTACGGATGGGCATTTGAGAAGCAACTACACTGGATACTCCCCATCATTGGCTGTGTCATATTTTCCTGGGGTATGGTGGCGTTTATGATGCCGGTCACAACGTATCTCATTGATGTCTTCCATTCCAAGGCAGCTGGCCCAGTTGGCGCAGCGGCTGTCTTGAGGTGTCTCGTTGGTGGGCTTTTGCCGTTGTGTGCTGCCAATCTATACACGACCCTTGGCTATGGATGGGGGAATACCCTGCTGGCCTTCATAGCCCTTATTTTCACTCCATTCCCATACCTTTTCTATAGGAATGGGGAGAGGCTAAGGGAGAGGTTTCCCATCAGGGACTGAACTGTGGATACATACACCAATTACTCAGGGCTTATGGTGTCAATAGATCAACTTGAGCGTCTATGATACCATCTGCACAATAAGATTGCTCCGGTTCAACAGAAACGAGGAAGATAGTGTCCTGGTTTCTGTGCGAGCTCGCAGGCATCAAAGGCCAAAAAGGTCAGTAGCTTAGGTATGGGATTAAGTCACAAATGTAGAGTACACACTAAAATAGAATTCACCTATACTCATAGACCTCAATAGCCCCTCCCGGCGATCAGGGAGTGAGTCTATATCACACAGTATTTTTCCATCAAGGTTCTAAATTGCCCGGGCGAGGTTCATTTTGCAAATCGCTCCTTCTTTCTATCAAATATATATCGGGCCCTCTGTCCCAAAGGACTTTTCCGTTATGGAAAATGACGGAACTGTCATCTCAAGCTGGAGCACAGCTGGAGCCGGAATCTACCTGATTAGAACAAGAGTCTTCCACCTTTGACCTTCACTTTTTGCCTCCATTGAAATGGTTTGAAATGAAACATTGACTTTTGAATAATCGGGAAGCTTTCTCTTGAAGTATTCAACCGCGGGTTGGTTTCGCCATTAGCCCATCTTTCAACACTGACAAACAGAAAACAACGTCTCTGACACCGTTCACGTCCACCACACTCTGCCCGCAGACAAACACGAGAAACACTTCCAAGATGAAGGTATTCTCCTACGCTTGGGTTCTGATGGGCCTAAGCACGGGTATCCTTCATGGATTGGCCTCTGCTGCCGATCTCCACAACGGCGAGGGTATCAACACCGCCTTCTCTGATGGCTGGCCTCCTTTCTACTCAACCTCCAAACCCCAGGATCTCTGTGGAGATACCATTGGCCACGACAAGTCATCTGACCAAGTCCCCGATACCAAGGACTGCGCTACCCTGCGTGACCAGATGGACGCCAATCCAGGCCTGTGGAACATCACTGCCGACGCCGGTCGCCCGTACAACTACATCCTTCTGGCTAGCCATGGCACCTGTGCTTTTGTTGCTGCTCCTCTGGACCCCAACAAGGACTGCCTGTAAGTATCCGACATTTGATTTGAGAGTTTCATTTGAATAGATGCTGATTGCTTTAAAATTCATCTTTCAGGATCGGCAGCCAGGACGTCCGAGACCTTGTCAACGATCAAGTCACCAACTACGCAGGATACAGTATCTCCAGCACCATGGGCTGCACCGTCAATATTGCTACAGACTGGGCCGTTATCCACACCTAGGAGCTTACTGCTGATGGGATGCCTCTCTGAACAGAAAAGGGTGGGTGCTACAGTACGTCGATAGTATTCTAAGGCTGTTATTGTCTGTCTACCCTGGGGCACTTGGTCCACGTAATCCATATCAAGAGAACTTGGCACCATACTATAATCAATACAGAACTGTTATTATCAATGCAAGCCCCAGACGATTGTTTGCTAAATCTACATATATCAGGCAGATTACATAGAGCACAGAAGCAATCAATCCAGATGTCTACTATGGCCCCACAATTATATTAGTAGGCGAACCTATATTATCCTGCTATGTCTACGGGTATATTCCGTGACAGTTTTGTTTGTCTTTGCAAAAGTTGACAAGATCTGCTTATTGACGAGCATGCCGGTTTCAACCTCTGAAGATGCAAGACACAAAGTTACTGGCTGTAAAGTGTATACGTAAAGTACCTATAAATGGTTTATTAAACCGGGTAGGTGTGCGCAAATCTCCATCGTCGACGTCACTCGTGCATATTTTGAAGTCACTGCGGCTTCCAAGGTAATTAATCAATCGTTCGGTTATTTCGGAAACTAGCGTGACCTTGGAACCTTTGGAGAAGAACAGACACAGCTTTGGACAACGGAGTGTCTTACTTTCTTCTTCTTTTTTTGCTATTACTTCACTTCACATCACAGAGAATAAACACAAAGTGAAGGGTATACCTACATGTATTGAAAACGAACCTATTAAATACGATATATCCCATACTTTCATCCCTTATTCCCGTTTCATCATCTTCAACTCGATACAGCCCGAAACAACTCGAATCACCGAAGCACAGCAAGCATGGCGCCTTCAGGGAATCCCGACCCCGTCGCCTACGAGCAGTCCGTCTTCCAAGCAGGCTTGCATTCCGCAAGACCCCCTTTCACCTTCCGGTCCTCTGAATGGGAAACACAAGCACGGTCGGTCCTCTCGGCCAACTCATGGGGCTACATCCACGGAAACTGCGGCAACGGATCGACCTACCGCAAGAACCTCGCCGCCTTCGACCGCTGGTCCATCGTGCCTCGGCGTCTGGTGCCCAGCCGGAAGGACAAAGCCACAGGGAAGGAGGCCTTCGCCGATACAAGCACCACGGTGCTGGGCCAGAAACTATCCTTCCCCATGGCGATAGGCCCCATCGGGGTCCAGCGGATTTTCCATCCAGAAGGAGAGGTTGCCACTGCCAAAGCCAGCGCCTCCTTGGGGATACCGTACACACTGAGTACAGCTTCCAGCACGAGCATCGAGGAGGTTGCCGCGACAATGGGGGAGGACAACAAGACTCCTCGCTGGTTTCAGCTGTACTGGCCGTCGAGGGAACATGATGACATCACGGCTTCGATGCTATCGCGGGCTAAGAAGGCTGGGTATTCTGCCCTATTCGTCACGCTGGACACGTACGTGTTGGGATGGAGACCATCAGACATGGACAACGGGTACAATCCCTTTCTCCACCCCGACCGAATCGGTGTGGAAATTGGCTTAACAGATCCGGTCTTCCAGAGGAAGTTTAGGGAGGAGCATGGGTACGACATCGAGGACGCAAGACGCCATGAGAGTCAGCTCACGGGTCATGATCTGGGCGAGGCGGCGCAAGAGTGGGCCAACATCGTGTTTCCAGGACACTCGCACGGCTGGGAGGATGTTGAATTCTTGAAGAAGCACTGGGACGGACCCATAGTGCTCAAGGGTATCCAGAGCGTGGCGGATGCGCGACAGGCTGTTGAGGTGGGCGTGCAGGGAATTGTGGTCAGCAACCACGGTGGCCGTCAGCAGGATGGCGGGGTGAGCAGTTTGGGCATGCTGCCTCACATCGCCGAGGCCGTGGGGGATAAGCTTGACATATTTTTCGACAGTGGAATCCGCTGTGGTGCGGATATCATGAAAGCTCTTGCCCTGGGTGCAAAGTGTGTGCTTGTTGGACGGCCCTATGCGTATGGCTTGGCAATCGGCGGTGAGGAAGGGGTGAGGCACGTTCTGAGGGCCATGTGTGGCGATTTGATGATGAACATGCACCTAGCGGGTTTGAAAGGGGTGGATGACGTGAAGAGAGATATCCTCGTGAAGGAAGATGAAGTCTTCTAAGGATCAGTTTGCTTGGCCTTGGGCAGGAGACAGGTTATCGTATGTTTTATAGAAGATGTCCTTACGCCACCAGCTTCGTACAGAGCTCAGCCAAGGTGTCCCATTTCAGTTCTCCATTCTTGGTGTCGCCCTGGAGTCTCTCTGCCCTTGTACTAAACAAGTCCCAAACATTAAAAAACTTCTTGTCCTTGTAATTCTCATCCGTAATGATATTATCGAAGGCTTTCTTCATTGCATTCCTCTGGCGCAGCCTTTCACCGTATTCGGTAAATTTTAGGGCGGTCTTTTCGTCCTTGCGGTAGTGCTCCCTCATCACGTTCGCCAAGTACATAATTAATGAAGCCATCCCAGCCGCCAGCGTTGTTGCGACAGACGAGCCGTCACGGTGTTTGAGTTCGACGGGGCGGGCCAACCGTGGGTTGAAGTCATCGACGACCTGGCTCCCCGGAAAGAACGAGTGGATGGTGTTATTGTCCTCTGTCGCCTTTTCACTGTATCCATAGGCGTCAGCGGCCGCCGAATCGAAAGACATAGTCACTAGCATGACAGTAATTATGGCAGGGTATCGATGCCCTTTTTCTGGATGTCGTCAGATGCCGAACAGAAGAGAAGTTCTTTAGCCGCTTTTGCGTTCTCGATTGCCTTCTTCAGCGATTTGATTGCATCACGCTCGTTTTTAGGGTATAACTTGCTGTCTTGGTTAGCAAGGTCTCGAATGGTCCACAATATTGGGATGGAAATGATTTTGACTCCGGCGGTGATGGCGTCCTCCATAGCTCTTGCTGCGCTTTCTGCGTGTATACGGATGCTTCCATCCTTTCTTTGGCCATTATCCACCTCATCCTAGATGCGCATGACATACCAGAAAACCCAGGGGTTAACACGGACTATAGAATTGCCCATGAATGTCCCGTGGCCATGTGTAGACTGGTGCCAGGAGGGATTCTGCAGTGCCACCCCTGCGGAAGGGGTCCAGTAGCTCATCCCTGTAACTTCAACGCGGTTTTGATACGTGAGTAGGCTTGTTCGATCGATTCCGTCATCTATCAGAGCGACCTATATAGCGAAGTTGTTAGACACAATGTTAGAGGGTGGTATAGCGTTTGAGACATACCTTTATTCTCTCGGGTTTGACATCGCTGGGAAAGGCCGCGTGCAATGTCATCAGAGCTTTTCTATCGGACGCGATCCAACCATGCTCAGGCGGATCTCTTGATTGACATAGTATGAAGGGGCCGAGATGACTGTCGTCTGTGCCGCTGGTGGCCTTGTTTGACATCAATTTCTTTATTTGAACGAAGACCCCCGGTTGCAGCTCAGAAGTACGGTCTTCGACATCTTTCTTGAAGTCCAGGCCGCTGAGCAGATATTTCTCGAATGGGTGAGGAAGAAACAAATGGAACGGGAATTCAATTCTCGTTTCTTCTCATTCTTGCTCTCTTCCGAAGATTCCACGTGAACTTCCATATCAACCTCACTTGCCGCCAGGCTTCTCGTCGCCCTTCTCACGACACCCCACCCGAAGAAGCACCGTCTTACTCTTGTGAATCAATATAAGGTGCAGAATGTTTGACTGGAAGAGGATCTATTGTTGCTTCTATATATGCTTGGAGTGTGGCAGCAAGCCGGACCATTGCTACTTCTCGACTTCGACGAATGCGAAGTGCGTAGCCGGAAGGCATTTTGGACACAACTGAGCGAGATTGCTGGCAGGACTGAGGAACCAGTAAAGATGATAAAGACATCAAAAAAGCCTGGGGTACTTCGAGAGGAGCTGGAAACATGGCCAGATCTACAAGTTAATCAATACACGCTGCCCGGCCCAAAGAATCCGGACGACGTTTAAAATGACGAATATCTGCAAAGTTTGATCCCACGCCTATGCCCTAGAAAGCTGGCTGAAGCCAGGGTACGAAAGGGTCTGGAAAATCTGATCCCCGTAGATCGAGAAATGCTGGGCAAGGCTCTGAATCTGGTCGAGGCATGCTCCAAATGGCCCCCTGAGCATAGTGGAACTCTGTAAGATGCTTTATCATCACAGACGGGGAGTTTCGCGAGATCTGAACGCTCCGGAGGAAGATGACGTGAAAGCTTGTTCCAACGATATATACAGGCTTCTATGCGGTTTTGCGTACAAAGAAGACAACCAACTCCGCATCTATCCCGACATTTTGGACCTCATGGACAGTGAAGGCAATCGCTCCAGAAACCACCACACAGTTTCTTTCCGATTATCTAGGCTCGTCCGAAGTCCAAGAACGCCTTGACTATCTATACAGTTAGTACCTGATCAATCTTGGGTCATCGGCAGACGACATAACCCCTCCAAATGTGGGAGATGGGAGTTGTATCCTTTTTTTTACACAGTGGAGGCACTGCCGCACCATCTCTCTGGTATTACAATTCCTGAAGGTATCCAGAACAAGATGAAGGCCCCATATGGACCCTACATCGCGTAGGCCAGGATATACTAGGCCATGTGCAATCGTTTTTCGCGTCCGGCCAATGGGCCATCAAAATCAGCTTGGCCAGCCTGGGAGAATCTCCAGAATCGGGGCACCCCAGTATGGTGAGGTTGCATCTTGAGTGCGAGGAGGATAATCCAGAGGTGAACACATATTCCGCCGATGGGCCCAATCAAGAAGCTCATAGTCCGGCGATGGAGAGGCTCATTGAGGCTGTTAAGGCCAATAATGAAGACCTGGCTCTATATGTCACCAACCAACTAATTGTCTACTTTAATGAAAGGCGGCAAGGCCCAACCGATATGAATGAGTCTTGTCAAATAAATTAGCCAAATTTGATTCTCTTGAGAGCAGTCTGGCTTGACATGAGTCATATGGTAGAATTGTTGATGGAAGATAGGATGAGGCCCGACGTCGAAGCCTCCGCCTTCCATCCATCTCCACTTCACATGGCTACTCGCATGAGCCATTCTCAAATTCTCAATATACTTCTATCTTACGGGCAGACACAAGGGTGAACACCGCTAATGGTCACACGTTGCTGAGCGCTGCCGCTTCATTTGGGCATGTGGACATAGTCGGGACTTATTGGGAAGGGACCGCTTAAAGCTTGATATACCCCATCTTGTTAGACCTTTGTATGACGCTTCTTCCTTGGGGGCATGGAAAACTGTTCAGGCGATTCTGGAGATGGAAGCAGATCCAAACTTGCCAATGGGAGAAATATCTCCTGAGGGCCCAGATTAGACTCCAATCACTGCAGCATCTTACATGGGCTATGTCAAGACAACCTGATTGCTCTTAGAACATGGTGCAAATCCCATTATGGCAGGACCAGGGGGAACAACTACGCCTTTGTGGTTCACGGCAATCAATGGTGGTCGCGTCGAGTGTATGCAGTTGCTTCTCGAACATAAAGCGGATCCCAACCACGAGTTGCTACAACTCCCGCTACTGAACGAGATCATATAGAAGGGTCAGATGCCGGAGAAAGCAAAGACAGCGATGTTCAATATTCTCGTTGAATATGATCTATCAGTACTGCTTGAAAAGGCCGACTCACACGGACAAACACCACTAATGATTGCAGCTTGGAAGGGAGACATACCAGCCGTGCGGTGGCTGCTGGTTCATGGCGCTAGTCCAAATTCTGAGAATGAGAGACAGCAGACAGCGTTAAATTTCGCTTTCTTGAACGAACATTTGGACGTGGTGAAGCTCTTGTTAGAGCCTGAGTGGAATGTGGACACACATCATCGCGATGACCAAGGCTGGAGTCCTATCCTGGATGCAACAGGCTCCAACCTAACGCTGAGATGGCACGAGCTCTCATGGAAAGCGGTGCTAGGCTCTCTGATACGACGCCATATAGGGTTAGTCCATTGCATTCAGCAACATATCTATGCCGCCCAGATACCCTCCGGATATTATTGGAGTTTCCACGTACCTGACGATCTTGAGAAGCGTAACGAAAGAGGAGAGACACCTCTTCTTGCATGTGTAGAATTAGGGAAGCCTGAGTGCCTCGACTGCATACGGCTGCTTGTTCGTGCTGGCAGCGATGTCAATGCCCAACAACTGGATGACATGTCGATCTTAATGAGGAGTGCTGAGTATGGTCATGACGCTGAAAGTGTTCAGCACTTTCTCCTTACTCTACCTAATATTGCCATAAATGCTGTTTCGAGGATCCATGGCACTGCTCTTCACATTGCCTGTCAACGAAGCAATGCTGCTCTAGTAACTAGATTGTTTGAGCATGATGCCGACGCCAACATAAGGTATCTGGATATTCTCAGCACCCCACTTATTGCGGCATGCATTCCTCTGGCTGATGAATCACTAGATGTGGAGGTATCCCTTACCAAGACAGACCAAATAGTTAGGAACTTGGTAGGTCATGGAGCAAACATTGATGATATTGCTGGCTTGACTATTTTCAATGCGCTATGCCCGGCTTCGCTGTGCTATGGTGTTGGAATACTAGAATATCTCATGGATAAATCTACATTGTTGCGAAGCGCCGACCCTCTGGGTCGCCTGCCGATACACTTCGCCACTGAGGCTTAAACACAGAAGCTTAATCTCGGAGTAAGTATATCCCCTGCCCTCGCCATGGAATGTAGAAGACTACTCAAGTACTTGAATAGGCAACCCCCTCTCAATATGACCCACCCTGTAGATCTTCCAATGTCACCTACACGACGAGACCCGCTCCGTGCTTTGTCGATGCCGACCGAATTACCGGTATCATATTTCCTTTTTAGTCCGGGTCATGCAAATATTGCGCTGGAGTCTGAAGAGCACTTTTAATGCCCTGCTTAGGAAAAAGATGATGATTAACCTGTGGCTGCCTCCGGACTTCTCAGCTTGTTCCACCCTCACTTCTCACGTTATCAGGAGGTCTCCGGTGCTGCCAAGGTATCTAGGCCAACATAAGCAGGCTACGCTGTTGGTGTTGTCGATCTTACCGAGGCAGTCATATCGAGGCTGTGATTCATTGACACTACATTTAAAGTTCAGCTCAGCTTCGGGGTCAGCTCCCAAGCCGGTGTCCACCGACGCAAGATTCCATAGAAAGCAACACTTGATTTCTTGCCGAGATCCGGATATAGAGCCCCATTACCGTGATGGGCTGAATATTGATCCTGTAGTTCGATCAATGCGGTCATGACTTCTTACCAACAGCCATGAAGGATCGTATCCAAGCCTCTATGGCCCCCACGCTAGATCCACAGGCGCAACCAGCGGTTATGCCCAAAAGATCAGTATATATATCATGGGACCATCACATCCTTCAAGTCTTCCATGACTAGCAGGCTCTACCTCGTCTTGATATTGTCACAAACACTCTCATACTCTGCACTTTCCCCTTGGTTCCTATGTCCGACACGATGGGTAGCTATGAGCCACTTCCAGACGAGGCCATGCGGTCAGACCTCCCAGCCAGAAAGCAGTCACTGGTGTCTGCTGTAAGGCCTCATATCTCAGACTTCCTCGACCTTATCAACTATGCCCCCCCTCAAAGCCCTGATAAAGGTGCTCTTCGTGCTCTCATGCTCGAGTATGCCGCTACATCCGGGGTCCCATACAAGGGAGACCGGCACGCCCGTCAGTGTTTTGTGACAGGGCTCTCGGTTGCAAGCGTTGGTACCAATTTCTTACACTCCATGACACCCACACCCACACCCATACCCACGTGCAGCCCTATAGGGCTGCGCCCCTGCAGTCACACGTTCCGACAGGGAACCATCAGCTTATACCAATATTTCTGCTTTAGGACATGTACCCGAGCCACCCCCTGGACGTTCAGCTCCACATTGGAATCTTTACCTGGCTAGGATTCCTTATCGATGACACCAACAGATGCATCGCTTCGGACATAGCTAATTTTCAGTCCCGGTTCTACGCCAGCCAGCCACAGCCCTCGCTATTATTGGAACACTTTGCTCAGACATTGCGTAATACATACCGGTACTACGATCCCGTCGTTGCAAACTTCATCGTCCTCTCAGCTCTGGCTTTTGTCAACGCAAATGCATTGGAGACCAGACGTGAGTTCCAGGAACTTGCGCCACTGAAGGCGGGCGTCAATTGGCCATACTATTTTCGTGACAAGGAAGGTCTACCTGAGGTCTACGCCTACTTCATCTTTCCTCGGGGATTGTATCCGGATATTGGCAGCTTCCTCCAAGCAATTCCAGACATGGGCAGGTCCATCAACCTTACCAATGACATATTATCGTGAGTACCCAGGTCCAATTTTCGATGCGCCGGAAGCTGACCGCTGTGGCAGGTTCTATAAAGAAGAGGTCGCGGGCGAGACGAAGAACTACATCAACAGCAGGGCCAAGTACGAGAGCAAGACGGCGATGGCGACCATGGAGGAAGTAGTCACGGAGTGCACGCAGGCCTATATGCGTGCGACTAATGTTCTGGCCGGAAAAGAGCCCTATGCACGGGCGTGGCATGAATATGTCATGGGCTATGTGGCCATGCATATCATGAACGAGAGGTACATGTTCGCTGACATCGGACTAGCCGATTGGATTGTTTGAAACAGCAGGGTTTGATTTTACGGTGGATGGGATATCCAGATTTGGCGTTTTCTTGGGCTTGGGGGCTTGGGCTTGGACTTAAACCCGAGATTAGTAACTGCAGATGCGCGGGCAAACAGCACCGAGTTAGATATTCATCTCACACGAGATTCATTATCATTTCTTCAAAAAGATGCAAGACCTGGAATCAGGCTTCGATTTGTGGAAAACATGGTCCCCGGCCCTTCACCTGACCCATGTCGTGCCCAGGTTGTTCAGGACCCAACTCCGGAAACGTTGCGGAGGATTGCATGCATATACACAAATAGTCGAGTAGACAGACACACCAGCCTTCCCAGGGTCAGTTCCAGGCTCAAAACATGATTGCAATTTAGTAGAAAGTGCCAGTTTATACGAATACATGAAAAAGTATATATCAATGGTCAAGCATCCTACACCGGACCGTCAACCTGCTTCTCGTCATCACCAAGAAGTCCCAGTGCCTCCCGTCGAGTCGGAGCGTTAGGGTCGAAGAAGGGCTTCTCAGCCAGACTAGTCACCCTAGTCCCGTGCCTTGGATGTCTACCGCCATAGTCCCAGCTGGCATTGTGGATCGTAATTCTGCCAAGGCATGTCAGTCACATCTGCTCGTCTCAAGACTGGCTATTTGGTTACCAGTGCAGCAGACCAGAGCGGACTCACCTGTTATCCCAAATAGCACTCGTACCCGACGTCCACTTAAACCGCACCTGAATATCCACGTTCTTCTCATACACATCGTAGAGGTAATTCAGGATCACGTCGCTCTCAGCCCTATCGAGCCCCACAATCCGATCGGTCATGGATCTGTTCACGAACAAGGATTTCCACCCGGTAACCGGGTGTACTCTGACCAGGGGGTGGACCCGCTCGATGTACTTGGGCCCATGCTCAGGGTGCTCGCGGTCCAGGTAGGGGTGAGCAGACCGGTAGACGGCCGACTTCCCGTCGATTATCTTTCGGAAGTCGGGGGACAGTTTCTCATAAGCAGCGTACCCACTCGCCCAGAGAGTGTCACCTCCCGTCGGAGGAACGCAGTCATTGTGCAGATGAGTGTAGCCCGCGGGCTGCAGCTCATGGACTAGATCCGTGTGCCATCGGGATGCACCGCCAGGATTGCGGAAGTTGGCTGGCCGCTCCGTGGCCATCAAGTCTGGCCAGATGATGGTCACACCAGGAAGTCCAGGCACGTGGGGGACTTGGGGCTGAATTTATGTCAACACTTCACCTCCATGTCATTCGTAGATACCTTGCTAAGGTATCACGGAGGGGAGGGAGCATAATTACATGGATCTCAACTTCACCGAACCATTCCCCCAGGCTCTTTTGCTGCTGGGGAGAGAGATCCTGGTCTCGGAGGAAGACGACACTCCTCTCCGCAATCAGCAGGGCCAACTCGTCCTTTTGCTGGTCAGTGAGATCTTTCAGCTGGATACCCTCGAGCTCCGTTCCGATGTGGGCGGTCAGATCCGTCACTTTGGTCGCCGCAGACAAAAGGGCCTTCTTTTCTTTGTCAGCTCGGGCACCGGGATCGTGATGCGGACGCTCCACATTGCGAATTTTGTAGACATCATCTAGGTAGAGAGGCCGAGAGGGCCGATAGGGGTAGCCATTGCTAAGATCAATGCCGGCCTTCTTGAGCCTGTTGGCCGTCACCTCGGGGAGACCCAGAGTATCCTTGACAGGCTCCACGAAGTCAACAATTTCGGGGACGATGGGGGCTGGGGCCATTTTGGAATTATTCTGCAGACGGACAGTGATTGTCAAGATTCGTAATAGAAGCCTAGACTTTATTTGAGCGCATCGAGAGAAAGTCTGTGCTCGCTGTCTCAAGCTTCATTTATACTGTTCATTTCTGGCTTGGTGTATCTCTTCCGGCGTCATGTTCTCCAACGATCACGAAGCTTTGCATTTCTAATCACTCCCCTGAAAGCACATTACCAATCCAAGCCATAGGTCTCGTCTCGGTCACCTGTGCGGAGAAGCTGTATCGCATGTTGATCGATGTCGTGGTGCTGCATAAGATGCCTCCCCGTACAAATCAAGAGATGTGTTCGCCCTCCTACCAAGTACAGGTGTAGCACGCCATCAAGAGGTAGTCTGCAATCATGTATTCCTCTCACCCAACTCAATGTGATATCTGCGGGGTCTGCAGCTTCGTCCAACCGTGGTTCGGCGGCTGATCATTGCGTGATCGCGGTGCATCTGGTGTCATATCCTAGTGTCCTCGGGTTTAGTGTGTATAACGCAACGAACGTTGGTAAAGTGCTATCTTCATATCCACTGGAGTTCCGATGGACGTGGGGCATTATAAGGAGTATCACTTGGAGGAGTCGTATAAGTCTGTGGGACGGCTAAGTTTCGGGAGATCTGATACATACTTACTGCAGATGATCTTGCGCGGATGTCTTATCCGCACTGAAGGTAATTTCTGTTTGCCCGGTTTACGGCTCCGGGATTGGCCGTAGGTAGATTCACTAGGAGGATGGCCGAATCCACCGGATGGGAAGGGCTGGAGACAATGGCGTATGGTGATCCCTTGTAGCACGCCATCAATATGCCGGCGACAAGGTGGGTCGCGATACTTAGGCCCCGTCAACTTGAAGGGATGACGGACAAATTCATAAGCTGCTGAGTTTATCATAAAGACACACTTGAAGAAGAAGAAGAAGAACAAGAAGAACAAGAAGAACAAGAAGAAGAACATTGGCTACCCCAGGGCTGGATCTGGGCATCATCGAAGCTGTATATTCCACGGGATCATCGAGCGGTATCGACCAAGCAACCAGTAACAGATATGGTGGCCAACCCCATCGTCACCGACATGGGCGACCGGCCAGAATATACGGTAGCACAGCCGAATGAGAAGCATAGTCCCGATGGCTTCGCGTCTGAGGATACAAAGTCTTCATCATCCATTACCGTTCAAAGCACGCCCAAGAAAACGTGGCGGTCTTATTTCTGGGACTCCTTCGACAAATCCCCTGAAGAGCGTCGGTTTCTTCTGAAGCTCGACGCCGTCATCCTCACATTTGCATCCCTTGGCTACTTCATAAAGTACTTGGATCAAGTCAACATTAGCAATGCGTATGTCTCAGGCATGAAGGAGGACCTGAATCTTTACGGCAACGAGTTGAACTATATGACCACGGTGTGGACAGTTGGATACGTGATAGGCGAGATTCCAAGGTAAGCTCACTTGCCCCACCACAGTGGCTTGGGCTGCAAATTTCATCTAACACAATATCTACATAGTAACATGCTTCTTACGAAGATCCGACCCTCTATCTGGATTCCTGCGTGCGAGGTGGTGTGGTCCATCCTCACGATCCTGATGTGCAAATGCACCAGCGCGAAACAAATCTACGTCCTCCGGTTCTTCGTTGGCCTGGCTGAGTCTGGTTTCTACCCGGGTATGCAGTACGTGATCGGATCTTGGTACCGAAAAGACGAACTAGCAAAGCGGTCCTGCATCTTCCACGCGTCTGGAGCCATCGGCACAATGTTCAGCGGCTACTTCATGGCTGCTGTCTATCACCTCGGAGGTGTAGACGGTTTCAAGGGTTGGCAGTGGCTGTTCATTATCAACACGGTCATCTCCTTGCCCATCGCCGTGGCTGGTTTCTTCCTATTCCCGGACGTTCCTGAGATTTGCCGAGCCTGGTACCTGACCAAGGAGGAGATCGCACTGGCACAGAAGCGGGTCGAGCTTGAGGGTCGAGCTGGCCGGGGCAAATATACGAAGGCCAAGTTTAAGAAGATTTTTTCTTCTTGGCACATCTACCTGCTGACACTGCTGTATGTGTTGTTCAACAATGGCAATAGCTATGGAAGTCAGCCAGCATTTGCGCTGTGGCTCAAGTCGGAAAAGTACAGCACAGTTTCGATCAACACATTCCCAACCATTGCTTCCGTGGTACAAGTCATCAGCACGTTGTTGTATGCATGGTCTTCTGACACGGTCTGCAAGGGGGCACGGTGGCCTCCTATCGTCTATTCCGCTGTCAACAATCTCGTGATTAACATCAGTCTCGCCATCTGGGTCATCCCGGTGGGCTGGAAATGGGCTTGTTATATTCTTCAAGGCTTCGGTGGCGGTATCAGTGGTCTATTATTCGCATGGGCGCACGAGATCTGCGGTGACGACAACGAGGAGAGGGCACTGGTGGTTGGAACCATGAATGAGTTCGCTTATGTGTTCCAAGCGTGGCTGCCGTTGTTGATTTGGCAGGAGGTTGATGCACCTCAGTTTCACAAGGGATTCATGACCATGATCTTTATTGCTGTGGCGTTGATTGCTACATCTTTCGTGGTGCGGCATTTGCATCATAGGGAGGTTGCACTAAAAAAGAGGGCCGTAGACGAATACTAGAGGTTCTCTAGATTCCCGGCCGTTCTACCCAACTTTTATCCAGTTCCCATGACTTATGGGGGAGAAACATCATAGTTGGCTCTGCTTTGGACTTGGAAACGAGCCTTTAGCTCAGTCAGGGCCTGGGGGGAGGGCCTTGACAGTATCTAGGTATCATAGCAGCGACTGAATGTTACAAAAACCATGAAGACCTCGTAAATCTTTGCGATTCCGTGAATACATCCCCCAGCTTGCTAGACGAAAATAACTCCGAGATACACCATTTCAATGCGTCATATCTGAAGCATTGCTCGAGGTTTGGCATAGCTCATCAGGCTCGAGGGCTGCGTCCCAGTGACATCGTGGAAAGTGGCGGTGGAGATGTAGTTTTTCTTGATCTTACGGACCAAGCTGTGTACCTAGGTCCTCAAGAATGTACTGGGTCTCGGGTCTGACTGAGACTGTATAATGCACTCTGCCTCACTGCTGCAAAGTGCGTGAATAATCTTTGCTCTTTTCCGTGCAGTTGTGAGACTGAGCCTACTCGATAATGTCATCATACTGCAGCGTTTGGCTGACGGCTACGTTTCCCGCCCCAGCGCGTTTTTTTCCTATGTAGGTCAAGGGACCAGTGACATCCATCATCTGGCCGTGGGGGCGGTCGTCCAAGCCGTTCCAGTCAGAATATGTGCCGCAACATGTACAGCATCCTAAATTCCAGGCATTAGTATGTCTAGGGAGTAAAATGGATCGAGTGGAGCGGGGCTTACACAGCATACAACCGGGGTGAACATGTGGTTCTGGTTGAAGGGCAGTGGCTGAAGAACATTCTTCACCACCCTTGGTTGGGTTACAACACATACAGAATAGATTTTCGGTGTAGAAACCTGTCCCATGCACACGTCAGCAGCTTCCGATAATTCCCGATGGTCTTCAAGCCAGGAATTATCGAATGACGCAGGGCGAGTCACCAAAGGGTACATCTAAATAATCCTTGACCGACAGAGCAGCACTTTCCAGGTCACCGAACTCGCGGAAACCAGGCTGCTTCTCCTTAGCGGCATAGTCCGCGCCAGGGGGCCTCATCAACAAGACGTTCGGAAGCACCAGCCTTTGTCACAGCACTTGAAATCTCCACGGCCAGGTCGAATTTATCCTCGTAAGCAGAAGGCACCAGGCACCAGGCACCTAGGCAATATTTTTGAGCTCCTCTACAACAGTGCAATCTCGTTCAGGGGATATCCTCTGACAGTCCTTGAGATCTTCGTATTTGAAACCGAGGATGTCAACGTGTTGAAGCCCCTGGGAGGTGAGGCCCGCAAGCGAACTGGTGTTGTTGTAGAGCTTGCGTTCCTTAATACAGACACTACATATAAAGGTATATATGAGAACCAATGCATTCAGTTCTGTCAACCTTGTCGTGTATATACTATATAGATATATATAAATCCTTGCTTTTCTACTTACTTAAGTATGTATGTGTGATGCAAGTCGTTTGTTAAAGATTGAAAGACGACTTTCCCAACGGCTGTACGTTGCAGGAGTATGACTCTAGAAACAACGAACCATAATATAGGAAATAAAGCTATTTATCATTGGAAGCAAACTAGTTGATGGGTACTGGTAAATGTACCAATATCATATGCACTATTATCTGTACAAGCCTTTGCTGACCACATTGGACTGTACTAACCCTTGGGAAGGCCGTGGCCATGGCAACTTCCCACCCCCTCTCCCAAGGTAATCGTTCATTCTCTATTGTTCAAGTGAAAGAGAATGAAGACACAACCCTACAGACGCCCCCCATCCCATCGAAGCAAAGGGTCGAAACGCGACATCTGGAAGGACTGGAGGGTCCAAGTCTTCCAGAAAGGGTCCGAGAGCCCATAGAACAAACAAGGTTCACAGAGTGCCGTAACTCACTTCCTACGCTCCTTGCTTCTCTTTCAATGTTTCTATTCTATTTGCACTCAACTATTCCTGTGCCCAGGCATTCAGTACCTCTGATTCTGGTGTCGCAGACGGGCAGTCAGGACATCATTAGCAACAGGGCACTGAAGCCAAGACCATGTGATCCGGACTGTGTAGCAGAGCTGGAAGCGCTCACGTCTCTGAATATAAGCAAGTCTCTGCAACCACGATGTAGATAAGAAGTGCGCGAGATATATGTATACGGCCGATCTTATATGCATCACCAGCAGATGTTTCACACCGGCGTTATGAGGTGGTAGAACTGTCAGTCTGTATATCCTGGAATACCCTCACACAACCCCCAAATGATGCCATTGATGGCACCATCGAGTCCATGCGGAAGATGCAAGTCGTCTGCGGTTTCAAGTCTCGCCGTGTGTTCTTTCTGGCCGAAAGTTATCATTTGCTCCACGAGTAGCATGTGGGAATCCACAGGGAGAACTGATATGTAGGATTCATATCCAAGTCCAAGTTGACACCCCTCTTATAACGCAATTGGAGTGGGAAGATTGCGTGCTACCGTCGAGGCCGGGGCCCCGACGCCGAACATGACAAAAGGTTGGTAATTCATATCCTTCATTCTTTCACCTAGAACTTTTGTCTAATGATAAATATTTATAATTATTTCCAGCTTTGTTAAATATTTCTTTGCTAATGCTATCCAGTACAATCCAGTACATTGTGGCAACTCAATAACCGTTAAACACGCCACTCTTTCATCTTTCTCCCCCCCCCTCCCCTTCTCCTCAAATATGGCCCCGATCAAGTCAGTAGCGGTCATCGGCGCCGGAATAAGTGGCGTGTCATCGGCTGCCCATCTTTTGCGACATGGTTTCGACGTTGTTGTGTTTGAACGCTCAAGTGTCGCTGGGGGTGTTTGGCATTTTGATCCACGGCCAGACAGGGACCCAGAATATCCAGGCTCAGTCTCCTTCAAGCCACTCGACAGCGTCTCTAACGGTCTCAATCAGGACATACAGAGCAGAGCCAGTAAAGATGCGGTAGATGTTGCTCTCGCGCATGCTCCCCCAGGACCCTGCTACGAAGGACTCATGAACAATGTCCCGACGACCATGATGAGGAGCTCTCTTCTTAACTGGCCAGAAGGCACACCGGAGCATGTCACGCATCATGAGATTGAGACTTACGTGCAGAGTCTTTCACGCGAGACTGGCGCTCATGATGTAACTCTGTACAACACTCGCGTCGAGGAAGCAGTCAAGGACGGTGACAAGTGGAATGTGCGGACCAAGGCTCTGCATCGGGGCGGCGATCAAGGATACACTCTGGAAGAGAAGCAGTGGACCTTCGACGCTGTGGTAGTCGGTGCAGGGCATTATCATGTGCCCCTTATCCCAAACGTCCCAGGCCTGGCAGAGTGGAAAAGCAGATACCCTGAAAAGGTGATGCACTCCAAGAGCTATCGATATCCCGCGGCCTTCAAGGACAAAAACGTCCTCATTATCGGGGCAGGTGTCTCGTCTCTAGATATCGCGAAGGAACTCGATGGGCTTGCCAACAAGGTTTACCAATCCTCTCGTGGCGGAATATTCGACCTTGACCCGTCCTTCCTCCCTGCCAATTCAGAACGCGTTAGTGGTCTCGATGCTTTCAAGCTCGACGAGGGGAAGGGCGTCGATGGCTCCGAGACACCGGGGGCACCTATTCCAGGTACAGTCCATCTGACAGATGGCCGTATCCTCAGCGATATACACCATGTGATCATCGCGTCTGGATATCAGACTACATACCCGTTCCTCAAGGGACTGGAGTCTGATAGCATCCCCGTGGACGACGCAGACGACAAGATTATCATCACAGCGGACAAGTGTGTGACGCACAACTTGCACAAGGATATCTTCTACATCCCTGATCCCACCCTCACATTTGTTGGTGTCCCGTACTATACGTCGACGTTCTCCATGTTTGACTTCCAGGCGGAGGTCGTGGCGCGGGTTTACGCAGGTCTCGCAAGGCTGCCAAGCGAGGAGGCAATGAAAGCAGAGCATGCAGCACGCAAGTCTCAAGGAGAGAAGGGCAAGGCGTTTCACAGTCTGATACGCAATCAGGTGACGTACATGGACGATATCCTGTCGTGGGTGAATGACGGTGTCGAGGAGAAAGGAGTTGACAGAATGAGAGGAGTTGATGATGAATGGTATAGAGCGCATGAAGACTTCAAGGCCAAATCAAGAAGGTTGATACCGACAGGTTCAAATCAGATACAGCAGCCCATTGCTAGCAAGTATTACCAGGATGATAAATAGAATATACAAGAGAATCTCATATTCTAACAACTCAAATGAAGTTTGGTCGTTTGCAAGGTTTGTATCTGCAATATTAGCCTAGCTAGCAACTACGTAGAATGCCCGGTTAGTTCCAGGGTCCGCAAGGCAATTTATCATCCACACGGTGTCAGATTTGCATGTGAAGACTGTCGGGTAAGTCCCTCAAGCTATTTTAGCCCTACCCTAGGGTATATGTTGTATGACTTCGTTATCGCTCTTTTGGGGGGCCGCCATGACACTATTAAGTTCCCAATCTTTGTGTGAATCAGGTGTAGGTTGTCTCGACACTACCTACCTCCGTGCCTTCGAACTCAAGAGAGAACTTCATGTTGGCTGCAGCCGTGGAGATCACGAAATGGTAATGGATATCGAGGTAGGGGTGTCCATCAACTCCGATTCGCTTAGTAAAGAGGCTCTTGTCAACGCTGGACAGGCTCGACACTAGCTTGCAGGACGTCTTGACGTCGGGGCCTGGGTATGTCGGCGCCGCCTTGGTCTCAGAGTAAACGAGGCTGTCGTAGAAAATGAGGTCGCTGTTGCTGTGGCGCTGTTTGACCGATCGGACAATGAGAACTTCATTGTGTGGTCACGCATCAGGTCTTCTCCCATGTAAATATACCAAGTGACCTAGAGGTTATTTTTGTAAGCTTATGAATGCCGGTCGGCGACTAATTGGTTTGGATATATGATATTACCTTCTCGACTCTAACCTTGCCATCCTGAAACATGTTATGCCTAACCGGTCTACCGCACTCAACGATAGGATCGTATTCCTCCCAAGCGGTCGTGCCGTGATGCCGGACGGCTTGGGTCGAGATGACAGTGGCTTGGTTAGACACACGGCTAAGAACAGCGCCTCTGAAACACGATTATCAGTTGAAGCTATTACAAGCAGGACACGTAGGCATACTTGACAATGGCACCCCCAGCGTCGTGGGGCTGGATGACCTGGATTGGCATGGTCTCATATTCCTTTTCAATTCGCTGTTTCAGGTAACGGCTTGAGCCGAAGCCTCCCACCAGGAACATTCCCTGTCAAGTATGACTTAGATATAATTGGCAATAATCGATGTCAGTAACGGCTTGTTCAGATAGCTTCAATCCCTTGCTAGACCGTTTCAACATGGAGTCCTTAACCTGGGCATCCACGAGGCGCAATATATCGGCAATGATAGGCTCAAGGATATCCTGGAGGATGTCGCTTTTATTTTGTATTAGCCATAACAAATCCATTAAGACAGGCATTGAAAAATAACCACTTACCCGGTCATTTCCCAGCAATTGTCACATAAGCGCTCAATAGGGTCGTCCTCGAGATCCGCCTTGGGGAAATTCACATAATGAACCTCGGTAATATCGCCAGTAAATGCGGTCTTGATGTACTTGTCAAACTCTTTGGAGGCTTTGGCCCAACCCACGCCGTTCCTGAGGTTGAGGAATTGCTCGTCGCCGACAACAAGCCGGACGGCTTCCTCAAAGCGCTTGTTCAATCCAAGAGAACCAGCCATTCCGCCTGCGTAATTGTGAGTCCAATACGATAAGACCTCGAATTTTTAGAGAGCATACCAGTTCCCGGGACTAGCTCCGCCAGTTGAAGGTAGGGCGGGCTTCATCTTGGAAATTTCGTAGGTGATCAGGTCTACGGTGCCACCTCCAGCATCACAGACAACGAAGGAATCACCAACCTATGTCTGCTTAGATAGTAACCGGATGATAGGATAAAAAAAATACGAATGACTCACGTCGAAGGAGTGGTCGTGACAAGACAAAGTGTACAATGCTGCCGCCTCGGGCTCCTTGATCAGGGTGACAGGGTGGATGCCAGCCTTCTTGGCTGCCTATAGGCGGACGTATCTCGTAAGCGACATAAAACAACAACCATCAGCTAGGGAAAAGCTCCGAACATTCAAGGTGAGGTCTTTTGCCTTGTCAGACCAAACCGCAGGGACGCTCAGGACAAATTGCTTCTGACAAAATTTGAAGTAAGTTAACCCCCTGTGGATTGGGCACTAAGCTACAAAGGGTAGGCGGTTAAAGGAACATTAGGCAGCCGGCAGAATCCAGCCTATATAGGGTTACTTCTGCCACCTACGATAGCTTCTAGAACTTAGACTATAGCTACTACTATATATACGAATAAATAATATTTATAACAGATTCGTACGTTCTATAAACCGTACGGTAAAGCCTAACTAATACTAATTAGTAATTATACTAGTAATCTCTAATAGTAAGGGAAGAAGAGATAAAACGCTTTCGCAATCGCTAGCTGCTAATTTAGGACTTCCTTTATAAGCTGTTTAGCGCTTAAACGAGTCGCGAAATCTATACTAAGGTTAAAGTTTACGATTAGATATCTATCTACTACGGAGACTTTTAAAAGAGAATAAAGACCTAACCGATAGCTATCGTAAAGCCGCTGCCGCGATATACTACGATAACTTAAAACTAACTAACGGCCGATATATATCTATAGAGAGAAGTTTTATAACTTAACGGCGCGTACTATTATGTAAATTATCGTCGATTGCCTTACTTATAGCGAAACCTTATTAATCGCGCCTTAATTACGCAGAAACTATCGCCGAAAACCTTACTCGCGGCGATAGAAACCCCCCCGAAACCTCAATACCGTAAAACCTCCTCCTCCCGAAACTATAAAAACCTCTCCTAGGACTACGAAACCGCGAAAACTACGAGATTTCGAGACCTTAGGCCTTTTAATCAGGCAGTTATACGCTAAAACTACTCTCTTTAACCCTAAAATTACCCTCTTTAACCCAAATATAGTCTCTTTCTTACTAGATTTACTCTTTATAACTAACCGTAACTTAGAATTTACTCTTAAAAGCTATTTATAAGATAAAGATAATCCCGTAACTACCTAGGACGAGATAATTTACTTATAAAGCGACTATAAAATATCTGCCTCCCTATAAACGACTATAACTTTAAACTTTCCTTCTATAAACTACTCGCAACCTTATTTTTCCCTAGAAAGATTATAAACTTAACCTTTAACTTCCTACTTACTTAACTAGTTAATCTCGACCTTATTCTTTAATCGAACTATATCTATAGGTAACGAGAAACTAGTAAAGGTTAGACTACTGCGCTATAAAATCTAAGCGACTACTATCTACGGGTAAATAGTCTTAAACGTACTAGTAGTTAGTCGATAAGTATAGCGTAGGAATATCTTCTCTATAGCTACCTCGACGATAGCGACCCTTACCGAGACCCCTCCGAGTAAAGCTAAATAAAATTTACTCTAAAGCTATATCGAGGAGATACGAAGAACTTTACGTATAAGTAAAGGAGGCTAGAAAATAATCGACGAAGACCTATAGATCTCTTCTATTATAAAAGAAGACCTTAATAAAATAAAAGCAACTATATACGCTATAAGGGTTATAGACAACCTTAATCGCCGATAGGCTATAGATAAGGAACTTTTAGTTAACTTTTAAGAAGACTTTAAGGGCTAGGATACGGATATATTTAAGCTTATCGAGATAAACTAGAGATACGAGATAAAGATGTTTCTCCGAGAAAGAGGGATCTATACTAGCCTATAAAGAGGCTATTTCGTACTATAAATCCTAAAGGTTATAAAGATAGAAAAGTGCCCCGAATAGCCTAATAAAGAGTATAGAATAGCGAAGTTCCTGCTAAGCGTAAATCCTATTCGTCTCGTATAATCTGCCTAGATAATTAAAGCAGAATTATAACTATAAATAGCCTAGGCTGCCCTAAATAACGTAATCGAAACTATTAAGGATAATAATTAGAATTTATAGCTAAATATATACGCGTATTTATAGCTAGTATAAATATTAACCCTACTATAACTATTATAGTAGCCGAACTTTACGCCTATAAATCTACCGAATTTATAATACTAGGCACCTCCCCCTATATAGTAATAGCAGTTAACTACGCTATTCCAGCGCTTATAATACCTAAATAGAATACTTTAGGGTAACGAATAGATAGCGAACTTTTTAAGTCTAGCCGGTACGCTATATAATTAATAGGGTACGGCGAGACTCTTTTTAGAATACCCTACTAATAGAATAGCAGTATATAACCCCTATAAGACCCTTCCCCCTTAACTAGTACTTAATAGGCGCCTAGATCTAGATAAAATTATAACCTTTATAAGGGCCTAAGATCCTATAAAGAAGTAGATTAGAGAGCTATATAATCTATTAGACGATAAACTATAAATTTTTCTAAATCTCTATTACTATAGTAATATCGAACCCGATTAATTTTATACCGTCCTTCCGCGAATTCTTACTAGGCGCGTAGAGCACTACTATATTAACTATATCGGTATATCTAACGATTTCGCTACTATATACGTAAAGCTAAAGACCTATTTTAAAACGGATACGAATTGCTAGTAATACTATAATAACTAGATAACGATTAACTTTAATCGGCTATAAAACGATAAAGATAATATCGATAAGAGCCCCCGAGATATTCTCCGAATACTATTAGATAAACTCTAGCTATACTAACGCGCCCTTAGCCCTAGATATAAAGGCGATAAGATCTTAAGAATAACTATTATTAGAGCCTGCAAGGGTATACTAGAATTCGAGCACGCTCTCTATATACTAGCAGCTCCCTATAAAAAGCTCTTCTAGGACCTCTGTTCGTCCCTAAAACTTAGCCTAAAGCGAAGTACTAATAATTAGTTTCTCTAGAACTAATAGGATCTTAACTATAATAATACCTACTATCTCGACCGTCGATATAATAATAACCGCTAGTAAAGCCGACCTTCTAACTTCCGAGGAAACTTTAAAGGGAACTTTAAGGGTAACTATTATAGAAATAACCGTTACCGGGGTAATAACTATAGCTAACGCTAACCCTTCCGAAAGAAGTACTTCGTATATAGTAAAGAAGGTTACTAGTTTATAAAGTATACCCCGGAAGAAAGGTAGAGATCTAGGAGCTAGTATCTAGCGTACTATAAGTATAACGGGGAGCTAGTTTCCGAAAAAGGCTTTATAGCTTTCTTAGCTAATTATAAGGGCTATAAGGTTGCTTATAGGCTACCGGCGGATAAAAATAACGAGAATATCGGCGGCTACCCCTATAATAATAAGATAGAAGCTACGGGATACTTAATAGACTTAGTATTGACAAAGCGGCAGAGCGCCCCTACCGCAATGTGTGTAGCGCGCACGCGGCGAACTCTAACGAGGGGCGTGGGCTAACGGGCGCCACGAAACACAAAACGAAGGCATCAAAGTTGGTTTGCTCAAGTATAGGGAAGAAAACACCATACTTTTTTATTGCTCTACAGAGGGGGTTTGGGGCTCCTTAATATAGCCGCCGCAGGCACGACAAGAAGGGGACAGGGGGGTCATACTCCACCCTGGCCACTTTGTCATTCCTCCCCCAGCAGCTTAGTCCATAAGCTGCGCCCCAAGATAGTTGATATCTAGGATCTCTGATCAAAACTAAAAGAGAGGAAAGAAAAAGACCATCACCAAAACTAGAAACCATCGCGCCATTCATTCCATGTAGAAGCCCTTCCAAAAATCAACCTCAGTCCGGATATCCATGCAATTAGCAAGTCCTTTGCATCTCTCATCATGCATCCCACATGCACATATCAACCGCGATCAAGTCCCTTTCACGATCGTCGTCCGCTGCTTCCTTGTCCGGGGCTTTGACCAGCTCCTGGGTAGGTGCCAGTGTTCCTTTGTCGTGAAGAACTATTTCCTGCCTCGATGGCTTCCTTTTCCACAGTCCATGCTTCGTATCGTTTGGCATGATCAAAACTAACCCAGTTGGGCTCCAGCTTAGGCTTCGTTACAGTGTCCGTTATGGGTGTCTGACCTCGCCCTGCCTCATCCCAGATAGGAAGCCTAGGAGCTTGAGGGGGCTTCGGGACAGCAATCCTGCGATTGCGAAGAGCGTAACGGCCGACCTGCTCCGTAGGAGGTTGATCAGGTCCAGAAATGAGTGGCGAGATCTGAGAAGGGCCCTGCGGCGTTCGTGAGACTTCCCGGCTGAAGGGACCCGATGAAGACTCTCTGGGTGGCATAGACGGTGACGAAGAACTCATGCCTCCTCCTCCGATAGGGGATTGGCGCTGTTCAGAGGGTGCTGCGCTGAGTCGCAGGCGCGAGAAATTCCTCTCATCTTCCTCAATTGAAGGCATAACCCTGTCTTCATCCACAGTAGACATAGGATAGAAACTTCGGTTTGATGCCACACTCGACTGTCTTGTCATAGGAGTTTGACTTGATCGGAAGATGGAGCCACCGTAGATAGAGCCCTTGTTTCCTCGAAAGTTCTCCAGGTCGTCCTCGGGGCTCGGATTGGGCAGAACCTGGCCGGAACTGACAAAGGCAGCATTGGGGTGGTATTCGCCCGCATGCGAACGGTACTTCTTGTGTTCCTTGAGGCTGATCAATGGTGACTCGGGCCAACGAAGATGGGCTGGTACACAGCCGAGCTCCCTCGCGTAGGTCCTCAGGTGAAGGTTGACAGTCTTAACCAAAGGTTCGCCGGTTGAATTAAGGAGACTTCCAGCTCGTGTCCAGTCGGTATACCCGACATGATCACGCCTGTTCAGGACTTCCGTGCTCTCCAAGAGCCGCATTCGAAAGTTCTCAATCACGAAGAACCCACTCGATTCCCATTGTCTGTCAGAAGGTCGGTTTGTATTGTCCACCACGATCACTCCTTCCGTAACGGGTTTTCGTAGCCCAGCTCGAGTGATCAGACTGTCGATCTGGCTGCGCATTTGTTTCTGGTACTTCGGGTTGCTGGCAGTGACTTTGCCTGGGTGGCTATCGACAATGAAAGCCTTCTGATGAACCTGGTCGTACCACACAAGACTGTACTGGTTGTTTGTCGAGTCTTCCACCACCCAAAAGATAAAGCGAAAACTGATCAATTCCACACCATGGGGGGTAGTCATGGTTGGCACAGCTTCGCGATCTCCCGTCTTCATTCTCTCCGTGCAAATCCACACGTCATTCTGGAGGTACTGAGCGAAGTGCCTCATTCCAGTGAGTATAAGGTTGAACGTGAGTTCGTCTCGAGAGTAGATACACCCTTGAAGATCGTAGAGAGCCAGAAGGTGGCGGTAAGGGTCAGTCTTGAAGATGTGATCGGTGTACGAGGTCCTTAGTTCCAGCCCAGGAAAGAACCGATTGGCCAGAGTCTTGCACACTTCCGTAGGAATAGTGGTGCTGTGAAAGTAGGGAGGGCGGGACTTGATCAAGTCCAAAGTGTACTTCGGGGGAATGGTAGTCCTCAGCACGTAAGCTTTGTTGAGGGGATTGCTGCTAGATGACTGCCAGTTGACAGCCGAGCAGACGAAGGGTTTCTTGCCCATCGCTTTCTCCGCCTCAGCAGCTGACTGTGCGCGTGCGTAGGAGTCCATTGTGATCAGGTAGGATATGTAGAAGGGGGATTGTAAAAGGTGCTGGTTCTTGGGTGACGGTGAGGGTGGAAATGATGAGGAGTTGATGTTGGTGAAGAGTGTAAGTGCAGGTTGGGGGAATAGTGTGAAGGGGGAAAGAATTTGAGAACAGTTCTGAGCAGCTCTGAAATAAGTAAACGGCAAAGTTTCAGAGGTTGTGAATCGGCGTGAACGAGAGTGATTCACACGGTCTTTGTGCTTGCCTTCTTGGGCAACAACAGCCACTATCTTCGGTGACTGGCACAAACGGCAACCCGGGCAATCACCCTTCCTTCTCTTTCTGGACGCTTCCAATCACTCCACCTCTTACCATTTCTTTTCAGCGGTTGTTCTTTTTATATCCTCCCCGGCTCTCTTTTTCCGTTTTCTCATTTTGAACCTTCAACCTCAACTCTTCTCTTCCTCGCCATCATGACTACTCCTCAGCGAAGCTCGTCAGCAGACATTGAGCGACCCCCTCCACCAGGACTCGTCGTGGATGGTCAGCCCAGTCTTTATTACTCAAACCAGCCTCTTCAACGGTTCGTAAATGATGATGATGCCTGGCTCCTTTCTCGCCGCGAAACTCCTCGGCCTCTTCACGATCTTTTCTTCATTTCGGATCAATGGAGAGCTTTCTTCAGGGCCTTCAGGTTCTACAGCTTTGAGGGCAACGCTGGTCAGCTCTATATTTGCTGGGAACCCGTCTCCCGTCAGAAGCTCGCAGATCTTTCGACACTCATCAACCCAGCCATGAACAGTATTTGGCGAAATCTCCATCATCCTCAACCCATCGTTCTCTGTCTCGAAGGTGGAAGGCCTTTCGGTCAATACATCCAGCGCGTGTTGATCAGAAACGCTCGATGGCAGGCTTTCCTCATTGCTATCTTTGGCCATCGCAACTTGGTGCCTTGCGACTGCTGCGCCTCGAGATTTGGGACCTCATTCATGGAGTACATCGATGAGGAAACGGGAGAGAGAAAGAGATCCTTTGTGAACAGCCCTTTCCTCGAGTGTCTCTCTCTTCCATCCATCTATTCGGGTGCTTGTGCCAATTGCGTCTTTCACGTAGCTGGGGCCAACTGCGACTACCACCAGGGGTCGTTTCAGAACCAACTTCCCTCCGGTCAGGCGTATGAGTGCGTTCGCAGAAGAGCCGCTCCGGTAAGTGCTTGTTCAGACCCAATCGACTAGCAAAACACCAACACTGACCCTTTCTCCAGTCTCGCCGATCATTTGAAGTCCTTGGGGGTCGACAACTGGAAGGAACTCCTAAGGTGCTAATCGACTTGACTGAGGAGGAAGATAGGATCAAGCAACGGCAACAGGCGCTGGCTGAACGCATCAGACAGGGCTGATCAGCTAGGGGATGGAAGGGGATAGATATTTTCTTGGGCAGGGGCAGTTGGGTCGTCTTCCTGGGTCTTTTTGGTCTCCAGGTCTGAATTTTTGCCGGAAATGGGATTGATCATGAGCGACAGGCTTCGGGAGGCGTGTATATGGAAGACCTCGGCCAGTCGAAAAACTTTTTTGGGGGGTGTAGGTAGTTGTCTCGGAATGAATCCATTATTTCCTCCTCAGCCGGCTGCCTAGCCAGCCACCAGGGCTCTCCTCCCCCAGCAGCCTTGAGCAGACGAAAAGGCTGCTCTCAGGACCACAAACACCACCAGCTGGATAGTCTTCTTCCCATGACTGCCATCATTGATCAGACATGTGTCCTTATGTCCTCTGCATCGGTGCTCATGTTTCAATCATGGGCCGTCACGGCTGCAGCATACATAACTTGCAGTAACGGAACGAAAATCAAGCTGATCATGTCAAGGCTGATTGAGTAAGACAGGGGAAGAAAGGAGGAGAAACAAGAAAAGGAGTAAAGAAAAACAAACAGGGAGGAGGAAAGAAAATGTAAAGAACTCGGAATCAACTAAAAAAAACAAGAAGGGAAGAAAGCAAACAGAATTGAACAGAAGGAAAGAAAACCATCAAAGAAGAAAACACTTGAATCAAGTAAGGAAAACTTTGTCAGTCGGGATAGAAAAACTCAACCATCCTCTTGTTCACCGGTCGATGGCACAATTGGGAAGCCGTCTTTGCCCAGCCTCCGCGCAGGAATCTCAATAAACCAATTGTCTTGCTCAGCTCTGCGTGTCTCAGCGGCTTCTTTTGCTGCTGCTCGCGTCTTTGGTCCCGCGTGTTTGTCGGCCTCTAGTTCCTCCTCACTTCCGCTCTCAACTTCCTCCTCCCCCATGTCGAGAACGTTAGGGATGGGAATTTCGGTGGGAGATTGGTTTTGAGCATCGTGAGTGGGACCAGATGCACTTGGTTGATCGGGGATCAAGAGCTCAGGCACCCAGAAAGCATCGGTAGATCCGGCCTCCTCTTCGTGGACTTCCACGGGGCCTTCGGGAACTCCCCTCACCATGGGCAATTGAAGTGAGGTTAGCTTGTCGGTCAGGCTTTGGGATTGGTCAGGGTCTTCTTCCCATGGCATCAGCGTGTCTGGTTGCCAGATCCCTTTCTCATCGAGGACGAACTTCTTGAGGTTCCGGGCCGCAAATGTCCCTTTGAGTTTGATTCCGTCCGTGGTTCGCAGCCCGTAGGCTCCCTTATTGTGGACTTGATCAATGACAAATGGACCCTTCCAACGATATGAAATCTTCGCAACTGTTGAGTGAGACATCTTTCTGACATGGTCATAGACCAGTACCATATCACCCACTTCAAGGCGGTTCTTCCGGATAAGGCCATGAGAGTTCGCTTTGTCGGCTACCCGCTTCCGATACTCAGTGACAGCCTCGATAGCGGCCTGAACATCCTCCTTTTGATTGGCTATGGTTCTCAACCTGGCTTGGAGAGCTTCCTCCGGGCTCTGGTTCGGTCGCCATGAGACCACCCTCCATGTCGGGACTTCAGTTTCCAAAGGCACAAGCGGCTCCCACCCGAAAACCAGGTAGAAAGGTGTGTATCCGTGTGATCGCCTGAAAGATGTTCGGTCGGCGAAGAGAGCGAGCTTCAGATACTTCCTCCATACTGGTCTCCCCTGAGAGAGCTTGGTGATAGCGCTGGCAATGGAGAAATGTCCCCCTTCCACTATACCCTGTGCTCTGGGATTATAGGGAGAAACCTGAACAAGCCCAATTCCAAGTCCTCGGATGGTGGAAGCAAACTCTGCCTTGTTTTCTGACCCGCCATCAATGTTGACAACCATAGGGCACCCATAGGCGAAAAGGATGTCCTCAATGAAGAATCTTTTCATGGTAGCTGCGTCGCTCTTCCTCATAGGTCTCGCAATAACGTATCCGGTCAGATCACACCTGGCTTCTGCGAGATATTGGTATCCCCCGTCGTTTGGCATGTGCTGGACGTCGACTTTGATCTTTTCGAACGGCCTTCCGGGAACAGTAGGATAGACGCCTTCGCTATAGGTCTTGGAACCATATAAGCTGCAGATCTCACAGACTTCAACAGCTTTGGCCACGTCTGTCCAGAGCCCTTCCCAAAAGTAAAGGCCTCGGATCCTCGCAATAGTCGTATCACGGCCCTTGTGGCCAAACTTGGCGTGACAATCCCGTAGGATTTTCTTGCGGAGCTCCGGATCGTCGACTACCCGCCTCCGGGGCAGCTTGCCTTCCTCTCGTCGCCACAGCGCGTGATCAATGACCTGGTACCGCAGAGCCTCCTTTTTGAACGCCGTGGACCGCTTTCTTGACATGTTGGGCGGCGTCACTCCAGTCATGAGGAACCTGGCGAACTCCAACGACTTCTTGGACCATTCAAGCTTGGGATTCAGGAGTCGTTCCGCGGGAACAGAGTTGATCTGAGCATCACACCACTCATCCAGGTCTCCTTCTGGGTCCACCTCCGGCGTCTCGGAAATGGGTGGCCGCGAGAGCGCGTCGGCTACAGGATTTTTGGAGCCAGGGATGTGCTTGATAGTGAAGTCAAAGATCTTGATGACCGCAATCCACCGGCTGATCAGAGCTCCGGGGACGTCGGACATTCCTCCATTAATCTGGTCCACTAGAACTCGGGCATCGGTCTCCAAGATGAAATGGCACCCAAACAGGTACTGTCGTAGTCGCCGGAAAGAGCATAACAAAGCTCGACACTCCCTCTTCGTGGCGTCGTATCTCTGCTCAGCACCAGTCCATGAGCCACTCTCGAACCGAGCTGGCCTTCGCTTTCCATCGACCTCTTGCATCAGAACTGCGCCCCAGCCGACCAGGCTGGCGTCAACCATCAAGATAATTGGGCCTCCCCCTGGACCATAGTCGATACCCACGATGACAGGTTCACTCTCCAGGGCTTTGATCAAGTCCGCCATGGCCTGCTTTTGGGCGTCACCCCACGCGAACGGGGCATCTTTCTTCATCAAGTCGTAAAGTGGTCGGGCAAGGATCGCAAAGTTCCAGATCCAGTGATTATAATAAACCACCATCCCTAGGAAACTTCGGACATCTTTGAGGTTATTGCAGGTAGTCCATCCTTTTATCTTCTGGATCTTCTTGGCTTGAGGAGATCTCCCAACCGATCCACAGACGTATCCCACAATGTCCACCCTCTTTTTGCACCACTCAGATTTGACACCCGATATTGTCGCGCCAGCCAATTCGGCATTGAAAAGGACTTGATCAACATTCCTGATATGCTCCGCAATGTACCTTCGGACACCTGGAAGCTCCGGGAGCACCTCATCGTTGTAGGTCGTCTCTGGACCCTTGACTGCGATGTCGTCGAGGAAAGCTTGACAAACGTGAGGCATTAGATCGTACAATAGACGCACCATGATACGCATGAACTGAGCAACTGAGTTCGTCGCTCCCATCGGTAAGGTGCACATCCTGAAGAGTCCCAAAGGGGTGGCAAAGGTCGTAATATCTCTGCTATTCGGGTGAAGCTTGACTTGGTCGTATCCCGAGAAGAAATCGAGCAGCGACAAGACCTTGCACATAGCGAACTCCTCCGAGAACTGATCAGCAGCTGGAGGCATGAATGCATCCTTCACCGTGTAGGCATTGTACTTCTGAGCGTCGTTGATGAGCCGGAGACCACCATCCTTCTTCTGAACCAGAAACCAACGGTTTCTGTACGACGAATGCGCGTTTTCGATGATGCGCCGTCCGACTCTTTGTTTGAGCAGGTCAAAAACCTTGGGCCTGAGAGCATGGGGGATGGGGATGTTCTTGGACTGGAAGACATCATGTGGAACGGTGCGGATGACTTGCGGGGGCGCCACATCCTCATGAATCTCTCCAATCTCGGACCAATCCCAAGCAACAGCTTTCTCTCGACTGATCAGCATGTGCCTGAACATGTCAATTTCCTCTGGAGTCATCCCATCGCAATTGTTGGTCACGAGTTTCTCCCATCTCTCGTCTGTCAGGCGCGTGCCGGGCTCAAGATCCGAGAACTTCGGCTCTATCCATTCATCGTACTTTGAAGGCGGTGTTTCTGACTGTTTCTTCTTGATCATTTCCACACGCTTGATCTTCCACAAAGGATCGCCGTCTGGTACAGATCCATCAGGGTTCGAATCATTGATCGGTTTCACTTTGTGGGCCACGGCCTTGTAGAGGGTATTGACCATGTGGACCATTCCGTGGGCGGCTTGGCGAGTTTCTTTCCAATAAGGAGGCTGAATTCTCCCCCTTTTCCATTGCTTCTTTTTCTTGTGCTGGCCGCAAAAGCAGCCACAACTCTCCCTTGACTGGAGTTCTGAACATGAAAAGGCCAGTTCTGTCCTGACCAGAATAGTAATAGAATGAATGAAGGCAGGGATATCCTCCTCGCCCAGCGAGAGGACGGGTGTGTCACCTGGTTCGAGTTGGTCGGAAACCCAGGCGGGGACTTTTTCACTGCTGACAGCCCTTCGTCCCTCAACACCATCACTGTCAGCAGCTAGTTTTTTCTGGTGACATCGCTGGACCAAGCGGGGCCATTATTGAGCTGAACAGGATTCTTCAGCTTTCCTCCCACTGTGGCTACTACTCGAGCTCCTCCAAAAAGAAAGTTTACCTTGAGAAGGCCATCGGTTGAGTGTTCCAGGGTGAGCTTGGTCTGAAGAATGAACGGCATCCCCAGGAGTACGTCATGGTTCGGCTTCCTGATTCTGTCTTCCACAACGTAAAAGACGACTTGATCAGTACAGCCTCCAATAAAGACGTCAGTTTCCAGGACTCCTAGGAGTTCCATCTTCCCACCGTCAAAGGTTCTCGAGGCAACGTCTGTCCTCAACACCGGAAGACCTAACTCGTCGCACACACTGGCTCCGATCAGGTTTAGTTCAGCACCGCTATCGATCATTGCGGGCTTCCCTTTTGCTCCTGAGTTACCGACTCTGATCGTAAGGAAACACACAGGACAGATACTCTTCTGAAGTCGATCGAACCGGGCATCCACATTAGACACTTCTTTGCGAAGATAGGCCCTGATCATGTTGACTCTGGGGAGACACTCGCATTGGTTGTCGGATTGAAGGAAGTTCTCGACGGCTTGCTCATCAATCAATCCTGGAGTCTCCTCCTCAACAGGGCTCACTTCAACATTGGAGATCTTCGCGGGGCCACTTCCATTCTTCCCAGGCTCGGAGGTTTCTTCATGGTCAACCATAACCACTTTCTTCACCCCGTCTTGGATAGCTTGGACGTGGTGAATGATGTGCTGGCCAAGGTCAGGGCGTAGCTGGAGAATCTCCTCCTGAGTGTATCCCTTGGGTGCATGGAAGAATCGGTCAATCAATACTTTTCCGAAGTCTGTCTTGCTGTCCATGTCCTCAGACTTCTGATCAGATCCAGGCTTCTTTTTCTTTTCTGGGCCTTTGTCGGTGGCGACGTGAATTGATTCTTGGGCAGGACCTCGACTGTCCTCATCCGCAGCTGGAATTTCAATCGTCCTCCCATCTGCTCTTCGCTTTTTGGCGGCGTTCTCATTGACTTCGGCCTGAACAGCCTCGCTGTTAACATTTGCGACTGCAGCCAGGTTGCTTACAGCAGGCGAAACTGGACTTGGAAGCGGTTCGGGTTTCATAGCCAGGTCTAGTGTCACGGCCTCCTCAGATAGCTGGATCGAACTGACTCCAGGCGTCTCTTCGGTGGCTTCGTAAGGCACTTTGTTCCTGACCAGAGCGGCATTTCCCTTAAACTTCGGCTTATGCTTGATTAACTCAAGATAGGCTTGGACTCCGGGCATGTGATCCCAGCCTTTGTCGACGAAGTTTTGGCAATAACCGAGGCACAACGGGATAATACCCTGGTTCACAACGACCTTTGCTTGGTTGAACAGATCAGGTCTAACAGTGAATCCAAGGGCTTCTTTCATATCCGCTCTGGTGCCGAGAGAAACAACCTGCTTTCCGGCATCCTCGTACCAGATAATACCCGCGTTCTTCAGCATTAGGTAATCTGGGCAGTAACGGGCTGTATGTTCAGTCGAACCGCAACCGTAACATGTCCGAACAGAACCGTCTTTTCTCAGGGCACTGATTTCAGCCTCGTACTCATTGATCAGAGCTTCGCAGTCCTTCAAAGAGACGTCTTCCCCTCTCAGAAGATCGGCCGTGACGTTATTGAGGTTCGGCAGGATATGAACGTAGCTAGGATCAGGCTGAACAGTTCCAAGTTTGTTCCCAATGGCCTCAACGCGCTTTTTAGCCAAATGGTAACCCCATTCCCTGGCTGAATTGATGTTCTTAGCGATTTCAGCCGCACTGATCCGGAGGTCCTCAAAGTTCTTCGTCAGGCTCTCAATCTCCCCTCTCGAGATCTTGATCTGCGTTTCATCCTGCTCAGCCATAGTTCGAGGCGGCTGCAAGATAGGACCTTGAGAAGAGGGCTGGGGCACTGGAGAGGCTCGAGGGGGATCAGTCGGAGGGGCTACAGGCTTTGGTTGAACGATTGGCGCCTGATAACCTGGGTTCGGAGGCTGGACAGGAACTGCCGGCGGCTGGAAACCTGGGTAGGGGTACTGGAGGCGTCCAGGCATGAAAGGAACAGACGCGTTCACCGCATTCATAGCCTTCCGGTCATGATCCTCCTCAAGTTGAGCGTCTCGGCAAGTCTTCAAAAGGGCCTCCATAAGCTCAGGCCACACGAGGGACTGAACCGAGGCTTCTGTGATCCGATGCTCAGATCGAAGTCGCTTTATCCAGGCAGAAGGAAGCTTATCCCAGAACTCCGAACAACCCCACGAGTCTCTCACTCCCATCTTCGTAAGGATGTTGTCGTACATCAGAACACCCATTCGGAGGGACTCGGTGTCGCTGACCACGTAGGTGTTCAGGAAATGCTGCTTTTCTTGAGCCGGGGTAAACATCTGAGAGCGATCGTGTGAACGGTAGGCCAGCTTGATTCTTTCTTCCTGCTCGGGCCAAGTAGTAGCGCTTGAGGTAGCCACCATCAGGGACGTCACCATTTCGGGTTGAACAACCAGTGTCTTGAGGATTGGCAAGGCCATAGAGTCGGGGATGGACATCATGGCTCTAACACCAGCGTAGTGTTCGAGGTAGTCGGTGACATTGTACCCGGTGAAGGGGCCGATGAAGCTCCCCAAGCGGTCGATTGTCGGGACAAAAGGATAGTTGACGTGGACACCCGGATTGGTCTGGTCAGGACCAATCGAGGCGAAGGATTGGGTATGGGGACCAGGCGTGTTCATGCCGAAGGGCAGGGAAGCCGGTGAGGTAGACTGGCCACTATCCCGAGGATTGGGAGCCTTGTCCTTGGTTTTCGAATCGGAAGTGTTTCCAGGGCCAGTGTTCACCCCAAAAGCTGGAGCAAATTCGGCACCTTCGGCCTTGGTCGGTTCTGGCTGTCCTTGGAGAGACATCCTGTTGTCAACCTTCGAGGGCCTTTGCTTCTTTCTTCGACGATTCTTTTTCCTTAGCAACGGCTCAACCTTTCCATCTGGGTTAGCTTCTCCCTCTTCGCTGCTGGCATGATCAACTTTACCATGCACAGCCCCTGAGCAGGACCGAGAACGTGATAGGTGAGACAGGGGGTGACCCGTAGGTCGTATCGATGGGGGGTTCGGTTGGGAAAGGGATGTTTTGGTGGGCAAGGGTGAACGATGTCGAGGTTCAATACGCTCGACAGGAAGGTAGAGATGTGATCGAAACAAATTTGTGGTGGTGGGTAGTATGGGAAGTGATTGGTGGTGCTCAGGGTAGGAAGACGAGAGAAGCTTTTGTAACCTCAAGATGCCCTCAACCACCTTCAACAACCACGTCGCCGTCAGTTTGACTCCCGACAGCAGAACGGGCTTGATCAACCTCCTCCAGAACTTTCTGATACAATTCCGAATGAATTGCCGAAGGAGTCCTTTTCTTGGACGAATCACTTCGTGCCAGTTGGTCCCGGGGTGTGCTTGTGACCACCAACAGTTTCCACTCCAGCCCCACAGCTTCATATCTCCGCCACTCCGATATCGTATTTCCCTCTGTTCAGACCCACTCTCATATCTGGCGATAACCTCACTTTTCCCAACCCCGCTTCTCGGCTCTCCCCAACAACTCTCCTTCTCTCCTCGAATAGAGCGAAAGTTTCCTCGCAAAGCCGAGACCGCTGAGTTCCCTTGGCGATGCTCAACTCTATTCCACGTTTCGCGTTCTGACTGGTGCTTTGCGTCGACGCCGAGTCTCCTCTCCAAACCTTCTTGTCCTCGTCTTGCGTCATCAGAGAAAACAAAAGAAACAAAATGAAGAAAATGCGAATCCAGGGTCGTTTCTCCAGTTTCCCCGTGATCAGTCTCCGAGCTTCCCCGATCCTGCTCCCCCGTGGCAGGGCGGCCCCAGGCATCAGTTCCGGCTGGTCTCATGGTCGCGAGCGAAACTGTCGTGAGAATAGGTTTGATCGTATCTCCAGCTTCCTTGTAATCAGTCTCCGAGCTTCCCTGATCCTGCTCCCCCGTAGCAGGGCGGCCCCAGGCATCAGTTCCGGCTGGTCTCATGGTCACAAGCAAAGCTGTCGTGAGAGGTGGTTTTTGGTGATGGCGAACCTCCTAGGCTCTTCTCAACATAACGTAGTTTTGATCAACGAACAAACATTCTGTTATGAAGCCGAAGAAACCCATGTTCGATTCATGGGGCAGACACCAAATGACAAAGCGGCAGAGCGCCCCTACCGCAATGTGTGTAGCGCGCACGCGGCGAACTCTAACGAGGGGTGTGGGCTAACGGGCGCCACGAAACACAAAACGAAGGCATCAAAGTTGGTTTGCTCAAGTATAGGGAAGAAAACACCATACTTTTTTATTGCTCTACAGAGGGGGTTTGGGGCTCCTTAATATAGCCGCCGCAGGCACGACAAGAAGGGGACAGGGGGGTCATACTCCACCCTGGCCACTTTGTCAGTATTCCTCTACTTAATTTCTATTAATGCCGATAATAAGGAAATCAGCTATAGGGACGAAAAGGCCCTTATTCCGGCTTTATAATTTACTTTTAAAGGTCGATACTCCCGGATTAGATTCTAGGGTATTATTCCTAATATAAGCGCTGCCGAATTCTCTATAGCAGGCCGTAATTAATATCTAGCCTTAAATCGCAAAGACCCCTTTATAGAATTAGATACTTTCCGGGCCGGCGAAGCCCTAGTGAAATTCGGTAAGGGCTTATAATCGTCGTCTCTTAGCGCTATTATAGTTAATACGCCTATCGGGTATATTACTTTTTATATAGTTAACGCCCTAATACCCTTCCTTCTTTATATATAAGATATAGATAAACTAGACGTTTACTTTAGGAATATTATAAACGAGTTAGTCCGAACCGGCGAATAGGGTAAAGAGAGAACTATACTAGTAGTTTATAAATAGGGCTACCCCTAGTTCTTCCTATTAAAATCGGAAGCCGGCGTATTCTTTAGTAAGATAGAGCTATAATATCTTTATAGGCGCTTCGGGCACCTATCTATTAACCGTTTATTATACCTCTTTAAGAACGCTAGTTACGATATTAATTACGCGGTTCTAGAGGTTATTATAAAGTTTTGCTATTACTGCTAGATATATAGCGCTACTCCCTATCGATTTAAATTTACCTTTAGGAACGACTAGGACTTTAACTACGAACTTATCGTAAATATAATATATCTGCTTAGAAAACCTATACTTTACGCTATAAACTTATTAATATTATTCTAAGTAGCTCGGTTTCTTACCTCCCTCTCGACGAAAGATATATAGGAAGCGCTGCGAATAATATAGATTAATATATACCTAGGGCCCCCTAACTAGCTAGTTTATAATACCGGAATAAACTTCGCCTCGGTAAAGTTTAGAAATAAAGCTAGAATAATAGGAATTATATATAAATAGGTTCTTATAGAAGCCTATTAATCTATTAGTAAAGTTAAGAGATATTACACACCCCTCCGTTACGTTTTTAAGATACTTTCTGCTAAACTAAGTAGTATCTTTAGTAAAGATATTATCTTATAGATAGCTGTAAAAGCTATAAACGATACTATAGGCCCGGATAGTTTTATACTTATACTACTCGTCTTTAGAGCTTTTCCCCGAATAAATCTAGATTTACTATTATCGCTATCGACCCTAAAACGCGCAGAGGTAATAGCGAAAGTAATAAGTACGCTATAGAAGCTTTTAGCAGAACGATAGATTAATAAAGCTATTCGTACCCGAAATAGCCTAGATATAAATAACTAGCTAGCGCTACCCCTCTAGAGTAAAGTATAAGTCTAGCGAGAGAAGGAAGGCTAATAGGGTTTATATAAACTATTAGCTATTAATAGTTATAACTTTACTTTAGACCTACCTAATAGCCCCGTTAAGTTTCGATCTACGCTTATTCGCCTATACTATTATAAAGATACTAACCCCGAAATACCCGGGTTCTTAAGCTAAAAGCCTACGATTTCTACTACTACGCTACCTCTTATTAAGCCCCCGAAGCCTCGAAAGAGAGAATAACTACCCGGATTAAAAAATAAACCGAAGCCGACTACCTTTATAACTTAGAGAGAGAGGGAAAACTATAAATTAGCCCTAAAGCTATAGCGGGATAGTATAATTATAAGCCCTAGCGACCTATTTAAGGAGTCGGATATAAAAGAAATTATAGAACTAATTAGCCGGGGAGTTTTCCGATTCGAGCGCTATAATAAGGAAGTTTATAAGTAATATCGCTTATTTAAAGCCCGAATAGTACGCGAAGTTAAGGGAAAGAATAAGAAGCTATACGAGAAATCCCGCCTTATTATTTAGGGGTATAACGATAAGGGTAAAGAGAAGATTTTAACTTAGTTGCTTATAATCTAACGTATTAGCTAACGCCTACTTACTACTCTCGCCCTTTTAATAACGAAGATAGGAATACTAGTAGAACTTTATAATATTACCTAGGCCTATCCCTAATCGAAATTAGAACTAGCCCGGACTATTTTAGCGAAACTACCCCGGGAACTTAAAGATAGATACTTACCGGGGACGATTATATATATTGTAAAACCTCTTTATAGTATTACTAAGGCCGGAGTTTACTAGTAGATAACGTATTATAAATACTATCGCGTAGGACTCTAGATAAAGACCTTTATATATAACCCTTATCTTCTAGTTATAGATAGCTAGAAGGACGCCTTCGGCCTTATCGGGATATAGATTAACGATACCCTTATACTCGGAACCCCGAAGTTCTCGGTAATAAAGAAGGAGAAGATTTAGGAAGCAGAAATTAGATATAAGGCGAAAACGAAACTATTACTAAAAATACCCCTGGAATTTAATAGTATAAGAGTATCGATATTATATAACGGATCTATCGATATAAGATAGAAGGGATAAGGGGCTAAAATTAAGACTATTAATTCTATAATACCTAATTACGTATAGCGCTATCTTAAGCAGCGGGCTTGCGGCGCTTACCTAGCTTTAATTTATTAACTAAAGGCCGCTTTCGACCTATTAATCGTAGTATAAATCTAGAAGCTAGAAAAGAAAGACTGTAAGACGTTAAATAAGCGCCTAAAGTAGTAGATAGAGAACCTAGATAGGGGACTCTACTATATTACTCTAGATCTCTTAATAGCGAGACTAGTTATATTCGTAGACGGCTTATTCGCAAATAACCGAGACCTTAGTTCCTAGATTAGATTTATAATCGCTATAGTTAATAAGGAGAAAGGCGATAATAATATATAACGAAGACTACGCGGGAATATACTATACTAATCGTTAACTAAGTATAAACGGGTTACTAGGAGTATATTAGCTTTAGAGATCTACGGAATAGTAAATAGATTCGATATCGGTACTATAATCTCTTCTACTTTAAAGATAATTACTAACTCTCTCGAGCTGCCGACGATCCTACTTATAATCTATACAAACTTATACTCGCTATACGAGTGCTTTATAAAGCTCGGGACTATAAAAGAGAAACGGCTAATAATCGATATTATATTACTGCAATAATCGTATAAGAAACGCGAGATCTATAAGGTGCGATAGATTAACGGAAATAATAATCCGGCTAACGCCCTAACGAAGATATTACTAAATAAGGCCTTAGAGCGCTTTATAGCTACGAATGAGTTAGTAATTCGTGTAGAGGGGTATATAGAACGGGACTAGGTATAAGGATACGATAGATAATGGATTTAGAATAAATAAACGAGATTATAACGAGTATTTGCTTTAAAGAGTTCTAGTACTAGGGATAAGGATATTACGATAAGAAGAAAAGCTGCTAGTGTAGATTAGGCACTAAGCTATAAAGGGTAGGCGGTTAAAGGAATATTAGGCAGCCGGCAGAATCCAGCCTATATAGGGTTACTTCTGCTACCTGCGATAGCTTCCAGAACTTAGACTATAGCCACCACTATATATACGAATGAATGATATTTATAACAGATTCGTACGTTCTGTAAACCGTACAGTAAAGCCTAACTAACACCCCCTATATTTTAGGCCCCCCCCTATTATAGGCACCCTTCCTAACCGCTACAACAGATATATACCCTCCTTATCACTCGCTTATTTCTTAACTATTTCTCTTCCAAATTACTCCAAACTTATAATATTTATTATTCAGACTATTATAAAGATATATACAGAAAACGACGTCGATAACGCTATCGCTGCGATTATAAACGGGATATCTATTAAAAAGGCTTTATATAAATAGTCTATACTAAGGACTACCCTATAACATAGACTATCAGGCCGCTAACTATACTAAATCGCATATAAAGCTAAGCAGCGGCTTTCTAAACGGCAGGAAGACTATTTAGCTAAATAGGTTATTACCTAGGGCGATTTAGGCTTACCCCTAACATACGCCCAAGTAAAGGAATTTGCCTAGCGAATCCTAGCTATTTAAGGAGATATCTAGCCTATCGGCCGCTACTAGATAAAGAGGTTTCTTATTAGAAACCCGTTAATTAGAACTTAAAAGAGCTAGTTAATAGAATCGGCGAGAATTAACTACGCTTATATAGCTATAATCAAGCCCTAGTTTAATAATCTAGCCCTCCCCTATATTAAAGCTATTAAACCTTAAAACCGCTATAATATAGATAATGCTAGTATTATAAAGGGCTAGGGATCTAATAGCCTCGTTCTTAGAAGCTCGAATAGCTATACTATATAGAGAAAAGCCCCCGGTTCGAGGGCTTAGATCTTATTTATTAAGGGGGTCTCTGCTATAGGCAAAGCCCTACCTCTACTAGTTATCTTTAGGGAGAAATTAGTCTAATAATAATAGTTTCCCGAAGATATTCGAACTCGGCTAGAATTCGGGACCTAGAAGTTTATAGCGATAGAGAAAGGGTAGATAATAGACCTTACGGCCGTCGAATAGCTTAAGAAGATCTTTATCCCTTATAGTTAACCCTTAGACCCCCTAGAAGCCCGTTTACTTATTCTAGACGGCTACGGAAGCTATATAATAGACGACTTTATATAGCTTTACTATACGAATAAGATCTATTTACTTTTCCTCCCTGCCTATACCTCTTATATCCTCTAACCTCTAGATCTCTCGGTCTTTTCTATACTAAAGAAGGCCTATCGGAAGCACTTATCTAGTTTAGGCTATTATAATAGTTTATCTATTATAGGGAAGAAGAATTTTCTCCTCTATTTTAATAAGGCCCGGAAAGAAGGCCTAATCAGTTTAAATATTAAAAGTAGCTAGAAGGCAGCTAGATTATAGCTAGTTTCTATAGCGAAGCCGTTAATAAGCCCTCTTCTCTTTAAGAATAGAAACCTATAGCTAGAAACACCCCGGATACCCCTAATAATACTATAGAGAGACTCTCTAGCTATTTCTAAGCTAGAAGGTTATTTAAAGAGTTTATTTCCCTGCTAGTTTACCCCAGGGAAGACTATCGAACTATAGGCCTAACTAGATAAGTTTAGTGCCTTAGAGAAGGCTAACGATCGGATATAACGGCTATTATTTAAAAAGGTTAGGAAAAGCTAGGATAATTATAATATCGAAATAGCAGAGGCTAGCAGAGAGATTAATAAGTTAAAGGCTAGGGTAGAGGTTTTACGGCCCTTAAAGCGAAGGAAGGTAGATATAAGCCTAAATAGTAAGTTTATTAGTATCGAGGCTATTTATAAGGCGAAAATAAAGGCTAATGGTCTTGAAATTAAGCCTGAAGAATCCGGTGACAAAGTAGCTAGGGTAGAGTATCACCCCCCTGTCCCCTTCTTATTATACCTGCAGCGGCTATATTAAAGAGCCCTAAACCCCCTCTATAGAGCAATAAAAAAAATATAGTATTTTCTTCCCTATACTTAAGCAAACTAACTTTAATACCTTCGTTTTATATTTCGTAGCGCCCGTTAGCCTACGCCCTTCGTTAGAGTTCGCCGTATACGCGCTATATATATTGCGGTAGGGGCGCTCTGCCGCTTTATTATTTAATATCTGCCCTATAAATCGAATATAGGTTTCTTCGGCTTTATAATAAAGTATTTATTCGTTAATTAAAACTATATTATATTAAGAAGAGCTTAGAAGGTTCGCTATTACTAAAAACCACCTCTTATAATAGCTTTACTTATAATTATAAAACTAGCCGGAACTAATACCTAGGGCCGCCCTACTATAGGGGAGTAAGATTAGGGAAGCTCGGAAACTAATTATAAGGAAGCTAGAGATATAATTAAACCTATTCTTATAATAGTTTCGCTTATAACTATAAGATTAGCCGGAACTAATACCTAGGGCTGCCCTACTATAAGGGAGTAGGATTAGGGAAGCTCGGAAACTAATTATAAGGAAACTAGAGAAATAACCCTAGATTTATATTTTCTTTATTTTATTTCTTTTATTTTCTTTAATAATATAAAATAAGGATAAGAAGGTTTAAAGAGGAGACTCGGCGCTAATATAAAATATTAGTTAGAACGCGAAATATAAAATAGAGTTAAGTATCGCTAAGGGGACTTAGCGGTCTTAGCTTTATACGGAAACTTTCGCTTTATTCGAAGAGAGAAAGAGAGTTATTAAGGAGAGCCGAAAAGCGGGGTTAGAAAAAGTAAAATTATCGCTAGATATAAAAGTAGGTTTAAATAGAAGGAAATACGATATCGGAATAGCGGAGATATAAAGCTATAAGGCTAGAGTAAAAACTATTAATAATTATAAGTATACCCCGGAACTAATTAATACGAAGTAATTCGTTTAAGAAAAGGACTCCTTTAGTAATTTATTCGGAATTATATTAGAAAGTTCTAGAGAAGGTTAATTAAGCCCGTTTTATTATCGGGAGTTAAATTAATAGCGATATAGTTATTAAAGGTAGTTAAAAGTATTTTAAAGTTATAAAAGCTTCTTTTATCTTCCTACCCTAAGTATTATTAATTATTTCCTATACTACTTACTACTATAACTTTATTTCGATTATATCTCTACCTTCCTATCGAGTATATTAAGCCTCGATATCGTTTACCTTTACCTATTAAAATATCCCTTTCCTAACCGAACCCCCTATCGATATAACTTATAGGTTACCCCTTATCTTACCTATTATATTCTCGGTCCTACTTAGGGGCTATATATAGTAAAGTTAATTATATTAATAGTAAAAAGAAAAAAGCTAACTTAAATAGAAAGGTTAAGCTATTACTAAAGAAAAAGAATTATCGAAGGAAAAAGTAAAGGCCTTTAAAGGTTAATAGCAGGATATTTCTCTAAGGATAGCTAGAACTGATTAAAACTAAAGGTACCGAATTTACTCTAGCTTTTAAGGTAAATACTAGCCTTAGAAATACTTCCGATTCGAAAACTAAGGATAAAGCTCCTAATCCTAGAGATAATAGCTAATCTACTTCGCCGGCTTCCCTACCCTTTAATATAAATACGCTTAGTTCCTATACTTAATCCTTCGCTTTAATTAATCCTAACTAGATTAATCCGGGTATTTATATTAACTATCTTTTTATCCCGATAATCGACCGCTTAGGGAGCTTTATCGGCCCTTTTACCGGGTATAATATTACCGATTACCTCGAATACTATACTAGTATTAAAGCTATAATATCTATCCCTAACTCTATAGCCTTACTAATCCTTAAGATATTAGTTATTTAACCCGAAATAGTAACGTCCCTAATAATAGCTACTTTAAGCGCTATTATTTAGCCCGAGTAGGAAGAAAGAATTAAGTTAGCCTACCGTTTATATAATTGCTCTTAGATATTTACCCCGGTTTAAAAAAAGCAGTACTTCCTAAATACCTATATAGTTAATAATACCGAATCCCTCCGAATAAGTATTCTAATATATAATAATATCCTTATAAAGATAGGAGTAAAAAACTTATAAGGTTATTCGGAGTTTTAGGATAAGCTTCCTTCTACTTAGATTAAGCGAGTTCGATTTAAGTACCGGATTATAAAAGCTTTAGTTTAATCCCTTATATAGCTTAAGCTTATAAAAGCCCTTTTAAAGATTTACCGAGATACTTAACTTAAGGAGAATTATAACTAGAAGGCTATAAATATAGTAAACGCATCTATTCCTTTTATACCTAAACGCCTTTAATACCCCTACCTAGGTTTCTAGCTGCCGGCAGTTCCTATTTAGCCTCCGAACCTAGGTTATTAAGCGCTAATCGTTTAACTAAAGCTTATAGCCCCTCCGATTAATCCCTCTCGGGCCTTTTTAATACCCTAGCCCTTTTTTTAAGGTCCTATCTTATAGCTACCTCGAATTATAGCTAAATAGGATAAAATATAGATTAAGATCTCGAGAAGGGAGATTAAAAGCTTAACGAAGAACTTTAAGAACCTCCGGATTAGTATAGCTATAATTATTAAGAATATTAATTTAGCTAGGGAATAGGGTTACTATTTAGCTAAAAAGCGCGTTAAAGCTATTAGAAATAAGCTTAAAACTATTTAGCTTAATCCTAGCTATATTTATATCCTACCGAACTTTAATAATATTATAGCCGATCTTTTAAAAGGGGAAGATATTTCTTTAAAGGATTATAAAGCTCTAATTAATAAATATAAGACTAAAATTAATATCCTAAGAAAAGACGGTTTTATTCGGATATATTATAGTTATAGTTCGACTAAATATATAGCTTATTACTACCTAGATTACCTAATACTAAAGAATATAGGTATTATCTAGTACGAGGATACCGGAAAGTAGGTTATTTCTCTCGGTATTAGAGCGGATATAAAAAAAGCCTTCGGATTTATAGTTAGATCTAATCTATTTAACTAAGCAAAGGTCGTTATAAACTAAGATATTATCCCGTTATACTTCGGTTACTATTAAAACTTTATCGATAAAAGCTAGGATTATATACCCGGAGTTTAAATTTATCTTAAGCTAATTAAGTATAAGCCGAAGTTTAAAGGAAATACTACTCTAGTTAGAAATAAAGTACTTTACAAAGCTACCGAAGAGACGCTTAGAGTTAATTCGATCTAGCTATTTAAAGAAGCTGTAATACTAAACCTAGCTATAAAACCCGAACCGCTTTTAAGTCTAGTTTCGCCTGCTATAAGTAACTTAGCTATAGTTATAAATATTAATAGCGAGGCTATTTAAGCCGAAGTTAATAAGAACGCTATTAAAAAGCGAAGAGCGGATAGGAGGACGATTAAGATTCTAGCTACGGATAAGGATAGTTAAGGTCCTACCTAAGAATTAATTTATATCGTTACCGATAAAGGCCTAAAAAAGAAAAAAAAGGCTAGGTTTAATTAGAAGTTTAAAGATATAGATAGTAAGATAGATTTCGGAAAAGTATTAATTAACCGATTCTTCTATATACCTAAGGGATATATTTAAGAGGAGATTCTCTAATTACGCCCTAACCTTAGCTAATATATTATTTACTATATTTAAGCTATTTAAAACAGGGTAAAGAAAGTAGTTATAATTAATTATAAAAAAACCTCCGAGCCTAGGAAAAATAGAAATAGCCCTATAAAGATCTCTAATATTAAAGTAAGCCCTATTAAGGAGGAGACTCTAGGATTAATTAATAAATAAGCTATCGAGAATTTCCTTTAATCCGATAACTAATATAAGTATCTCCCTAGAGTTAATATAATTAGGGCCTATCTTTATAAAGAAGTATTTAATATAAATACCCGGTTCGATTAACTTTAAAAAAGTATTTATCCTATATATTTCCTTATAATTAAAGTCGGTAACTTAGGAGCGAAAGGGAAGCCTATAATAATCGATAGCGGTATTAAACTAAACCTAATCGGAGCTAGTATATATAATAAGTTAAGTCTTCTAGTATTAAAGATAAACGTTACCTCGAGAACCTTTAATAGTAGGAAGATAGAACTCCTAGGAGTCCTAGAAATTAACGTTTTTATTAAAAGCTATACTAATTAAGTTATCTTTTATATTATAGAGGATAGAGTTAGGAAGCCGAACTATAACGTACTCCTAGGAATACTATTTATCCTATAGATTAAGCTTACCCTAGAATACTTAACCGATAGCTTTCTTAAAGTAAACTTTCTTTTTAAAAGAGCTCGAGTAATAGCTATAGTAGAAGGAAAGCTAAAGAGTCCTATTTAGCTTAATAATAGCCCTGCTTAGTTTAGTAAGGTTACTAGAAAAAACTAACTACTAATAGTAATAGTATTAAGGGATAAAGGGCTATTAATAGTAAAAAAGTTCCCGCTTAGGTTTCCGATTAATTCGAACTAGGTAATATACCTGTCCTTTCGCTAGGCGAAGAGGATATCCCTACCTTTATTTATTTTATTACTATTCTAGTTAGGATAAAACTAGCTTTTTTATATTTAAAATTCTAGTTAAAGGAGAGTTATAGCTACTTTTACAGCTAGTATAAGAAAAAGAAGTAATAGAAAAGGGGGAAAATTTAACCTCCTTATTAGAAAGAAACTCGCTAAGCCGCTTATAGAATAATCTATATAATTAATACCCTCTATAAGGCTATAGCCTATAAAGTAAAACCGATTAATAATTCGAACTTTAATAGATCTATACTAGACGGCGATCTTTTATAGAAGATTAAGTATATAGAAGTAATTAAGAAGAAATAGTTAGAAATACCGCTTTTAAAATATAATAAATAGATAGAGCCGAAGTTCTTAGATCTTAAGCCCAGTATACGCTTAATAGGCGAGAGATAAGAGAAATTCGTAACTAATAATTATAATAAGATAACTCTAGAGGAAATTAATATATTTAGGTATATATTAATTAGTTAAGAGAAAGCTATTACTTAGGATTAGTCCGAGATTAGAGAGATTTATAAAGATATAGTACCCCTATAAGTTATCCGTACCGTTCTATATAATATTTTCTAGTTTAAGAATATCCCTATCCCCTATACTTTTAAGCTTAAGGTTTTTAACCTACTTAAATAGAAAGTCGGATAGCGTATTATCGAAAATATATATTTATTATACCGAAACCGTTAGTTTTTAATTTAAAAGAAGGATAGTAGTCTTCGGCTTATTAATAACGCTTAGAAGTATAATACCTATACGGTAAAAGATATATTTATACCTTTAACTACTAATTAGTTCTTAAAGGAGTTCGCTATATATAAGGTCTTATTATTACTTAATTTTTTCTCGGGATATAACTAAATTAAGCTTTACCCGAATAATAGAGATATTATAACCTTTACTACTCCTTTAAGACTCTTTAAGATATATACCTTACCGATAGGAGCGACGAACTTAGTTACTTAGTTTATATATATTATAGTACGTTTATTATACGATTTAATGCTTTACGTTTATTAAGCTTTCCTCGACGATATTGCAGTTAAGGGCTTAAAGACGACTTATAACGATAAGGTGCTCCCGGAGCTTCTAAGTATCCGAAAGTATATTACGGAGTATATTAGGAATATTAATTAAATCTTTTTTAATACCGAATTAGCTAGTACGATAATATCGGGTATTAAATTTAAATAGTATAAAAAGAGGGTAGATATTATAGGATATATTTATAGATTAGTTAGGAGATCTCTTTAAGCTAAGAAGATTTAAAAGATAAAAGGATAGATTACTTATAATAACTTTAAAGATATCCGGAGTTTCCTAAGGATAGTAGTTTATTATAATTACTAGATCTAGAACTTTATAATCCTTACCCGACTACTTTATAACTTAATAAAGAAAAATGCCCCGTTTATATAGGGTAACGCTTAAAAGTAGGCTATAGCGGATTTAATTAAAGCCTTAGAGAGTAAACCTATTATTATAAGTATCGACTATAGTTTAGGGGGAGGCCTAATTATCTTAATAGTTAACGCTAGTTTAGTCGGCTAGGGCGTAGTTCTAATATAGGAGGTTAATAAAAAGCAAAGGCTAGCTTAGTTCGAGAGTAGCTTATAGATTAGTATTAAGTAGAGGTATAATGCTATAAAAAGGGAGTATCGAGCTTTATTATACTCTTTCCGGCGATTACGATAATACTTATTTAGGTACTATTTTATCTTAGAGACCGATACCCGAGTTCTAGTAAACTAGATTAATAGAGAAATATCCGATATCTTCGGAGCTCTAATTAATCGGTAGATTATAGTTATTAAGATCTTTAACTTTATTATTAAGTATATCCCTAGCTTTAAAAATCCTATAGCCGATACGCTCTTACGGCTACTTATTTCCGAAACGCCGGATATAAACCTAAAAGGAGACTTAGATAAATAGTATAATATTTAAATTAACTCTATTCCTGCGGAACGACTCCTAAATCCTAAGCTTAAATAGTTTAAAAAGTTATTAGAGTTTACTAGGTTCTTTATAACTAGAGTAATACTGCTTAATATATTAAGAAAGCGGTTTATAGTATTTAAAAAGGAAGCTCTGCAGTATTAAGTTATTAATTACGCGCTATAGCGATAAGAGGAAGGTAAGCTACTTAGGAGGCGGGTAATCGATAATCCGGAGCTTTATAGGAAAATCCTACGGGATTATTATACTAAGTTTAGCTATAAGGGCCGTAATACGACTATTATAAAGATCCGAGGCCTTTACTTTTAGGAAGAGCTTTAAATAGATATAGCTAAAGCTATTAAAGCTTATAAGATCTATAGCTTATATAGTTCTAAGACTTATAGCGAAGGTATCTATCCTACTATTCCCGGGAAGCTATTCGAAAAGATTAAAATCGACGTTTAGTATATATTAAACGATAGGGGATATTAATATCTCGTAGAAGCTAGGTATAATCTAACCGGATACGTTATTATAAAACTTATAAGGAAGAGCGATACTACTATTATAAAAAGATTCTTTATTAAGGATATCCTTTTCGCTTATAGATACCCTATAGTTATTAATATTAATAGCGGGTTAAAAAATAAGGCAGAGTTTGCTTTTACTATCTAAAGACTTAGAATTAGACTTATTTAAGTTTTTCCCTATAATCCTAAAGTATAGGGTATAGTAGAAAGCGGATATTTCTCTATTGCTAGCGCTATTACTAAGCTTTCTTAGGGGAGACTAGTATAGAGGAAGTATTTAAAGCTCGCTTTCTTTGCCGACCGAATATCTTTTAAGCGATTATACGGATATATACCTTTCTACCTAGTTTTCGGGTAAGAGCCGCTTATACTTTTAGAAACTAAAGTCTTAATATAGAGGGTAATTTTATAGCGACCGAACTAAAGCCCGGAGGAAGCTCTCTAAGCTAGGTTAAGAATTATAGCTAATTAAAAGGAGGATATTTAAGCTATTATCGAGGCTATTACTAAGTATTAGAAGCGGGTAGCCGATAAAGCGAACTCTTATAGCCTTATCCGGAAAAACCGCTTTAAAGTAGGTAATATAGTACTAGTTTATAACTATATTAGAAAAATATCTTATTTAATAGTTACGAAGATCTTATATCGTTAGAAGGGTTTATTTATTATTAATTAAGTTTATAATAAGGGAGCTTATAGGCTGCGAACTATAAACGGAATTAAACTTAAAGGGATATTTATAGCCCGGAACCTTAAGAAGTTCGTCCTTAATAAGAAGGGGATTTAATAACTAAATATATTAATACTATAGGAAGAAGATTCTAATTAATTCTAAAGCTTAACCGATAAACTAACCTTACTTTAATTATCTATAGTAAAGGGAGTTCCTAAAGGCCCTATAGAAGTTTATAAAGAGGAGGCTAGATCTACCGATATTTTCTAGGTACTTAAGCTCTTAATCTCCGGTTAACTAAGTATATTTAATCCTACTTATAGTACTTAAAACTAATCTCCTACGGAAATTTCTATCCCTAACGTTTTCGATATAAGGGAGGAGGAAGTTAAAAGCGGAAGTAAGGAGGAATTAAAAGCCGATAAATATACGGGATTAAAGATATAAGTAGTAGTAAAAGAAGCCGCTAAAATATATAGAGCTAAGTAAGATAATTAGTTTATTAAGATTCCTATACGAAAGTTAAGTAAAGACGGCTTCCTAATTATATTATCGACCGGTAAATAAGAGGATAATTAAGTTTTTCTATCCCGATTAATAAAGTTTTCCTTATTTAATTTAAGTATTTTCTTCTTTAATAGTTTTCTTTCCTTCTATTTAATTCTATTTACTTTCTTCCCTTTTTATTTTTTAGTTAATTCCGAGTTCTTTATATTTTCTTTCCTCTTCCTTATTTATTTTTCTTTACTCCTTTTTTTATTTCCCCTCCTTTCTTCCCCTATCTTACTTAATTAGCTTTAATATAATTAGCTTAATTTTCGTTCCGCTACTATAAATTATATATACTATAGCTATAACGGCCTATAATTAAAATATAAGTACCGATATAGAGGATATAAAGATATATATCTAGTTAATAATAATAGTTATAGGAAGAAGATTATCTAGCTAATAGTATTTATAATCCTAAGAGTAGCCTTTTCGTCTATTTAAGGCTATTAGGGGAGGAGAGCTCTAATAGCTAGCTAGGTAGCCGGCTAAGGAGGAAATAATAGATTTATTCCGAGATAACTACTTATACCCCTTAAAAAGTTTTTTTCGATTAGCCGAGGTTTTCTATATATACGCCTCCCGAAGCCTATTACTTATAATTAATCCTATTTCCGGCTAAAATTTAAACTTAAAGATTAAAAAGACCTAGGAAGATAACCTAACTGCCCCTATCTAAGAAAGTATCTATCCCCTTCTATCCCCTAGTTAATTAAGCCTATCTAATATATTTAACTAGCGCCTATTACCGTTACTTAATCTTATCCTCCTCCTTAGTTAAATCGATTAATATTTTAAGAGTTCCTTTTAATTATCGACCCCTAAAGACTTTAAATAATTAGCGAAACTAAAAAAAGGGTTAGTATTAGTATTTTATTAATCGATTAGGTTTAAATAAGCACTTATCGGAGCGGCTCTTCTATAAACGTATTTATATACTTAACCGGAGGGAAGTTAGTTTTAAAACGACCCCTAATAATAGTTATAGTTAGCCCTAGCTATATAAAAGACGTAATTAGTATAAGCACTTAAATAAATAGATAAAAGAGAGAGATACTTAAGAAAAGGGCTATTTATAAAGGATCTCTTTCTCTCTCCTATTTCCTTATCGATATACTCTATAAATAAGGTCTTAAATCTCGAAGCGTAGTAGTTATAAAGCATTAAGTTATAATAGCTAAAGATAGTAATAAGGAAAGCCTACTATTAAGCGTTTCTAATTAATACGCGCTAGATATATTAACCGAAAGGCCTTTTACCTTTAAGATAGAGAACGATAGGTTAAGGATAATAGAGATTTCGCTAAATATTATTTATAGCTAGGTTAATAAATATTAAAAGATCTATAAGCTTTTAATAGGAAACGGGTTCCTAGTAAATATAGAGCTAACTAGTATTACCCTTAAAGCTATAGAACCTAAAGGCTTTAAAAAAAGCTCTCTATTAGTCCGAAATAAAGAAAAGATTATAAAAAAGCTAAGGAGTTTTATAGCGAGAAAGGAGCTAGGTATTATTATTATTTATAAACCGTTAAAAAGGCTAGTTTAAGTAATAAAGACTAGGCTAACTATTTATAACGAGTTCTAGTAGAGGGGGTCGCTTAATATCTGCTAACGAGCTTCGCTAAGGAGTAGTTATAATAATAAGGAAGAGAAAAGTTAAGGTTAAAGGTTTAAAATAAGAAAACGGAAAAAGAGAGCCGGGGAAGATATAAAAAGAATAACTACTAAAAAGAAATAGTAAGAGGTAGAGTAATTAGAAGCGTTTAGAAAGAAAAGGAAGAGTAATTACCCGGGTTACCGTTTATACTAGTTACCGAAAATAGTAGCTATTATTATTTAAGAAGGTAAGTATAAAGACCGAGTAAATTACTCTCGTTTATACTAATTTATAACCTTTAAAACTTTACCGTTTACTTATTTTAAAGCTATTTAAAACTATTCTTAAATTCTTTTCCCCTTTATACTATTCCTTTAACCTATACTTTATACTCTTTACTAATATTAACTCCTTATTATTTCTACCCTTACTATTACCCGAAAACTAGTACCTTTTATAATCCCCCTTCTATATATTTTACCTAATTATTATAAATTCCTATATATATATATAGTTAGCTGCTAAAGCGGAGAAAGCGATAGGTAAGAAACCCTTTATCTACTCGGTTATTAACTAGTAGTTATCTAGTAGTAATCCCCTTAATAAAGCTTATATATTAAAGATTATTATTCCCCCGAAGTATACTTTAGATTTAATTAAGTTCCGCCCTCCCTATTTTTATAGTACTACTATTCTTATAGAAGTATATAAGACTTTAGTTAATCGGTTTTTTCCTAGGCTAAAACTAAAGACCTTATATACCGATTATATCTTTAAGACTAACCCTTACCGCTACCTTCTAGCTCTCTATAATCTTTAAGGGTATATTTACTCTCGAGATAAACTTATATTTAACCTTATACTTATTAGAATAAAGCACTTCGCTTAATACCTCTAAAATAATATATAGATTTATACGGAGAGAATAAAGATAGGAGATTATAAAGCTATACTAGCTATAACTACCCCCTATAATATAGAATTAATTAATTTTCGCTTTATCTTTTAAGTAGTAGAAAACTCGATAAATAACTAGTATAATTTTATATAGTACGATTAGGTTTATTAAAAGGTTTTTATTATCGATAGCTACCTAGGTAAAGTTACTACTAATAACCCGAAGTACTAGAAATAAATATATAGCTAGATCGATAGTTTAATTATTCGAGCTAAGCTACGAAAACCCGTTATAGAAGGAATAATTATAGTAGATAATATAAACCGACTTTTTAATAGATAATAGGAATCGAATAGGTTCTTTATAATTAAGAACTTTCGAATATAGCTCTTAGAAAGTACGGAAGTTTTAAATAGGCGTAATTATATCGGGTATACCGATTAGATATAAGCTAAAAGTCTCCTTAATTTAACCGGCGAACCTTTAATTAAGATAGTTAACCTTTACCTAAAGACTTATATAAAGGAGCTCGGCTATATATTAGCCTATTTTCGTTAGCCCGAGTTACTATTAATTAGCTTTAAGGAATATAAGAAGTACCGCTTATATACGGGTAAATACTACCTTAATACTACCTTTATTAGTTCCGGCTAAGTTCTACCTAATTCGAGTCTTAAAGATAATCTAAAGAACTTTCGAGGGAATAAGGGCTTTATTTATAGTAGCTCTATCTTCTAATTAAATTAAACTCCTATAATAAGATAGTTAAGTATAGTATTAAACCGAAGCTTCTATCTTATATTTATAATAGATAAAGATAGGGTTATACCTTTAATTAAGGAAGATAAAAGGAATTTCTTACGCTTACGATTTAGTATAATACCCTTTAAATAGCGCTAATCCCTTATCGGAGGTAAAGGTATAAGTTTTTTATTACCGTTTATACTACTTAGAAAGTCTTTATCGGGTCCCTTTAGCCGGGAGGTTTTATAAACGCTATAGGGCCCTTTTTAAATCTCGCTACTTATTTCTAGACTTAATTAACCTCCTATAGAGTAAGCCGGCCGTTACGCTTTTCGTAATTATAGGATTACTATCCCGAAGCCCTTTTAAGCTCCTAGGCTTCTTATCTAAAATAAGGCAGGGCAAGGTTAAATACCTATAACGGATATTATAATAAAGCTTAAGCTAGAGCCTAACTAAGTTAGTTTTAATTATACTAAACGATACGAAGTATAGATTATAGAAAAGGAGGCTATCGAGGTAGGAAATAGTTCTTTATAATAAAGGAATACTAGTACCTATTTAAGAGCTAATTAAAGCCCCGGATAAGGAAGTAGCGGATAACGATTATAAAAGGGACTTAATTATAGTTAATATATATATATAGGATATATAATAAGAGATATAAAGGACTTGCTAATTATATAGATATCCGGACTAAGCTTAATTTTTAAAAGGGTTTCTATATAGAATAAATAGCGCGATAGTTTCTAGTTTTAGTAATAGTCTTTTTTTCTTTCTTCTCTTTTAGTTTTAATTAGAGATCCTAGATATTAACTATCCTAGGGCGCAGCTTATAGATTAAGCTGCTAGGGGAGGAATAATAAAGTAGCTAGGGTAGAGTATTACCCCCCTATCCCCTTCTTATCGTACCTGCGGCGGCTATATTAAGGAGCCCTAAACCCCCTCTATAAAGTAATAAAAAAAATATAGTATTTTCTTCCCTATACTTAAGCAAACTAACTTTAATACCTTCGTTTTATATTTCGTAGCGCCCGTTAGCCTACGCCCTTCGTTAGAGTTCGCCGCGTACGCGCTATATATATTGCGGTAGGGGCGCTCTACCGCTTTATCACCGGCGAGTCTGATTACCCTATAGACGAAGAGGATTATATTATAGTTCGTTATTAGTTAAGTAATTAAGCAGTTATCAGAATAGTGGTGATGATAATGATAATGAGGAAGGGGTGCCTACAATAGGGGGGGGCCCAAAATATGGGGGGTTAACTTAGTCGCGTACGCCGGCAGACTCGATCCTGGCAAGGGCATGCTTGTAGATAGCCCCGATAAAGTCAGCAGAGACATCTAAGGGGTCTTTGGGAAGGCTCCTGAGGTCCTTCTTAAAGCTATAGATGGGAAGGTAAGCCGGCTTCGATTGATCAGGGTCGAGAAGCAGCTTGACACCATGAACGGCAGTGTCACGCCAGTCGACCTGACCACCCCACTTAAATTAGAGGGATTATTCTCATCGTAAAGGATCAGAGTAAGGACTTTGGGCTGTTTCAAACCCTCGAGGCCTGCCAGAATATTGTTAAGTTATCAGTCTCCTGGGCTGCCACTTCCATGTATACTCCAATAACCTTGGAAGTTCTTCGTGATGCGATCAAGTCGACTTACCGGGCCAGTCCATGATGCTAACCACGCCGGCTTTCTTTCCTGGGATATTAAAGGCGTAGGCAACACCGGAAAAGGTAGTGCCGAAATCCAAGGCGATGACCAGACGGTCATCGGCCAAGCCAGTTGTGGGAGCAGCCATGATGAGTATGGCCTATTTGCTGAGGCAAGGTTGAGCTTCTGTTCAGAGAATGTGTTGATATACCTACACTTATTGGCCATTCAGCGAGCCCCACGTACAGAGAAATTCAGCTAATATCTGAGCGGCGGCTGGAGATATTGGGAATATCGTTAACATAGCTGCTGCATATCAGCACCAGAACATGAGTACTTTTATTATCATTCTTTTATGTCACTAAATCTTAGCTGTCGAGGTTCGTTAGGACCTCTAAACTCTCAGGTATATCCATATAGATCCGCTATCAATGCTAGTCAGTGTAACTGATATACTACCAAATACTCGATGCCCCTTTAAGCGAGACGTAGATACGTCTTTATATTTACGGGGTAGACCGTACAAGCCGCAGCAGCAGCAGCAGGAATCGTAGAGGATGAAACCGAAGCCTCGAAATTCTAGTAGAGTCCGCCCGCAGGTAAAACACCTAATACGATTTATAAGCTACTATTTAGAGTATTCTTCAAATCGTTATATTAGTAAATGAGTCGTTATAGGGACTGAAAGCCTCCCTACCCTCTATAAATCCAGATACAAAAGGGAATCGGCTTGAAAGTATTGGGGCTGTTTCCAAGAATCACAACCGCAAAGCACAAGAACGTCCCGTTTCCTTATGTTCGACACACTGAAGGACGCAAACCATAGCATATACGATGCGAGAACAATAGACGATATAGATAAGTGAGGGTCAAAAATAATAGGTACAAGTCCTTAGTAAGGGGCGGTGGTCAAGTAAGCCCGTGGGCGTTCTATTATCAATAGTCATAACGGTTACTAGTAGATGCCAGAACCTTTAATATCGTACAAAGACATTTTCTACATCAGCCTTTATATACAGATCATTGCAATCACCACGCATAAATATTAGCTGAAAGTATTCATTCTAACGACACTATCTAGCCACAAAGTTTCCTAGACTATCACCGATACTCGGTTTCTTGCTACGTCACCTTCAGCGCTGACATCCCCCCACCCTCTTCCCCGGAGATACATATCCCGTCTGGTTTAGTTCACCACATAGACCCTCGGGGAGTCAACAGAAGTACCAAACGCTGATTGTTAGACCACCCGTTCGATAGCAGAATCCACTGTTTCCCCGATATCTCGGATAGTCTTGCCGCTATCCATTATGTCGAAGACGGCTAGATTAGCGAGGAAATCCCTTCGAATCCAATTCCTCAGCTCGACCGCCATCAGCGAGTCCACCCCGTAGTCGGTCAACCTCTTACCACCGTCAATATCATCCACCTCGACGGCCAAGGCCCTCGCCAGCTTTCCACGAAGCGCTTCTACAACAATCGCAGTTCGTTCAGACGCGTTCTTGGCCTGCTGGAAAAGCTGGGCCGCACTATCCTTACCACCAGAGGACGCGGTAGTCGTCGTCCCCGCCGCCTGCGCGACGTTAAAGCCGGCAAAGAGCTGCGTCCGCACCGCCCACAAGGTATCCCCGCCCCGAGCACGCACCTCGGGAGGTGTTAAGGCGCCAACCAGAAGCTGACTCTAGTCTGGCGTGAGCGGCGGCAGGGTTAGGTTGCAGTAATGCTCAAGGATAGCTAATAAGTCGGCGGTGCTCACGGGGTTGATGTCGTTAGCGGTGGCACGGCGGTGCTGGTACTACGCTAACTCGTAGATAGCGCCGTCGTCGCGCATCCAGCCAAGATCGAGGGATACGGAAGCGCGATAGCCGACGGCGGTGCGTTTACGGGCGAGATCGTCCTAGAACGAGCCGCCGGCTGCGTAGTTACTCTGTCCTAAAAAGCCATAGACTCCGACGACAAAGGACAGGAGGATGAAGAAGTCCAGGTTATTAGGCAGGGATTCGTACAAGTTCCAGCTCGTGTTCACTTTGGACTGGATTGTGCGCGACCATTGCTCGTATGTCATATTTTCGAACATCGAGTCCTGGATAGAGAAGGCAGAGTTAGCAATCTAACGCGGATATCGAGCATGAAGTCACAGGCACATGTCCACATACCTGCAGTTCCATAGCGGCGTTGATACAGCCTTTGATGGGCGGAAAGTCGGCCTGCATCACGCTGCTCAGCGCGGCTGACAGCTCGGTAGCGGACAACACATCGCAGCGTGGAGTCAGCACCCGCACACCCTTGTGGCGAAGCTCCTCAACAACAGTAATAGCGGATGGAGATGCGGCCCCCGATCGCGATGGGAGGACGAGATTCTTAGCACCACGTTCCGCCATCCATTTGATGATAGCGCGACCTAGGCCGCCCAGACCGCCAGCGACGAGATACGTAGCGCTTGCATCGAACTTCCAAGTAGCACGGGTAACCATGAGTTTCTACCCAGTCATCTATCAGCCATTATACTCCATAAACATCCCGGAAGGCGGGGGGAGTTCTCGAACACTTGTGTTAAACTCAAACGACGAGGACGGGCAAGATGCTTACCGGAACTAAATCACTGTCTTCCATATGCACGATAATGCAACCAGTATTCTTGCCGCTTTGCAAATACCGAAAAGACTTCTCTACCTACGATACAGGATAGACGTGTAAGGGTGACGGACTGCCTGTAAAGTCAGCACTGCTAGCGAGCTCTAGAACCTTGAAGACCAGCTGGCGCTGCAGCTTATAATTCGTTCGAGCAAGATGTGCCATATCAACGGCCAGAAAGCTCGCGTTTTGAGCGAAGTTGCCCATCGGCAGCGACGAGTTAGTACCAATATCGACCTTTCCAATTTCCACGAAGCGGCCGTACGGAGCGATACACTCCCAGCTCGCCCGTAAAGCATCTCCAGAAAGCGAATTAAGTACCACATCTACACCGTAGCCATAAGTAACTCGCTCCAGTCCTCGAACAAAAGATATGTTCCGACTATAAAAGATATAGTCTTCTGGTATACCAAAACGATCTATAAGAAGCTGCTTCTTATCGTTAAATCCAACCGTGGCAAATATCTCTGCGCCGAGCATTTTAGCAACGCCAACAGCGAATTAACCAGTAGCGCCTGCTGCTAAATAGATGAGGATTTTCTCGCCTAGCTGCAGTCGCGATACGTTAACCAGAGCGTGATACGCCGTTGTGCCCGGGCTAATAGCAGCAACAGCCTCGTCCATCGAGAGGCCGTCGGGAATCTTGAAAACAGCGTCTGTTAGAGCACGAGGGTGAGAACGCATACATCCCTCTATTCCCATAATAACGCGGTCACCGGGCTGAACCGACGAGGACGCCACAGACCCCACCCGAGTTACTATGCCCGCGCACTCGAAGCCCATTTCCTCGCAACCCAGTCGACCAAGGGCAACGAATACATCCCGAAAGCTAACGGGCCACGCCTCGGCCTTAATCTCAACCTCATCCTCTCCTAGGTCGGTATAGCATACCATGTCCTCAGCAAACCGTAATGTATCAAGCAATCCCAGGGCACCGACCTGGAGAACTAGCGGTGGGCCAGGCTGCCACTCTTCCGTGCGTAGTTAGGCATAAACACGGGACTCGCGTTCTTTATCAAGATGGATATCATGTGTCATGCGCGCGATGGTCAAGTAACCGTCGTGCACGATGTACTCCACATCAGCCGATGCAGGTTAGTCCAAAAAGCACTGGCGGAGGACCATGTCGATAAAATGAGCCCTAGTCGAGGATTCTGAAGGCTCGATGCTAAGAGTCACCACATATTTAGTCGTGTCTTCGGATCGGATGCCTCGCAGCAAACCGAAGGCCACTACGTAGTGCGCCTCATAGACCGCATCTCCGTTCGAAGTTGCTAATATAACCCAAAGTAGGTTCTGCCCCTCTACCACCTTCTTCAAGGATGAGAAGTCTGTGTCGCACAGGTTAGCGAGGCGCAGCTGTTCAACCTCTAGGAGGGATATCACAATGCCCTTGGAACGGAGAGTCCAATCTTCTCTGCACACTTGATCCAGATTCAAAAGCTGTGCTGCTGAATGTTGCTTTGCCAAGTCAGCAGCAAGAGCCACCTGTATATCCGAAGTCGGGTCAAATAGGAGGTAGAGGTCTAGCTGGTAAGTGGGGCCTGCGCCGTTTGTTACAAAGGCGCCACCACTATGTTCCTCAACGGCTGTAGTGATAATGATACTGCTATAATAGAAAGCTTCCTCATCATGGTCTTTCAATATCACATCGGTCCCCGAAAACCTAGCCTCCCGCATTAAGCCGTCCCAGCGCTCATCAGTAGCAAGCGGACTAAGCTGGCGCCACGGCTCTTCACCTACCCACCAACTCTCGAGGCTGCCACACCCAACATTGACAAAGGTACAGTCGGGAGAGATGACCTCGACCAGAACTAAGCGTCCGCCGGGGCGAAGGAGATTCCGCATATGCCTCAGGGTTTTATTGAGATCCGCCGTTACGTGAAGGACCATAGCAGCGATCACCAAATCGTAGCTGTTAGGCTCGAAGCCCTGGCTGGCCGGGTCATGGTCGACGTTCAGCACTTTGAATATCATCCTATCCTAGTACTTTGAGAACTCGTCCCTTGCGGCCTCGAAGAAGCCAGATGAGATATCGGTAAAGACGAGCTCTGAGAAGCGCACGTAGCCGGTTTCCGCTTCGAAGCCCTCAAGGGCGGAGAGAATACTATTTCGCAGATTAGTAACTATCTTTTCCTTTTTTTCCTTTTTAGAATACCTAATAGATACATGGAGCTTCCTGGGCCACGCCTAACAGATGAACTAGCTTGTTTTGCAAACAAGAGAAAAACAGAGGGATTGACTAACTGTCTTGTCATGCCGCCAGTTCCCGCCCCAACTTCGAGCATTTTAAGACCCGGGTTCTCGTAAGTAGCTAAATCCAGAAAGTGCGAGAATCGACCGTCGTCCATTAAAACTTGGAACAGTTCAGAATAAAACGTGCTCGCACCCAAGGCGTCCGAGAAGAACAGCTCCATAGGATTTACCTCATTGCGCAGAATCGGACCTAGGGAACGGGCGATCATGGGGAAAAGGCGCCAGCCAGGCATCTCGGCCTCACATTGTCGTAGCATAATCTCGATTATCTCATCGCTCATCGTCTTAAGTCCGTTTTCGCAGCCCTCGGACGTGCCGAGCTGATTTCGCAGCGATGCTATGTACCTGTGGAAGTAGCCAGGGGCACGCTCAAGATGCTCGTGCGTCACTGTTCGCAACGCCTTTCGCGCAGCTTCGCCCATTGCCATGTTTAGCTTCGCAAGGAACTTGGCCAGCGCGGTCTTATCCTGGGGCAATGCTACGTCGTCGCATATCTTTTGCAGCTCATAACCGACTAGGGAACTCAGTTAGGGCTTCCATACAATACTATACAGTAATTTCCCATCCGAATTCACGCGTTGATAATCCTGCGCCCTAGAGACTTCTGCCATGGCGAGATCCTCGGCAATTACAAGGGGCGAGCCATCGTCAGCGAGCGCATAGACATCTAGTAGTATAGCTGTGCTAGCTAGGACTGTGCAGGACTTTCGGATCTCGGAGACGACGCGCAGATTCGATGTATCTTGATCCCAGATCTTAGCCGATATCCAAAGGTTTACGAACTGCTAGGGTACAAGGGTCGGCCCTTGCTCGACTAAGCCCCTAAATAGGTATAATGTTTAAAGGTGCGTAAGGGTTGCGTCGAGTATGCAGGGATATACTGGGCTGTCGATTAACCGATAGTATCTTTTTGCTTTAGCCATGTTAATATACGCAGTGCTAGTAGAAGAGGGGCCGTCCCATCGAATACCTTCCAGATGTTGAAACGAACCGCCGAGGTATAAGCCGCGGCTGGCGATGAAGGAGTAGAAGTTCTCCGTATCGAGTGTATTTGCGCACCGAGCGACGGCCTTCTCCATATGCTAGCGTACCCGCTAGTGGTATAGCCGTATCTCCTAACCGCCATCCACCTCGCCATCCTGCTTATCCTGATACTGGACTTAAACCTCAGCGCGGAAGTTCTCTGCCCAGCGACCATCTCGATACGAAAAGATTCGGGCCTCGAACCATTTAGATTCTTTCTCATATGCTCGGATAAGAGGCCGAAGGTACAAGTTAGTCTCTGTAGCGTCCTGGAATATCTCACCGACCGTGATAGGTGCAAGTAGTTAGCCTTACTTTAGCAAGAACCCAGAGACCGGGCGGCCATCGGTGATTGCAAGTTGGTTAACAGCTTCCAAAACCATAACAATCATTCCCGTACCTGGGCATACAATCGAACCGCTGATCTATATAGCAGAGGTTACTTGTTGATTCGCTGAGGAATAAGTGGGGGAAAAAAGAAAGGAAGGTGAAACAGAGACAAAGAACAGATGGTAAAAGGGGTGGGGGACGGGGAGGGGGGACGGGGAGGGTGTTACTCACAACATAGTCAGCCAACCAAGGCATAGTCTCGACACACAGCCAATTCCGCCATTTCGGGTATAGTAAATTCCAATCATGAGAGCGCCGCCCGAGGAGGTACCCTGGTGTATGGGCCCTCAGGCGGAAGTCCCTGTTAAGCTGTGACTCGACCCAGTATCGACGGCTCCGGTCAAAAGGGTATAGAGGACAGTCGACCAAGTAAGGAAGATCAGTACCGGCCTGGCCGTTTACCGTAGCGATGGAAATACGATGGCTATGGCAGAAGAGAGCCCCGGCCATCGATGCTAATGTTTTCAAGGCAGGCTTGGACCGCTCTATTATATACTGGTAACGGATTCTCGGCTCTGAGGAGACTGATGAGATAGTGTCTTTGATCGGTCTCCGCAGAGCCGGGTGAGGTCTAATCTCAACCATATCGGTGACAGTCTCTGCTCCAGGTGGAAGCGGCAGGTCCGGATCTGCTAGTCCCTTTACCGCATCGGAGAAACGGACTGGCGAAACGAGGTTGTCTACCCAATACTGCGGCGACCCTAAAGACTTTAGTACCGCAAGCCCACCAGTGACGGAGCTCAGTATAACAATGCTATTTGCCTCTCCAGGCTCCAGCGAGCCTATACGATCAATATACTCGTTCACAACAGCCTTTATGGCCGGGGAGTGATATGCAACGCCAGTATTGACCTTTTGCGTAAAGATTTGGTCGTCGGTCAGATGTTCTTTCAGCATATCTAGAGTGTCGGACGGGCCAGATAACGTGACATTAGCGGGACTATTCACGCAGGCGGTGTGAATACCACCATTCTTAAGTTCGACTTTGGCTAAATACGGTAGTACTTGAGACTCCGACAAATTGACAGATATCATGGCGCTATTACTAGTCCTACGCAGCTTGCCGGCGAGTTGCCCGCGCTAGTAGGCCACTTTGCAGGCTGACTCTTGCGATAGAAAACCACCCGTGAATGCCGCCGCGATCTCCCTACTGGAGTGACCTAGGACCACCGCGGGAGTTACGCCAAAGCTTCGGAGAAGCTCGACAAGAGCGATTTGCAGGCAGCTCGTGAGAGGCTGGCTGTATCGTGGGTTATTGATATGTTCCGTATCGTGAAGCGCGTCTGTTGAAAATGAAAACGTATGTGAGCATGTGAGCCTGCAGAATGAAGAATTCAAATGGAGGGAATCCAGGCATGGCTATAATTTACCGAAGAGCGACCATTCGCAACCAAGACTTGCCAAAATATCATCTGACCGCTTCAAGCTCGACTGAAAGACTGCATACTGCAAGAGATCGAGTCCCATGCCGGCATACTGGGCTCCCTGGCCCGTAAAGACAAATGCAATCGCATCAGTTGGCGACGAAGACGTCCGGACGGCCTTTGCGGCCGATAGCTCAGTCGTCTCGGAATCGGCAATGCCGAAGGTACGCCAAGGCATGATGCTTCGCCTCGTCCCCAGTGTAAATGCCAGTTGGTTGAGTTTGCTATCATTGCCGGTAATGTGGGCGTTGAAGTAGTCACGGTACGCGCTGAGCATGCGCTGTACCGCGCCTGCATCAGCGGCAGACCAGACGAGGAGCTTCGGCCCGTTCATCACGTCGCTGTTATCAGCTTGTACGACGTGCGTTGCACCGTTTAAAGCAGGCGTACCACTGAGGGAGGGAACCCTGGCGCAATGGTGGTACCCATTCAGTCCATTCTGATGCATATAATGGTAGGCGTCGTCAAGTATTGCATGCGCGTTTGCACCTGTGAGGCAGTTAGAACACAACCGCTTGCATACAAGCAATTTTCTGCCTGCGTGGGCCGAGATAAAGGACCAACTTGCCTCCTAAGCCGAAAGAGTTGACCGAGCTGGCGATAGAGTCAGCGATGGATTTGTGTCATTGTCTCGCGTCACAGATATATTGTCCTACTTACACTCGTCGGAGGCCTGATGCCGGCCAGAGGAGGCTCTTCTTGCTAGGTACCTGCCGTTGAAAATGAGGTTTGGATCGAGAGAATTCAAGATGAAGCAAGAATAAACAGATTTGCAGGTGGACGTACCTGCACCTTCCAGAAGTCGGCGTCGATCTCCGGGTTCATCTTCTCAAACAGCGCATTTGGAGGTATAATACCTTTCTCAAGTACCATAATGGACTTGAGAAGACCTGCAAGTCCACTGGCGGCTTCGAGGTGGCCGATGTTTGCCTTGATCGACCCGCTTGTACGCCCTATCAGTATTACCAATCTTCAAACCTGGAAGGCTGTTACCTACACATAAAGCGGCTCCTCCAATGAGCGGTGCGGCCCAAACACCCTACCAAGAGCTGTCATCTCGATTGGGTCACCAGCTAAAGTTCCGGTACCTGGCTCCCATTCATCAGCGACAGTTTCCGCGGCTTTGGACTGATTATGAACTCACCATGGGCCTCAAAGTACCTCGTATCCTCGAACCCCAAGCCGGCCTTCTCGTATACGTGCCGAATGAGGGCTTCCTGAGAGTAGGCACTAGGCTGCGTGAGCACGGGTGTTCGGCCATCTTGATTCTGGCCTGTAGACCGCACCACAGCCCGGATCACATCGCCGTTCTGTAGGGCCAGGCGCAGGGGCTTGAGGACCAAGGCAATGATACCTTCTCCACGGGCGTAGCCATTTGCTCGTGAGTCGAAACTGTAACAAAGACCATCGGGTGACAGGAAGTTCATGCTACTCAGTATCATTGAGTATTCTGGTCCTAATATCATACTGGAGCCCATAACGAGGGCTTGGTCGGCATCTCCACTGTGCATCGCGTTGCAGGCGACATCTAAGGCCACCATGCCGCTGGAACACGCTGTCTCGACCGTCAGGCTCGGGCCCTGCAAGTCAAAGTACCAGCTCACCCGGTTTGGGATAATACACGGTGTCATTCCCGAGGCTGCCTGCTGCGGTCCCTGGTCAGGGTCCCTTGAGGTCATCTTCGCGTAGTCGTCAGACAAAAAGGCCGCAAAGACACCCGTGCGGCTTCCACGAAGCCTCTCTGAGGGGACGCCGGCGTTCTCAAAGGCATGATAGGCAGCTTCTAGACCCCAACGTTGCTGTGGGTCCATCGCTGCAGCTTCTTTGGCTGTGATAGAGAAGAAGGGGGCATCAAAGACTGCTGCATCTTCCTTGACGAAGTGGGCGCCGCGCGCTTTGATCTGGAAGAATGTTAGCACCTATCACACTCCTTTGTGAGGTCCCTGATCAGCGAACTGTATTTGGTATTCCGTCTTCGCAGCCATCCGCGAACGAGTCCAAGGCGATGCGATCCTCTGGCCAATCTGTCATAAGGTTCTTCCCTGTTTCCAGAACCTCCCATAGGGATGGCTCATCCACAGCTTCCTGTGGAAGCTTGATCGACATCCCAATGATAGCGAAGGGCTCATACTCCGCAGCTTCGTTCGGGTGATCCATCGTCAAAAACCGAGCTAGTTGTTCATCAGAACCTTCAGATGATATGTTTTCACAAATGAGATAAAGATAGTAAAACGGTCTTCTAAAGCCAAGCCAAGCAGGGCGAAATAATCGCAAGCAGGAGATATAGAATAATGCGAAAGATAAACTGAATATAGACCTTGCCCTAGAAGGTGTTAAGATCTAAATACTATATAACACATAGTATATCTGCTAAACGATTATTAAAATTAAATAGACTCTGCTTAAGAAGACTAAAGTATACAGAGCATCGATAATAATTATAATACCTATAGTGCTTCTTATAGAGATATATGCTAGGTTAAAACCTATTTATATTAAACTTCTTTAGTTTTAATACTATCTCTATATAATAAATATAAATTTTTAATATATTTATTTTAAATATTTTAAAATTAATTTTATAATATAAATAATAAAGGAACAATATATAATTACTTTTATATATAATTTAATAATATTTATATTTAATTATAATATAAACTTTTAAAAAAGTAATAAAAAGTTTAATAGTTTTCTTTTTTTATTATTTAAACTTAATATAATATTCTTTTAATAAATTTTATAAAGCTTAATATTTATATTCTTTTATTAAAGATTATTATTATATATATTATATATAATATAATAAGAGCGCTTTATTAATTTATTAATATAAGCGCTATAATAATAATAATAATATAAAATAAAAGAATTATTATATAAAAATAGAATTAAAATATTATAAATATTTTAATTAAATAATAATATCTAATAGCTAAATTATAATATATTTATAAATATTTTATTATTATATTTATTATATAATAAAGTTAAATCTTTTTTATAAAAGTATAAAAGTATAGTTTATTATATTTATTTAAATAGAATTATACTAGTATTCTTAATATATCTTTTATATTAATTATAGGATTTAAGATATTTATATTTTCTATGTATAGCTTAGTACTATATAATATATATATATTATAGTATAAGTATATAGTGGCTTTATTAGTATTAATTTATATATAGCTGTTCCTGCGCCCTAGTTATAGCTTAGCCCTATATAGCATATATTCACGGCCACTTTTTGCCGAAACGATTGCCTGGAAGGATCTCATTACAATGTAACCACGATGTGACATCCGGAAGACACACTAATAATCATGATAACTGCCCCAGGGTGTCTTATATACATACCCGAGTTCTTGCTAAGCCCATTGTGATCGACGTTAGCGAGTCCTAGTTTAGGGTAGCAATATTGTAGGTAGACTATGAGCGATGGCACGATATTATTAGGTGCTGAAAGTCCCTGCATCTTCCTGTATCGTTAAATGAGGAAAGCAATTATTACGTGGACCAGTCGGAGAGTGGGGCACGCACTTGAAGTCTCGGACTCTATTATGGCCCACTGAGGGGGGGGGGTCCGCATTGCAAGTGTTAAGGGGACGTCGAGAAACATAATTGGGGTCCATAGTCGCAGTAGAATTAGTGTTTCTTTGAGTTATCTTCTGGAATTCGTTGGGGGCCCCTGGGGTTGTTATATCAGATACTTCGATAGAACGCTCCGCAGCTCGGACTGCTCACAGTTCCGAAGACAACGATTGAGAAAGGCCGCGAGGCTATGCTTGCACTCGTCTTTTAAGTGCCAGATCTCTGCTGCAAAGGACTGGCCCGGCCTCACATCTGGTCCCTCCCCACTTCGTCGAACTTGGATTTTCTCACTTCAACTGCTCCAGAATCTGCCCAGCTGCCTGCTTTTCAACCATCCTATCTGAGTATTCTCTTACCGCCTAGCGCAATTATCATGGCAGCTTATTCTCCTGCTATGATCCAGGCCCTTCTGGATGGGCCGGCGGACGTACCTCCGAACGGGACGACTTCTGACTTTAATGTGCAACTACCTTATAATCCTTAGGGCATTGCTTTTATCGTCGTCTGCCTCTTCCTCTTGACGACGACGGGCTTTCTTCGTGCGTATTCTCGAATAATAGTAATGAAAACTGTTCATCTTGAGGACTGTACGTTAGATAGATCCCCTACTTATTTCAGTGTTGCATTATACTGACTGCATTGTGTTATGCCGAGAACAGATCTAGCGCTGGCGGGCTTTGGGGTTTACGTTGGCTGTGTATAGGCTATACTGGCCGTTATCCAGACGGGTGGCTTCTTCGTCCACTAGTGGAATATCCGACTGAGTGAAATGCTCGACCTTACCTATGTACGTGGTTGCAGGTCCTTTCCGAGCTATGGACAATATTCCAATGTTATTAACAGCGTTCTAGCGCATGTATATCTTCTCTATCTGCTACTCTGGGTCCCTGGGATTTACGAAAGCGGCCATCTTGCTCGAATGGAACCGAATCTTCGTTCCACACGGCGTACGCAACAGGTTTTTCTAGGCAGCGTCCATCCTCCTTGAGATCAATACTCTTCTTTACGTTTCGGTCGTCGTCGCTGTCATTTACTCTTGCACCCCGCCACAAAAGTTATGGAACCCCTTCCTCACCGGCGGCGAGTGTCTCAATCGTCAGACCCTCGACACGACTACGGCTGCCTTCAATCTTATCACGGACTTCGCCGTCTTTGTTCTACCCCAGCATAAGATCTGGTCTCTGCAGATAACAACCTCGCGAAAGATCGGTATCTCTGTTGTATTTTCCTTTAGGTTGCTATACGTAAACCCCTTTCCTCGTATCCTTCCAAGGCCGGGGCTCATCCGTAACTGGAGATCCATGCTAGAAAGGAAAAAGAACCAAAAAGAAAAAACACTAAAAACATATAGGTCTTGTGCTTACGCCATCGGCCGCATTCATGCCACAGTAACTACTGTCTACCCTAGAGTGGACGCCTCCGGCGCCTCCGGCGACGTTTCGTACACCGTCTCGCCCTTGCTCTTATAGTGCCTGGCCGAGATGATATGCGTCTTCCTTGTCTTCTGTATACCGATGGTGCCTAGTGCTTTCTCTAAAAAGACGGCTCTCGGCCGAGCTGTAACCTCGTTGCTGTCCTGGACGCGTATAGTCTCAAGCACGGTATCGTCGTCGAGGAGGGAACCGGACTCGATTCCTCTAAAGGGCTGACCAAAGACCATCGAAAACGCTATACAAGGTCAAGGCAACTGGCAAGCGGATGACTATAACCAAGCCACAGGCCCCGCTAATGTGGAGACCTCCCGCACCACGAAAGGCCCTTGTATTGGCACCTATGATATCTTGAAGACGACCGAGTTTGAGCAACATAATCATTATGCGTTTAAATCTTCGGTGAACCCGTACTAGCTAGGTACGAGCGTCAGTATCCGTACGTAGCACCAAATTACTGAATTGCACCGCCATACGACGAGCTTTGCGATCTCTGTTATTAATGCTAGGAATGTAGATGTATAGATATGTCCTAGAACGACACCCTAGTATTCTAGAAGGGCAAATTTAAAGACATAGATATCCCAGATTTATGTCTAGTTACATAGCTCTTTTTAGATCAGGGTGAATACAGCAAAAGTCATCGCGTACGCGCAACCACACAAGGCCCAATACACTATTCTAACAGAGCCATGAAGAGCTGCAAGATTATAACAGCCCAGATGCCGCTGCTTGCATGTGGCCGATGCACTGAACTGCCAACGAGAGGATATAATTCGTTCATTCACAACCATTATTTTCGGTAAGGTACCTGAGTTCCGAACGCATAAGTTGCAAATTTTTATCTTTCGAGCGCTTTAGAGCAGATTGCTACACTTTACTCCCAGGCATAGCGGAAGGGCAAGATCCCTTTCAAATTATCTATCTGCATTTATCTCGCATCTTACCTCGCATTCTATAACTGGTAACCAACACTCTCAATGTGGAGACGTCCCGTAAACCTACATTAGCTCGGACTAGCCAGGTGCCTGTTAGCCTAACGTGTCGTTGGATGTTGGACATGGCTGTGCGGTATGTGCAGGATTACCGGTACTTCGAACAACCTCCCACTATTAGCCTGGCATATGCCTGGGCGCTAAAACCGGGAGGAATGCGATCTGCATACCTATTATGGAGGTCACGTCAACCTACCTAGGTACATGGTACAGGCCGCATCCAATAGCCGTGGCTAGACACAATATAGCTAATGTCGGTCTGTAGCATATGTTACCTAGGGTATCAAGTGTTGGTATTTAGTTCGTTGCTTGTTGGAGGTATAGCACCCAATAATGCAACATTGCTGCAGATCATCGCTAGAACTAGAGCTGATGCCTAATATACACACCCACTTAACAGGCAAACACCCTGAATTCTAAATAATTCGTTGCTTATTAGAGGTATAGCACCCAATAATGCAACATTGCTGCAGATTATCGATAGAACTAGAGCTAATGCCTAATATACACACCCACTTAATAGGCAAACACCCTAAATTCTAAATAATGTAATGCTACTTAACGCATTATATATATATGCTTACGCCCCCTAATATAGTATTATAAGCGAGTAAGGATATATAATATATTTAAATATACTTTAAAACTTTAAAAGTAAGTTATTTTATAATTTAAATATTATTATTATTATTATTATTATTTATTTATTTTAAATATAAAGATAATATTTAATTTATTATAATTAAAATAATATAAATTAAAATTATATATAAAGATTTAATAAATTAAAAGGTTTTTAATTATTAATTTAAAATAAAAGCTATATTAATAAAGTTATAAAAATATATTATTAAAGTTAAATATTAAAACTCTTTTAATTTATTAAATCTTTATATAAAATTATAGTTAATATTATTTTTATTATTTTAAATTAAATATTATTTTAAAGAATGTTTTTAAATAATATAAAATAAAACTTAAAAAGATAATAATATATTAATTAATATAATACTTTTAAAGTCTTTTAAATAAATTATTTAATATTTATAATAACTTTTATTATTTTTTATTATTATAATAATTATTATTATTATATAATAACCTGCTTTTAAAAGTATATAATGCTTTTATAATTTATTTACTATTTAAAAACGTTAATATTAAAGAGAAATATAAATATTATATTTTAATTATATAATAATTATATTATTATTATATTTTTATCTTTTAATTACTTAATATTTTCCTATATTAATAAAAGTAAATTAATAATAATAAATAATATTAATATACTTTTTATTAATATTATTACTTTATACTTATACTTTATTTTATTTATATTTATATAGCTTAGTATTTTCTTTTATAATTTCTATAGCTAGTTTAAATAAATAAAGTTATTTTTATTATAATAGCTACTTTATTATTATTTTAATAGTTAAATATATACTTATTATACTTTTAAAGTTATAATATATATATAGCGCTATTAAAGCTAAAGTATAATAAAGTTATTCTTTTTACTCTTTTAATTTAATATATTTAATAATAATATAATAAGCTATTTTCGTTTTTCTTTTATAGCTATAAAGTAGTTAAAACGTTTAGCGTATTATATATAAATAAATAAGCTATTAAGCTTTTAGCTTTTAATTTAATTAAATTTAAAATATATTTAAAGCTTTATATATAGTAACGTTAATATAAATATTATTAAACTTATTTATAACTTTTAATAAGCGCTATATAGCTAGTAAAAGTATAAAGCTTATATATAGCTTAGTTACTTTAGCTTATTATTTATTTTATTTTTCTTATTAATTTTTAAAGCTAAGGTTAATAGATTATTTAAAAGTTTAATCTTTTTATTAGCGCTACTTTTAAGCCCTTATCTCGCTATATTTTAAGCGTATTTATACTTTAACTAAGCTTTTTATATTGCTTTTCTTTAATCCTTTATAAGCTAGTTAAGCTATATTAATAAGTTTTTAATAATAATAGCTCTTTTATATTTAAATAGCTTATAGCTACTTTATTACTATATCTTTTATATTATATATATATAATACTATATCCTCTTATATTAATTTTACTTTAAATACTTTTAACTTATTATAAAACTAAATTATAATAATAATAATATATTTATATATCGACCTGCCTTTTAAAGGTATATAGTGCTTTTATAATTATATAATTACTAAGGAACTTAAATATTAAGGGAAAACTTTAATATATTTATTATATTTTAATAAGTCTTTAATTATAAATATAAAGTTTAATAGCTTTTTCGCTTTATTCCTTTTACTTCTGCTTTTATTAATTTATCCTTTTATAGTAATCCTTTACTATTACTATAACTATAATTCTATTATATTAAAGGTTACCCTCTTTAATGCTTTATTATAGTAACTTTGCTTTTTATCTTTATATTATAGATAAAGGTATAGAAAGAAAAACGAAAATAAAGTTACTTTTATAAACTCTTATATAGAGTTTATTATATAAGGTAGTTAAAATACTTAAAGCAATTTTTACTTTTAATAACGTTTTTAATACCTTTATAGGAAAAGTATTAATTATATTATTTATATTACTCTAATAAGTAAATACCTTTCTTTCTATTAATAATAGCGATTTCTTAAAGTATATTCTTAATAAATAGCTATAGTATTAAATTTATAATTATACTTTAATTTTTAAAAAAGTATTATTTTAAAGCTAAATTTAAACTAATAGCCTTTATATAAAAGAGTATAGCTTATATAAAATATATATTAAATGCTTATACTATAATATTATTTAAGCTGCTTTACTTATAAAGAAAGTAATATTTATTTTATTTAATACTTATAATTCCTTTATTAATTATTATTAATATTACTTTTTAAATAGCGAACTTATTATATATAAGCTATATAGCTATAGCTAAATATAAATTTAATTTATAGTTTTTATTTTATAGTTAATATTTTATTTAAAGTAATATTAAAGTTATAATCTTAATTTTAAACGCTATATATAATTAATTTATAATTTATAATAAAGAAATAAAAGAATTATTTCTTTAATTAATATTTTATATATTTAAATATAAGTATTAATATTAGTTAAGCTTTACTATATAGTTTATAGAATATATAAATTTATTATAAATCCTATTTATTTATATATATAATATTATTAGCTTAATTATTAAGTCTAAGTTATAAAGCTATTATAAGTAGTAGAAGCAAACTTAAATAAGCTCGATTCTGCTATCTGCTAATAAAGCAGCAGAGCGCCCTTACTATAATATATATAGCGCGCATATAGCGAACTCTAATAAAAGGCGTAAGCTAATAGGCGCTACGAAATATAAAACGAAGGCATTAAAGTTAGTTTGCTTAAATATATAGAAGAAAATACTATATTTTTTATTGCTCTATAGAGGGGGTTTAGGGCTCTTTAATATAGCCGCCGTAGGTATAATAAGAAGGGGATAAGGGGGGTTATACTCCACCCTAGCTACTTTATTACTGCTTAAACGGCTAGACCGCTTTCCCGATTAAGCTTAATACCTAATTAATACTAGCAGTTTTTCTCTTTATTTTAATAGCTTTATCTCTAAACCCGAACCTCTTTAAAACCTAAACCTTCTTATAACTTATTATATATTTATTTTATAGTTTCCTCTATATTTATTTATAATCTATTTATTCTAAAGTCTTATACTTAGAAACTAGGGTCTTTATTCTTATTAAAAGATTTATCTATAAAGTTTATCTCTATCTTTATTTTTATAAAGTTATTTATCTCTATAAAGGTATTTGTCTTTATAAGGTTATTTATCTCTATAAGGTTATTCTGCGTTTTAATAGCTAGATTAGAAATAGCTTTCGAGGAGTTAATTGCTTTTATTTTAGCTTTTTAAATCTTTTCTTCTTTAATAGCTAAAAGTACTAGTATATATAATATAAAGGTATCTAGTATAAGGGTATTTAATATAGGGGTATCTAATATAAAGGTATTATCGGTTTATTAAAGGTTTCGAAAGTAGCTCTATATCCTTACTTATAATCTTTATAGCTAGCTTAAAGGATAGAAGCTTCCTTTATTATAGTAGCTACCTTATTATAATTATAGCGGTTAGTTATATATTTACCGTACTTTCGAAATCGTAATATATATATAGTATAGCTAGGGCTAGGGCGTAACGGAGCCTCTCCCTTTAATCTTCTAGCTTTATATACCGAATAATAATATAATATACCGTTTCCTTTCCCCTTCTATAATTATAAAGCGGCGTTAGAATAGCTAGTACATTATATATAAATAGGTATACTGCTAACCCTATTACTCCCGTTTTAATCTAGAATAAAGCTAAGGCCTTATACTTAGTAAGCCCGATATAGATACTAGTAATCTTATTTATAATTTCCGGTAAGCGCTATACTATTAGGGTAAATATAGAGTTTATACGCTTCTTTATTACTATAGCTTATTATTCGTCCTATCGCTCTTTTTAATCCCGGAGGCTAGGGTTAATAAGTAGTCCGATAATCTAATCCCTTTACTAGCGCTACTTCTAAGCTCTTATTTCGCTACGCTCTAGATCTGCTTACGCTTTAGTTTAGTTCCCTATACTATCGTTTCCTCTAAGCCTTCCTCGGATTAATTAGGCCGGTCCGGTACTCCCCTAGTAATAGCGTCGGGAGTGCTTTTACGTTTAAATAGCGTATAGCTATCTTATTATCGCTTCTCTTATACTATATATATATAGCGCTATACCCGTTTATATTAGTTTTACCTTAAATAATACTAGTTTACTATCTAGGTAAAGGTATATTAAGGGGTAGCCGGTTTTTCCTTTTAAAAGGCGGACCGGAGCAGCTTTAAAAGCGCTTACTACTATATATAAATATTATAATTAAATAGCTCCTAAGCGCGCCGCTATCTATAATAGCTTTCCCTTAAATAGTATATACTAGGCTAAAGCCCTATATATAACTACGCTATAGATAACCTTAGTATATATTTCCTTTCCTTAAGCGCTACTATACCTTTATATAATAGCTATAAGTTTAATAAATATAAATAACTAGGTCTTTAGTTTTTTTTAAATTTTCTTTAAATAATAGCGTTAATATAGTTTTTAGTTTAGCTAAACCTTAAAGAATCTTACTAATTCCGTTAGCGCAATTACTACTCTACTATATTATACTAGTAGCTTTATTATAACGTAGCGCTATATAAAGTATATAAGTTTACTCTTATATACTATAAATATTATTCCTACTTTCCGGCCCTATTCCTTATATACGTTATATATACGGCTAAGGCGTAAGTAGTTCTTTATAGCGTTACTGCTTATAGTAAGGATATTAGTATTATATATAAAGCTTATTATTAGTAGCCCGTCGCTTTTAAGAGCTTTATATAGTTTAGCTATATAAAGGAGGAATAGTATTAGGGATAATAGTAAACCCTAGGGTAGTCCCGCTTAGAGTATATACGGCTCGGAAGCTTCGTTATTAAAGTAAAGGCGTATTATACGCGTATCTAGGAAGCTAGTAACCTACCTTTATATTTAAAGGGGGAACCCCTTCCTATATAGGATCTCTACTAATCGTTTATAGTTAACTATATCGAAAGCGTTTACGATATCGAGCTATAGTAGAGATACTACTACGCTACTCTACTATACTATAAATACTGCTTCCGTTATTATCCTAATAGCAAAGTCTATAGACCTTGCCTTCCGGTTCCCTATCTATCCTTCCGGTAGGAGGCTATGCTCCTCTATAGCTTCCGAGATACGCTTAGCGCTAGCGCTGCGTTCTCGCTATTTCCTGCTATATTTTAAAAGAGGACTTTAATATCTATTATTCTTAGGTATAGTGGAAGGTCGACGGTATACGTTATAAGTTCTAGGATATATACTAGCGTATACTCCCTACGGAAGCTACTTATATACTAGGCCGTCCCCTTTATAGGACGTCTCGAGCGAGGTTACTAAGTACTGCGCGCTTCTATATAGCGACGATATAGAATCCGTCCGAGTTAGCGCTACTTACGCTCGGCGTAAGAGTATCTCCTATACTATATATTTCGAACTAGCGTAAACGGGTTTTATATACGTCCTATATATATTCCTTCTATACTTAAGCGGCTAGGTAGCGGCAGTCCTAGGCCGTATAGTTTCCTTTATACTATATATACCGAGTTACTATAATATTCGTTACTATAGAGTACTCCCTTTCTTCCCTAACGTACGTTACTTCTATATAGCATTTATACCTTATAGGCATCTTATAGAATCTTACGATATATCTATAGCTATAATAGTTAAAATACTGACAAAGTGGCCAGGGTGGAGTATGACCCCCCTGTCCCCTTCTTGTCGTGCCTGCGGCGGCTATATTAAGGAGCCCCAAACCCCCTCTGTAGAGCAATAAAAAAGTATGGTGTTTTCTTCCCTATACTTGAGCAAACCAACTTTGATGCCTTCGTTTTGTGTTTCGTGGCGCCCGTTAGCCCACGCCCCTCGTTAGAGTTCGCCGCGTGCGCGCTACACACATTGCGGTAGGGGCGCTCTGCCGCTTTGTCAATACTACTTAACATTTACCTCGGCAGAGTATAGTATATATATAAAGATCTCCGCCCTTTAAATAACCTTATTACTATAAAGCTATTTTACTACTACGATATTGCTTATTAAAGCGATAAATATAAAGCGTCCCTACTTATTCTTTAAGAATAGCGGCTATACCTTTATAATTATTATTATATTATAATTTTATTATTTGCTAAAGAGCTACTCCGGCGCTATATATATATTACGTAGTTAACCCGTATATAGGCCCTTAATAATTACCGGGTATTTCCTCCCTATTACTATTACTTCGCTTCCGAAGGCTAGCCGGATCTATTCCTTCTAGGTTTTATATATCTTTATATCTAGCTTAAATATAACTAGTATAACCCCGCTATATAGTTACTACGCTATTACCGCTTCCTCGCTTCTAATCGCTTTATTAACTATTATAACCGTATTTACTAAGTTCCGGTTTATATATACCTCTAAGGTTATATAGATAGTTACTTCCCTACTATAGCGCGCTAAGACTACTAGTTACTACTCCTATACTCTTATATTATTTAGTCTCGTTATACCCGTTATAGTAACTTAAGCTTATAACCGGTTCGGGGGGGTAGTTAAGGTAGCTATAAGGGCTTTATAAAATACTACTTTAATCTCCTACTATAAATCCTCCTTTATAATTAGCTAGGCGGCATCGGTAAAGCTCCTATATATCGACTTTACGGCTTTTATATAGTAGCTATTAGTAATATTTAAGACTGCATATACTTTATCTTAGCCGATTAAGTTTATTAATTATTTCTCGAATACTTATAGCTTCTTTTCCGATAAGTTCCCTTCCCTTTTACTACTTTATAGCTATATTAAAGTCTCGTTAGTTATTATATAAGGGCTCTGCTTATAGTTAGGGTAGTATCTACTCTACTTAATTCCTATAGTTCCTCTATCGATTACTATCGGTACTATTTCCTAAGTAGCGAACTCGCTACGTTTAAGCTGCGTAGCTATAGCTAGGTATAGTTTTGCTTTATAGTTTCGATTCTATATTTAGAATTTAATTTAATAGAGTATCGGGGTCGGGACCTCGATTTTAAGTATTTCTCTTTTTTTCTAGGATTAAATTAGAAAAAAAAAGAACTACTACTATAGTAGGTGTTAAGAAGAAATAGATAGCTAGATATATTAGAAACCTATTAATAATTAAAGTAAATCTTAAAGGGGTTTTTAAGGAAAGTCGGAAAACCTCTTTAACTTTATATAAAAGAAGCAATTATTAAATACTTTAAATACCTAAGTAGGTAGCTTTATCCTATACGGTTTATAGAACGTATAAATTTATTATAAATATTATTTATTTATATATATAGTATTATTAGCTTAATTATTAAGTTTAAGTTATAAAGGTATTATAGGTAATAGAAGCAAACTTAAATAAGCTTAATTCTGCTATCTATTTAAACGGCTAAACTGCTTTCCCGATTAAGCTTAATGCTTAATTAATAATTAATATATTTAAATAAGTTAAGTTTTTAAAGTTTTTATAATATTTTAATTATACTTTTACTTTATATTTTAGCTTTTATAATATAGTATAAGCTAATTAATTTAAAAGATTAAAGATAAAATAACGTATATTTATAGTATTATAGTAGATATTTATACTATTACTATATATTATATATAGCTTTTAAAGCTATATTCTTTTTTAATTAGCTTAAAACAACTTTTTTTATATTAAGTTTAATATACTTATAATATTATTTATTAAGCTATTAAGCTAATATTAACTTATTAATATATATATTATCGCTTATAATACTTTAATAGAATTTTATTTTAATTAATTTAAAGTATAATAATTAGTTAAAAGCTTAAGTATTATTATATAATATAGATTATTTACTATTAATATAATAGCTATAGTAAAGCAGACTTTATTTATCTTTTTACTATTAAGCTTATAATAGCTATATTAAAGAGCTTTAAACCCTTTTTATAAAAGTAATAAAAGTATAGTATTTTCTTCTTTTTATTTAAATAGGTTAACTTTAATACTTTTATTTTATATTTTATAGCGCTTAGATATTTATACTCTTTATTAAAGTTTACTGCTTTATATATTATATATATTATAATAAAGCCGCTTTACTACTTTATTATTATATAGCTATATAATATATTTAAATTAAAATTATTTATATTATCTTTTAGGTTTTAATTTAATAATATATTAATAATAATTATTATTTTTATATACTTTAAAGCAGTAGCGGCGTAGCTTATAATAGTTATATAATTATTAAAGGTAATAACTTAGCTTTAGTATAAATAGGCTAGCTAAATAGGCTAGGCGATTTAAGCTAATTAGAAGGCGGCAGGTAGTAAATATCCGCTATAGCAGGACAAATATCCGTTCTTAAAGATAAACCTTATAAACCTTCCCGAGGTCCGGTATAGTTTTTGCGGTTTGTTTAAATCCTTCTAAACCTTTACCTCCGTTAGAGGTTTCCAAACCACATGTTTACTGGCTTCAAATCACTAGCTTGCCTTATTCGATTTGTTTCTATTTACTTTCCTAGAACTACTCGTTCACTTCTGGACAATGTCGCGTCGACGACATGCGAACCCTGATGCGGCCGCTGCGCCTGCGGCGTCTGCACCGCCAGGCGAGCCATTGGCCCTTGACGTCATCATCATTGGAGCCGGTCTGACAGGCATCAATATGGCATACCGCCTACAGACCGGTATGCCGCACCTCAGTTTCACGGTACTGGAGGCACGCGGCGATATTGGCGGAACTTGGGACGTGTTCAGATATCCCGGCGTCCGCTCCGACTCGGATATGTACACGTTTGGATTCGCCTGGCACCCATGGCGGCACAAGCTTCTTGGCGATGGAGACCAGATCCTGTCGTATATGCACGAGTGTGTGTTAGCGTATGGTCTAGATAAGCGGCTTCACTTCAGACATAAGGTGGTGGCAGCGGACTGGTCGTCTAAAAAACAGCGATGGACGATCCAGGTGGACCACGACGGACAGTCCAAAACCTATGTCGCCAAGTGGTTGGTGTTGAGTCCTGGATACTTTGACCACAACAAACCCCTCCCTGCTGTCATCCCAGGAATCGACAACTTTCAGGGACGGTTGATCCATCCACAATTCTGGCCGGCCGACTACGATTATACGGACAAGAAGATCGTCATCATCGGAAGCGGCGCGACAGCTGTCACGATGCTCCCAGCTCTAGCGAAAACCGGCGCCAAGCACGTTACCATGTTGCAGCGTTCACCGTCTTATATCGTCTCCATTCCCATTCCGGACAACAAGCCGACCCTGTTTGCAAGACATCTCCCTGCTGCCACCTTCAACTGGCTACGCCGCATGTCGTGGAACTTTACAATGTGGACAGTTGCCTTTATGTGTGCGCACTTCCCCTCTATGGTGCGCAACTTCATCGCCGCCGAGACACGCAAGCAGCTACCGGCTAAAACGCCTTTCGACCCGCACTTTGTGCCGGCGTACAATCCCTGGGACCAGCGCATGTGCTACTGCCCGGACGGTGACTTCTTCCGCGCGCTGCATACCGAAAAGGCGGATGTGGTGACTGGCACGATCAAGTCGGTGACAGCGAATGGAATCGAGCTCGAAGATGGGACCACTTTAGGTGCTGATATTATCGTCACTGCGACGGGCTTTTCCATGCACTTTGCCGGCGGTATACCCATTAGTGTTGATAGTGAAGCGGTAATATGGCCTAACAAACTGGTTTGGAACGGGTGCATGGTCCAGGATGTGCCGAACTTGTTCTTCATATGGGGCTATACCAATGCCTCGTGGACGATGGGTGGTGATGAGACGGCCCTCATTGCACGCCGACTGCTAGAGTACATGGGTAGGCAGGGCACACATGTTGCCGTACCCAAAACACCCAGCGGCTTCCAGACTAAGACGCAGACTATTTGGAAATTGTCTTCGACATACGTATTGGCTTCTGAGAAGAATCTCCCCAAATATGGGAGCGAGGGGCCGTGGAGACCTAGGAGGAGTGTGATCCCTGACTTGATGCATGCGAAATGGGGCAATATTACTAAGGGGTTGCAGTTCCTCTCTTAGTGTCGTCGAGGCCGTGGAGTATATTGCAAATGGTTAGCTAGTACTAGTTTTCTTGAGGTTCCTCAAGGTGTATCTACGACGTCTATACAGCCTACTGTTGTTCATGCCACCATGAGCCGGGACACAATGTATCCTCGCTCAGATGCATCAGATGACTTGGGTTCATACCATACGATCCAAAGAAGCAATGCCCTCACGTCTTACTGCAACCCCAACGCATCGGCTGCTCAAAAGGAAGAGGAACGGTTGGCCAGCTTCACTGGTATTACAACGAATCTGCTACGGAACCTCGGAACCATCCTCAACGCCGCCGAAAGGGTTCTGGGAAGCATCAAGTTAGTTACCACTCAAGTGCTATTGTAGCTGCGGCCATTTTGGGAAATCCCTTTGGCATCGGCGCGAAACTATCGGTCAATATGCCTTCAATCATTCCCCAGGAGAGTCATATTGTGTGGTCACTGGTGATGGCTGGAAACCTCCGACAGTTACGGCACTTTTGAGCACGTGAAAGGAACCTGGTACATGTTAGAACCCAATGGGGACAGTTTATGATGCATGTAAGTGATGCAATGCAACGGTCCTTCCATTGTAGATACTAGCTAACCTCGCATATTTTGAACAATGAAGGTCGCTGCTAAGATCCACCAGCCAGAAGTCTTCAACTTCCTCCTCTCTATCGGTATGGATACACATCTTCAGGATGAGAATCAAAAGTCCGCCGCCACCACTGTCTTGACACGAAGAGGGAGTCAAGAGTATGCACTCCGTATCGACGAATATGACCTAGTTGAGCGTCTGAATTGGACGCCTCTACACAAAAGGGCTGCCCTTGCGCGTGATGGAGATGTGGTTGAGGCCATAAACGAAGTACTTCTGGAGCTTGAGCATGGAAAGATTGATAGCAGAGACTCGCTTGGATGGACGCCATTAGTTTGGCTTGCGGAAAATGGGGAGGCGGACGCGATCCAGCTTCTCAATAAATCCCAGTCTCAATACTCCTGGAGAACTGATGTTCATGTAATTACGAGACAATATCGGATTCACAACATTGCATTGTCATTTCTAGGCCGATAGTCTCGACAGCGCAACTGCCCTTCTAGATGCAGGCAGCGATGGGATGTAAATGCCCAGGACAAACATGAACGGACTCCATTGCTTTACTTCAGCATCCCCGAGCTTCTCAACCTCATGCTTGATAGGGGGGCGGATATGTACACCAAGGATGACGAGGGCACTATAACATAATGCACCATGTCGCTATAGCTGACCAGGCAGATCTTGCGAAGCATCTGCTAGAGCGTTATGGCTAGAAGTCTTTGTACCCCCAAAAGAATAACGGCGACACACCTTTCGCTTTGGCTATCCAGAATAATAGCCTGGAAGTCCTTACCATCTTGCTTCCCTTAAAGGTATTTCCGGTGAATATAATCGCAAGATGTAATGAAATCCATCCCATCCTAATTTATGAAATAACCCATCTACATCAAGGACCTAGCTAATTAGCTAACCCTGCTAAGTGGTCTATATGAGGATAAATTCCTCAGCTCGGTCACTAATGCCCCTGATAAAACTCCTTTACCCAATCTGATGGTGCCTCTTCCAATATATAGTGATGCTACCAACTCGCTCGTAGCTGTTGATCTCAGAGAGTCTGTGCAAACGAGCATACATGTGTAAGGGCACGCGGAGTATACCTGGGCAGTAAGCAAATGCTCCATTTCCCTGTCCAGTCCATCTAAGCCCAGGAGGAAACTGAGTAATTCTCTCCTCTTCGGGTTTAACTAATAACGAGGAGGAACAGTGGCCATTGTAATCTGCTTTGCCACTACTGGCGACCCCATGCCAGGACGACCTTTCGAGAATCTACTACACCAGCACAGGCTCTGGATCAAAGAGCGAGTACACATAGGGATGGTTGCTCCTTGGGCCCCTCCATCTATAGGGGCAGGCACACGAACTAGCACCTCCGAATATATAGTCGACGGCCCCTTTGCACGAATTATTAAGGTAAGTTAGTATCCCACGGATCCCGTTGAGAACATCTTCCCTGCGCCCAAGCTGATATGTCGAATAGTTCATGATCATCCAATAAGAGTCGGTAAGTCTCACATTCTTGTTTCCCTTCTCTCCATGTAGACGGCGAGACCAAATATTATCAACCAGAGGCGTCCTTTCACAAGTTGATGGCTCCTTTTCCAGCTTGTTTTTATCAAGCGTAGTAGATCTGAGGCACTCATGTACCCTCCAGCAGGACAGAGCTGAGCAAGTCAAGAAGACGTTTTCTTCGGTGAAGATGAGGCAGCGGCTGGAGAGCAGAAACTCTTGGTAGGTCCAACCACGAGAATTCCAATTCGATACTCTAATCTCATCTTCGACGTTTTTGTGAGAGGCTGTGAGTATCACACCGCCCGCTTCCACTGTCTGACGAGAAGAGGATGCCTCCCGCCTTAGGCCAGGCAGGCTGTGGTCGCCACCGTCCCCAGCTGCAGGGACAATGGTAACCACGGATCGGCTGTATAAAGTGTCCATTTGGTCGATCTGGTGCTAGCGAGGCACGTTTTCGTATTGATTGATGCAGTACCGATCGACCCACAATTATGTATAACCGAGGGCTAATGTTACTGCCATGGCGTCCTTGAGGGTTGCTGGAATCGCTGTCGGCAAAGTCATGCCCGGTGTCCAACCGTCGGCAGGAGGCTTGGTATCGCCCCAAACATAGCTAAGGACTTTGACCGTCATCTTATACAACTTGACGTGCTGCAGTCAATGAGGTAGATGCTACAATTTAAAGGTATATCATGAACTATGAACTCATGCTTGTGGTTGCGGAGACACCGATTAATATACATTCTATAGGTGTAGCACACAATGAAGCTGAGTCGATTTACGCAGCTCTACAGCACCGTTCCGTATCCAGGATACAGAACCGGTCAAAACACGCTTCGTCTTCTTCCAGTATACAGCTATTCGTCATTAAAGTCAATAAATACGTTAGCCCGCGTTATCTGCTCCTTGATTGCCTCCGCTGCGCCGCTGAGTTCATCCTTGACGAAGTCCTCCAGATCCATCTTGATACCTAGCACTCTATCCTCCACTTCGAGATCGACACGCTCGTCCACATAGCGGTCATGTTCTCCTACAAATTCCTGTATTTCATCAACCTGCGCAGACAACTCTTCACACTGCTCCTCCACGCGGATTACGCGCTCCTCAAGCTGCCCGAGCCCGGCGCGCAGGGCTTCCTCTAAAACACTTATACGCTTGTTTAGCTGCTCGCGCTCCGTACGCTGGGATTCCTCTATTCTGCCCTGGTTTTCGGCCAACATTGTCTTGCAGATAGTCTCGAGGATAGCTATATTAGCCGTATTAGGACGGGTACCCTCGTCGGTAGAGCTCGTCCGCTGCCGCTTTTTAGGGAAACTTAGCCCTTCAATCGGTTCTATCAGACCAAAGGGCATTAGTATTCGTTGTCTGGATCGTGATCTTAAATTTAAACAACCTCCGTTTCCTGCTTTTTGCTTACCGTAGAAGTGAGAACCCGGCGGGCCGGGTTCGACTTCGCCATACGACGGAGGAACTGGGTTTGATAAAAACAACGAGTCGGGTCTTAAAAGTCTGCCCCCGTATCCATTATAGAGCTTGCTTAGATCTGCAACCTCCTTGTTTAGCCCAAGCTCATACTTAGACACGGCTCGACAAAGTGATGCCAGGTAACTGCTCGACCATACCCGGTCCTTTCTCAAATATACAGTCAGAGCGGTTTGCTCAGCAAGAAGTCCAACAGAGTACAGCATAGCACGGTGGGCCTTCTTGGTAGGCCACAGAGGAAGTAAGGGGACAACAAGGTCGGCGGGACTGTGCAATGCGAGTTGCAAGCACATAGGGCCGGGGCCTAGTCTATTTCTAAGTTCCTCTTATACCTCGTCGCTCTTTCTGGAAGAGTCATCGAGAACGATAATTAACTGGATTCGATCGGCTTAGATGTACAAGTAGATGGATGTCCTCGCTTTCGGACTTCCTTTTTACCCGAGGAGGTCGAGGAAGCAGTGCAAGCGGAAGAGGATAGTCTTGTCCGAAGGGTTGAAATGGATCGAGAGCCCCATCGGGTTGAGCTCAGAGTCGCACAGAGAGCACGGCTTCCCATCGGCTCCAGCCCATACAAATGCAGCGGGGACGAAGGCATCAGGAACTGTGGCGATAGAGTTAAGGGATGCGGGAACCCCATCCCCATTCCCAGGCGAGAACGGAGACGACGGAGGTTCAGACATAGCGCGACAAGCAACAGCCTATGATTGTTTCCTATAGAATGGATCGGCAGTCAGCGAGCCACAGCAATTCAGCGACCCATAATCAATAATTAATCATCGCAAAGGTGGTATATGAACGGGACAGATCAGGGAAACGCATCATTAACCACCCAGTCCCAGTTGTCTCTGGGATATGAATAAGGGAAAGAAAGCAAGCCCCTGCGTGAAGCCAGCACGAGACGAGGGACTCTCACCCCGCGCAGCTTCAATACAGAATATCCCACCCACCCAGGCTTTATGATAAGGAGTAGCCTTGACTCCTGTATAGAGTCGATCGGGGAGGAAAGGTTATGGAGAGGGGGATAGAGGGGAGGACGTATCAAGATATTCAAATTAGGCAGAAACAAACTGGACTAGACTTAGTGAACGAACGGCACGACAAGGCCTGGGGAACCGCAGAACCCGCAATCTCTTCGAGGACCTCCTCCTATTGTCCAAGCCCTCAGGCCTAGCAGTATAGGTGCGAGCTGAACCCGCAACCAGATGATTCCTCTCGAAGACGCCGCCTGGTGCCCAGGTTCAGCACCGATCCTATCGCTTGGCTATACCAGGAGCGGATCCGCAATCTCTTCGAGGACCTCCTCCTATTATCCAAGCCCTCAAGCCTGGCAGTATAGGTGCAAGCTGAACCCGCAACCAGATGATTCCTCTCGAAGACGCCCAGGTTCGGTATTAATCCTATCGCTTAGCTATAATACCAGGAGCGGATCCGCCAGGAAACCCTTTTATGAAGTGCTACTCCGGGATAAGTGCAATAGAGTCTGTCCTGAGTTCAGTCCGGGTCCAGATCCAGGTGCAGATAGAGATATAGGAAACGAGCGTATGGATATAGAATATAAGGTCGACGGGGAAGGGAGAGGTTAGTAAGGAGCAGCCACGTTGATCGAGGCGAGCACGGAGATCTACAGTCCGTCAGCCGGAAGAAGAAATACTAGGCCTTACAGTGGAGTGGGTAAGGCCCTGAACCTTAAGGCCGATAGCTACCAATTATTGGCCGTCGGGCCTACGGAAGCGGTTCTCGGAAGGCAGCAGGGCAGCCGAAGGGCCAAAATTTCAACAAGATACGATTACCGGTACACGGCATACTCCCTAAGGCAGGTATATAATACGGGCTCACAGGTATCAGAAACAACCCAGTCGGTGCACAATCTAACAAATAGAAGCGTTCTATCCAATTACATTAGTCAAGATATAATATAGTCGAGATATTAACGATGTTAGCGAGTAGCTAAGGAAATGTCCCCGGCGGTTACAGCGGCAACTTGCTATAATACATTATTACAGCGGAGAGGTTTAAATCAACAGTTAACAAGGAATAAATTCCTTTTTTTTAGAGCGTTGCTAAATAAAAGACTATATATTAAGGTGCAATTTATCTTCTAAATAAGTAGTAAGCCGAGGCGATAAAGATATATATAAGCTCTATACTTACTTTAATAATATAGCGCCCTTTAAAAGTTATAAATAAGATTAGTAATATTTATATTAGGCTTATTAAATATAAGGCTTTAGCTTTATTTTAAATTAAAATAAAAGCGATAAATTTAGCAGATTACTTATTTATATATAATATATTAAATATTTTAATATTACTTTATAGCTATAAAAGAGGGAAGGAGATAGCGTATTATATCGTTATTAAATATATTAAGCTAAAAGAGTAAAGAGGAAAGCTTTACTATACTTTAGCCCTAGCTATATTATATATATATTATAACTTTAAAAGTATAGTAAATATATAACTAACTACTATAATAGTAATAAAATAGCTATTATAATAAAGGAAGCTTTTCTTTTTAAGCTAGTTATAAAGGTTATAAAGAGGATACTAAGCTTTATAAATATAAATAGAATAAAGTATAAGCATAGGGTAATATTAGCGTAAATAGCTAATTAGGTTTATTAGTATAGTAAAGTATTAAGTAATTAAGTAATAAAGATACGATAATAGTATAGCTTTTATATAGCTAAAATATAGCGCTTAGGGTTTCCTTTAATACTTAGGTTTTTAAGTAGTAAATAAATTATAGAAGCACTATATAGCCCTAGGGGCAGGTCGGCGTATAAATATTATTATTATTATTATTTATATAATAAGAGGAAGTAAGAATATAGAGGTAATGTATAGGCTAGGCTAGCAGGGGGTAATCGGAACTAGGCCTTGTTCTAGTATTACTTAAGCTATTAAGTTTCGAAGGCGAAGAAGAGGGCCCCCTCCCTCCCGCCTTATTGGAAATTCAAGCTCTATAACTGTTAATTACTAGTCGTAGAGCTAACGCTACCTTGCCTTACTGTGAGAGGAGTGCTATAACACTAGCTGCGGCGCCGGTGTTGCTATGCCCTTCGGCAGCTGTCGCAGCATCCATCCATAGCAGGTTCGACAACACGTACGCCAACAGCATGTATTAGTCTCGCCAGGAAAAATGAGGAATAGGGGGTAGTCGGAAGCTCGGGGAGATAATGTGCATTGTTTTAGGGAAAGAGAGAATCGAGAAGCAGCAAACTGCAATTAAGGGTATCGTTTAAACTGGTCTATCAACATAATAACTAGGCAGGATCTTGATCGCAAACGACTTTGGTATCCTCTTCGTCGGCAAGGCCCTTACTATCCATCTGTATACTTATATAAGGGTAGTAACGGGACAGTAGTGTCCTCAAAACTGCAGTCAACGTCGATAAGGCCGACTACTGATATATCAGTCAGTAAAGGCAGAGTGTCCACCGTATGCTCACTCCGCTATCGTTGCCGACATTAACGTTGATTGCGTCACCGTAAACGTCCCCGTTTAGTTGCACCATCTTCCTCCGAGTCGCTCTTACCAACACCCACGTTTATACTATACCACCCAGCCTCCCGTTCGCCCTCAGAATCACTAGCACAAAACCCAGGCCGGACGCTCCTCTCGTACCATGTGCTATCGGGATTATCCTTACCGCTATCGCAGTCAACGCTTCTATGGTTCCCTGGGTCGATAGAAGCCTGGGAGCGAGACCGTTTCCTGCTTACACTTAGGCTTGCACTTTTAGAGCCGCCCCCGCTATACGAGTCACTAAGGGAATTTCCGGATACCCATTCCTCTTTAAGCTCGCGTGCGTGTCGCGGGTCGTCAGTTTAGACCTTCATCCTCGCTACAAATCTATGCACCGCCGACTGCACAATGAATGGCTTCAGCAGCATAAAGACGGCTTGCGCAAACTTTCCAAAAAAATATTCCCCCGCCGCATACGCCAAAGCATCTTTCTGCACAGGGACATTATGCCAAGTGGCAGCAAACTCCATTATACCAGGATCCGGCATATTAAGGACGTGGATAGCGAAGTCCCCTCCTTTAGGTACAAGGGCAAAGTTATGATCATCCCATACAGAGTGTAGGTCGTGTCGCATGTGGACCTTGTTGCCTTCGTCGTCAACTATTCTCGAACTGCGCCCATAAGTAGCCATCACATTATCACCAAACCATCTCTTCTGGGCTCCCGGAATTATATGCGCCTTTTCGAGGGAATATGAGGAATAGGTGAGGATGCAACGGTGAACGTTCGGTTGTAGACGCGGCGGCGGTGCGAGAGGAGCCGAAATTAACACGGGCACGGGCGCGGGCACTGCAGCATTGTCGATAGGCATCGTATACTCGACAGCTGTCGAGCCTGCCCGTTAGCGCAAACGTGTGCTTGGATGAGTCTCCCATCCCAGAGCCGCAAAATATTGGTGCGGGAAGGCCCAGTCTTGAAAGCTTGGGACGATTAGGTAGACATCGCGACCACGAACCTGGTTGCGGCTGTGGACGCTTCGATTCGCAATAAACCAGTAGGAGTCTGCCAAGAGCACGCCGTCCCCCTCGATTATTACCTGCTTCTATCCTTCCCGATCGGTGGAGAGGTAGCCATCGAAAGCATTATTTGCGATGATCTAGCAGGCTAGCAGCGCCGTGCGATGATGGACGCCCACGACCACAGACTCCTGCCCTGAGTACGTCCTTTGCTCTTGCAACCTTGTATCAACTAAGGACCTGTGATCTGGCCAGACGCGTAGCTCGGTAACTTCACGAAGCGTTGAGCTAGAGGTTGTCCGGGGGCTCAAATCCAATCGTGGAAGCCGAAAAAGGATGTCAGAGGGGCTTTCGTATCCGGGATGACGGAAAGTAATATATGCTCCCGGCTCCCAAAGTAAGACTGGAGGTTAAGCGATAGCTGGCTTCATAAGAATGCTTATATTTTAATCTTAGAAAATTCGGCAAGGTTAGTCGTTAATTCGATATTATTGAAAGTATAAAGGCAGGAACTTAAACTAGCCCCGCCTTTTAGCCGTATGGCGGTGGCCCGTGCGCGTGCCAGTATCGCTAGTCTATGCGTAGTTATAACAGGCACACTTAAGCTATCCTCTCTAGGCTATATTTAACTAACCTTTTTATAATACTATTTTAGTATTAAGGGCTCGTTATAGCGAGTTTATCTAAGGAAACTATAGCTTCTTATATTTAAAGCACTTTAATAGGTAAGTTGCTTATAAAACGTGCTTAAAAGCTAGGCCTTACTACTATAATTATCTTCTTAAGCTTAATATAGCCCTTAAAAAGATAAATTTAAAGCTATTTAGCTACTTTTAATAGTAAAGAGGACTAATTAGTAACAAAGTAGCTAGAGTAGAGTATAACCCCCCCTATCCCCTTCTTATCGTGCCTATAGCGGCTATATTAAAGAGCCCTAAACCCCCTTTATAGAGTAATAAAAAGTATAGTATTTTCTTCCCTATACTTAAGCAAACTAACTTTAATACCTTCGTTTTATATTTCGTAGCGCCCGTTAGCCTACGCCCCTCGTTAAAATTCGCCGCATACGCGCTATATACATTACAGTAAGGGCGCTCTGCTGCTTTATTATTTAATATCTGCCCTATAAATCGAATATAGGTTTCTTCGGCTTTATAACAGAGTATTTATTCGTTAATTAAAACTACGTTATATTAAAAGTATTAAAATTAGGCCTAATCAGGCCTAATTAGTGCCCTATACTTTACTTTCTAATGCCTACAGTGCTCCTAGTACAGTGGTTATAGTCGCTATTACCTAGCTGCTATAGATAGCCTTCTAGCTATTACTTCGGCTATAGTCGGCGACGCTTCGGCTTAGCATCGGTAACGCTATAGTAACGCCTTAGTATTATAACGGCTACGCTTCGGCTATAATAAGCTCTCGGCAGCTATCGGTATTACGCCTTAGCCTACTATAATTATATACCTTCCCTTTTAAGCCTTATAGCTATAGATCTCCGTGCAGATTATCTCGGATCCTATAGCTTCTGAGCAATAGCGTTTATACCTTTTATATAAAGTTAGCTTCGGAGGGTTTATTCCTCCGCTCGGGGTCTTCCTTCTCTCCGTTTAGGGCGCTCGGGCCCTAAACTCTTCTATATATATAGAATAGATAGAACCGCCTCTAGTTTACTTATTAAAAGTATAAGGAATAATTAACTCTCTATTCTATACCTAGATTTATAAGTACTTTGCCTCGCACCCTCTAAAACCTTTTATTTAAATCCTAAAACACCTCCTTTACAGCTATATTTACAAGGGGCTTATAAGCCTTATTACGCCTATAAGACTTTTATAGTTTAATAAAAAGGAGCCTAGGAGGTTCGCTATTACTAAAAACCACCTCTTATAATAATTTCGCTTATAACTATAAGATTAGCCGGAACTAATGCTTAGGGCCGCCCTACTATAGGGGAGTAGGATTAGAGAAGCTCGGAGATTAATTATAGGGAAACTAGAGAAACAACCCTAGATTTATATTTTCTTTATTTTATTTTTTTTATTTTCTCTAATAATATAAAATAAAGATAAGAAAGTTTAGAGAGGAAACTCAGCGCTAATATAAAGTATTAGTTAGAATGCAAAATATAAAATAAAGTTAAGTATCGCTAAGGGGACTTAATAGTCTCGGCGTTATATAGAGACTTTCGCTCTATTTAAAGAGAGAAGGAGAGTTATTAAGGAGAGCCGAGAAGCGGGGTTAGGAAAAGTAAGGCTATCGCTAAATGTTACTTATAGGTTCGGTTTAGGATTAAGGATTTCTAATAGAAGTTTTTTAATAAATCTATCTGGGTTATACGTATAACCCAGATTGGGACCTATTTTAGCTACTATATTAGTATATCTAGGTTATACGTATAACCCAGATCGGGACCTATTTTAGCTACTATATTAGTATATCTGGGTTATACTGTTACTTATAGGTTCGGTTTAGGATTAAGGATTTCTAATAGAAATTTTTTAATAAATCTATCTAGGTTATACGTATAACCTAGATCGGGACCTGTTTTAGCTACTATATTAGTATATCTGAGTTATACGTATAACCTAAATCGGGACCTATTTTAGCTACTATATTAGTATATCTGGGTTATATATATAACCCAGATTGGGACCTGTTTCAGCTACTATATTAATATATCTAGGTTATATATATAACCTAGATTAAGACCTATTTTAGCTACTATATTAGTATATCTAGGTTATACGTATAACCTAGATCGGGACCTATTTCAGCTACTATATTAGTGTATCTAGGTTATATATATAACCCAGATTAGAACCTATTTCAGCTACTATATTAGTATATCTAAGTTATATATATAACCTAGATTAGAACCTATTTCAGCTACTATATTAGTATATCTAGGTTATATATATAACCTAGATTAGAACCTATTTTAGCTACTATATTAGTATATCTGGGTTATACGTATAACCTAGATTAGGACTTATTTCAGCTACTATATTAGTGTATCTAGGTTATACGTATAACCTAGATTAGAACCTATTTTAGCTACTATATTAATATATCTAGGTTATACGTATAACCTAGATTAGGACCTATTTTAGCTACTATATTAATATATCTAGGTTATATATATAACCTAGATTAGGACCTATTTTAGCTACTATATTAGTATATCTGGGTTATACGTATAACCTAGATTAGGACTTAATATAATATTTATAGTAAGTAAAGCTTCTAAAATTCTAAAGTTAATATATTATATAGATATAAAAATAACTATACCTAGAGTTTTCAGTTAGTACTTATAGGTTAGTAGTAGATATTTTAATTACTTTAGTACTATTAATTAGCCTAGAAGACTATAATTTATATTTCTCTTAAGGCTTAAGTATTCCTTTATTTAATCTAATACTAATTACTGCTTATTCTATTACTATTATTCTTATAATACCCTTTAAACTATACCCTCCTCCTATTTAGTACTATAGGCCTCTATATTATCCTCCTCCCCTAAGCTTACTATAATTACTTCCTTATCCTTCTAAACCCTAACTTTCTTTTTAAGTAGCTCCTTTATTAAAGCGCCTATATCCTTATAATCTTTAATAGCTAAACTAACTATAGTAGAGCCTATCCTAGTCTACATCTAATACTGTTACTTATAGGTTCGGTTTAGGATTAAGGATTTCTAATAGAAATTTTTTAATAAATCTATCTGGGTTATACGTATAACCCAGATCGGGACCTATTTCAGCTACTATATTAGTATATCTGGGTTATACGTATAACCCAGATTAGGACCTATTTCAGCTACTATATTAGTATATCTGGGTTATACGTATAACCCAGATTAGAACCTATTTTAGCTACTATATTAGTATATCTGGGTTATACGTATAACCCAGATTAGAACCTATTTTAGCTACTATATTAGTATATCTAGGTCATACGTATAACCCAGATTAGGACCTATTTCAGCTACTATATTAGTATATCTGGGTTATACGTATAACCTAGATTAGAACCTGTTTTAGCTATTATATTAGTATATCTGGGTTATACGTATAACCCAGATTAGGACCTATTTCAGCTACTATATTAGTATATCTGGGTTATATATATAACCCAGATTAGAACCTATTTCAGCTACTATATTAGTATATCTAGGTTATACGTATAACCTAGATTAGGACTTATTTTAGCTACTATATTAGTATATCTGGGTTATACGTATAACCCAGATCGGGACCTATTTCAGCTACTATATTAGTATATCTGGGTTATACGTATAACCTAGATTAAAACCTATTTCAGCTACTATATTAGTATATCTGGGTTATACGTATAACCCAGATTAAAACCTATTTCAGCTATTATATTAGTATATCTGGGTTATACGTATAACCCAGATTAGGACCTGTTTTAGCTATTATATTAGTATATCTGGGTTATACGTATAACCTAGATTAGGACTTAATATAATATTTATAGTAAGTAAAGCTTCTAAAATTCTAAAGTTAGTATATTATATAGATATAAAAACAACTATACCTAAAGTTTTCAGTTAGTACTTATAAGTTAGTAGTAGATATTTTAATTACTTTAGTACTATTAATTAGCCTAGAAGATTATAATTTATATTTCTCTTAGGGCTTAGGTATTCCTTTATTTAATCTAATACTAATTACCGCCTATTCTATTACTATTATTTTTATAATACCCCTTAAACTATACCCTCCTCCTGTTTAGTACTATAGGCCTCTATATTATCCTCCTTCCCTAAGCTTACTATAATTACTTCCTTATCCTTCTAAACCCTAACTTTCTTCTTAGGTAGCTCCTCTACTAAAGCGCCTATATCTTTATAATCTTTAATAGTTAAACTAACTATAGTAGAGCCTATCCTAGTCTATATTTAATACTATAACGCCCGAAATAGTCCACCCCCCCCCCTAAACTTTACTAGTATCTTACCTATTATAGTAAGGAATCTTAGAATAGCTTAAAACTACCTAAAAAACCCTTTATCGCTAGGAACTAGCCGTAATACTACCTATCTCTTACGGAACCTAGCTAGCTCTTCTCTTATTACTTCCCTACTATACTTTTTAAGTAGCTTTATAAAGGGGTTATAGTTATTAAGTACTATACTTTAAAAATAATAGTAGTAATTCTTAGCGTATCTATAGTACCGACGATCCTATAAGTAGAAATAGTAGTTAGTTTTCAAGCTTTTAAATTAAATAGAATTAGCAGACTTATATTAGGGCTAATTCGATCTAGTATTTCGTTAGGGGAAGAGTTATCTATTAGAATATAAATAGCTCTAGTAAGGCCGTTCTAGGCTACTACTAGGCTATTCTGAGAGTATTACTATATAAGGGGTTTATAGCTATTAATTATTAATTATAAAATAGCTCTCGCGGTATATATATCTAGCATAGGGCCCTCTAGAAGAGCGTTAACCTATAAGAAAAATTATTAGTATTAAAACCTTTCTTAAACCTATTAGGAGGAAAAAATTACAGCGACTTATAAACTCGTAGTCCTTAAACCTATATATTTTATAATACTCGTAGCAGTCTTATCCGTTATCGAGACTATAGTTATACGGCTTACTAAGGCTAACCCCTAAGTAGCGAAAGTAGATATAGTAGTAGAATTTAACCGAAAACGTTCTAGGCTAAATATTAATTTTAGGCGGTTTAGGTGCAGGGTTAGCAGCTGTGCTACCGGGCTTCTTTCGGTTTAACTAGTTAGAGGGCATTATTAATAAACGATTTCAGGGGCTGAATTATTCTTAACCTATATTATTATTAGTATTTAGTCTATAGCGTTATAGGCTTTTAATAGTATAGTATATTAATATAGATATAAAGAAACCGCTAAATTTTAAGGCACTTGCTAAGTAAATATTACTATTAGTACCTTAGAAAATATTATAAGATACGCTATAAAATCTAATATTCTAATAGCAACTATATTAAAGCAAGCTTAGTATAATTTTATACTATTAGGTCTTTTCGTTATCGGTACTTTAGCCCTAGCCCTCTTATTAAACTTAGCTTAAGGGTATTATAAATTACTTTTTAAAACGCGTTATACTTAAATCCTACTAAAATCTTACTAAAATTTAACTATAGGATATATCTACCGACTAGGAATATAGTATTATTACTAAATAGGGCTTTATATTATTATTAAATATATAGTATTACTACTGCAGTAGTATACTAGGCGTAAAGTTTAGAAAGGGCTAGCCTAATAAGCTAGAAAACCGCCGCCCCCGAGTTTTATTAGCTAAGCTACTACTACTATATACTATCTAGATTTTTATTACTACCGATAATTATATACCTAGAGGCGTAACTAGTAGAGCCTATTAGATTATATCGTATTAAGAGGTAGGGAAAATTAGAAGGGGATAAGCTATACCTACGCGGTAATTACTTAGGAAGCAGTATATTTCGTAATAGAAGGCTTTACGCCTAGGAATAGGGTGCCTAGTACGCTAGATCACCTCCGCCTATAAGTTTTAATAAATCCTTAGCCGATAAGGAAGATTAAACCCTTAACGGTATAACTATTTAGTATTCCTATTAGGTACGTAACTCCCTATTACCCCCCTCTTAGGAGGAAAGGCCTAACTAGTACCTTTAAGGGGTTAACCTCGAGAGGGCTAGGCGTCCTATTAACGTAAACCGCTTAAGCGGCCGCGCTTATAGGAGCTAGAACCTACTATAAATTAACCGTAACCGAGACTCCTAATCTATAAGGCTATTTAGAAGACTATATAATAGGAACCGTTTAAAATATAAGACCCGCCTCTAAGCGCTATAACTATAAGGCTGCGTACCGGAGGCGTAAAGTTTAGAAAGGGCTAGCCTAATAAGCTAAAGACCTCCGCCCCCGAGTTTTATTAGCTAAGCTGCTACTACTATATACTATCTAGATTCTTATTACTACCGATAATTATATACCCGGAGGCGTAACTAGTAAAGCTTATTAGATTATATTATACTAAGAGGTAGGGAAGACTAGAAGGGGATAAGCTATATCTATATAGTAATTACTTAGGAAGCAGTATATTTCGTAATAGAAGGCTTTACGCTTAGGAATAAGGTACCTAGTACGCTAGAATACCCCCGCCCCCGAGTTTTATTAGCTAAGCTGCTATTATTATATACTACCTAGATTCTTATTATTACCGATAATTATATACCCGGAAGTATAATTAGCAGAGCCTATTAGATTATATTATACTAAGAAGTAGGGAAAACTAGAAGGGGATAAGCTATACCCGCGTAGTAATTACTTAGGAAGTAGTATATTTCGTAATAGAAGGCTTTACGCCTAGGAATAAGGTGCCTAGTAAGCTAGATAACCCCCCTTAAGTTGCTAGAGGTAAGGGCTATAGGGGGCGTTACTTAAGCGCCGTTTAGTTATAAACTTTCTTTATACGCCCTTTTAATCGCCCCTTTTATAGTCCCTCCGATATAGGTTTACCCCCTAGTACGCTATAGTAGGCTTTAGTATACGTTTACGTATACCGATAAATTTATTTATATAGGGATTTAAAAAAATCGACTTACAGCTATTAAACTTATCTCCTAGCACGTATACACTAAAGGCACTTAGGTAATCGGCTACCGAAAAGCTAAAGTAAGCATACTTTCGACAATTATTCTTAGCCTCTATTAATTATATATACCCATAATTTATAGCCTTCGTAACCTCTATCAATTACGCATGCCCACTATTCGTAGCCTCTATTAATCACTATTCGTATCTACTATTAATTATATACGCCGACTATTATATCCTTAATCAATCACTATTCGTAGCCTCTGTTAATCACTATTCGTATCCTCTATCAATTATATATGCCCATTATTCGTAGCCTCTATTAATTATATATGCCTACTATTTATAGCCTCTGTTAATTATATATGCCCACTATTCGTAGCCTCTATTAATTAGGCACGCCCACTATTCGTAGCCTCTATTAATTAGGCACGCCTACTATTCGTAGCCTCTATTAATTATGCACGCCCACTATTATATCCTTAGTCAATTACTATTCGTAGCCTCTATTAATTACGCATTCTAGGTCCTATCTTAATAGCACCCCTTATAGTCCCTCCGATATAGGTTTATCCCCTAATATGCTACGGTAGGCTCTAGTATACGTTTACGTATACCGATAAATTTATTTATATAGGGATTCGAAAAAATCGACTTACGGCTACTAAACTTATCTACTAGTACGCACGCACTAGAAGTACTTAGGATTAAAGTTATAAGATTTCGAACGGATAAGTCTAGATCTAGGTTATATATATAACCTAGATCGGTATAGGTATACTTTACCTTAATATTACCCTAGTATCCCTAGCGCCCTACCTACTATATACCTAACTAGAATACCTTCTATTAATAACTTTATTTTATTTATAGGTATTATAAATACTAAGAGGGCGCTAAAATTAAAGTTATAAGATTTCGAATAAATAGGTCTAGATCTAGGTTATATATATAACCCAGATCGGCATAGGTATACTTTACCTTAATATTACCTTAGTATCCCTAACGCTTTACCTACTATATACTTAACTAGAATACCCTTTATTAGTAACTTTATTTTATTTATAAATATTATAAATATTAAAAAAGCGCTAAAATTAAAGTTATAAAATTTTAAATATATAGGTTTAAATCTAAATTATATATATAACTTAAATTAATATAAGTATACTTTACTTTAATATTACCTAATAACCCTAGCGCTTTACTTATTATATATTTAACTATAATACCCTTTATTAGTAACTTTATTTTATTTATAAATATTATAAATATTAAGAGAGCCCTAAATTAAAATTATAAAATTTTAAATAGATAAGTTTAAATTTAAATTATATATATAACTTAAATTAATATAAATATACTTTACTTAAATATTGCTTAAATATTTATAGCGCCCTCTTTATTATTATAAAAGAATTTAATAAAGCTTAGAAACTTTAAAGTTTAAAGTAAGTATATTTTCGAAGTTTAAAGTAAATATACTTTTAAAGTTTAAAGTAAGTATACTTTTAAAGTTTAAAGTAAATATACTTTTAAAGTTTAAAGTAAGTATTTATTAAAGATAGAATTATAAATAAAGTAAATAGGGTAAACTTAATAATTAAGTAGCGCAGATATAGCGATTTACTATATATATTAAAAGGAAGATTAAAAGTATATTTACCTTAGATTTTAAAAGTATACTTACCCTAAACTTTTAAAAGTATACTTACCTTAGACTTTTAAAAGTATACTTACTTTAAACTTCGAAAGTATACTTACCCTAAACTTCGAAAGTATACTTACCCTAAACTTTTAAAAGTATACTTACCTTAGATTTCGAAAGTATACTTACCCTAGACTTTTAAAAGTATACTTACCCTAGACTTTTAAAAGTATACTTACCTTAGACTTCGAAAGTATACTTACCCTAAACTTCGAAAGTATACTTACCTTAGATTTCGAAAATATACTTACCCTAGACTTTTAAAAGTATACTTACCTTAGACTTTTAAAAGTATACTTACCTTAGACTTCGAAAGTATACTTACTTTAGATTTCGAAAGTATACTTACCCTAAACTTTTAAAAGTATACTTACCCTAGACTTTTAAAAGTATACTTACTTTAGACTTTTAAAAGTATACTTACCTTAGATTTTTAAAAATATACTTACCTTAGACTTTTAAAAGTATACTTACCCTAGACTTTTAAAAGTATACTTACCTTAGACTTTTAAAAGTATACTTACCTTAAACTTCGAAAGTATACTTACCTTAAACTTTTAAAAGTATACTTACCTTAGACTTTTAAAAGTATACTTACCCTAGACTTTTAAAAGTATACTTACCTTAGACTTTTAAAAGTATACTTACCCTAGATTTTTAAAAGTATACTTACCCTAGACTTTTAAAAGTATATTTACCTTAGACTTCGAAAGTATACTTACTTTAAACTTCGAAAGTATACTTACCCTAGACTTCGAAAGTATACTTACCCTAGACTTTTAAAAGTATACTTACCCTAGACTTTTAAAAGTATACTTACTTTAAACTTCGAAAGTATACTTACCTTAGATTTCGAAAGTATACTTACCCTAGACTTTTAAAAGTATACTTACCTTAGACTTTTAAAAGTATATTTACTTTAGACTTCGAAAGTATACTTACTTTAGATTTCGAAAGTATACTTACCCTAGACTTTTAAAAGTATACTTACCCTAGACTTTAAAAGTATACTTACCCTAGATTTAAAAAGTATACTTACTTTAGATTTTAAAAGTATACTTACTTTAGACTTTAAAAGTATACTTACCCTAGACTTTAAAAGTATATTTACTTTAGATTATAGAGAGTATATTTACTTTAGATTATAGAAAGTATACTTACCTTAAACTTTAAAAGTATACTTACTTTAAAATATAGAAAGTATACTTACTCTAAACTTTAAAAGTATACTTACTTTAAACTTCGAAAGTATATTTACCTTAGATATTAAAAGTATACTTACCCTAGATTTCGAAAATATATTTACCTTAAACTTTAAAGTTTCTAAGCTTTATTAAATTCTTTTATAGTATTAGGGAGGGCGCTATAAATACTTAAGTAGCATTTAAATAAAGTATACTTATATTAATTTAAGTTATATATATAACTTAGATTTAAACTTATTTATTTAAAATTTTATAACTTTAATTTTAGCGCTTTTCTATTATCTATAGTATTTATAAATAAAATAAAGTTATTAATAAAGGGTATTTTAATTAAATATATAATAGGTAGGGCGCTAGGGATATTAGGGTAATATTAAAGTAAAGTATACTTATATTAATTTAAGTTATATATATAATTTAAATTTAAACTTATCTATTTAAAATTTTATAATTTTAATTTAAAGCTCTCTTAATATTTATAATATTTATAAATAAAATAAAGTTATTAATAAAGGGTATTCTAGTTAAATATATAATAAGTAAAGCGCTAGGGTTATTAGGGTAATATTTAAGTAAAGTATACTTATATTAATTTAAGTTATATATATAATTTAGATTTAAACCTATATATTTAAAATTTTATAACTTTAATTTTAGCGCTTTTTTAATATTTATAATACTTATAAATAAAATAAAGTTACTAATAGAAGGTATTTTAATTAAGTATATAATAAGTAGAGCGCTAAAGATATTAAAGCAATATTAAAGTAAAGTATACTTATGCCGATCTAGGTTATATATATAACCTAGATCTAGACCTATCTGTTCGAAATCTTATAACTTTAATTTTAGCGCTTTCCTAATATTTATAGTACTTATAAATAAAATAAAGTTACTAATAAAGGGTATTCTAATTAGGTATATAGTAGGTAGGGCGCTAGGGATACTAAGGTAATATTAAAGTAAAGTATACTTATACTAATCTAGGTTATATATATAACCTAGATTTAGACCTATCTATTCGAAATCTTATAACTTTAATTTTAGCGCCTTCCTAGTATTTATAATACCTATAAATAAAATAAAGTTATTAATAGAGGGTATTCTAGTTAGGTATATAGTAGGTAGGGCGCTAGGGATACTAGAGTAATATTAAGGTAAAGTATACCTATACCGATCTAGGTTATACGTATAACCTAGATCTAGACCTATCTGTTCGAAATCTTATAACTTTAATTTTAGCGCCCTCCTAGTATTTATAGTACTTATAAATAAAATAAAGTTATTAATAGAAGGTATTCTAGTTAGATATATAGTAGGTAGGGCGCTAGGGATACTAGGGTAATATTAAGGTAAAGTATACCTATACCGATCTAGGTTATATATATAACCTAGATTTAAACCTATTTATTTAAAATCTTATAACTTTAATCCTAAGTGCTTTTAATGCGTATATACTAGCAGATAAGTTTAATAGCTATAAGTCGATTTTTTTCGAATCCCTATATAAATAAATTTATTAGTATACGTAAACGTATACTAGAGCCTACTATAGCGTACTAGGGGATAAACCTATATTAGAGGGACTATAAGGGGTGCTATTAAGATAGGACCTAGAATATATAATTAATAGAGGCTACGAATAGTAGGCGTGCTTAATTAATAGAGGCTATAAATAGTAGGTATGCGTAATTAATAGAGGCTACGAATAATAGGCATATATAATTAATAGTAGATATAAATAATAGGCATACGTAATTAATAGAGGCTGCGAATAGTAGGCATACGTAATTAATAAAGGCTACGAATAGTGATTAATTAAGGCTATAAAGGCTACTAATAGTAGGCATATATAATTAATAGAGGCTACGAATAGTAATTAATCGAGGCTACAAAGGCTACTAATAGTAGGTATATATAATTAATAGAGGCTGTAAATAATTATCGAAAGTATACTTACTTTAGCTTCTCGGCGGCCGATTACCCGAGTGCCTTTAATATATATATACCGGGAGATAAGTTTAGTAGCTGTAAATCGATTTTTTCGAATCCCTATATAAATAAATTTATCGGTATATATAAACGTATATTAGAGCTTACTATAGCGTACTAGGGGGTAAACCTATATCGGAGGGATTATAAGGGGTGCTATTAAGATAGGACCTAGAATACGTAATTAATAGAGGCTACGAATAGTGGGCGTGCCTAATTAATAAAGGCTACGAATAATAGGCATATATAATTAATAGAGGCTACGAATAGTAGGTATATATAATTAATAGTAGATACGAATAGTAGGTATATATAATTAATAGAGGCTGCAAATAGTAGGCATATATAATTAATAGAGGCTATAAATAGTGATTAATCGAGGCTACAAAGGCTACTAATAGTAGGCATATATAATTAATAAAGGCTACGAATAGTAATTAATCGAGGCTACGAAAGCTATTAATAGTAAGCATACGTAATTAATAGAGGCCGTAAATAATCGTCGAAAGTATACTTACTTTAGCTTCTCGGCGGCCGATTACCCGAGTGCTTTTAATATATACGTGCCGGGAGATAAGTTTAGTAGCTATAAATTAATTTTTTCGAATTCCTATATAAATAAATTTATCGGTATACGTAAACGTATATTAAAGCCTACTATAGCGTACTAGGGGGTAAACCTATATCGGAGGGACTATAAAAGGGGCGATTAAAAGGGCGTATAAAGAAAGTTTATAACTAAACGGCGCCTAAGTAACGCCCCCTATAGCCCTTACCTCTAGTAACTTAAGGGGGGTTATCTAGCTTACTAGGCACCTTATTCCTAAGCGTAAAGCCTTTTATTGCGAAATATACTACTTCCTAAGTAATTACTGTACGGGTATAGCTTATCCCCTTCTAATTTTCCCTACCTCTTAGTACGATATAATTTAATAGGCTCTACTAGTTACGCCTCTAGGTATATAATTATCGGTAGTAATAAGAATCTAGATAATATATAATAGTAGCAGCTTAGCTAATAAAACTCGGGGGCAGGGGTATTTTAGTATACTAGGTACCTCGTTCCTAGGCGTAAAGCCTTTTATTACGAAATATACTGCTTCTTAAGTAATTACTATACGGGTATAGCTTATCCCCTTCTAATCTTCCCTACCTTTTAGTACGATATAATCTAATAAGCTTTACTAATTACGCCTCCGGGTATATAATTATCGGTAGTAATAAGAATCTAGGTAGTATATAGTAATAGTAACTTAGCTAATAAAACTCGGGGGCGGGGGTATTTTAGCGTACTAGGTATCTCGTTCCTAGGCGTAAAGCCTTCTATTACAAAATATATTACTTCCTAAGTAATTACCGCGCGGGTATAGCTTATCCCCTTTTAATCTTCCCTACCTTTTAATATAATATAATTTAATAGGCTTTACTAGTTACGCTTCCGGGTATATAATTATCGGTAGTAATAAGAATTTAAGTAGTATATAGTAGTAGCAGCTTAGCTAATAAAACTCGGGGGCGGAGGTCTTTAGCTTATTAAGCTAGCCCTTTCTAAACTTTACGCCTCTAGCACGCGGCCTTATAGTTATAGCGCTTAAAGGCGGGTCCCGTATTTTAAACAGTTCTTATTATATAGTCTTCTAAATAGCCTTATAAACTAGGAGTCTCGATTATAGTCGATTTATAGCAGGTTCTAGCCCCTATAAGCGCAGCCGCTTAAGCGGTTTATATTAGTAGGACGCCTAGCCCTCTCGAGGTTAACCCCTTAAAGGTACTAGTTAAGCCTTTCCTCCTAGGAGGGGGGCAATAAAGAGTTACGCGCTTAACGGGAATACTAAATAGCTATACCGTTAGGGGTTTAGCCTCCCTTATCGGCTAAGGATTTATAGGCTTACTAAGGGGGAAAACCCTTTTATAAGATAGTCTGCCTCCTTATAATTACTACGCGGGTATAGCTTATCCCCTCCTAGTTTAATTATACCTCCTAGTATATAATTATTAGTAATAATAAGAATCTAGGTAGTATATAGTAGCGGTAGCTTAGCTAATAAAACCCGGGAGCGGGGGTATTCTAGCGTACTAGGTACTTTATTCCTAGGCGTAAAGCCTTCTATTATAAATATACTGCTTCCTAAATAGTTACTATAAGGGTTTAGTTTATCCCCTTTTAGTTTAATTACCCTATATAGGGTATAATAGTAGTAATAGATTTAGGTAGCGCTAGATTATAACCGGTTTATATACTTATATATCTTCTAATATATATCTTTAGGGCGGTATATTTCGTATTACTAGTTACTACTATAGTAAGAAGTTTATATTAAGGTAAATCTATATTTATTCTAGGGATATTCGGGGGTATAAGGTCTTATATATAAAGAGTAATATCCGAGTCGACCGTATAAGTTCTACTATTTACAAAAGTATCTACTAAGGATATTTTCGTTAATTATAAGTTTACTTATTAATACTAGATTATAGTAGCGTTATAAAGCCCGGGTAATATAGTTCCTTCTAAATACTATATAATACTAGGGGCTTAAGTTCTAGAGAATTTATATTCGTTCTAGGGATATTCGGGGGTATAAGGTTTTATATATAAAGAGTAATATCCGAGTCGACCGTATAAGTTCTACTATTTATAAAAGTATCTACTAAGGATATTTTCGTTAATTATAGGTTTACTTATTAATACTAAACTATAGTAGCGTTATAAAGCCCGGGTAATATAGTTCCTTCTAAATACTATATAATACCGGGGGCTTAAGTTATAGAGATTATAACTTATCGTACTTTTCTCGTATACTACCTATACTACTATCGGCTAAAGATATAGATCTATTATAAACTAGTATAGGACTTCGATATAAGACTTTAGCGGTAATATAATTAAAAGAGGGTTCGGTTAAAAAACCCGCGAGCAGTACTATCTATTCCTTATAACGGTATAATACCTTAGAAAGACTCTGCTCTTAAATAAGGTTCCCTTACCGGAGGAGTTTAATACATTTATTAAATTCGCTATAGCAGTTCTAATCTTTTATAAACTTTCTAAACGAGATAGGTCTTACGCTTAGTTCTTAGCTTATAGTATTACTAAAATCTATATATAATACGTTATAACTAAAAACTTTATAAACCTTTCCTACTATTTATACTTATTATAATAGTACTATCGTTATCTTTATTCTCTTTAAGAGCTTAGGCCTTTTAACTATATTTTCTGAATTTATCTAAGTTTATAACCCTTTAAGGGTTATATACTATCTAGGGATTAAACCTACCTATAGGATTTACGTTTATTAATACTTAGTAAAGTTTATAAGTAATCTTTAAACTTTACTACCTTATTATTAACAAGGGGTCTTTCTATCTTCCTTTTCTAAGGCTATATTCTGCTCGGGCGGCTTAGAGAAAGGAAGAAGGAAAGAAGAAAAAAAGAATAAGAGGATAAAAAAGCACTATATTACTTATTACTAGAAAACTTTTTATTAATTAAGCGTCTATCTTAATAAACGTTAGTAGATACTATCCCTATTAATTTAAGTAAGTGCTATAAAATAAACCCTAAAGTACTATTATATAATGATTTTAAAGTTAGAAGAGTTAGTTTAAGTTAACCTAGATTAATATACTATTAATATATAATACTGCAGCTAAAACTAAGATAGTCTTGCCCTTTCTTCCCTTTTATATTCAAGCTTATAGCCCTCTAATTTCCTACCTAAGCACTATAATTCTCTTTTTTTATTAAATCTTTATAGATTATATAACTAATAACTAATATTTCTAGTACTATAGAACTATAACTCTAGCACTAGCTATACTTTTACTATATTCTATACCTTTAATATATAAGTCTCTCGTTTTATTACATCTATAATTATACTAATTAACTACCTATACCTTAAACTACTAGCTCTAATATTAAATCTCCTAACTAACGGGAATAGAAGATATTCCTCCTTATTTTAATATATAGGTACTTCCCTATAATTATAGATACCTATCTAACGCCCGTAAGTATAATCTAGGGATAGCTTCCTTTAAAGTTATAGAAGTTTCGCTAACCTTTACTAGCTATAGTAATTATAGCTATCGCTACTTAAGAACTCCTACCCCTTTCCGAGCCGGATAATATCGTCTTTATATAAGTCCGTTCTCTGCCCGTTAAGGAAGAGATAAGAGATAATTAGTACGGCTATATTTAATTACCCGAAGCTAGCGATATCGATAAGAACCTTAAGGATATTAGCTAGTACTTTAAGTCTTCCCTATTAAGTATAATAGCCTTTCCGGCGATAAACGGAGTTATATCCGGAGCCGGTACCGAATCCGCCCTAGATCTAGACTAGGAGTTAAATCTAAACCGCTCCCGGACTATATCGGCCTTATTATCGCCGTCCGTATAGATCGCTTCGGATATCCTCGCCGCTTCCTCTAACCCTAAAAATTACTAAGAACTTAATTTTAGCTAGTATAAGATCTTTAACTATTATTAATTATAAAAACGTTACTAAGGCTAATTTAAAAGCTTAATTCTTCCTTTCCGAAGAAGAAGGCTATTTAGGGACGAACTACGTATAACGGCCGTACCTTAACTTTAGAAACTAAACTTACTTACCTACCTACTAACTAACCTACTACCTACTAACCCTAAAAATTACTAAGAACGGCGTAAGCTATTTCGCCCTCTTTAATATAGTTATCGCAATAGATTTTAACCTAGCTGCCCTTAATATTATTAATACCTATTAACCTACTTACCTACCTACCTACCTACCTACTTACCTATATACCTACCTACTTATTACCCTTAAAAATTACTAAGAACGGCGTAAGCTATTTCGCCCTCTTCGATATAGTTATTATAATAGATTTTAACCTAGCTACCCTTAATATTATTAATACTTACCTACCTACCTACCTACTAACCCTAAAAATTACTAAGAACAGCGTAAGCTATTTCGCTCTCTTCGATATAATTATCGTAATAGATCTTAACTTAGCTGCCCTTAATATTATTAATACCTACTAACCTACCTACCTACCTACCTACCTACCTACCTACCTATATACCTACCTACCTACTACCCCTAAAAATTACTAAGAACGGTATAAGCTATTTCGCCCTCTTCGATATAGTTATCGTAATAGATCTTAACCTAGCTGCCCTTAATATTATTAATACCTACCTACCTACCTACCTATTAACCCTAAAAATTACTAAGAACAGCGTAAGCTATTTCGCCCTCTTTAATATAATTATTATAACAGATCTTAACCCAGCTACCCTTAATATTATCAATACCTACCTACCTACCTACCTACCTACTAACCTACCTACCTACCTACCTACCTACCTACCTACTAACCTACCTACCTACCTATTAACCCTAAAAATTACTAAGAACGGCGTAAGCTATTTCGCCCTTTTCGATATAGTTATTATAATAGATCTTAACCTAGCTACCCTTAATATTATTAATACCTACCTACCTACCTACCTACTAACCCTAAAAATTACTAAGAATAGCGTAAGTTATTTCGCCCTCTTCGATATAGTTATCGTAATAGATTTTAACCTAGTTACCCTTAATATTATCAATACCTACCTACCTACCTACCTACCTACTTAACCACCTAACTACCTACTTACTAACCTACCTACCTACTTACCTACCTACCTACCTACTAACCTACCTACCTACTAACCCACCTACCTACTAACCTACTTACTTACCTACTAACCTTAAAAATTACTAAGAACGGCGTAAGCTATTTCGCCCTCTTTAATATAGTTATTATAATAGATCTTAACCTAGCTGCCCTTAATATTATTAATACCTACCTACCTACCTACCTACCTACCTAACTACTTAACTACCTACTTACTAACCTACCTACCTACCTACCTACCTACCTACTTATCTATATACCTACCTACCTACTACCCCTAAAAATTACTAAGAACGGCGTAAGCTATTTCGCCCTCTTCGATATAGTTATTATAATAAATCTTAACCTAGCTGCCCTTAATATTATTAATACCTACCTACCTACTTACCTACCTACCTAACTACCTAACTACTTACCTACTAACCTACCTACCTACCTACCTACCTACCTACCTACTAACCTACCTACCTATTAACCTACTTACCTACTAACCTACCTATCTACCTACTAACCCTAAAAATTACTAAAAACAGCGTAAGCTATTTCGCCCTCTTCGATATAATTATCGTAATAGATCTTAACCTAGCTGCCCTTAATATTATTAATACTTACCTACCCACCTACCTACCTACTTAACTACCTAACTACCTACCTACTAACCCTAAAAATTACTAAGAACAGCGTAAATTATTTCGCCCTCTTCGATATAGTTATTATAATAAATCTTAACCCAGCTGCCCTTAATATTATCAATACCTACCTACCTACCTACCTACCTACTTAACTACCTAACTACCTACCTACTAACTTACCTACTTACCTACTTACCTACTTACTTACTAACCTACCTACCTACTAACCTACTTACCTACTAACCTACCTACCTACCTATTAACCCTAAAAATTACTAAAAACGGCATAAGCTATTTCGCCCTCTTCGATATAATTATTATAATAGATCTTAACCTAGCTACCCTTAATATTATTAATACCTACCTACCTACCTACCTACTAACCCTAAAAATTACTAAGAACGGCGTAAGCTATTTCGCCCTCTTCGATATAATTATCGTAACAGATCTTAACCCAGCTGCCCTTAATATTATTAATACCGTTACGCGCCTTAATATACGACCTTTTCTATATAGCAGGTACTTATAGTCTTTACGGCTTTATATTTATAGATCTAATCGAGTATACCTTTATAATTAAACGTAAGAAGCTAACGTACTTATAAAACTAAAGGCCGAGACTAGGATAAGAGTTATCTTCGATATCTAGATAAAGAAGGAGAATAGAAAGACTATCGAGACTCTAGATCTAGCTATTTAGGAAAGGAACGAACGAGTTACCCTTTAAAAAGTCGAAGATACTTTAGCCTACTAAATCTATAATAATACAGATATAACCCCTATAATCGAAGCAGTTACAGAGATAGATATATTAAATCTAGTTTTCCGTATTATTAGCTTTTAACGTAGCTAAAACCCTAAGCTCGATCCTTAAAGCGTCCCTATACTTTTATACCGAACGAATAATTTTAATAGCAACTAGTTTATTTCTCCTTCGATTATAAGCCTAAATAACCTTACTAAAAGTACCCTGGCCTAGTATCTTAATTATTAATTATCTTATCTATAATAAGGATAGAGTATTAGTTACTAGTAGTAGTCCCTAGCTATTTATAGCTATAAACCTAGCTATACTAAAACTAATACTACTTTACTTACCGTCCTCGCTACTACTATCCTAGCTATTACCGTCCTCGCTACTATAGTTCTAGCTATTACCGTCCTCGCTATTATAGTCCTAGCTACTACCGTCCTTACTATTATAGTCCTAGCTACTACCGTCCTTGCTGCTATCCTTGCTACTATCCTCGCTTATAGACCGCTATATACCTAATAGCTTAGTAACTTACTACTTTTCTATCTCTATAAGCTTATAAGTTCCTATTTCCTATACCCCGGTAGGCTTAGGCTCCGGTAGTTAATTCTTTTTAATTTTTCCCTAAGCAATATTAATAATAAAAACCCTGCTTACCTCGATATACTTAGCAAGCTTTAGTATCTCCTATTTAATTAAGTAAGCTATAATATAGAGCGTATCCTCTTTCTTTAGCCTACTCTTCTTATCGATCGAATATTTACTATATACTATACTTAGGCCCTTAGGGATAAACGTAAGTATACCCTGCTTAAATAGACCGACTAAATATTAGTATAGCCTTTATTAGTATACCTTATTTTTAAGTAACTTCTCTTAAAATTCCGGTAGATAGTTTTAAAGGTAAAGTAAAACCCGGCCTATTATAGTTAACCCCTTCTTTTTTTCGATACCCTTTTTATTAAGGAATGTATTAAGCTCCTCGGGTAGTTATATCCTCTATATATCCTAAGTATCTATAACTCTAACCTTCGAGAGTAGGCCCTAGATATTCTTAGTTATACTCTCTATTAGGTAATTCTATTAAAAAGCTCTCCTATATTTAAGAAGAAATTAACCGAGCTCTTAATTCCTATCCTCTATAATATCCTAAAAAGCCTTATACCTATTCTCTTTTAAGCTCCGGGCTAGCTTAGCTAATATAGAACTACTCTCGCCCTAGAGCTTATAGAGTGCTTGCGTAATCCGTTTTACCCCTTAATTACTAAAGAGGATTCCTAGGATTATAGATTCTAATACTCTTATATTAAACTCTACTATTCCCTATATTACTACCTTCTATTATACTCTTTTTAATACTTCTTCGTTAAATAGTAAGTTATTGCCCTTAATCTTTTATAGATTATAAATAGCACTAATAAGTATTTTAGGTAGTATAGGTATTAGGGAAAGTATCCGGGAAGGTATCCGGGAAGGTATCCGGGAAGGTATCGGGGAAGGTATCGGGGAAGGCTTATTAGCGGTTTCGTTAGTATCGGCCCTAGTATCGGCTTTAGTATTAGTATTAGCCTCGGTATTAGCATTAGCCTCGGTATCGGCTGAAGCAGTATTTATAGTAGCTTTAGCAGGTTGAGTAGGGGTATTAGCGGTAGCGTCGGTAGTAGTATTATTAGTATTAGGGTTAGCAAGCTGGTTATAGAGGCTTACAATAGGTTTCGCTCTTTTTTTTTATCTAGTACTCCGTCTTAGGCCTTAGCTTTAGCTATATAGTCCCTGCTCTCTTTTAGCTAACTATTTTACTAGCCTCCGTTCCCTTATTATAATATATTACAGTAGCTTTTAAAAAGCGATCCCTTAAGCTAGTATCTTTTTATACTAATCCTGTAGAGCAGTATTAATACTAAGCGATTTAAAGATTTCTAGCTCTTAAGATATAAATTCGGGTGTTTATATACTACTATCGGTAGTATTAATCTAGTATAGTATACTATATAGAGAGGAAGCTTATCGAGGTTGTTATAATTGTATTCGGGGTATAATAGGTAGTTCCGTTTTATATCGTTCTCTGTAATTTGCTAACCCTATCTCTAAGGTTGCTTTTCGTTTTATTATAGTCGTCCCCGTTTCTAAGGATACTTTTCGTTTCGTTATAGTCGTTATTATAGTTATTATACTAAGCAGTAGTAGTATTATTTAAAGATTAAAGAAAACTAGAGATAGAAGGGAGCAGGTATATATATATAAGAAGGGGAAGAAAAGTAGAGATAGGGAAGAAAAATAGTAATAGAAGGAAGTAAGTATAAGAAGTAAATAGGGTATTAAAACTGTACGTAAATAAGTACGTGATAAGGAGAAGCAATATTATATCTCCCTATATCTTATCCCCTTATCTTTACTTATCTCTATTATATAGATCTCTATTAGAAGGTATACTAACCTTTTTATAGTATAATTAATATACTTAAGCTTATATATTAAAGTACTCTAATAGCGCTTCTAATAGATTTAAGAGAACTAACCCTAGGTAATTAAAAGGGGAGAGTTCCTAAGCGCTTAGTACTATTATAGTTATCCTTACCTACTTCTTCGGCTATATAGTAATAGTAAAATATTAATAAGCGATTTAAGCAATCTCTTAGTAGTACGGTTACTTCGCTTAGCTCTTTATTCTCTAATGATATAGAATATTAACGCTAGCCTGAACGCTAGCTTAAACGCTAGCCTGAACGCTAGCCTGAACGCTAGCCTGAACGCTTACTAGAGAGCTTGTTTTCTAGGTAATATTAGAACTTATAAGAGAGAGGGTTTAGTTCTCTTAAAGGTAAATAAAGTATACTTATACTATATCTAAAGCAATTACTAATTAAAACTCTTTTTAAATTTTAAAAGCGAATATAATAAGTACTATAGCTAGCAGTATACTAGTTCCGAATAAAATAAATAGTTTTAAGTAGAAATACTTAAGCTACTAGATTATAACTAATTATTCTAGTAGCTCTAAAACCCTATTATACTACGAGAACGCTTAGTATAGCGAATTATCTATATCCTATATATAGGATTTATCTCCTGCCTACCGGTAAGCTATAAAAACTAGGAGGAGAAGTATTCTAATCTTTATAAGTACTACTATCCTCTATCGAAGATTTAGAGTTAACTAAAATAATTATATTAGACTTAAGTAGAATAGTAAAGTAATACCTTTAGTCTAAGAAGTAACTACCTAATAAGCCTCCGGATACTATTAGACCTAAACCGTTTATAACTATTAAAGTTAGGTACCCTTAAGGCTAAATTTACTAGCTAGGATACCTATAACTAACCCTATAGAGATTAAATCTATATTTATAAAAGTAATAATACTTTAAGGAAGATAGCCCTAGCTATATTTAATATCGATAGCTCTATCTATCTTACCCGGGAATTATCCGACTTTAAATAGCTGCTAGAAGTTTTTATAGTATAGTAGCCGACCTTATACCTTTAGAAATCTATTTATATAAAGGTCGAAATTACTCTAGAAGGTCGAGACTATTAGGTTCTAGTCTACTAGATCCCTTATATTCCTTTTATATAGGATATAAGTATAAAGGGTATTATCTATATACTATTCCCTCGACTCTATAAATACAGAAAATATATATTAGTTCACCTTATAAATAAGCAGTTCGAGAAGTTCTATAACTACCTTATTATACCGAGCTTCTAGCAGATTAGTAGCTATTTCAGCTACTATATTTATTCGAGCTTTAAAGCTTTATTCGCTACCTTAAAGGCTATAACTAAGTTAATAGGGTAAAAATAAAGACGGGCTTAAAGCTCTAATATCTATTATAGCCGGGAGAACCTACTTCTTTTATAAAAGGCTATAGAGCGTGCCCTATCCCGCGCTAAGGATAATTAGTAGCTTAATAGCTTAGGGTATAATAGGCGCCCTAGCTATACTAAAGATAACGACTTTAGTAGTATACGAGATTTTAGAGATATAATCTTACTATATAATATAAAGAATACTAAGCTTATTTATAAGAATAGTAGTATCTCTACTACTATCGATAAATTCCTTAAATAAGGTAGATAGCACTTAGATTATAAAAACCTAAAAGCTAGCAATACTTCTATAGTTCTAATATTATAGTTATAAGATATTCGGCTATAATATCTTAATATTATAGCAGAGTTCTTAACTTTAAGGCTTAGCTATATAATACTAGCTAAAAGATATTACTAATATAATACCCTACTTTTCCTAGATAGAGGAGTATATAAGGCACTTTTTAATAACGAAGAAGCTAAATTAGCTTCTAGTACTACTTTATTATCTGGATTATCTAAGCTAGAACCCGAGTAAGGGCTAGAATTATAAACTAAATATAAGTTAGAGTTAGAATTAGAATTAGTATACGAGTGTTCTTCTAGCGCTAAGCTAAATTTCTAGGGTAATACCTAGGGGAGGATCCCTTAGTCGAGAATAGTAATATACTTATTATACCTTCTCCGAGATTCTAACTATATTACCTTTAAGCTTATAAAGATAAGTCCCTTATTTAGAGGTAGCCTCTTATATATCTAGTTATACTCGGTCTTTAAGGAAATCTTTAATATCGTAAGTATATAGGCATTTTAGTATAAGGGTATTTATAACTTAGGTTATAGTGCTTAGGTTTAAGCTGCTATATCTAGTACTAGTAGTAAGGCTAGTTCTAGAATTAAAGTAGAAAATACGCTAGCTTAATCGCGTATACGGCTAGCTAGTAACCTATAAAGCCCTAAATAATATAGGTAGCGGGTTAAGCTTCGGATTATAGGATCCCTAGCTCTATAGGTTAAAGAAGCAGAGCTATCTTAGTTATATTTAATCTAGGGTAATAGTATATAACCTGCAGACTTTGCTATACGGGCTAACCGGAACCCTTTCTTTACTATTCTATTAAAGGAGTTTATTAAATTCCTATTTAGTAATATTAATAAGTACTTACGCTTAATAGATTATATTACTGCCCTCTATAATAATAAGGAAACCCTATTTAGCGCTGTATTACTATATACGATAACGATACTTATATTATAGTAGTTTATTTTATTCTAGCATCGTCCGTTCTTTAAGTTACTAGTAAAACCTACTGCAGGTATACCTAATAGGAAGGCCGGCCTTAAAATAGAGCAATCTATAAAAGATAGAGGCTTTAGCTTTTTCCCTTATAATAATATTAACTAGGATAAGCTCGCATTTAAGTAATCCCTTGCAGGGTATATTACTATACCTTTATTACGTAAGTACTATAAGACTATAGTATACCGGTAAAAGGCCCTCGATATTATTAGACTTTTCGACTTAGTACTAGAGCTTACTAGTAACTCGATTATCTAATCCTAGGAAATTAGCGAACGTTTTATAGAAATCCTCGCTTAGCTTATTATACTAGAGTATAAGAAGGATATATTTAAAAGTATATTTCCCGAGCGGAATAACCCCTTAAAAGCTATTATAAGCCTGGATTTTACGTTTGCTAATTTATAGGCTTTTAGTAATAAGCCTAGTATAAGAGGGATTACGGTTATAAAAGGTAACCGATTATCTTATAAGTATATCTCCTATTACTTTAACTAGGCATTTACCGATAATACTATAAGAGCTAAGGAATCCCGAGAATATATCGAGAGCAAACTATTTCGGCTATTAGTTAAGAAGGCGTTAAACGCTCTAATTAATCTAGAAGCTAGCTTTACTATAGTTTACCGGTTTAATAGTATACTATACTAGAGATTCTTCTAGCAGGTGCTTGCTTTTCTAAAACTAGAATAGAATAAGGGTATACTAGCTAATATAGTAAAGAGTTTAAACTATCTAATATACTATATAGTAGTTTAAAAGTAAGAGAGGGAAGTACTACTAATATATACGATACTTTAGGACGTTATAGAACTTAGGCCTATATAGCCGCTTAATGCTAAGCTATTAAAATTAAGGTATAGTACGATAGAGATTAACTCGATTAAGAAGATTATAAGGGAACTGAGAATTTGGATAGAGGTAGATTAAGTATTTTCTTTAATTTTTAGTTCTATAGTTCTTTCGGATAGGGGTAAAATATATACTTTCTTTAGCTTTTAAAAGCCTACTAGGTAATAAAAGCCTACTAGGTAATAAAAGCCTATTAGGTAATAAAAAGCCTACTAGGTAATAAGAGCCTACTAGGTAATAAAAAGCCTATTAAGTAATAAGAGCCTATTAGGTAATAAATAGCCTACTAAATAATAAGAGCCTACTAGGTAATAAGAGCCTACTAGGTAATAAGAGCCTACTAGGTAATAAAGAGCCTACTAGGTAATAAGAGCCTACTAGGTTAAGAGCCTACTAAGTAAGGGGGAACCTGCTAGATATAACGTTTATTCTCCCCTTATAGTCCCTCCGATATTCGCTTACCCTATAGTACGCTATAGTAGGCTTTAATATACGTTTACGTATACCGATAAATTTATTTATATAGGGATTCGAAAAAATCGACTTATAGCTATTAAATTTATCTGCTAGCACGTATATACAGTAGGTACTTATAAGCCTACTAGGTAATAAAGAGCCTACTAGGTAATAAGAGCCTACTAGGTAATAAATAGCTTACTAGGTAATAAGAGCCTATTAGGTAATAAATAACCTACTAGGTAATAAGAGCTTACTAGGTAATAAAGAGCCTACTAGGTAATAAGAGCTTATTAGGTAATAAATAGCTTATTAGGTAATAAGAGCTTATTAGGTAATAAATAGCCTACTAGGTAATAAGAGCCTATTAGGTAATAAATAGCCTACTAGGTAATAAAAGCCTACTAAGTAATAAGAGCCTACTAGGTAATAAAAGCCTACTAGGTAATAAGAGCTTACTAGGTAATAAAGAGCCTACTAGGTAATAAGAGCCTACTAGGTTAAGAGCCTATTAAGTAAGGGGGAACCTGCTAGATATAACGTTTATTCTCCCCTTATAGTCCCTCCGACGTTCGCTTACCCTATAGTATACTATAGTAGGCTTTAGTATATATTTACGTATACCGATAAATTTATTTATATAGGGATTTAAAAAAATCGATTTATAGCTATTAAACTTATCTCCCGGTACGTATATATTAAAGGTACTTAGGTAATCGGCCGCCGAAAAGCTAAGGTAAGTATACTTTCGACGATTATTCTTAGCCTCTATTAATTACGTATACCTATAATCTATAGCCTTCGTAGCCTCTATTAATTACGTATACCCACTATTTATAGCCTTTATTAATTACTATTTGTATCTACTGTTAATTGCATACGCCTATTATTATATCCTTAGTTAATTACTATTCGTAGCTTCTATTAATTACTATTCGTATCCTTTATTAATTACGTATGCCTACTATTCGTAGCCTCTATTAATTACGTATACCTACTATTTATAGCCTCTATTAATTACTATTTATATCTACTATTAATTACGTACGCCTACTATTATATCCTTAGTCAATTACTATTCGTAGCCTCTATCAATTACTATTCGTATCCTCTATCAATTATATATACCTACTATTCGTAGCCTCTGTTAATTACGTATGCCTACTATTTATAGCCTTTATCAATTACGCATGCCCACTATTCGTAGCCTTTATTAATTAGGCACGCCTACTATTTATAGCCTCTATTAATTAGGCACGCCTACTATTCGTAGCCTCTGTTAATTATATATTCTGGGTCCTATTTTAATAGTACCCTTTATAGTCCCTCCGATATAGGTTTATCCCCTAGCACGCTATAGTGGGCTCTAGTATACGTTTACGTATACCGATAAATTTATTTATATAGGGATTCGAAAAAATCGACTTACGGCTATTAAACTTATCTGCTAGTACGTACGCACTAGAGGCACTTAGGATTAAAGTTATAAGATTTCGAATAGATCGGTCTAGATCTAGGTTATATATATAACTTAGATCGGTATAGGTATACTTTACCTTAATATTACCCTAGTATCCCTAGCGCCCTACTTACTATATACTTAATTAGAATACCCTCTATTAATAACTTTATTTTATTTATAGGTACTATAAATACTAGGAGGGCGCTGAAATTAAAGTTATAAGATTTCGAACGGATAGGTTTAAATCTGGGTTATATATATAACCTAGATCGGCATAGGTATACTTTACCTTAATATTACCCTAATATCCCTAGCGCCTTACTTACTATATATTTAACTAGAATACCCTTTATTAGTAACTTTATTTTATTTATAAGTACTATAAATATTAGGAGGGCGCTAAAATTAAAGTTATAAGATTTCGAACGGATAGGTCTAGATCTAGGTTATACGTATAACCCAGATTAGTATAAGTATACTTTACCTTAATATTGCCTTAGTATCCCTAGCGCCCTACCTACTATATACTTAACTAGAATACCCTTTATTAATAACTTTATTTTATTTATAAGTACTATAAATACTAAAAGGGCGCTAAAATTAAAGTTATAAGATTTTGAATAAATAAGTTTAAATCTAGGTTATATATATAACTTAGATTAGTATAAGTATACTTTACCTTAATATTACCCTAATATCCCTAGCGCCCTACTTATTATATACCTAACTAGAATACCTTTTATTAATAACTTTATTTTATTTATAAGTATTATAAATATTAAAAAGGCGCTAAAATTAAAGTTATAAGATTTTAAATAAATAGGTTTAAATCTAAGTTATATATATAACCTAGATTATTATAAATATACTTTACTTTAATATTACCTTAATATCCCTAGCGCCTTACCTATTATATATTTAATTAAAATATTCTTTATTAATAACTTTATTTTATTTATAAATATTATAGATATTAAAAAAGCGCTAAAATTAAAGTTATAAAATTTTAAATAAATAAGTTTAAATCTAGGTTATATATATAACTTAAATTAATATAAATATACTTTATTTAAATACTACTTAAGTATTTATAGCGCCCTCCCTAGTACTATAAAAGAATTTAATAAAGCTTAGAAACTTTAAAGTTTAAGGTAAATATATTTTCGAAATCTAGAGTAAGTATACTTTTAATATCTAAGGTAAATATACTTTCGAAGTTTAAAGTAAGTATACTTTTAAAGTTTAAAGTAAGTATACTTTCTATATTTTAAAGTAAGTATACTTTTAAAGTTTAAGGTAAGTATACTTTCTATAATCTAAAGTAAATATACTCTCTATAATCTAGGGTAAATATACTTTTAAAGTCTAGGGTAAGTATACTTTTAAAGTTTAAAGTAAGTATACTTTTAAAATCTAAAGTAAGTATACTTTCTAAATTTAGGGTAAGTATACTTTTAAAGTCTAAGGTAAGTATACTTTCTAAGTTTAAAGTAAGTATACTTTCGAAATTTAAAGTAAGTATACTTTTAAAGTTTAAAGTAAGTATACTTTCTATAATCTAAAGTAAATATACTCTTTATAATCTAGGGTAAATATACTTTTAAAGTTTAAAGTAAGTATACTTTTAAAAGTTTAGAGTAAGTATACTTTTAAAAGTTTAAGGTAAGTATACTTTCTAAGTTTAAGGTAAGTATACTTTCGAAATCTAGGGTAAGTATACTTTTAAAGTTTAAAGTAAGTATACTTTTAAAAGTTTAAAGTAAATATACTTTTAAAAGTTTAAGGTAAGTATACTTTTAAAAGTTTAGGGTAAGTATACTTTCGAAATCTAAGGTAAGTATACTTTTAAAAGTCTAAGGTAAGTATACTTTTAAAATTTAAAGTAAGTATATTTTCGAAGTCTAAAGTAAGTATACTTTTAAAAATCTAAGGTAAGTATACTTTTAAAAGTCTAGGGTAAGTATACTTTCGAAATCTAAAGTAAGTATATTTTTAAAGTTTAAGGTAAATATACTTTTAAAAGTCTAAGGTAAGTATACTTTTAAAAGTCTAGGGTAAGTATACTTTCGAAATCTAAGGTAAGTATACTTTCGAAGTTTAAAGTAAATATACTTTTAAAAGTCTAGGGTAAGTATACTTTTAAAAGTCTAGGGTAAGTATACTTTCTAAAGTCTAGGGTAAGTATACTTTTAAAGTCTAGGGTAAGTATACTTTTAAAAGTCTAAGGTAAGTATACTTTTAAAGTTTAAAGTAAGTATACTTTTAAAGTTTAAAGTAAATATACTTTTAAAGTTTAAGGTAAGTATACTTTTAAAAATCTAAAGTAAGTATACTTTTAAAGTTTAAGGTAAGTATACTTTTAAAGTCTAGGGTAAGTATACTTTTAAAAGTTTAAGGTAAATATACTTTTAAAAGTTTAGGGTAAGTATACTTTTATTAGGCTTTAAATAATATAGAGGGTTATATAACGGATTAAGCCCTGCTAGCTTATAAAAGGGGTAGCTCTAGGCCCTTCTAAATAGAACTTAGAAGGTAGAGACTAGCTTCCTTTTAGTATATATAGTAAATCGCTACGTTTACGCTGCTTAACTATTAAGTCTACTTTGCTTACTCTGCCTATAATTCTATCTCTAATAGTCTAGTCTCTTAAACCTATTAGGGAAGGCAGATTATTCGAGGGTAGCTATATTTTAAGCTATTACGTAGTTTTTTCGCAGCGCAGGGTTATAGCTAGAGTAGCGAATAATAGCGAGATTTATAAGATTTTTTCTTTCTTTTAGGTCGCTATTTTAGGCTTTAAGATAGTAACTATTTAAGCTTAGTTTCTATATTCTAGTTTAATTTACTCTCTATCGATACCCTATAACTAGCGAAGGCGCTGTAACTTTATTGCTTTAGCGCTATATTTAATCGGCTAGCCTACCTTCGAAACTATTACCTATCTTTAAAACTATTACCTACCTTCGAGATTTTTACTAACTTTCGAGACCTTTAATACCCCGAGAAGATAAATATAAGTAGCGAGGAAGCTATATACTAGTAGTTCCGATAATCTAACTTCGCTATTATAATAAATACTATACCGATCTAATAAATACCGTACTACCGAGAAGTACTATAGTAATAGTAGTTCGATTCTAACTAAGAAGAAAAACGCTCCCCGCCCGAGCAGCTTATAAAATACGTATATATAGCGAGGAAGTACTGTAATCGAGGAAGTACTATAGTAGTAGTAGTTTAATTCTAACCGAGAAAAAAGACGCTCCCTGCCCGAGTAGCTTATAAGATACGCGCTCCCCGCCCGAGTAGCTTATAAAATATATATATATAGCAAGGAAGTATTATAATAGTAGTAGTTCGATTTTAACCGAGAAAAAAGGCGCTCCCTGCCCGAGTAGCTTATAAGATATACGCTCCCCGCCCGAGCAGCTTATAAAATATATATATATAGTAAAAAAGGAGCGTAGAAGCGTAGTATTACTATTAAGAGTACCTACGTAAGGAAGAGAATAAGTATATAAAGATTATAAATAAGAACTTTAATCGGTAAGCGAGTATAAAATAAAAAATAGTTTAAGTATTAAAGTAGCGCGAATATAGTGCCTACGCTATAGAGATGCTAAAGGGTAGCTATATAAGGTAGAGAATAAGTATATAAAGATTATAAGTAAGAACTTTAATCGGTAAGCGAGTATAAAATAAAAAATAGTTCGAGTATTAGAGTAGCGCGAACGTAGCGCTTACGCTATAGAGATGCTTTATATAAGCATATAGTTATAAAGCGAAGACGATAGTAAGGTTATAATAGAGAAGAGAGAATACTAGGGAATAGCTTAGGTAAGGAGATATTATAGCGCGTAAGGCGCTCCTAAGAGGAGTAGCTTCGAAGCGTAAGGTCGATAGTTTTAAAAGATTAGTTATTTATATAAGAGAATAGGCCTAAGTAGTTATAATAAGAGTAAGCTATAAAAAAGTATCGAGAGAGCGGCCGGTATATAGTATAGTAGTTATAAGAAGCGCTCTATAGCTAGCGGAAGCTACGAAAAGCGCTCTATAACCGGCCTTATTTAGGGTATAAGTTATAGATTATTTACCCTGCGTTATAGTAAACGCGCTATTAAGGATAAGGATACGCGGGAGCCCGATAAGAGTATAGTTCCTAAGTAAGGCTCGAGCTAGTATTTAGGTATATCGAATATAGTAAAGTAAAGACTTTAAGTAAACGGAAGCGTTATAAGAAAGGTAGAGATATAGCGTAGGAGCTAATATTTAAGTTTAAGGAAGCGGCTTTAAAGTAAAGAGTATATAGTCCTAGTAATACTATTCCTTATTTTATTTTAAAGCTAGATTTTTATATAGGTACGTAAGGTATCTCTATATAGCTTAATAGCTAGAAAAGAGTATTAAGATTATTTAAGTTATAGAGATTAATTACTTCTTACTAGGGATGTTAGAAGTAAATATTAGCGTTTATATAGCTTAATAGCTAGAAAAGAGTATTAAGAGTAATTAAAGATTATAAAAACGAAAACTTTTTATTAAAAACCGTATATAAGCAGCGTAAAAGTAACTATTATACTAGGTTTTAATTTTAATTTTAAAAAAAATCCCTCCTTCCCGCTCGGGGTTTATAGGGTTACCCCTCCCTATTAGTATCTAAATAGTGCGAAAGCTATTAAAGCTCTACGCTCTCTTTATCCTTATCGTTATCCTCGTTATTATCCTTCTTAGCTAGCTTAGTTATAGTATTAGCGATATCCTTAGCGAACTCGGTAATATACTCCTATATAGTAACGGAGCAGCGTAAAAGCTCTAGAGCCTTATCTTAAAATATAATAGGAGGGCTAGTAGCGGGGGTAGTAGGGGTAGCGATAATAACGGGCGCGGGCGTAGTAATAGGGATAGCGCAGTTCTTACGCAGCTCCTATATAGCTTTAATAACTATAGCGTTACGTTTAAGGAATAGCTTTCTATTATTTAAAGCCGAAGCTAGGAACGGAACTGCAGAACTAAGGACCTAATAGTGTATAAGTAACGTTAAAGTAATATAGAAATAAAGGGGATTAGGGTAGTAATATACCGCCTTATAGCTATAGTTACCGGTAGTATAATCCTAGTAATAAATACTAGTACCTATATAACGTATTAGTAATATAAGAGTAGTGCGAAAGTAGTAGAAATATAGTTTTACTACTAGGCTTATAATATTAATATTAAAAGTTCTTCTAGAGCTTACTTATATAGCGACGGTACTACTAGGTAAGCGCGCGGGCCTTACTATGTAAGCGCTATAAGGGAGCGATATAGGCCCTAGGAGTAGGAACGGGGGCGGGAACGGGGGTACGGATACGAGTATAAGTATAAGCCCGAGTATAGGTAGATACGGGGGAGTCGGAGTTAAAGTTTAAGCTATACTTAATAGTAGCGCTAGCGCTACGCTTACGCTTATTAAGCGCGGAAGGAGAGGCGCGAGTAGGGGATTACTTATAATTAGATATTTATTAGCGTAGTTAATACGTATATAGTGTAAGTGCGTCGCTAGGAAGCTATATACTTTAATTAATTAATTAATTAATTAGTTAATTAATTAAAGGGGGTTCTAGCCTTGGTTAGACGATATATAGGCGTAGCTAGGGCGCTGCGATAGCCCTATAAGAGTTTAACTTACCGGAATATAGTTTAGTAGAAAGAGAAGGAGAGAGAGTTTCTAGAGGGCGAGAGTATTAAAGGGTTTATATACCTAATACTAAGTAGCGTTTACGCTGCTATTTATACGAATATTTAATATTATATTAAAGGAATAAGGGGAGGCAAAGTAATAGGCTAATTAGGCGATAACGCTAAAACTAAGCGGTATTTATATAGCTATTTATAAATATTTAGTATTATATTAAGGGAATAATAGGAGGTAAAGCAATAGGCTAACTAGGCGATAACGCTAAGATTAAGCGGCGTTTACGCAGCTATTTATAAATATTTAATATTATATTAGGGCTAATAGGAGGCTTTAAATAGAGGCTTTAAATAAGAGCTTTAAATAGAGGTTTTAAATAGGGGCTTTAAATAAGGTATAATAGAGAGCGTTAAAGGTATAAAGAGGGTAATTCTATATAGCGTAGGCGTAGCGACTATAATAGTAATAGTAATTAGACGAGTTTAAGATCTAAAGTAGTTAACGGGTATAAACCTTAACTATAGCCGAAGAGGGTCTTTAAACGGTAATAGTATTACGCTAGCATATCGAGTATACGGATTCTAAGCAGCTTTTAAGGATAGAAGCAGTAGAAGGGGGGATATAATATTAAGCTCTAAATAATATAGAGGGTTACGTAACGGATTAGGCCCTGCCGGCTTATAAAAAGGGTAGCCCTAGGCCCTTCTAGATAGAACTTAGAAGGTAGAGACTAGCTTCCTTTTAATATATATAGTAAATCGCTACGTCTACGCTACTTAACTATTAAGTCCACCCTACTTACTCTGCTTATAATTCTATCTTTAATAACTTTCGAAGTTTAAGGTAAGTATACTTTTAAAAGTCTAGAGTAAGTATACTTTTAAAGTCTAGGGTAAGTATACTTTTAAAAGTCTAGGGTAAGTATACTTTTAAAAGTCTAGGGTAAATATACTTTTAAAATCTAAAGTAAATATACTTTCTATAATCTAGGATAAATATACTTTTTAAGTTTAAAGTAAGTATACTTTTAAAGTTTAAAGTAAATATACTTTCGAAGTTTAAAGTAAATATACTTTTAATCTTCCTTTTAATATATATTATAAATCGCTATATCTACGCTACTTAATTACTAAGTTTACCCTACTTACTTTACTTATAATTCTATCTCTAATAAATACTTATTTTAAACTTTAAAAGTATATTTCCTTTAAACTTCGAAAGTATACTTACTTTAAACTTTAAAAGTATACTTACTTTAAACTTAAAAAGTATACTTACCTTAAACTTCGAAAGTATACTTACCTTAGATTTCGAAAGTATATTTACCCTAGACTTTTAAAAGTATACTTACTTTAAACTTTTAAAAGTATACTTATTTTAAACTTTAAAAGTATACTTACCCTAAACTTTTAAAAGTATATTTACCTTAAACTTTAAAAGTATACTTACCTTAAACTTAAAAAGTATACTTACCCTAAACTTTTAAAAGTATACTTACTTTAAACTTTTAAAAGTATACTTACCCTAAACTTTAAAAGTATACTTACCCTAAACTTTAAAAGTATACTTACCCTAAACTTTTAAAAGTATACTTACCTTAAACTTTTAAAAGTATACTTACTTTAGACTTTTAAAAGTATACTTACCTTAGACTTCGAAAGTATACTTACTTTAGATTTCGAAAGTATATTTACCCTAGACTTTTAAAAGTATACTTACCCTACACTTTTAAAAGTATACTTACCTTAAACTTTAAAAGTATACTTACTTTAGATTTCGAAAGTATACTTACCCTAGACTTTTAAAAGTATACTTACCCTAAACTTTTAAAAGTATATTTACTTTAAACTTTAAAAGTATACTTACTTTAAACTTTAAAAGTATATTTACCCTAAACTTAGAAAGTATACTTATTTTAAATTTTAAAAGTATACTTACTTTAAACTTTAAAAGTATACTTACCTTAAACTTTAAAAGTATATTTACTCTAGATTATAGAGAGTATATTTACTTTAGATTATAGAAAGTATATTTACTTTAAACTTTAAAAGTATATTTACTTTAAAATATAGAAAGTATACTTACTTTAAACTTTAAAAGTATACTTACTTTAAACTTAGAAAGTATACTTACTTTAAACTTCGAAAGTATACTTACTTTAAATATTAAAAGTATACTTACTTTAGATTTCGAAAATATATTTACTTTAAACTTTAAAGTTTCTAAGCTTTATTAAATTCTTTTATAGTATTAAAGAGGGCGCTATAAATACTTAAGTAGCATTTAAATAAAGTATACTTATATTAATTTAAGTTATATATATAACCTAAATTTAAACTTATTTATTTAAAATTTTATAACTTTAATTTTAGCGCTTTTCTAATATCTATAGTATTTATAAATAAAATAAAGTTATTAATAAAGGGTATTTTAATTAAATATATAATAGGTAGGGCGCTAGGGATATTAGGGTAATATTAAAGTAAAGTATACTTATATTAATTTAGGTTATATATATAATTTAAATTTAAACTTATCTATTTAAAATTTTATAATTTTAATTTAAAGCTCTCTTAATATTTATAATATTTATAAATAAAATAAAGTTATTAATAAAGGGTATTCTAGTTAAATATATAATAAGTAAAGCGCTAGGGTTATTAGGGTAATATTTAAGTAAAGTATACTTATATTAATTTAAGTTATATATATAATTTAGATTTAAACCTATATATTTAAAATTTTATAACTTTAATTTTAGCGCTTTTTTAATATTTATAATACTTATAAATAAAATAAAGTTACTAATAGAAAGTATTTTAATTAAATATATAATAAGTAGAGCGCTAAGGATATTAAAGTAATATTAAGGTAAAGTATACCTATGCCGATCTAGGTTATATATATAACTTAGATTTAAACCTATCTATTTAAAATCTTATAACTTTAATTTTAGCGCCCTCCTAGTATTTATAGTACTTATAAATAAAATAAAGTTACTAATAAAGGGTATTCTAATTAGGTATATAATAGGTAGGGCGCTAAGGATACTAGGGCAATATTAAAGTAAAGTATACCTATGCTAATCTAGGTTATACGTATAACCTAGATTTAAACCTATCCGTTCGAAATCTTATAACTTTAATTTTAATACCCTCTTAATATTTATAATACCTGTAAATAAAATAAAGTTATTAATAAAGGGTATTCTAGTTAGGTATATAGTAGGTAGGGCGCTAGGGATACTAGAGTAATATTAAGGTAAAGTATACCTATACCGATCTAGGTTATATATATAACCTAAATCTAGACCTATCCGTTCGAAATCTTATAACTTTAATCCTAAGTACCTCTAGTACGTATATACTAGCAGATAAGTTTAATAGCTATAAATCGATTTTTTCGAATCCCTATATAAATAAATTTATCGGCATATATAAATATATACTAGAGCTTACTATAGCGTGCTAGGGGATAAACCTATATCGGAGGGACTATAAGGGGTGCTATTAAGATAGGACCTAGAATACGTAATTAATAAAGGCTATAAATAGTAATTAATAGAGGATATAATAGTGGGCGTGCGTAATTGATAGTAGATACGAATAGTAATTGACTAAGGCTATAAATAGTAGGCATACGTAATTAACAGAGGCTACGAATAGTGATTAACAGGCTACGAATAGTAATTAACTAAGGATATAATAGTAGGCGTACGTAATTAATAAAGGCTATAAATAGTAGGCATACGTAATTAACAGAGTAATTAACAGAGGCTACAAATAGTGATTAATAGGCTACGAATAGTAATTAACTAAGGATATAATAGTGGGCGTACGTAATTAATAGAGGCTATAAATAGTGGGCGTACTTAATTAATAGAGGCTATAAATAGTAGGCGTACTTAATTAATAGAGGCTATAAATAGTGGGCATATATAATTAATAGAGGCTACGAATAGTAGGTATATATAATTAATAGAGGCTACGAATAATAGGTATACGTAATTAATAGAGGATACGAATAATAATTAATAAAGGCTACGAATAGTAATTAACTAAAGATATAATAGTAGGCGTGCGCAATTAACAGTAGATATAAATAGTGATTAACAGAGGCTACGAATAGTGGGCATATATAATTAACAGAGGCTACGAAGGCTATAGATCGTAGGTATATATAATTAATAGAGGCTAAGAATAATCGTCGAAAGTATACTTACTTTAGCTTTTCGGTAGCCGATTACCTAAGTGCCTTTAATACGTACGTGCCGGGAGATAAGTTTAGTAGCTATAAGTCGATTTTTTCGAATCCTTATATAAATAAATTTATCGGTATATATAAACGTATACTAGAGCCTACTATAGCGTACTAGGGGGTAAACCTATATCGGAGGGATTATAAGAGGGGCGATTAAAAGGGCGTATAAAGAAAGTTTATAATTAAATAGCGCTTAAGTAACGCCCCCTATAGCCCTTACCTCTAGTAATTTAGGGGGGGTTATCTAGCTTACTAGGCACCTTATTCCTAAGCGTAAAGCTTTTTATTATAAAATATACTACTTCCTAAGTAATTACTATACGGGTATAGCTTATCCCCTTTTAGTTTTCCCTACCTCTTAATACGATATAATCTAATAAGCTCTACTAGTTACGCCTCCGGGTATATAATTATCGGTAGTAATAAAAATCTAGATAGTATATAATAGTAGTAGCTTAGCTAATAAAACTTAGGGGCGGGGGTATTCTAGCATGCTAGGTACTTCGTTCCTAGGTATAAAGCCTTCTATTACGAAATATACTACTTCCTAAATAATTACTATACGGGTATAGCTTATCCCCTTCTAGTCTTCCCTACCTTTTAGTATAATATAATCTAATAGGTTCTATTAGTTACGCCTCCGGGTATATAATTATCGGTAGTAATAAGAATCTAGGTAGTATATAGTAGTAGCAGCTTAGCTAATAAAACTTAGGGGCAGAGGTCTTTAGCTTATTAGGCTAGCCCTTTTTAAACTTTACGCCTCCGGCATATAGCCTTATAGTTATAGCGCTTAAAGGCGGGTCCCGTATTTTAAACGGTTCCTATTATATAGTTTTTTAAATAGCCTTATAAACTAGGAGTTTCGGTTACGGTTAATTTATAGCAGGTTCTAGCCTCTATAAGCGCGGCCGCCTAGGCGGTTTACGTTAATAAGACGCCTAGCCCTTTCGAGGTTAACCCTTTAAAGGTACTAGTTAAGCCTTTCTTCCTAGGAGGGGGGTAATAGGGAGTTATACGCTTAATAGAAATACTAAATAGCTATACCGTTAAGGGTTTAGTCTTCCTTATCGGCTAAGGATTTACTAAAACTTATAAACGGAGGTAATCTAGCGTACTAGGCACCCTATTCCTAGGCGTAAAGCCTTCTATTACGAAATATACTACTTCTTAAATAATTACTACGCAGGTATAGCTTATCCCCTTCTAATCTTCCCTACCTTTTAATATAATATAATCTAATAGGCTTTACTAGTTACGCCTCCGGGTATATAATTATTAGTAGTAATAAGAATCTAGGTAGTATATAGTAGTAGCAGCTTAGCTAATAAAACTCGGAGGCAGCGGTTTTCTAGCTTATTAGGCTAGCCCTTTTTAAACTTTACGCTTAGTATACTACTATAATAGTAATACTATATATTTAATAATAATATAAAGCCCTGTTTAATAATAATACTATATTCCTAGTCGGTAGATATATCCTATAGTTAAATTTTAGTAAGATTTTAGTAGGATTTAAGTGTAATATATCCTAAAAAGTAATTTACGATACCCTTAAGCTAAGTTTAATAAAAGGGCTAGGGCTAAAGTACCGATAACGAAAAGACTTAATAATATAAAATTATACTAAGCTTACCTTAGTATAGTTACTATTAGAATATTAGATTTTACAGTATATCTTATAATATTTTCTAAAGTACTAATAGTAATATTTACTTAGTAAGTGCCTTAAAATTTAACGGTTTCTTTACATCTATATTAATATACTATACTATTAAAAGCCTATAACGCTATAGACTAAATGCTAATAATAATATAGGTTAAGAATAATTTAGCCCCTAAAATTATTTATTAATAATACCCTCTAACTAGTTAAACCGAAAGAAGCCCGGCAGTACAGCTGCTAACCCTATACTTAAACCGCCTAAAATCAATATTTAGCTTAGAACGTTTTCGGTTAAATTCTACTACTATATCTACTTTCGCTACTTAGGGGTTAGCCTTAGTAAGCTATATAACTATAGTCTCGATAACGGATAAGACTGCTACGAGTACTATAAAATATATAGGTTTAAGGACTGCGAGTTTATAAGTCGCTATAATTTTCTCCTCCTAATAGGTTTAAAAAAAGTTTTAATACTAATAATTTTTCTTATAGGTCGACGCTCTTTTAGAAGGCCCTATACTAGATATATATACCGCAAGAGCTATTCTATAGTTAATAATTAATAGCTATAAACCCCCTATGCAGTAGTACTCTTAGAATAGCCTAGTAGTAGCCTAGAACGGCCTTACTAGAGCTGTTCATATTCTGATAAATAACTCTTCCCCTAACGAAATACTAGATCGAATCGGCCCTAATATAAGTCTACTAATTCTATTTAATTTAAAAGCTTAAAAACTAACTACTATTTCTACTTATAGGATTGTCGGTACTATAGATATACTAAGAATCGCTGCTGTTACTTTCGAAGTATAATACTTAATAACTATAACCCCTTTGTAAAGCTGCTTAAAAAGTATAATAGGGAGGTAATAGGAGAAGAGCTAGCTAGGTTCTATAAGAGATAGGTAGTACTATAGCTAGTTCCTAGTAATAGGGGGTTTTTCAAATAATCTTAAGCTATTCTAAGATTCCTTACTATAATAGGTAAGATACTAGCAAAGTTTAAGGGGGGGGGTAGACTATTTCGGGCGTTATAGTATTAGATATAGACTAGGATAGGCTCTACTATAGTTAATTTAGCTATTAAAAATTATAAAGATATAGGCGCTTTAGTAAAGGAGCTACTTAAAAAGAAAGTTAGGGTTTAGAAGGATAAGGAAATAATTATAGTAAGCTTAGGGGAGGAGGATAATATAGAGGCTTATAGTACTAAATAGGAGGAGGGTATAGTTTAGGGGGTACTATAAGAATAATAGTAATAGAATAGGCGGTAATTAATATTAGATTAAATAAAGGAATACCTAAGCCCTAAGAGAAATATAAATTATAGTCTTCTAGGCTAATTAATAGTACTAAAGTAATTAAAATATCTACTACTAACCTATAGGTACTAACTGAAAACTCTAGGTATAGTTATTTTTATATCTATATAATATACTAACTTTAGAATTTTAGAAGCTTTACTTACTATAAACATTATATTTTTAGAATGCTAATAGAGATTATTATAGTAGATAATATAGGTGTATTACTGCTAAAGTTATAGGGCTCTAGCTCTACTAGGAGATAGTAAAAAATATATTTAAAAAAGTCTATTAGAGAGGTTATAGTAAGTAATACTTGCTTTAGACTTAGAAAGTATACTTACCCTAGACTTTAAAAGTATATTTACCCTAAACTTTAAAAGTATACTTACCCTAAACTTTAAAAGTATACTTACCTTAAACTTTAAAAGTATACTTACCCTAGACTTTTAAAAGTATACTTACCTTAAACTTTAAAAGTATACTTACCCTAGACTTTAAAAGTATACTTACCCTAGATATTAGAAAGTATACTTACCCTAGACTTTTAAAAGTATACTTACTCTAGACTTTAAAAGTATACTTACTTTAGATTATAGAAAGTATACTTAAGTTAACCCTTTATATTTTAAGCCCCTTTTTATTATAAGCACCCCTTTTTAACTGCTATAATAAATATATATAGAAAACGATATCGATAATACTATTGCTATAATTATAAACGGGATATTTATTAAGAAGGCTTTATATAAATAATTAATATTAAGGACTACTTTATAATATAAACTATTAAGCTATTAATTATATTAAATTATATATAAAGCTAAGCAGTAGCTTTCTAGATAATAGGAAGACTATTTAGCTAAATAAGTTATTATTTAAAGCAATTTAGCTTTACTTTTAATATACGCTTAAATAAAGGAATTTACTTAGCAAATACTAGCTATTTAAAGAGATACCTACTCTATCGGCCGCTACTAGATAGAGAGGTTTCTTATTAGAAACTTATTAATTAGAACTTAAAAGAGCTAGTTAATAAAATTAGCGAGAATTAACTATACTTATATAGCTATAATTAAGCCTTAGTTTAATAATCTAGCCCTCTGCTATATTAAAGCTATTAAACCTTAAAACCGCTATAATATAGATAAGGCTAGTATTATAAAGGGCTAAGGATCTAATAGCTTTATTCTTAGAAACTCGAATAGCTATACTATATAGAGAAAAGCTCCCGGTTTAAAGGCTTAGATCTTATTTATTAAAGCGGTTTCTGCTATAGGTAAAGCCCTATCTTTACTAGTTATCTTTAAAGGGAAATTAGTTTAATAGTAATAGTTTCTTAAAGATATTTAAACTCGGCTAGAATTCGGGACTTAGAAGTTTATAGCAATAGAAAAAGGGTAGATAATAAACCTTATAGCTATCGAATAGCTTAAGAAGATCTTTATCCCTTATAGTTAACCTTTAAACCCTTTAGAAGCCCGTTTACTTATTCTAGATAGCTATAAAAGCTATATAATAGATAACTTTATATAGCGTTACTATATAAATAAGATTTATTTACTTTTCCTCCTTGCTTATACCTCTTATATTTTTTAACCTTTTAATCTCTTAGTCTTTTCTACGCTAAGGAAAGCCTATTAGAAGTACTTATTAATTTAAGCTATTATAATAGTTTATCTATTATAAGGAAAAGGAAGTTTCTCCTCTGCTTTAATAAGGCTTAAAAGGAAGGCCTAATTAGTTTAAATATTAAAAGTAGCTAAAAGGTAGCTAGATTATAGCTAGTTTCTATAGCGAAGCTATTAATAAGCTCTCTTCTCTTTAAGAATAGAAACCTATAGCTAGAAATACCCCGGATACCCCTAATAGTACTATAGAGAGACTCTTTAGCTATTTCTAAGCTAGAAGGTTATTTAAAGAGTTTATTTCCCTATTAGTTTACCTTAGGGAAGACTATTAAACTATAAGCTTAACTAGATAAGTTTAATAATTTAGAGAAAGCTAACGATTAGATATAATAGCTACTATTTAGAAAGGTTAAGAAAAGCTAGGATAATTATAATATCGAAATAGCAGAGGCTAGTAAAGAGATTAATAAGTTAAAGGCTAGGGTAAAGGCTTTATAACTCTTAAAGTAAATAAAGTATTAATTAAGCTTTACTATATAATTTATAAAACGTATAAATCTATAGTAAATATTATTTATTCGTATATATAATAGTAGCTAAAGTTTAAGTTCTAAAAGCTATTATAAGTAGCAGAAGTAACCCTATATAGGCTAGATTCTACTAGCTGCTTAATATTTCTTTAACCGCTTACCTTTTATAGCTTAGTGTTTAATCTATACTAGTAGCTTTTCTTCTTATTATAATATCCTTATCTTTAATCTCTAAACTCTTTAAAGTAAATACTTATTATAATCTTATCTATTTATTTTAAATCTATTATCTATTATATCCTTATACCTAGTCCTGTTCTATATACCCCTTTATACGAATTACTAACTTATTTATAGCTATAAAGCGCTCTAAGGCTTTATTTAGTAATATCTTCGTTAGGGCGTTAGCTAGGTTATTATTTCCGTTAATCTATTATACTTTATAGATCTTACGTTTCTTATATAATTATCGTAGTAATATAATATCGATTATTAGCCGCTTCTCTTTTATAGTTCCGAGCTTTATAAGGTACTTATATAGTAAGTATAAGTCTATATAGATTATAAGTAGGATCGCTAGCAGCTTAAGAGAATTAGTAATTATCTTTAAAGTAAAAGAGATTATAATACTAATATCGAATCTATTTACTATTCTGTAAATCTCTAAAGCTAAAATACTTCTAGTAACCCGTTTATACTTAGTTAACGATTAGTATAGTATATTCCCGCGTAGTATTCGTTATATATTATTATTGCCCTTTTCTTTATTAACTATAGCAATTATAAATCTAATTTAAGAACTAAGGTCTCGGTTATTTATAAATAAGCCGTTTATAAATATAATTAGTCTTGCTATTAAGAGATTTAGAGCGATATAGTAGAGTCCCCTATCTAGGTTCTCTATCTACTACTTTAAGCGCTTATTTAATATCTTATAGTCTTTCTTTTCTAGCTTCTAGATCTACGCTATAATTAATAAATCGAAAGCGGCCTTTAGTTAATAAATCGAAGCTAAGTAAGCGCTGCGAGCTTACTACTTAAGATAGCGCTATACGTAGTTAGGTGTTATAGAATTAATAGTCTTAATATTAGCCCCTTATCCCTTTTATCTTACGTCGATAGATCCGTTATATAATATCGATACTCTTATACTATTAAATTCTAAGGGTATTTCTAGCGATAGTTTTATCTTCGCCTTATACCTAATTTCTGCTTCCTAGATCTTCTCCTCTTCTATTACTAAGAACTTCGGGGTTTCGAGTATAAGGGTATTGTTAATTTATATCCCGATAAGGCCGAAAGTATCCTTCTAGCTATCTATAACTAAAAGATAAAAGTTATATATAGAGGTCTTTATTTAGAGTCCTACGCGATAGTATTTATAATACGTTATCTATTAATAAACTCCGGCCTTAGTAATACTATAAAGAGGTTTTATAATATATATAATCGTCCCTAGCAGGTATTTAGTTTTAAGTTCCCGGGATAATTTCGCTAAAATAGTCCGGGCTAGTTCTAACTTTAATTAGGGATAGGTTTAAATAATATTATAAAGTTCTACTAGTATTCCTATCTTTACTATTAAAGGGGCGAGAGTAGTAAGCAGGCGTTAGCTAATACGGTAGATTATAAGCGATTAAGTTAAAATCTTCTCTTTACCCTTATCGTTATACCCCTAAATAATAAAGCGAGATTTCTCGTATAGCTTCTTATTCTTTCCCTTAACTTCGCGTACTATTCGGGCTTTAAATAAGCGATATTACTTATAAACTTCTTTATTATAGCGCTCGAATCGGAAGACTCCCCGGCTAATTAGTTCTATAATTTCCTTCGCATCCGACTCCTTAAATGGGTCGCTAGGGCTTATAATTACGCTATCCTGCTATAGTTTTAGGGCTAGTTTATAGTTTTCCTTCTCTTTCTAGGTTATAAAGGTAGTCGGCTTCGGTTTATTCTTTAATCCGGGTGGTCGTCCTCTTTTTCGAGGCTTCGGGGGCTTAATAAGAGGTGGCGTAGTAGCAGAAATTATAGGCTTTTAGCTTAAGAACCCGGGCGTTTTAGAGTTAGCATCCTTATAATAGTATAAGCGAATAAGCGTAAATCGAAACTTAACGGGGCTATTAAGCAGGTCTAACGTAAAGTCGTAGCTATTAATAGCTAATAGTTTATATAGACCCTATTAGCCTTCCTTCTCCCGCTAAACTCATACCTTACTCTAAAGGGGTAACGCTAGCTAGTCGTTTATATTTAGGCTATTTCGGGTACGAATAGCTTTATTAATCTATTATTCTGCCGAAAGCTTCCGTAGCGTACTTATTACCTTCGCTATTACCTCTGCGCGTTTTAGGGTCGATAGCGATAATAGCGAATTTAGATTTATTCGGGGAAAAGCTTTAAAAATAAGTAGTATAGGTATAAGACTATCCGGGCCTATAGTATCGTTTATAGCTTTTATAGTTATCTATAAGATAGCATCTTTACTAAAGATACTGCTTAGTTTAGTAGAAAGTATTTTAAAAGCGCGATAAAGGGGTACGTAATATCTCTTAACCTTACTAATAAACTAATAAGCTTCTATAGGAACCTATTTACATGTAATTCCTATTATTCTAGCTTTATTTCTAAACTCTACCGAGGCGAAGTTTATTCCGGTATCGTAAACTAGCTAGTTAGGGGGCCCTAGGTATATATTAATCTATATTATTTGCAGCGCTTCCTATATATCTTTCGTTGAAAGGGAGGTAAGAAACCGAGCTGCTTAAAATAATATTAATAAATCTATAGCGTAAAGTATAGGTTTTCTAAGTAGATATATTATATTTACGATAAGCTTATAATTAAAGTCCTAATTGTCCTTAAGGGTAAATTTAAATCGATAGGGAGTAGCGCTATATATTTAGTAATAGTAGCAAAACTTTATAATAACCTTTAGAACCGCGTAATTAATATTATAACTAGCATTCTTAAAGAGGCGTAATAGATAGTTAATAAATAGGTGCCCGAAGCGCTTATAAAGACGTTGCAGCTCTATCTTATTAAAGAACGCGCCGGCTTCCGATTTTAATAGGAAGAACTAGGGGTGGCCTTATTTGCGAACTACTAGTATAGTTCTCTCTTTACCTTATTTGCCGGTTCGGACTAACTTATTTATAATATTTCTAAAGTAAATACTTAGTTTATCTATATCTTATATATAAAGAAAGAAGGGTATTAGGGCGTTAACTATATAGAAAGTGATATACCCGATAAGCGTATTAACTATAATAGCGCTAAGAGACGACGATTATAAGCCCTTACCGAATTTTACTAGGGCTTCGCCGGCCCGGGAAGTATCTAGTTCTATAAAGGGGTCTTTGCGATTTAGAGCTAGATATTAGTTATAGCCTACTATAGAGAACTCGGTAGCGCTTATATTAGGAATAATACCCTAGAATCTAGTCCGGGAGTATCGACCTTTAAGAGTAAACTGTAAAGCCGGAGTAAGGGCCTTTTCGTTCCTATAGCTAATTTCTTTATTATCGGCGTTAATAGAAATCGAGTAGAGGAATACCGAGTCTATTAAATATCCTGCAGCTTCTATCTTATTATTATAGGGGTAGCTGCTAATATCCTTATCGTCCTTATCCGCCGGTAACCTATAAGCGACCTCGTAGCCCTTATAATTAGCTAAGAAAGCTATAAAGCCTTCTTCGGAAACTAGCTCCCCGTTATACTTATAGTACGCTAGATACTAGCTTTTAGATCTCTGCCTCTCTTCCGGGGTATACTTTATAGACTAGTAACCTTCCTTATTATATATAAAGCACTTCTTTCGGAAGGGTTAGTATCGGCTATAGTCGTTACCCCGGTAACGGTTATTTCTATGATAGTTACCCCTAAAGTTCCCTTTAAAGTTTCCTCGGAAGTTAGGAGGTCGGCCTTACTAGCGGTTATTATTATATCGACGGTCGAGATAATAGGTATTATTATAGTTAGGATCTTATTAGTTCTAGAGAAACTAATTATTAGCACTTCGCTTTAGGCTAAGTTCTAGGGACGAACGGAGGTCCTAGAAGAGCTTTTTATAGGGAGCTGCTAGTATATAGAGAGCGTGCTCGAATTCTAGTATACCCTTGCAGGCTCTAATAATAGTTATTCTTAAGATCTTATCGCCTTTATATCTAGGGCTAAGGGCGCGTTAGTATAGCTAGAGTTTATCTAATAGTATTCGGAGAATATCTCGGGGGCTTTTATTAATATTATCTTTATCGTTTTATAGCCGATTAAAGTTAATCGTCGTCTAGTTATTATAGTATTACTAGCGATTCGTATCCGTTTTAAAATAGGTCTTTAGCTTCGCGTATATAGTGGCGAAGTCGTTAGATATACCGATATAGTTAATATAGTAGTGCTCTGCGCGCCTAGTAAGAATTCGCGGAAGGACGGCGTAAAATTAATCGGGTTTAATACTACTATAGTAGTAGAGATTTAGAAAGATCCGTAGTTTATCGTCTAATAGATTATACAGCTCTCCGGTCTACTTCTTTATAAGATCCTAAGCCCTTATAAAGGTTATAATTTTATCTAGATCTAGGCGTTTATTAGGTATTAGTTAAAGGGGGAGGGTTTTATAGGGGTTATATACCGCTATTCTATTAGCAGGGTATTTTAAAAAGAGTTTCGCTATACTCTATTAATTATATAGCGTACCGGCTAAACCTAAGAAGTTCGCTATCTATTCGTTACTCTAGAGTATTCTATTTAAGTATTATAAGCGCTAGAATAGCGTAGTTAATTACTATTGCTATATAAGGGGAGGTGCTTAGTATTATAAATTTAGTAGATTTATAAGCGTAAAGTTCAGCTGCTATAATAGCTATAGTAGAGTTAGTATCTACGCTAGCTATAAATATATATACGTATTTAGCTATAAATTCTAGTTATTATCCTTAATAATCTCGATTACGTTATCTAGGGCAGCCTAGGCTATTTATAGTTATAATTCTGCTTTAATTATTTAGGTAGATTATATAAGACGAATAGGGTTTACGCCTAGTAGGAACTTTACTACTTTATACTCTTTATTAGGCTATTTAGGGCACTTTTCTATCTTTATAACCTTTAGGATTTATAGTATAAAATAGCCTTTTCGTAAGCTAGTATAAATTCCTCTCTCTTAAAGAAATATCTTTATTTTATATCTCTAGTTTATCTCGATAAGCTTAAATATATCTATATCCTAGCCCTTAAAGTCTTCCTAAAAGTTAACTAGAAGTTCTTTATCTATAGCCCGTCGGCGATTAAGGTCGTTTATAACCCTTATAGCGTATATAGTTATTCTTACTTTATTAAAGTCTTCTTTTATAATAGGAGAGATCTATAACTCTATATCGATTATTTACTAGCCTCCTTTATCTATATATAAAGTTCTTTATATCTCTTTAATATAACTTTAGAGTAAATTTCGTTCGGCTTTATTCGGAGGGGTTTTAATAAGGGTCGCTATTATTAAGGTAACTATAGAGAAGACGTTCTTACGCTATACTTATCGACTAACTACTAGTATATTTAAAACTATTTACTTATAGATAGTAATCGCCTAGATTTTATAGCGCAGTAGTTTAACCTTTACTAGTCTCTTATTACTTATAGGCGTAGCTCGATTAAAGAATAAGGTCGAGATTAACTAGTTAAGTAAGTAGGAAATCGAAGGTTAAGTTTATAATCTTTCTAGGGAAAGATAAGGTTATAAGTAGTTTATAAAAGGAAAGTTTAAAGTTATAGTTACCTATAGGGAGGTAGAGGTTTTATAATTGCTTTATAAGTAAATTATCTTATCCTAGGTAGTTATAGGACCGTCTTTATATTATAAATAGCTTTTAAAAGTAAAGTTTAAGTTATAGTTAGCTATAAAGAGTAAATCTAGTAAGAAAGAGATTATATTTAAGTTAAAAAGGGTAGGTTTAAGGTTAAAGAGAGTAGTTTCGGCGTATAACCGCTTAATTAAGAGGCCTAATATCTCGAAATCTTACGGTTTTCGCGGTATTATAGTTCTAGGAGGGGTTTTTATAGTTTTATAGTTTCGTAGTCTTATAATTTCGGGAGGAGGAGGTTTCGGTTAATTTAAGAAGTAGAAGGGAGGGTTTCTATCGCTGTAAGTAAGGTTTTTAGTAATAGTTTCTATATAATTAAGGCGCGATTAATAAGGTTTCGCTATAAGTAAAGCAATCGACGATAATTTATATAATAGTACGCGCTATTAAGTTATAAAACGTCTCTCTATAAATATATATTAGCCGTTAGTTAGTTTCGAGTTATTATAATATATTATAGTAGCAGCTTTATAATAGCTAGCAGTTAGGTCTCTATTCTCTTTTAAAAGTCTCTATAATAGATAAATATCTAATTGTAAACTTTAATTATAGTATAGATCTTATAACTCGTTTAAGCGTTAAATAGCTTATAAAGGAAGTCCTAAATTAGCAGCTAATAATTATAAAAGCGTTTTATTTCTTCTTCCTTTACTATTAGAGATTACTAGTATAATTACTAATTAGTATTAATTAAGCTTTACTATATAGTTTATAGAATATATAAATCTATAGTAAATATTATTTATTTATATATATAATAGTAGCTAAAGTTTAAGTTTTAAAAGCTATTATAAGTAGTAGAAGTAACTCTATATAAGCTAGATTCTGCTAGCTGCTTAATATTCCTTAAACCGCTTACCCTTTATAGCTTAGTGCCTAATCTATAAGAAGGTAAATATAAGCTTAAATAGTAAGTTTATTAATATTAAAGGTATTTATAAAGCGAAAATAAAGGCTAATAGTTTTAAAATTAAGCTTAAAGAATTTAGTAAGTTTAATTACTTTATAAATAAAGAGGATTATATTATAGTTTATTATTAGTTAAATAATTAAGCAGTTATTAAAATAGTAATAATAATAATAATAATAATAAAGGGGTGCTTATAATAAAGGGGGGCTTAAAGTATAAAAGGTTAACTTACCTTAAACTTTAAAAGTATACTTACCCTAAACTTTTAAAAGTATACTTACCCTAGACTTTTAAAAGTATACTTACTTTAAACTTTTAAAAGTATACTTACCCTAGACTTCGAAAGTATATTTACCTTAAACTTTTAAAAGTATACTTACCCTAGACTTTTAAAAGTATATTTACCCTAGACTTTTAAAAGTATATTTACCTTAGATTTTTAAAAGTATACTTACCCTAAACTTCGAAAGTATACTTACCCTAGACTTTTAAAAGTATATTTACCCTAGACTTTTAAAAGTATACTTACTTTAAACTTTTAAAAGTATACTTACCTTAGACTTTTAAAAGTATACTTACTTTAAACTTCGAAAGTATACTTACTTTAAACTTTTAAAAGTATACTTACTCTAGATTTTAAAAGTATACTTACCTTAAACTTTAAAAGTATACTTACTTTAAACTTTAAAAGTATATTTACTTTAAATATTAAAAGTATATTTACTTTAAATATTAAAAGTATATTACTTATTTTAATAAAAAGCTAGTTTTAATAAAAGATATTTATATATAATATTATAATTCTTTAAGCTTTAATAATATAAATTAATATTTATTATTAAATCTTTACAATTAAGCTAAGTTAAATTATAATTAAAGATAAAATATTTATTATTAAAGTAAAGATTAATATATAAATAAGCATTATATAATAAAAAGTAATTTATTACTACTTAATTAAAGATTATAAAGCGTTAATAGTATAAGCTAAATATAATTACTATTATAATAAACTTAATAGTAAAATATAGATAAAAGCGTTTAAAGTATAAGCTAATAATATAAAGAGTAAGTAATAGATTATAATAATAATTAAGCTTAATATTAATATTAATATTTTAAAGATTATTAAAGTAATTTATATATATAAGTTATATAAGCTAATTAATTTTATATAATAGATAAAGTAAAAGGGATAATATATTAAAAAAGTAATTAACTTAGTTATTATTATTAAGAAAATACTAATATAATAAAATAAGTTTAATAATAATATTAATAAGTAGAATTATACTATAATTAATTAATTTCTTAATAAAATAAGGATTTTATATTAAGCGCTTAAAGCTATCTATTATAACTAATATAAAAAAGATATAATTAAAGTAAAAGTAGCTTTTAATAATAAAATAACTTTTAATAATATTAGTTAGGCTTTACTATATAGTTTACAGAACGTATAAATCTATTATAAATATTATTTATTTACATATATAGTATTAGTTAAAGTTTAAGTTCTAGAAGCTATTATAGGTAGCAGAAGTAACCCTATATAGGCTAGATTCTACTAGCTGCTTAATGTTCCTTTAACCGCTTACCCTTTATAGCTTAGTGCTTAATCTATAAATAATAAAGTTTATAATATTATAATTAAAGCTATCTTTATAATAATAATATTTATATGCCGACTTTCCCTTATAGGGTATATAGTACTTCTATAGTTTATTTATTATTTAAAAACTTAAATACTAAGAAAAAACCTAAGCGCTGCGTTCTAGCTATATAAAAGCTACGCTATTATTATATCTTTATCCTTTAATTACCTAGTACCTTACTATACTAGCAAACTTAATTAGCTAGTTACGCTATAGCTTTATACTTTAGCCCTATTCCGTTTATATTTATATAGCTTTATATCCTTCCTTATAATCTCTATAGCTAGCTTAAAGGATAAGAGCTTCTTTTATTATAATAGCTATTTTATTATAATTATAATAGCAGGTTATATACTTACTATATCTTTAAAGGTATAGTATATATATAGCGCAGCTAGGGCTAAAGCGTAGTAAAGCTTTTCCTTTTTATCTTCTAGCTTTATATACTTAATAATAATATAATATACTATTTTCTTTCCTCTTTTATAGCTATAAAGTAGCGTTAGAACGGCTAGCACGCTATATATAAATAAGTATACTGCTAACTTAATTACTTTTATTTTAATTTAAAATAAAGCTAAAGCTTTATATTTAATAAGCTTAATATAAATTCTATTAATCTTATTTATAACTTCCGGTAAGCGTTATGCTACTAGGGTAAGTATAAAGCTCGCGCGCCTCTTTATTACTATAGCCTATTATTTATCTTATTATTCCTTTTAATCCCGGAGGCTAAAGTTAATAAGTAATCCGATAATTTAATCCTTCTATTAGCGCTACTTTTAAGCTCCTATTTACTTAGCTTTAAGTTTATATATACTTTAGCTTAATCCTTTATACTATTATCTCCTTAAGCTAGTTAAGCTAGTCCGGTATTTCTTTAATATTAATATCGGGTATACTTTTATATTTAAATAGCGTATAGCTATCCCGTTACCGCTTCTTCTATATTATATATATATTGCGCTATACCCGTTTATATAAATCTTACTTTAAATAATACTAGTCTGCTATTTAAGTAAAGGTATATTAAAGGGTAGCTAGTTTTTCGTTTTAAAAAGCAATCTAAAGTAACTTTAAAAGCACTTACTATTATATATAAGTACTATAACTAAATAGCTCTTAAGCGCGCTACTATCCTTAATAGCTTCCCCTTAAATAATATATACTAGGTTAAATCCCTATATATAACTATATTATAGATAACTTTAATATATATTTCCTTTATTCGGGCGCTGCTATAGCCTTATATAATAGCTATAAGTTTAATAAATATAAATAATTAGGTTTTTAATTTCTTTTTAATTTCTTTAAAGTAGTAGCTATACGGAGCTAACTTATAATATAAGTATAAATAAGTACTAATAAGATATATTCTAAAGTATAAAGAAGGAAAAGGAAAGGTCTTAGAAGGAGTCCTCTCTATAAGCTATATATATATAAAGGTATCTTTACTAAGGGCTTATAAAGGGCCTGTAAAGAGCTTATACTATCCCTATAATATTAGGGTTAAAGTTTATAGCTTATAACTATATATATAAGCTATTAAGCTTAGGCTTATAATAATAGCGCTAGTATAGTTTTCGGTTTAGCTAGACTTTAAAGAATCTTACTAACTCTATTAGCGCAATTACTACTCTACTATACTATACTAATAGCTCTATTATAGCGTAGCGCTTTATAAAGTATATAAGTTTACTTTTATATACTATAAATATTATTCTTACTTTCCGGCCTTATTCTTTATATATATTATATATATAGCTTAAGCGTAAGCAGTTCTCTATAGCGTTACTACTTATAGTAAAGATATTAGTATTATCTATAAAGCTTACTACTATTAGCCCGTTATTATCGAGGGCCTTATATAATATAGCTATATATAAGAGGAATAATATTAGAGATAGTAGTAAGCTTTAAAGTACTTTTGCTTAAAGTATATATAGCTTAGAAGCTTTATTATTAAAGAGAAAGCGTATTATATATACGTTTAGAAAGCTAGTAACTTACCTTTATATTTAAAAGGGAAACCCTTTTTTATATAGGATTTCTACTAGTTATTTATAATTAACTATATCGAACGCGCTTATAATATCGAGCTATAGTAAAGATATTACTACGCTGCTCTACTATACTATAAATATTACTTTTATTACTACTTTAATAGTAAGGTTTATAAACCTTACTTTCCCGTTTCCTATTTATCCCTTTAATAGGAGGCTTTACTCCTTTATAGCTTCTAAGATATATTTATATAGTACTTTCTTAATAACGTTACTTATAGTATAAAGCGGTATAATCGGTTAATATACCTTAGTAGCTTATTTTTCTTTTAATATTTTACTTAGTTTTAAAAGGATAATAACGTTAGCGCTATAGAAGTATTATAGGTAATATATAAGGACGAAGCTTCCTTTACCTACCTTTATAAAGGTATAATATAGTTATTTCCTATAGAGCTTAAGGAATTCTATTAGGAATAAGTTATCCCCTAGCGCCTTTTAAAGCTTTATCTCCTTTAGCGCTTACGTAATATCCTTATATAAGATACTTTTATATAGCGTAAACCCTCTTTAATATTATAAGCCCTTTTAAATATTCCGGGCTAGGATATCTATAACGTTTGCCTTTATACTTAGGAAAAACTTAGCTATAAAAACCTTTATCTTTTAATAATATATAGTATACTCTAGCGGTATATCTATACTATTCTTAAGTAGTAATAGCGTTCTTAAATCTAATAGTTTATAGCTTTATATCCTTATTTAGCGTTTAAGTCCTTATATTACCTTATTATTATAAGATACTTCTATAACTATATAGCGCTAATACTTTATCCGAGCTATATATATAGTTTTCTTTTATTCTCTTATAGCTTTCTGCTATAATCGAGTACTAGCTAGCGAAAGTATTACTTAGTATTTACGCTATACTTGCTTTACTACCGTTATAAACTTTACTACCTCTAGGGATTATTATTTAGCCGTTTTACTTATATTTACCTTATATTATAGTATTACTATTTAAGTTATATATTAAAGCTCCTTAGTTAAGTAGTTTATATACTTATTTAAATCAGCCGCTATATTAAAGCTATCCGGGATATAGATTTTCTATATATTTACTTAAGCTAATAATATATTTATTACCCTTTATACTTACCTCTTAGGGGCCTAGGTTAATTATAATATACCCGTTAATCAGAAGATATATATTAGCTATAAGTTATAGTTAAAGGCTTCTTACTTTAATCCCTAGCTATATTTATAATATAGTTTAGGGCTATATTAAGTAAGGTTAAGTATAGAGGACCTTTCCCCTTACTTCTGCCTTATTATATAGCTATATAATATAGCTAAGTCGAGGCTTTAGCGCTATACTAAAGTAAAGACCTTATAAATAGTATTTAAAGTATACCTTTCTTTATTTTAAAAGGGGCAATATATATTAAAATCGCTAATTAATATATTATATCTATACTACTTTTATATTATAAGGGCGGGGAATAAGCTTTATTTATATAAGCTAATCTTTAGCTTAGCGTAGATTAATTATATTATAAGGGGTTTATTACTAATATTAAAAAGGTACCTATATTTTAATTATATTCTAATATCCCCGTTTACTTTATTAAGTTAAAGCGCTTATAAATATATAGCGCTACTTAGCTATAGCGCGTATAAACTACTTTATATAGCGATATTACTAAATATACTACTATATATATATTTAAACTTACTTATAGCTCTTATATTATTATAATATTAAATACCGGGTACCTGCTTAGCGCTAGCGCTATATTCTTACTATTTCCTACTATATTTTAAAAAAGGACTTTAATATTTATTATTTTTAAATATAGCGGAAAGTTAATAGTATACGCTAGAAATTTTAAAATATATACTAGCGTATACTCCTTATAAAAGCTACTTATATATTAAGCCGTCCCCTTTATAAAATATCTCGAGTAAAGTTATTAAGCGCTATATACTTTTATATAGTAATAATATAAAATCCGTTTAAATTAGCGCTATTTATACTTAGCGTAAATATATCTCCTATATTATATATTTTAAACTAATATAATTAGGTCTTATATATATCTTATATATATTCCTTTTACGCTTAAGTAGCTAAGTAATAGCGGTCTTAAGCTATATAATTCCCTTTATACTATATATACTAGGTAGCTATACTATTTATTACTATAAGGTATTCCCTTTCGCCCCTAGTATATACTACTCCTATATAATATCTATACTCTATAAGCGTTTTATAAAATCTTATAATATATTTATAGCTATAATAGTTAAAGCACTATTTAATATTTACTTTAGTAAAGTATAGTTTATACTTAAAGATCTCCCCCTTTTAAATAACCCCGTTACTATAAAGTTATTTCGCTATTATAATATCGCTTATTAAAGTAATAAGTATAAAGCGCCCTTATTTATTCTTTAAAAATAATAGCTATACCTTTATAATTATTATAAATAGCTTTAGCGTATATAAAAACTTAAAATCGAGGTCTTAACCCTAATACTTTATTATATTAAATTCTAAGTATAGAATTAAAACTATAAGGCGAAACTATACCTAGGTATAGCTATATAGCCTAAGCGTAGCGAGTTCGCTACTTAGAAAGTAGTACTAATAATAATTAATAAAGGAATTATAGGAATCGAGTAAAGTAAATATTACCCTAACTATAGATAAAGCGCTTATATAGTAACTAATAAGGCTTTAATATAGCTATAAAATAGTAACGTAGAAGGGAACTTATTAGAAGAGAAGCTATAAGTATTCGAGAAATAACTAATAAACTTAATTAGTTAGGATAAAGTATATATAGTCTTAAGTATTACCGAAAGCTATTATATAGAAGCTATAAAATCTCTATATAGGAGCTTTACTAACGCCGCCTAGCTAATTATATAAGATAATTTATAGTAGGAGATTAAAGCAGCGCTTTATAAGGCTCTTATAGTTACCCTAACTACCCTTTTAATCCGATTATAAGCTTAGGTTACTATAACGGGTATAATAAAATTAAGTAGCGTAAAAGTATAGGAATAGCAGCTAGTAATCCTAGCGCGTTATAGTAGGGAGGTAACTATCTGTATAATATTAAAGATATATATAAACTAGAACCCGGTAAATATAATTACTATAGTTAATAAAGCGATAGAGAGCGAGGAAGCGGTAGCGGCGTAGCGCTTATATAGCAGGGATATACTAATTATATTTAAGCTAGATATAAAGATATATAAAACCTAAAAGGAATAAATCGGGCTAGCTTTCGGAAGCGAGGCTATAGCGATAAGGAGGGAATACCCGGTAATTATTAAAGGCTTATATATAGGCCGACTACGTAATATATATATAGCGCTAGAGAAGCTCCTTAGCGAACTATAAAACTATAATATAACGACGATTATAAAGGTACTATTATTATTCTTAAAGAATAAGTAGAGGCGCTTTATACTTATTACTTTAATAAGCGATATTATAATAGCGAAATAGCTCTATAGTAACGGGGTTATTTAAAGGGCGGAGATCTTTATATATAAACTATACTCCGCCGAGGTAAATATTAAGTAGTGCTTTAACTACTATAGCTATAGATATATTATAAGATTCTATAAAACGCTTATAAGGTATAGATACTATATAGGAGTAGTATACGCTAAGGGTAAAAGGGAATACTTTATAGCGACGAATATTATAGCTACCCGGTATATATAGTATAAAGAGAACTATATAGCTTAGGACTACCGCTACTTAGCCGCTTAAGCGTAGAAGGAATATATATAGGATATATATAAAACCCGACTATACTAGTTTAAGATATATAGTATAAGAGATACTCTTATACCGAGCGTAAATAGTATTAATTCGGATAGATTCTATATCGTTATTATATAAAAGCGTATAGCGCTTAATAACCTTACCCGAGACGTCCTATAAAGAGGACGGCCTAATATATAAATAGCTTCTATAGGGAGTATATAATAGTATATATCCTAAAACTCCTAGTATATATTATCGACCTTCCGCTATATATAAAAATAGTAGATATTAAGATCCTCTTTTAGAATATAGTAGGAAATAATAAAAATATAGCGCTAGCGTTAAACGGATACCCGGTATTTAATATTATAGTAATATAAGAGCTATAGGTAAATTTAAATATATATATAGTAATATACCTAGTAATATCGCTATATAAAGTAATCTATATACGCTATAGCCGAGTAGCGCTATATATTTATAAGCGCTTCGACCTAATAAGGTAGATAGGGATATCGGGGTATAACTAAAGCGTAGTTACCTTCTTTAATATTAGTAATAAACCCCTTATAATATAATCGATTTACGCTAAGCTAGAGATTAGCTTATATAGATAAAGCTTACTCCCTAACCTTATAATATAAGAGCGGTATAGATATAACGTACTAGTTAATAACTTTAATATATATTACCCCTTTTAGGATAGAGAAAAGTATACTTTAAATATTACTTATAAAGTCCTTACTTTAATATAGTATTAAAGCCTCGATTTAGCTATACTATATAATTATATAATAAAGTAGAAATAGGGGGAAAGGTCCTTTATATTCGACCTCGCTTAATATAGCCTTAAACTACGCTATAAATATAGCTAGGGATTAAAGTAAGAGGGCTCCGATTATAACCTATAGCTAGTATATATCTCCTGATTAACGGGTACGCTATAACTAACTTAAACCTCCGAAGGTTAAGTATAGGGGGTAATAGATATACTACTAGCTTAGGTAAAAGTATAGAAAATTTATATCCTAAATAGCTTTAATATAGTAGCCGACTTAAATAAATATATAAACTACTTAACTAAAAAGCTTTAATATATAGCTTAAGTAGCAATACTATAATATAAAGTAAATATAGGTAAAACGGCTAAATAGTAATCCCTAGAGATAGTAAAGTTTATAATAATAGTAAAGCAAGTATAGCGTAAATATTAAATAGCGTTTTTACTAGCTAGCGATAAATTATAGCGGGAAGCTATAAGAAAGTAAAAGAAAATTATATATATAGCTTAGATAAAGTATTAACGCTATATAGTTATAAAGGTATCTTATAATAATAAGGTAATATAAGGACTTAAACGCTAGGTAAGGATATAAAGCTATAAACTATTAGACCTAGTAACGTTACTACTATTTAAAAGCGGTATAAATATACTGCTAGAGTATATTATATATTACTAAAAGATAAATATTCTTATAGCTAAGTTCTTTCTAAGTATAAAGGCAGACCTTATAAATATCCCAGCCTATAATATTTAAAAAAGCTTATAGTATTAAGGAGGGTTTGCGCTATATAGGAGCGTTTTATATAAAGATATTATATAAGCGCTAAAGGAGATAAAGCCTTAGAAAGTACTAGGGGACGATCTACTCCTAATAGGATTCCTTAAGCTTTATAGAAAATAATTACGCTATACTTTAGTAAAGGTAGCCGAAGGAAGCTTTATCCTTATATATTACTTATAGCGCTTTTATAGCGCTAATATTATTATTCTCTTAAAACTAAGTAAAATACTAGAAGATAAATAAGCCGCTAGGGTATACTAACTAATTATACTGCTTTATATTATAAGTAAAGTTATTAAAAAAGTGCTATATAAATATATCTCGGAAGCTATAAAGGAGTAAAACCTCTTACTAAAGGGGTAAATAAAGAACCGGAAGGTATAGTTTATAAACTTCGCTATTAGGGTAATAATAAAAATAATATTTATAGTATAATAAAGCAGTATAGTAGTATTTCTATTATAGCTTAATATTATAGGTATATTCGATATAGTTAACTATATATAACTAGTAGAAATCCTATATAGGAAGGGGTTCTCCCTTTAGATATAAAGGTAAGTTACTATCTTCTTAAATATATATATAGTACGCTTTCTCTTTAATAATAAAGCTTTTAAGCTATATATACTCTAAGCGGGAGTACTTTAAAGCTTACTACTATCCCTAATATTATTCCTCTTATATATAGCTATATTATATAAGGCCCTTAATAATAACGGGCTAATAGTAGTAAGCTTTATAAGCGATATTAATATCTTTATTATAAGTAGTAATACTATAGAGAACTACCTGCGCTTAAGCTATATATATAATATATATAAGGAATAAAGCTAGAAAGTAAGAATAATATTTATAATATATAAAAGTAAACTTATATACTTTATAAGGCGCTATATAGCGATAAAGCTACTAGTATAATATAGCGGAGTAGCGATTACGCTAACGGAGTTAGTAAGATTTTTTAAAGTTTAGCTAGATTAAAAACTATATTAGCGCTATTATTTTAAAAAAATTAAAAAGAAACTAGAAACCTAGTTATTCGCACTTACTAAACTTATAGCTACTATATAAAGCTATAGTAGCGCCTAAGTAAAAGAAATAAATACTAAGGTTATTTATAATATAGTTATATATAGGGCTTTAATTTAATATATACTATTTAAAGGGAAGTTATTAAAGATAGCAGTATACTTAGAAGCTATATAGTTATAGTACTTATATATAGTAATAAGCGCTATTAAAGCTACTCTAATCTGCTTTTTAAAATAAAAAACTAATTACCCTTTAATATATATCTATTTAAATAGTAAACTAGTATTATTTAAAGTAAGATTTATATAGATAAGTATAGCGCGATATATATATAATATAAGAGAAATAGTAATAAAATAGCTATACGCTATTTAAATATAAAGGTATATTTAATACTAGCGTTATAAAAATACTAGATTAGCAAAACTAGCTTAAAGAGATTATAATATAAAGGATTAAGCTAAGGTATAAATAAACCTAGAATATAGTAAAATAAAAGCTTAAAAGTAGCGCTAATAAAAAGATTAGATTATTAAACTACTTATTAACCTTAGCTTTTAGGATTAAAAAAAGTAATAGGATAAATAATAAGCTATAGTAATAGAGAGGCGTATAAGCTTTATACTTACCCTAGCAATATAATGCTTACTAAAGGTTATAGATAAAATTAATAATATTTATATTAAGCTTATTAAATATAAGGCCTTAGCTTTATTTTAAATTAAAATAAAAGTAATTAAATTAATAGTATACTTATTTATATATAATATACTAGCTATTTTAACGCTACTTTATAGCTATAAAAAGGGAAAGAAAACAGTATATTATATTATTATTAAATATATAAAGCTAAAAGATTAAAGGGAAAGGCTCTGCTATGCTTTAGCCCTAGCTGCGCTATATATATACTATAACTTTAAAGATATAATAAATATATAACTAGCTGCTATAATTATAATAAAGTAGCTACTATAATAAAGAAAGCTCTTATCTTTTAAGCTAATAATAGAGATTATAAAAGAGGATTTAAAGCTATATAAATATAAATAAGATAAAGCTAAAGTATAAGGCTATAATATAAAGCTATAATATAATTAGCTAGTTAAGTTTACTAATATAATAAGGTATTAAGTAATTAAAGGATAAAAATATAATAAATAATAATAAATTAAAAGAATTTAATTTATAGCTATTTTATTTAATTTATAATAACTATATAAAAAAGTATTAAAATATAAAAAGTATTAAAATAAATAAAATTTAATTTAAAATTAAAGTTAAAGTTAAATAATTTATTTTATATTAATATATATAATAAATATAAATATAAATATAAATATAAATATATAATAATTATAAGTCTTATATAAATATATATATATAAAAGCTATTAATAAAAAAAAAAGAAAAAAAAAAAGAAAAAAAAAGAAAAAATAAACCTGTTAAGCCCGAACCCGAAATGGCTGGGGTTAGGGTTAGGGTTAGGGTTTGGGTTAGGGTTAGGGTTAGGGTTAGGGTTAGGGTTAGGGTTAGGGTTAGGGTTAGGGTTAGGGTTAGGGTTAGGGTTAGGGTTAGGGTTAGGGTTAGGGTTAGGGTTAGGGTTAGGGTTAGGGTTAGGGTTAGGGTTAGGGTTAGGGTTAGG